>CM057451.1:485108125-486430000 GCA_016271365.2 Neoceratodus forsteri | reverse complement strand
ATATATATATATAGTGGCATGAAAAAGTATTTGCCCCCTTCCTGATTTTCTCTATTATTGCATATTTGTCACACTGGATGTTTTCAGGTCTTTAGACAAAATGTAATATTAGATAAAGGGAACCTGAGTGAACAAATAACACTTGTTTTTTTTTTTTATTTCACTTATTTAATGAAAAAAAGTTAACCAACACCAATTGGCACCATGTGAAAAGTAATTGCCCCTTACACTTAATAACTGGTTACACACATTTAGCTGCAATGACTGCAACCAAACACTTCCTATAATTCAATATCAGTCTTTCACATCGCTGTGGAGGAATTTTAACCCACTCTTCCTCTAGAACTGCTTTAATTCAGTAACATTTGGTAGGTTTTCAAGCATGAACTGCTCGCTTCTGGTCCTGCCACAGCATCTCTGTTGGGTTTAAGTCTGGACTTTGACTAGGCCACTCTAAAACTTTAATTTTACTTCTTTTAGCCATTCTGATGTGGACTTGCTTTTGTGTTTTGGATCATTGTCTTGCTGCATGACCCAACTACGCTTCAGCTTCAGCTGAGGAAGGATGACTGGACATTCTCCTTAAGAATTTTCTGGTACAGAGCAGAATTCATGGTTCCTTTAATTATGGCAAGTCATCCAGGTCCTTAGGCAGAAGCATCCCCACACCATCACACTACCACCACCATGTTTGACTGTTGGTATGGTGTTCTTACTGTGGAATGCTGTGTTTGCTTTCTGTGAGACATTATGGGATCCATGTTGTCCAAAAGTTCCACTTTGGACTCATCTGTCCATAGAACATTTTCCCAAAAGGCTTGTGGATCATCCAGGTGCTTCTTGGCAAATGAGAGACGAGCATTTATGTTCTTCTTGGTTAGCAGTGGTTTCGCCTTGCTACTCACATGAAGCCCATTTTTGCCCAGTCTCTTTCTGATTGTGGAGTCATGAACACTGACCTTAGCTGAGGCAAGAGAAGCCTGCAGTTCTTTGGATGTTGTTTTAGGATCCTTTGAGACTTCTTGGATGATTTTACACTGCGCCCTTGGAGTAATTTTGGCAGGCTGCCCTCCTGGGAAGGGTCACTACTGTTCCAAGTGTTCTCCATTTGAGATTATGGCTCTCACTGTGGTTCGATGGAGTCCCAGAGCCTTAGAAATAGCTTTGTAACCCTTTCCAGACTGATGAGGGGCAACAAAATGTTTTTCTGATCTTTTCAGGAACTTCCTTTGATCATGGCATAATGTGCTTGTTGAATCTTTGTGCTGGCAATGTGACTGTGATGGTAAGGGCCAAAATAAGTGAGGTTTATATTGAGCAGAGCTGGCTGTAATCAAGCCTGGCTGTGTTCAATCAGCTGACTCTAATTATCCCTTTAATTGGGTTGATTTAACTAGGGGGCAATTACTTTTTCACACAGTGCCAGTTGGTGTTGGTTAACTTTTTTCATTAAATAAATGAAATAAGTAAAAAAAAAAAAAAGTGTTATTTGTCCACTCAGGTTCCCTTTATCTAATATTATATTTTGTCTAAAGACCTGAAAACATCCAGTGTGACAAATATGCAATAATAGAGAAAATCAGGAAGGGGGCAAATACTTTTTCACGCCACTGTATATATATTTATATATATATCTATATATATTCATTGATGTGGAACCTCTGTAAACAAGCCCCTGGCTCAAAGGTATTTCCAGGAATAAATAAAATAAAAAAAGTGTGTGTGTGTGTGTGTATGTGTGTATGTGTGTATGTGTGTGTGTGTGTGTATGTGTGTGTGTATGTGTGTATGTGTGTGTATGTGTGTGTGTGTGTGTGTGTGTGTGTGTGTGTGTGTGTGTGTGTGTGTGTGTGTATGTGTGTGTGTGTGTGTGTGTGTGTGTGTGTGTGTGTGTGTGTGTGTGTGCATGCATACATAGTCAGTGTCAGTGGCTCAGTAGGTAGCACACTCTCCTCTGAGACCGGGAGATCAGAGGGCTGTGGGTTCAGTTCCCACATCTAGCACTTGGGTTAATATCCCAATACTGACACTGTAGTGCAGCATGAGAGGGGTGCTGCACTTCTGAGGTGCTCTTTCAGATGAGACGTTAAACCGAGGTCCCATCTGCCTGGATTGGTGGTAGTTCAGGTGGATGTTAAAGATCCCATGGCACTTATCGAAAGAGTAGGGAATTTCCCGGTGTCCTGGCTAAATTTCCCTCATTCACTAAAAATACCACCAACAGCTTAATCTGGTTCAAATTCAGTTGCTCAATCTGTATCCTCCGGGTCGCCCCTGAAAAGGGACTTGTGGGCTTACCGGGTCAACAAAAATCCGACTACGACAACTTGAGCAATTCTCCTTACACTCTGCATCACTGTCTTGGCACTGCCTGATGCTACATTGAGACAAAAGGGTACATGCTTCCTACCTTTGTCCCTTCCTGGAGGAAACTAAGCCTCTGTGTAGCTCGTTGACCGAAGGTGAAGGGTGTAGAGGGTTGGGTGGGTCAAGGGAGCTCCTGAGAGACCGGGTTGTGGGAGACAGAAAGGAGGCATAAACAGAAAACTAAGAAAGAAGTACACATATATGCTAATTAGATAGCTTGTATAGAAACCTCTCGTTTTATGTTGGCGTGCTTGTGCAGCCAACATCTTGCAGTAGTGGAGATTTGGAGGTGTGGTCGCTGTTGGGCGAATGCAGGGCATGCACCAGTAGGTGCGTCCCACATTCCCCAATCAGCCTGCATGCCGGCGCCACACAACCCGGGCAAACACATCTAAGGAAAGGTCCGCTGCAATGCGAGCAAAGCTTGTCACATGCAGCGGACCTTCCTAAGTGCTTCCCCAGCATCAAACATGGCGGCACGGTGGCCGCTAAACTGCCGACTTCAGGGGTGCCCAATCCCCTGGTTGGCTTACCCTACCCCTCTTGTATATGCTGATGGGTGAGCCCACTCGTTGGCATCATGTGTCGCCCCCTCTCCTTTTTTGGTTGCTGAGGGGGTGCCCAATCCCACAAGCTCATACGCCCATCCCTCTTTACGTTATTTCCCGATGGGTGCCAATCCCGTCAGCATCTGTCCTCATTCCTATGTGCCAGCGGGTTGCCCAGTCCCCATCGGCATTGTACCTCCCAAAAAAACCTGTAAAAAAAGAAACCCGTCCGCAATGTTTTTTGGTTTTTTTTTAACACCTGTAAACAGAAAATGGTCCCTTGTAGTGTCCCTACCTCCCACACCCACCCACTGTGCACCCTGCCTCCCTACACCCCCCCTCACCCCATACTTACCTCCGGGAACACGTCTGCATTCTTCAAAGCTGACCGCGAACTGAGAAAATGCCGGTAAGCTGTATAATGGAATAAATAGGGTTTTTCAACTTTGATGCATATCTCGGGCTTTTTTTGGAATTTTTGCACCAACTTTTCAACATGGGGTTTTTGGGACCCCTAGTCATGAATTCTGTCACTGTTATGATGTTAATCGGTCCCGAAAGGTGATTTTGCAGGCACTGCATGGAATCACCTTTCAGGACTGATTAACGCAAGGACAGTGGCAGTGTTCATGAGGTGGGCTCTCAAAAAGCCTATGTTGCAAATCTGGTGGAAGAAATCCAAAAAATGGCTGTTTTACGAGCGTGCGTTGCACAGTTGCTGTGCACACTCGTAACTTCGCGAATTCGCAACATTTTCACACCAGATTTTTAGCATTGTCATTTTTCTGCACCTCCTTGTGAACAGTACAGCTGTCATTTTTCACATCCTGGCCGAAATGTGTTTCCGCACTTCCGGCGCACAATAGCGTGGTTGTTGAGGGAAATCAGTGTTTAGGGCAGATTACGAAAATGACAGTGACACTGTTCTTGAGCAGAGATCCTAAAATGCCTATGTTGAAAATTTGGTGACGATACTCCATAAAATAACTGTTAAGAATGTGCGTTGCACAGTTGCTATGCACGCTCGTAACTACGTGAATTCGCAATATTTTCATGCCAAATTTTCAACATTGTCATTTTTATACACCTCCTTGTGAACAGTGCAGCTGTCTTTTTCACATCCTGGCCAAATGTGTTTCTGCACTTCTGGCGCACAAGCGGGTCACTGTGGAAATCAGTGTTCGAGGCAGATTACAAAATGACAGTGATACTGTTCATATACAGAGATTCCTAAAATGCCTATGTTGAAAATTTGGTAGCGATACTCCATAAAAATGAACTGTTACGAGCGTTTGCCTAGTTTCATGCACGCTCGTAACGTGCATTTGTAATATTTTCACTCTGGATTTTCACCATTGGCATTTTTCCACACGTCTTGATGAACAGTACACCTGTCATTTTACATATCTTGCCTGAAATGTGTTTTCGCACGTCCGGTGCAGAATAACGCGGTCGCTGTGCAAAATCACTTTTTGGGACAGTTTGAGGAAATGACAGTGACACCGTACATGAGCAGAGGTGCAAAATGCCTATGTTGAAAATTTGGTACCGAAAGTCCATAAAATGACTGTTACAAGCGTGCGTTGCGCATTTCCCACGCACCCTTGTAATTTTGCAAATTTGCAATATTTACATGCCACATTTCCAACATTGCCATTTTTTTACACCTCCTTATGAACAGTACAGCTGTCATTTTTCACATCCTGCCCAAAATGTGTTTCCACACTGCACTACCAAAGCCAATGCCAGCGCGACAACATTTGGCATTGACAAATGCTTGTTTCTTCCTGTCTCCTACCCTAGTGATTGATGTTGGTATTGCTACACTTTCCCTCCAACCGGCAGGGCAGGCAAGTGTTTTTTTTTTACAGCCAACACCAATGCCACTCCTTGGTCAGCACGCAGGGGGTGGATGAAAGCCGGATAACCCACACCTTGCCTCTTCCAGAGCCAAACATCTTTTGTACATGAAGAGCTTTTTCTTCCAATTGTTTAACCAGGTGAGACACATTAAGCTGAAGGCTTGTTTACAGGTGCAACCTGGGAGCACAGGGAAGTTAAGTGACTTGCTTAGGGTCACACAGTATGCAAGTGGGGGCCTGTGGGATTCAAATCCAGGTCTCCAGATTTGCAGCTCAGAGCCTTACACCACTGCGCTATACTGCCTCAAAATCCTCATTTGGCACCATTATGGGATTTTGTGCCTCACATGTGAACCCCTGTGTCCCAGGTGGTAATGCTTGACAATGCCGCAGCATCACTGGGCCAGCCCATATTGTTGCTCCTTCTGCTCTCTGGTGCCCCATTCTTTTTGGGCCCTGCAAGTGTTCCCACCGCTGATCCCACCTCCTGGATCCTTGAGCTTTCTGTTTCTCTATCTATTCTGATGTATCACTATCTGAAGGGGGGCTCCTTGCTACCATGAAAGTGGAGCACGGCTTCTGACTCTAGGGGTGTTGGGGGGTGATGTGGGGGGTAGTATGCTATCATCTGATGCGCTCAGGCTGGCATTTCATATTTTCTCTTGCCCTCCCCTCCACCCACCTCTCTTGTATGCATGCATGTTGTGGCTTTTTCTGGCACATGCACAGCACCATGTGGTCACTCAGAGCCAAAGTATACCTCCTCTGGTACATCACTAGAAGCCTCTTTTGGAGTTGTGTACATCAAATAATACCCTGTCCATACCCCACAGTGTAGAGGCTGTCTGCATGGACACTCCTTCACCCTCACTACTGGCCTCCACTGCAGTTATCCTGGGCTTGGGGCCTGAACCTCAGTCACAGCATGCTAAGAGGGCATCTCACCTCTGGATACTATGGAACTAGCTATTTAAAACCCATTTTCAGGGTCAGATTTGGCTTTGACATTTTAGAACTGGACAGGTTTTGAGGGGGTTCAAATATTTCTGAACTGGTTCCCTAACTGCCTCACCCCACCTCAGTCCCTAGTCTACAGCTACAGCGATACTGCACATAAAAGTAGTATAGTGGTTGGTTCTTTAACACGAATCAGCAATGTACTGTCTTGGAGCAATGCAGCACTGAAATAAACCAGGTTAATCTCTCTTGCTTATAATTCATGCCATTTGGAAGACTTATCTAGGGCACGTCAAAACACCTGACCATGATAAATGACGACCGTGCATGAGAAAGTGAAGTTTGAAACTTTGAGAGATTAGATTGGTTGACAGGGTACTATCTTAACTTCAAAGGGAAATGTTGCAAAAACAAACTCTCAAATTGCCTTATATACAAGAACATTTACTACTTGCATTCCCCTGTGGCAGCCAGAGTTCAATTCTGTTTCAGCGGTGGGTGAATGATTTTTTTTGATGCACATGGTGCTTTTGCTGATCCAAGGAGTGTTAGAGCTCCAGCTCAATACGGCTAAGAGCAGGGCTGCAGATTACCCCATTAGGCAAATGAGGCACAGGTCTAGGGGCCCTGACCTGTCTGATAGCCCCATCTATCAGCTTCTAATTGATAGTGCATGCATACACAGTGAAAGAGAGCAGCACTGTGGCTGGCGTGAGAGGCAGATGATAATTTATTTTACAGGACCTGCAGTGCGTGTGAGTCTCAGACTGGAAATTAGAACAACTTAGATGAGTTTCCCCGCAGTCTGAGAGAGGGAGGGAACAGGGAGGAACAGTTTGGAGAAGAGATGTATCTGCTCAGCAGGGGATCTGTGTCCAAGATTACAGCAGGTGTCAGTGAGTGTCATCATTTGCCTGAGTTAGGCAAGAAGGAGCATCAATCATCCTGTTTTGCCCCTAAGCCATGTCTGAAAAAGAGCTGAGCACACACACCACATGTTCAGCTCAACCATTTTATTTCAGCCTCATCACAGTAACACAGGATTGACACTTGCTCTGGACCTAGGAATCATAAAGTGCCCCTCCCAGTGGTCAGATCCAAAAATTGTTAATGCTTAAAGTGGCATTACTCTCATATCACACTGTATACTACAAAAAGACCTGTATAGCTGGTAAGTTGATGAATACAAGAGGCAAGTAAGCTTTGTTGGAGGTCTGTGCCTCATGTTAACTTTCACTAATTGTAATATACATAAGTGGCTTTCGCATTGGTGCAGTTCCCACTTTATAACAATTTAGGTTGGGTGTCGGTTGAAAGTTCAGCCCGCTGATCTCTATCCTCCATCACATGGACACCACAAATATTGGCTGGCATTATAGCCTAGAGGTTAGAGTAATGAGCTGTGAATAAGCTTGGTACATCTAGCAGACCTGGGTTTGATTCCCACAACCTCCACTTGCATACTGCATAATCCTGAGCAAGTCAAGTCATTTAACCTCCTCAGTGCTCTGGGGTCACCCCTGAAAACAGGCATTTGGTCTAGTGGGTCTTAACCAGCTCACCAAAGACTTACAAAATTTTGGTTGGGTGCCAGCCTGCTGGTGCAGCAGTAGTGCTATCACTTGTGATGCTGAAGACTTTGGTTCAGAAGCGAATCTGGGCTTTCAGAGGGCCGGCCAGGGGGAGGAGGATTAAGCATTCATGGGACTGCTCTCCTCCTCTGGGGGGAGGGTGGGCAGAGCCTGAAGCTTGCCTGGCGCCTGGTGAAAACTGGGGAAGAGGCAGCCTGGGCCAGGAAGGTTGGGCGTTGTGGCAAACAGTGCACATCACATGGGTGCACGTGGTGTGCACCATGCCATCATTGCATGTCATGTCTCTTGAGGGTGAACACTGGAAGAAAAAAGTTAGAGACAGCATGATGATGAGTGTCTGCAGGCCCCAGACCTGACAAGCTGGGCACACTGACCAGAACTGGATCCATTCTGAGGTGGGGCTTGGGGAACCCTGTTGATTACGCTGGGGGGCAAACCCTGGGAGAAGATGGCCAGCAGGAAAGTTCTAGCAGACCTTGGGGAGATAGGGCTGGGTTGCTCATCGGAAGGAGGACCAACTGGCAGGAGGAGAAAAAAACTGGATGAAACAGAGGAAAGACACAAAAATATGTACAACTACTTGGTTTGGAAATTGCCTGTATTGTCTAAGACTGGCTGGGGTTTGGTTTTTATCTTTGCTGATGCTGCTGTCAGCAGCTATGGGAAGGGAGGGCCAGTCCTGTAGAGAGTACCAAAATGAAATTAAAAACAATCAAACAACCAGTCTTCATATGCCTAAGGGACAGGGTTGGGAGTTGACCAGAGATCACTTATGTCTTTGAGGGTAGAATTAGGCCCACGTAGCTCCGCACCTGTGGACAGGCATATGGTGTGCAGTATGCACTGCCACGCACTTCTGCAGGGTACCTGTCCGTGGCCCTGCCCCCCGGTGCTCAGCTGCACAGGGGGCAGATTGGAAGACACAGGCAGGCATCCAATTAAATGCCTGAACTGGGTTCCTGAGGTAAATCCCCTGCCCTACATGGGCAGGAGATTCTGGGAAGGCACTGGCTGGTGAATTTAAAAGTTAATGGGTGAGTGCCCGAGAGGCTGCCCCCAGCCCTCCCTATCTGTCTAGAAGGCTGGGACAACATGATAGGTGGGGTCTCTGTCATCCCTTTTCTTTCCCGGGGGTACTCTGTGGGGGGTACACAAATGATACGGCAGGGTCCCTGCAGCTGTACTGTGTGCCCCCTTACCTGGCACTTTACACCATTGTGAAAGGCATGGAGTGTGAGCATGCCTCTAGACATGCCCCTGGACCTGCCACGTGCATAGTTGTGTGATCAGACTGGGGGTCAAGTGCAGAAGGGCCACATGCCCCCTTCTGCAAATGCCACTGTGAAATTCTGACTTAGAGCTGATTACATACTGTGGATACGTGAAGCGTAGGCAATAAGAACATTTGTGCATGGACCCCAACATGAGGTAATATTTTTTCACTCACAGTAGTAAATCTATGGAACAAGCTTCCAGAGGTAATGGTGCATCTTCAACTTAGGCTGGATTTGCTCTGTGTGGAACATTGTATTACTAGCCTGGCCCCTGTGGTGCCAACAGGTCATGCGCTGCACTGCCATGCTGGAGATCTGAGATCAAGTCTCAATCCCAACTCCCTCACTCTGGACCTGAAGGATCCAGCATGTGATGGAGAGGCATCAGGCACTGGCCTCGGTGGGAGAGTCCTGGATCACCCACTGCTCTAGCACATCCTATGGTGGGGGGAGAGAGGTGGCATTGATACCATGGGTAACCACACCAAGTCTGTCATTCCCTTGACCCACAGGACGGTGATGCTGGTGGCCATAGGCAGATGCTGGGGAGGTGGGCAAACTTCATGGGGAAAAACTGTGGAAGGGCGTGGGAATTGATAATACAAGACACAGGAGAGTACGTTTTAAAACACATAGTTGCTTTGTATAAATTTTATTTTATTTTTAAATATAATTAACTCAGAATAAAAATAAATAAACAAAATACTAACTAGCTCAAACTAAGCTCCAGCACTATTCTTCCCTAGTAGTGCTGCCATAGAGTGGATAATCTTGACCTCAGCTTCTCCACTGTCTCCTGTGCACATTAACCTGAAGCACTTATATTCAGTACTGCTCCCTAGGCTAATCTGCCTCAACTGAGCACTAGATGTGCTTTCATACAGTCTATCTGCTGCATCACATGGTCTACTGATCTGCCCCATAAACTAATACAGTAGTATTACTGATTTAATACATGCATTTGGGGATCAGTCAGATACACAACTCTTTATTATTATATGCAAAACCATCAGCAGTTGTCATATATAATTTATTTCTTCGGAAAAAGCAGATATTAAGATTGTATACTTAATTGCTCATTAGTGGAACTAGGCCCCTCCCACAATACAGTGTCATGCCTGACAGAGTTCCATAAATAAGCTTCTGTCTGGATCGCTTGGCTCCTAATAGCATATGACAGAAGCAGGCATGGCAACAGGTAAGGGAGTTCCTCTTTTTATTTTTATTTATTTATTTATTTAGTTAAACATCAGTTTAGAAACCTTTGAGCCAGAGGCTCATTTACAAAGGTACCTCGTCACAAAGAGGACATCAGAACAGTAGTACAAGGCACACAGTACTTACAAACAAAAAAGTTACAGTTCAATTACAATTTTGTTACAATAGAGTACACTCTCCAACGAGCAAAAGATAAAAGGTGCTAAAACTTATGGTTGGGGGAGAGCTGGTGGGGTAGAAGGGAGGAGATAGGAGGAGGAATAAGTAGGGAAAGGAAGGGAGCCGCTCAGTGAGCATTGTCAAACAGAGTATATATATATATATATATATGTGTGTGTGTGTGTGTGTGTGTGTGTTTTTTTTTTTTACACTAGGCTAGCGGCAGTTGCATTTGTGAGAGCTTTTTAACCTTTCCACCAAAACAGTTGTTGAATGCACTGCTATTTCCACTTGCTAACTTAAGAAAAGCAACATTTCTACCCATTTATGGGTTTCTGCCAGACTTTTGAGTTTTTCATTGGCTGAAATTTACAGCTGATAGGCTGCCTTTTCATAAGGGCCTTGTTATTTCATAGGGCCTTTCCTTGCCCTTCCTTATACCTTTCTGGTCCCCTTTTATTCTTTTTTTTTTCCCGTAGGCATTTTATCCACACAGAGCCCTGGCAGGTGGCTTCGGCCCTCCAAACAAAGGGACTCTCTTTCCGGCTCCACTGCTCCCATGCTAGGCGGCTCCATAAATTCCCCACAGATCGCCCCCCCCACATGGCAGGGCTGGTAGGAGGTTGCTGGCTTCTCCCTCAACCCAATCCAGAATCCAGGGACTGCTCCCGGGAGTGGTGAGCCATCATCGAGCCTGCCAGGCTCCATTTTCCATTTTCGCCCATCCCCCACTTCTGACATAAGAATGTTGGCTTCTAGCCTCCCAACCCATACTGCCCTCCAGCCACCTCCAGAGGGCAGTCAGCGAGTGGAATGACTAGCCTCCCTCTCCCTGAGAGAGGACAGCAGTCCTCCGGATGCTCAATCCTCTCTCCCCTGCTGACCCCTGGCAGCCCAAGCTCATTCCCAAACCCAGGTCGCCGGCATGGCGCGAGGTGTAGAGACCAGCGCCGCAACCTCTAGCACCACCGGGCCCCCTTTTATTCTTTAAACCCTCTATTTATGGTTTCTGAAAAGAGAAAACCTTCTCTGGGACTTAAATATCCCTGCTAGTGTCTAGGCTCAGGTATCCTAGACACTTGGGGAGCTGTGCGCTTTCCTTGTGCATCTTTGAGCACTCCTTGGAGCTCCTTTTGGCTCTGCACCAAAGCGTCACACCATGCGTCTAAGTTGAAGCATGGCTTGCTCCGACCAATGCTAGTGTGAATGCAGGGGCACATTTTTCTGCTGCAAGCTGCAACAAGCTAAAGCGGCTTGCACCAATAATTCAGTATTTTGGCCGCAAGCAGCGGTTTACATTAGGAGTCAGCTCTCTACCCAGACAAGGCAATGAAACAGCTATGGCTGTGCTATTAGTCATTTTTATCTGCTGGCACACCTCATAGTGTTCCGTGGCTTCCGTGACATTTTACACTGGCTCTCCTTTCTAAGGGACACCAGGACCAGCAAAGTGTTGCAAGCGCAAAATCTGGCTTAAGGTCTGGTGTAAACAAAAAAGGAGCCTAAGGAAAAATTAAACATTTAGGTGGCTCTCTATTTTGATCATTTAAACCGGTTTATAGCCTCAAGACTAATAAAGGCCTTTTTTTCTGAAATGGTCTGAGGTAATCCACAGTTACAACAGTTACTCAAACCGATTGTCTTGCCCATACTTTCTCCTATCACAAGATCAACTAAAACCCAGGGGTTTGACAGACTTGTAGGCATATTAGCCACCTACACATAGCACTTGAGACAGAAAGGAATGATAGAGGGGTAGAACAGTCAAGAGATACTTTGGTAGGAGGCCACCCTATCAAAGCCGAAAGTTGAAAATAATAGGATAGAAAGAAAATGCTGCTGCAGCAGGCTTTGTATTTTGGGAAGAAAGTTTAGAGGGATGTCTCAGAGTGCTTCCCAACTTTGGAGGGAGGTGGGGGCTCATACTGCCCCAAAAACATCCACCCCTGACTGAAAGAAGATGAACCATCCCCCACGAAAGGAACCCTGAATGCCCCAACGGCCTTCTATGGCAACTGCCTGGCACTCTATGATACACCCTGGTGGCTGGAAAGCACACACACTGACTGCCAGGGCCTGGCTTTGTGTAGGAAAGCCATGGAGCACCAGCAGGAGTTGAAGAGGATCTGAACTGGGGTGGCTGAGGAGAAGTAATTTACAGGAGGGGCAGCTGGTAGTAGCAGTAGCCAGACTGGTGAAAGAGTTGGCTGTCCTAGTGGTTGGATGCAAAAAGAATAAATTGTATAAAGAAAATAACATTACTGAGAACAGCACTTATTCCTTGGGGAAGAGAGAGTTCTCAGTGCTTCATTGGCAAGCTTTTAAACTAGTCAAGGGGGGAGGCACTGATAAGCATCAGGAAAATCCCGGCCTCCCCCTACAAAACAGGGTACTAAATGAGAAAAAGACCAAGGTAGAAAGGTCAGTGGGGAATGCTGCAACAGAAGGTAAAGCCATCAAAAAATGGAGAACAATGAGTACCAATGCCCGTAGTCTGAGTAACAAGCTTCCTGAATTAGTGGCCTTGATGGAGGAGGAACATCTGGATATCGTGGCAGTCACAGAAACTTGGTACACACAAAACCATGACTGGGACGTAAACATACCAGGATGCACTATCTACAGGAGGGACAGGGAGGGTAAAAGAGGAGGAGGAGTAGCTCTTTACATAAGGGAAGGAATCAAAGCAACAGAACAAAAGGGTAAACAGGGAGGAAAAGAAGCACTGTGGGTCAATTTGGAGACCGGCAATGGCACCACAATATGCACCGGGGTTGTATACAGACCCCCTTCTCAGGGGGAGGAAATGGACAAGGAAATGATAGAAAGTATACTTAGAATGGCAGAAAAAGGGGAGATATTGCTGATGGGTGATCTGAATATGCCAGATGTTAACTGGAGTGCAGTTGCAGCAGCCACTCAAGAGTGGGTTATTCTAGATACCTCACGGGGCATGCCTTAGACAACTAGTATTGGAGCCCACTCGAGAGGGAGCAATCTTAGACCTGGTTCTCTCAAATGGAGATGAAGAGAGGATCACAGATGTAGAAGTGGGTAGCCATCTGGGAACTAGTGACCATCGAACAGTATGGTTCACAATAAACACAGCAATAGAGTCGAGCCTTACAAAGACAAAGGTACTGGATTTTAGGAGGGCTGACTTTGTCAAAATGGGTGAGTGCCTAAGGAATGCACTAGCAAATGGGCAGGAAGGAGGGGTGGAAGAACAATGGGGAATAATAAAAACTGCCATCACAGAGGTATCAAGCCTTTGTGTAAAGCAAATAAACAAAACAAACGAGGTAAGAAACCACTATGGTTCTCAAAGGAAGTGGCAGTGAAGGTTCAAGAGAAAAGAAATCATTCAGGAAGTACAAGGAATCACAGAAGGAACAGGACAGAGAACTATATCAGTTAAAGCAAAAGGAAGCTGGAAGGCAGTCAGAACAGCAAAGGCCCAAACCAAGGAAAAGATGGCAAACTCAGTTAAGAAGGGGGATAAAACCTTTACAGGTACATCAGGAGCGAAGGAAGACCAAGGAGGGACAGTGAGGCTTAATAAGGGGAGGGAGGGTGGGCAGAGGGTGACTGTGAAAGGCAGAGATACTAAACAAAATTTTTGCTCAGTATTTACAAAGGAAGAGGGGAGGTACCTAAAACAAACAGTAGAAACACTCTGGATACAGAAGTTGATACCAGCCCATTTACAGAAGAAAGGGTTCTGAATGAACTCTTAAAACTGAAGGTGGACAAAGCAATGGGGCCTGATGGGATTCATCCCAGAATTCTAAAAAAACTAAGTGTAGAACTAGTGACACTACTGACTACCCTCTTTAACAAATCATGGGATGATGGGGTGGTACCTGAGGACTGGAGGAGGGCAGATGTGATCCCCCTTCACAAAAGTGAGAGCAAGGCAGAAGCAGGAAACTACAGACCTGTTAGTTTAACCTCAGTGGTAGGGAAAATGATGGAATCACTCTGAAGGAAAGAATTGTTAAATATCTAGAGGCCAGAGGGCACAGGACCCAAGGCAGCATGGATTCACAGCGGGAAGGTCATGCCAGACAAATCTGATAGATTTCTTGACTGGGTGACCAAAGTAGTTGATCAGGAGGGCTGTGGACATGGCCTACCTAGACTTTAACAAGGCATTTGACACAGTCCCACACAAAAGATTAATATACAAGTTAGCCAGCCTGGGAGTGGTCCCAAGATGACAGCCTGGGTAAGAATTGGCTGGAGAATAGGACACAGAGAGTAATAGTAAATGGAGTCCACTCGAAAAAAGGGGGGTTAGTAGTGGGCACCACAGGGTTCAGATATAGATCAGTCCTCTTCAATGTCTTTATAAGTGACATTGCAGAGGGACTGGAAGGAAAAGTATGTCTCTTTGCAGATGACACAAAGATCTGCAACAGAGTTGATGCACAAGGTGGAGTGGAAAGGATGAGAAGGACTTGGCAAGGTTAGAGGAATGGTCAAATTTATGGCAGCTTAGATTCAATGCTAAGAAGTGCAAGGTAATGCACCTGGGAAACAAAAACCCAGGGGAAGAGTACACAATGGGGGGTGAGATACTAACAACAACAAAAATGGAAAGGGACCTGGGGGTAGTCATATCAGATGACCTAAAGGTGGGCAAGCAATGTGAGAGGGCAGCAAGGAGGGCTGGGGGGATACTGGGATGCATAGGGAGAGGCATCACCAGTAGAAAACAGGAAGTTATTATCCCTCTGTACAGACAGCAAGTGAGACCCCATCTGGAGTACTGCGTGCAGTTCTGGAGACCCAATCTCCACAAAGACATAGGCAGGATGGAAGTTGTCCAGAGGAGGGCAACTAAAATGGTGCAGGGTCTGCACCGGAAGACATATGAAGAGAGACTTAACTTAATATGTATAGCCTCGAGGAAAGGAGGGAGAGGTGGGACATGATAGTAACTTTCAAGTACCTCAAGGGAATCAACAAAGTCCAAGAGGGTAGCATCTTTCAAAAAAGAGGTGTGCAAGAACAAGGGGGCACAATTTGAAGATGAAGAGCTGCTCAGAGGTAATTTAAGGAAGTATTTTTTCACAGAGAGGGTTGTGGATGTATGGAACGGCCTTCCAGAGGAGGTTGTGGAGTCACAAACAGTGGTGGAATTCAAGCATGCATGGGACAGTCATAAGGCAATTCTAGGGGTGGGGTAGGAAAAGTAGGCTGCTGGTTAACTAGGATCTGCAGCTTATCCATCAGGTAGGGAAATGGGCAGACTGGGTGGGCCAAGCGGTCCTTATCTGCCGTCAAATTCTATGTTTCTATGTTTCTATGTTTATGGAAAGGGGTACAAAAGATAAAAAAGAACAAAGAATGAATTTTGTCTCTACATACCTGTACAGTGCCTAAATAAACAAGATAGGTGGCATCATCAAAAAACATTGGCACCTGGTCAGTTTAGATCCAGGCCTACATAATTTAAAAGATGTTCAACTTAGAGTGATACACAGAAGGGGTAGAAACATCTGGGATAGGGTTATACATTTAGTGCAACCTATACCGGAGAGACCCAAAATGTGGTTGCCAGCGAGGAATGATGGGTGCCATAAAAATGTGGCAGTTGCAAGTACTGCTCTACTGTTACATCTTCGAAAGTGTTTCAGAACCCCAAAACAGGACAGTATGTTAAAGTTAGTGGGTTCATCCACTGTGCCACTGAATGTGTTATTTATATGGCTTCTTGCTCCTGTGGAAGTTGTTATATAGGTAAAACCAAATACCAGTTTAAAACTAGGATTGGGGAACACAAGAGATCGACTGAAAATCATGACCTGAGTTATGCTTTAGCACTACACCTAGATCAAGCAAGAGAAAAAAGTGCACATAGAATCTTTTTGTTTTATTGAAATAGAGAAACCCATCAAAAACCCACAAGGGGGAGATTATGACAGGGTGCTCCTGAAGAGAGAACCATATTGGATGTTCTCTATGGGAGCCACAGATCATCCATGATTTAATTATATATTAGTGCTGGAATCCCTTTAAAAAAAAAAAAAAAAATATGAAACAGCAAAACTGCCACCAACCTTGCATCGTTGTTCATAGGAGAAAATAGTTCTCACTATATGAAGCATTTAGATAACCCCAAAATGGGTTTTTAGGTCTGCTGGAATATTGTTCTGTATCTGATTGCTTTCTGTATTAATATATGGACCTTCTTGCATTTAATTATTATTCTTTCTTCTTTTCTTTTTACAGATATGACCCACCACAGTTTACCCAGGCAGTTCTGGTAGCCCATGTATGATGAGAATTAAATCAGTGGTTAAGCAGTGGGAGTACATCCCTTAAATCTGTTATTAAGCCATCTAATTTCTTCTCAAGTAGAGATTTTACATTTCTTTTTTACCTGTTAGTGCCCAATATCATTTTATTAGGTGCACAAGGAATTTTCTTCTGTATCAAATTTGACACTTTATTTCATCTTGAATTAAGTGTGACCTTACCGAGGTGTGCTCTCTTCATTTACATTTCTAAAGCTAAGCAGTGCACTATGTGATGTAAATGTAACTACAGACTGCCAGTGCTGGCTATCCATTTTTGATCTGATTGACTGAGCATAATAACATAGGACTGCATTTCAAGGGGGGACTCCCAATAGCTCTTGTTCCCAGATAGTTCCAGTTCTTCACACACAGTAGTACTGAGTGCTACAGCTACTTGGATGGAAGCAGACAAACAAATGGACCCTTGGTTTCCTTTTTGTCACGCATTTACTACTGTAGCCCCTGAGGGCTCTATGCCATCAGTAGCTCCCCATGTATTCTGGTAATCCAGTGCCTACTTTTCAGGCAGAGACAGCTCCTACAGTTTCAGCAAAAGACATGGTCAGATATTTCCTGAAATGTCTGACATCGCTAGAGAAATTCACCACCTGTCTGCAGTACCACTGTAGAGCCACCAGAGAGAATCTCTTTAGAAATATTGCAAAGTACCTGGAAATATCTGACTATGTCTTTTGTTGCAACGTCATGCCATGTGACTGGGTTTTAGGGAGGCAGTATAGCGCAGTGGTTTTAGGCTCTGAGCTGCAAATCTGGAGACCTGGGTTTGAATCCCATATCCCCCGCTTGCATACTGTGTGACCCTAAGCAAGTCACTTAACTTCCCTGTGCTCCCAGGGTGCACCTGTAAACAAGCTTTCAGCTTAGTGTGTCTCACCTGGTTAAACAATTGAAAAAAAATGTGACTGTTGCCTCTGTTGAAAAGAAGAGCTTGGCACCATTCTGGGAGAAGATGATGTGGTGTGGTGTGGTGTGAAATTATTGAGTAGTGTAGTGAGGATACACCTTCAATGGAATCCCTCAATAGGTTCCTGCTGACCTTTGTTCATTTTGGGGAAAAAGGGAAAGATGATGTGAAAGGAGTGGATGCATCCAGGTCTGCCAAGGAAATCAGGAATCAGGTTGAAGGAACATCACATTATCAGTGCTGAAAGAGACCCAACTTTGGTTGGGTGGAAGAACCCCATATGGACTGATGGCTCCAAATGTGGTAATGCACCTGTCTGTGGCATAATGTTCACCCGAAGTGTTGTTCTCATCATTCACCAAATACTGGTGTCCAGTAAGTTCAGTATGTAACATGGTGCTGGGGAAGGGTCATGTGTCTGTGGGTTCAGCTTAGACCTGTAAAAAGTATTCATCTGTCTAACTCACCTTCTGTGGGTCCACGTCCCAGTTGTCCTCTTAGAATGAGGTGTCCCATGGAGGAAAGTATGCCAATGACTGTAGGAGCTTGGATACTTGTCCAGCATCCACAATTTGCTTAAGTGGGGCTGGCTGGGAGAAGCAGCCACTACGTACGTTACACCATCTGGAGTGAGATCACTGTATCAGCCATAGTAAGCATTTATCCTTTGGGTCCATTTTATATACTGCACCAAAATGAATGTATGCAACTAAATTATAGATATTAGGATATTGTAAATAATCTGTAAAAATGAAATGTCTTGTTTTAAAATATAAGATAGATAGTCAAGAGAAAATGAGTTTTGAATAACTAGATGAAACCGATAACTGTTTGCTGTCCCCCCTGTAAATATGTTGTAAAATAAAATAAGGATTGGTAAGACAGAAAAATTATGTGTTATACAGAATCAAATTTAATAGCCACACCTCAAGCATAGGTATAAAAAAGATAGTAAAAATAATGTTTAAAAAAGTTGGATACATACAAGTTTAGATTATGACGTCACAAGTCTCTATGGCAACCACACAGCTTATAATGACTGATGTCTCCTCATTATGCCAACTCTGAGGATGGAGTCATGATGGCTCTGAAATGTCAGCTCATTATTGTGGCACACATCTGAGGACAGGTGAGGTTGGAGCAGCTGTTGCAAAATGATTCCCTTTGTTTGGGGACCTGCGTAGTGAATGGCGGCAAACACAAAATGCAATACGCATGGTTTCTGGTTTGGAAAGGAACGAAGTGAAAAGGGCACTGAAGGATTAGGCAATTGAGCCAAACAAAAAGTGCCAAAGGTAGAGAAAGGACTTTGTTCTGTTCCACGTAAGAGTTATTTCATAAAAAATGCCTAAACCGCATAGATTGTGAGGAAAAGGGCGAACGGAAAAACTGCATGTTAAACAATAATAAAAATCCTATCTTGGAAAGCAAGGTGTTTGAGACGTAATTAAGGGTGCAGATAGAATACACTGCTTTGCAAAGTCCCTCTCCCCCCAGTATACTAACCCTGCTATCAGGCACCCAGACTTTTAAGTCCTTATATAGCACATTTTCTTGACCTGGAAGGACACTACTTCTTTATTCAGCTGTGAGCTGTGTGAGAAATTCTATATTGCACTTGATATCTGCAACAAACGTGCACTTTTGCTTAATTCTGTGGGAGGTGAAACTAACTACCCTTGGTAATTGCTTTTTATTCACATATTTATTTAGTGTTTAACCAAGAAGGGGCTTGCAAACTCTGTTTATCTTGTTAGTAACTTCAGAAGGATTTAAATACTGCATTTGGGTAGATCCTTGGGTAGCTAGATTGTCTACTAGGATTTTCTGACAGTTAAACTATTTTTAAATAACTTGCAGGTGGCTGAGGAGTTGAAAAAGGAGCTTGCAAACTCTGCTTATCTTGGAAGTAACTTCACAAGTGTTGGAATACTTCATTTTGGTTGTCCCTTGGGGGTAGCTGGATTGACTACTAGGATTTTGGGACAGAAACTATTTTTAAATAATTTACTGGTGCGTAGGAGTTTGTGATAGTTAAACTATTTTTAAATAAGTTACTGCGGTTAAGGAGTTGTCATAGCAAAACCTGCATTGTGAAACAGGAAAAGACAGTCTTTCAAGCAACAGAGGGAGGTGGATCTAGGTTTATGTTTGTTTGTTACAATTCTTAAGATTTTCAGTGCAGGAAGAGTTTAAAGCACAGCTGACTTATTTTGGGGCTGACATCTTTCAGAGCACAAACCACCAGGTCTGTTTTAGGGCTGGGGAGGTTTACCTGTGTCTGACTTGGATGTGTGGATTTTTTTCTGTTTGATTAGCAGAGTATTTTCTCTGTCAAATTGTTGGGTAGGGCATCTTGCTGACAGGAAGGCACTCATCGCAGCGGTGAGTCAGAGCTTTTAGCTGATTGTTTTGTGAGGGCACAGTTTAGCCCCAACCCTTCCCACCCTCACCCCACCCACCCCTGGAAATAGTTCCTTTATACCTGGGGTTCTGACATCATCCTCAAGTGTCAAAAGTGCAAGGTGCATATCACTGTCATATCCTCTCCAGCACACTGCACTGACAATATAAGCATACACATTGTTATATATATATATATATCTATATATCAAACCAATCATACATACACACACACACACACACACACACACACACACCACACACAATAAATATGGGGAGTAGTGCAATGTAATTGCTGTGGGGCAGCAGTCTTCTGGGACTCTTTCTGGAGGCTGAGATGCTGCCCTATTTGCAGACAACTCTCTGCCCTAAGGGAGGAAGTTGCCCGTCTTCAGGCCACTCTGGACAGTAGTAAGGGAACCTTCTCCTAGGCCACAATGGATGGTAGGAAGAGAACCTCCCCCATTCAGGGAGCACCAGAGCCACCACCACTACCTCAGAGGTTGTGAAGAAAGCACAGCAGTTGGATCACAGTGGACTCAGGGAGGGTGAGGATGGTGGAACAGAGGCACACACAGTCAGTTGTTCCACACCACAGTCCATACACCATTCTGGGGGAGCATAGCTCCCCTATGGATGCACCCACAGAGGAGACTAAGGAGGCTGAGGACAACTGTCACAAGGGAGGCCCACAGGAAGAAGGCAGAGGACACCACAAGGAAAGGAAGCAGGTCCTGGTGGGGGACTCAATTATTAGGGGGATAGAACTGGGGGGTGCAGGGAAAACTGAAATAAGGTGCCTGCCTGGTGCCATGGCTTGGAGAGACAGGAAGCGCATCCTCGGGATCACAAGAACAGCTGCACGGGAGTCTGAGCTGGACGTCATTGTCCACCTAGGGACAAATGACTTGGCTCATCATGAGATTAGAGCAGTGCAGAAGGACTTTGTGGAATTGGGAAGGGGCGTATGACAAGTAGCACACAGAATATCCTTCTCTGAGGTGCTGTCTGTCAATGGCATGAATGAGGTGAGGGTACTTTGCACCACGCAGTTTAATGAATGGTTGAAAAAAATGGTGTGGAGCACAGGGGTTTGGCTTCATTGTGGACTAGGGTTCCACCTGGAGGGACACCAGCCTATACTGGCAGGATGGTCTGCATCTGTCCAGGAAGGGAACAAGTCTTTTGAGCAATCGGTTTAAATGCTTCATTGGCAAGCTTTTAAACTAGTCAAGGGGAGGAGCACTGATAAGCAGCAGGAAAATCCCAGCCTCTCCCTACAAAACAGGGTACTAAATGAGAAAAAGACTGAGGTAGAAAGGTCAGTGGGGGATGCTGCAAAAGAAGGTAAAGCCATCAAAAAATGGAGAGCAATGAGTACCAATGCTCGTAGTCTGTGTAACAAGCTTCCTGAATTAGTGGCCTTGATGGAGGAGGAACATCTGGATATAGTGGCAGTCACAGAAACATGTTACACACAAAACCATGACTGGGACGTAAACATACCAGGATACACTATCTACAGGAGGGACAGGGAGGGTAAAAGAGGAGGAGGAGTAGCTCTTTACATAAGGGAAGGAATCAAAGCAACAGAACAAAAGGGAAAACAGGGAGGAGAAGAAACTCTGTGGGTAAATTTGAGACCGGCAATGGCACCACAATCCGACAGGGTTAGATACAGACCCCTTCTCAGGGGAGGAAATGGACAAGGAAATGAAAGAAAGAATACTTAGAATGGCAGAAAAGGGGAGATATTGCTGATGGGTGATCTGAATATGCCAGATGTTAACTGAGTGCAGTTGCAGCAGCCACTCGAAGAGGGTTATTCTAGATGCCCTACAGGGGCATGCCTTAGACAACTAGTATTGGAGCCCACTCGAGAGGGAACAATCTTAGACCTGGTTCTCTCAAATGGAGATGAAGAGAGGATCACAGATGTGGAAGTGTGTAGCCATCTGGGAACTAGCGACCATCAAACAGTATGGTTCACAATAAACACAGCAATACAGTCGAGCCATACAAAGGCAAAAGTACTGGACTTTAGGAGGGCTGACTTTGCCAAAATGGGTGAGTGCCTAAGGAATGCACTAGCAAATGGGCAGGAAGGAGGGGTGGAAGAACAATGGGGAATAATAAAAACTGCCATCACAGCGGTAACGAGCCTTTGTGTGAAGCAAATGAACAAAACAAAATGATGTAAGAAACCACTGTGGTTCTCAAAGGAAGTGGCAGTGAAGGTTCAAGAGAAAAAGAAATCATTCAGGAAGTACAAGGAATCACAGAAGGAGCAGGACAGAGAACTGTATCAGTTAAAGCAAAGGATGCTGGGAAGGCAGTCAGAACAGCAAAGGCCCAAACCGAGAAAAAGATAGCCAACTCAGTTAAGAAGGGGATAAAACCTTTTATAGGTACATCAGGAGCGAAGGAAGACCAAGGAGGTTAGTGAGGCTTAATAAAGGGAGGGAGGGTGGGCAGAGGGTGACTGTGAAAAGGCAGAGATACTAAACAAATATTTTTGCTCAGTATTTACAAAGGAAGAGGGAGGTACCTAAAACAAACAGCAGAAACACTCTGGATACAGAAGTTGATACCAGCCCATTTACAGAAGAAGAGGTTCTGAAAGTACTCTTAAAACTGAAGGTGGACAAAGCAATGGGGTCTGATGGGATTCATCCCAGAATTCTAAAAGAACTAAGGGTAGAACTAGTGACACCACTAACTACCCTCTTTAACAAATCATGGGAGGATGGGGTGGTACCCAAGGACTGGAGGAGGGCAGATGTGATTCCCCTTCACAAACGTGGGAGCAAGGCAGAAGCAGGAAACTACAGACCTGTTAGTTTAACCTCAGTGGTAGGAAAATGATGGAATCACTTCTGAAGGAAAGAATTGTTAGTATCTAGATGCCAGAGGGCACAGGACCCAAGGCAGCATGGATTCACAGCAGGAAGGTCATGCCAGACAAATCTGATAGATTTCTTTGACTGGGTGACCAAAGTAGTAGATCAGGGAGGGCTGTGGACATGGCCTACCTGAACTTTAGCAAGGCATTTGACACAGTTCCACACAAAGATTAATATATAAGTTAACCAGCCTGGGAGTGGGTCCCAAGATGACAGCCTGGGTAAAGAATTGACTGGAGAATAGGACACAGAGAGTAATAGTAAATGGAGTCCACTCTGAAGAAATGGGGTTACTAGTGGGCAACGCAGGGTTCAGTATTAGATCAGTCCTCTCAATGTCTTTATAAGTGACATTGCAGAGGGACTGGAAGGAAAAAGTATGTCTCTTGCAGATGACACAAAGATCTGCAACAGAGTTGATGCACAAGGTGGGGTGGAAAGGATGAGAAGGGACTTGGCAAGGTTAGAGGAATGGTCAAATGTATGGCAGCTTAGATTCAATGCTAAGAAGTGCAAGGTAATGCACCTGGGAAACAAAAACCCAGGGAAGAGTACACAATGGGGGTGAGATACTAACAACAACAAAATGGAAAGGACCTGGGGGTAGTCATATCAGATGACCTAAAGGTGGGCAAGCAATGTGAGAGGGCAGCAAGGAGGGCTGGGGATACTGGGATGCATAGGAGAGGCATCACCAGTAGAAAACAAGAAGTTATTATCCCTTTGTACAGACAGTTGGTGAGACCCCATCTGGAGTATTGCGTGCAGTTCTGGAGACCCAATCTCCGCAAAGACATAGACAGGATGGAAGCTGTCCAGAGGAGGGCAACTAAAATGGTGCAGGGTCTGCACCGGAAGACATATGAAGAGAGACTTAAGGAGCTAAATATGTATAGCCTCAAGGATAGGAGGGAGAGGGGGGATATGATAGAAACTTTCAAGTACCTCAAGGGAATCAACAAAGTCCAAGAGGGTAGCATCTTTCAAAAAAAGAGGTGTGCAAGAACAAGGGGGCACAATTTGAAGATAGAAGGGGGCGCCTCAGAGGTAATTTAAGGAAGTATTTTTTCACAGAGAGGGTTGTGGATGCATGGAACGGCCTTCTGGAGGAGGTTGTGGAGTCAAAAACAGTGGTAGAATTCAAGCATGCATGGGACAGTCATAAGGCAATTCTAGGGGTTGGGGGTAGGAAGAAGTAGGCTGCTGGTTAACTAGGATCTGCAGCTTATCCATTAGGTAGGGAAATGGGCAGACTGGGTGGGCCAAGCGGTCCTTATCTGCCATCAAAATCTATGTTTCTATGTTTCTATATAGGACTGAGAGCACTACCACTCATTTTTGTTTTGGTCTGCCAGTATATATGCTACACCATCTGGAGAGAGAGCGAGAGATATCACTGTATCAGCAGTAGTAAGCGTTTATCCTTGGGGCCCCTTTTTCCGTGGTCCATACCCACTGGGCTGCTTATTAAAATCTGGGAACAGCTAGAAGAAGTGCTTACATCAAATGTTTCAAGTTTATTGTGAAGGGATAAATCCATTGAGCAAGCTCATTTTCAAGGAGGACTCTTTTTTAACAATTACAAACTATACATACAGTCGATATGGAGATACAAAATTAATTAACAGACGCTATGTAACAAAATGTGCAATATGAACTATACAAGGCAGGTGTGAACAGCCAATGCTGGGAAATATATAATCAATACACAAGGAAGGTATATACATAAACAATATAAATAGGAATAATTACAGTGGTACTACAAGGTAAACATAGAAACATAGAGCGATGTTGGACAAAACAGTAAATATATACATATACTGTGTGTGTGTGTATATATATATATATATATATATATATATATATATATATATATACACATTAATGCAAAGCAACAGGAGACGAATCATCATTAGGCATACTGTAGTACTAATGAGAGTTTGGTATAATGGGCAAATGGCTGAGAGGAGAAAACAGGTTAGCACCTAAGACAAGTATACAAGAGTGATGGTTTAGAGGTGAGCTAAAGAGGTAGGTGAGCTCTACTGGATTAGTTGCAGTGACAAGCATCGTCAGTTAGATTGGTTATTCGAGTTTTGAATGCCCTTAGAGGAATGAGGGTGCTCAATTTAAGGGACGATTGAAGCTTGTTCCAAGCAGTAGGAAGGGTGTAACTAATGGCCAGTTGATCAAAATGGGTACGGACTTTGGACTCATCTAAAGAAATATAAGAGGTATTTCTAAGTGCATAAGGAGTTTGGAGGTAAGAAATAAGGCTTGTGATGTAGGCCAGAAGTTTGTTCAGAAGAGATTTATATGCCCATAGATAAGCATGTAAGAGTCTCCTGGTAGTCAGAGAGGTCCACCCACTACCGCACATAGGGTACAATGGTGTGTTCTTGCAGGGGCATTAATGACAAAATGGATGGCTGTGTGATAAAGGGTATCAAGTTTTTGCAAATGGGTGGCTGCACAATTTTTGTAAATTATGTCTGCATAGTCCAAGAGAGGGAGGAAGGTGGAAGGGACCAGTCTTAATCTAGAGTTTTGGGAAAACAAGGTCTTATTGTTATTGGTGGACTGGAGAGGGTTCAGAGGAGGGCAACTAAAATGGTTCAAGGAATGAAGGATGAAACATATGAATCTAGATTAAAGGAGTTAAATTTACTGGATTTTTTTGGACAAAAGAAGGCAAAAGGCCCATCACGATTGTACCCCTCAACAGAGGGTCACTGTAGATTATGGGTTAAATTAAGCCATTTATCTAACTTAGATTTAAATATGTCCAGGGATGTAGAATTAACCATCTCCTGAGGAAGCATATTCCATAGTTTAGCAGCTCTTATATTAAAAATGTTATGTATATTAGTGTTTGCCCAGTTTACTTTGAGCTGCTGGTTATGCATCCTGCCCACTGTATGCTTATTGGCTAATGTTAGCCCACATTGTTCCATTAATGACGGATTTTTAGTAAGTTTGTAAGTTAGCAGGATATCACCCCGTTTTCTTCATAGGGAAAGGGGATAGAGTCCTGTTTCCCTAAGCCTGGTACTGTTGTGTTTATTTTTCAGCCTCGGGATGATTTTTGTAAGCCATCTCTGAACTTGTTCCAGGCAATTTATGTCGCCCTTAAGATGAGGGTTCCAGAAGGGGGACCCATAATCTAAATGAGGTCTAACATATGCCATATATAATGGTACTAAACACTGTTCAGATTTATTAATAAAGGTTCTCCTAATTTGTTTAATGATTATATTTGATGTTCTGGCTATTTTGTTGCAGTGATTACTGGTTGATAGTTTGTTATATACTGTATCAGGATACCTAAATCCCTTTCACTAGATGTTGATTTAAGACAAGTATTATTTAGATAATAATTATGCAGCAAGTTGTTTTTCCCAAAATGAAGTACTGTACATTTATCAGTGTTAAAGGTCATTAAGTTAACTTTAGCCCATTGTTCAATATGTTCTAAATCCTGCTGTTATAATAACGTTTTCTATTGAGTCAACTCTACCCCAAGTTTTGTATCATCTGCAAATTTTGAGATGATGTCGTTTGAGGAAATATCCATATCTGATATGAAAACATTAAACAGAGTAGGGCCAAGAACTGAGCTCTGAGGTATACCACTCGTTACTTTTCCGGTATTAGACAAGACTCCATTAATTCTGACCTTCTGTGTTCTATTTGTACCCTCTAGAGATTTAAAGGGAGAGAGGGATATGGTTGTGACATTTAAGTATATCAAGGGGATAAACAGAGTAAGAGATTAAAGTATATTTAAAAGAAAACTTGAGGTAAAAACAAGGGATCTTAGCTTGAGACTAGAAGGATGTAGATTCAAAAGTAATGTGCAGAAGTATTTATTCACAGAGAGGGTGGTGGAACCATGGAACAGTTTACCTGAGGAGGTAGTGGGTACTAAAACTGTGGAAGGATTTAAGAAAGCCTGGGACAGGTATAAAGGGTTGGTGGAGAGGAATAAAAAAGAAAATCTGATGAAGGCAAATGGGTGGGGGAGGGGGAAATTGGGAAGACTGGATGGACCAGGATGGTCCTTTTCTGCCATCACATTACTATGAAACTATTATTTCTGCAGAAAAAGCCCAACCTTAGTTTAAGCTTTTTAGAAAGGGCTTCAATGTGTGGAAGGAAGGAGAGCTTAGAATCAAGGAGGAAGCCTAAGTATTTAAACCTATCCATGATCTCAAACTTACCACCAAGCAAAGTAGTGATAGGCATGGGTGGGCAGTGTAAGGATGATGATCTGGCATAGTGAAAATACATCACTTTGGTTTTGTTGGCATTTAATAGAAGTTTGGAGTGGAGTAGATTAAGTTGCAGTTGGTTAAAGTCTGATTGAAGCACAAAGGAGACATCTAGGAATGTAGGTTTAGAGATATAGAGGACCGTGTTGTCTGCAAAGAAGTGAAATTTTGAGTGGGTAATGTTATTACCTTGATTGTTGACATATATTAGAAAGAACAGGGGGCTCAGTATTGAGCCTTGAGGGATCTCCCTCACCAAGGGAAGTAAGGAGGATAAAGTCCCATTGGCCTTAATCTGCTGTTTTCTATCGATCAGTTAACTGGCCAACCAATTTGACACAGAAGGCCCAAGGCCATAATCTTTTAATCTCTCCAGAAGAAGACTGTGATTGACTGTGTCAAAGGCCTTGCTTAGGTCTAAGAACACGGCCCCAGTGACTTGCTTGTGATCCAAAATTACCAATCAGTCATTAGAAATTTTAGCTAGGGCAGATGTAGTACTGTGGTGACTTCTAAAGCCAGACTGCAGTGGATTGGATGTTTGGAATTATGCCAGTTATTATGATTGAACAGAGTGTTGACATGGCTCAGTTGGTAGCACATCTGCATCACCAGAAGGTCATGAGATCTTCTCTTGCAGTGGGAGTGAGCTCGTATCTAAAAAAATGCTGGCAATCAGGTGTAGTACTAGGAGGATACTGTATTATTGGGTGTGCTTTCCATCGGATGAGATGTTAAACTAAGGTTCCATCAGCTTTTACTGGTGGTTGTTTAAGTGGACATTGAATATCCCAGGGCTCTTCTTGAACAGAGTGAGAGATATTTCTCAGGTGTCCTGGCCAGATTTCTCCCATTTGCTAAAAATACTACCAACAACTTAATCTGGTTCATATCAATTTAGATTTCATTGGAATTATTTCATTGGTTAATTCAATGAAATCTACATTGCATTAATCTTTGATTAATATGCTAGTAGAGCCCTTTTACTAGCACAACGATATCCTGTATCAAGTCCATCGTGGAATGTTGGAATTGAGACCAGTATTCCATGACAGTTTTTGCTGACCGCCATCATCCCTCCCATTTACTTTGATCACCACGCTACTGACCTCCCTTCTCCCCTTTTTGCAGCTAGTCCATCTAATTCATTAAAAAAAATGGATCTCACTCATGCAAAACTCCCAACAGTTGACACCATGAAGAAACAATAGATTACATTTAAATTTACCATCAATGATGATCTAAAGCAGCTGACAGGCAGTAACAGGAGACAGTCATGTTGACTATTTGTCAACAGAAGAAAGGTACTTTTGGCTGCTGAGACATGTACCAGATTACAGAGCAAAAAGGGAAGGACTGAAAAACTGAGCTGGTTAAGTAGAGGGGTCTTAGAAATGGTGAGGGCTAAAAAAGCAGTGTTCAAGAAATCCGGGGAAGGGGGAGGACAGGGAGGAGTATGTGAAGAGGTCCAAGGAAGTTACCAGGGGAGTCAGAGCAACTAAGGCCTCCAGGGAATTGAAGCTGGTGCAGGGCATTAGGGATGGGGAAAAGGACTTCTTCAGATACATACAAGAGAGAAGGAGCTGCAAGGACCAGATAATGAGGATCAGGAAGGACCGGGGGGGGGATAAAGAAAGGGGTGTATCAGGCAGAAGCACTGAATTAGTACTTCTGTTCTGTATTCACGAGGGAGAAAGGAGGGTAGCTACCACAGGGGGTGGACAGAGTGGGTGGGGGAAGAGGGGGTAATGGATGGGGTGATCACTGAGGGTAAGGTATTGGAGTAGTAAGGGCCTGAGGGTAGATAAAGCACCAGGACCAGATGGCATACACCCCAGGGTGTTGAAGGAAATGCCCAAGATCCTGGCTGGACCACTGGTGGAACTATTCAATACCTCCCTGGACACAGGGTGCATACTGCATGACTGGAGGATAGCCCACGTGGTACCCATCCATAAAAGTGAACCAAAGGATGAGCTGAGTAATTACAGGCCGGTAAGCTTAACTTCCATCGTGGGGAAGCTGATGGAGACAATACTTAAGGAAAGGCTGGTGACCTTTATGGAAGATAATAGTCTCCAGGACAGTCACCAGCATGGGTTTGTTTCCGGAAAATCCTGCCAGATGAACCTAGTTGAGTATTACGACTGGGTCATGAGGGAACTGGACAAGGGTCATGTGGTGGATGTCATATACTGTACTTGGACTTCAGTAAGGCCTTCAGTTTAGTACCACATGGGAGGTTGGAAGGGAAGTTGAGATAGGTGGTGGTTCATAGGTTTTGTACAAGTTCAGCAGGTAAATTACCCTTAATGGACTCGCCACCAGTCTCATTGGTGGAATTCAAATTTGGTGTCGCCCATATATAGATCTAAGTTTATTTTAAAAGAGGCAAGAGTAGAACTTAATACTATATTGGCAGGAAGTTTATTCCAGGTGTTTACCACTCTTTGAGTGAACCACATGTTTCTTCTTACAGTGTTATTTTGGGTGCCTTTTAATTTTAATGAATGGGATCTAGTATTTGCCAATGATTGATGTCTAACTAGGCCTATTGTTTCAAGAATAGCATCATCTTGAAAAGCTTTGTATGTCTGACATAAATCTCCATGTAATCGTCTATATTTCATTGAATAAAGATTTGTTCTTCTTTTTAATCTAGTTTTATAATCTGTTATTCGTAATGTAAAGACTTTTTTGTTGCCTTACGTTGTATCCTTTCTACAAGTTTTATTTCTTATTAAATAAGATGCAACTACAGAGGAACAGTATTCTAAATGAGGTCTAACTAGTTCAACATACAAGGGGATGATAACATTTTTATCCCTGCTTTTAATGTTTTTTAAGATACAGCTTAGTATTGTATTGCCTTTTTTTGCAGCATTAGTTATGTGTTCATCAAAGGAAAAATCTTTGAATAGAGTAAAACCCAGATCTTTTTCCTGATTAGTTGTCTGAACATCTATGTTATTCACTGAATATGTATAACAAAGGTTATTCTTAGCCAAGCGCATTACTTTGCATTTTAATTCATTGAACATTAAATCATTTTTTGGGGACCATTCAACCAGATGAGTTAAATTGCTTTGTAAATTAATTGCTGAGTTTGCATCAGATATTATACTTCCCAATTTGCAGTCATCAGCAGACTTGACAAGCCAGCATGTATAAGATTGAAGACTCATAGAGGATATCAATATATTAAAGAGAATGGGACCCAATACTGAGCCCTGGGGAGCCTCACTTGTAACTGGGCCTCATTTTGACAGATAACCTTTAACCGAGACTAGCTTTGTCTGATCCATTAACCAAGCATTTATCCAGTTTATAATTACTGGATGAATTTTTAAGAGCTCAAGTTGTTAAATGAGCGCTTGATGTGATACAGAGTCAAATGCTTTGGAAAAGTCTAAGAATGTTATATCCACAGATAAATCATTATCTAGTGCTTCGCTGACTGGTTCCAAAAAATATAAAAGGTTAGTCTGACACGATCTTCCTCTAACAAAACCATGCTGATAAATGTCTACATGGCCTATTACTTCCAGGTGAATGGTTACTCTATTTTTTAATATCCTTTCCAACAATTTACAAAATACGGCAGTAAGGCTTATAGGTCTATAATTTTCTAAGAAACTTTTCCTGCCACCTTTATGCAGTGGGATAACTATGGCTTCGTTCCATAATGGTACAATAATACTAGTGTACAACGACTGATTAACTAAGATGGTTAAATGGACTGAGAATTGGCTGCAGGGGAGACAGCAGAGGGTAGTGGTGAGTGGAACTCTCCTCTCCAAGGGCTGTGATGAGTGGGGTGCTGCAGGGATCAGTACTGGGGCCAGTGCTGTTTGGAATATTCATAACGGACATCTCATATGGCATCAGGAATAAGATCAGTCTATTTGCTGATGATACTAAATTGGAGGCAGTGGTGGATGATATAGCAGGTTGGCAGGGGCTGCAGGATGACCTGACCAAACTGGTGGAGTGGTTGGAAGCATGGCAGTTTGCAAAAAAAGTGCAAAGTCCTGCACGTTGGAGCAAAGGTCCCAGGGAGGGGTTACCAACTGGGAGTGGTGCTGCTAGGTTCCACTGAGAAGGAGAAGGATCTAGGGGTACTTGTAATGGGGAAGATGAACAATACAGAGCAGTGTAGGAGAGCAGCAGCAAAAGCCAACAGGATGTTGGGTTGTATCGCAAGTGGAATCTCCTCCAGGAGCAGGGGTGCGATCCTGTCTCTCTCTAGGGGGCACTGGTCAGGCAGCACCTGGAGTACAGTATGCAATTCTGGCATCCATATCTGAAGAAGGATATGAAATTACTGGAAGGGGCACACCACAGGCAATAAGGATGATCCAGGGATTAGAGGACAGACAATATGAGGAGAGGCTGAGAGAGTTGAACATGTACTCCTTGGAGGACAGAAGGGACCGGGGGATATGATTGAGACCTTTAAGTATGTAAAGAGGATAAACAAGGCAGGCACTGAAGGGATACTCAGGCTGAGGAGGGGGAGGGACACAAGAGGGCATGGCCTTAGATTGAGGGGGGGCGAGATTTAGGATGGAAATGAGGAGACACTTTTTCACAGAGAGGGTCATGGCAGAATGGAATGCTCTACTAGAGGAGGAGGAGGTGGTAGCCTGTAAGACAGTAGGTAGTTTCAAAAGGGGATGGGACAAGGTGAGGGGGGTAATTGGGAAGGGGAGGGGAAGGAGGGGTCAGCTGCAAGGTGAGGGTGCTAGCTGCACAGTCGAACAGACTTAATAGACCAGGTGACCTATTTCTGCTAACAAATTTGTGTGTTAGTATGTAATTGCCATGGCAATCACGTAAAATATAATGATTGTCTCTGGCGCATTCATGACGCCCATTAATAAATGCATGTTGTATACTGTTAAATCGATGACTGCTGAACGGAGATTGTATCTGTGCACAGCAGGAGTTATGCCTGATAAAAGAGTCTATGTTATGTGCTAGGTCTTCGACAGCCTTACTAGTGGAATCTACCTCAGTAGTGTGGTTCATGTACTGGTTATCATGGAGATAATGTAAATTATTGTGATTGCCTCACATACATTTTTGCTACCCCAAATAGTCCAGCCTGTTTGTGTTTTTAGTACAGGTGTTGAGTAAGTCTAACTTTTCAGTATTGAGTGTGTGTTACTGTTTAACTCAGATATTTGTGCGACCCCCATTCACCACACCATCCAACTGACAGCCTGAATCTCCAAAGTACCATACAGTGAACTCAAATGGAGTTCAGAAACAGGATCAGAATGTGGGGGGCTGATAGATTCCAATCCAGTGCGGAAGGACTATTTGTCAACAGAAGAAAGGTAGTTTTGGTTTAAAAAATAAAATTGACCACCAGAGATAAAATTTAGCTAACTACATTGCTATAAAAACAATATGGTACTCCCAGGGATTACATTAATTATCAGTTAATCACTCCTTGGGGGCATGTGGCACTCGGCTTTGCCTCGTGTTCACAATTTGAAGATAGAGGGGGGCTCAAGGGCAAAGTGAGGAAGTATTTTTTCATAGAGAGGGTGGTGGACGCATGGAACAGCCTTCCTGAGGAGGTCGTGAGGTCAAAAACAGTGGAGGAATTCAAGAATGGATGAGACAGACATAAGGCAATTCTGGTGGGGGGTAGGAAGAAGTAGGCTGTTGGTTAACTAGGATCTTCAGCTTATTCAATAGGTAGGGAAATGAGCAGAATGGGTGGGTCAAGCGGTCCTTATCTGCCATCAAAATATATGTTTCTATGTTTCTTGTGCTGCATTATATCCTCAGGGGGTGATTAACAGATGATTAATGTAACCCCTGGTTGTACCTTATTGCTTAATTATTTTCAGTTGGTTTGAAACTGGATCTATATTACCCCCCCCCTCCCCCCAGAACAAGGTAGAAAATAGGTAGTATTGTCTAGCCCATCTTTTCTGGTCAACAAAACAACTGTTCACCCAATCTATAATGGTATGGAGCTCTAAATACATTTTCTGCACTGCACTACTCTGACTATGATTTTGACTTGTGGACTGTGAAATCTGTTACTTTGCTGCCCAAACTGTTTTGCTTGTGAAACCTAAGTGATACACCTCTGTTATGAGGCAGTGCAGTTTTGAGTCTTAAACCTACACTCAACCCCTTTCACCACATTAGGATAGCCCCCTGGAAGACTGGATTACACAATGTTCCTAAAAGAGCAGAAGAAAACTGAATTCAAATAATTTTCTAAATAAACTGCGAAATACTGTATATTGGACTACAAAAAAAAAATAATACAAAACAGAATGAGAAGTCTTATATGAGAGTGTCATGACTGACAGACTGTCAGTCTGGGAACAGGATTGCCAGTAAAGGGTAATTTGAAGAAATAACTGCATGCTGCAAAGGGAAATTTGAAGAACAACTGTCCGATTAAAAACAAAACTGGCAAAGAGCTGCTGTTCAGTCTGGCAGTGGACCAGAAAGAGTTACAGAAAATGAAAGTGCAAATTGGAAAATAGCATGTTATAAGTGCATTATCTGACCCAAAGGCTGACTGTGGCTTTGCATTCAGATCTTGTCTGCCTTCTGCGCTGCGGTCCCAGCTGTGTATATCTAAGCCTTATTTTTACTCAGCTGGAATTCACTAGGCAGCCCCCTATATTATATATACTTAGACATTTGCTTTAATGACGTATTTGCTCAGGTTGTGTTAATCTTGTGGACATATTTTAGATTAGTTGGTCAACCTCTTCCCCACCAAAATAAATGAAATCTGATGTAAGGCATCCCAAAGTGGGAAGGAAACTCTGCAAGACATTACATTCCAACTATTGAAAAGCTATGGATTTGCCTCCCATGCATGTGGAGTTGTTGTGTGCAGTGGGTACCACACCTCATTGCACATGGCTTTAGCGAGACAAGGACAAAAAGCTTCCAACACATTAACTGACAACCAAACCTGAGGAGTTAAAAAGAAAAAAAAACATAGGATAGGTGCAATGGCTTGCCTCAGAATATATGGAGTATGCAATGGGCTGACTCAAAATACGCAATTCATCTTCAAGTGTGAGGAGACTGGACCATACCTCATGAGTGGCAGAACCACGAGTGAGTTATGAAAGTCCTGTCCACTCACAAGTGATGATAACGTGCCTATTTTGAGTCAGGTTATTGCAGATTCTATATATACAACAGTATTTTACAAGTTATAGCTTTTAAATCTGAAGTTTGAAAATGGTCCAGTTTTTCTTTGATTTTAATCCAGATGGGGTGGGCAGAATGAGAAGAGATCTGGATTAACTGGCAAAATGGTCGGAAGGGTGGCAACTGGGGTTTAACGCAAAGAAGTGCAAGATCATGTACATAGGGAAGAGAAACCCTGAAGCCACCTATAGGCTGGGAGGGGAGTTGCTGGCAGTCACAAGGGAAGAAAGAGACTTGGGCATCATCATCACTGATGACCTGAAATCATCCAAGCAGACCACTAAAGCAGTAGGTAAGGCTAGGGGGATGTTGGGGTGTATTAGTAGGGGTATCACAAGTCGTAAGAGGGAGGTAATAATCCCTCTTTATAAGACACTGGTTAGGACCCATCTGGAATACTGCATGCAGTACTGGAGGCCACACTTTCACAAGGACATTAACAAAATAGAGGCAGTCCAGAGAAGGGCAACCATAATGGTGCAGGGACTGCATCAGAAAACATATGAGGACAGATTAATGGAGCTCATTATGTATACCCCTAGAGCAAAGGAGGGAGAGAGGTGATATGATTGAAACATTCAAACACCTTAAGGGAATTAACAAGGTGAAAGAGTCTAACGTTTCAATATAAGAAAAATAGCAGAAGAAGAGGACACAGCATGAGATAAGAGGGAGGGCGATTAAGGGGTAATGTGAGGAAGATCTTTTTCACAGAAAGGGTGGTGGATGCATGGAACGGACTACCTCAGGAAGAGTTGGGTATGAATACAGTGCAGGGCTTCAAACAGGCATGGGATAGGCATAAGGGAGCAATACAGATGAATATGAATAGATAGGCCATTGACAGAGCAAAGGACAATGGCACATTCATAAGGTAGAAAAATAAATGGGGAGACTAGATAGGCCTTGCAGTCCTTATCTGCTGCCAACTTCTATGTTTCTATGCTAACAGCTGACTTCAAGGCTGCACTAGGCATTGTGATATCATCAGCATTAAAAAAGCTGCTCTTTGGTTCAATAGTAGAAGCACAGAAACATAGACAATGACAGCAGAAAAAGACCAAAGATACATATAGTCTGCCTGGAGTTCCCTATCTTCAACGTGACCTATTGTCCATATGGGGTTTTATCCCTCCCAGTCCACCCCCCCGCTCCCATCCCTACTACTACCAACATGAGCAACCTCCAAACCCTTCACTGGGACCCAGCCGTACTTGAAACATTTATGATCTTGCCACCCACCACTTCCACTATCAGACCCTTCCACAGCTCAGCCACCCTTTCTGTAAAATAGAACTTCCTCACATTCCTCTTAACCCCCCCTCCAATTTCCGCTTGTGACCTCGGGTTCTTGACTCTGTGCTCCTGCTAAATAGTTCCTCATGGTTCACCTTGTTTATTCCTTTCAGTAACTTAAAGGTCGCTATCTTAGTCCCCCTCTCTTGCCTGGTCTCCAGTGAGTACGTTCTCTGCCTTCAAACAATCTTCATATTTATTTATTAGCTTTTATTGACCAGGTGAGTACACTAGACACAGTCATATATATTTTTTTAGGTAAGACGTGGGAGGTTACAAGGCAATCAATGCAACAGTGACAAGCAAATATGCAATACATAGAGAATAAAGGATGGGAAAATATGTGATATGAGAATTTAATGCACACCTGAGGTTTGGGATACCACATAAACCCCAAGGGCAAATCCTGAGGGGTTATCAAAGCACTCCACATTGAGGATTTGCATTAAATTTTGTCATGCACACTTTTACATCTTATGTTTTTTATAATTGCTGATTGGCAATTTTTCTTCAGCCCGATTTCTGTGACCAAGTGTCAAACTAGCAGACATACACACACACACACACACACACACACACACACACACACACTCTCTCTCTCTCTGTTTCCCAGTCCCTCTCTCTCTCTGTCTCCCTGTCCCTCTCTCATTTGTTCATTTGTTTTGTTTGTCCTTTGTTTTTCTTTTCGTTTTGTTTTTGTTTTGTGTTTTTTCACTTACATTTTCAGATAGCTGTCCCAATCGGGCTGGCACTGTGTTTAAAGCCACAGCCCAGTTCTGAAGCAGATGAAAAGCAGGATCAACCAGATAGAGTCTTTAAAAAATATAGATGACAGGATCAACCAGATACAGTTAAAGAAAAATAAAATATATAAAAAAAAGAAGATTTGAATGTTGTGGTGTTTCCTTGATAAGTGAGAGACGGAGCTGCTATGTTTGTGAGTGTTCTGCCTGCCCACACATGGAGCGCTAACCAGTGAGGGAGCAGTACAGTTTGATTGACATGGCTCGTGAATGCCATAATAACCAGCCAGTCATTACAACAAATATCAATTGGATCAGCCCATAGAGGAAAAATTGCTGACTAGTTATAATAAATTACAGCACAGTAAGGACCATACAATAAATACAATACGGTTAGGACCAATGCAGCACATTAACAAATACAGCAAAGCATGTTATGGAGCAGAAAGATAAAGACACAAATATAAGGTACAATGGTTAATGAAAATACATGTGCAGGCCAGAAAACTAGTGAGCTCCAGGCCAACTCGAATACACAGGAACAGGAAGTGAGAAAGTGAATGAAATGCGCCAGTCTTCTAGCACATCTACTTAGTGATGGGAGATGCACGCGTACTGCTTCACTGTAGACTTGCTGATTGACAAGGGTAAACAGCCGGAGGGCAAGCATGCCTGGAAGATCATGTGCAGGTACAACCTGAGTCGACCTTTAGGTGAACCCACAGAGACTTTTTAAATTGAAGGTGAGAGGAGAAGCTACAGACTGCAAGTGGCACAGAATTCCAGAGTTCATGTGCAGTAGCACTGAAGGCCTGCTCCCCCCCATTTGGGTGGATGTTTCAGGGACAATAGGAAGGAAGTTTTCATTGGCTGTCAGGGGTAGGGAAAGTGGGAGGACTTGATCAGGGCCTCAGTCGAGGTGGGGTGCCAGTCCTCATGCTTGTCCTCTTCCGGGCACACCGTGCCTTGCAAATCACCTTGCCCTTTTCCCTTACCTTCCTTTGCATACTTACCTCACTAGCCAACCCCCCCCACTCCTCCACCTCACTCCTCTTGGTACTCCTTTGATTACTTCTCTCTGACAATGCCTTTCCTGGCTACTGCATCTACTCTGCAATTATCTGTCCACTAGCACTCTCCACCTTCCTGACTGAAGGATGTTCTAGTATTACACTCCTGATTTTACATCAGCTTCAACTGTACTCATTATGTTTGCTTGCACGCATGTGCAAGAAACATAGTGCCATCAACCAAGTTTTCGGAGGTGTGGCAGCCCTCTTCCAATTCAGTCAGTGTGTTTGCAGGCGCGGCCGCAGTTCTCCAATGCCTGCTGAGCTGTCTATGACAGCTCCAAAATGCAGTGGCGTACCGGTCAAAGGGGGAGTTATGCTTCAGTGAGCAGCGATCAGATATCGCATGCTCATGCGCGCTCCCCCTACACACACACACACACACACACACACACACACACACACACGCACACGCTGTATAGCTGACGGGGGGTGCCCAATCCACCATCGGCTGTGCTGCGCCCCCCCCAAAAACACAGTTCCATATGCCACGCTGGGTGCCCACCCCAGCGTGGCTACACATCGTATAGCCAACGGGAGTACCCAATCCCCCATCGGCTCCACTGTCTACTCCCCCCAGAGTACAGGGTGCCATGCTGGGAGCCCACCCCAGTGTGGCAAACGTCCCACGTCGTCATTAAAAAAAAACAAAACAAAAAAAACTTAAAAACGGTCCCTCTCCAAGTCTGCCCCCACCCGCGCCCACTCACTGCGCACCCTGCCTACCCACACCCCCCCTCACCCATACTTACCTCTGGACTCCAGCATGACGATCTTCGGTGGACCGGGAACAAGTCTGCACTCTTCAAAGCCGACCGTGAAGTGAGGAAATGCCGGTAAGCTGTATAATGGGATAGCTAGGGTTTGTTCAACTTTGCTGCATATCTCAGGCATTTTTTGGAATTTCTGCACCAAATTTTCAACTTGAGGTTTTTGGGACCCCTTCTCATGAATGCTCTCACTGTCATGGCGTTAATCGGGCCCGAAGGGTGATTTCGCAGTCACTGCGCAAAATCACCTTTCGGGACTGAGTAACGAAACGACACTGCCACTTTTCATAAGGTGGGCTCTCAAAAAGCCTATGTTGAAAATTTGGTGAAAAATTTTAAAATGACTGTTTTATTTGTTTATGCTATGCAGTTCACGCACACTGTAGTTTGCGAATTTTCAATATTTTTCACTCCAGATTTTCAACATTGCCATTTTATTACACTTCCCTATGAGCAGTAAAGCTGTCATTTTTCACATCTTGCCCAAAACGTGTTTCCGCCCATGTAGCGCACAATGGTGCAGTCGGTGTGCGAAAGCAATGTTTGGGACAGATTAAGAAAATCACAGTTGCATTGTTCATGAGCAGAGGCCTTAAAATGGCTATGTTGAAAATTTGGTGAAAAGATTCCTAAAATTGACTGTTTTATGAGCGTGCATTGCGCAGTTCCTACGCACGTCGTAAGTTTGCAAATTTTCTATATTTTCACTCTAGATTTTCCACATTGCCATTTTATTACACTTCCTTATGAACAGTACAGCTGCAATTTTTCACGTCGCCCAAAATGTGTTTCTGCACATGTAGAGCACAATGGTGCAGTCGGTGTGCGAAAGCAATGTTTGGGACAGATTAAGAAAATCACAGTTGCATTGTTCATGAGCAGAGGTCTTAAAATGGCTATGTTGAAAATTTGGTGACAAAAGTGCATAAAATGACTGTGTTATAAGTGAGCATTGCGCAGTTTCCATGCACCCTCGTAAGTTCATGACTTTGTAATGTTTTCAGTCCAGATTTTCACCAGTGGCATTTTTCCGCACTTCCTTATGAACAGTACAGCTATCATTTTTCAGAACATGGCCGAAATGTGTTTTCACACTTTCAGTGCAGAGATGCGTGGTCGCTGTGGGAAATCATTGTTCGGGACAGGTAAAGAAAATCACAGTGACACTGTTCATGATCGGAGGCACCAAAATGCCTGAGTTGCCAATCTGCTGTAAAAAATCCGCAAACTAATTACATTACAGGTGTGCGTTGCACAGTTTCTATGCACGCTCGTGACTTCACCAGTTTTTTTAATATTTTTACTGCAGATTTGCAACATTACCATTTTTTCCACCTCCCCATGAACAGTACAGCTGTCATTTTTCACATCCTGTTCGGAATGTGTTTTTGTACCTGTGGTGCTAAATGCCGTGATCGCTGTGCATAAGCAGCTTTTGGCTAACAAACTGATATTGCCACTGTTTATGAGGTGGGGGTCACAAAAAAAACATGTTGAAAATTTGAAGTGAAAATACCAATGAATACCTGAGGTGTTAGGGTTTCCGACCATAATGCCTCACCCTGTAGAGAATGACACGCATCAGGGGTATGACTTGGGATTCTTGCCTGTAATGCTCATACCATTGTACACCCTGCAGCCAGTGAGAGGCATTGAGGTATGCCTTGGACTCTTCGGCCCCAAAGTTCACCCCATTCTCCTATACCGCAACCATCTCACCATATTTCCTGATGGAATGGGGTGCGCATAAGGGCCAAAGACTCCAAGGAACACCGTGACACTTGTCGGTGTCTGCAGGGTAGGGTGTGGTGAAATGGCATGGCCGTTATGCCTGACGACCCAAAGGCACACCCCAATGCCTGTCACTCTCTGCAGGGTGGTGGTGGGGTTAGCTTCAGTTCAACACTTCACTGCCATTCCTATTATGCAGCTCTGTAACTTCTACACTACCAATGCCAATGCCAGCAAGCAAACATTCAGCATTGGCAAATGCTTGTTTGTGAACTGCTGTGATACTCATATTGTGTATATCTGCATTAGGAAACAATATCTGTTAGGTACTCTCTGTTGTTGTAATCTATATGAGATGACGTGGAACCTTTGAAAATGAGCTTGTAGCGCGAAGGTTTTTTTCTGAATGATAAAATAAATAAAAATAAATAAAAAATGTAACTACAGTGTACTTACCTTGCTGCATGTAATTAATGATTAGTTACATTGAAATATGTAGTAATATGAAGTATGTAGTAATATGAAACTAAGAGCTGCTCAATCGGGCAGACTTGATAGACCTGTGGGCCTTTTTCTGTTGGTAATTTTGTATGTTCATATGTAAACAAGACACTCAGTCTAGCAGCTCTAGAAGCTGCAGTAACATGTTGCTCTGTTTAGCAATAGTGCAACTCTACAAATTTTATTGTAGGTGGTCTACCACATGGAAAGCAGCAACTTGGAGGCACTAGAGAAGGATATGAGTCCAGAGTTGAGGGAAGGGAGTAGGACACCCCTGCTCTGTTGGCTCTGAATCATCTTGGTCACCCTGCATTGTACTGTCTCCAGCCTGTCCCTGTCCTTCCTTAGGCGAGGACTTCAGAACTGAGCACAGTATTCCAGATGGAGCTTCACCAGTGTCTTATATAGAGGTAGTAGTACCTTCTTTTTCCTGCCATCAGTACCCCTTTCGATACACCCCATCATCCTATTAGCCTAACTATAGGCCTTGCTACACTGGCTTGATTGTTTGAAGGAGTCACTAATGATGACTCCCGGGCCTCTTTCCTCTGCTGTAGTGCTCAGTTTAACCGTACTCACTCAGTACTCTGTTTTTTTCTTCCCTTAGGTACATAACCTTGCATTTCTTGGTGTTGAATTTCCACTGCAAAACATTAGACCACCTCTCTAGCCTTTGTAGACCCATCTGCATCTCTCTGATCCCTTCATTGCTATCTGTCCTACAGCAGAGTTTCGTGTCATCTATGAAGACACAGCTTCCCCTGGATGACCTCTCCAATGTCACTGATGAACATACTGAAGAGGACAGGACCCAGGACAGATCCCTACTGCATCCCTCTCGTGACCTCCCTTTCTTCCAATTTGACCCCTTTACCTCCACCTTCTACTGTCTCTCATTCAACCAGTTTCCTGTCTCTCATTCAACCAGTTTCCTAACAATCTACCTATGTCACTAGCCATGCCCAGGATCTCCAGCTTCTTCATCAGTCTTCTGTGTGGCACTGAGTCAAAAGCCTTGCTGAAATCAAAGCAATGTAAATCCACAGCATGGCCCTTATCTACTACGTTTATTACCTAGTCAAAGCAAATCATCAGGTTGGCCTGATAAGACCTTCCTACCATAAAACCACGTGGTTTACTATCTTACAGACTGTTGCTGTCTAGGTAGTCCATGAGATCCTCTTTGATCAGTGACTCCATCATTTTACCTGCTACAGGGATAAGGCTGAGAAGTTTGCAATTCAATGGTTGCTGTTTGCCCCCTCCCATTGTGTAGCAGAACTATATCTACTACCTTCCAGTTTTTTGGAACTACCCCTGACTGAACTGAGCTATCAAATAGCCCTACTGGGGGTTCAGCCAATTCTACATTCAATTCCTTAAGTACACCTGGGTTTCTTTTTTTTTTTTTTATTTAGTTATTTAACCAGGTATAGCACACTAAGCTGAAAGCTTTTTTACAGGAGCGACCTGGGAGCACAAGGAGGTTAAGTGACTTGCTCAGGGTCACACAGTATGCAAGTGGAAGCTGTGGGATTCAAACCCAGGTCTGGTCTGCTGGATGTCATCAGATTTGCAGCTCAGAGCCTTAGACCACTGCACTATACTGCCTCTAACTTTTTTCTCTTCATCTACCTTTAGGGCTTCATGCCCCTTCTGGACCCTTTCTCTGGTAAATACTGTCTGCCTCATTTCAGGAATGTTCCTGACATTTGCCTTGATGCCACTTTCAAGAAAGGGCCCACTGTCTTCCCTTGTGAAGACAGAACAGAAGTTATTGCTAAGGATGGCTGCTTTGTGTTCGTCTTCATCTAGCACCCTCCCTCCTCTTGCAGCCTAACAATCCCCTCGCTCTCTTTTTTCCTTAATATATCTGAAGAATTGTGTTTCCCCACCCTTGACCCCTTCACAATATGCAGCTCTGTGCCTGTCTTTGCCTCCCTGACCATCCTCTTTGCTTCTCTAGTTTTAATTTGGTTCTCTCCCCATTCCTCCTCCACCTGCTTTTCCTTGTAACTGGTGAAAGTCTTTTTCTTGGCCCTCAATGCTTCTCTAGCCCTTTGTAAGAACCATATTGGTCTCTTGTACTTGTTATGTTTTGTAACAGTTCTCATGTATTACTTTGTTGCTTCAAAAATGGTGCCCTGAATTGCCCCCATCTTCCCTCTATACCTCCAATGCTGTTCACTCTGGTCAATTTTTCTTGGACCAGCTCTCTCATCTGGTTAAAGTCTGCTGTTCTGAAATCTAGGACTTCACTTTTTGATAGGAGCATTCTGGTCCCTACTGACATCCTGAACCAAAAGGAGTTATGGTCACTGAACCCCAGTGGCTCTCCTATCCTCAGGGTGCCACCAGGTCATCTCTTCCATTTCCTCTGACTGGCCAAGAGTCCCTTCCCCTGGTGGAGTGAGGTACCTGAGTCTCATCCAGGGGTGCAAAGTGATTTGCCTTTGGGATAATGCGGGGGTTGGTTGACCTTCCTGTGGTTACCCCTGTCACCCTTCACCCCTCCACCACTCTCTATCCCCCTGGACCAGTGGGCCTCTGGGGGAATGGGGGTGTGGGCTATGGGCTGCAGCTGAGCTGGTGCTGCAGGAGAGAGATCCCTTCCCTTGATGTGATCAGCTGATCATGGAACTCTGCAAGGATCCTACAGAAGGGGCAGTGACTGCTCCTCCAGAGCGTATCCCTGTAGAAATGTGCCCCACAGTTTCTGCAACTGACTTGCTCCTCACTAAACCTCCTGAGGTTTAACTGGCTGTACTCCTTTGCTCTCCCTAATGCACTGCTTCTGAAAGCAGAAACAAAATGTTAAAGAGCTACTGGAACCAAAACAGGCAGACAGGAAAATAACACAAATTCTAAGTAGTCAGTTGTAGCTTTTTTAATTCTGAACTACTTTTTCCTTTTCCTTCAGATTATTAGAGAGTCTTCTACATGATAATAGTGTGCTGGATGTATGAAACAACTCTCAGCCTGGCAGCTGACATATCTACCTTTATTCCCTCACTACATCATCAGTACTGTGATCTCCCTAACTGTGATATCACAGGCGACTGACCTGGCAGCCATTGAGTGGCTGTTGCTAAGCAGCAGTGATGTCACAGTCAGTGAGGTCACAATGCTGATACTGTAATGCATAGTGATGGGCGAAGTGGCTCCAATTCGCTCCGCGGAGTGATTCGCGGAGTGAAGGCAAATTCGCAGAGTGCTTCGCAACACGAAGCGGTGTACTTCGCGTTATTAATGGGTAACGCGAAGTCCATTGAAAACACTGACTTCACGTTACTCCGCCTTCCCAAACCACTACTCCACCAATTCTTAAGGTGAAGTAAATTGAAAACAATGTACTTCGCCTCACTTCGCAATGTTTTTAAGCTCCAAAGCCGAGTTTTGCAGTGATACATGGGATTTCAGGTCACATGGGCTCTAGATTGTTCTGCACAGCCTCAGTTTGGGGTAGTGTGTGTAGGACGCTGTAGGAGATAATCTGCTCTGAGAGTTCTCTGCAATTCAAACCTTCAAAAAGCTGTTAAAAAAACCTTTTTGAATCATTTTTTTTGCTGAAACTTTAGTTCATCGATTATAGGGAAACCCTCCTGTGATCATATCATCGAGCATTTATTGTTTGTGTATGGATTTTGAATGTTAATGTACAATATTCAGTCTATGTACTGAGACAGTAGAAGTGTGCTTTGGGGGAGGGGTGTATCTGGTGTAGGTAGATTAACTTGGAGAAAAAAACAGTGCTTTCTGTTTTGGTGATATTTTTCTTGTATAACTGTGTTAAGGTACACACAGTAATATTTTCAATATTTCTTGCCTTTTTTTGTTGATTGTTGTGGTGCAGCTGTGCATAATTTTAGTTTGTTTAAAATATGAGGTTATATTACTGAAGTTTTCGATTTGCTATGCATTACTTGGTGTGTGTGTGTGTGTGTGTGTGTGTGATGCCTGGTGCCATGGCTTGGAGGAACAGGAAGCGAATCCTCAGGATTGCAGAAGCAGCATCACAGGAGAGGGAACTAGATATCATAGTCCACCTCGGGACAAATGACCTAGCTAGGCATGGGATCAGTGTAGTGCAGAATGAATCTGTGGAGTTGGGGAGGGGCCTCAGACGGGTAGCAAGCACGGTAACCTTCTCAGAGGTGCTACCAGTCCATGGCAGGAGTGAGGCTAGGGTACTGCACACCACGCAGTTTAATGAATGGTTGCAAAACTGGTGCAGAGCACAGGGCTTTGGCTTCATTGGGGACTGGGGGGCCACCTGGAGAGATAAAGGTCTATACTGGCATGATGGTCTGCATCTGTCCATGAAGGGAACCAAGCTCCTAGGTGATAGGTTTAAATGCTTCCTTGGCAAGCTTTTAAACTAGCCAAGGGGGGAGGTGCTGATAAAAGGCAGGAAATTTCAAGCCTCCCCCCACAAAACATGGCAGGTAGTAAGGTAAACACTGAGGTACAGAGCTCAACACAGGGCAGGACAGGGGTAAATGGAAAAATAGACAAGGACAATAAGAGCAGGGATGGGGGAAAAAAGGATAAAGCCAACGTTAAATGGAGGGCAATGAGTACCAATGCCCGTAGTCTGGGAAACAAGCTTCCTGAGCTAGTAGCCCTGATGGAAGAAGAAAAATTGGATATTGTGGCAGTCACAGAAACATGGTACACTGAGAACCATGACTGGGATGTCAACATTCCAGGGTACACAATCTACAGAAGGGACAGGGAAGGTAAAAGAGGAGGTGGAGTAGCTCTATACATAAGGGAAGGGATCAAAGCTACAGAACTAAAAAGTAAAGGGGGTGGACAAGAGGCACTCTGGGTTACTTTGGAAACAGGGAATGGCATCACAATCTGCACAGGGGTTGTATACAGACCCCCGTCTCAAGGGGAGGAAATGGACAACAAAATGATAGAGGACATTCTCAAAATGGCTGAAAAAAGGGAGATACTGTTGATGGGGAACCTGAATATGCCAGATGTTAACTGGATAACATGTACTGCAGCCACATCCAAGAGCAGGGTTATTCTCATGCCCTGCAGGGGGCAGGCCTTAGACAGCTAGTATTGGAACCCACTCGGGAGGGAGCAATACTAGACCTGGTACTCTCAAATGGAGAGAGGATCACAAATTTAGAAGTCAGTAGACATCTGGGAACAAGCAACCACTGCACAGTGTGCTTCACAATAAACACAACCATGGAGACGAGCCATAAAAAGACAAGGATACTGGACTTTAGAAGTGCTGACTTGGGCAAAATGGGTGAATACCTGAAAAATGCACTAGCAAATGACCAATAAGGAGGGGTGGAAGAACAATGGAGAAAAAAAATCAAAACTGCCATCATAGAGGCAACAAGCCTTTGTGTAAAACAAATAAAGAAAACAAAGTGGAGTAAAAAACCACTATGGTTCCCAAAAGAGGTGGCAGGGAAGGTTAAGGAGAAAAAGGCTACATTCAAAAAGTATAAGGAATCACAGAAGGAGCACGACAGGGAACTGTATCAATTAAAGCAGAAAGAAGTGGGGAAGGCAGTCAGACTAGCAAAGGCCCAAACCGAGGAAAAAATAGCCAACTCAGTTAAGAAGGGGATAAAACCTTTATAGGTACATTAGGAGCATAGAAAGGTTAAGGAGGGATAGTGAAGATTAATAAAGGAGGGAGGTGGGCAGAGGGAGACTGTGAAAAGGCAGAGATACTGAATGAATACTTTGCTCAGTATTCACAAAAGAAGATGAGGAGGAGTTACCTAAACCAGACAATAGAAGCACTCTGGGTAGGGGTTGACACCAGTCCATTCACAGAAGAAAGAGTCCTGAAAGAACTCCTAAAACTCAAGGTGGACAAAGCAATGGGGCCTGACAGGATTCACCCCAGAATCCTAAAAGAACTAAGGGAGGACCTAGTGACACCACTGACCACGCTTTTTAACAAATCATGGCAGGATGGGGTGGTACCTGAGGTCTGGAGGATGGCAGATGTGATTCCCCTTCACAAAAGTGGGAGCAAGGCAGAAGCAGGAAACTACAGACCTGTAAGTTTGACCTCAGTGGTAGGGAAAATGATGGAATCACTTCTGAAAGAAAGAATTGTCGAGTACGTAGAGGCCAGCGGGGTACAGGACCCAAAGCAGCATGGATTTACAGCAGGAAGGTCATGTCAGATGAATCTAATTGATTTCTTTGACTGGGTGACCAAAGTAATAGACCAGGGAGGGGCTGTGGATATGGCCTACCTAGACTTTAGCAAGGCATTTGACACAGTTCCACACAAAAGATTAATAATCAAGTTAGCCAGCCTGGGAGTGGGTCCCAGGGTGGTAGCCTGGGTAGCAAACTGGCTGCACAACAGGACACAGAAGGTAAGAGTGAATGGAACACATTCCGAAGAAAGGGGGGTTACTAGTGGAGTACCTCAGGGCTCAGTACTGGGTCCAGTCCTCTTTAACATCTTTATAGGTGACATTGCAGAGGGTCTGAAGGGAAAGGTATGCCTCTTTGCAGATGACACAAAGATATGTAACAGAGTTGATACACAAGAGGGGGTAGAAAAGATGAGAAGGAACTTGGCAAGGTTGGAGGAATGGTCAGACATATGGCAACTTAGATTCAATGCAAAGAAGTGCAAAGTAATGCACCTGGGAAACAAAAACCCAGGAGAAGAGTACACAATAGCAGGGGAGGTACTAACAACAGCAAAAATGGAAAGGGACCTGGGGGTAGTCATATCAGATGACCTAAAGGTGGGTAAGCAATGTGAAAAGTTGGTAAGGAGAGCCAGGGGGATACTGGGATGCATAGGAAGGGGCACCACAAGTAAAAAGGAAGTGGTTATCCCTCTATACAGACAGTTGGTGAGACCCCATCTGGAGTACTGTGTGCAGTTTTGAAGACCTCATCTATGCAAGGACATAGACAGGATGGAAGCAGTCCAGAGGAGGGCAACTAAAATGGTGTAGGGTCTGCAGCCGAAACCATATGAAGAGAGACTGAGGGAGCTTAATACGTATACACTTGATGAAAGGAGGGACAGGGAGGACATGATAGAAATGTTCAAGTACCTCAAGGGAATCAACAAAGTCCAGGAGGGTAGCATCTTTCAGATAAAGAGATGTGTAAGAACAAGGGGTCACAATTTAAAGATAGAGGGGGGGATGGCTCAGGGGTAATGTAGAAATTTTTTTTCACGGAGAGAGTGGTGGATACATGGAACAGCCTTCCTGAGGAGATTGTTGGGTCTAAAACAGTGGGGAATTCAAACATGCGTGGGACAGACACAAGGCAATTATAGTGGGGGATTGCAGGAAGTAGGCTGTTGGCTAACTAGAATCTGCAGCTTTTCCAGTAGGTAGGGAAATGGGCAGACTGGGTGGGCCAAGTGGTCCTTATCTGCCATCAAAGTCTGTTTCTATGTGTGTCATCAAATCAGACACCTTTTATTGTGCCACATAATAATTTCAGCAATGTGAAGCTGCTATCCACTGCAGCTGTGTGATTTTTTTACTTCTTTGTGACATCTTTACTGGTACTAGTACTAGTGACTGTTACTGCAGCAGTGCAGTACACTGCCCCCCCCGTGGCCCGCCACAACCGGCAAAGGTATTCTTTTCCAGATTTGAATTTCTGATGGCGAGCACTGGTTAGGTGTTGTACCTTTGTGTCTGCATCTCTTCAGTGCACAGCGCAATCTTAATCTGGCTGTGCATTTGCATCTCTTTAGGGCCCAATCTCCATCTGTAACTTAAGTCACAGTTGTTTATTTGGCTTCCCTTCAGAGTACTGGACAGGTGTGGTGCTTAATTCTGCATGAACATTGTACTCATTAATATGCGTTTTTAAGTCAGGACCATCATCACGAGTCACTCGTGATACAAATCACGTTCTTCATCATCACGGTCATAAATGCAGTCACAAATCATGATTCATGATCATTCATGTTACGAATCACAACATTAATTTTTTTCTAGTTACTTGGATGTATTGTAAGCCTGTTTTGTAGTATCTCTCCAGGCTTCGCCACCCCACCATTGTACTCATTGATAAGTGTTTTTAAGTCTGGGAGTTCTAAGCTACAGCTCATCGGGGAAGTACAGCTGTAGGCGGTAGGCATTCACATTTCTTCATCATCACGGTCACAAATGCAGTCACAAATCATGATTCACGATCACGTCACGAATCACAACATTAATTTTTTTGTAGTAGTTACTTGGAAGTATTGTAAGTCTGTTTTGCAGTATCTCTCCATGCTTCACCACCCCACCATTGTACTCATTAATGTTTGTTTTTAAGTCAGGGAGTTGGACGGTGTCTGCGGTACATACACAGATTGGAAAGATGACTGACTGCACACATGCAGTTTAGTACAGTATACTTGCACTGCTCAGAATACAAAGTGTCATGCATATGGAAGACAACAAAAAAGGGCATAATTACATACAAGGGTCAGGGATGGTGGAGGAATACATTTTATAACACAGCAAGGAAGGTGTGGGGGGGCACATGGTGTGAGGAGAAAAAAAATAATGTGGGATCCCATGGTGATCCAGCAGCAGTTCCAGCATGGACATAATTTGCAACTGATGTCCCTTTATGTGATCCAGCCACTGCTCCACAGCACTCACCCTCCTGCAGAGACCTGCCAAGTCAGCCTGCATTACATGCAGTTCTCTGGGGTCCACATGTTCTACAGACTGACCTGCTGGTGGTGGTGGAGGTGCTGGTGGAGCAGCAGGTGCTGCTGTGACCCTCCTGTTCCTAGGGATGCCACATTGTACAGGTGCAGGTGCAGGCATGGTCCGTTCTGTGACATCCTGTTACTTCAACTGGTGGTGATTGAGCATATGGGTGTGCTGGCCCCCAGTCCCCAGGTGAGTCCCCCTGTGGCCAGGGCATACCTCCACCTCACATAGGCGGCACTTGACCACACTGCTGTCCCCCCGACACAGTCAAAAAACTGCCAAACAATGGAGGTGCAGGGAGGATCAGGCACAGGCAGGGGATGGCCAGATGAACTGGCAGCCGGCTAGTCACGGTGCTGAACAGGGATGGGATCCACATCTGGGCCTGGGGGAACAGGCACATCCTGCTCCAGAGGACCTAGTGCTGGACTTGGTGGTGGTGGTTCAACTGCCTCAGAGTCAGGACAGGAGACGGTGCTGGTCCTGCTTCTGGGGGGGGCACTCATAAGTTTGAGTGGTCCCACAGGAATGGGCGCCCATGCCCTTCACACATGCACGTGGTACAACGCTTACCACTACCACGCTCTCCCAGAGCTGCCTCCGCCCCAGACATTCCCTCACCCTGGTCCATCTCTCCTACCGAGCTCCCTCAGTCCGAGCAATCATTACTCACACTGTCACACACACACACACACACACACACACACACACACAAACTAACTACTTATAAAGGTAAGAAAAATAAAATTTACAGAAAGAGCAAATTAAGTAAAAAAGAGTACAGAAAAGGCAAAAAAATATAGCTTTTAAAAAAGCTGTTGGGTCTAAATCAAAATTTAAATCTCCTCCTCGCTCTGATCTCTATCAGCAGTCACAAAACACACTACTCTCTCTCTCCATCTACACAGGAGAAAGTAAAAGTGTCTGCTTGTATGAGTCACTTTCTTCCTGCCTAGCTAAAGAGCATGTGACTTACAGTACTGTAAGCCATGTGATGTGTGGGGGGGCTGCCAATTCTGAAACACCAAGTGGATCACTTAGAATCATAATGAGGAACGCGAAGTCCATTAAAAACAATGACTTCACCTTACTTGGCATTGCCATTCCGCCTTAATGCGGAGTGGTAATGATAAGGTGGAGTGAGCACTTTGAATTGCCCACTCCACATAGCAGAGTGGCAACGCGAAGTGCCCACTTCTCATTCACTTCACTGGTGGAATTTAAATTTGCTGCATCTCTAGTAATGTAGAGGTGAAACAGAGATAGATATGTCAGCTTCCAGGCAGAGTATTGTCCCACACACCACACCTACTAACATCAGGTAAACAATCTTCTAATTAAACAAAGGGAAAACAAAAAGTACCTCAGATATAAAAGGTAATGATAGATTGCTTTTAAAAACTAATATTAGTTGTAGGCAGTACACTAGCTCTTTAAAGCTGGATACTTACTCTCTTCCCTGTCAGCAATTCTAGTACTTCCAGTATATAATAGTAGTAGAAGGAGAAGGAAAGCTTGGAATACTTAGCTGCTCAAATGATTCCAAATCCTGTCTGACTTCTCTTGTTTTATTGTGAACAACTGGTTGCTCTGGATTGATCATGTCATAAGATTCCAAACATCCTGTTCTTTGCAACACAGAAAATGTTTTTGATGTTAAAATTTGAAAAATACAAAGCAAAAATTAAACAACAATTATTTTCCAAAACGTTAGGATCTCCAATTAAATGACAGCAGTTGAGAGGAATTCAAACTTCAGCAAGTACCAGATGATGGTCAGCAAAACATAGACCAAAAATACCAACAAAACTCAGTAAAAACTGCAGATGGAGAGGCTCAATAATCAAGTCCTTGAAAGAGCCCTGCAGGAACACCATGGATATACAAAGTTGCGGCTGGCTTCCGGTTACCCTCCACACAGGAACATCAGCAATCAGGTGGTTCCAAACAGCTCACAAGATTCAGCCACCAGCTGGCCAGTAGTCAGTGAACATAGACAGCAGCAAAAGATACTTTTCAGTAACAAAATCATAAAAAATCAATATTTGAGAAACAATAAATACTCAGTTCGAAAATTTGTTTAAACAAAAATAAAAATATTTATTATGAAAGTAAAATTTGTACAGGAGTACAGGTTGATAGCAAACGAATGTAGCAGCCATCTTCACAATCAACATTCTAAAGTTATTCCATTGCAGTGACAGTAGCCTTAAAGGGACACTATCAACCCTTTTTGTATCATATTACTTCTAGTTAAAAACCCACACTGTATGATTGCCTATCTTCTCTATAATGATTATTTGATATGTTTCCTTTCTTAGTAGAACTGAGATGCATGGGAATGGTACTATTATATCCAACCTTGTTTTCTACAAATCCTTGATCCACCTTTACAGCATGCATCCTGAACATTGGGAACATCCTCAAAAAGTGCAGCCACCCAAGAGGCAATAGTCTCCTCTCCTTCCCCAGCTTCATGAGTGGCTAGATTGTGTGAGGAGCATTCCCATGTCCAGTAAAAATGCAGTGGAAGTTGATCAAAGAATGTAAACAAACACGTTTATGTGTGGTAACACCAGTATGGTAGGCAGTCTGTTTTTTACATTTAAAGAGCAACTCTGCACTTCAGCATGTGCTTCCATCAATAAGATGTTTTAGCTATTAAAATTTACTAGAAAATACAATTTATTTTCATTTCAATATTCCTTTCCAAGATTTACAGCACATCTTGTAGTTCATCTAAAAACTCTGTATAGAAAACAGTTGAAAACATTTGCATCTACCATATTTACTTTACAGTGCTTTTGTTTATGACATCATAGTGCTCATCATGACAACAGACTGTGATATCACAAACATCAATTGTGTGGTTAGCAGGGGAGGGTCAGATACATTGTGAAAGAGTCAGTGAAATAAATACTGTATCAACTACAATATTTAGTAAACCAACAGATGGGGAAAATAAAAAAAAAAATAACTAGAAAACAATAAAGTTAAAACATATTTGGTGTAACTCTAGTATTTTCAAGCTATTTATTATAATAGAGAGTTGCTCTTTAAATGAACCAGCTACATCAACAATCTTTACAGAATGTAAACAATCATAACGTGTTTTTTTTCTTTCAATCCAGGGACAATTTGAGGCTCAAGGGGGTTGGCACTGTCCCTTTAAAATTATCCACTGTGATACAGTGCACTCCACTTATAACGGACGCTGTTAAAATGGACAATCGGTTATAGTGGACAAAAATTGATTTCCCAAACCAAATATATCAAATCCAATGCATTTTCCTCTGGTTATAATGGACAGAAACATTGCTTATAATGAACACTATGAAGCTTTTATAGGTATTTGTAGTGCATTTAGGGGGGAGGGGTGCAGAGCTGGTGAGGAGATTAGGCAAATGTAGAATTCTGATGGAGGAGCTACAGAGAATACATTTCTTACAAAATAATTCTCCACAAGTTGCATAAACTTTTATTAGTTGATTATACTAAAAGGGAAGTGGCTTTATTTTTTAACAAAACCCTTACAGTACAATTGCCTTTGTTCCTACTGTCTTAGAACCCCAACATCCAGCCACAGGAGCCACTATCTTCTTCTTACCTTCTGCAATAAACTTCATAAAAAATCTCATGTTCCCTGATAGTTAAATAACTCTAAATACACACGCAAAGTACAGAAACATATTTGCTAGGCAAGATTCTGAGTGATCTATGAAGTTTTATAATAGTTTTTCACTCTGATCCCCTGCTCATACACATAGACACACCTAATGCATAGGCTCCACCTACTCTGGATATAAAGGACACTGGATATAGTGGACAAAAGTTGTGTGCACAGATGTGTCCATTATAACAGGCTTGCACTGTAACAGTAACAACAACAGTTTTTTGATATGTTGTTATTACTAATGTCACTTGCCAAGAGATCTTTTTTTAATCTTGTCATTTGTAAACCCACTCCTGTTGTATATATTCCATAATTTAAGGATGCTGCCATCACAGTGGGATATGAACCAATCAGAGAGCAGCTTTCACAATGCTGATGACATCATAATGCTTAGCGCAGCACTGAAGCCAGCTGTTAAAAATGAGTGAAAAACAGCAAAATCTTCAAACTGCAGATTTAAAAGCTTTAACTTGTAAACTACTGTTGTATATATCAAATATACAATAACCTGGCTCAAAAGAGGCAATTTTTATCCTTGTGAAAAATAGGACATTTTTCATCACTTGTGAGTGGGTGGGACTTTCATAACTCACTCATGGCTCTGTCACTGGTTGAGTTATGGTCTTGCCCCCCCACCTGAAGATAAAGTACATATTTTGGGTCAACCCATTGAATATCTCCTATGTATCTTCATGGGTGAGGGGCAGGATTATTACTCATGAGTGGCAGTGCCACAAGTGAGTTATGAAATCCTTATCCACTCAGAAGAGAAGATAAATGGCATATTGTCAGTCAGACCAATGTGCCTCCAGTTTATGCAGTATATTTTAACTTGCGAAGCATATATACTTAAACTAAATGATGAGTAAATATATGGAATAAATGGTGAGTATGAGTGGTATATAAGGAAATAAATCTGCAAGGGAGCTAACAAGATAATAAAGCTACAAGCCTGAAGGGCAAGTGGCTTTATGATGTGGTTAGTCCACTCTATGGGTTTATTTCCTAGTATAGCGGACTTACCCATGTTTTTTTTTATATAATACACATGGATGGGTAAAGTTATTTTATTTTTTTTTTTTACAGTTAATCTGTTTATTTTCTGCAGTGTACGCAGGAAAAGGGTATAGAGGGAAATTACTGCTAACCACTTCTATAAAGGAAAAAGTCTGGTCCATATACATCTATATTCATTGAAAAAAACTTTGTTAATGCACCAGTTAGGTTTAAAGTGACAAAAGTAGGGAAAAGTAGTGTTAGGGTTCCCAACACTATTGCCCCACCCTTACCCTGCAGGCAGCAACAGGAAAAAATATTATGATTTCACCTCTCCTCAGTCTTTGCAAATTAGGTATAGAAAGTACCTTGGCATCATCAACCCTAACTCTAATGCTGAGATAGCATAATTGTAACCTCCTTTGGGACCTGCATTAACATAGACATTTGCCTGTGGAAGCACTGGGTCCTCTGGAACCTGAGCTTCCATCCCTTCATAGATGCATACATCCATGTTGGTATAGAAACACAGGGCCCTACATTTCCATTTATGCCAAAAAGCAATTTATTTGCTTGGTTGTATGGCTTGTTAAACTGCCAATGTTATCCAAAGGGAATTTTTATATTGTAATTTTTGTGGTTTCTTTATATGCCCCCTAAATTGTTGGGGAAGGTATTATATGTTTTTCTTGTAGTGTGCATTAAGACCTTTGTTTTGATATATAGATTGTCCATTAAGTCCAAATATTGAGGGAGTTGTGGCTTGTTGAAGTTGAAATGTGGGAAACAAACTAAGCCCAAATTCTTTTTTGTTATGAAGGGATCCTATTTCATATGAACGAAAAAGCCTTACAAAAAAAGGAATCCTTCATATGAAAAAAGAACTGGGGGAAAAAACTAAGTCCAAAATATTTTTTTGTATGAGGGCATCCTTTCATATGAATGAAAAACATATGAAAAGAATCCTTCATCACGAAAAGGAAATCGAAAAACAAAAAAGTCAAAAAATCTTTTTGCGTGTGAAGACATCCTTTTTCATATGAACAAAAAAAAAATATTGAAAAGGATCCCTTTTTTTCCCCCCATTAGCAAGTTATACTCTACTGCCACTAGAGGGACATAATCTTTATCTAAGCAATCCCTGGCTGTTGTTCATATAGATACCTTACCAAACTACAGCTCCCACCTCCATCTGACCAGCTCCCTCCTCTGCGCCCCCTGCTTACAAATTCTTTGTCTTCCTAAATCAGTTATTCACTAATTTCTCTGCCTAATGAACAATGCATTCCCTACTGTCCTTTCTCCCCTTGTTCTGCTCATATCCTTCTCTTTACCACTTCCACTTATTTTCTGTTCACCTATTCCTAATAACTCTCCCAATCCCATCAGTTACTTTCTCCAATCCCCTACCCACATCCATGCCACCACTCCCTCCCTGTCATTTGAAATATGGTCTCACTCTACCACTGTTCTTCATGTGGCTTTGATAACAGTGTCCACTTTCACTGCAGTTCTCCATCTTCTTGTTCCTCACTCATCCATTTCCTTCTACTCAAAACTCCCAAACTCCTCACCAGTCCCTTCAAAATCATCTAAGCTCCACTTTCTCATACTCACCCTCCTCTTGCTTTCCGCTGGAGATATCCACCCCAACCCATGCCCTATTGCCCCTTGCTTCTCTGGTGCTTCCTCCTCCACTACCTCCCCCTGCTCTGTTCTCTCAGCCCTCCCAAAGGGCTTAAAGATCCTGCATCTAAACATCTGCAGCTTGTTGCAAAAAATACACCAGATTCAGACCATGGTGTGCACTTTAAAACCAGACATTCTAATCATCTCAGAAGCTTGACTGAAGAGCAGTATCCCTGACCACCATTCCTGGCTACTCACTGCTAAGGCAAGACTGTGCTGGCAGGTATGGTGGTGTGGCCATTTATGTCCTAGCCTCCATCCAATATTTCATCACCTACTCATCCTCCAATCCTGAGACTCATGATGCCCTGGCTGTCCATGTGACCCTCCCCTTCACTCTCCCAGTCTTCGTAGCTGGCATATACTGCTGCCCAAATGTCCATCCCTCGGTCGCGCTAGAACTCCTAACTTCTTTCACTTCCCTTGCTCGCTCTGGGGAATTATTCATCCTAGGCGACTTCAATATAAATTGGTTGCCACCTAAAACTACCAAAACTAAAAACAAAACTGGAGTCCTAAACCTCTCCCAACTGATCTCTGAACCCACCCACCCAAACCACAAGACACAGCAACACTCCCTACTTGACTGGGTCCTTATCTCCCACCCCCACCCCACCCGTGTCATCACCTCTGCCATCCTCGCTGATGCTGTCAGTGACCATAACCCAATATTCATAGTTAAGAAAGTCCACAGAACTAAATCACCAGACAAAACCATACAACTGCGCTCTTTCAAGTCTCTTGATCTCGAACCTCTCTTGAGTAACCTTGCCACTTCTGACTGGTCCCCCCTAACCTCCTTCCCCTCAGTTGATAAGACCCTTTCCTACTTCAAAGAAATCTTTCTTGTAAACTGGAACGCCTTTGCCTCACTCAAGCAAGCCAGAATCAGAGGTAACCACTTACCTTGGATAACCCCTAAACTTCTGGCCTGTCTCAGGGCTACAAATCAAGCCTGGAAGTGTCATAAAGCTACCCAGCATCCTAGTGACCTCGTGAACTTCTATATGCTCAGAAACACTTGCATCAAGGCTACAAGGTTAGCCAAGTCCGAATATTTCAAATCTGCCTTCATCACCAATATAAATTCCCCTTCAAAGTTCTGGAAGGTGGTGTACACCCTATTTACCCCCTCATCTCGTCCAACGCCCCCGGTACTTAAAGTAAATTACTCACTAGTGTCCGACCCACCAGCTGTAGCTGCAGAATTAAACTCCTGCTATAACTCCTGTGCCACTGAGCTACTGAAATCCCTCCTCTCCTACCCATCCCCTTCCCCCTCCCCACCCTCTACCGGTGTGCCCCCTCCACCACCCTCCCACCTTCCCTTCTATTTCGCTACTGTAACCCCAAACAATGCTCTAAGTGCCCTCCTCACCATCAACCCCTCTAAAGGTGCCTCCCCTGATGGCCTTGACCCCAAACTCCTCTCCTTCTCCACTATGGCCATTGCCTACCCTCTCTCAATAATCCTAAATCTCTCATTCTCTACTGCTTCCTCCTTCTACCCAAAGGGGGTGACCCCTCATCCCCTGGCAACTATCACCCCATTTCTCTCCTCCCTACCCGTGCCAAGCTTCAAGAACGCATTGTCATCCCCGAACTCACCTCGTTTCTATCTGACACCTCCATTTTCACCCCTTTCCAGTCTGGTTTCAGGAAAAAACACTCAACTACCACCTCTCTCCTACGGCTCACAGACTCCATCCTAACTGGGATGGACAATGGGCAAATTACTTCTGCCATTTTTGTCAACCTGGCCAAGGCCTTCGACACCGTCTCTCACTCCCTTCTCTTCAACTCACTTCCAGCAGCTGGCCTATCTCCTTCCACCAAAAACTTGTTCAAGGCCTACCTTATTGGTAGAACCCAATCAGTTAAGATCTTGGATGCCACTTCCTCTCCCCTCCCGATTAGCACTGGAGTCCCCCAGGGCTCGGTATTAGGGCCCCTCCTATTCTTCATCTTCTTAAATGACCTTCCCTCTTGTTTGCTCCCCATCCTCTGCTATACATACGTATGCTGATGATACAGTCCTGTATGCATCTGGCTACTGTCCTGTTGAGGTTACAACCAGCTTACAGCAAGACTTCGACAAAGTTCAGCTTTGGTTTGCTAACCATAAACTTTTTCTCAACACCAGAACGACTGTCTCCATGACCTTTGGCACAAGGCAGAGACTCTCTAGGCTTCCCTCCCTGCCCATTTTTCACACCCTTGAGGGAACTTTACTTGAGGACACGTCCTCCTTCAGGTACTTAGGTGTTTGGTTCAACCAACACCTAAACTTCTCTGGACACATTGACGCCATCCATAAAAAACTGTGCCCCAAGCTTGGTGCCCTGTTCAGGAACCGTAGTTGCATCCCTCCTACAGCTAGGCGTGAACTTGTTCAGAAGATGATACTGCTCATTTTTGACTACTGTGATGTGTCTATGGTGCTGCCACTAGGTCCTTCCTGGCCAGACTGGAAACCCTCTTCAATTCCTTCTGCTGCTTAGCCCTGGATGCCCCCTTCGCACCCATCAATGCGATCTTTATCATGCCCTATCCTTCCCCTCTCTTACAAATAGGTGACTCTCCCACTGTGCTTAATTCACCTCCAAGCACTGGTTGGGTGAGCTCCCTTCTACCTCATCTCCTCCTTTATAACACCCACCCACCCTCCCATTCCGTTAGATCAACCGAGCTCCCATACCCTGGTTGTCCCCACAGATCCACCAAATCAACCAATCCAGTTTCTCTCACCGCCTCCCAAAAATTTGGAATTCCCTCCCTGCCAAATCTGGCACTCATTATCTGCCTACTCCATTAGCTCTGCCCTCAATAATTACCTTGCACCTAGCTGCTCCTGCCATGTCCCTCCCTAATTCCCTCCTCTAAGCCCTGGACAAACCCCGCACTCACCTTCATTTTACCCTGTGCACACCCACCCCCCAAATCTCTAGCCCTTCTCCCCTTCCCCCAATTGCTTCCCCTTACTGGCCTCCTTTGATCTCTCACAGAATGTAAAGGACCCTGAATTCTCTCCATGGGTCCCTCTCCTGCCCCACAAGGAGCTTGTATCTCTCATCTACTCCCTTCCCCCACCATCTTAAAGGAGTCTCTCTGGAACACTGCCTTATCCCCTTCTCTCTGATTCCCCAGTCCCCTTGCAGGTTCCTCACATCCTGAAGGGGTCTCCAGGGGCACGACTCCACCTCACCCCTCCTTCCCCTTTCCCTCTTTTCTTTCATGTAAGCACTTGTTCACTTATTAACCCAGCACTTACTGTTGTCCACTCTTTCTATATGTTATGCTCAACACTGTTGAAACACCATTTGTAACACCTGCCTTACAACTGTATGTTAATGTTGATCTTGTAACTTGAATGTGTAATGTCTTATTCCAGTTGTACCCCTTCCCCCCCAGGTCGCACCGGAAAATGAGCAACTTGTTGCTCGGTGTGCATTCCTGGTGAAACATTACAATAAATAAATAAAAAATAACTGGGACTTGACTTTTTTCTGATTCTTTTTTCGTATGGAAGGATCCTTTTCGTATGCTTTTTTTCATTCATACGAAACAGGATGCTATCATCATCTGAAAAAGAACTGGCAAAGAAAATTAAGTCAAATGCTTTTCAGATAAAGAGGTCCTTTCTCAGATGACTGAATTCCTTTTTCACATGGCCATGTGAAAAAAGGAAACTGAGTCACAAAAGGGATTTTAAAATGTGTATAAAACACATTTCTGGGTCATTTTTTGAAAAGGTAAGGGCAGAATCTAGCTAATGTGGTCCTGATTAACAAGATATGTTCGTGTATGTGCACAATATCATTTTGTGGGGTTTCAAACATTGTTTTTGAAAAAAAAAAAAATGGAAGCAAGATTGCGGCCAAACAAAAAAAATATTTTTTTCCTCCTGAAACAGGATAACCCCCTTAAGAAAAAGGATCCTTTATCATATGCACCAAATTCGTTTTTTGTTCCAAGCAGCTATCCAAAAGACCATACTGAGCATGTTCAGAACTGAAATTTCAAAATTTAATAACTTTGGAACAGATTCATATTTTTTCCACCAATCCAGCGAAAGGCATCACTGTGGCCCAAACCCTTTCTACCCTGAAAATTTCAAGCCAAAATTCCAAACTGTCTGGGCACTAGGTGATGACAAAAAACAGCAAAAAAAAAAAAATTTTGTTTTCACTTTTTCGCTATCTGGATCTCGAATCCACACATCTGAGTGGAACTAAACTTGGCATGTCAAGAGATCTACCACCCAAGACCACACATGCAAAATTTTGCACAAATCTATTGAATGGTTACAAAGCTAATAAAGTGCGAAGTTTGAGGTTTAACATAGAAACTCCTGCTCAAGTCTAATTATAGTGGTGCTACCGCGCTACTATAATCTATATCTGTAGCTATATCTATATTTATATCTAAATATATGATGTGCCATGGCCCTAATGAAAACATCACTGATATTTTTCCTGAGTGCAGTTTGACCTTATGTCATCATGAATGGCGTGCGACTTCTTCAGGTAAGCTCTACTCTCCCAAAATGTTAAACCCCCAGCCCCCGGATATACCCTGGTCTTCTTATACCTCCTGTTGGCTGGCCTCCTAACTGAAGTAACTACCCCCCTCCTGAGCTTCCTCCTTCCTTCCTCAAACTAATTTTTTATTGGGGAACCTCCCACTCAGTAGACTGCTCTCCTCTCTCTCCCTTGGTGTATTGTCTTCCAGCTCCTCTACCCTCCATTGAGTCTTCATCCTATCCTTCCTATGTGCTATATAAATCTCTACCAGTACACTCTGAAATGACTATGTATGTTTGTGTGTAGGCTTATAAGTTGACTTTGTAAGCTTACTCCAGCTCCTACTGACAGTATACTTTCTACATACTGTAATCACTGGTGTGCTATGTTATGTCTTAGCACTGAAATTGTGTTTGTCCTTTGTGTCCAGGACCATCTTGAAAATGAGCTTGCTCAATGATGTAATTGCCTGGTTAAATAAAGTTTGATTGATTGATTGATTTATTTGAATGGCGAAGCCATGAGCGATGTCAGAAAGTCAAACTGTTTGAAGGAAAATATCTGTGATATTTTCATTAGGGCCATGGATTATTTATTTGAGTTATGCCATGCCTTTTATTAGACTATGGCAAGAAAAAATCCTGCATCTTTATTGTTCAGTGGCCACCTTCACCAGTGATGCTGATTGTTCACTGGTCATCTAAAAGGATCTACACTGCACCTGTATTGCCACTATGAGATAAATGGACATAGAGTGAGGAATAACACTAATATTCTTACTCTAGGTCCCATAGTCTCAAAAATATCACAGCTATTTGCCACTTTTTATTCTCATAGGCCTCCACCTGGTGGCAGTATTGTGGCAATGCAGACAAGCCCTTCCTCACTGTGGGAGGAGAGCTGTTTGTGGTCCCTCAGTCCTCTCCCACTAGGCTGACCCCCAGTAACTCAATACCACTTCTATTCTTGGGTCGCTGGCATGGTGGGCAGAAGCGTTACCACTACATCACTGGGCCGACTCTTGATCTTTCTGCCTCACAGGTAGGACTTCTTCCAGGTCCTCCTTCTATTATCTTGTGCCCTATGGTGGCTCCTGCTGTGGGACCCAGACTGGATCCTGAGTCTCCAGAGACCACACTGGAGGGGAGCAGTGCCACCTGGACCCTACCACCATCCCTGAGCTTGCAGACCCCCCTGGTTTGGTGGCTTGGTCGCAGCTGGAGAGGCTGGACTCTCCTTCTATTCTTCTGGTCTTCACAGCACTGCTTCCTTCTCTTTTTCCCTAGACCAACAGCTTCTCTTCCTCTCTTATAGGGTAAAGGGGGAAATGGCAAGGCCATGAATATTCATGCCTGATTGTTCTACTTCTGCCTGAGCCAGGAAGCTCTAGTCACAAACTTCAGACACTTACATCCCTAAGCTAGTGCCCACTAGAAAACTACTCTCAAGGTCAGGCTTACCCTTTGAGTGCTTCTCTAGTAACCTGCCTCAAGCTGAATGAAGAGAGAGGTTGGTTACAGTCTTCTCTTCCAGAAACCCTTGCGTTCCCCTGCAAGTTAACCCAAAATCAGTACCAACTCCTTTTCTGGGTTGTACTGCTCTCCTTGTGCCTGACGAAGGGTTAGTTACTCCTCCCTCTACCTGTGGCCATTGCAGGCTAGGTCACACAGAAGACCTTACTTGTACCAATACAGGCCTACGTGCAATAAATCCTAATACTATAGGAGTGGGGGGCACATAATTCCATTACTGAACCCTTTTTTTCTGTTCAGTACTTTAACCTTTAGACCATTCCCTTTCACTTTAACCATTAGAACACTTAAACCAGCACTAAGTACTTAAGGACTGGGATGACACACAGATGGCCTGCAGCAGTCATCACTTTCACAGCGTCTTCAGCCTCTCTTCATTTTCCCTCTGTCGTCCGGTTTCTGCAGGAACACAATGGTAAGGTCCAGCGCCACCTGCGAAAAAAGCAGAAGAAAACACACCACACCCAAGATTCCCCACAAATACTTTTATTTTTCAAAAAGCGCAAACTGTTTAAGGGTATTAGGAAGTGTCTCACTTTTCCCAGCTTGTGAGAGCAGTAATACCCTGCTTCCTTGTGGGGTGGGACTACCACTCCCAGAAGAGATCCAAAGTGAAATTCAAAGTACACTGTGACCTCTGCTGCAGTGTTCTGTCACCAGACAAGCTGTAACCCTCTGGAACTGAAGTCACAAGCCACTCCCTTGATGGAATAGCAAAGTTCACATTTCCCTCCCAGTTTTGGAGAAAGGGACACATTAATCTTTGTAGAAAACTGTTTCAATAACTGTGGTGCCACTTGGTGCAGAAATTGTTACCACTCCAATGGTTTTCCATTGCACTTTGCAGATCCACATTGTACTTTACGTATAGTGCAAGGGACGTAGCTTTTTGACTCACTCCCCATCTGGTATGACAGTCCATAGGAAATATTTTCCAATCTGTGTAGAGGACTTTGTCTGTGCAGATTCTTCTGCCAGTGTCTAAAGTGGAAAGTTTGTTCCTGACAATTCTGTCGACTTGTTCTTTGTGTTGCAAATAATACGCATGGTCTCATCTGGCCACAGATTTCTTTCTTTTGGTTAACAAGATTTGTGCACGGTGGGCTTCCACGATCTCCCACACCCATCCTGGCATGTATGAAAAGCAGTACCCAGATTTAGTCTCAACCCATCGTTTGATGGCATGGTTAGCTTAACACAGTTTCCTGACATGCTTGACATCTTTTCTAGTTGGCAGCCAAGGTCCTCACCACCATTTTCTCATTTCTTATCAAACACGTACTGTGGGGACAGCTAAAATGTTATGACCTGGACCTCTGTTGTAGTCACTGATGGTGCCTCAGCATCTGTTTGCTGGGGTGCCTCTTGTCTGGTTGTACAGACTGAGGGAGGGGACTTGAAGACTCCCAGGGAAGACTCTGGGGCAGCTAATGCTGTAGCTTCTTCTATTATATCCTCCACTATCACATCTGAAGCCTCTTGTTCTTGTTCTGGCTTTTGTTCTTCTGTATCTTCTGCGGTGACAGTATGGCTGTGGATCTTCTTCTTCTAGGGGGTCAGGCAGGGCTGACTGAGAACCAACCTCCAGACAGGCCACAGGGTTAGCCACCACTTCAGAAGACAGTGTTGTGAAGTTGGCAGGCATCTTCAGGCCCAGTGAGTAGCTTAGCCAGTCTGGACTGCTAGTCAGACTGATCTCCGACCATGATCTGCTCTCGCGGATAGGTGCAGTGAACCCCACACTCACTGCAGAGTTGTTCAGAGTGGAGCTTGCGACAATATCTGCGTCCTCACCAGATCTCCAGCTGAATGGTCCAACTTCACCCCCTGCATCCCTGCAATCACCTCCTGGGCCTGAGGCAGCTCCAATAGGTGGGCACCTCTTCACCTATGAAGGCCTTCACTAATGCCTGTTCTACTTCCTTTAGGCACTTGGCTAGAGCTTACAAATCAGCTGGACACAAGTCAAGGGTAGTGGTGGTGGTGGTGGGCACGGGCATGACAGCTTCACTTTTCTTAGCTTCTTCAGTGGGTCACAAACCTGGTGATCACCTGTGGGGGTCTGGGAACATTGCTATTCTGGGACCCAAGATTATGTGGTTGTAGCAAGGTTTGCATAGCTTCACTGTCCATACCTGGCCTGCATGGTTTAAACAGCAATCACAGTATCCTGGGGGACACTCAGTTGGCAGCACCCCCCAAAGGCTTGTGCCTCGGCATCCCAACAATATTTTTAAGCCTTGGATTTCTTACTGGTGTCTAAGGGCTCTCATCTGTTGGTGCTGCAACCACTACTCCAGTCACGGGCCAAGTCCAGACTGCATTGTCTATTCATAGTGGTCCCCTCTTCCTGTCATTCCTGACTCTCATTTTTTCTTTCAAAAGTTCCAGAAATTTCAATTGTTTGTTTGTTTGTACCAATGCACATACCAGAGGCTTGATGCAATTACTTATAAATTACTGTTACTTGTTTCAAGTTCTGAGGCCTTTGCCTTTCTCCCCATTTACTGCTTTTTAAAAAGTACCTGGGTTGAATGCCCAGAGAGCAGATTCATAATTGATGGCCTTAATTAAGGTCATAATTCAAATTTGGTAAGGGAGCACAGGTATGCTTCCTTTTTGTGGGTAGGCAGTGAGGTCATGGAGTGATCAGGTGGTCCGCTGACTCCTTGGGCTTCAGTATTGTGACAGCAGCTGATGTCAGTTCTCTGGTGTACTCAGTAGTCAGATGATTGCAAAAACATTTGGGGCCCAGTTCTCAGCAGTTTCTGAATTGATTTGCAGCAAATAGCTTTAAAACAGTGTGAGAGGTCTCAGGGTACCTTGTGCATGGTTCTTCCAGTTCCTCCATCCCCAGACTCCTGTATGATCATCCACATGCAAAGATCAGGTGACTCCTTGGGTCTAGGGGTATATGCAGGCACTTCTTGTTCAGAAGGGCCCCTCCTTATGCTATGAAACACTGTCTCTCTTTCTTTACTGTTACCTCTGCCACCATGGATCAGGGGGAATGGGGACTAGGTCAGCCAGTACACATTTCTGGGACACCACAAACTGTGAGACTTACACAGAGACTAAATGTCCACACTGGGAACTGGGATCAAGCAGGATGTATTTTATTGAGCTGTATGGTACAACACAGCTTTGAAGGGCATCAACATTGCCTTCCTTAGATTTTCATCATCAGCCATCATCTTCCTCAATCACATTTGGTTACCATGGGCTCCTACACACACCCAGTATACTACATAGTAATAGCCATGTTCTCAGATCTCAGTCACTTTGAGTTAAACAGGATTTCTACTGCTGCTTTTTCCTTTATTAGGGGTTCCTTTACTCCTTGGTGTATTTGATGCCCGCCATACCACACATCTATTTAATTTGCCAGAATTACATCCCTTTGATTCTAAAAGGGGCACTACCGTCACTTTCACATTTGTTAACATTTTTGCAAACCCTGTCACCCATTTTGAGTCCCCTGGAGCCCTGAGGGCAAATTTGCCTGCGTGTCTCTTAATGTGTCAGAATGTAACATCAGTTCAAAAACAGTACATGAGCGTTATGATCTGCTCCTACAGTTAGTGGATTCAGTAGGTTTAGCTATGTGTATCTCCTTCTGTCAGCACACTGATAGCCCTAATGGCCCAAAACAATTGACTCCCATGCCAAGCCCGATGCTGGCAGCTTACTGACCCCAACTCTTATCAGACCCTCTCCACCTGACAACCTTCATTCAGGGCACCTCCTCAGGGGGTTACATCATTACAAATTACTACCTAGGCCTTTAACTTCCAGTGAGCAACTCAGTGAAGGTTATTACCTTACATATCTGCTCTCTCCTCTGCGTACAGATGATGGGAGTGGATCCTCATGGATTCCAGTGACCTCCCTTGAGGGATGAACTTCCACTACTCCCATGTGCCATCAGGTTGCTTGATCTTACTTCCTTACATGCAGGACTTCTTCTGGGTCCTTCGCCTATCATCTGATGTCCTACGAAGGCTTCTGCCCCAGGATCTTGACTGGATCCTGAGCCTCTGGAGACCTTACTGGAGGGGACCAGTGCCACCTAGACTCATGGACTCTGTCACGACCCCTGAGCGCACAGGCTTCTAGGCTTGGTGGCAGCCAGAGAGGCTGGACTCTCTTTCTGTCCTTCTGGTTTTCACAGAACTGCTTCCCCTTCTATTCTCACCTGGATCCGTAGCTTGCCTTCCCTTTTAATAGGGTAAAGGGGGAAGGACAGGCTATGAATATTCTTACAAGTCCTGAAGGTTCAGAGCTGCACTCACTGGTGCAGAGTCAGTGCTAACAGGTGAATAGGGCAGCCAGCTCCACACTCAGACATTTGTTCCAAACAAAAACACCTGAGCACTCTGTGCTGAAAATACTGCAGCCCACACATGGAATTTTGCTTGTTCCCAAAGATAAGCTTTTAATATAAGCTTAGTGATTACATCAGTTCCAACACTCCAAGTAGACTTGAACAGTGATAATGATACAAAATACAAATACTATCTCCAGACCTTACTGCTAAAGCCCGTGCCCCAGTGCTTCAACTTAGAGTCTTCATCAGGGGGTGTGGCTAATAGAGAGACATTACTCAAATTTAAATACGGTGGGTGATGACATTTTGTGGATGACAGAGCAGCTCACCAAAATAAAAATAAAAAAAAACCTCAGTGAATGTTAAGTGGAGATTAAGAACAATTATAAGTCTAATTAATTATTTATGACCTCAGTTAGCTCACTGAATAGCTGCCGTGCTGGTCTGAAATCTCATAGATGTGACTGGCATGGCAGCTGCTCTGCTGTTCCTGCTATGTGGCACATGCGGCGCTACAGAAACAGCGCCAACAATTTTTAAAATAAAAGAAACATCATTATTGCGATTAGACTTATAATAGCAATAATGACCTCAGAGCTGGTCATTTCCTCTTGATTAATGACTGGCTGGGTGGGGGTGGCCCATGGCTGCACCTTGGACCACCCCCCCCAGCTGGTCATTAATCACTAGGAAATGACCGACTCTTTGGTCATTATTGCTTAAATCAATTCTTTAGGTGCCAGTACGTCATAAACAATAAATTCACAAACTGATATATTTTAATACTCTGGCATTTCAAACTTGTAGTAGGTATTTAAACATCAAAGTGGGATCAGAGCGGTGCAAGAGGAGTTTGTGGAGTTGGGGAGGGGCCTTAGACAAGTAGCATGTACGGTAACCTTCTCGGAGGTGCTGCCTGTCTATGGCAAGGATGATGCTAGGGTATTCCACACCATGGGATTCAATGAATGGTTGAAAAACTGGTGTGGAGCTCAGGGTTTTGGCTTCACTGGGGACTGGGGAGCCACCTGGAGGGATGCAAGCTTATACTGGTGCGATGGTCTGCATCTGTCAAGGGGGGAACCAGGATCCTAGGTGACAGGTTTAAATGCTTCATTGGCAAGCATTTAAACTAGCCAAGGGGGGAGCACTGAAAAGGAGCAGGGAAATCCCATCCTCCCCCCACAAAACACAGTAGTTAGAGAGGTAAACACCAAGGTAGAGAAGTCAGTAGGGAGCAGGACAGGGATAAATGCAGAAAAAGGTGGTAAGGGCAGGGATGGGGATAAAAGGGGTAAGGCCATAACAAATACATGGAAGGTGATGAGTACCAGTGCCCGCAGTCTGTGCAACAAGCTCCCTGAACTAGTGGACTTGATGGAAGAGGGATGCCTAGATATTGTGGCAGTCACTGAAACATGGTACACAGAGAACCATGACTGGGATGTCAACATACCAGGATACACAGTCTACAGAAGGGACAGGGTGGGTAAAAGAGGAGGAGGAATAGCTCTCTATATAAGGGAAGAGATTAAAGCAACCGAACTAAAGAGTAAAGAGGAAGTTGATGAGTCACTATGGGTCAACCTGGAGACAGGAAATGGCAACACAATCCACATGGGGGTTGTGGACAGACCCCCATCTCAGGGGAGGAAATGGACAAGGAAATGATAGAAGGCATCCTTAAAATGGCAGAAAAAGGGGATATATTGTTGATGGGGGACCTGAATATTCCAGATGTTAACTGGAGTACCTTTGCTGCGGGCACATCCAAGAGTAGGGTAATTCTTGATGCCCTACAGGGGGCATGCCTCAGACAGCTAGTGTTGGAACCCACTCAGGAGGGAGCAATCTTAGACTTGGTACTCTCAAATGGGGAAGGAGAAAGGATCTCAGATTTAGAAGTGGGTAGCCATCTGGGAACAAGTGGCCACCAAACAGCCATAGAGTCAAGCCATACAAAAGCAAGAGTATTGGACTTTAGGAGGGCTGACTTTGGGAAAATGAGAGAGTGCCTCAGAAAAGCACTAGCAAATGGGCAAGAAAGGGGGTGGAGGAACAATGGGGAATAATCAAAACAGCCATCGCAGAGGCAACAAGCCTTTGTGTGAAGCAAATCAACAAAACAAAATGAAGGAAAAAAACACTATGGTTCTCAAAAGAGGTGGCAGGGATGGTTAAGGAGAAAAGGATAGCATTCATGAAATATAAGGAAACACAGAAGGAACAGGACAGAGAACTTTATCAGTTAAAGCAGAAGGAGGTAGGGAAGGCAGTCAGAATAGCAAAGGCACAAACTGAGGAAAAGATAGCCAACTCTGTTAAGAAGGAGGATAAAACCTTTTATAGGCACATTAGGGAGTGAAGAAAGACCAAGGGAGGAATACAGAGACTTAATAAAGGGGAGGGAAAGTGGGCAGAGGGTGACAGTGAAAAAGCAGGGATACTGAATGAATATTTCTGCTCAGTATTCACAGCGGAAGAGGAAGAGGAGGTACCTAAACCAAACAAGGGAGAAACACTGAATAGGGGGGTTGATACCAGTCCATTCACAAAAGAAAGGGTTTTGAAAGAACTCTTGAAACTGAGGGTGGACAAAGCAATGGGGCCTGACGGGATTCACCCAAGAATTCTAAAAGAACTAAGGGTAGAACTAGTAACACCACTGACTACTCTCTTTAACAAATCATGAGAGGATGGGGTGGTACCTGAGGACTGGAGGAGGGCAAATGTGATTCCACTTCACAAAAGTGTGAGCAGGGCAGAGGCAAGAAACTACAGACCAGTTGATTTGACTTCAGTGGTAGGGAAAATGATGGAATCACTTCTGAAGGAAAGAACTGTTGAGTACCTAGAGGTCAGTGGGGCACAGGACCCAAGGCAGCATGGTTTCACAGCAGGAAGGTCATGTCAGATGAACCTAATAGATTTCTTTGACTGGGTGACCAAAGTAGTAGAATATGGAGGGGCTGTGGATATGGCCTACCTAGATTTTAGCAAGGCATTTGTCACAGTCTCACACAAAAGATTAATATACAAGTTAGCCAGCCTTGGAGTGGGTCCCAAGGTGGTAGCCTGGATAAAAAACTGGCTGGACAGCAAGACGCAAAGGGTAATAGTAAAAGGAGTCCACAGTGAAGAAAGGAAGGTAACTAGAGGGGTACCGCAGGGTTCGGTACTGGGACCGGTCCTCTTTAATGTCTTTATAAGTGACATTGGAGAACACCTTGAAGGAAAGGTATGTCTCTTTGCAGATGACACAAAGATCTGCAACAGGGTTGATGCACAAGGTGGAGTGGAAAGGATGAAAAGGGACTTGGCAAGGTTGGAGGAATGGTCATATATGTGGCCACTCAGATTCAGTGCAAAGAAGTGCAAGATAATGCATCTGGGAAACAAAAACCCAGGGGAAGAGTACACAATGGGGGGTGAGTTAATAACAACAACAAAAATCAAAAGAGACCTAGGAGTAATTATATCAGATGACCTAAAAGTGGACAAGCAATGTGAGAAGGCAGTAAGTGGGACTGGGGGGATACTCGGATGCATAGGGAGAGGCATCAACAGTAAAAACAGGAAGTTGTTATCCCTCTGTACAGACAGTCAGTGAGACCCCATCTGGAGTACTGCGTGCAATTCTGGAGACCCCATCTCCACAAAGATATAGACAGAGTGGAGGCTGTTCAGAGGAGGGCAACCAAAATGGTGCAGGGCCTGCACCAGAAGACATCATGAGGAGAGACTAAAGCAGCTTAATATGTATACCCTTGAGGAAAGGGGCATGATAGAAACTTTCAAGTATCTCAAGGGAATTAACAAAGTACAAGAGGGTAGTATCTTTCAGAAGAAGAGATGTGCACGAACAAGGGGGCACAATTTGAAGATAGAGGGGGGATGTCTCAGAGGTAATGTTAGAAAGTATTTTTTCACAGAGAGGGTTGTGGATGCATGGAACAGCCTTCCTGAGGAGGTTCTGGAGTCAGGAACAGTGGGAGAATTCAAGAATGCATGGGGCAGGCATAAGGCAATTCTAGTGGGGGGTAGGAGTAAGTAAGCTGTTGATTAACTAGAATCTGCAGCTTATCCATCAGGTAGGGAAATGGGCAGACTGGGTGGGTCAAGCGGTCCTTATCTGCCGTCAAATTCAGTGTTTCCATGTTTCTATGTAAAGTGCTGAAATCCATTAACTATCATTTTGAGGCACAGATGCCTATATTTAGAAAAGTTGCTCTATTAAAGGAGACTGTGTTAGTAAAAGACAATCCAAAAGAGTTTAGAACTTCCACTACAAGGAACATGATTTCATACAAGATAAACAGTCCATGCAGAGGCATAGAAAAATACTCCAAATACATGCTGCAAGATCATCCTTTCTCTACCTCAGTTCTTTCCTCAAATAAATATGTGACGACAGGGCTCCATTGGCACTGCAAACCAAACAGTATTAATAGGAGAGAAAGCTGGAAGCCAAAAATAGAAAATAAAAAAAGTATAATCAATTTCCATCAAATCAGCGAGATTTCATAATAACGACAATAAACCTTATATGTTAAATGTTATGGGGGGGGACTTATAAACCCAAACCCTTTAAACAACTAAGGGGGTAGAGATAAAAGGACCTGCTAATAGGTGTGGCAACAGAGAAGGCCCCTTATATTACAAAAAAAGGTTTCTGGTCCCATTGATTGCTCATACTTAAAGATTTAATGCTTTTCAGTTTACACATCCAATAACTTTCCTTTTGCAGCAGCATTCCAAGTCTATTACTCCCTCTCCTAGGTGAAGAAAGCATTTCAAGACCGATAAACCTAAGATGCCCTGGATAAGAATCGTGTTTTTCCAAAAAGGGGTTTCCCGCTGGTTTATCTGCTCTGCAGATTATAATACTCTACATGCTGTTGTGTTTTGATGGAGCGTATTGTTCTGCCACAGACATCAGTTTACATGTGCACCATAGCACATAGACAACAAAATTTGTGTTGCAAGTGATACAGTCATTAGTGGTAAGTGGTGCACAGTTTCCCTTAGGATGTTTAAATATGTTACCTGTTTGTGCATAAGAACATAAGAAAAGTGTCAGCAGATGGGGACCATGAGGTTCATCTAGTTTGCCCAAGGTGGCTACCCCATCCATTATATTTTTTTCCTAAGTTGCCCACATTGCCTGCCCCAAGCGAGCTTGAATTCCCTTACTGTCTTTGATGCTACTACTTCTGGTAGCAGGCTGTTCCATGGGTCTATCACACTTTCGGTGAAAAATTACTTTCTAGAGTTGCTTTTAAACTTGCCTACCACCAGTCGAAAGCTGTGCCCTCTTGTAATTACAGACATTACAGTTGTGACACTTCACACTTGAAAAAAACGTTTGGTTTCTCTGGTAGCCAGGTTCTGGTTTGTGATGTTTCTTTTTCTAGCCTGCTGTGGACCAGTTTGTCATGTAAGCGTGGTGCTTTGTTAAAACTAATTCTTGGTTTAGTACCAACTGCACATGCTACATCAGGGAGTGACACGGTGCCTGGCCGATAGACGGATCTCCCTCATTCGTGTCTGCTGAATATGACGGTCTGAGAGAGACCCCCCACTGCTACTGCTTCACTTCAGGTTAGGACCTCACTGTGTCATGGTGTTAGGAGGTCATTTAGCTCCTTAAACACCGGGAAGGAGATCTGGAACAGAGGGGCGTGACATTGCATTTTTTCCGTACAGCAGGCAGACAGAGGATTTCTGCAAGTTGAGATGCAAGGTGACCCTTGTATCACTTCTGTTTCACACAGGCACATTGCATCGCAATCAGTTTTGAGACTCAGGCCCTTAGTCTGTATCTCTTTACCAGAACTGGTAAGCATAATGCCCCTAAAGTCCAAACTTGTTTCACTTACTGTTTGTGTAAAATGCAAGTTAAGATCATTGTTGTGTAGCCAGTCCATGAATGCAGCTGTCTCTGATTTAGAGCCATCCCACACACTTATTATATCATCAATAATTATTCTTATTATGCTTGTCTGTTCATTTTGCTCTTATGCCTTACCCCTGGTTATTGTTTTTATCTGTGTCAAACATGTTGTACAGTACCATTATTACTGTTTTCTGCCACTTGCTGATTTATTTGATCTCTGCTTGACAGTATTTCTCATATCTACCTTAGAAACATAGAAACATAGACTTTGACAGCAAATAAGGACTGCTTGGCCAACCCAGTCTGCTCATTTCTTTACCTATTGAATAAGCTGCAGATCCTAGTTAGCCAACAGCCTACTTCCTCCTGCCCCCCACTATAATTGCCTTATGTCTGTCCCATGCATTCTTGAATTCCCCAACTGTTTTTGACCCCACGATCTCCTCAGAGAGGCCGTTCCATGCGTCCACCACCCTCTCTGTGAAAAATTACTTCCTCACGTTGCCCCTGAGCCGTACCCCCTCTATCTTCAAATTGTGTCCCCTTGTTCTTGCACATCTCTTTTTCTGAAAGATGCTACTCTCTTGGACTTTGTTGATTCCACTGAGGTACTTAAAAGTTTCTATCATGTCCCTCCTCCTCCTTTCCTCAAAGGTATACATATTAAGCTCCTTTAGTCTCTCCTCATATGGCTTCTCTTGCAGACCCTGCACCATTTTAGTTGCCCTCCTCTGGACTGCCTCCATCTATCATGTCCTTGCAGACACCAACTCCCGAATCAACTCCGACTGGGTTGAGAAATCACCTTGAGGGAGTGTGGGGATTGAGGGGTGAAGCCCCTGATGAAATAACAGTACCAGAAACGGCGGGATTTATGTAGGCCGCAACTTGCGGTCGCCATAAACCTATCGATGTGATGTCGTTTGACAAAAGTGTTGTTGAACTGGCATATGATGGTAGTGAAAGCGCACACCATTTCAGAAGAATGTCCATAGATCTCCCCACATTTTTAGTCAGGAATCCCACCCCTGCTACAATTGGTCTCCCAGGAGGGTCAGTGGGGTGTTTGTGGACTTTCGGAAGGATATATACTGTGGCAGTGACAGGAAACCCTTTCCAAATATATTTAAATTCCTCATCTGATATTTCTCTCTCATTTTCTGCTTACTGTAACAACTGAAAGAGTTGTGTTTTAAAATGAGTTGCAGGTTGGAATTTAGCTGTCTATAATTTTCTTGATTCTCAAGAAGTGTGAGTAGTATCCTACTGTAGTGTTCTCTATCCAAAACCAACACATTACCACCTTTGACTGGTAGTTTTATAACCTGGCACTTATTTTTAGATAGATCCCTAAGTGCACTGCAGTCAGCCCTGGTTAAGTAGGATTTAATAAAGGAATAATGCCTGACAGGGTGGGTGTTATGCTGGGATAACATGCCACCTCGGGTGATTGGGCCCAAGGACACCGGCCGAGGGTGTCCAACACCCGAGAAGGGATGTTATCCCAGCATAACACCCACCCTGGAGGGCATTAGTCCTATTAACCAATGGCTTGTTGTTGTATATAGAATTAAAAAAGAATTAAAGAATGATTTGTTAGTCTAGAAAAATATTTTTGTTTCTTAAGAGAAGATGGCTAAGGATAATGCTGCAAGCAGCAACAAACAATTAGCAAGGATGTTATGCCAGGATAACATCCCTGCTGTGATGGCCAACTGACCAATCAGAAGCCAGGATTCTTTCTTGCCATTGTATACTACAGGGTACATCTCATTCCAATAACTCCTCAACCTGCCTAATTACCATTTTTTCAAAAGAACGAATTGCCACACTGTAGTTAGTGGGGCAAAATGTGGATAAAACTTTCCTCTATACCTTTAAATCAGCCCCCTTTGTCCCAATAAGATCACTGCTACCTGTGGAAAAAGTATTGTTAATATATTCAAGTCCCACTGGTGCTTCAGTTCCCATTCCATTAGTTTGCAGTCTTGTAAATTTTCAATGTTCATTCTGCCTTGTTCATCCAGTTCTGGCATCCTAGAGGTCTCATTGTTGGTATCTGTTGGTATGCTCACTTCCATATCCATTCTCTCTATTTCTTCCAATAAAAAGTCCAGGGGGTCATATTCAGTGCTGGCCGGTTGCGTGTGCAAAACAGATGCACCAGTTGACACTGTAGCAATATTCAAACAGTTTACGCGATCGGCACAGACTGCGCATCCTGTATGAATATGGGACCCTGGATGTGCAGCACAAAGCAAGCGGCTGTCATGGTGTGCGCAGTGCATCCAGGGCCATGGCTGAACACCGCCAATGGGGGGACTGCGTGGTGCAAACCTGTATGTGCTGTTCCCCCAAGGGCGATATTTAGCCAGCATATGCTAATGAGTTAATTGGGCATGTATGGCGCAAACAGGCCTCATGCATGCCCATTATGGGCTCATTAGCATGGCTGCAACTGGCTGTATGCACGTCCTACCCCAACCATCGCAGGCAAAACCAGTCCCCCTGCCAGCCCTGGTGGTACCGTGTTACCCCCCTCCCAATCCTGCTCCCCATTGCTGGCACAAGCAGTCTCCCACCCTGCTCCAATCTGCATGAGTGACATAATCACACCCCTTCCCATTCCCACTTCCTGTTCGCCAGAACATCCACCGACTGCTAATCCAACATGTAGAGGCCCTGCAGCCTGACAGGACCAGAACCCCAACCCCTCTCCCCAACCCAACCGGAGGCAGACTGGCTCAGCCCTCTGCACACCACAGGCCAGCCACTGACTGATCTGTCGGTGCAATGCACTATACAATGTACATGTCAATGTGCACACATTGTGCAGTGACAGAGCAGTCAGTGGCTGGATTGTGTTGTGTGGAGGGCTGAGCTCGCCGCTCTGGCTTCGGTTGGGGAGGAGTGGGGTCAGGGGTGTGGTCCTGTCAGGGTGGGGGGCCAGTACACTATGGAAATACTGGGGGTGTACGCCCATGCCTTGGGGCAGCAGGGATCAGGGCCAGGAGCAGTTAACATGCTTTCTGATCAGGGATTGGGGCTGAGTCAACAGCATGGTTGGACACCGAATGGGAAACAGGGCCGGACAGGGCTACTGTCCCTCTGGTGAACGGGGATGGGGGGGTACCATTACACTGTGGAACTGGGAATCGGGTAGGGCATGCTGTTCATTTGGGGCTGAGAGGGGGTGGGATCCTCCTTTGCACGGAGATCAGAACCAGATGGGGGACACGAAGCCCTATCATACCGGGGGGTGCCACGGTATCTGCATCGGGGACTGGGGTTGGGAGGGGGACCCTACACTATGCTAACGGGTTGGGGGACTGCTGCACGATGGTCAGGGACAGGATGGGAATGGGTTTCCACCAGACCACTGGGTCTGGCAGACTGCTGTGCAGCTGTCTGCACTACAGCAGCCTGCCTGTGGGTGGCTGGCTGAGTTAGTTCATTGTGCAGCACATCTCAGGGCCTTGCTGGATGCATTCCCAATGAATATACCCTTGCATGGCACATTCACGGGGACACCCCCTCTCCGTGCACCACATACATTACTCGGGGGACATGGCCCAGTCTCCTCTGGGTGGCACATCTACCCCCAATGAATATCGCGTATGGGCGCATTGTTTGGGATGCGCTGCTCATCTCCACTGTGAGCCAGGATGCACCGTGCATCTCCTTTGAATATGGGGGACCAGGTCCTCATAATTAGAATCATCAGGTACTTCGAGAAAACCTATGTCAGTTATCCCTCTGTTATCCTGGTTGTGTTTTGATCTCACTTTCCTAAAGAACATGAATAGATCAACATGTATTTCAGAAGGCTTATACCTGGGGGTGGGTATAAACATGAGTCCTTTCTACAGAACTTTTATCTGATTATCTGTGAGTAGAGATGTTGACAAATTTAATATTTGTAATTCTGAGTCCTTCTCTCCCTCAGTGTTCTGCTGTTTCCTTCTCCTTGCCCTCCTCTCTTGCATCTCCTTGTGTGTTTTTTTTTTTGGACTTGATGCCTTGTTTGGATTTTTGTCTGAAAAAGGGTCTTGTCTGTCAGAGTCACTTGTGCGTTCTGTTGATTCCCCTTCACTCTCTGTGTTATTAGACCACTGATTGTTTTTAAAGTTATTTCTTGGTTGTGATCTTGTAGCAAATCTCACTCGGGAGCACCCCCTGCTGCATGCATGTTCTTGACTCCCAATCAAACACCTGTTCTTAGTTACAGTCTTCCTGATCACTATTTAATTTATTCTGTTTATGTTGATTTAATTCAGTTTCATGATTAGTGAGTTTTTTTCTGTAATGAAATATCAAAGCTTTTGTATCCTTGCCCATTTCAAATATCAGTACTGCCTCTCTTGCCTCTTTGATATTGTCAGTAATATCTTCATGTTTACTTATGTCTTTCTTTATTACTAATTCAATGAATTTTTTTTGAACATTCTGAGGCTGCAACCATCCATTCGTCTTTGTGTTTAAGATTTTTTAAACCAGTTTAAGGTACAGTTATTATTCTTAAACCTCTTGGTACTTGCTCTTTTTACAAGCAGCTCTCTAAAGTTGTAATACAGTATCATAGGTTAGATCTAATTCCTTGCACAATAATTTTTCCAATTTACAAAAAACAGCTTTATCATCACCTAATTCAGTAGTGGGGTTGTCTGTATGCTGTAACATTTCTCTGGCTTTTTGCCTTTTATTTTGAAGACTCTGCAGTCTGCCAGCTCGATTCACCTTGATTCCATGAGGTAGCGTCTGTCTCAGCATCTGTTTACATTCTTCACAATCTAGAGCCAAAAGATGTAACAATGAAATCTCACCTCTAACTGAATTCCAATGAATTCTTTTGTCTGTGTGTATGTGTGTATGTGAATAAATTCCTGGTAACAGGGAGGACTGGAGGAAGCTGAATTCAGCAAGAGCCAAAGTGCTACTATTACTGGTGCCCAGGAGCTATAGCTCAGTGAATAGAGAATACTGGACGGGCAACTATGCACAACCAGTGTGTTCTGCCACAGAGGGGTTCTGATTCCCTCTGACCTCGAGAGCGAAACTCAAGAGGTCCATAGGAATCAGAACCCTGAGGTGGCAGAACACATCAGCTGTGCATAGAGTTGCTCATCCAAATTTTTTATAGTGTATAGTACTGTGTGAAAAATATGTGCATGAGTTCTTTTGCTTTCAAAATGAAACTGACTCATGCAGTCTTCAGAGGTTCCAGAATGTTGTTCTACCACAGTAGGGTAGAATCACATTCCATGACCTTTGCACTGTGGTAGAACAGCATTTTGAAAGGGATGGAATTCTATACAGAACAACACTCCACTATACACTATTATGGCTTACATACAGACAGGTACTGAAGGTTCAGAGCTGTGCTTCCCGGGTGCAGGGTCCATGCTCACGGGTGAATAGGGCAGCCAGAGCTGCACTCAGACATCAGTTCCAAAAAAAACACTTGAGTACTGTATGCTGAAAATATTGGAGTCCACACATGGGCCCAGATATTCAAAAGAGTTGAGCCATGCGCAATAGGGTTGCGTCTGCACAAGTCCGAAATTGTGCCATTCTGCGATATTCAGCAGGAGGCAGTTGCGCCCCCGAAATCATGCTGAGCAACAGCGCAATGATAATGAAGGCATGCGCAACTGAAGGGGGAGGAACCATGCATAAATGGTGCTGTGCGATATTCAACAACTTGCGCCATGCGCAATAGGGGAGCAAGCGGAAGTTGCGCCATAGCGGAAATGAGCCAAAATAAAAAGGAGCAAGGGGAGAGGTGCAAGAACGCTACAGGGAAGGCACATGAGGCAGAACTCTAGCCACACAGACAGGGCAGGAGGGACACACAGTGCAGGCCAGGGAAAGGGCACCCTGAACACAGAGGCACAGGGAAGGTGTGGGGGGCCACAGCCAATGCAGAAGGGGGAAGTGCCACACAGCACAGAGGCCACCACAGGCAGGTGTTCCCGGTGCAGGGGAAGTAGCAGTGAGGACAGCAGGGGGGATACAGTAACAGCTGCTGGGGGTGAACACAAGCCAGGGACATGGCCAGTGCCACCTTCAGATGGAAGCCATTATGAGGGGGAGAGGGCGGGCGGCAGGGGCGTGGCGTGGAAGGGCCCGTTGGCGGTATGCCCCAACAGGCAGTACTGAGCCCGCACCAGCTTCGAGAGCTGTACAGTGATACTGAGATTGTGGGCTGGGTACTGCCTGAATAGGGCAATTCTGAGGCGGCTCTGTGAGCTGTGCAGTGATGTGATGCAGGCACCCACACGGCAGACTATGCCCTGTCAGTGGAGACTAAAGTAACAGCTTGCATGTGCTTGCTCACCACCGGTACCTTCCAGAGACCAACTGGGGACACCACAGGCAAAACCCAGTCGGCCACGTCATGCCACCTCACCCAATTCCTCAGTGCACTGCTGCCATATGCTGCAGAGTACAGCCATTTCCCCAGCACACCGGCAGAGCGCACAGCAAACATACAGGAGTTCCACAGGGTAGCACGTATGCCTGGTGTGCTAGGGGCAATAGACTGCACCCATGTGGCCATACACACACCACCTGGCCCTGAGGGGGCCGCATACATCAATCGCAAGGGCTATGCCAGCATCAACTGCTAGGTGGTGTGCGATGCCAGGGGGTGCATAATCAATGTCTGTGCCACTCACCCTGGGGGAGCACATGATGCCTTCATCTGGCACCAGTCAGCACTGTGCCACAGATTCAAGAGTGGGGACATCCCCACTGGACACCTACTGGGTGAGTATGAAAACCACATGGACACACATAGGGACTGGGGGCATGGCCAGAGGTGACATGGGTAGTGGCCTACATGGCCCGGGGCAGGGCGATGCTGATCACCAAACTAACCTCCACCCTCTACACACAGGTGACAGTGGATACCCACTCCATCCCTGGCTGCTCACACCCTACAGGTGGCCCGTGACCCCATTGCAGCAATGCTACAATGAGGCACACGCCACCACACGTAATGTCATTGAGCGTGTGTTCGGGATGCTGAAGGCACGTTTCCATTACCTGGACACCTCTGGCAGTGCCCTACAGTACAGCCCCTCAAAGGCCTGCGGGCTATTCCTGGCCTGTTGCATCCTGCAAAACATGGCCAATGAATGTGGGATAGCCATACAGGTCAAAGAGGGGGACAGCGATGGGGATGTTGAGGACGCCGGTGATGATGGTGATGGGCAGCCACCCCTTGGGCGACGGGACCTCCGACTGATCTGGCTGGCACAGCTGCACCGGGATACCATCACGGAGGAGCACTTCAGCCAACCCAGGTAAGTCATGAGGCCATGTGCAGCCAACAGTGGCTAAGGCAGAACCCACAAACACGCATGGACACACACCAGGGGTGCATGCCGTCAAGGGAAGTGGCAGGCACAGAAGCACACACACAACCAGGGATGGGTGAGGACTAACATGCCACACAGATGGACACACACATATGCACACACACACAATGCACCAAACTTGCACAGAGGGCAGGAGGCACACTGACCCAGAATGCCAACCCTAGCCACACACATGTCCACAGGCCACCATGCCCACTGCCTGTCCATGTGCATGTGTCAGATGCTGAGCACCATTGCACATTGGTGTACAGCGCAATGCAGGCATCATCATGCACATGCAACTGTGGACAGCAGCCAGGAGGGTGTGCAGGTGGACTGTGTGTCCGCGTGCAGGGCTGAGTATCAACCTGTGCACTGCTCGCTGAAAGACACAATGCACACAGGGCAGCACCAGACAGTAGCCATGCTGGGAGACAGGTCAGTCATGCGACACAGTGCCACAGCCACCACAGATGTGTGGGTGGCCCCGCCGAGACCCGCCAGCACTGACAGGCTGACCACTGGCCTCATGGGGTGGCACCAATGGTCCCCAAGGGGTTTCACTGCGTGAACGCGACCGTGCTTGCACAGGGGTCTGCAGCACACTGAACATGCCTGCACCAGGAGTGCTCGGGATGCCCACAGCTGAACCCGGTGTCGACAGGGAGGAAGTAGCACGATGCCGGGAATGGGGGGTGGACAGTGCACTGCTTGGTGTCCGCGACGCATGGGCACCTGACTGTGTGCCCATTGTGACCATGACAGCAGTGAATGCCTGTGCATGCCTGTCAATGGCAGCGGTCACATCCTCCCGCAACCGGTCCATCCCTGCCAGGATCAGAGCAGTATCCCTGCTGCGATGCTCCTCTGCCCGCTCCAGAGCCGCATGCAGTGCATCCACCAATGTCACAAGCCGCATCTGCTGGACTGATGCTTGCAGTAGGTGGGTGTGCTCGTCCAAGAGGTCATCTGCCTCCTTGGCATCCTGTCCCTCAAGGTGTGTGTGACCCTGATGCTCAGCTCCCCTTGAGGGTGGGCTCTGCACACCAGGACCAGGTCTGGGCATGTCCACAGGCGGTGCACAGATGCCGCTGCTGAACCCTGTACCCCCAAGCCCATTGGCTGACTGCTGATGCTGCCGCTCTGGCTGCCGCTCCCCAGGGCTCAGTGGTGCTGCCACAGTGGCCGCAACAGTCCCACTGTCCTGAACAAACACCAGTGCTGCCCCACTGGTGCTGACAGGCACAGGCTGGGACTGTGATGACACGCAGGCCTCCACAGCAGCACCACCCACAGCAATGGCAGCAATGCGTCCTGCTGTTTGGCCATCCCATGGCACACACGTGTCACTGCCCATGACGTTAGCGACATCATCATCGATGACGGACTCTGCACCAACCCCAGGCACAGCATGCTGGCATCCGTGGACGCCGGCATGCTAGGACACAGGCAGGGCTTCCTCCACACCTGTTACAACAACATCAGTGTGGATAGCCAGGTGGCCCCACTGTCGCACTGAGCCACATATACCTGTGGAGGTGGATGGGCCCTCCTCCATCTCCAGCTGACTGTCCTCAGTGGACAGGCCTACCACCGCTGACCCATGCAGATGCTCAGGATCTGTAAGGGAAAGCAAAGTCACGTTACTGCATGTGACCTACCCTGCCCCCCCATAGACAGACCATGACTTACCATGCAGTAATGGGACACCACCTGTCTGGAAGCCACCACCCAGAACACCCTCAATGGCACTATGCTGCATGCTTCCAGCAAGCCTCTCCTGTGGAGTCAGCTGTACCACCTCCGGCTGTCCCCCACCTGTTGCAGCTCATGCTGCCCTGATGGCAGCCACCTTCTCCTTTATCCTCCTCCTCCTCCTGTCTGTGCCCATCTGTTTCTTGCACTCCTGCATGGAGTGCTGGTGGCTGCCATGCAGGTTCACAGCACGTGCCACCTCCTCCAATGCAGCAGCACTGACTGGAGGTGTTCCCTGCCGTCCGCTGAGAAGCGGATCCTGATCCAGGTAGGCATCAAACGGGGCTTCGGTCTCGGTCTTGGTAAAGTTAGGCCTCCTCCTGCTCCCACCACTGTGTTCCTCCTCTCCCACAACTTGCTCGGTCATTATTTAGCCTGTGAGAATGGCAGTTGTTACCTGTGACTGTGCAATCTCATGCATGTCCCTAAATCCAAAGTCCACATTCCCAAACAGCATGCAACTCACCAATAGACTGCAGTAACCGACTATGGCCACTGCAGCCCAATGTCGCACTTTTATAGTGCAACCCATGCAAATGAGGCGAGGTGCAACTTTAAGTGGATGCAAATTGCAGTGCTGCGCCATTGAATGGCTGATTAGATGATTTGCATATGATGGCTGAATATCGCGCTTTTTTGCTTTGCACAATTGTGTTGAACGTGCTGAGCCAATGGCGCAGTTCTATGACATCACGTAGTACACACTTCACTGCATGTCGGGTTGCTGTTGCGCAGCCCTCTTCTGCGACTGATGCTGTGCACGGTAGGCAATGCAGGACACGCCACCATTGTGCCAGTGGCGCTATAGTGATGGTCACTACATGGCTCTGTGGCACTGGGCCATCATAGGCGCACTGGGCCAACTGCGCAGTAGGCCGCTTATGGCGGTAGCACACAGGCAGCGAATCACGCTACACGCATTGGGTTCCAATAGCGCTGTGCATGTCCGTGCGCCAGAGACCCCTGATCCTGTGCCCGACCTTTGCCCCCAGATGCCATGTGTCAGGCATGGGTGCACCTCTATCACGCTGTTCGGTGACAGCACGATAGGGAATGACAACGCTGTACCGCGCAGCATCTGCACGTGGGGAGCCATGCTGCAGAGTGCCATATTGGCAAATCGAGCAGAGAGCATGGCACACAGGAGGACAGCTCAGTGGTTGGCAATAGAGCTGGCCAACCTAGTGGCCATTGTGGAGCCACACCATGGGCCACTGTTCGGGGAGGCGCCCCTGGACAGGTCCAGGACCCAGGTGTGGGAGGAGGTGACCACTACACTTGAGGAGGCTACAGGACAGGGGAGGAGCACTGAGCAGTGCTGCCACAGGTATGGGGACCTGCGGCGGAGGGAGCCGGAGCTGCTAGCATGCCTGCGGGCATGTGCCAGTAGGGGCACGGTGCCACGGCCAGGTAGGTGTTACATCAACATACTTTTATCTTCCACATGGGTAACACTGTTGTATGTGTCCAGCACATGGGGGAGAGACCGTCCGAGGTTGGCTGTAGTGGTGTTATCAGGGTGTGGTGTGGGTGGGTCTGGCTGGGTGGGAGGGCACACACCTGGGGGCAGGGGGACTTTGCTACGGGATTGTACTGATGTTCCTCTCTCCATGTTTGCACCACAGGCCCGGAGGAATGCCACTGTGCCTGTGATCTTCGGCGGCAGGAGGAGCAGAGGGAAGCCAGGCAGGGCAAGAACCCTCACCGCCCACTGGACTGGCCCGATGAAGGTGAGTGCCATAACTCCATGATTACTATTACATGCTGTGTAAGAGGGTGGGCAATGGGGAATGGCCACCATCCATCGACACCACTGCCATGCATGCGACTTGTTATAGTCAGCACTATCCAGTGGCAATGCATGTCTGGGTGCATCGATGATGAGATCCGTCCACATGCTGACATTTTATGTTTGTGCCACTGCCTTTGCACCATATAGCCATGTCACCAAACGGCCACGGTGGTGCTGGAGCGGACTTGGCCGGTGGTGTGCAGCGCCCCACATGGCTGTGCATGCACCTGGGTGGCAGGCCTGTGGACGTGATCGCAGTGGGTGGTCACACACCACCACAGAGGTATGTCCCATGGCCGAATGCCATGCACAGTGGGTGGGCTGTATGGGGCTGTGCATTCACACTTATTGTCTGTGCTCCCTTGTCCTAGGTACTCGCCATCTCCAGGAGATAAGGGAGGCACTGCGGGAGATACTCCAGGTGGCAAGGGCATTGCTGGACATCCTCCACAGGATTGACAACACTGGGGTCCTGCGGAGGCACCGACCAAGACAGAGTCAGAGTGGGGAGCGGCACTCCCGCTAGGGGTCCCTCAGCCCCTGTAATCCCCTACCCCCCTGGACCCACCCTCACACCCCTCCTTTCCCATCCCATTTGTTCACCCCTGCCCCTTACCCACCTCCACCTTGTTTGGGGCCCTCCCCCCCACCTTGTATATATTTTGTAAATAGTCTTGTAAATAGTTAACTTTTATATGTTTGTTCAATACAATTATTTTGATATGAATACTGTGGTGGTCTCTGATTTGCAGTGGACTATAGGTGCTCAGCTGCAGTGGTGTGCATGGCATCAGGGGTGGTGCGGTCATGGGTGTGTGTGTGTCCGTGTGGAGGTGACTATGGTGTGGGGGTAGCTATCAGTCAGTGTCTGTGGTGTGTGTGTTGTGCCCTGTGCACTGGATGACTGTGTGCAGTGGTCCATGGTGCATGCTCTGTGTCCATGGCACCTCTGTCAGCCCGTCCATGGCCTGTGCAGCTGACACACATGCATGTCTGTGACCTGCATGGTCCGCTGGCATGTCAGTGGTGACATTCCCTGCAGGGCAGCCACTGTACCCGTCACAATGTTGGGTTGCCTCCTGTCACTGATGTGGTGCATGTCTGCCTCAGGTGACACTGTGGCCTCCGCAGTTGTTGTCCCACCTCCATGCTGTGCCTTGTGTGTGTTTCAGGGGATGTGCACCACTGTCTGTGACTTGTGCTCCGGGAAAATGATGGTGGTGTACGGGTCCACAGTGCCTGCGTAGGGTGGCTGGCATTCCAGTGCCATGGAGGACTGCGGGTTGTGTGTACACAGTTTACATGGTCCCACGCTGGGGGCTTGGTTGCCCCTCCCCTGCATCCCTGTGTTGTGCCCTTGGCTATGGGTGGGTGTCTGTCCATGCACTGTGACATCCAGTGGTGGTGCATGCTTCCATGCACCACTGTGGGTGTCTGTGCTGGCTGTTGTGGCCAGTGGTGGGTTGGGGTGTGTCATTGGAATACTGTGCAGGGTGCTGTACCACTGGTGGTGGTGTCTGGGGCAAGCCCTGTCCCGTGTGGGGTACCTCATGTGCCGACTCATGGTTGGTCTCTCAGCAGTACCTCAGGAGGACTGTGTGTGATGGCACTGTGTATGCCGTTGTTGCATTGCTGTGTGCTGCCACCCACTAATGGGTACTCGTGGTGGGGCTGCCTTGCATGGTTCTGTGGTGCACAGGGTTGCAGTGTCATAGTGGGGGTAGTAGCATGCATGGGGTTTCCTGCAGTGGTGGTCGCTGCTCCTGGGGGGGTGTCTGGGGGTCATGGTGCAGGGTGTGCTCTGCATTGGGGGGATGGTGTGGCATGGGGTGGTCAGCCCTCCTTGTGTGCCAGTCACAGCTTGCCGGGGGGTGTGATGGGGCACCATGGCCCAGCTGTGGGTTGTTTGATTGTCTCCATGGGCCGGTGGTTATTCCAGCCCTCCCCCAGTTGTGCAGTGCATGGGGTGTGGGGGATGATGTCTGTTCTGCTGTGTGTTTCTGTGCCCATCTATGGCATGGGTGGTGGGCCCCTACCTCCCTGGTTGTGCAGTTGCATTGCTCTGCTGCTGGGGGGTATCCCTGGTTGCGCTATGGCGCCTCTGGACTGCTCAGCTTCCCCTCCCTAGTTGCGCTATGGCACAGGTGGTGCAGTATTCAGTCGTCGGCTGTAGGCGCAGTTTGGCCTGCTCCGTTTTTGAATATCGCGCCTCTTGCACATGGGCGCAATGGACTTGTGCTTGCTCCTGCTATTGGGCACTTTTTGGGCACAGTTTGAATATCTGGACCATGGAGTTTTGATTGTTCCAGAAAGGAGCTTTTAATATAAGCTTAGTGATTATATCAGTTCCACCACTCCAAGTGGACTCGAACAGTGATAATGCTACAAAGTGCAAATACTATCTCCAGACCATACTGCTAAAGCCTGTGCCCCAGTGCTTCAACTCAGAGTCTTTGTCAGTGGGCATGGCTAATAGAGGGGCATCACTCAAATTTAAATGCAGTCGGTGATGACATCATAGGTGATGGAGCAGCTCACTAAAATAAAAAAACAACAACTCAATGAATGTTAAGTGCAGATTAAATCAACTCTTTAGGTGCCAGTACTTCATAAACAATAAATTCACAGACTGATATATTTGAATTCTCTGGCATTTCAAACTCGTAGTAGACATTTAAACATCTAAGTGCTGAAATCCATTAAAATATCATTTCGAGGCATAGATGCAGCTGCTCTGTCAAAGGAGTCTGTGTCAGTAAAAGACTGTGCATAAGAGTTTAGAACTTCCACCACAAGGAACTTGATTTCATACAAGATAAACAGTCCATTTAGAGGCGTACAAAAGGGGTAGAAAACTACTTAGGATACATGCTTCATGCTCATTCTCCTCTCCCTCAGTTCATTCCTCAAATGGATATGTGACGACAGGGATCCACACACAGTATCAACTGAACAGTATTAATAGGGGAGGAAGCCAGAAGCCAAAAATAGAAAATAGAAAAAAGCATAATCAATTTCCATCAAATCAGTGAGATTTCATCATATCGACAATAAATCTTACGTGTTAAAACTTATTGGTGGGGGGGGCGGCACATCATGGATTCCTCTCCAGATGTATAAACCCTTTAATCAACTAAAGGGGTAGAGGTAAAGGGACCTGCTAACAGGTATGACAACAGAGAAGGCACCTTATATTACAAAAAGGGTTTCAGGTCCCATGGGTGGGGTGGCTCTCCACTACTTCCATGTGTCATTGGGTTCTGCTTGAGGACCCTGACTGGATCTTAAGCCTCTGGATACCTCACTGGAGGGGACCAGTGCCACCTGGACCCAGGGACCCTGCCACCATCACTGAGCCCAAAGGACCCCAGGCGGTGCTATGTGACAAGGGCGATTGCAGAACGGTGACCTGCAGAAGGGTGTAAAACCACCAGGGCGATTGAAAAACAGTATGTTATTTAATGCAGGGGGGGTTTGCCCCTGCACCCCCCACACCCCTCTTACTTAGGATTCCTACTCTGGGGGGGGCACAACTCATGGAAAGAGGGGAAATCCCAGGTCGCTCACACTGTTGGTGCCATTGTGCTGTTGCCCCTACGACCAGTCACATACAGTCGCCCACATCACAGGCTACCCCCCTGGGCTTGGTCACAGCCGGAGAGGTTGGACTCTGCCTGTGTCCCTCTAGTCTTCACAGGACTGCTCCTCCTTCTCTGTTCCCCTGAACCCACTGCTTGCCTTTCCCTCTTATATGGTAACAAGGGAAGGGCAGATTTATGAGTATTCATGCTTGATTTTCTCACCTCCGAGCAAGTCAGGAAGCTCTGGGCAGAAAATACAGACAACACGTCTCCAAGCTGGCACCCACTAGAAAACTTCTTTCAGGGTCAGGCTTAACCTTTCCTATGCTCACTAGTAGCCTGGTTCAAGCTGGATAAAGAGAGAGAGGCTGATTACACTTGGGTTACCTTTGTTCCTCTCACCCTAGAGGCACAAGGCATTGGGCTACACCTCGTCTCATGATCCTCCTGGGGTTCGATTAACAGGTGATACCCCAACTTCAGGTGATGCCTTAATAATTTAATAACTGGTGCTTTCAAAAGTTGTTGTTCATAGTTCTGAGTAGAACTATAAAGAATGACTCTTTAAGAGTGTGCAGAATGAGTTGGAATGTGTACAATGGGATTCCATCACGTTGACCATGAAAGTTCTTGCATGGTTATTAGCTTTTTTAAGTCACATGTCATTTAGCAGATTCTAGGAAACACAGTTAACTGGCCCTGTTTACCACTAAATTGATATTTTTATACTGATTATTTTTTTTAATAAACAAATTATACAAATGAACTAACACACACACACACACACACACACACACACACACAAAAAACACTTAACTTTGAAGTACTGGGGTTTCTAGGATGCCTCGGCATTCTAGACTATAAAATGTGATGAGTGGGGCAGGTTTGCAACCCCTCTGATTCTTTGGAAGTTAGACTTTGCAACCCCTATGACTCATGTGAAATTATGCTACTGTTTGGTGGGGGGATACAATTCTGTTTCTTGAAATTGTTGTATGTGGTTGCTGGTTGCATTTAAAGCTGATACCACAGCGGAACTTTTGGAAATGATCACCTTCTGGTCAGTTTGGAGATGCACTGTTATCATCTGGAGGGATTTTGGAATGGACCCCAGTTCCTGTAGTCAGAACCAGATGTCCAGAAATACAGTCAGGAGAAAATGATATGTGGGAACTTTAGATTTCCTGATAATTATGGGTTAACAATGCTTTGGTTATACACTTGTGTCCCAAACCCCAGTACCGAATTCCTCTGGAATAATTGTGGTCTAGGTTTATGCAACTCCATTGTGAGAAGCCGAAGGACACCCCCTCCAAGTTTAAACTGTTAACTGAGTAAGGAAGAGCCAACAACAAGCCCCTTTTGTAAGGAAGTGGGAATCAGAAGTAATACAGCCTGGAATGTCAGGAAAGGCCATCAGAACTCAAAGAGGAAACAAACAGTAGCTTGTGGGAGAGTACAAGTGGCTTGGGGTCAGAAGATCTTGAGGCTGAGAACCTGTGGAAGAATTTGGGAGCTTCTGGGGTTTCAGCTCCTGTCGCTCTGAGCATGCTGTTTTTCCATGTAAAGTCCCCACCCACTCTCTTGTGCCGTCCACCACCTTGCCAGTCTGAGGGTGGCTCGACATTTTGTGGTCATCCATGACATCCAGGGCCACCATAAGTTCACCACAGCAGATGCTCTCATTGGATGCAAGCACTTTTCCCCTACAGCTTGACACTGTCCCATTAAAAAGCTAGTAGCACCAATTTTATTACTAATTTTTAAAAGTGGTCAGTTGTTCTTTTTTTTATTTAAGCTCTGAAGCATTTTTCTTTTTCCATTTGCTAATTAGAAAGATTTCTATCTAACAGCACTAGCTGTGATGTGTAGAACAGCACTCTAATTGAAGTCTGACATATCTAGTTCTTTTCCCTTCATACCACATCGGAATTGTGATATCACTAGAGATCATCCTGGCAGAAGGTGAGTGGATCCTCATAGTCATGACGTCACAATGACTGACATCACAATGCTGATGAGGTATTGAGGGTAGGATCACTAGATATTTCATCCTCCAGGTAGAGTACTGTTCTGCATATCATAGTGGGAACAAGACCACAAGGGAGCACTGCTACAAGATGGTAGGGGGAAGATTCAAAAAGTAGGTCAGAAGACACATCACAAAATGGATGGAGATGGGATAGCATGAACTCTAGGAGGAATTTGTGTCCCTAGAGATGGTGGATGAATTCCAGAGGGGGTTGGACAGGGTTAAAAGGAGGGTCAAGGTCAATGGGTGGGATGGAAAGGTGAAGGGAGTGTCAGATTTGATGGGGCAAGAGGGTGCAGCCCTCAGTACATGCTGAGAATGGGCTCTGCAATTCGAGCAGACTTGATAGAACACACTTTCTTCTGCTGACCATTTTTATGTGCCTGTGCACAAGAAACATCTTGGAGGTATGTCAGGGACAAGTCCAATGCAGAGCAATCTACAGGGTATCATGTCAGAACCATGCAGTAAAAAAACTTCAAGCGTTTAAGCACAGCGTTATATGTGCTGTCATTAACTGCTAAATACACATTGCATCTCATTGCCCTAACAGTGCATATACATTTCTGAATGCCTGCACTGCTAATGATGTGTCCAGCCATGCGTAGGGTGGGGCGGGGAAGTGGGGCTGTGGCATCCCCATTCTACATAAACAGAAAAAGGGATATATACTGTAGTTAACTGAGTGAATATGCAGGGAATGCGATTCAGAATTTCGTCATCATTATCAAGTACCACCTGCACTGCTGTTATGTTTGTGCTGAGCAGAGTGAATATTTGTCCAGCTGAGGGGGTGCGTATCAGAATTTCATCATCAGTATCAAGTACCGCCTGTACTGCTATTATGTTTGCTGAGCAAAGTGAATATTTATCCGGCTGAGGGGGTGAGATTCTGAATTTCATGAACAGTGTCAAGTACATTTCATCACGTTGCTTTCGGGCATGCCTGCACTGCTATTGGGAGTCTTATCTTTTTCTGCCTTTGATGCATGCAACATTATTGCATGCATCTCGGTGTTAGCGCATAGTGCTGTTGTGTCGCATGCAGTGTGGGGAGAAGACCAGGTTGTGAATGTTGGTTGCCAGCATACAGTCTGCAACAGTGCTAGTTGCAGATGGATCAGGAGGCTGATGGAGCGATTCTCAGGATGGGGTGGGAGGTAAGAGCACTGATACAGTGTTGGGTACTTTAGGCAGATATCAGTGATATTTATTAAACATTGTGGCAGCACTGACTGCAATATCCTGACATGGAGTTGAAATTGTTATGTGCCATTTTCAGTTGCAGCTAATTTACCACGCTGCTCTTAACTGCACTGTGTTTCCATGAGCAATATTGTCATGGAACCATCTACAGTGGGCTCATCCCTGACAGATTAATGAACACGCAACCAGACTGTGACACTAGTCAGGGTTTCACAGCTGGAAGCCGTTCTCTAGTTGAAAGAAATGAAGCGCTCCAAAAGAGTGCTTCATTTCTTTCATAAAATGTTGTCAATTAAGCCCCTCCTCCCCCACTGCATACTGTCCGCCCCTACACCTCTGTTCCCCCACAGAGCCAGCATTCAATTAAGCCCTCCTGCTTCCTCCCACTGCATGCTATCCACCCCACACCCTTCATTCCCCAACCGAGCCAGAGGGACTCCCAAGAACTGACCTGAATGAGTCCATTGCTTCAGTGTTGTCCTTTAATAGTAATCTGCTATGTTATTTTTCTTGTTTTGTGCCTGCAAAATAATATTTTTATTCTAAAAACTGTGTTGGAAACCCTGAAGTTGCAGCGCCGATTGTCAAGCCATGCTGAGCAGTATGCATGACATATGCTCCTGAACTCGTGTTGCTTGGCTGAGCGGGAGCATCATTGACACTCGCTGCTGACCGCCTCTGTATTTTGATTTACTGTTTTTTATATGTTGTTGTTCTGGTGGTCTCTTTGGTGTTTTCTACTACCGCTCATTCTGTAATCTGTTACATTTGGGCCACCAAAAGCATTTTAACAGTGAGTTTACACAATCGTAGTATTATTACAGTCTTTATGACTGCCTGTGTTCGAGATCTCCGTTCTGTTGCTGATGTTGGTGTCTTTGACAAAGAGGTAGACCTTTCCTTACACTTTCTCTGCTTTTGCTATTAAGAAGATATTAAAGAGTACTGCCCCAGTACTGACCCCTGCGGTACCCAGCTGATCAATCTCCACTGCTCAGAGTGAACTGTATTTATCACCACCCTCTGCTTGCTGTCCCCATTACCAGTTTCGTACCCAGCTTATAACCTTGTTGCATACACCCATTTAGGCAAACATGTTTTCGATCATCCTATGTGATCAAAGGGCTTGCTGAAGTCCTAGTAGGCAAAGTCCACCATCCCTTCCCCCCCCCCATCCTCTGATTCAACATGCTTGATACCCAGGTAAAAAAGAAATATACCAGATTTGTTTGGCATTCTTCTCCAACATAAAGCCATTCTGTATGTGGTCCTTCATTCCATTGCATTACAGTTGTTCCAAGATTGTTTTCTTTGATACTGTTACAAGAAATTTCATTACTACAGCGGACAGGCTGACAGGCCTGTATTTTCCTGCCTACTCTTGTCTATCACTTTTGTGAAGTTGGACTATGTTCATCCCTTTTCCAGTCATTTGTGACAATGTCAGTCTACAGTGAATTGTTAAAAAAGTCAGTCATGGCTGCAACATCTACCTGAGTATCTTTCATAATCTTGGATGCACCCTGTCTGGCCCCAGGTCTTTGTCCGCCCTCAGATTAGTGAGTGCTTTCCTCATCTTCTCCTCTGAAAATGGACTGCTGTCCATTTCAGCCCCCTCTCCAAATATATGGCTGCTTATTTGTGGTTCCTCCTCTTTCCCCCTCAGATGTGAATAATGAGCTGAAATATTTCATTAAGATGCTTGCATTTTCTTGATCATCCTATGAAAAGCAGATGGCCTTAAATTCTCCCTTTGTTTTCTGTTTCTTGCGGATATGGCTGAAAATTGTCTTGTTCCAGTTTGACATTTTATGGTATATTCTTTCCTCAGTTTGAGCTTTTGCAATCCTTACTGCCTTTTTTGTCAGACTCCATTTTCCAAAATACACATCTCTATTCTTATCTCTGTCTCTCTCGGATTCCCTCTACCTTCTTAGTGCCACTGTTTGGTGCCCTTACCTTGTCTGCCACTTTCATCATAGCTGCTTCTCCATTGCAATGGCCCCCATCCCCCACTCATAGTGTTCACCCTATTGCATAGTCTGGATTCATCTTCAGTGAGGCAGACCTGACCTTTCTGGTCCTTGGCAATGTCACATACACAGTCATTTGCACCTGATCTACAGACCTTCTGGTTGTGGACCATTAAAAGTACAAGACTGTACATCCATGGTAGTCTAAGGGGATCGCAGTAGCGGGGGGTGGTGGGTACCACTGAACTACCAGGAATGATTTATTATTATATTCTAGGCAATCAGGATACAGGGAGGGAGGGGGTTACCACTAGACTACCAGGGCTCATGTTAAAAATGATATTCTGGGTGATGGCAGCTACGAAAATGAAGGGGGTACCACTAGACTGCCAGGGATCATGTTACAAAGTATATTATGGGCGACCACAACTACAGGAGGGAGGGGGTGCCACTAGACTACCAGAGTTATTACACATATTAGTTTATGGGTGATGGCAGCTGCGGAGGAGGGGTGCCACTAGACCACCAGGGTTGCTAGGGGTGCTTCTGCATGGTGTGCTGGGTGGGCAGGTGGCCACCCACAGCTGGCAGCTGCTGTATTGTGCATTGCAGTACAGCAGTTTGCATGTGGGCAGCCACCATCTGTGCTGTTTATTTCAGGCTTAACTCTGGGCATCGGTATGCAGCACATCCAAGGGTTGTGCAGGCATATGCGCCGCACATCCTGGGCTGAATATTGGGATGTGCTGCATATGTATGGGCACACCCCCTGGGGATGCCCTGCATACATTATCTTTGTGCCCCAGTGCATCGGGACTTGTGCTGCACAAGTCCCTCTTTTGAATATTGCCCCAGGGTGCATTTCTGGGGTTGTGCCAGTGCAACCCCTTTGAATATCTTGGCCTATGTCTGTAACCACAAGTGGGAAAACCTTAATGAAGGCAGATCATTTACTTAAAAATAAAAGGGGAGAATGAGTATATCAAGAAAGAGGAGTAGTTCTGAAGACCTGGACATTTCAAGTTTTCAAGATAAATTAAAGAGATCAGAAAAAGCTGAAAGGGGAAGAAAGGATTTTTCAAATAAGAAAGTGTTAAAAGAGAAATATGTAGATATGGATTATAGTGGAAAAATGAAGGTGTAAAAAGCAAAAGGGGAAAGATTAAGACATCAACACCAACAGTAAAAATAACAGCTTTCTTTTCCCCAAATGATGACAAGCAAAGAGAAAGGCTGTAGTGCAAAGGGTAAACAGAAAGATAAGCGAGCATTTGTCAATGCGGAATGTTTGCTTGCTGGCATTGGCAGTGGCAGTGTAGAAGTTACAGAGCTGCGTAATAGGAATGGCAGTGAAGTATTGAACTGAAGCCAACCCCACCACCACCCTGCAGAGAGTGACAGGCATTGGGGTGTGCCTTTGGGTCGTCAGGCATAACGGCCATGCCATTTCACCACACCCCACCCTGCAGACACTGACAAGTGTCACGGTGTTCCTTGGGTTATTTGGCCCTTATGCACACCCCATTCCATCAGGACATACGGTGAGATGGGTGCGGTATAGGAGAATGGGGTGAACTTTGGGGCTGAAGAGTCCAAGGCATACCTCAATGCCTCTCACTGGCTGCAAGGTGTAGAATGGTATGAGCATTACAGGCAAAAATCCCAAGTCACACCCCTGGTGCCTGTCATTCTCTACAGGGTTGGGCGTTATGGTTGGAAACCCTAACACCTCAGGCATGCGTTGGTATTTTTACTCCAAATTTTCAGCATGTTTTTTTTGTGACTCCACCTCATGAACAGGGGGAATATCAGTTTGTTAACCGAAAGCTGCTTCTGCACAGCGACTATGGCATTTAGCACCACAGTTGCAAAAACATTCCGAACAGGATGTAAAAAATGACAGCTGTACTGTTCATGGGGAGGTGTAAAAAATGGCAATGTTGCAAATCTGCAGTAAAAATATTTAAAAAATAGTGAAGTGACGGCGTGACAGAGAAACTGTGCAACGCACACCGTAATATAATTAGGGTTGGGGATTTTTACAGCAGATTGTCAACTCAGGCATTTTGGTGCCTCCAATCATGAACAGTGTCACTGTGATTTTCTTTATCTGTTCGAACAATGATTTCCCACAGTGACACGCATCTCTGCGCTGAAAGTGTGAAAACACACTTGACCATGTTGAAAAATGACAGCTGTACTGTTCATAGGAAGTGTGAAAAATGCCACTGGTGAAAATCTGGACTGAAAATATTACAAAGTCATGAACTTATGAGGTGCGTGGAAACTGCGCAATGCTCACTCGTAACACAGTCATTTTATGGACTTTGTCACCAAATTTTCAACATAGCCATTTTAAGACCTCTGCTCATGAACAGTGTAACTGTGATTTTCTTAATCTGTTCCAAACATTGCCATACACCAACAGCATCATTATGCTTCGTATGTAAAATACATTTTGGGTGACATATGAAAAATGGCAGCTGTACTATTCATAAGAAGTGTAATAAAATGGCAATGTTTAAAATCTGGAGTGAAAATATTAAATTCGAAACTTGCGAGCATGCATAGGAATTGCGCAACGCACGCTCGTAAAACAGTCATTTATAGGAATTTTTTCACCAAATTTTCAACATAGCCATTTTAAGACCTCTGCTCATGAACAGTGTCTCTGTTATTTTCTTAATTTGTCCCATACATTGATTTCGCACACAGACTGTGCCATTGCACGCTACATGGGCGGAAACATGTTTTGGGTGAGATGTGAAAAATGACAACTATACTGCTCATAAGAAGGTGTGGTAAAATGGCAAGGTTGAAAATCTGGAGTGAAAATATTGAAATTTCGCAAACTTACAAGCGTGCGTAGGAACTGTGCAACGCACGCTCATAAAACAGTTGTTTTTAGGAATTTTTTCACCAAATTTTCAACATAGCCATTTTAAGACCTCTGCTCATGAACAGCGTCACTGTGATTTTCTTAATGTGTCCTGTACATTGATTTTGCACACCAACTGCGCCATTGTGCGCTACATGGGCAGAAATACATTTTGGGTGAGATGTCAAAAGTGACAGCTGTACTGTTCATAAGAAGGTGTGGTAAAATGCCAATGTTGAAAATCTGGAGTGAAAATATTGAAAATTCGTTGAACTACGGCATGCATAGGGGCTCATAGCTGCGCTTGTAAAACAGTCATTTTTAGGAATTTTTCCATCAAATTTTCAAAATAGTCTTTTTGGGAGCCCACCTTACGAACACTGGCAGTGTTGTTTCGTTAATCATTCCAGAAAGGTGATTTTGTTCAGTGGCTGCAAAATCACCCTTCATGCCCGAGTAACGCCATGACAGAGCAAGAATTCATGAGGAGGGGTCCCAAAAACCCCATGTTGAAAATTTGGTGCAAAAATTCAAAAAAATGTCTGAGATGTGCAGCAAAGTTAAAAAAACCCTATCTATCACATTATACAGCTTACCGGCATTTCCTCAGTTCGCAGTTGGCTTTGAAGAGTGCAAACGTGTTCCCAGTCCACCAAGATCGCCGCTACCGGAGTCTGGAGGTAAGTATGGGGTGGGGGTGGGGGAGACAGGGTGCGCAGTGGGTGGGCGCGGGCTGGGGCAGACACAGCGATGGGCCATTTTGATTTTCAGGTGTTTTTTTATTCAGATGATGCGGGACCTTTGCCACGCTGGGTGGGCTCCCAGCAAGGCAGAAGGATGGCTTGGGGGCGTGGAGCCGACGGGGATTGGGCACCCCATTGGTGACAGCATGGGTGGGGGTGGGGAGAGACAGTGGAGCTGACGGGGATTGGTCACACCGTCGGCCATTACATCATTTTGCCACACTGGGGTGGGCTCCCAGTGTGGCACCTGGATGCTTGGGAGGGGGGCATGGAGCCGACGAGTTGGGCACCCCGTTGGCTATATGTGTGCATGGGGGGGCGCGCCGGTAATGCGTGTGTGTGTAGGGGAGCTGACGCATGAGCAAGCGATATCTTATCACTGCTCACCGAAGCGTAGCTCCCCCTTTCAACTGTACACCACTGCATTTTGGAGCTATCATAGACAGCTCCAGCATGCATTGGAGGACTGGGACCATGCCTGCCATCACACTTACTGAATTGGAAGAGGGGGTGACACACCTCTGAAAACTCGGATGATGGCACTATGTTTCTTGCACATGCATGCAAGCAAAGATAAAAAGCATGCAAAACACCACAATCAAAAGAGAAGTTCCTAGATATAAAGACATAGATGAATTAAATAAAGATATTTCTAACATGAAGTATTGTATAAGAGAAGAAATAAGTATGCCAGAGGAGAAAGCGGAGTGGAGAAGGGAAGGTAATAAGAGCAACCAAACTGAAGTATTAAAAGAGTGGGAAACAAAAATGTTAACTCTGGAGAGAACAAAGAAACAGATAATCAGGTGATTAGGATAGATTTGTTAGGAATCTTGAATTGTATGGATACTAGTAAATGGACTGGGAAGAGTCAGGAGAAACTACAGGGTGGACGGTTATGAGCCCAGAGGTAATGGAGATACCTGATGTGGAAGGCATAGCAAGGGATGTCCAATTATCATCAAGAGATCTGTATATGGCTAATTTACTGATTTACAAGGAAATAGTTGATATAAAAAAAGAAATCTCATTTTTGAAAGGAATCAGTTTGGAAAATTGGAATAGGGAAGAAGAGGCAAGGAAGGGCAAAGAAAAAGAAGCCCAGAATCATAAGGTAGGAGAAGATACAACAGTTTGGGCAGAGGAAGTTAAGGATATAGACTATAGTATCTGGTCACCACTGTCATCAGAAATAGAGGATTTGGAATTAAGGGAACTAATTATGCTCCCAGAGAAAAGTTAAAGGGATGTTAGTATAAGTAAGGAATTGAAAAAGGCCCATGCTATATTATGGGAGAAGGGGGAAAAACAGGAAAATAGTATGTTAGAAAAACTGGAAAATAATTGAGTAAGGGACAAAGAAAAAAGAAGAAAGAAAAGGAATAGAAAAGCAGATAAGAAGTTGCAGAAAAATGCTAAAAGTCCTAATGAAGGACAGAGAATAGAAGAGGTGACAGAGATTAGGCAAAATCAAGAAATGATTAATGTGCAATGAGAAAAGGATGTCAAGATAAAGGAGCAAGACATCTCTAAAGTTGAGGCAAAAGGAACAAAACAGAAAAAGAAGGCTAAAGGATAGGGAAAAAGAAAGAAAAAGAGGTGAAAAACAGAGGAGAAAGTGAAAAGGAAAAAAGATTGAAAACAGGGAGAAAGAGTGGCGGTGGAGGATAAACCTCCAAAAGAGAAATAGGATATAGTTAAAGGAGTAGATAATCAAGCAAAATCAAAGGGAAAGAAAACAAAAAGATGTTAAGGGGGATGAGATGGGGATCAAAACAAACAGTACATTTCAAACCTTTTTGATAAAAACCAAAGGATCAGATTTTGTATTGCCCATGTATGGGGTAGGAATTTTATCACAAGAAAAGTTGGAAGATTGAATAAGATATTAAAAAACCTACTGAGCACCCTGCTGACAGGAAATAAACAAATTTTGGATTTTACCAGTGTGGTAAGCCCGATAGAGAATGAGGAACTGGTTTTGATCATTTCTGACCAGTACTGCATTTTAAAGGCAATATGGAAAACAAGCATTTGTCAATGCCGAATGTTGTCGCGCTGGCATTGGCAGTGGCAGAGCTAGAAACGCATAGTGCTGAGATTTTGTTAATGTGTCCCAAAAGGTGATTTTGCACAGTGAGCACACCATTGTGTGCGACAGCTGCGGAAAGACATTTTGGGCAGGCTGTGAGAAATGGCAGCTGGACTGTTGATAAGGAGATGTGCACAAATGCCAGTGGTAAAAATGTGGCATGAAAATATTGCAGAGTGACGAAGTTACAAGAGTGCGTGGAAACAGTGCAATGCACGCTTGCAACACAGTCATTGTATGGGCTTTCGGCACCAAATTTTCAACATAGGCATTTTAGGACCTCTGCTCTGAATAGTGTCACCGTCATTTCCTCAAACTGTCCCGAAAACTGATTTCGCACAGGAACTGTGCAATTCTGTGCCAGATGTGCGAAAACACATTTCAGGCAGCTGTACTGTTCATAAGGAGGTATGGAAAAATGCCAGTGATGAACAGCTGGAGTGAAACTATTACAAAATCACAAAGTCACGAGCGTGCATGCAAACTGTGCAATGCACGCTCATTAAACACTCATTGTATTGACTTTTGTCCCCAAATTTTCAACATAGGCATTTTAGGACATCTGCTAATGAACAGTGTCACTGTCATTTTCATCAGGTGTCTCGAACACTGACTTTCCACAGCGACTGTGCTATTCTGCGCCGGAACTGCGAAAACAGATTTTGGTCAGGATGTGAAAAATGACAGCTGTACTGTTCATTAGGAGGTGCAGAACAATGGCACTGTTGAAAATCTGGAGTGAAAATATTATAAGTTTGCGAACATACACATGTGTGTGCAAACTGTGCAATGCACACTCATAACAGTCATTTTATGGAGTATTGTCACCAAATTTTCAACACAGACATTTTAGGACAGTGTCACTGTCATTTTCGTAATGTGTCCTGAACACTGATTTTGCACCGTGACCGTGATATTCTGCGCCGGAAGTGCGAAAACACATTTTGGCCAGGATGTAAAAAATGACAGTTGTATGGTTCACAAGAAGATGTGGTAAAATGCCAATGTTGAGAATCTGGCATGAAAATATGAATTCACTAACTACGAGGTGTGCGTTGGCGCGGTATACTATACTGCGCTAAGTAAAACAGTCATTTTTTAATTTTTCCCACCAGATTTTGCAACATAGGCTTTTTGAGAGCCCCTCTCATGAACAGTGGCACTGTCATTTCATTACTCAGTCCCGAAAGGTGATTCCGCACAATGATTGTGAAATCACCTTTCGGGACCGAATAACACCATGACAGTGCAAGAATTCACGAGAAGTGGTCCCAAAAGCCCCATGTTGAAAATGTGGGACCAAAATTCACAAAAATGCCTGAGATATGCATCAAAGTTGGAAAACCCTATTTATTCCATTATAAAGCTTACCAGCATTTCCTCAGTTCGTGGTCGGCTTTGAAGAGTGCAGACGTGTTCCTGGTCCACTGAAGATCGTCACGCCAGACTCCAGAGGTAAGTATGGGGTGAGGGGGGTGTGGGGAGGCAGGGTGTGCAGAGGGTTGGTGCAGGTGGGGAGAGGGGGCACGGAGACTATGAGGGACCGTTTTCATTTACAGGTTAAAAAAAAAAAAAGCATTGCGGGATAGTTTTTGCTGGGATTGCATGCTGGGTGGGCTCCCAGTGTGTCATCTAACTGTTTAGAGGTGTCATAGCCAACGAGGACTGGGCACCTCGTTAGCAAACAACACAAGAAGTTATACCCGATGGGGATTGGGCACCCAATGGCACACAAAGAAGGGTGGGGGCACAGAGCCAAGTGGGATTGGGCACCACCCTCAGCATTAAACAATGGGGGGGTTCTTTATGCCAATGGGGAGTGGGCTCCCCCATCAGCACACAAGGAAAGGGGGCTGGGGTAAGAGCCAAGGGGGATTGGGCACCCCCCCTCAGCATATCACAAATGGAGGGGTGCTTCATGCCGACCAGGAGTGGGCTCTCCCGTTAGCACATTCATAGGGGGCAGGGTCAGCCAACAGGGGGATTGGGCACCCCTGAAGTCGGCAGTTCAGCGGCCAGTGTGCCGCCATGTGCATAATGTCAGTGAGCACGTCAAGAAAAGGTCTGCTGCATCTGACGAGCTTTGCTCGGATTGCAGCGGACCTTTTCTTAGATGTGCTCACCACATTGTGTATGCATGGTGTGGTGCCGGCATGCAGGCTGATTGGGGAATGCGGGACGCACCTACTGGTGCATGCCATGCATTCACCCAACAGCGACTGTGCCTCCAAATGCCCACTGTCCCAAGATGTTGGCTGTGCAAGTGTGCCAACATAAAAAGCAAAGAGATGAAAGATATGGGAATGGAAGCTGAAAGCATACTTATCCTGGGAGAGAGTTATTCCCAGAAAGGTATAATCAATATCAAAAATTTACAGAAGGAGAGAAACTGGTATCTATATTTGGACTTAAACAGTTCCATAGGGAAACAGTAAATAACCTACAATATAAACTTATAGGTCCGGATATTCAGACTGTGCCAGGCTGTGGTGCAAGCCTGGGTGCAACGCAACTTGGCTGCACAGGGGCATTGACAGGGTGATATTCAACGGAGCTGCACCATGGCACAGCAGCAGCATTGAATATCACACCCTGGCCACCCACAGTGCACATGGCGCAGTGGCACTGTGCCAGCGCAAGTGGCCAGAGTGGAGCAGGGGGATGCACTAGTGCAAGTTCTGTTGCGCTAGGTGCAACAACCGCGATATTCAAAAGTGCACATGCAAATGGTACCATAATGCATGCAAGGCACAAATGGAGCCATCTGCATGTCATTATGGCCCCATTTGCATGCAGGTGTGCCGATCCCCGACAACTTGCACCTGGCGCCCTGCCAGGCTGCAGCCGTCAGGGACTGATGCCCCCTGCACATCACGGCAAAGTGCCCCACTGCCCGATCACGGGCATATGTTGAATATTAAAATCGTCCTATATCCCTGGTGGTCCAGTGGACCACTTGCAACCCGATCGTGGGCATAAGTTGAATATTAAAATCATCCTATATCCCTAGTGGTCCAGTGGACTGCTCGCAGCCCGATCGTGGGCATATGTAGTAATGGAAATGTCCCATATCCCTGGTGGTCCAGTGGACTGTCTGCAGCCTGATCGCGGGCATATGTAGCAATAGAAATGTCCATTATCCCTGGTGGTCCAGTGGACCGCTCGCAGCCTGATCGTGGGCATCAGTAAAGAATAATACAACACCAATCCAACCTGGTGGTCTAAGCGGTACCCCTCCCAACCCACCACTGAGCCCCACGCCCGCTCCCCGGTCGGCAGTGGGTGGCAACTCTCACCCACTTGCCGCCTGCCGACTGACACTGTATGGTAGGGCTGTATGCCCATTGGTCCACAGCGTCAGCCAATGGGTGTGCAGTCCGTACTGTACTACACAGTCCAGATATGTTCACATATGTAAGTTAAGGGGATCAAGACTTTCACAAGAACTAGAAATAAAAAGTGGAGGCCGTCTAGTGCAGTGGTTTAAGGCTCTGAGCTGCAAATCTGGAGACCTGGATTTGAATCCCACAGCCCCCAGTTGCATACTGTGTGACCCAGAGCAAGTCACTTAACGTCCCTGTGCTCCCAGGTTGTGCCTATAAACAAGCTGTCAGGTTAGTGTGTTGCACCTGGTTAAACAATTGGAAAACAAAAATGAGAACATTCTAGCACTAAAAATTAGGGAAAGGGATAGCACAATAATACTTATTAATGTGTAACACCCACCAGATGGAAATAATTTATTTATTTATTTCATTTATTTGGAAAATGTTTCACCAGGAAAGACAACATGAGCCATAAACAGCTTGTTTCCAGAAGTGTCCTGGGTGAGTGGGGGGGGGGGGTTACAAGAATTGGGAGGACAGGCAAACACATAGCAGAGCAATACAAGTACAGTTACTAAAACAAAACATTGTAGTACAATTACAGAGCAGAACCAGCCAGGGTAAACAAAACCATGTTGAGATATAATGTACATTGCAGCAACCCAAGAGCAGGTGATCCAGTAGGGTAAAGGTTAGAGGATGGATAACACATTTGAAGTGCTGGAAGTAGTAGGCCTAGCACACAATTCAAAGTGCTATTGTATACCCAAGGTAGGGCAGTTATTTATTTATTTATTTGAGTTTTGGTGACCGGGTAGCACCACTGAGACAATTGCAGTCCCTTTTTCAGGATCAACCTGGGGTCATACATGGTACATTATAGCAGTGCATTTATACAGGGAGTCCGTACATAACAGTATCAGATTCAACATACTTTGTACAGAGGATAGTTATAAGAGAAGTGGGGAAGTGAACAGGTGAGGGGTAGAAGGTGGGGGTGGAAGAGGCAGAGAGAGGGACAGCCAAGATCTAACCTCTTCAGGATGTTGAGAACCCTACAAGGGGGACAGGACCAGACAGAAAGGGAAGGGAGAGAAATGGAGCAGGGCAGTAGAGAAGAGAGAAGAGAGAAGAGAAAAACATAAAAATGATAATATAGAGACCTTGAAGTACTTATAGATAAATACATAAACAGCAATTTACAACAGGGTTTGATCATTACAGGAGATTTCAATTATTGAATAGGTAACATTACACATTTTTTTACATTGGCAAATCCAGGATGCCCCTACCCTTTTAAGGGATAAAAGTCCATATGATTACTTGGGTCGTCCTTCTTGTGACCAGAAGCAAATCCAAAATGAACAGATAAAGACGAACTCCACACATAAAATATTCAGTTATTCTTTAATTTTTTCATACACCTCATTTGGCTACGTTTCATGGCCTAAGCCACTTCACCAGGCTACAGTGTTCTCTCAGATCTAGTAAAACGATATACAAAAGTGTTTAAGTACATGTTATAAACAAACCATATAATTGAAACCACTTTGTAACACCCAAAATAAACAATACTAATTATCAGTACTTTGTGTTATTTACAGTTCTTAAAGTCCCTTTCCAAAGAAACACTGATATCCAGAATAGAAAGCTGTACTGCTTCTACACTTTTTGCTACAGTATAGTTCAGTCTATATTTAGTGTTATTTCTTTATGTTGTACTCTTAAAAAATATGTAAATACTTAAAGTCTTGTGGGTACACTTACATCTTTCTATTCTGTTGTGTTAGTTTCAACAATTCTGTTTCTAATATTTCATTTCTTCTGGGTTATCCTTCCACTTATTAAAACAACAACAAAACACTATAAAAATAGGTTCACATTTGACACATTCATTTAAAAATACCACTCATTTTTAAATCAGAAACACTATATAGTGAAACAACACTCTTTCAAACTTCCAAGTTACTCTATTTTGTTTTCTCCACTGTCTTTCAAACAGTCACAGTTTCTTTTAAACAAACAAATAAAACTTCCTATAATTCATTACAGATTGCCCTCCAGAAAGGGACAGATGACAAAGTGCCCTGCAACTTTTCAAAATAACATTTACCTGCAGGGTACTGTCTTCTAATTTTTTATTTCTTCATTCTGTTCAAAATGACCTTTAAGTTCTTTTGTTAACCTCTATAAACATAATCACATGTAAACCATCAATGCTTTCTCTTATAAAGTTTGCTCAGTATTAAATGTTGATTTTATTCCTAATGCTTTCTATAAAGAAAGCTCTTTCCTTTTCCCCAACTACAAATCATGATCCCTTCAACTTAGAGGTTGACCTACAAACGTTTTAATGAAAACTAATGAATTGGTTCAGGGATAAACCCCTAGAACCCGTTACCAAAAAATACGAATTACAGAACACAGTAGGAATAAAATCAACATTTAATCCACCTAGAGGAACAGAGATGACAGAAAGTTAAGTTATCATCATAGATAAGGAGATTAAAAAAATTGATAGAGAAAAATGAACCCTTCCACAAATTTAATAATCTTACAAAAAAGGAGAGAGATTTAATTAGATCATTAGAAAATGATAAACTATTATTATTAAACTGACAGACAAGGGGGGAGGGATAGTACTTTGGAATTATGAAGACTATAAAAAGGAATGCTTACTACAACTAAGCAATACAGAGAGATACACTAAATTAGAAAGGGACCCCATGAATGACATACAGAGCGAGATACAGGATTTGTTAGATATGGGGGTCAAAATGGGGTGGATCATGGATAAGGTCAAGCAAATGATGACCCAGAAAAAAATTAGGATACTGGCATTTTATGTACTCCCGAAAATGCATAAAGATCCCATAAATCCACCGGGTAGGCCCATTGTTTCAGGGATAGACTCTGTCCCGGAACCTATCTCCAAATATGTGGATTACCACATTAAAGATGAGGTCCCTAAGATGGACACATACATCAAGTACTCAACACACATTATGGAGATCCTGGAAGCCATAATGTTTCAGGCACAAGATACGGATGAAATTTTAATAGTAACGTTGGATGTAAAAGATGTGTATACCAGTATGAGCCACATAGAGGGTCTGGATTCACTGAAAGAAGTTCTTAGAGAGAGAGAGAACTGATCAATACCCACCCAAGGAATATCTGATACAATTAGCTGAGATAGTTTTAACTAGGCATTATTTCCAGTTTGAGAACAATTTTTTTCTTCAGGTTCAAGGAACAGCCATGGGTAGCACCATGGCACCATCATATGCTAACCTATTTATGTGGGATTTTGAGAGGAGATCTGTGTTTTCTCCAGAGGAGAATGTGTTCCATGAGCGCATTCTTCTCTGGAGATGCTTCATTGATGATGTAATTATGCAATGGAAGGGTTATAGAGACAATCTGAAGAGGTTTGTACAGTACCTTAACTCCAGGAACCCAAACATAGGTTTTGTGATGTTATGTGACGAACAGAAGATCACTTTTCTAGACTTAGCGATCTATAAGAATAATGGAAACATGCAAACAACATTACATAGAAAAGAAACTGATAGAAATTCACTACTGTTAAACAGTAGTTACCACAATCCTAAACTAAAACAAAGTATCTCTAAATCACAACTCATAAGAGCTAGAAGAAATTGCAGTGAAATGACAGAACTTAAAAGAGTGTCTGAAGAAATGATAGAGAGATTTGTGGACTGGGGTTATGAAGAAAGTGCAGTGAGACAAACACAGGTAGAGATAGAGAACACACCCAGAAGGAATTATCTAATCCCATCAGATGGAAGACAGAAAGGAATAGATAATAGGATTGTATTATCCATGAGGTATAGCCACCTACATAAACAAATAAAAAGTATTAATAAACACTGGTACATTATTCAAGCAGGAAGATGGTTATAACCAGAGGTTTAATAACCCCCCTTTAATAGCATCAACAAGGAACCCCACTTTACGGGATAGATTAGTACACACTAAGACATCATAGGAAGGAAACTGTACAGAATAAACAACTTTTACTGTGACCACTGAAAAATGGATCTTATCCTTGTGGAAGGTGTTACCAGTGTGGAAATACAACTGAAAAAACAGAATCTGAACATCCATGGACAAACAAATCTTTCATCATTAGACAACATATTACGTGTATGACAGATCATGTGATCTACTTATTGAAATGTCCCTGTGACATGCTGTATGTTAGAAAAACTTTGAGAGAGCTCAAAACACGGATCAGCGAGCACAAATGTGTCATCTGGACACATGATGCCCATTCACTGGTTGCAAGACATTTTAACCAAGTAGGACACTCAGCAACATCCCTTCGGTTTTGGGGACTGGAACAAGTGGCTGAACCTGTAAATGCAGGACAAACATGGGATGATCATCTATTACAAAGTGAGGTGTTCTGGATTGTTTCTTTGGACACCACAAACAGACGTTTTGAACTTAATGAAGACTGTAATTGGAGAGCATGTCATTGTGTCCAGACCACACGTGTTCTTTTGTATTTTTTGTATACTGTCTAGATGTAGATGTACTGTTATGAAATAAGTACAGAAGTCCTAACTTCTTCTAAAAGACAAAATCTGGTTATAAGTCTGCTATTCTCCATGTGGAACCCTTATCAAGTTGACTATCCTTTATTTTCCTTAAAAATTAAAGAAAGTGAAAAGATTTCACAGATTTAATTGTTAAATTAAGTTAAATCTAAGTTGTATAAAATAACAACCAGTAAAATATTTCTTTGTGAAATCACCACAGGTGGAGGTTGAACTGCTGACTTGATGAACAGACTGACATTGAGTGAATTGTAGTCTGGGATCTTTCCTCAGTGCCAGAGAGCAGTTCATCAATGTCAGTGGCAGCCAGCATAAGTGCAGCAGCAGCACTTAAAGTGTCACAATTGTGACATCATCACCCTGCACCAAAATGAGCTATTTAAACCACGCGGATGAAGGAGCAGACAGACCCCATTAGATGGAGGTCTGCTTCAGCTCTGCATTGATGTCCCTTGAAACGGGTAAGCACTGCCTCTATCTCCTGCTGAAATGTTAATGTTAATGCAATGGACTTTGAAATACTAAGCATACTTTGTAAGAGAAAGCACTGATGGTTTACATGTGATGTTTGTTTATAGAGGTTAACACAGAGGTAATTTTGAACAGAATGAAGTAATAAAAAACTAGAGGACAGTACCCTGCAGGTAAATGTCATTTTGAAAAGTTGCAGGGCACTTTGCCATTTTTCCCTTTCTGGAGGGCAATCTGTAATGAATTATAGGAAGTTTTGTTTGTTTATTTAAAAGGAACTGCAACTGTTTGAAAGACAGTGGAGAAAACAAAATAGAGTAACTTGGACGTTTGAAAGAGTGTTGTTTGTTTCACTACAGAGTAAGTGTTTCTGATTTAAAAATGAGTGGTATTTTGATGAATGCATCAAATGTGAACCTATCTTTATAGGGTGGGATATTCAGACTGTGCCAGGCAGAGGTGCAGGCCTGGGTGCAGCGCAATTGGGATCAGCCAGGGCATGTACCAGGCAATATTCAATGGTGCTGCGCCATGGCTCAACACCATTGAATATGGCTCAGTGGGTACATGCACTGCACAAGGTGCAGTGGCACTGTGCCAGTGCAAGTGGCAGGAGGGGAGCAGGGGGATGCGCCAGCGTGAGTGCAGTTGTGGTAGGTGCATCAAGTGCAATATTCAGCACTGGGCATGCAAGTGAGGCCATTGTGCATGCAAGGTGCAAATGGGGCCAACTGCATGTCATTATGGCACCATTTGCATGCAGTGCACCGATCCCTGGCAACTTGCACCTGGCACCCTGCCAGGCTGCAGCCATCGGGGACCGATGCCCTCCTGCCCCTCAGCGGGCCCTGCTCCCATTTGCCCAAGCGTGGGCATGTGTAATGTGAAACCCTGGTGGTCCAGTGGACCGAACCCCATCACCCAGTTGCGGACAGCTGAATGAACATTCCCTGGTGGTCCAGTGGGCTGCTAACCATTACTCGATGGTGGGCATCTGTACACTTTATCCCTGGTAGGCCAGTGGAATGCTAACCAATGTCCGATCATGGGCATATGTACACTGCATCCCTGGTGGTCCAGTGGAACCCCCCAGCACCAAATTGTGGGTGGAATGACCCTAGGACACCCTGGTGGTCAAGTGGTATTCCCCCTTCCCCACCCACCTACTGAGTCCTGTGCCACTCTGCACCTCCCAGTCAGTGGTGGGCAGCAGCTCCCTGCCCGCAAGCCTCCCGGCCACCCACCAACTGACAGCATACACTAGAGCTGTATACCTATTGGTCCACTGCATAGGACAATGAGCATGCAGACCATACTGTACTACACAGTCCCAAATTGTGACTGAGCATTCATTCATAATTCAGGACTATGTAGTACAGTATGGTCTGCATGCCCATTGGTCCATGCAGTGGACCTATAGGCATACAGGCCTACTGTATGGTGTCAGCCCTACTGTATGCTGTCAGTTGGCAGGTGGATGGGCAGCTTGTGAATGGGAAGCTGCCGCCCATCGCTGACTGGGGGGTTGCAGAGTGGCACCCGTGATCGAGCACTTGGGGGGTTCCATTGGACCACCAGGGGTTTTAACTCAAGCCTGTGTTCGGCCGATGGGGATAAAGTGTACAGATGTCTGTGACTGGGCAATGATTAGCAGTCCACTGGACCACCAGGGCATGTTCACACAGCTGCCCATGAATGGGCATTGGGGTTCGGTCCACTGGCCATGAATGGGTGAGGGGGGCACATCACTGCCTGGGCAGGGGGCATGTGGACTGTGACCTGGATGGTCGGGTGGCCACCCACAGCAGGCAGCTGCCATGTTGCACCTTGTAATATGGCAGCTCACCTGTGGGTGGCCAGGACTTGCTCCTGGTTTCACCAGGTTCAACATTTCACCCCCCTGAGCAGCACAAGGTGGTACCAGCCCCTTTATATGCACCACACATTGCAGGCTGAAAATCGGGATGCGCCTGAGATATGCATGGGCATGCCTCCGCACTTGCGCCGTCAGATACATTACTGGTGCACACGTGCATTGGGAGTTGCGCTGGGCAACATGTCCCTTTGAATACCATGCTGGGGCGCATTGGTGGGTTGTGCATGTCGCAGCCCTTTTGAATATCCTACCTATAGTGTTTGTTGTTGTTTTAATGAGGGGAAGGATATCTCAGAAGAAATAAAATATTAGAAACAGAATTGTTGAAACTAACACAACAGAATAGGAAGATGTAAGTGTAACCACAAGACTTTAATTATTTACATATTTTTTTCAAGAGTACAACATAAAGAAATAACACTAAATATAGATTGAACTATAGCAAAAACTGTAGAAGCAGTTCTGGACATCAGTGATTTTTTGGAAAGGGATTTTAAGAACTGTAAACAACATGAAGTACTGATAATTAGTATTGTATATTTTGGGTGTTACAAAGTGGTTTAAATGATATGGTTTATTTATAACATGTACTTAAATACTTTTGTATATTGTTTTATTAGATCTGAGAGAACACTATGGCCTGATGAAGTGGCTTAGGCCATGAAACATAGCCAAATGAGGTGTATGAAAAAATAAAAGAATAACTGAAGATTTTATGTGTGGCGTTCATCTTTACCGATTTTGGAGAACCTTACAAATGTAACAGAAGATATAATAGATTATTTAGAGATTATAAATACTGATAACTTAAAACTAAATAGGGCTTCTAAAGATAGAAAAAGAACTAATCATGGAGAAAAATATTACAGGAAAATGACTGATAAAAATGTTATATTGATTAATAGAAGAACTAAATTGGATGTAAATGGTAATTTCACCTATACGGCAGGTACAGGTTCATCGATAATCGATCATGTATGGATGAATATGAATATTATGAAAATATGTTTAGACCTTAATATATAATTAAAGGCAGACAGTGCACATTCCAGATTAGAACTAAGCATTTTGTTTAAGCAAAGGAAGAATGTAAGAAAGGAACACATTCCCCTAGAGGTTAGAAATAGAAAATGTGCAAGTTGGAAAGTGATAGAAGGAAAAGAGTTTCAGCATATATTGGAGGATAAAGGTATGAGGGACAGAATGGAGAAACTTACAGGAAATGAAATAACAGAAACAGCACTGTTAAAAGAATGCCAACAAATTATGAAGATATCAATGACAATAACAAAAGAAATAAACATACAAAATAAAAAAGAACCAGAAGAGTAAAATATGGAATGTAAGACAACTAAAAAAAGCAGTAAATAGAGAGATTAGAGAAGTCAAAAAAGATGGAAATATAGTAAGCAAGGCAACTCTTAACAAATTAAGGAAAGAATACAAATATATAGTCAACAAAAATAAGATCAATCATACCAGACAGTTATGGAGAAAATCAGAAATAACAGTAGAAGACAAGGATAACAAAATATTCTGGATGATTGCAAATAAAGGTGTAGGTGAGCATGGAAATTAACCAGAAATAAATAGAATACCATATCAATGGGTAGAATATTATAAAAACATATTCCAGATAGAAGAAAAGTTAAAGAAGACAGCATTAGAAAAGGAATGGACAAAGGCAGATTTAAATATCGATTTACTGAAAATACAGTGATAGAATCCTTTGCATCACATAAAGCGCCAGGGCCAGTTGGAGTTCCGATAGAGGTGTTGAAACAAAATATAGAAATATGGTTTCTACTATTACAGAAATTGTTTCAAGTGGTTATGAAAAAAGGTAAAATCTCAGAGAGCTGGAGATATATAATATAATAGTACCTTTATTCAAAAAAGGAGAACAGATTGACCCAAGCTGGTATAGGCCAATAAACTTGATAGACTGCACACAAAAAGTGCTTACAAAAATTATAAATAGCAGAATTACAGAATGGATAGACAGGGAAGGTAAACTAGATGAGGCTCAGGCTGGTTTCTGACCCAGCTATTCAACCATTGATCAATGCTTCACACTAACACATTTGATTTACAAGTATAAGAATGTATAAAAAACAAAGTTTATATTGTGCATTTGTAGATTTAAAATCAGTATTTGACAGAGTAAATATAACTAAGTTATGGGAAGTTCTGAAAAAATTGGAAATGAACAAAGGTCTGGTGGAGATAATTAAAACATTATATTATGATAATTTCACACAAATAAGATATGATTCTAAAGGAAACAAAAGTGATCCATTTGAATCAAATATAGGATTGAGACAAGGATGTACATTATCACCTATAATATTTAACTTGTATTTAACCCAAATTTTAGAGAATGTGTACGATACAAACTTTCATATACCCGAGGTAGGAAATCATGCTTGTCCATATTTGGCCTATGCAGATGACATTGTGTTGATGTCAACTAGTTACCTAAGCATAAAAAGAATGCGGGGAAAATTTGTAGAGGAATGTAAACAAGCAGACTTGAAAATAAATTATCATAAAACAAAAGTTATGGTTTGTGGTAAAACCAGCAATAAGTACAGTTACAAAACTGATGATAAACTATAAGTAGTCAATGGATTCTGCTATCTAGGGGTAATAATAATAAAGGACTTAAAGAGGGGAAGCTGTAGAAAAGAAAAAGTGCTTAAAAGAAAAAGATTTCTACCAGCAATTAAAAAATTCCTATACAAATATGGCAGACATTTGGTACTAGTTTACTTGAGAGTGGTTAATGCCAAAATATGGAGTCAGCTCCTTTACAAGGCAGAAATTTGGGGACAGGATGGAAGTAAGGGAATAGATGAATGTCCAAAAATACACTATAAGAAATGATTGGGGATTATGAATGGTACATCTTCAGCAGTGAAAGGGGCAGAATTGGGTCAATATATTGTGGAAAGTTCAATTAAAATAAGATGTATAAATTATTGGTTAAAAGCATATATGATGGAGGAAAATAGACTTCCAAGGAAATGCATAGAAGAAACAACTGAATATTTAAAGAAGGGAATAATGTTTCCCAGTATTGAAATTGTAGAAAAAATAATCAAATGGACTTATGTATAGTCTAACTGATATTTTTGGAACACCAATGGAAATTGTGAGAGAGGAAATAAAACCAAGAATACAAGATATAGAAATGCAGAGAGATTTACAATTTTGTAAATAAAATAAGAGATGTTTATGGATGGCCAAAACTAAACTTCAGCATTAGTTGGAGAACTACTTAATATAAATTAAAGACCCCCCCAAAAAGGAAAAGCATAACCAGATTTTGATTCAAAATGTATGACCGTAATTGGCTTACTGCAAAATATAGGAAAAGAGAGGAAAAAATGTAAGTGCATTCTAGATTTTGATAATTTAGAACTCATAATGATACTTTGTCCTCGCTATGGAAAAGAAAGAAGTACTTGGGAGAGATAATGTGTAATTTAGAGTATGAACCTAAGGATATGATAACGTATCTTCTAAAAACAGAAAAATATATTGAAATGGATCATGTGGCCTCCTTTTTCTCCTCTCCTCTATAGAAAAAAGGCATGTCATTTAAAGTTTATGGAATGCTGGAGTTGGTGACAGGCTTAATGCCCCAGTTTTATGAGAATATGACACTGAGAGGATATGCTAATATACTATTAAGAATAATTGTGGTTACAGAGAAAGGTGCAATATGGTTTAAGGAAATAGAAGCAAGGGAATTTTTATAAGCAAAAAGAACTGTATAAATATAGCTATAGAATATAGACGTGAGAAGATATTTTAAGAATAATTGTAAATGAGGGACATACTGTTTGTCAGATGTATGTATTTATATGGAGAGATGTTTTATATTGATCAAGAACTGTAATATAAAAATATTATATGGAAATAATTATGCAAAGTTTATAATACTATAAGCAATGTGATTTAAATTGTAACAACATTATTTATGTCAACAAAAAATTATTGATTGATTGACAAAGTCATTTGTAAGGACTTTTCCCAGTACTGATTCCTGATGTAACACACTGGTCACCCTCCCTTCTACTGAATGATTTATGTGTAACACTACCCTCTTCAGTCTAACTCTTATCCAAATGTTCCCACATTGTACCACCTTTACATGCATTCACAGGCTACACAGGTAGTTTAGTATTCTTTGATGTGGAATGGCTTTAAACACCATTCTGAAATCTTGGTGGGCTATTATATAGCATATGCTCAACTGGCTAACTCAAAATATGTCATGAATCTCATCAATTGGGGGGGGTGGCATCAGCATAACTCATGCGTGGCAATGCCACAAGGGAACTGTGAAAGCCCTGTACTCACAGTATATGATTGCTTTCATAATTTGAGGTACTTTATTGCATATTTGAGTGACAGAAAATAAATGCACTGTATATCCATTTTAAAGCTGAGTGGGGGCAGTCCAGAGAAAGTCAACAAAAATGGTGATAGGAATGCACCATAACCCATATGAGGAAAAACTGAAAGACCTCAATCTGTATAATGTGGAAGAGAGGAGAGAGGGAGGGACATGATGGAGACCTTCAATTACATAAAGGGGATAAACAAAGAACTGGAGGGAAGCATCTTTCAAAAGAAGAGATGTGCATGAACAAGAGGTCACAGTGTGAGGCGGGGGGGGTCATGGCAAAACAAGAGGAAGTACCTTTTCACAGAAAGCGGGGAGGATCCATGCAACAGCCTCACTCCGGAGGTTGTGGCAGTGAAAATGGTGGATGAATTTAGGAATGCATGGGATAGGCAAGAGCAAACAGTAGTAGTGGACGTAAGAAAGGGTAAAGCGGCAGATCACTTAATATCTACAACTTATAGGCAGGCTGGGAAATTGCCAGACTAGGTGGGCCAGGCGGTCCTTATCTGCTGTCACATTCCATGGTTTTTGTTTCTATACTGACTCCTGATTTCTAGATACTGCATTCAGGCAGGAAGACTGTACTGTACACAGCAGTTGCAAAATGAAGCAAGTGAAAGAGAGACACCTGTGCGTCTGATGGTGACTGACAGAAGACAGAGGGAGAGAGAGAAAGTCACAGGGAGGAAGAGAGAGAGAGTGCGCGCAAAGTTTTACTTGCCCTCCTCACCCCTGACACACGACATGCAAGGAAACACTCAGCACTGACAAATGATTGTTGTATGTTTACGTTACATAGAATATCTTTTAAATTGCAAAAAAACTACTTCAGATATAAAAGTAAACATTGGCTATGTAATATATTTTTTTAAATAATAGTGGGACATTAACATACTGTGGTAGAGCACCAAGGTAGTAGTTGAAGGGGTCTGGGTTTGATCCCCAGTGAATGACATTTGAGAGATGGGAGGGCTGCTGGAGACCAGATAAGGTCTGCACAGACAGATCAGGAAAATAATATCTGGGCAGACTGGGTAGTGGCTGTCCTTTTCTGCCAACAAATTCTATGTTTCTATAATTTCTTTATACTGGATAATACATAACATAAAATTACATTTGTTGGTAGGCTAACTTTGGGATTGTCTTTCTGACAGTAACTTTCAACTGGAAGATAGAATGGTCTAGCAGCAAAATAATTACTGGACTCAGTGTAACCCCTACTGTGGTTAGATATGAGTTAACCCCCCGGCCCAGCTCTCTTTGCCCTCCTCTAATCCTGAATGTCGCCTTCTGGCCTTTTCTTGTACACCCTCACCCTGGCTCACACCCTACTGCCATACCTTCTTCCTTTCTGCTTCATGCTGGTGACATAGAAAGTAACCCAGGCCCTATAAACACACTCTATGGACTATTCTAATGTCCTCTGGGCAACATTGACTGGTCTAAAAATAGCACATCTAAATATTTGCAGTCTAGAATCAGTGTTTCCTGTCCTCAAGGGCTGGATGTCACTTTATAAGCCCCATGTACTAGGGCTTTCTGAAACCTGGCTGAAACCTTACAACTCTGATCCCTCTTATCATCTTCCGGGTTACTCCCTCTTTCGCCTCGATAGACCTGGGGGGGAAAAAAGGGTGGTGGAGTTGTTTTATATATCAAGGAACACATCTCAGCCAACATTATTAGCTGTTCCAACTTCCTCTTCCCCAGTGAATGGCTCCTTGCTGAGCTGACACTGGGTTCCTCAAAAAAATTCTGTCCAGGTTGTTGCTACAACCCCCTTACTGGTGGCATCCCTGCCTTATCCAGCTTCCTAGATGGCCTAGGGCTACTGTCTCCAACCAGGGGCACTATATTACTTGGGGACTTCAATCTTAATTGGTTAAGCGCCCAGGAACCCAACTATGCAAACCTCCTAAAAACAAACAATCTTGAGCAAGTCATCTCCTACTTCACCAGACATAACCACGGAACACTCAACCACTCCCTACTTGACTGGGTGACCACTAATCGAGTGGACTTGGTCCTACTGGTGGGTACATTGTCGGATTCTATAAGTGACCACTCCCCTACTTATATCATCTTGACCACTAAAATCAAGCACCCCACCCACCAATAAGTACCTGTCATTCAGAAACTTCAACTGCTTGGATCCCACAAACCTCCTTGAAGATGTAAAAGCAGTGATCTAGTCTGCCCTCTACCTCATCAATAACGTATCATCTGCAGTTAGTTTCTTCACAGATGTCCTCAACAGGATACAGGACCTCCACTTCCTTTTTACTACTGGGAGGGTGAGGGGAATGCTCCTGCTGGATGTCCAAGAAGCTACTGTCCCAGAGGAAAGAGAGGGACACTAAGTAGAAAGCTTATAAATCATCCCCTTCCTCCCAACTCTGGAATGCCTATAGAAGCTTACAAAACACCTGTAAGCAAACTGCAAAATCTCTAAAGTGTAATTTCTTCCTAAACTTACACAGGAACAACCTTGGCGACCCCCATCACTTCTGGGTGCGTATTGGGTCCTTGCTCAACCCCAAGACCCATAGCCAAGTCATTCAGCTCGCCTCCCCATCAGACCCCCCTGACTATCCCCTTAGAGGTTGAGCAGAATTTTAACAAAACATTCTCTGACCTCTCTGTCTATCCCAGCCACCCCTAGCCCTGATAGTCAGGCAAGCTGCCCCTCTCCATCTCCATCCCCACTGCCCCCCCCTTCTACTTTAGAGCTATTGGCCCAAGTGTTATTATCAAGCTCCTGAAGTCCCCCCCCACCAAAGGTAGCCCTGGCAGTGATGGGCTTCCCCCCTCATTCCTGAGGCTCTTCTCTCCTGCAATCATTAAACCTCTCACCTTCATATCCTTGCCCTCTCCAAAGCCGCCATGCCAGACTCCTGGAAACATGCAAATGGTCTGCCTTTTTTCAGAGCTGATGATCCCCTCCCTCCAGATTACCATAGGCCCATCTCCCTGTTCCCAATCTGAGAAAGCTGCTGGAAAAAATATGCATAATTTCCAGTCCTCTGAGCATCTTGGAAAGTACAATCTACTGTGCCCCCCAACAGCATGGTTTCCATAAGTACCGCAGCACCACATCAGCTTTAGCTCACTTCACTAACCATGTCCTCTGAAACATGGATTTAGACAAGGCCACAGGTGCTGTATTTGTGGATCTGACCAAGGCCTTTGACCTCATTGACCACCCCCTCCTCCACTCCACTGTCCGTCACCTTGGTTGCACCTCTGAGACAAATACATGGTTTATAAGCTATCTTGAGGACAAATCCAGTCAGTTTTAATTGATGCAGCTTCCTCCCCTGCCCTGCCTGTCTCCACAGGTGTCCCCCAGGGCTCCATCCTTGGCCCCCTACTATTTTCCATTTTTATAAATGCTCTCCCGGCTGACAGTCTATCCTGTGAGGCATTCCTCTATGCAGATGACCTTGTTCTTTATCACAGTGACAAGTCACTTGCGAACATCTCCTCTACTCTTACATTTAACTACAGTGCTGCCTACAATTGGTTTCTCTCTAACAGGCTTCTGGTAAGCGAACAGAAAACTAAATCCATGCTACTTGGCTCCAAACCGTTGCTTACCAAGGTTTCCAAGGCTAACTCCTCTCTCCTTGTACTCACACCGGTAGGTCCACTGCCCGAAAATGTCGCCAGTTTCAAATACTTAGATGTTAGCCTGGATCCTCTCTTACTTTTGCTGAACATGTTACCGGCTTGGTATGCAGAGTTAACCAGAAGCTAGGGGCTTCCCACCATCAGAAAAAATTCCTGTCTACTGAGGGGTGCCTAGCAATCGCGCAAGACAAACTTCTTCCTCTTATTGATTACTGCTCTCCCATCTATTCCCCCATATTATCAGCCCTGCACTCAAGACTGAACTCATTCTACAATAGTACCTGCTGCTTCATCCTCAATGCTCCATGTTCAACCCATCATCGTGTGTTGTACCAGTTGCTTGGTTGGATCCCACTACAAGGCCGGTTTCATTATGCCCTTGGCTGCTTAGTTGACATTACCCTGAGAAACGGTCACCTGTTCCCGTACTCATCCCTCCTCATGGGCAGAGTGGTACCTAGGAGCCTCTGTGAGTCATCATTCCCCCCTAGTAATCCCTAGAACCTTCTCTACAATGGGCAGCAAAGCTTTTTCTGTCTCTGCCCCCTCCCTCTGGAACAGACTCCCTACATCGCTCTGCTCGTCCACCTCCCATTTCTCTTTTAAAAACAATTTCAAAGCCTGATTACAGTCTGAAGCCAAATGCCACTGGCCACCCAGGTAATCCTGGGCATTCCCATCCTTTCTCCCCCCTCCCCACCTCTGGCTGGGTCACACCCTCTCCTGAGACTCCCCTCCATCTCCTGCCCTCCATCCTCCCCAAGCATGGCTAAGGAAATTGCCTTCCTAGTGTTCTTTGCCACTGCACTTGTTTTAAGACCGATTGTTGCACTGTATTATGAGTACTCATCTGCCTGATGACCTGTTTACTACTGTTTACCTGAAAGCTGACTGTTTACCTGAATGCAATTGCACTTTATTTTTATTTTATGGTATCCAATAATCTGACATCATATGTATGATCTCTGCGTTTTTGTGACTAAGGGCCCGATTCAAAGAGGTGTTACACCAGCGCAATGCGAGTTACACCACACTTGATGGAACAGCTCGCACCTTACGCCAGGCATAATGCCAGTTGGCATTCTGAAAGGTGCCTTATGCCATGACAAATGCAGGTTGTGCCACATGTGTGTCACACCACCCACTACACTGCAGCCCACAATGGCATGGCGCAAGGGTGGATTATGGCAACACCTGCACCCTATTTTAAAAGGGTGGCTGTTGTAACCCACTTACACAATTCTAGGCACCATAATGGTGCAGCAGAGTTAGAACATCCCGGAGATGCTCTAAGGGGCAATTGTCAGTGCCATTTGATGGATGCCCACTCCGCAGCACCATGGCAAAGGTCCCGCTGTGCTCCCCGATCCCCCAAACATGACCATGCCCCAACCCCCAAATGTTGGGGACCCTCGGGCTCCATTTATGAAAGTGCCCCCCAGATGCCTGCGCCACCTGTTCAGCCCCCTCCCCCTGCCCCCGGTGCATGCCTTGGTGTTCAGGGGAGGGGCATGCAGGGCACTTGCGCCATGCCCGTGGCACATGCTTATGCCTGCCACAAGTCTCCAGTCATATGTGTCAGGACCCTGCTGCTCTTAGAATATAGTGCAGAGTCCATGGTGTAGCGACGAATGTCGCAACTCTCATATACCTGAGAGTTACGACATTCGTCCTGGAATCGAGCTCCAAGAATTTTACCTGTCTGCTTAAATGGCACCATGTATCTTATGTAACTTCTTTATGTAAGGACCCCTTGAGCTGTAATTCCTACAGTCATGTTTGAAGCCTGTACTATTGTGTGTTTTTATTGTATTTGCATTGTTTAATGTGCCACGTTTGTGACTCAGGTCATGACTCAAAATGGTCCTCTGGATTAGTGCACCTACCCAGCTACCAAATAAATAAAATATCTTACATAGGTATATAGAATTTGTCAGCTGATGAAGATCCATCAGACCCTGAACAAGTCATGTGCATTTCAGGCACTTCCAGCTATAAGATGGGGTAAAGCAGGATGCCACATTGCCCAAAATAAAGCTGTATTTTGGTTGGACTATCTGGGTAAATATACTGTAACCTATCTGGGATCCCCCTGTAAAAGGGTTTTGTTCCTAGTGGGCTCACCCAATTACCAAAAACAAGTAAAGAAGTAAATTAATTTAGACTTTTTCAAATGTTCCTTCATTTACCTTTTACTTCTAGATAACATCATATTCATCCCCCATTTGTCTATGACAACCCCCCAAAATAATTGTGGATGAAAATATGTCTTGTTAGAACCATCACCCTGGCTGCCCATGTGGCCTAATGGCAATGCATCACACCACTGTGCAGGGAACCTGGGTTTGGAGGTGGACTCAGGTTGTCTCACACTGGGAGGCAGCCAGGCTGTAGGCAGCTGCTGAGAGGTAGCATCCCCTGGCTGGGGAGGGCAGGTGACAGGATTCTGGCACAATGGCAACCCCTGCGGGTGAGCTTGGAAGCTTGATCCTTCTGCAGAAGTACACTGCACATGCATGAGGTCTCAGGCAAAGCTTACACCATGGAGAGGAGGGAGGACAGCTGGGAAAATTGGGGAGATAATACATCTTGCTGCTGTCCCCATGACAGCTATAGCCTGAACTGGTTATATATCTGATAACAGGGTACATTCTTGGATGACAGAGGGGAAGAGCATAAAAATCTACATTGTAAAAAAAAAAAAAAAAAGACTCCCCCCAAAAATGTAATGTGGGCTCCAACTCTCATGTAGCTGTGTTCCCTTTCCACAAGGCCAACAGAACACCATGCAGGATCGTCAGACTGACACACTTCACGTGCCATGTGGGAAGAAGGAGTGACAGTATGCACCCTGCTCTACATTATTTAATATTTTCAAAACCCACCTTTCCATAAATCCAGTACATGCCATGACAGTTCCTTGGGTATGCTCTGCATCGCAACAACAGAGTGAGCAAACGTGGGGGAGGCTGTGTCATCTACCTTCGTGACTCCATCCAGGCGCACGCCCTCCCTTCCCCTCAACTAGCCTCTGGTGCCCAAGCACTAGCCTTCCAGATCTCCTCTGGCCATGCCAAAGCCCCTGTAACCCTCATAGCAGCCTACATTCCTCCACGGAACCAGGCAGCAGCCCTTCAATCTCTCACTGATTACCTCTCTCAGCTCCCTTCCCCCAAGGCTGAGCTCATCTTACTGGGAAATCTAAACATCAATTGGCTCTCCCCCTCAGCTTCTCACCATCCAGATTCCCTAGCAGCCCTAGACTTAACCTAGTTGGTCACCTGCCCCACGTGCCTCAACCACTCAACTGGCACTGCTACCCTTCTAGACTGCATCCTCACCAATCGGCCTCATAAACTCACAGACGTCACTGTCCTCTCCAACGCGCTCAGTGACCACTCCCCCTCCTTTGCACCTGGTCCTGCCTGATCAAGAAACCACCCTCCAAATCTATCCTTACAAGACTGCTTTGGCCAGGAATGCTCCCCCAACTAAAATCATATCTCATTAGCTGGGACTGGTCTCACCTCCTGGGTGCCTTGACCCTGACTCAGTCCTTGATTACTTCACAAGCACATTCAATGATGCTTGCAACAAATTCGTCCCCCTCACCAGAAAGATGGTCCCAAGGGTTTGATACCCCCTGGATCTCCTCATCCCTCTTAGTCCTCATGAGGCAACGTGATGATCTCTGGAAAAAAGCTCTCAACTCGGGTAAGCCTGTTGACTGCCAGGTGTACCGTGCTGCCCATAATCAGTGTACCTGGGCCATCTGCAAGGCCAAGGCTGACCATTATAGGACCACTCTGACCATGACCTGGGGATCTGGTCACAATTTCTGGCAGAAAATGAAATCTTTCTATGGCAATCCCTCCCCCCATCACAACTCACTGTTAATGGGTCCATCACCAATGACAAAACTATGATTGCTGACACCTTTAACACCTCATTCTCAGATCTGAGCGCCGTCCTCCGCCTGACTTCTTCCTCCACCTCCACCCTCCCACCTGCCCCCCCCCTTTCGCCCAGGTCCTCACTTCCCCATGAAATTAAACCCTACCTCCTCAAAGCCCTTAATGGCTCCTGCAACAGCAGTGACTCAGTTGACCTCAGGCTTCTCCGCCTGGTACTGGATGAAGTTCTATCCTGCCTCATCAACCTCTCACTCAGACTTGGCAAAGTCCCCTCCACTTGGAAAATAGGTATCATTACCCCCATCCATAAGTCTGGTGATCGACTCACCCCCGGAAACTACTGCCCCATCTCCATCTTCCTTCCCCTCTCCAAAGTCCTAGCACGCATCGTCTCGAACCAGCTTACCGAGTACCTTGCCAAGTATGATCTCCTATCCCATGAACAACATGGCCTCCAGCCAGGCCACGGCACTACCACCGCTCTACTTGAGTTTTCCAATCACATCCACTCAGCCCTTGTTAATGGTTGACTGGTAGGTGCTGTCTTCCTGGACCTATCTAAGGCCTTCGACACCGTTAATCATGACCTCCTTATCTCCACCCTCACTAATCTTGGCCTTTCCCAGGAAGCCAACACCTGGTTTGCAGACTACCTCATGGGTAACTTCCAGAGGGTCAAAATCTGTTCCACCCTCTCTTCACCCCTTCCTGTCCGCTCAGGTGTCCCCCAGGGATCCATTCTAGGACCCTTTCTATTAAGTCTGTACTTGAATAGAGTAATTTAATGGATGGCTAAGAACCTGGTGTTGTGCTAAAGGGTATGGGCTATTGGGGGAGTGGGGAGGGACCTGGGAGGACAGTAGTCTCTATGCTAAGGACAGACTACACTTGAGTGAGGAGGGAAAGAAAGTGTTGAAACAGAGGATGGAGCAGTACATAGAGGAAGTTGAGAATTTAAACTAGGAGCTGGGGGTGGCAGTTGGGCAAGAGACATGCAGAGACCACAGGTTGGGAAACCACATGAGCTAACCCCCCATAGCAGTGACAAAAGATAAATGGCAAGTACTATTGGGGATGCTAGTAAAGGAGGGCAGGATGGGGGGGGAGGGTGAAAGGTGGTTACCCTTAATGCTAGGAGCCTTGGGAGGAAAACTGCAGAGTTACAGGTGCTCATGGCAGAGGGAGAGGTGGACATCGCAGCCATCACAGAAACATGGGCCACCCAATACAATGACTGGGACCAGGGTACAGGTTATTTCATAGGGACAGGGTGTATATGTGAAGGAAGGACTGAAGTGTGAAAGGGAGGAAGGGGAGGACGGTAATACGGAGTCACTTTGGATGCAAATCCAGGATTCCAAGAATAGGATTCTTTGAATGGGAGTGGTATACAGGCCGCCATCTCAGACGGAGGAGTTAGACAGGGAACTTGCGGGACAGATCAGGAGGATCTGGGAGAAGGGTAGTGTGGTGATTGTGGGGGATTTCAATATGCCAGGAGTGGACTGGAGTACCCCAACAACCAGGAACAGAAGGGAGCAGGTACTGCTGGATGCCTTCCAGGACAGCTTCCGCTGCAATGGTCAGTGAACCAACCAGGTTAGGGAATACCCTTGACCTTTAGCTGGCAAATGGGGACTTTGTGAGAGAACTTACAGTGGAGGAACCACTGTCAGGGAGTGACCACTACTCAGTATGACTCACATTGGATATGAGCAAGGAAGGAGTGGAATCTGGCACAAGAGTGCTGGACTTCAGGAGGGCCGACTTTGGGAGGATGGGGGAAATGGTAAGACGGTACCTGGCCAGAATTCAATCTAGTATGAACACTAACTAGAGGTGGGAGCTCATAAAGCTGGGGATAGTGGAGGCAACCAAAACCTGCTGCAAGGCCCAGAACAAGAAGGCTAGGGCTAAGAAACTGAGCTGGTTGAGCAAGGAGATCATGTAAGAGGTAAGGTGGAAAAGAGCTGCCTTTAGGAAGTACAAGAAAACAGGGAGGGGGAAGGACAGGGAGGAGTACTTGATAGAATCGAAGGAGGTGACAAGGGCAGTAAGGGGAGCCAAGGCATCTAGGAACTCAGGCTGGCACAAGGCATTAAGAAGGGGAGGAAGGACTTTAGGTACATCAGGAGAAAAGGAGCTGCAAGACCACATAGTGAAGGATTAGGAAGGAGGGATTGGGTGGAAATAGGAAGTATAAGGCAGAAGCACTAAATGAGTACTTCTGCCTCGTATTTACTAAAGAGAAGAGGGGGGCGATACCCAAGGGGAAAATGGTAGAAATGGGGGGTGACAAATGGGGAATCATGGAGGGCAGAGTTCGGGAGGATTTGAAGAGCACTGAGTGGACAAGATGCAGGCCTAGATGGCATCCACCCAGGGTACTGAAGGAGCTAGAGAGGTCCTTGCAGGGCCTTTTGGCAGACCTGTTTAATGCCTCACTACATTCGGGGTGTGTACCTCAGGACTTGAGGTGATACTCATGTGGTGCCTCCACAAGAGTGGCCCCAGGATGAACGCGGAAACACAGACCAGTGAGCCCCACATCCATCGTGGGTGTTAATGGAGACTATCCTGAAGGAGAGGCTGGTGGCCCTCCTAGAGGCCAAAGGACTACACGACAGCAGACAGCATGGCTTCATACATGGAAGATCCTGCCAAACCAACCTGGTGGAGTTCTATGACTGCGTAACTAGGCAACTGGACAGGGGCCATGCAGTGGATGTCCTGTATCTGGACTTCAGTAAGGCATTCGACTTAGTGCCGCATGGAAGGCTGGGAAGTAATTTAGTAGGCACAGGGGCAGGTGCAAAGCTGGTGAGATGGGTAGGGAACTGGCTTCAGGGAAGGCAACAGAGGGGTGGTGGTGGGTGGGGAGTTCTCACACCCAAGGATAGTGACTAGCAGTGTCCCACAGGGCTCGGTGTTGGGACCAGTGTTGTTTGGGATATTCATTGCAGACATATCATTGGACATCAAGAGCAAGATCAGTCTGTTTGCTGATTACAAGGTAGAACGGTGGTGGATGACCTAGGGGGATGGCAGGGGTTGCAGGATGATCCGGTAAAGCTTGAAACCTGGTCAGACACCTGGCAACTGGGGTTTAATTCCAAAAAGTGCAAGGTGCTGCATTTTTGGATAAAGTACCCAAGGAGTAGTTACCAGATGGGGGGAGTGCGGCTAGCCCAGACAGAGGAGGAGAAGGATCTGGGGGTGCTCATTACAGGGTCAATGAACAACTCAGCACAATGTAGGAAGGCAGCTGCAAAGGCCAACAAAATGCTGGGTTGCATTGCAAGGGGTATATCTTCGAGGAGGGAGGAGGTGATTCTGCCACTGTATAGGTCATTAGTTAGACCACACCTGGAGTACTGCGGCAGTAGTGGTGCCCATATCTGAAGAGGGACATTAAATTACTGGAGGGGGTGCAGTGCAGGGCGACAAAGATGATCAAGGGGCTGGGGGACTTATCATATGAGAAGAGACTGAGGGAGTTGAACATGTACTCGCTGGAGGAGAGGAGGGACAGGGGGGACATGATTGAAACCTTTAAGTACGTGAAAGGAATAAACAAGACAGGTACATATGGGCTGTTCAAAGTAAGGGAGGGGAGGGACACCAGGGGCCATGATATGAGACTGGAGGGAGGAAGGTTCAGGAGGGAGATGAGGAGACACTTTTTTACAGAGAGGGTGGTGGCTGGGTGGAATGCGTTAACTGCAGAAGTGGTATCCAGTAGAACAGTGGACTGCTTCAAAAGGGGATGGGACAGGACAAGGGGGAGGGTCAATGAAGGGGAAGGGTGGAAGGAAGGGGCAGCTGCAGAATAAGGGGTGGTAGCTGCACATTCGAGCAGACTTGATAGACCTCTAGGCCTTTATACTAACATACTAACATACTATTTGCCAGCAGATTAGGCCTTGTGGTCTATCAAGTCTGCTCGAACCTAGATCCTTAGTTGGGTGCCGAGACCTTCCCATCCCTTGTGCTCCAGAAACCCCTATCATCCATCCCCACCCCCCGGACAGGCCATCATCTGAACATCCACTTTCTGTGTCTGTCCCACCTCTCTTAAAGCTTCCACTGTGGATCTCTGAACCAGCTCACCAGGCAGAGCATTCCAAGGGTCCACCACCTCTCAGTGAAAACCTCCTCCTCTTCCCTCACCCTTCCACCTTCCAACTTCAAACCATGCCCTCTGGTGATGCCTCCCTGCTTTAGTCAAAGATCCCTCCATGTTTACCCTATTTATTCCCTTGAGGTACTTGAAGACCTCAATCATGTCCCCTGTCTCCTCCCTCCAATGAAAACAGGCAGAGCTCCTCAAGTCTGTCCTCGTAAGTCAAACCCTAGCCCTCGTATCATCTTTGTTGCCCTCCTCTGTACCCTCCAGGAGCTGTATGTCCCTCTCAAGTGTGGTCTCCAGTACTGTACACAGTACTCAAGGTGTGGTCTAACCAGTCCATTGTACAGCGGCAGAATCACTTCCTTGCTCCTAGAGGTGATCCCCTTGCGATGCATCCCAACATCCTGTTTGCCTTGCTAGCTGCCTCCTGCACTGCTCAGTGTTATTCATACATGTATCCACCATGACCCCTAGGTCTTTTTCCCCTGTTGAGGCTTCCAGCACCTCCTCCCAGGGTGTACCTGTGTTTAGGAGTTTCCCCACCAAGATGCAACACCTTGCACTTGGTGATATTGAAATTTAATTTCCATGTGTGAGCCCAGCTTTCCAGGGTGTCCAGGTCCCTTGCAGGGCCAACCTCCCTCTTCTCCTCAACTACTGCTCCCATCTTGGAGTCATCCGCGAAGAGACTCATTTCACACCCTATACCATCCCTGATGTCTGATATGTATGCATTAAACAGGATTGGACCCAGGACCGAGCCCCTGTGGTACCCCACTACCAACCCTCTGTAGGGTTCGAGAGCCCCCAAGACCACTACCTCTGAGTGCGTCCAGCTATCCAGTTTTCAATCCATCTGACCATCAAAGGGCCTACTCCTAACCCCATCAGTTTCTCCACCAGACCATTGTGGGGACGAGTCAAACGCCTTGCTGAAGTCCAAGAATAATACATCCACAGGCTTACCTCTGTCCAGTTCTGATGTTACCCATTCATAGAACTCCACAAGGTTGGTTTGACATATCTACCTGGCACAAACCCATGCTGCCGACTATCCAGACCTCCCACCTCCTCAAGTAAACCCCAATCGTTCCTTTAGTATACTCTCCATTAATTTTCCCACCACCGAGGTTAAACTGATGGGTCTATGATTTCCTGGTACTTCCTTACGACCCCCTTTGTGGATTGGTACCACATGCCTCTCGCTAATCCCTAGGGTACCCTCCCTGTCTCAAGTGACATGTTGAAAAGCTCCGCCAGGGGTGCAGCCAGTATGTCCGCCAATTCCCATAGTACTCTCGGATGAATGCCATCCGGCCCAGGAGATTTGTCTTTCTTTAGGGCCTTGAGGGCAAACCACACCCTTTTGGTGGGGATGGCATCATCCGTCCCCTCCACCTTACTGGTCTTTTTATCCTTATCCAGATGTGACACCCCTGGGGTACCTTTCCCTCCCTTTATCTGCTGGCAAATTTCGTATGTTCTTATGAATACCCTACCCAAGGCTTGTCCTGGGACTATCCTACTTTACACTGACACTGCCATCCTCTTTACCTCCCATGTTAACCCCACTGCACTGGAACACTTCTCCAGCCTCCTTCACTGTTGTTGAATCCTGGTTCTCTAGGCATAAGTTTGTCTTGAACCAAAAAAAATCAAAGGTCATGCTCTTTGCTCAGCATCAGAATAAACTAAAGGACTCCCCCCTCCTTGTTCATACCTCCCTCTCCCTCCCTCTTGAACAAGTTTACTCTTTCAAGTATCTGGGTGTTACCTTTGATCCCTCCCTCACCTTCCATGATCGCATCCACCTTCTCTGCACCTCTGCCAACTCCCGTATCGGCCTGCTATACTGACATCTAAACTGCCTGCCTCCAGATGCCCTACAACTGGCCATCGCTTCTTCTAGCCTGTCTATCTTTGACTACGGTATATTAATTTATGGGGCTGCTGATAGCACTGCCTTCCACCATGTCAAGATGGCCCTGAACAAGGCCTGCCGTCTCTCCCAGGACTGTCCCAGAACCACCCACACCTGCACCTTGTACCGCCAATCTAACTGGCTTGATTTTGAGGGCAGATTAAAATATCATACCTGCCTCCTAGCAAAAACGTGACTGTTGGCCTAATAGCCCCCAATCTCTCCTCCCTCCTGTCACCTGTGGCAGCCACTAAGTCCACTCGCAGCTCATGTAAACCAAGGTTCCAAGTACCCCGCCAAAAAAACTTCCTAGGCCAATGCTCCTTCCCTTACCATGCCCCCACCTGGCTCAACTTCCTCCCTCCATCGCCTTTGCACCTAGGATTGGCTGGTTTAAATCTCTCCTCCAGACCTATCTCACCTCGTTCTGCACCTGTAACTGCCCTTAGACTCCCCCCCGACAATGGACTATGTCCTGCCTATCACACTGACACAGGCCTCTGCCCAAGTCTCACTACTACAATCCCTTCTGGATAGTCAGTGTTATATACATATGTTATAGATACTCACTGTAATTTTGCATATGTTCTCTGTTCTTGTCTATTCACTGTATCACCTTACTGTATCACCTTATGCTGTAATATTTTGGACTGTTTATGTATTACCTATGTATTGTCAATAGATGTGGAGCTTTTGAAAATGAGTCTCTGACTCAAAGGATTGTAATTCTGAATACCTAATAAATTAAAATATATATATAACTGTAACCCTGGCCCAGCACATATTTTGCTGCAGAGCTACAGTCAGTACACAGGCTGCTGGCTCTATAAGACAGCCTGGGTCCCCGTTCTGCTCAGTGACTCAGCACAGCTGCTGTCTGTGAGCCACTGAGGTAGACAGAGGCTGCTAGGGCACAAAGGAGTCTGAAGGTTCACTTTTTGTTTATTCCACACTGAAGGGGTGTGTGTTTCTGCTGAGAGACTACACAGAGAATGACAGTTTTTATTTCACATTTTTTTGCCAGGAAAGGCACATTAAGCCAAGGTTTGTTTTCAGGTGCATTTGGGGGAGCACAGGCAAGTTAAGTGACTTGCTCATAGCCATACAGTATGCAAGTGGTGGCTGTGGGATTCAAACCCAGTTCTCCAGGTTTGTAGCTCAATGCTCTTAACCACTTTGCTATACTGCTTCCCAGTTGCTGGAGTGGGGCGAAGTTGCCCTAAATCCTTCTCTGCTGGGACTCGCATCTAAAAGCAGGTCTGAGTGTGAAAAAGACCTAAGATATCAGGGTACCAGGTCATAATGTCACAGATTAAACTGCGCATGAAGAACCACGTGGACAGCCACGCATATAGGTTTAGAGCAACAGGGGAATATCAGTGATACAAAAGTATTGCTACCCCCTGATGCTCTCCACAGAAGAGGAAGTGGATGTAAACATTGCCGGCCAGGTGCTTGGTTGAGCCGCTCCCATGGTGGAGTGGCTAGAGCATCTGATCCTGCAGTGGGTGGGTTGGGAGCTTCAGGGTTTGATTCCCTGCTAAGGAATCTTTTTATGTTATTTTTTGTGCACTGTGGACAAGTGCGAATAGGGATTTTCATCTTGCCCCTGTGTCCACACCCCCTCAAAGCTGATTATAATAGTTTTGGGAGGTGTGGGGGGCAAAGCTCCCCGCAAAACAAAAAAAGACCTTTAGGGTGTGCGGCAATTGTGTTGCAGTCAGCATTATGTGCCGCCACTGTGTTGTCTCATGCTGTTGTTTGTGTACGGTCTTGATGTGTGCGGTGTAGTCCACAACATTATGACCCATGCCGGTGTCAGCATGGCTCAGTTGGTGACACGTCGGCCTCTGTGCCAAAAGGTCATGGGTTCTACTCCCACTCCAGAATTGGGCTCATACCATAAATGCTGGCACCTGAGTGCAGTACTGGGCGGTGCTGTACTGTCGGGGTGTGCCATCTTTTGAATGAGACATTAAACTGAGGTCCCTTCTACCCATCTCTGGTGCTGTCCTGGTGGGTGTCCAGGTAGAAGTAAAAGAACCCAAGGCACTTTTTGCAAGAGTAGGGGATTCTTCCCAGTGTCCAGGCCAACATTCCCCTTTTTATTAAAACAAGTTTTGCAATTGTTCAAGGCTGCATGTTGGTGTTGATGTGTGAAATGGCTGCCCCTACACGCTCAGTCACTTCACTACTAATCTCTCTCTCATTGCTTGTAAAGTGCTTTGGGATACAATGTGTATGAAGAGCACCATATAAATGCTGATTCTTCTTCTTCTATGCTGACTCAGCGGTTCTAGCACTAACCAAGGAGAAGAAAGAACAATGGGAGAGCATCTACCTACCTGTTAATCCCTGCTGAGAAGAGGGGAGCTACACAGGGCCAGTGCAAATCTGCAACCATATCAGGAGTTAGTTATTGTCTCCCTACAGGTGTAGCCTTGGGGGAGCTTAGGTAAGACAGGTTGGCTGGAACCCCTGTGGTGCAGAATCTGCATGCTTAGATGACTGACAGACATTTCTTTCAGGAGCACTTCTTTGAGCTTGCTCAGAAACAACATTTAGCTGAGTGATGAAAACCCTGAATAATAACTAGGTCTCCAGGTTCACAGCAGTAATTTAGTTAGTGAGGTAGAGATGAGAGGGCTTTAAATGTCCTGGGCAGGACTCTGCTTAAAATAACTGCACCCGAGTCAAAGACAGCAACCGCCACTGAGTCCAGGGCCCTATTAGGAATTTACAAATAGAGGCCCCTTAATATATATATATATATATATATATATATATATATAATTTCTTACCTCCTACATGCTACCACATCAGCCCCTCCTTCGGGCTTGCCAAGGCCTCTTCTGATCCATTTGCCCTCCGAGCCCCTGTTCCCATATGGCAGCCAACCCTAGGGTAATCTGGTGTAACCCTTCGTCAGATGGGTCCCCCTCCTCCGAGGGGGAATGCTCCAACCCCGAGGGGGACAGGCCAGCACTACACTTGGCCCACGGGGTGCTGCTTGGATAGAGGGATCGGCAGGGACATGAATGGCCTCAGAGAGCCAGGCAGCTGTCATCCGGCTGTACGTGGAGTGGTATTTCCACTTTTCTGATGCTGTTCCCTCCTGCATGCATCTGTAGTGCTCCTGGTCTCCACCAGAGGCCGCTGCAGCATGACGTCGGCCCACTACCCACCCCCTCCAGGAGAGGAGAGCAGTCCTACAGATGCTCGATCCTCTCCTTCCCCTGCCAGCTTCTGGCATCCCGAGTCTGTTCCCGAATCCAGGTCACTGGCGTAGTTCGAGGTAAGGCACCAGCGCCTCAGTCCTCGGCACCACTGGGCCGGCGTTATGTATGTTTTTGCTTTAAGCTGTGACAATTGTACAAGAGCACCAACAATAACAGCTGCTTCCCAATCTGGTCTGTGACCAGCAGCTTGGTGAGGAGCTCATCAATAAGGCCTTTTGGGATATAAAGCTGATTTCACCCAGTAATGGACTGGAGAATGCCAGTGGAGTGTGGTAAGCATTAGTTGGAATGTTTTATCTATATATGATGGAGTGATAAGTTTATCCCCTTTGATTCAAATTTTCCCCTTTTGCCCCCTGTTCTTTGCTACCCCCTTTTAAATAAACCTGCATACATTTGTATGTTAATTGTGATGTGTTGGTGTTGGGTATTATTTAAGCAATAAACCATGACAGGGTGTGGGTGATGCTGGGTTTACTCATGCCTAGTGTGGTTCAGTCATGAGGCTGCAGGCCAAGTGACCAAACCATGACAGGCATGGGTAAATCCCAGCATCACCCACATCCTGGAGTGGTTTATTGTGATTATGCAATGACCCCCTTCTGTTTTCTGACAAAAAAAAAATAAAGTGTTTTTTTCTTAAATTGTAAGTTATTTTTATTGAATTTGTTGCTGCACGGCAAGAAATAGTCCTGGGTTGCTAGGGCTATGATTGTGGGTTGCTAGGGTTCATATTTACTGCGCATGCACAGGAGTGATTTCTATTCCTGGCCCGATGTTTACTTGGGGCTGGGAAACCTTTAACACTGTGTCCCTTGTAGGTACTTTAATCTGTCCCAGCTCTGCTTTTGGTGTAGAAGCCAGGACAGCCTTGACAAGTTGCTGAATGCCTGATTTGAATTACGGAGGCACTGGCTTCATTTTTGGCACATGCACTGCACAATACATTGCTGACATTCTGTTGAAAAATTGTTCCCCAGCTGTTCTCTGCTGCTGGGCCTGAACAAAAAGTATGCGGTGTTGTTTCTTCCTGCCCTTTGCTTCAGACCTCGTGAGATGGCCTGAGGATTGTGAGCGGCAATGGCCGCATGTTTCAGTTGTGGAGCCAGTGAATGAAATGCAGGAGGCTGGCTGTGAGTGTGGCAAGAGGACTGACTGTGGAGCAGTGATGAGTTAATGACACTTTGGAATGGGATGAGAAATTACTTTAGATATGTCCCGAATGGGGAAAGGGGTGGTTACACTAATGTACAACTCCTGAGGGAAAACTGCAGCCTGGATGTTTCAGTCAGGGACCTGAAAATTTGGTCTAATTCTGTTGCCAATGATTTATGCAATGGGCAAGTAGGAGGCTGTGGTGACCGTTTTGACTGGATCGGATTAATACAGCTTATGGGGCTCTGCATGTGCAGCTAAGCTGGTACCTATTACCATGGGTAATGCGAGGATTTATCATGGGTTAGAGATGCCAGCTAGCCAATTGGTTACAGTATTTTACAAGCCATTGTATAATGCTTGACACAGTCATTGTTTGTTGTGTGGTACTGTATGGGCAGGGGATCTGCATTATTTCGAGGGTGGGTGGGGGGTGGGGTTAAAGCATTAAGTTCCAACAAGTAACCCAACCTACTTTCTCAGGTGGAGTCACTGTATCCTTTCTGTTTATTCCCAGTTGTCCTGCAACAGCAAGAACCAAGGTCAGCTCCCTTGGAGAAATGTGGAGAGGAGGACCCAAGGGCCATAGACTTACATTCAAGCACCCTCTGTCCCATTGACTGCCATGGACCTCCATCTTATAGGGGCCCCAGCATGATCTAGCTCAAGTTATCAGTCTTTGAGATTTAATTTAAAAATAAATATTTATACATTTTATTGTGCTCCCTGATACAGCACACAAGGCTCATCACTGGGCTAATGCTACAAACTGACACATAAGAACCTCTGGACGCCTGGACAGCAACTTGTTTTTCTTTGAGGACACCACCTGGCTGACTATTAAAGTATCTCTGTCTGATTGTTGTCCAACCACTAGCCACTGCTGCTTACCCAATGCAAGGCCTTTATGTTAAGCACAGAACCACCCCTTAAGTCACTCCCAGTAACCTCTCATCTACTCTGTATCAGACATAGGTTGCTTTCATACTTGGTAGTTGTGGTCTTTGGTTGTAAATCACCAGATTGCTCAACAAAAATGGATTTTACCTGTACCAAAATACTGCACAGTTACAGCGAATATTAAATATATAAATATTTAATAGCTATGCTACAAAATTACAGAATATACAGTAAAAATACAAACAATATTAAGCACACTATGGAACGCAAAATAAAAACAGTTTAAATGGGCAGGCTATAGAAAGAAAAAAGGATCTTTAGTCTCACACTAAGTTTTATAGTACCTTACCCCACTCACAGAACTTTAAGTTGTGTCTGGCGCACACACACGTACACACACACACACACACACACATATACACATACACACGCACACACAAAACACAACATTTTGGCTCAGGGTCCCTTTCTCCAGTGGGCACATGATATCTTCTTGTGCCAAGTGAAATCTACCTCTATGTTTTGGACAAGGCACCGACAATGCAAAGAGGGGGGGCACAGAAGCATGGTTTTTCTGCAGACAGTTCCTTTCACATGATAAGGAAGAACTCTCAGGCTACTAATCAAAGTTAATCAAGTGCCCACTCCCAGAGAGAAATCTGCTAACCAAAGGGGTCCTTTGTAGTTGATCATAATGACTGGGTCCTTTTAAAATGGACTACAGCATGAGCCCATCATTAAACTAAAAGCTGTCTTTAGAGGGCTATGCCCTTTTGAAAATAATTGAACCCTTTCTAACCACTTGAGAGGAATATGTCAGAAATACAGTACTTCCCAATTACGTCACAGGTATGTCTCATGAACAGCATGCCACATTTTCCCTCAAACAAAAAAAAAAACACACAAAAGGGCACCTTTTTGGCAACACCAAAAGGCACCTGTTATGTGAGCTGGCAAAGTACCAATTGACACTTTCTTCATGGCTTACCCCCACTCCCAGATCTGTAGCCCACTGCCTGGATAGTCCATCTGCATTGGTGTGCTGGAAACCACTGCAGTGCTGGATACTCATATTGTACAACTGTAGCTCCGGACTCCATCTTAGTAATGTGGCATTCTGCCGATTTGTTCTATGGAGTCCTGCTAAGTGGTTGTGGTCAGTGATAAACGTAAACTTCCTCCCATAAAGATGCAGCTGCAACTTTTGCAGTGTCCATACAATCCCCAGACACTCATTTTCAATGGTGGCATAGGCCCCCTTCCCTCGGTAGCAGTTTCTGGCTCAGATACACAACTGGGTGTTCCTCCTCAGTGGGCATGACCTGGCTCAGAACAGCCCCTAACCCATGGTCAGAGGCATCTACATAAACAATGAATTTTAATGAATAGTCAGGACAGGCACAGACAGGTGCCTGACATAACCCCTCTTTCCGTTGGCAGAATACCACAACACAACATTCTGCCCACCAAATCTTTTCAGGCATTTTCTTCTTAGTGAGATCTGTCAGGGGCTTCCTATACTGCTAAGGTTTTGGACAATGCAGTCCCCAGAAATGCCCTTAACTCTTTTTTAGTGGCAGGCATTGGCCCATCCGTGAATGGCCTCATTTTTTGCTGGTTTAGGCTGGATGTGCACGCTGTCTGTCCAGTGACCAAGGTATGACACCTCTGCCATCAGTATCTGGCATTTCTTTCCCTTAATCATTACCCTGTAGCTTGCAGTCTACAGAACACCTCCCTCACCTGGCTGACTTGATCCTCCCATGTCTGGCTGTATATGACAATGTCATGGGAACATGAAGGAATGTACGTAGCATCTATGAGTGAAAAGAGTGGTGCAGCTGCACTCTGGCTCTGGGCAAAACCATGGTACAAGTAAACGCAGAACAGTGCACTCTCGGGATAGATAAAAGGGAGGCTAGAGGACTGCACTATTACTCCAGTAAAAGGGGAAGTGCGGTCCAGCAGTGGCGCAATTTGGCTATTCAAACATTTCCCCTGGATTGTCTTTCATATATAGTTAAAGGGAGAGGAGAACACCTTTTTATTACTTGGGACCCCTTTATATCTTGTCTGTCCCCTATAGAAGCTCAGACACTATGTGAAGGGTTGGGCTAAACTTGCCCGGTGAGTAGGGTGTTGGATATGACCTGGGACAGCTGGTAATGGAGCGGAGAGCCTCACATTGCTGTGGTGTATCAGTCTCCTTAATCTGACACTGGCCTCATTAGGTGATTAGACCACTGTGACTTAGGTTGAAGGTATAAGAGCATAGAGATTCCTCTAAGACATGTAGTAGCCTGGAATTTATATGTTATCATGTATGGTATAGGCATAATGAAATGGACCCTAATGTATAATGTTTGAATTTGCTGTTGTTGGTTGTCTTACTGTATTGTCTGTATTGTGTTTGTTTTGTATTTATTACTTGATAAAATCAATAAAGAAATAATGCAAAAAAAAAGGGGGGGGAAGTGCTTTGTAAAATGTTGAGATTCAGCTGGGGCTCACCTAGTTGGGTCATTTCTGTTCTTTACTGTACCATGCATTGCTGATTTCTGATTAAATGAATTGGTATCTATCCTAAGTGTGTGCTGTTTTATGTTTGGTTATATGACAATTTCATCCATCTGTGTCAGTGCAAAATTGCCCTCACCAGACAGAATGTAGTCTAAATCACAGTCACTGGCCCTGTCTTGCACCTCAGCTGGTCATGACGGAGGGAAGAGTGGTGGATGGCCTGGGAAGGAGCAAAGACCAAAATGGTATCACATTCGTTACCATTATTACAAACTCTGTCACCCATTTTTGGGCCCCTGGAGCCCTGGGAGCAAACATGCCTGCACGAGTCTTAATATGTCAGCATGACATCAATTTGAAAACAGTACATCAGCATTATGATCTACTCCTAAAGTTAGTGGATTTAGTAGATTTGGCTATTTATGTCTCCTTCTGTCACCACACTGATAGTCCTAGTTGCCTAAAGAAATTGACTCCCATGCCAAACCCAATGCTGGGGACTTACTGACCTCAACTCTTATCAGGCCCCCTCTGTCTGACGATCTTCACTTGAGACATCTCCCCAGAGAGTTACATCATTACAAATTACTGCCTAGGCCTTTAATTTCTAGTGAGCAACTCAGTGAAGGTTATTACCTTATATATCTGCTCTCTCCTCTGCGTACAGATGATGGGATGGATCCTCATGGATTCTGGAGACCTCCCATGAGGGGTGGTCCTCCACTACTGCCATGCATCATCAGGTTACTTGATCTTTCTTCTTCACAGGCAGGACTTCTTCCAGGTCCTCTGCTTATCATCTGATGTCCTACAGAGGCTTCTGTGTTACGACCCTGACTAGATCCCGAGTCTCTGGAATGGCCCAGTGCCGCCTGGACCCAAGAGACCCTGCTACAACCCCGGAGCCTCCAGACCCCCTGGGCTTGGTCACAGCCAGAAAGGCTGGACTCTCCCTCTGTCCCTCTGGTCTTCACAGGACTGCTCCCCCTTCTCTTCTGCCCTAGACTCACAGCTTGTCTTCCCTTTTTATAGGGCAAAGGGGCAAGGGCAGGGCTATGACTATTCATACAGGTTCTGAAGGCTCAGAGCTATGCTTCTTGGTACAGGGTTGGTGCTCACAGGAGAACAAGGCAGCCAACCCCCCACTCAGACATCTGTTCCAAATAAAAACACCTGAACACTCTGTGCTGAAAATACTGGAGTCCACACACAGAGTTCTGCTTGTTCCAAAAAGGAGCTTTTAATGTAAGCTTAGTGATTTCTTCAGTTTTAACACGTTAAGTGGGCTCAAACAGTGATAAAGATTTATTTATTTTATTTTATTTATTTATTCAGTTCTCGGATTATAACCTTTGAGCTAGAAGCTCATTTGCAAAGGCTCCATGTCAAGAATGTACAATGGGTGAGAAGCACAGACAGTAATACAGAGTGTTAAGCATAATACATAGGTTAACAGTTCTAAACAATAGCACACTAAATTCAGTATTTGCATAAGGAACCAAGTAATGCATATAACATAGGGTAACAGAAATAAATCTAGAACACACTCAATTCAATATCTGCTGTACATAGGGAACCAAGAATCCAGGTAAAGAGATGAGGGAGTGGGGGGAGGAAGGGTGAGAGGGGACAGCGCAGCGAGAGGCCATGTCCCTTTGTCTGGGCGGGGGAAGAGGAGGGAGGAAAGGGAGGAGGTGCAGGAAGAGCGTTAAATAACTGTTGGGGATGGCAAAGGGATGGGGAGGGAGGGGGATACAGGGTTGTAGTAGTGTATGGAAGTGGTCTGGGAAGGGAATAGAAAAGGAGAGAAAGAAGAAGGGGAGAGTGGAGCAGTAAGAGGAGCATTAGAAGGGGAGATGGTCAGGGGCAGAAGGGGGTTAGTGTAGTCCAGGGGTTCTCAAATGGTGAGGCCAGCCTCACTGGGGAGGCCCCAACCTGTTCTAGGGGAGGCTCAAGCAAGTCTGAAAAAAATACTGTACTTAAAATGTGTGAGAGTCTTAGATAATTTGTGAGAAGGGATGAGGCAAACTGAAAGAGGATAACAGTAGGTGAATTTATGCAATACAGATCATTGACCATTAAAGGCACACTGAGCCAAGACTTATTTCAGGTGTACCCAGTGAAGGGTAGGGAGTGAATACAATTGACAATGTAACTGCAAAACAGTCGAGCAATGCAAAATGAACAATGGTGCAAACAAATAAGAATAACGTATAAACAATGAGGTAACAACTGGCCAATTAGACTGGTGGAAGAACAACCTAAATACAAGGATTAAACAAAGAGGTACTAGGAGAAAGAGCAGGAGGGAGCAAAAGAATCCCTGAGAAGTTGCTTAACAGCAGTGTAAGAGGGGGAGGTGCAGAGGTGGGTAGGAAGGTTATTCCATATAAGGGGGAACAGACAGAGAAAGCAGTCTGACCTATGAAGTTATTGCAGCAAAGAGTAGCAATGGTTCAAGAGTCAAAATAGCAAAGCAAATAGGCTGGCCTGGGGGGAGGGGCTACAAGGGTGGAGGGTTACAGTAAGATGAATAAAATGAGAGCCAGCTACACAAAGGAGTTTCACTTTATTCACGCTGTACTGTACAAAATGGACTATTTTTCTATAGGGAGGCCCAAGACTATTTCAATATTTGAGGGAGGCTCAAGATCTTATCCATGGCTTGGGGAAGCTCACTATGACAAAGTCTGAGAACTATTGGTGTAGTCTAATGGGGGGGGGGAGAGGAAATATATAAAGGGAGTAGGGGAGGACCTGGGTGAAGGATATGGGGGACTGAAAGGGGGACTGTAAGTGGAGATGAAAAGTTGGGGTAGTAACGGTCAACTCTGTGGGAAGATTAAGTGCAAGTAGGAAGTAATAAGATATAAGTGCAAATACTATCACCAGACCATATTACTAAAGCCTGTCCCCCAGCACTTCAACTCAGTCAGAGTCTTTGTCTAGGGGTGTGTCCAATACAGAGACATCACCCAAATTTAAATACGGTGGATGATGACATCGTAGATGACAGAGCAGCTCACCAAAATGCAAAAAATTCCCCCTCTGTGAATGTTAAGTGCAGATCAAAAACAAATAAATTCTTGGGGTGCCGGTACTTCATAATGAATAAATTCACAAACTGATTTATTTTAATACACTGGCATGTCAAACTTGTAGTAGATATTTAAACATCTAAGTGCTGAAATCCATTAAAACTATAATTCCGAGGCATACATGACTATATTTTGAAAAACTGCTCTATCAAAGGAGTCTGTGTTAGTGGAAGACAATCCATAACAATTTATAACTTCCACTACAAGGAACATGATTACACACAAGATAAGCAGTCTTTGTAGAGGCATACATAAACAGATAGAAGAATACTCCAAATACATGCCACGTGATCATCCTGCCTCTCCCTCAGTTCTTTCTTTAAATGGATACTGATGCCAGGGCTCCATAGGCACTGCAAACCAAACAGTATTAATAGGAGAGAAAGCCGGAAGTCAAAAATAGAAAAAGCAAAATCAATTTCCATCAAATCAGTGAGATTTCATAATAACGACAATAAACCTTATGTGTTAAATGTTATGGGGGGGGGGGGGAATAAGTAATGGATTTTTCTCCAGACTTTGAAACCTTTTAAACAACCAAGGAGTAGAGGTAAAGGGATCTGCTAACAGGTTTGGCAACTGAGAACCCCGCTTACATTACAAAAAAGTTTTCAGGTCCCATAGATGGAGTAGACCTCCTCTAGTTCCATGTGTCATAGGGTTACTTGATCTTTCTTCCTCACAGGCAGGACTTCTTCCAGGTCCTGTCTATCATTTGATGTCCTACGGAGATTTGTGCTCCAGGACCCTGGCTGAATCTTGACCCTCCAGAGACCTCACTGGAGGGGACTGATGTGACCTGGACCCAGGGACCCTTGATCGTTTAGACCTAAAAGTTTAATGCTTTTCAGTTTATATGTCCAATAACTTTCCTTCTGTAGCAGCATTCTAAGTCCATCACCCCTCTTATAGGTGAAGGAACCATCTCAAGACCCATTAATCTATGATGCCCTGGATCAGAACAATGTTTTTACAAAAAGGGGTTTTCCACTGGTTTATCTGTTCTGAGGTTTATTACACTCCATACATGCTCTTGTATGCGTGTTTTGATGGGGTATATTGTTCTGCCCTTATACATCAGCTTACATGTGCACCACAGCACATAGACAAGCAAACTTACGTTGCAAGTGATATAGAGAATAATGGTTACCGACTCATCAGTGACAAGCTGGTTAGTACATCGAGAGGTTGCCATGGTGGCATTAAGAACCTCGAGAGTGAAGCTTGAGAGATTCTGTTGCCACTGGCTACCTTGAGATGTACTGGCCAGCTTGTTACCAATGAGTCAGTATCCATTGTTTTTTATAGTGTATGATGTTACTGGCTGCCATACATCTTGAGGAAAAAATCACAGACACAAATCATTAGCTTTTACTTATGATTTATTTTTATTTATTTTATTTATTTCAAGATTCGGACATTACCTTTGAGCAAAAGCTCTTTTACAAAGGTTTCACATCAGGGTCAACGAAATGTGAACAATTCAGAACAAGAAAACAAAGGAGGATGGAGCCCCAATGTAAGCAAATTACGAGGGTGAGACATTACTAACAGAGACATAAGCTATCTGGTAAGTGCAATGAAACATGACAAGGCCAAACATTGTCAGGTACACAGGTATAATTTACAACAGCCAAAGGCTAGGCACAAAGGTATACTCTTCAGTAGCCAGGGAGCTAGATCCATCTAAGTAGTGGAATTGATGTAGAGAGTTGGGGGTGGGGGATCTGGGATGTGGGCAGCTCTCTAGGGACTTTTTTAAAAAGGGTGTGGGAGGTGACTTGATCCATGACGGTTAGCCAGGCAATTGTGTCTTAAGACTTGCAGGACTGGGAATGCAATTACTGCCTACAGCAACAGGCCATGCTTCCAGAGAGGTACTGTTTAAGCTCAGCCTTAAAGGCAGGTAGGCTCTGGTTTGTCAGTAGGTGAGTCGGGATCTCATGAAGCCACAGGGAAGCACGGTATGCAAACGTCCGCTGTTTCAGTATCATTTTTCTAAAGGGGACTGCTAGGGAGCCCCGGGAGTAACCTCTGGTCTGGTACCCAGATCTACAGGCAGGCAGCAAGCTGCTGAGGAATGGAGCCACTTTGCCTAGTAGTGATTTCTTGCCCAACAGACAGGTTTGGTATTTTATTCTGTTGGGTAGGTTAAGCCAATTGGTCTGCTCAATACACTACAAGTCCATAGTCAATGACTGACAGAACTGAGGAGGAGACTGAGATGAAGGGCTAATGGTGTGAGGTATTGCCTGTGCCTACAGAGCACACCAAGCTTTGCATTTACTGCTTTTACCACATAGTCGATGTGCTGCACGAAGAAGAGGGTGTCGTCGATAATAACCCCTAGGTACTTTAAACAGTGTACCTGCTCCAGTGGGGCAGCCTAGCTATTGGTGATAGTAAGGGCAGGGAGGGTTTTCTTGTGCTGGGGACTAGAGATGATCATCATCTTTGTCTTTTTGTGATTGAGGAGCAGCTTTTTTTTTATAGAACTAATTCTCCAGCCCATTGAACGTACTCTGAAGCTCTGCCTGCAGGGACATATGCTGCTTGTTGCTGCACAGAATGATGGCGTCATCTTCATACAGGATGATCTTCCTCTTGCAAGCTTCAGAGAGTCTATTTATAACTAGACTAAATAGGAGCGGCCCCAATATTGACCCTTGGGGGACACCTAGTGTAATTTCCCTTGAGGGAGATATGGCTGTCCTGATTTTGACACTTTGTTTTCTGTGGGATAAGTAGTCTTGGGACCAGTGGACCACTTCAGGTGAGAGACCCAGGTTTAGTAGGTCAGTAAGAAGGATGGGGTGATTGACTGTGTCAAATGCTCTAGTGAGATTTATAAATATAGATCCCACCAAATGGCCCCCATCCATAGCCTTGTGCACGTAGTCAGAGAACTCCACCAGGGCAGTAGCCATGCTGTTGTTCCTGTGGAATACATGCTATTGTGGGTGTAGGAGTCCATACTTATGGAGCTACTCAGTAACCTGGTCTGCCGCAATCCTCTCTAGGGCTTTAGAGAGAGGAGAGAGGATAGAGATTAGCCTATGATTGGCAGTGTTGGACCAATCCCCACTTATTAAAACTGGGGTGACCAGGGCTAACTTCCAGGTTGAAGGGAACTTCGCCTAGGCAAGAGATTTATTAAAGAGCTTGGTAATTGGGCTCAGTAGCTCTTCAAGTGCTATTGCCACAAGCTTCATGTCTAGACCATTGCTACCTAGCCTTGTTTTCCCAAACACCTTACATACGTAGGTGCTGACTTCTCTAATTGTGACCTGTTTAAAATAGAATTTTAGATGGAAGGGGTTATGTTGGTCTCGTGGAGGGGGAGGTTCTGGGCTGTTTAAATAGTCTGGTGGCAGGACAGAGCTAAGATCAGAGAACGACAGGTTAAAGGATTTGGCTGTGATGTGCAGGTCAGTGGTAGGAGTCCTATTAATGGTGAACATTTTGGGGTGTGTCCTGTCTTCCTTTCAAAGTAGGTCTTTGATGTTGTCCCAGAAGCGTCAACCATCCCCTCAACCGCTGTTTAGCTTCTCTTTGTAATGTGCTGCTTTGGCTTGCTGAATGAGCAGGGTGCACTTGTTTCTTGCTGCCCGGTAATTTTGCCAGTCAGTGGGGTTGCCAGAATTTCTACCCTGACACCAGAGGTTATCCTGCTCCCTCATATAGTTGAGTAGGTCACGGCAGACCCAGCCATTGGAGGCTGCCCTTATCCTTCTCTTTCTCAGTGGTGCAAAGGTATTGCAAATACCATTGAAGGTGTCTGAAGAGAATTGCAGGGCCTGGTTGATGTCATCAGTGGTGTCAACTGGAGACTAGTTGGTTTTGGCCAGGACAGCTTTAAAGGCTAGGGTTTCCCCACGCTTGAGAACCCTGTTGTGTACAGTGATGGGAGGTTCTATCTTTTCTTTTGTCACCCAGGTGTAAGCCACCAGTGCATGATCACTGAGGCAGTCCAGGAAAACCATTATATTTTTCACCTTATTAGGACTGCTGGAAAGAATCCAATTTAGGAGGGTTCCCTTACGCATGTTTTGGGTTAGCCTGGTGTGCTCAGAGATCATTTGGGAGAGATAATAGCTAGCAACCTGATCTTTAAGATGTTCAGTGTCTTTGCTGATCCAGTTTAGATTAAAATCCCCAGTAATGACAACCTCAGAGCTGTCCTTCAGATTGGAGATGGTTTCCAGGGCAGGGTAGAGCCCTGATTTGGCTTTTTCCGGTGGCAGGTGTACAGAGAAGACAGTGAGAGCCTTATTCTATCTGCCCAGGAGAAGCTTAACAGCTAGTATTTAGTAATCCCTGGTGCCATCAGAAACAGGAAACATACTCCCTTTTAGCTCATCCTTTACATAGATGAGACAGCCTCTGCCTCGTTTACCCATCCTGTCGAGCTGAAAGGTTTTAAAGCCTGTTAAGGAAATGAATTTATCCTGAACCTTGGGTTTGAGCCTGGTTTCCATCAGGCAGATGATATCTGGGTTGTGTAGTCGAGTCCAACTTCTCCAATGGCCTAACTCTTGCTGCTGCTGCCAAGTAGGGGGAAGATATGCAATCACATTCTAAGTTGTTATGCTGCACTAGCTATGTAGTTAGTACAGCATAATAACATTTTTAAAATGATGGAATTCAGTGCAAAACAATGTTCCATCATACACTATAAACTCATTAATGGTAACTGGTGTACAATTTCCTGTAGGATATTCAAATCTATTACCTGTTTGTGCATAATTACAGACATTACAGTTATAACACTTGAAAAAAACCTTTCGGTTTCTCTGGTAGATAGGTTCTGGTGTGTATTGTTTCTTTTTCTAGTCTGCTGTGGACCAGTTTGTCATGTAAGCTGGGGGGCTTTGTTAAAAGTAATTCTTGGTTTAGCACCAACTGCACATGCTACTTCTATACAAGTCATTAAAACTGGCCAGTTTCTGACACTTATGTTCCCTATCTTGCTAGCTGTTTCACTGTATTCTGTGATAAACGTTACTGGTCCAAATTCTATCCTGTTTGATTTAGATCTTCCTGGCGGCAGAGATTTCCTGTCTCTGTTTCTCACCCTCTCTTTTGCTTGATTTAAAACTTCCTTAGAATAGGAAGAAATCTGTTCTCTAATACTTTGGCTTATTATAATGACATTTCTTTTGTACTACAATTCCTTTTTAGCTGAAGAAATTGGCCATAGGAGATAAGAGTTTTTGAGCGCCCTGGGGTGTTCACTGCTGGCTTCTAAAACCAAATTGGTGGCTATTTTCTACTTTCTGCATCTCTTTACCAGAACTGGTGCGTATAAATTCTAGACTTGTTTTATTTGCTGGATGTGTAAAATGCAAGTTAAGATCATTGTTATGTAGCCAGTGTAGGAGGGTGTAGGAATAGACAACACTAGACACAATGGTAAAGGTGTAAAACACACATTTCTTCTGTGTCTAGTGTTGTCTATTCCCACACCCTACTACAAATTGGTGTAAGCAGTGGGATACTGGTTGTCCATTGGATAGTGGGGGAAGCCATTAAGAGATATCAGACCTGATATCTAGACAAACGCTAAACAATGGCTGAAGGAGATGACGAGAAGAAAATTGGAATGGTGACCAGATCGGAGACCAGAAGGATGGGAGAACCTTTAAAACCAGGGCTGGCTCACGACGTTCAACCAAAGATGTGGAAGGAGAAAAGTGAGGAAGAAGAGGATCTAGAGCCAGATCCTAGGGGGAGATGATGGGAGACAGGTGAGGGACCACCAGAGGATTTAGGAGACCTACTAAGGTGGCTGGTGGTCCGCCAGGTAGAAATCAGGAGACAACGGGATATTGATGCCCAGGAGAGGGATTGAGACTGGAGGTGACAAGATCTCAGGTGGGCTGAAACAATGCAGGCATTTAGAGACTTAAGAACAGACCAAGGAACCAATGGGAGTGAAACAAGCACTAATCCCAAAGATATTAAAATACCTAAAATGTTAGCCACCGATGATATTGAAGCCTACCTTACCACCTTCAAAAGAGTGGCAAGGGCATGTGGGTGGCCACAGATGCAGTGGGTAGTGCGACTGGCACCCTATCTATCAGGAAAAGTACAACTGGCTGATGGCAATATGGACTCGAGACTGGTTGATGACTATGATCTAGTCAAACAGGAAATTCTTAAAGGATACAACATTAATGCTGAGACATATAGGCAAAGGTTCCATGCCTTTAAACACTATGCCCATGACCAGCCCAGAGAGACTTACTGTATGTACAGCTAAGGGAACTTTGTGTAAAGTGGATCCAGCCTGAGGGAAAGTCCAGGAATGACATTATTGAACTCTTTGTGATAGAACAGTTTTTGCAAATATTACCACTGAAAGTGAGCCACTGTATGAAAAGGGGCTACCAGTGGACTGACCAACTCCTAAAGCATGAAAAACACGGGAAAATGCTGCTCTAGTGAGTAATGTATTATGTTATTATGCCCCATGAAAGCTGATAAATTAAAAAAAATGATGGCAATACATTGGTGTGTCATGGAAACTTCACTTTTTCTGGACAAAATCCACCATTTTGGTTGGCCATTTTGTGACATTGTAAGGAAGGTTGCACAAAACTGTGTTTATTGTGACTGAATTGTGATGTGGCCCTGAATAAACAGTTGTCATACACAGTATGGTCTCCTGGTTTTATTTTACAAGCATTTTTTGTGTGCTGCAGCTACCACCCCCACCCCCCTGGTAGCTCCAAACATTTGGACTTGAAAGTAACCAGTTATGTCCAACTATGTTACATTCACATTTTTTTATTAAATTTTGCTGTCTGGCAGCCTTGTTTCATTTCTTCCAGAACCCACTCCCCTCAGAGTTCCTCTCTTTCCCATGCCACACGCATGATATCATCAGTTAACACTGATGACCTCCTTATGTCCAACCCCTGGGACGTTTATACAAGTCTCTGGGGGAATGGGTGAGCAGCCTCTCATACCAGCGTGGTCCAGTGAAGTTGCTAAAAGTGGACTGGACTTGTAGATGCTTTAAAATGAGCAATCTCGCAGTTACAAGCCCCTTTCTTTTCCAGCCAGTATTAGTGGAAGATTTTTTGTCCCCTGTAGAGCCCCGGTTACATGACAATCCTTCATCCAGAGAGTTACAGTACATGGTGAATTACCTTCATCACCTGGTAAGCCACACAACTCCTTTCTTTCACTGTGGCCACTGTATGGGAGCAGGGGAATTTGTGTTTTATGTTTTGCTCCTGTTTAGAACATTTGGCTCTCATTTAGGATGTTCGGCTCCAGTTCAGGATCTTGTTTTTTGGTTGGCTCGGCAATTGGGTAGGGCAGAAAGTACTGTTTGCCCTTTGTGTGGTTGCTGCTTTTGTGAGGGGACCAGTACCCTTTAATAATTTTGTGTATTAGAAGTGGTGAACATCGGGCCAGAAATGCATGCAGTGCAGCATCATCTGTTCACTAAGTGAACTCCCCGAAACCTTTCCCTGGCAACATGCACCTGAAGAACTCAGATCCAAGGTAGGAAGTGAGCACAGCCACAGTGACTTGAGCCTTTATGCGTGGCCTGATTTATTTATTTTTCACCCAGATGTAAAGGGGGGTGGGGCCAAAAGTGTGCTTGCTCATGGAGCCAATAAGTGTGCTCGCTCAGGGAAGCTTAATTCATTTGGTGTACAGTATTATCTGCTTGGTGCCATTTCAACCTGGGGACATGGCTAATGTTGATGTCCATGAACACAGCCCACAAAGTGGTCATTCATTTGGTCAACAGCATGGTCTGTATTGGGGCATATGGCTTGGACTACAGATTGTGGCACTTAAATAATGCACATTAGAAATGCTTGAGGGCATTTTCTGCATTGGGCACGTGCTCCAGGTCCATGGCCTTGATCTCCGCAAGGCTGCATGGCTTAAGTGAGTCATTTTTGTTTAAAGTCTGAATGGCATGTCAGGTTTCTTGCTGATTTTTTGGTTTTGGGACCTGATCCAGTGCATAGTTGTCTGATGCCAGGTCTTTGGCAGGGTCAGTGTGTCTTTTGTTGTTGGGGTGGGAGGGGGGCATGCTACATGGCCTGGGCCTTTGTTTGGAAGCCTGCTGTGGTATGTTGGCCTCGATCAGACCATTTGGAATACTAAAGATTCACTTTTGGGTTCCAAATGGTCTGCTTGAGGCCAACACACCACAGCAAGCTTCCAAACAAAGACACACGCCATGTGGCTTGATGTTTGTTGATGTTTTGTTTTGGGGGGGCATTGTTTCTTTGTTTGGAACTAACAAGCTATGCATGCACTTTTAGAGTTTTATGTCCCCAGTTACATTCATATCCAGAATTTATGTCCCCAGTTACATGCACATCCAGAATTTTATGTCCCCGTTACATGTACATCTCCAATTTTATGTCCCTGTTACATGCACATTTTTTAAAACATTTTTTCTCTGAACACGGAGAGTGATTTATCCCACAACATAACAAATATTCATTAGGTAAATACCAGCATACAAAACCAAAAACAAAAATGTGATAAGTGAGGCATTTTAAAAAAATATCACCAATGTCACAATTTGGTAGCCCTTATTCATGCAAAGACTCAAGTGCAAATATGGGTGTAAACAGCATAACCCTGAGACTGTGGAGTTTGCAGTGACATTGGCCAAGAATTTTCTTTCAGCCCACCAGCCATACAAAAAGAGAGGACAGTGGACACCTGACCCCCCCAGAGGTGAAACCATCCAGTCAACTGGTAAGACCTCCACAGACTATGTATAATAGAAGATATGACAACAGGAGTGGGTCAGGTGGGAGAACTTTTCCTCCAGACATAATATGTTATAACTGCAAAGGATTGGGACATATTGCCCATTTCTACCCTACCAGGAAGGCAGAAACAACTCATTTAGCACTGTTAAATCCAGGAATTTTACTATGCCTGTATGTTTAGGAGAACAAACAATGTTGGGGCTCATAGACAGGGGTAGTAAAAATACATTGGTAAAGACTGATTTAGTTACTTGGACTAATCAAGGGCCTGTGATGAAAGTGGTTTGTGTGCATGGGGAAACTTAAGCAATAAGACACGACAAGGTGTGTGTTATCGTGTAATGACATCACTCCTGGGGTGGGTTGAAGCACGAGTCAAAGCTGAGTGCTTCAACCACCCCAGGAGTGACATTATTACATGATAACACACACCTTGGAGTGCCTTATTGTAATTATACAATGGATTGATGTTATACAAAATACAAAAAAATAAAAAAATGCTTTTAGTAGATTTTTAGTGAAGCAGTATATCTTTGTTTCTGAAAAAAAAATTATCTTTCAACAAATCCACACAGTGATGTTATTGTGTAATATCATCACTGTCTCAGGCACACACTGACCAATCAGAGTCCAGGAAATGTTCTTGCCATTGTATAATCACCAATACCCAACCACTAATATTAACACTGGAGTAGAAGGAAAATAAGTGATGGTAACTGCTGGAATGGTAACGAAGTTACCTGCTCCCATTGTTATAGGGCACAATTTTCCAGAGTTTCAATCACTGATTAAGAATTAGGATGCCCTGTCTGCAGTAACCACCCTGTTCCCAATGTAACAAGGAAGTGGTGTTGGGGGAAGTTTTACCTTTTGAAGGAGAGGTGATAGACACACCTGGAAATACCCCAAAAACCTTAAATGCCAAAAAGAAAGTACAAAGACAATGGCAGAAAAGACAAAAAGGGATACTGTATACTGATAATACTGTGTTTGTAAAAACTGACATGCATGAAAGACAGATATCTGATGAAACCTTGAAACCACTTATTCAACAGGTTGGAAAGATACCTAAACCCAGTGCCCCAGAAATTGTAACTATACAAAAGTTGGTATATCGAGTATGTACTCACCCAGAGACAGGGGAAAATGCAGAGCAATTACTGGTGCCCCAAGGTTACAGACATGATATCATGTCCTTAGGGCATGATATACCATTTGCTGGACATGCTGGGTGTTATAAAACCTTAGGCAGAATTTTATAATGCTTCTTTTGGCCAGGTATCCATGAAGAAGTGGCAAAGTATTGTGAAGCTTGCCCAGAGTGTCAGTTAACAGCTCAGATAGGGAAGAAAGACATAGTACCCTTAGTGCCCCTACCATTAGTGTCTACTGCATTCGAACACATAGGAATGGATATTGTAGGATTCCTTGACAAGAGTTCTAAGGGCACTAGGTACATTCTGGTGGTGTGTGACTATGCTACCAAATACTCGGAGGCCATTCCTTTGAGGACTACTACCACCCCAGGAATTGCAGAAGAACTGGTGAAACTGTTCTGTAGGGTGGGGATTCCAAAAGAAGTCCTAATGGATAGATGAAGTAATTTTAATTCATCCCTGTTAAAAGAGCTGTACAAACTGTTAGGGATAGTGGCAGTATGAACATCCCCATACCACCCCCATGCGGACAGACTAGTTGAGAGATTCAACCAAACACTAAAAAGGATGATAAAGAAATTTGTAAGTGAGGAAGGGAAGGACTGGGACAAATATTTACCTCTCTTATTATTTGCTTACATGGAGGTTCCCCAGGCCTCGACTGGCTATTCTCCTTTTTCTTTGTTGTTTGGTTGAACACCCAGAGGACCTCTAGATGTGGTCAAGGAATATTGGGAGGAGGATCGAGAGATGAAATCCCGGGGCCTAGCCAGCTATTTGACAAAGTTACGACAGAGATTAGGGTTGTACACAGAGAAGGCTCATGAGGCAGGGATACATGCATAACAGATTCAGAAGGAGAGCTATGATAAAGGTACTGTCAGTCAAAAGAAATTTGCTGATGGAGATCAGGTCCTCTTACTCTTACCCACCTTCACTCACAAATTATGTATGAAATGGCAAGGCCCTTATAAAGTGATAGTCAGTAGAGCTGGGAGAGTTATACTGAGAGGGGGTATAGCTAGCAGAGTACACAGAAGATTGTGAAATTTACTATTCAGTATTTATTTTCACTCTGTGGCAGCTTTGTTGGGAAGAACATTGCTGGGGCTCGGGAGAGTTAGTATTTGCTTTATTTAAAGTTTACTGTTTATTTTTCTTGTTTTTGATTTATTTTGGATTCTTTATTCTGAAGTTAAGAATATATCCTTTGGAAAAATAAATATCACACAAAAAGTCTTGTGTGTCTTACACTCGAACCTGTGTTAGTGTTGTATATTCCCACACCCTCCTACAGCCAGTCCATGAGTGTAGCTATTTTTGATTTAGGGCCATCCCACACAGTTAGTATATTGTCAATAAATCTTTGCCACACCCAAATATTGTTAATATATGGGTTAGCCTCAGGATTCAATATGCAACATTCCTGCCACATACCTAAGAAGTAGTTCACATAGCGGGGGACCATAGCTGCACCATGACTATGCCACATGTTTATAGTTAGAACTGTCCCTTAAATTTGAAAGCATTATGTTCAAGAATAAAGTGCAATGCATCTAAAATAAAATCAGTGGGATCTGTTCTTTTTGTGGGTGTTTTCCAAAAAATAATTTACTGGCTATATGTCCCTAGTGGTGACTAATTGACATATAAACTGATTCTCCATCTCTACCTAGCCAGCTGTAAGTGTTCTTCCACTTAAAAGTTATTAAACTTCCTTTTTTTTTCCAATTGTTTAACCAGGTGAGACACAATAGGCTGAAAGCTTGTTTACAGGTGCAACCTGGGAGCACAGGGAAGTTAAGTGAATTGCTTAGGGTCACACAGCATATGTAAGGGAGGCTGTGAGATTCAAACCCAAGTCTCCAGATTTGCAGCGCAGAGCCTTAAACCCCTGCGCTATACTGCCTCCTTCCTTAGCAGATCTGCAGTATTTTGTTTACATATGATGGTACTGAAAGCATGCACTGTTTCAATAAAAAGTTCACAAATCTCCCCACATTTTCAGTCAGTGATCCTACCCCTGATACAGTTGGTCTCCCAAGACACTCAGTGGGGTGTTTGTGGACTTTAGGAAGGACATACATTGTGGCAGTGATAGGAAACTCTTTCTCCATATATTTAAATCCCTCATCCGACATTTCTCTCTCATTTTCTGCTTTCTGTAACAACTGAAAGAGTTTTTTTTAAATGGGTTGTGGGTTGGAATTTAGCTTTCTGTAATGTTCTTGATTCTCAAGTAGCATGAGTACTATCCTACCGTAGTGTTCAATATCCAAAACCACCACATTGCCACCTTTGTCTGCTAATTTTATAACTAGGGGCTTTTTTTTCCAGATAGATCCCTGAGTGTACTGTGTTCAGCCCTGGTTAAGTTGAATTTAATATTGGATACATTTCCTTTCAGTAACTGCTCTACCTGCCTAGTTACTGTTTTTTCAAAAGGATTAATTGCCACATTGTAGTTAGTAGGGCAAATTGGGGGATTTAGGCTTAAATAAAGCTACGCTCTATACCTTTAAATCAGCCCCATTGTCCAAATAAGATCACTGTTGCCTGTGGAAAAAATAATGTTATTATATTCAAGTCCCACTGGTGCATCAGTTCCCTTTTCATTAGTTTGCAGTAATTATTGTAAATTTTCAAGGTTAATTTTGCCTTGTGATCCAGTTCTGGCATCCAAGAGGTCTCATAGTTGATATCTGTTGGTTGGCCCACTTCCATATTCATTCACTCTGTTTCTTCCAATAAAATGCCTAGGTCCTCATAATTAGAACCATCAGGTATGTTAAGAAAACCCATGTCAGTTATCCCTCTTTTTTCCTGGTTATTTTGCAAAAAGTGGTGTTTTGATCTCACTTTCCTAAAGAACACGAATAGATTGACATGTGTTTCAAAAGGCTTATACCTGGGGGTGGGTATAAACGTGAGTCCTTTCTACAGAACTTTTATCTGATTATCTGTGAGTAGAGATGTTGACAAATTTAATATTTGTAATTCTGAGTCCTTCTCTCCCTCAGTGTTCTGCTGTTTCCTTCTCCTTGCCCTCCTCTCTTGCATCTCCTTGTGTGTTTTTTTTTTTGGACTTGATGCCTTGTTTGGATTTTTGTCTAAACAAGGGTCTTGCCTGTCAGAGTCACTTGTGTGTTCTGTTGATTCCCCTTCACTCTCTGTGTTATTAGACCACTGATTGTTTCTAAAGTTATTTCTTGGTTGTGATCTTGTAGCAAATCTCACTCGGGAGCACCCCCTGCTGCGTCCATGTTTCTGATCCATAATCAGACACCTGTTCTTTGTTAGTCTTCTTGATCACTATTTAATTTATTCTGTTTACTTTGATTTAATTCAGTTTCATGTTTATTCTGTTTTTTTCTGTAATGAAATATCAAAGCTTTTGCACTTCTTGTCCATTTCCAATCTCAGTACTGCTTCTCTTGCCTCTTTTATATTGTCAGTAATATCTTCATGTTTACTTATGTCTTTCTTTATTACTATTTCAATGAATTTTTTAGAACGTTCTGAGACTGCAACCATCCATTCCTCTTTGTGCTTAAAATTTTCTAAACCAGTTGAAGGTACAGTTGTTATTCTTAAACCCCTTGGTACTTGCTCTTTTTACAAGAAGGTCTCAAAAGTAATAATATCATGGGTTAGATCTAATTCCTTCCACAATAGTTTCTCCAATCTAAAAAAAAGCAGCTTTAATGTCACCTGATTCAGTAGTGGGCTTGTCCTTCTACTGTAACCTTTCTCTGGCTTTTTGTCTTTTATTTGGTAGACTCTTGTCTCCCAACTTGATTCACCTTGATTCCCTGAGGTAGCTGCTGTCTCAGCATCTGTCTGCATTCTTCACAATCTGGAGTCAAAAGATGTTTTATGTGGTTCAGAGCTCAGTGCTTGTTTTACATACTGTAGCTGAATGATGTAGGTTGTGCTGGGATACAGAGGCCAGACCAGTAAGTAGGACAATGTTCACAAGGTATTAATAGTTTGAATTGATCAGTGCTTAGGTACTTTGACATAGTCATGAGCAAGTCAGTGATAATAGTACATGTGGACTGGATAGTCTATGCAAGGTGCTTAGATGCTTGAACTGATGAGTATCTTGTTATGATTTGATATTTTGGCTTTTCTCCGTATCCCACCACAAGAAGGATGCTTAGTCCTGTAATATGAGACCCCCCAAAAATAATAAGAATCAAATGATTATTGAACGATTATCTCCTCCAACTCCGGAGAGTGTGACCAGTAGCACTCAGGAGAGGAAAAAAACCCATGGGGGAACCTCTGAGGACCCATGGCTACTGACCTGCCCATCCTTCTGGGCATACTAAAGGAGAGTAATCCTAAGTAACAATTTTAAGTTATCGGCTAATCCGAAATTCAAAGTTGTAGATCCTTTTCCGGTGTCGCGAAAAAACTGAATAAAGTACTGAATATTGAAGTGTCGGGTGAACATAGTAGCATCCTTCTAGTAACTCTTAGTCCAAGAATCCATGTTCAGGTTAGAATGATAATAGATTGGAATCCATGGTCGATGATAATTTGAAGCATCGAAGCTGCATAGGTGAAGCGCTCCAGCAGACAAGGAAGTCTTCTCCGAGGAGAACTAGTGACCAAACGGCTATATGTCCAGGTCCAGAGTAGGAGGAGAGGTGGTTTGTGTTCCACTTGGCAATTTTTGCAGATGAAGGCTTTGGTGATGAAGCATAGGAGTTAGACGTAGGTTGCGCAACCTGGCAAGGACAGAGCAATAGGAACTTCCGGTCCAGAGTGACAAGTGAATTGGAATAGATCTTAATACGAATAAGTAGACATAAATTAGATGGACCTCCAGGTCCCGAGGGATGAAGCAGGTCGTAGAATAGATGAGACGGTCTTTGATGAACTTCTAGGCCTTGAAAGGGCGATGCAGGTAGTATTAGCTGATAGCGTAAATAAGTGGATCTGTACATAGGTCAGTGGTAGTAGTAGTAGTAGTAGTATCGAACCTGTCAGATGGAGATGTAGTAGCAGAGGAGTAGTATTGCATAGATTGTGATGTAACAGGATCCAAAAGCCTTAGAGCATTGGAGTACAGTAATGTCGAGGCATAACCCATGAGATTGATAGTCTTCCGGATGGCTTAACTTAAGTCCTGGTAGAAGTGTAGTAGTAAATAAAAGGAACTGAAGTGGCAAAGCAGAAGCATTCAAAACAAATCCTGGACATGGGTCCATAATAGAAAGGAGCTCTTAAGGCTGGCAGATATGATGGCAGGCAGGCGTATAGTAGAATATGAGAATCTCCAGGCCCTGAAGCAGGGTGAGGCAGGTGTAGTAGAAGTAGTTGAACCTTCCAGGCCCGATGGGCAAAGCAGGTCATAGAAGCAGGCAAATATGCATTAGTAATATAAGTTCAAGGGACCTTCGGACCCGTAGGGGTGCAGGTCTTTCAAAGTGAGATGTGGTGAACCTCTGGCACTGCGGGGCGAAGCAGGTTGTAGAGCAGTGGTAGATAGAGTAGTAATACCTGTTGAACTGCATGTAATGCAGAAATGGTAGCGAAGTAGTAAGGAATAGATTGTAAATAGTATTGTAAATGGTAGCATAATCCTGAGCCAATTCCATGCAATGTAGAAGTATATTCTGAGGCATACTTATGAGAACAGTAAAAGGGTGCTGTAAACTATCATTTCCTGATGATTGAGAATGGTAACGTATGCGATAAAGAGACCTGGATGGATGAGTTGGCAACTCGATCAGAGGAAATAAGCATCCTAAAACTGTAGTAGATCTATGTCTTAAGCTTCAGCTATGATAAGGAAGGCATTATAAAACAGTAGTAGTAACTTCCACAGGAGTTTGAAATGGTATGGTAAGAAGCATTCTAGGGGAATTGAAGAGAATATCTGATGTAATCCAGAATTAAATCCAATGGAAGGAAGAAACGTATCCTTGACAAATGGAAATAAGTGTGACCAGCAAGGTGAGGGCTGCAAAGTCCAGGATCTGAGTAGTACGATTGAAGGTGAGGAATAACTGGCAGTGCATTCAGTCCTGAAAAGTAAAGTGAATGGGGTGACAGTTAAGCCCCACGAAGGCTAGCATGGCAGCTAGATCATGTAAGTCAGCCGGTAAATAAGTAGAGTGGTGGCTAAACCCGACGAAGGCCAGCAGGCTTGGCTGGACCACATGTAGGTCAGCCAGTCAGTGAGTAGATATTAGCGGCTAAGCCCATGAAGGCTAGCATGTGCAGCTGGACCACACATAGGTCAGCTGGTAGGGTAAGTAGAGAGTAGCTGCTATACCCCATGAAGGCTAGCAGGTGCAGGTAGGAGCAGTAATAACTGGAGCAAAGCAGCATGGTAAGCATCCAGGGATAGTGATGTAACTTCTGAGACATGGTCCGGTAGATGATACACAGGGGAACATAGATGGTCCTGAACAGATGGAGACGTGGGAACAAGCAAGGTGAGCTAGCATCCAGAACTCAAAGGCATGACCAAAAACAAATGTCTTGGAATGTCCAATTTTGCTGGATAAGTTAGGGTGGTGGGGTAGGAAGGATCAGAGTGGGTGCTGGATGCAGTGATGTGGCTTATGGCTGAAGTACATGGCGGGAGTCCAGAGGCCGAAGGCAAGGAAGCAGCAAGGCCTGTATGTGGGCATGAGAATGGCTGGACCACACGTAGGTCAGTGAAAGAAGGAGTAAGAGTGGCAGCTAGGCCCCACAAGGCTAGCAGGAGCACAAACCCACAAGCAGGGTAGTAAGAGCAGTGTATGCTTGCTAGGCTAGGTCCGCACATGGCAGGCAGAAACAACTGAACCCCACGAAGGCCAGTCGAAAGGGGAATCAGTGAGGCATACTAAGCTCCAAGTAGGCTAGCAGACCAGAGGTTCTGCCAAGGAGGGCTGCCTGACACAGCATGCATTGCAGGGGCAAGTATGCAGCAGGGGGACATGGACTTATGCAGAAGATAACAGCAATAATCGGAAATAAGTAGTGGTCCACTTGGAATCTTAGCCAGCTCAGGGTTGCTGCAATAGAGAAGCAATTTAAGAAGCTGTATATGTTAGAACAGGTAGTCAGGAACACTAGAGTAATCAGACTATCATAGGTCTGAATGGTGTAAGTTCAAAAGTAGGATTTAAATCCAGATGCTGCTGATCAGTGCCCACAGAATGGCTTTAAATGTGCTGTCAGAATAAGCATGTAGGCTGTGCTGTGTGAATCGCATGTCCAAACTAAGTCGAGCAGAGCAGCATGGTAAATGGCAGGCAGTCGTGTGGTTTCAGGAGTAGAAGAAGTATACGTTGTGGTCCTTTAATTAGGCAAACAGTCCAAGTTGCCAGGCGAATTAAAGTGTAATGAAGCAAGTAGAGGGGTTAGCGGCAGGTATGCTAACGCCAAGAAGCAGGCAATAAGGTAGTCATAGCAGCAGTGGGCTGTATGGAACCCACAAGTGGTAGTGGCAGACTGGATAGGAAGCTCCAAGCTGGTAATGGCAGAGAAGGAGAGCAAAGGCGGCGACGGACTGGGGCATGGAGCCGGGCTGCTCGAGGAGGAAGGAGAGAGACAGCAAGGCAAGTGAGGAGACGTACAAGGGGAACGGAGGCAGAGGTAAGAGTGAAAAACAGGGATTAATGCAGCAGTCAGAAAATGAGCCATAACCCCCAAAAAAAAAACACATGGACGGAAGAAACAGAAAACAAGGGGAAGGGAGTCAGGGAACCCACAAAAATTATATGAAAAACAGGCAGAACAAATGGGGGGGGGGTGCAAAGCACAAGAGCAAGCACAAACGAGCAGCCATGGACCAGCAACGGCACAGCAGTGAATGTGACTCATTCTAAGCAGAGCTGTGGTTTGCCTCCTGATTTGTGTAGAGTGTGGGAGAGGAGCTCTTCCCCCATATAACCATAGGCATGCGCCTTTCAGTTACAATGATGTCTCACCGCTAACTGAATTCCAATTAATTATTTTGTCTCTGTGGCAGGGTGTGGGGGTGGAGAATGAATATATCACTGGTAACAGGAAAGCCTGGATGAAGCTGAATTCAGCAAGACCCAAAACACAACTACTAGTGCCTGAGAGCTGCTGCTGCTTAGTAATACGGCTTACATACAAACAGGTCCTCAAAGCTCAGAACTGCGCTTCCTGGTGCAAGGTCTGTGCTCACAGGTGAATAGGGCAGCCAGCCCCACACTCAGGCATCTGTTCCAAGCGAAAGCACCTGAGCACTCTGTACTGAGAATAGTAGCATCCACACACTGAGTTTTGTGGATTCCAAAAAGAGCCTTTAATGTAAGATTAGCAATTATGTCAGTTCCACTCTCCAAATGGACTCAATGATAAAGCTATAAGCACAAATACTATCACCAGACATGACTGCTAAAGCCCGTGCCCCAGCGTTTCCAGTCAGAGTCTTCATCAGGGGGCATGGCTAATAGAGCGACATCACTCAAATTTAAATGCAGTGGGTGATGATGTCATAGATGACAGAGCAGCTCACTTAAATTTTAAACCCCCTGCCCCTGTGAATGTTAGCTGCAGGTTAAAAACAAATAAATTCTTGAGATGCCAGTACTTCGTAAAGAACACATTTACAAATTGATTTATTTTAATATACTGGCATTTCAAACTTGTAGTAGATATTTAAACATCTTAGCACTTTAAATCCATTAAATATCATTTCCAGGCAAAGATGCCACCTATATTCAGAAAAGCTGCTCCAACAAAGAAGTCTGGGTTAATAAAAGGCAATCCACAAGAGTTTAGAACTTCCACTGCAAGGAACATGATTTCATACAAGATAAACAGTCCATTTAGAGGCGCACAGAAGAGGTAGAAAGATACTCCAAATACATGCCATGAGATCATTCTGTCTCTCGCTCAGTTCTTTCCTCAAATGAATACGTGACGACAGGGATCCTCAGGCAGTGCAAACTGAACAGTTTTAATAAGATAGAAAGCTGGAAGCCTAAAATAGAAAATAGAAAACGCATAATCAAGTTCCATCAAATCAGTGAGATTGCATCATGTTGACAGTTAACCTTTTGTGCTAAGCATTATGGGGGGCACATCATGGATTCCACTTCAGACTTATACACCCTTTAAACAACTGAGAGGGTAAAGGTAAAGGGACCTAATAGGCATGGCAACAGAAAAAGCCCTTTATGTTACAAAAAAGGTTTCAGGTTCCATTGATGGGGTGGCCCTCCTCCATTGCTCCCATGTGTCATTGGGTTACTTGATCTTTTTTCCTCACAGGCAGGACTTCTTCTAGGCCCTCCATCTATCATCTGGTGTCCTATGGGTGCTTCTACTCCAGGATCCTGAGCCTCTGGAGACCATACTGGAGGGCAACAGTGTCACCTGGACCCAGGGATCCTGCCACCATCCCTAAAGCCTGCAGGCCCTCCAGGCTCGGTTGCAGCTGGGGAGACTGAACCTTCCCTCTGTCCCTCTGGTGTTCACTGGACTGCTCCCCTCTCTGTTCTCCATTGACCCACAGCTACCTTACCATCCTACAGGGTAAAGGGGAAGGGCAGGGCTATGAATATTCATTCCTGATTTTTCCACTTCCAAGTGAGTCAGGAAGCTCTACAGATGACATGTCTCCATGCTGGGGCTCAATAGAAAACTACTCTCAGGGTCAGGCTTACCTTTTCCAGTGCTCTCTAGTAACCTGGTTTGAGCTGTATGAAGAGAGAGGCTGGTTACACTAGGGTTATCTTTGATTCTCTTACCCTAGAGGCACAAGGCACTGGGATACGCCTTATCTCATGACCCCCCTAGGGTTTAACAGGTGGTACCCCAGCCTCAGGTGATACCTTAATGATTTAACAGCAGGTGCTTTCAAAAGTTGTTCTTCATAGTTCTGAGCAGAACTATGAAGAACAACTTTTCAAGAATGTGCAGAATAACCTGAAATGTGCACAATGGGGCTAAATGTTGACCATGAAAGCTCTTGCATGGTTATTAGCTTTTTTAAGTCACAGGCCATTTAACAGAGTCTAGGAAACAGAGGGATCTGACCTCAGTCACCACTGAATTGATACTTTTGTACTGATTGTTTCTTTATTAAACGAAATGAGCAAATTATTAAAAAAAACATTTAACTTTGAAGCACTGGGGTTTCTAGGACACCTCAGCATTCTGGACTTTATAAATAATGTGATGAGTGGGGGAGCTTTGCAACCCCTCCAAATCTTTGGGAGTTAGACTTTGCAACCCCTATGATTCTTGTGAAATTATGCTATTGTTTGGTGGAGGGATAAGATTCTGTTTCTTGAGATTGTTATACATATCTCCACAGATTGCATTTAAAGCTGATACCACAGTGGAACATTTGGAAATGGTCACTTTCTGGTCAATTTGGAGATGTACTGTTATCATCTGGAGGGCTTTTGGAATGGACCCCAGTTCCTGTAGTCAGAACCAGATGTCCATAAATGCAGTCTGGAGAAAATGATAGGTGGGGACTTCGGATTTCCTGGCAATTATGGGTTGAAAAATGCTTTGGTTGCTTTGGTTATACACTTGTGTCCCAAATCCCAGGAGTGAATTCCTCTGTAATTGTTTTGGACCAGGTTTATGCAACTCCATTGTGAGAAGCCAAAGGACCCCCCCTCTAAGTTTAATGATGGGCCTCTTAGCTGAATAAGGAAGAACCAACAACTAACTCCTTTTGTGAAGAACTGGGACTCGGAGGAGATGCAGCCAAGAATGTCAGGAAAGGCCATCAGAACTCAAAGAGAAAAACAAACAGTAGCTTGTGGGAGAATATGAGTGGCTTGGGGTAGGACGGTCTTGAGTCTGAGAACCTGTGGAAACATTTGGGGGCTTTTTGGAGTTTCAGTTCCTCTCAGTTTGTTCCAGCTCAGAGCATGATATTTCCCCCTTTCAAGTCCCCACCCACTTTCTTGTGCCATCCAATGCCTTGTCAGCTTGGGGTGATTTGACATTTTGTGGACACCCATGACATCCACGTCCACCCTGAGCGCACCAGAGGATGTGCTCTCATTGTATGGATGCAACCACTCTTTCCCCGGAGCCTGACACTGTTCCATTAAAAAGCTGGTAGCGCCTATTTTATTACCCATTTTTATAAGTAGCCAGTTGTTCTTTTTCATCGCTAAAGCATTTTTATGTTGTCTTGCATGTGTGCAAGCAGCATCTTGCAGTAGTAGCACATTCAGAGGTGTGTCAGTGTTTGCGAATGCAGGGAACGCTTTGGTGGGTGTGTCCCTCAGCCATCATTTAGCGAACATACAGCAGTTTCAAAGAGAGCCACAGAGATGAAACAAATGTGCCGCTCGAATGAGGTGCAGTTTCCTCATTGGAGTGTCAGATGACAAAGCTCCATTACATGCCTTTTCTGGTGAAACATTCCAATAAATATGGTAGCTCCTGCCACCCACCACACAATCCCCACAAAGCTGACATCAGGGATGTCCAATCCCCATGTTGGCATGTCCCTCCCAGTTCAATTTGTTTGCTGATGGGGGTGCCCAATCCCCATTGGCATCATGTCCCCCCCACACACACTTTGTTTTCCGACGGGGGTGCTCAATCCCCATTGGCATCATGTCCCCCCCAAACTCGTGGCACACTGGGAGCCCACCCCAATGTGCCCAGAATAATTTTGTTTTACCTGTAAATAAAGAAAACCATCCCCCGAAGTCCAGTTTCTTTTTTTTTACCTGTAAAAAAAAAAAGGTCCCTTGTTATCCCGCCGCACCCCTTCCCCTAACCCGCACCCACCCTCTGCACTCCCCACACCCCTCATCCCATACTTACTCTCTGGAGTGCCGGCGCTGTGATCTTCTCTGGAGCAGGAACACATCTGAACTCTTCAAAAGCCGACTGGGAACTGAACAAAATGCCTTAAGCTTTATAATGGCAGGCAATGGGAGTTTCAACCTAGGTGGATATCTCAGCCATTTTTGGGAATTTTAGTACCAGATTTTCAACATGGGGTTCTTGGGACCACACCTCATGAACGCATGCACTGTTATCTTGCTACTTGGTCCCAAAAGGTGATTTCATGGTCACTGCACGGAATCATGAGGTGGGGGTCCCAAAAAGCCCATGTTGCAAATCTGGTGAAAAAAATCTAAAAAATGATTGTGTTATAAGTGTGCGTTGTGCAGTTTCCATGCATGCTCGTAACTTCGACAATTTTAAATATTTTCACTCCAGATTTTCAACGTTGCCATTTTTTTACACCTCCTTATGAACAGTACAGCTGTCATTTTTCACATCCTGCCTGAAATGTGTTTTCGCACCTGTGGTGCACAATGGCGTGGTTACTGTAGGAAATCAACTTTTGGGACAGATTAACAAAATCACAGTGCCACTGTTCATGAAGGGAGGTCCCAAATGCGTATGTTAAAAATGTGGTTAAAAAATCCCCAAAATAATTGCGTGACGGGTGTGCATAGTGCAGTTTCTACTCAAGCTCATGACTTCACCAATTTTTCATATTTTCACTCCAGATTTTCAACATTGCCATTTTTTATAGCTCCTCATGAACAGTACAGCTGTCAGTTTTCACATCCTGCCCAACATGTGTTTTCATACCTGTGACACCAAATGGCGCAGTCACTCTGCAAAATCACCTTTCGGCTAACAAACCGATAGTGCCACTGTTCATGAGGTGGGGTTACAAAAAGCCCATGTTGAAAATTTGGAGTGAAAATACCAACAAACATCCAGGATGTTAGGGTTTCCAACCATAACGCCCCACCCTGTAGAGGCTGACAGGCGTCAGGGGTGTGACTTGGGATCGTTGGCTGTAATGCTCATGCCATTCCACCCCCACCCCAACCCTGCAGCCAGTGACAGGCATCGAGGTGTGCCCTGGAGTCTTTGGCCCCAAAGTTCACCACATTCTCCTATACTGTGCTCATCTCAGCATATTTCCTTATGGAATGGGGTGAGCATAAGACCCGAAGATCCTAAGGTGCACCGCGACACTTGTCAGTCTCTGCAGGGTAGGGTGAGGTGAAATGACGTGAGTGTTATAGCCAATGACCCAAAGGCACACCCCAGCACCTGTCAGTCTCTGCAGGGTGGGAGTGGGGTTGGAGTCAGTTCAATACTTCACTGCTGTTCCTATTATGCATCTCTCTAACTCCTGCACTACCAGTGCCAATGCCAGCAAGACAACATTTGGCATTGACAAATGCTTATTCTTTTTCCATTTGCTAATTGGAAGGATTTCTATCTGACAGCACTAGGTGTGATGTGTGGAACAGCACTCTAATTGAAGGCTGACATATCTAGTTCTTTCCCCTTCATACCTCATCAGGATTGTGATATCACTAGAGATCATCCTGGCAGAAGGTGAGGGGCTCCTCTTAGTCAGTTGTGATGTCACAATGACTGACATCACAATGCTGATACGGTACTAAGGGTAGGAGCACTAGATATTTCATCCTCCAGGCAGAGTACAGTCCTGCATATCATAGTGGGAACAAGATGCAAGGGAGCACTGCTTCAAGCTGGCAGGGTGAAGTGTCAAAAAGGAGGTCAGAAGACGCTTCTTCACAAAATGGGTGGTGACGGGGTGGGATGAACTCCTGGAGGAGATTGTCTCCCTAGAGACAGTGGATGATTCAAGAGGGGGTGGGACAGAGTGAAAGGGAGGGTCAGGGCCAATGGGCAGGCAGGAAAGGGGCAGCGGATGTCAAGTTTGATGGGGCAGGGGGTGGAGTCCTCAGTTCATGTTGAAAAGGGGTTCTGCAATTCAAGCAGACTTGATAGATGAATATACCTTCTTCTGCTGGTAGTTTTTGAATGTCCATATTAAGTAAGCAAATCTTTTCAATAGCAAGAAAATGACTACAGATACAAAAAGTAAATGTTGGCTATATATATATATATATATATATATGTTTTTCTAATAATAGTGGGACATTAGCACATAATGGCAGAGCACCAAAATAGTAGTTGAAGAGGCCAGGTTCAATTCCCTGTGAATGACATTTAGAAAGTGGGAGGGTTGCTGGAGACCAGATAGGGTGTGCAGAGACAGATTAGGAAAGTAACATGTGGGCAGACTGGGTGCGGGTTGTCCTTTTCTGCTGACAAATTCTGTGTCTGTGTTTCTATAATTTCCTTACATTGGATAATATATAACATGGAGGATAATGCCTGAGTAACAGTGGTTAACCACGATGTAATCACCTCAAGCAGTTACCAGGATAACCAAGTAAACCTCAAGCGTGCAGCTTGAGAGGTTTACAGTTGTCGTGGCTACTGCGAGAGGTGATTACAGCCATGGTTGACCACCGTTACTCAGGTGTTATATTTTACAATGTATGAAAAAACTAGCCACTGTGAGGAAAAAAAAAGAAGTTTTTTTTATGTGCGTTTGTTCTGCTCAGCTATGAATGCCTCCCAGTTTGAATGTCGAGCAACTGAAGTGCTGAAATTAGCCATTGCGATCTATACTGTAGCGGATCTGTAACTGTCTGAATGGAATGTATGTGTTTTGAATGAATGTCCAAGCAGCAGATCACCTTTCCTTTCCAAGAATTTTGACAGGTGGGGACATTCTATCCTGTAATCCCATCATTATGACACAGTTAAGCAAGGTTTACAGCATTCTGATGTCATAAGGATGGGATTATCAGGTTATAAATGGATTCAGAACAGGGGTTAATAGACACTGTCCATACATTATATATAAAATTATATTTGTTTGCAGGCTAACTTTGGCAGTGTCTTTCTGACAAGTGCCTTTGAATTGGAAGGTCGAGTAGTCTAGCAGCAGAATAATGACTGGACTCCATGTAACTTACACAGGTTTATAGAATTTGTTGGCTGATAAAGATCCATTGGACCTTGAGCAAGTCACATGTGCTTCATACACTTTCAGCTATAAGACTGAGTAAAGCAGGATGCCACCTTGCGCAAACTAAAGCTGTATTTTGGTTGGCAGTGCATCACACCACTGTGCAGGCAACCTGGGTTTGGGAGTGGACTCTGGTTATCACACTGGAAGGTAGGCCAGGTTGTGGGCAGCTGCTGAGAGGCAGCAATCCTTGGCTGGGAAGGGCTGGTGGCAGGGTTCTGGCACCATGGCAACAGCTGTGGGTGAGCTTGGTCCTTCTGCAGGAGTGCACGGCGCATGCACGCGACCTCAGGCAAAAGATCATCCCATGGAGAGGAGGGAGGACTGCTGGAAAAAAATGGGGTGAAAATACACCTTGCTGCCATCTCCATAACAACTACAACCTGAACTGGTTATATACAGTATCTGATAACAGAGTACATCATTGGATGACAGAGGGGGGAAGGGCATAAAGATCTATATTGTAAAAAACAAGACCCCCCCAAAAAAAAAATTTAATGTGGGACCCAACTATCATGTGAACTTTTTCCCCTTTATTCAAGGCCAACAAAAAAACGTGCAGGGTTCCATGTGATATAAGCAACAGCAGAATCACGACCAGCAGATCAGCGAGTGCACATCGCCAAAAACACAAAGAGCAATGTGCACTACAACTAAAACAAAAACAGTGCCGATCGGCACCATACACTACACAGGCAATATTCGGGGCAACCCCTATGAACCCCCTCATGATGGGGGACTTGGCCCCCCTGCACCCCCCATTATCATTATGATCAACTCTGGGGGGGCCTGACACTGGGGTACAGAGTGAACTTTGGGAGGGGGGCAATTTGGAGGAATGGGACACACAGCAAAAAAACAGACATCCCAACCCACAGCAAATAAAGTTTTGTGCACATAGCTATCTCCAAACCCGAAGCCTCTCACACTGCAGGCATACACCATTACCACTACATCAAATGGCCATCTGGGAACTGCCTGGCCAAACTACCTCCCATATGCTGTTTCCCTATACCTCCTCTCACAGTCACCGTATTCTGCCTTTCACAATTCTTGTCTGTGACACTCACTGTTACCCTCCTCGCTATGCTTTCCCACTCCCTCTTATTTCAGGCAGTCAAACCGAGTCGCTCATATTGAGTCGCTCAGTTTGACTCACCCATATCATGGGATACTCCATGCAGGACCTTCAGACTGGCACAATTTGTATACCATGTGGAGACCAAGAGTGACAGTATGCACCCTGTTCTACATTATTTAATGTGTTCAGAATCCACCTCTCCATAGATCCAATACATGCCATGACAGTTCATAAAGATATATAACTGTAACCCCTGCCCACAACATATTTTGCTGCAGAGCTACAGCCAATCAGTAGACAGGCTGACAGCTCTATAAGAAAATCTGGGAACCAGCAGTCTGGGTCTCCATTCTGCTCAGTGACTCAACACAGCTGCTGTAGGTCTGTAAGTCACTGAGAAAGACAGAGGCTGCTAGGGCACAGAGGAGTCTGAAGGTTTTCTGTTTGTTTATTCCACACTGGGGGAGGGAGTGTGTGTGTGCTGAGAGACTACAGAGAAGGAATGTTTTAATTTTTTATTTTATAATTTTTGGCCAGACAAAGCACACTAACCAGGGCTTATTTCCAGGTGTGCCCTGGGAGTACAGGGAAGTTAAATGACTTGCTCATAGTCACACAGTATGCAAGTGATGGCTGTAGGTTTCAAACCCAGTTCCCCAGGTTTGTAGCTCATTGCTGTTAACCATTACGAAATACTGCTTCCCAGTTGTTGGAGAAGGGTGAAGTTGGCTTAAATCTTTCCCTGCTGGGAATCCCATCGGCACGCAGATGTGAGTGTGAAAAAGACCTAAGGTGTCAACGTGACTCAGTTGGTAGCACATCCACCTCTGGGCCAGAAGGTACTGTCAGGGTGTGCTGTCCTTTGGATGAGATATAAAACTGAGGTCCCTTCTACCCATCTCTAGCATTGCCCTGGTGGGTGTCCAGGTGGAAGTAAAAGAACCTATGGCACTTTTTGCAAGAATAGGGGTGTTTTTATTGAGGACATGCAGCCCGCTTGATAGGAATTCTGGGCCCCGGGTAAAGTTCAGACTCTGGGGCCCCTACCACCTTGCAGTCCCTTTCCTGCTTACAGTATGCTGGGTAGCCTGGGCCTCTCTTGGTGCTGGGCCCCGGGAATTATTCCCTGCTCCCCCACCCTCTCAAGGGCCCTTAGGCTGTGAATCTTATACAGTAACATAAGACACTAAAATCAAATTAGGCAATACAACTCAGGCAGTAAATAGAAAGAGAACATGAAATAAAACAGAGGACGATGGAGGCCCTGCAGCCAGTCAGGTGCCAGGGCGCCAAAGTTTGAATCGTGGCCGAGCTTAAATAGCCCAGCCACCAGTACTGTTCAACAGGGACTTGTGATCGCCACATCTGCGGTTGAGCAGCAGAGGCAAATCGCTGTACTGGCGGCCAGCATAGGGACCAGCAATTGCTGCATTGGCGATGGGGAGAAAGGTGGCATTGGCAACGGAGGAAGGTGGAGGACCGAACTGATGCTCAGAGGGCAGATACTGCGGCTGGAATTTAGCAGCAGTGCCCAGCCACAAAAGACAAACGCAGGGATCTGTTCTCGCTTCTCGTGGCTGATACCCCCTCCTCTGACCTTTGTTAAATACTCAAAAACAGGCACGGGGCAGGGCTTGACATTTGTGGGAAAGGACTTCAGTTGTAAACTGAAACTGAACAGATTATACTTAGGGTCTGGGGGGAGGAGCTCAGGGAGCAAGCCACTCGCATCAATAGTTGAAATTGTATGTTTGAGATTAATGACTAAGGTTTTAAAGTTATATGTCTATGATTAATGATAATTTGTTTGAGTTAAAGTTGGCAGGCTGAGTCAAGGTTCAGCTAATACGTCTGGATTAAGGTCAAATTGTTAAAAGGTAAAATTGTTTGGGTTGGAAGCTGGCAGGCTCAAGGCTCAGCTAATAGGTCAGGGTTAAGGTTTAATTTGTTAGATTGTGTTGAGTCTGGGATGGGCAAGACAGGGTGAGGGAAGGGGTTGTTCAAGGGCATGGCACCAGGGGCAAAAGGGAGCGGGGGAATGGCCTTGGGGAAGAAGGGTGCAGGCTGGAGGATGGACAGTACGGGAGGGCATGCCTGGGGGAGGTCAGTGGCAGCCTCAGGGATGGAGCTGTATGGAGGGCACAATGGGTGTGGGCCAGTGGCATAAGGGAGGGAGGAGGAGACAACCAGTGGAAGGAAGGAAAAGGGGCATGGAGGAGGAAGAATTGTGGGGTGTAATAACTGTGGTTGAGCATTGTTCATGAACACTCTGTGGAGACTGTGGACATGCCCAGTTTGCCTAAGGTTGGGGAGACTGGAGGCCCAGCTAGCACGGCTACAAAGGGAATTGTCCTGGGTGAAAGGTGAAAGTGTCAGGAGAATCACTGAAGGCAATCAAACAGAGGAAAGGAGACAGGCTGGCCAGCGGAACAGGAGGTGGTGGGGGTAAGTCACACAATGGGTTAGGGAAAGTAGGCCCAGATCCGGGGAGGGAGACAAGATGTGCAGTATAAGCGCCATTTTTGAGTATAGATTCACAGCAGGCTCAAATAGATATTGTTCCTTAATGGAGCTGATGGAGCATGAAGATGTCAATGGGTAGAGGTTAAAGGGAATAAGGAGCCATGCCAGGAAAGGCAGAAAAAGATGGAAGTAGGGGTTGATCAGGCTAAGGAGGATAATGGGAAGGGCGACACTGGGAAAGAAGGAAGAAATAGCACTGGGGGACATGATGTAACAGTCAGGAGTGAGAAAGAGGGAGGGAGGGAAGCAGGAGGGGGCATCTTAAGGAGGAAACAGAGAGGAGCACAAGGTACAGGTATCCAGGGAGAAAATGAGGTTCTGTGGACAAGGACAGAGAGCAACAGGAACGGAATAGGTGGAGACTGGAAGATGCATGGGGAGGGGCAAGACTGGGGACCATCTACAGGGGCAGGGACAAACGAATAGTGGGTGGAGGGGTGGAGGAGGAGGGCGACCAGGCAGAGGTCAAGAGGGGTGCGGGAGAAAGCCAGGTAAGGGCGGCAGAGGCACCCTTAGGGTGCGTGCAGAAAAAATTGGTAATAGTGTATGGGGACTCTATTATTAAATGGCTCCACTGGGTAAGAAAGAAAGTAGCCTTCAAGGAGAGGTTGTTTTTCTGTGAGCCAGGGATGGAGGTGAGCAGGGCACTCCCAAAAATTAAGAAGTGCATTAGGCTGATTGGAGGGAACCTAACCTGGTTCTCCACCTAGGTACAAATGACCTGGCCGGGGAGGAGGTGGGGGAAGTGTAGAGCGATTCATGGAACTAGATAGAGGGGGCAAAGAGATGGTGGATTCCATAGCCTTTTTAGAAGTTCTGCCAGTACACTGCACCTGTACAGCTAGACAATTGAGAATCAAAGACTTTAACCACTGGCTAAGGCAGTGGTGTAGGAGGGAGGGCTATGACTGTATAGGTGATTGGGGGGACACATGGGTGGACCAGCATCTGTATGCGAGGGACAGGTTGCATTTAAATGACAAGGGGGCTAGGATTTTGAGGGGAAAACTGCAGGGATACATAGATAAAATACTAGGGAGGGCTTTAAACTAGGAGAGGGGGAGGGCAAAACCAGGTGCAGCCCAGTGGGAATGGCGGGAGGATCTGACCTAACTTGCTCTCCACCACAGTTGGGGGTGAGAGAAGCCGAAGGGGGGGAGGGAGAGAAACAGGGCTGGTGGAAGAGCTTGCTAACAAATGCCAGGAGTCTAGGTAATAAGATCGGAGATCTACTGGTGGCGGTAGTGGAGGATGACCTGGACCTAACTGCAGTGACAGAGACCAGGTGGACTGAAAACTACAGTTCTGAGGTGGAAATACCTGGGTACATACTCTACAGGAGGGACAGAATAGGAAAAAGAGGGGTGAGGTTGCCCTTTATGTAAAAGATGGAATTAGGGTGATGATGTGCGGGGGGGAAGGGATGGACCGGCAGAGACCCTATGGGTCACTTTAAGCAAAACGAGGGGAAGGTTGTGAAGTTGGGAGTGGTCTACAGACTACCAAATCAGGGGGAGGAAATAGACAGGCAGGTGGCAAGGGAGATACAGGAGATGGCCAGCAAGGGGCAAGTCATGCTGGTGGGAGATCTAAATCTACCAGATGTGGCTCGGAACGTCCCGGCAGCATCAACAGAAAAGAGTAGGGAGTTGCTGGAAGCCTTGCAAGAAGTGTTCATCAGCCAACTGGTTAGGGAACTAACTAGGGGGAGTGCCATACTTGACTGGGTTATGACAAATGGGGACAGTGTCAAGGGGGTGGAGGTTGGGGAACATTTGGGTGACAGTGACCATAGGACAGTAAACTTTAGAATCAGAAATGATCAGGATAAGAGCAGTTCTAACACTAGAGTGTTAGACTTTAGAAAAGCAAACTTTAGGAGGATGACAGCAATGGTTCAGGAGGAACTAGAGGGGGAAAGAAGACTTGGAAGATGTAGAGGAGCTCTGGGGGGAATAAAGATAGGAATACTGAAGGTGACAGAACTGTGCGTTACGATGGTTGGCAAGAAAAGGAGGGGGAGGAAACCACTTTGGTTCATAACTGAAGTGAGGAGTGCAGTTAGGGAGAAAAGGAGGGTATTCAACGTATATAAAGCATCACAGAAGGAGGCTAACAGGGAGGAATATAAGGAAAAACTGTGGGAAGCAGGGAATGTGATCAGACTGGCAAAGGCTGAAATGGAAAAGCATATAGCAAGGGAAGCAAAAAGGGGGGGACAAGATTTTTCAGATACGTGAGCGACAGAAGGAAGGGGAAGTGCGGGATTATGAAGCTCAAGGGGGGTGCCAATGGTGGAAGGTGATATAGAAAAAGATGAGGTCCTGAATAGATACTTTGCATCAGTCTTCATGGTGGAGGAAGGGAAGGGCCGAAGTTGGAAAGTAAGAGAAGAATGGGTAGTGAGATGAACTCAAGTCCCTTTATGGAGGCTAGGGTACTGGAAGAATTAGAAAAGCTATGGACGGATAAGGCGATGGATCCGGAAGGGATTCACCCGTGGGCACTCAAAGAATTAAGACAGGAATTAGCAGCACCACTCACAAGGTTATTTAACCTGTCACTACACAGGGGAATGGTTCCTGGGGACTGGAAGATGGCCGAGGTAGTACCCCTACATAAGGGGGGAGGAAAGGAGGAGCCCAGGAAACTACCACCTGGTTAGCTTAACCTCTGTGGTTGGAAAACAGATGGAGGTGCTTATTAAGAAAAAGCTGATAAAATATCTTGAGGGGGGGGCCTCATGAATGATAATCAACACGGATTCACAGGTGGCTGGTCTTTCCAGACCAACCTGATTGAATTCTTTGACAGGGTGAGGGGGATATGGGACCAAGGTGGGAGCAGTGGACATGGCCTATCTGGACTTCAGGAAGGCATTTGACACCGTTCCCCACAGGAGACTGATAGGCAAGGTAGATAGCTCAGGGGTGGGGAGCAAGCTCACAAGCTGGTTAGAACACTGGTTGAATGTGAGGATGCAGAGGGCTGTGGTGAATGGAGGGCACTCAAAGGAAGAAAGGGTGTCAAGTCGGGTTCCCGAGCAGGTCTGTGTTGGGACCCATACTCTTCAACATATACATTGGGGACATCATGGAGGGTCTTTGGAGGAAAGTGTGTCTGTTTGCTGATGACATGAAGATATGCAGCAATAGGGTTGATATGGCAGAAGGGTGGGGGTGGAAGATATGAGGGAGGGTGTGGTTAGGCTGGAGGAGTGGTCAGAAAGGTGGCAGCTGCAGTTCAATATAAAAAAGTGCAAAATTATGCACATAAGGGAAAATAATCCAAAGGCGAAGTACCAGTTTGGGAGTAAGGAACTGGAGGTAATGAAACAGGAAAGGGACCTGAGGATCACTATTTCAGACAACCTGAAAGTTCAGAGTCAGTGTGACAGAGCTGCAGGAAAGGCACTCAGAATGCTGGCATGCATAGGGAGGAGATTCACAAGCAGGAGGAGGGAGGTGATCCTGCCACTATACAAAACCATGGTCAGACTGCACATGGAATATGGGGTCCAGTTCTGGAGGTCATACCGGCAAGTGGACAAGGACAGGCTGGAAAGGCTCCAGAGAAGAGCAACCAAGATGGTGTGGGGGCTGCAGGGGAAGTCATATGAGGAGAGACTGGGAGAGCTGGGCCTTTACACACTGGAGGAGAGGAGGGAGGGGTAGGATATGGTGGAGTCATTCAAGCATTTGAAGGGCATCAACAAGGTGAGGGTCAATAGCATCTTTAGAATGAGTAAGAACAATTCCACTAGAGGGCATACCTACAAACTAGAGAAGGGAAAATTCAGAGGGGACATCAGGGGGAGGTTGTATAATGAGAGGGTGAAAAGGTCATGGAACAGTCTGCTGGAATGGGTGGTGGGGGTGGATACGGTAGACAGCTTCAAAACAGTCTGGGGTAGATACATGGGCCTAACGGGCAGGGAACAGGCTGGTAAAGGAGAGAAGGGGTCCTCTTAGGGGAAGGTCATGGGCAGACTGGATGGACCGTAGGGTTCTTTTCTGCCAACAGTTTCTATGATTCTATGATTTTAAAACAAACCAATCTGAAACTAAGGACAATCACAGAGGGCCAACGCACCAGCCTACATAACATTTCCAAAGAAGTCAAAACTGCTGTCTAGGGAAGTGTATGTAGTCCTCCTGATACAAAAGAAATAACTGTCGTTTAAGACAAGTAAATAAGCTGACCCAGTGGCACTGGAGGTTGAGGTGCTGGTCACTACACTTCGTGCCATGCCGGCAGCCCGGATTTGAAAACGAGCCTGGGCTGCTGGGGGTCGGCAGGGGGAAGAGAGGATTGAGCATCTGGAAGACTGCTCTCCTCTCTGGAGGGGAGGTAGACTAGTCATCCCGTTCGTTGACTTCCCTCTGGCAGTGGCTGGAGGACAGTATGGGTTGGGATGCTTGATCCAAGGTCCTCACGTCAGAAGGGAAGGGGGACGGGCAAAAACATGGAGGTAAATGAGCCTGGCAGGCTCAATGATGGTCTGTTGCTCCCGGGAGCAGTCCCCAGATTCTGGATTGCGTCTCTTGGGGTGGGGAGAGAAGTCAGCAACCTCCTCCTGGCCCCGCCACGGGGGGCACTCTGCAGGGGAACTACCGGGATCACCTAGCATGGGAGTGACTGGACTGGAGAGAGAGTACCTCCGTTCAGAGGGCTGTAGTTGCCTGCCAGGGCTCCGGCAGAGGATAAACAAATAATAGAAAAACCAAAAAAATAAGTAAACAATTCTAGGTGGGACCATTACTGTTGATGGATTACCCACTTGCAATGAGCTTGCCAAATATAAAATTTCAAAAGGTCACAAAGCACATTCGGTGTACTAGGGTGGTACTTACTCCAAATCCCAGTATAACATGCCAGAATAATTTTCCATAGTCAATCAGAGTCAATGAGCCATAGTGTATACAGTACGTGCTCCATGAGGACTCATTCGGTGGCCAGCTGCAGTGGTGTGAGGTGGGATGTGCTGGTCGATGATCACCGATTGATATGGGGGGGGGTGCAGGGTGGTGGGTTACACTGGATGAAGTGGGGAGGTGGGGTGAGTGACCATAGACTAGCAAGGAATGTTTTTTTTCAAATCTGGGGATGGCGGTCAGTGACCGGGGAGAGGGGGAGGGACTACTACACTATGGAAAATTATTCTGGCATGTAGGGTTGGCAATTGGGGACCTGGGAGGGATCACTACACTATGGAAAATTACTTTGGCATGTAGGGTCAGGGATGGGGGGCCGGGAAGGGACCACTACACTATAGAAGATTATTTGAACATATCGGGTCGGCGATTGGGGACTGGGGGGGGACCACTACAATATGGAAAGTTATTTGAACATATCAGGTTGGTGACCAGGGAGGGAAGGGTACCACTAGATTACCAGGGAATAACAAAATTTATTTGGGGACGGCAATCAGGGGATGGGGGCACTGGACCACCATGGAATCTGACTGTGTGGGACATGGGCTGAGTGGGGGGTCTGTGCTAAGCCACCAGCAGAGATTCAGCACAAAATGGGCCCATAATGGTTAATGCTAATGGCCAATAGTGCCTTGCATTCCCAATGGCCTCATTGCATGACTACCAATCAGAGGGTACCACCATTGGGAGGGCATTCTGCTGCCAGAGATAGATGGCCAGGAGGCATCTCTTTGGGTCCTGTTCCTACTTCTCCCCACCCATAATGGACTGGATGTGGCGCATGACATCCATAAAAGTTGGATCGTCAGGAGGGGATTTTGGCACCTCTTTGGGAGGGTTGTCCCCATCTGAGGACTCCCAGGTGATTAGGATGACTCTGAAGAATTGGAGTCATCCTTAGTAGTCTCATTATCTGGGGCCGATGCCAGAGGCTGACACTCATCCCTACGAGAGTCTGAGCTGATGTCAAGTCAAGCCCCGGAAGACCCCGATATGCAGGGATGGCTAAGCCCAGCCTGGTCTGGGTTCTTGGGCTGGAGGATGGAAAGGAGACACCGGAGGTGGCCCCTGAGGGGCAGGGGTCTGCCTCTGGATGAAAGGCCACCACACCAAGAATACAGCATTATAATCCAGTGGTGGCGGTAGACTGTAGGAAGGTGCCAGGTAAGGATATGATGGCAGGGGAGCCGGTGTAGGATTCCCAGGCGTAGGTCCATCTGACATTGGCTGAGGATCTGGTGTCAGCCCAACAGGTGTAGGTTGCAGCGTAGGTTGCGGCAGGGGGTGACAATAGAGTCAGGTCCATAGGCTGGGGCTGCGGCAACACTGGAGGAGGCCAATCAGGTGTTGGCCTGGAATGCCCAGGAGAGGGATCTGCCAGCACTGGCCTAGCTGGAGAAGCAGGCACCTGAGGGAAGGAGACCCCTGAGGCAAAGGCAGAGGTGACGTCGGAGAGGAGGAAATGGTGGTGGCCTGCTGCAGGCACTTCCTGGAAGGACTGACGTTGGTCCCAGTAGTGGGAACCGGAGAAGGCAGTGCCATGGCTTGGGGGAGCAATGGTTATGGAACTGACACCTTGGGAACTAACACTAGCCAAGCCACCTTGCTGAGAGCCCACTGAGGATAAGGGCCTGAGTGTCAGGGGCTGAGAGGCAGGAGACAAAGTCCCCTGCCCCAAAGAACCACCGACCAAGACAGAGATAAGGCAGGTGATGGAGCCACTGGGAGCCCAGAGGAAGAGAGCTCTGGTGGGGCTGAAGGGCTGACCCCAGGCAGGAGGAAGACCACTTCACAGTCGATGGTTTGTGGGATGACTGCAAGCGGGAAGCAGACCTGTCCTGGTGTTTATGCTGATGTTTGTGCTTCCTGGATTCCTCCTTTTGAGACGATGAAGAGGCTCCATAGGATTGTACTAGCAACGCTGAAGAGCTCCTGGTCTGCAGTTCCTTCTCTGCTTCAAAAGATGGCTCTCCAGTGTCTTTAGATGATGTCTCCGAATGGCAAGGTTGAATTTTTGGCAAAAATGTGGATCGAATTGCAGCTATCCAGGTAGAAGGGCAAGTGGGATCCAGTGATTACAACATGGTGTGGTTTAGCATAGGGACAGAGACTCACTCAAGTCATACTAGGACAAAGGTTTTGCAGTTCAAAAATGCTGACTTCGTTGAAATGGGGAAGGGTATCAAAAGTGCCCTGGAGAGAACGGGGCAGGAGGGGGAGTGGAAGAACAGTGGAAGCATCTAAAGGAAGTCTAACTGGAAGTAACAAACCAATGCATCAGATTGGTATCCAAGGCAAGAAAAGGAAAAAGCCACTGTGGTTCTCAAGAGAGATGGTGGTAAAGGTCTGGGCAACAAGGAAAGGGTTCAGGAAATATAAGGAGACCCAAAGGGAGGAGGACAGGAAGGAGTACCTAGAATGTCTAACGGAAGCGGGAAAGGCAGTAAAGAGAGCAAAGGCACAGATTGAGAAAGGTTTAGCATAGTCAGTTAAGAAAGGGGACAAGACATTACTAATATACTAACATACTATCATACTAAGATGCCAGCAGAATAGGCCATACGGTCTATTGAGTCTGCTTGAGAGTCGGCACCCATTCAGGGCACTGCTGCCACCTACCCCTTCTCCCCTGATAACCCCCCACCCCAACCTCCGACCGAAATACACCTCCAACTTTGGCATTACTCAGCTTCACCTTCCCCCTATACCTGTCCCATCCCCTCTTGAACCCCTCCACCATATGTACAGCCACCAGTTCCATAGGCAGTGCATTCCAAGGTTACACCACCCTCTTAGTGAAGTATCTTTTTCTTGTCTCCCCCATGAGCCTCCCACCCACCAGCCTCATTGCGTGCCCCCTGGTGACCCCCTCCTCCCTTAGTTTGAACACTCTGTCTAAGCTTATCCTAGTCACCCCCTTAAGGTATTTAAATACCTCAATCATATCCCCTCTGTCCCTTCTCTCCTCCAGGGAATACAAGTTCAGCTCCTCCAGTCTCTCTTCAGTATTCACAGAACATGGGGAGGAGTAGGGGCACAGCACTACAGAAGTTGCCAAGGGGGTAAAGAGGTGAACAATAGTCCATTCACAGGGGAAAGAGTCCTGCAGGAGCTCACTAAATTGAAGGTGGACAAAGCAATGGGACCAGATGGCGTACCCCTAAGGATATTAAGAGAACTGCGAAGGGAGATAGCAGAACCTCTGGCAGCCATGTTCACTAAGTCATTCAACACAGGGGTGATACCAGAGGATTGGAGGAGGACACATGTGGTCCCTCTACACAAATCTGGCAGCAGGGAGGAGGCGGAGAGCTATAGGCCGGTTAGTCTCACCCCAGTAGTGGGGAAGATCATGGACACATTGCTTAAAGAAATGATAGTCGGGCATCTAGAAGCCATTAGAGCACAGAACCACAGACAACACAGATTCACAGTGGGGAGGTTATGTCAGACAAATCTGGTTGATTTCTTTGACTGGGTGACAAAGGAAGTAAATTAGGATGGGGCAGTGGAAGTCACTTACCTTGATTTCAGCAAAGCCTTTGACGCCGTCCCACATAGGAGACTGATAAACAAGCTGGGTAAGCTGTGCATGGGGATAGGGAGGTAAACTGGGTTAGAAACTGGCTAACAGACAGGAGGCAGAAGGTGGTGGTAAATGGGGTGCAGTCTGGGGAGAGGGGGTGAACATTGGGTGCCTCAGGGATCGGTCCTAGGACCAGTCCTGTTCAATGTCTTCATTAGCGACATTGCAGAAGGGCTGGAGGGAAAGGTCTGCCTGTTTGCAGATGACACCAAGATCTGTAACAGAGTGGATACCCCGGGGAGGTAGAGAAAATGAGGAGGGACCTGGGGAAACTTGAAAAATGGTCTGAGGACTGGCAACTGAACTTTAATTCACAAAAATGTGCAACATTATGCACCTGGGACACAGAAACCCTGGTGAAAGCTATAGGATGGGGGAGAGGAGTTGCTGACAGTCACAAAGGAGGAAAGGGACCCGGGGGTTATTATTTCAGATGACCTGAAAATGTCAAAGCAGAATGCTAAGGCAGCTGGGAGGGCCAGTGGCATGCTGGGGTGCATAGGCAGGGGTATCACCTGTAGAAGGAGGAAGGTAGTGATGTCATTATATAAAACCATGGTCAGGCCTCACTGGAGTACTGTGTGTGAGCAGTTCTGGAGATGGTAACAAGCTGGAGGCAGTCCAGAGAGGTGACTAAGATGGTACAGGGCTTGCAACACAAGACTTATGAGGAGAGATTAAGGGACCTCAATATGTACTCACTGGACGAGAGAGAAAGGAGAGAGACATAGAAACATAGATTTTGATGGCAGATAAGGACCGCTTGGCCCACCCAGTCTGCCCATTTCCCTACTTGATGGATAAGCTGCAGATCCTAGTTAACCAGCAGCCTACTTCTTCCTACCCCACCCCCTAGAATTGCCTTATGACTGTCCCATGCATGCATGAATTCCCCACTGTTTTTGACTCACAACCTCCTCCGAAGGCCGTTCCATGCATCCACAACCCTCTCTGTGAAAAAATACTTCCTTAAATTACCTCTGAGCCGCCCTTCTATCTTCAAATTGTGCCCCCTTGTTCTTGCACACCTCTTTTTTTGAAAGATGCTACCCTCTTGGACTTTGTTGATTCCCTTGAGGTACTTGAAAGTTTCTATCATGTCCCCCCTCTCCCTCCTTTCCTCGAGGCTATACATATTTAGCTCCTTAAGTCTCTCTTCATATGTCTTCCAGTGCAGACCTTGCACCATTTTAGTTGCCCTCCTCTGGACAGCTTCCATCCTGTCTATGTCTTTGCGGAGATTGGGTCTCCAGAACTGCACGCAGTACTCCAGATGGGTCTCACCAACTGTCTGTACAGAGGTAATAACTTCCTGTTTTCTACTGGTGATGCCTCTCCCACGCATCCCAGTATCCCCCAGCCTCCTTGCTGCCCTCTCACATTGCTTGCCCACCTTTAGATCATCTGATATGACTACCCCCAGGTCCCTTTCCATTTTTGTTGTTGTTAGTATCTCACCCCCCATTATGTATTCTTCCCCTGGGTTTTTGTTTCCCAGGTGCATTACCTTGCACTTCTTAGCATTGAATCTAAGCTGCCATACATTTGACCATTCCTCTAACCTTGCCAAGTCCTTTGTCATCCTTTGCACCCCACCTTGTGCATCAACTCTGTTGCAGATCTTTGTGTCATCTGCAAAGAGACATACTTTTCCTTCAGTCCCTCTAATGATCACTTATAAAGACATTGAAAGGACGATCTAATACTGAACCCTGCGGTACCCACTAGTAACCCCTTTCTTCAGTGGACTCCATTTACTATTACTCTCTGTGTCCTATTCTCCAGCCAATTCTTTACCCAGGCTGTCATCTTGGGACCCACTCCCAGGCTGGCTAACTTGTATATTAATCTTTGTGTGGGACTGTGTCAAACGCTTGCTAAAGTCTAGGTAGGCCATGTCCACAGCCCTCCCTGATCTACTACTTGGTCACCCAGTCAAAGAAATCTATCAAATTTGTCTGGCATGACCTTCCCTGTGAATCCATGCTGTCTTGGGTCCTGTGCCCTCTAGCCTCTAGATACTCAACAATTCTTTCCTTCAGAAGTGATTCCATCATTTTCCCTACCACTGAGGTTAAACTAACAGGTCTGTAGTTTCCTGCTTCTGCCTTGCTCCCACTTTTGTGAAGGGGAATCACATCTGCCCTCCTCCAGTCCTCAGGTACCACCCCATCCTCCCATGATTTGTTAAAGAGGGTAGTTAGTGGTGTCACTGGTTCTACCCTTAGTTCTTTTAGAATTCTGGGATGATTCCCATGAGGCCACATTGCTTTATCCACCTTCAGTTTTAAGAGTTCTTTCAGAACCCATTCTTCTATAAATGGGCTGGTATCAACTTCTGTATCCAGAGTGTTTCTGCTGTTTGTTTTAGGTACCTCCCCCTCTTCCTTTGTAAATACTGAGCAAAAATATTTGTTTAGTATCTCTGCCTTTTCACAGTCACCCTCTGCCCACCTTCCCTCCCCTTTATTAAGCCTCACTAACCCTCCCTTGGTCTTCCTTCGCTCCCTGATGTACCTATAAAAGGTTTTATCCCCCTTCTTAACTGAGTTGGCTATCTTTTCCTCGGTTTGGGCCTTTGCTGTTCTGACTGCCTTCCAGCATCCTTTTGCTTTAACTGATACAGTTCTCTGTCCTGCTCCTTCTGTGATTCCTTGTACTTCCTGAATGCTTTCTTTTCTCTTGAACTTTCCTGCCACTTCCTTTGAGAACCATAGTGGTTTCTTACATCATTTGTTTTGTTTATTTGCTTCACACAAAGGCTTGTTACCTCTGTGATGGCAGTTTTATTATTCCCATTGTTCTTCCACCCTACTTCCTGCCCATTTGCTAGTGCATTCCTTAGGCTCTCACCCATTTTGTCAAAGTCAGCCCTCCTAAAGTCCAGTACCTTTGCCTTTGTATGGCTTGACTCTATTGCTCTGTTTATTGTGAACCATACTGTTCGATGGTCGCTAGTTCCCAGATGGCTATGCACTTCTACATCTGTGATCCTCTCTTCATCTCCATTTGAGAGAACCAGGTCTAAGATTGCTCCCTCTCGAGTGGGCTCCAATACTAGTTGTCTAAGGCATGCCCCCTGTAGGACATCTAGAATAACCCCACTCTTCGAAGTGGCTGCTGCAACTGCACTCCAGTTAACATCTAGCATATTCAGATCACCCAACAGCAATATCTCCCCTTTTTCTGCCATTCTAAGTATTCTTTCTATCATTTCCTTGTCCATTTCCTCCCCCTGAGAAGGGGGTCTGTATACAACCCCTGTGTGGATTGTCAGTGCCATGCCGGTCTCCAAATTTACCCACAGAGCTTCTTCTCCTCCCTGTTTTCCCTTTTGTTCTGTTGCTTTGATTCCTTCCCTTATGTAAAGAGCTACTCCTCCTCCTCCTCTTTAACCCTCCCTGTCCCTCCTGTAGATAGTGTATCTTGGTATGTTTACATCCCAGTCATGGTTTTGTGTGTACCATGTTTCTGTGACTGCTACGATATCCAGATGTTCCTCCTCCATCAAGGCCACTAATTCAGGAAGCTTGTTACACAGACTACGAGCATTGGTACTCATTGCTCTCCATTTTTTGATGGCTTTACCTTCTTTTGCAGCATCCCCACTGACCTTCTACCTCAGTCTTTTTCTCATTTAGTACCCTGTTTTGTAGGGAGAGGCTGGGATTTTCCTGCTGCTTATCAGTGCCTGCCCCCTTGACTAGTTTAAAAGCTTGCCAATGAAGCATTTAAACCGATTGCTCAAAAGACTTGTTCCCTTCCTGGACAGATTCAGACCATCCTGCCAGTATAGGCTGGTGTCTGATAGAAACATTCAATTATCTCAAGGGTATGAACAAGGTGGGGGGGCATTTTCCAATACAGGATGAGCACAAGAATGAGGGGGCATGATATGAAATTGGAAGGTGGTAGGTTAAGAGGGAATATGAGGAAGTTCATCTTCACAGAGAGGGTAGTGGATGCATGGAATAGTCTGCCTCAGGAGGTGGTGGGAGTGAACACTGTGAATGGATTCAAGCATACTTGGGACAGGCATAGGGGAACCATAGAGGTACAGCAGCGGGTGGGTCAGAAGCAGTAATCCAGTACAAGGGCTTTCGGGCAGACTAGATGGGCCAGGCGGTCCCTACCTGCCAACAGTTTCTATGTTTCTATGTTAAAACTTGCAGGCTTCAGTGTCATGGCTGGTACCTAGGTGGATGAGATACGCAGAGTGGCTGTCCATTTCAGGGATCTGTTTGCCACAGGCACAATTTGAGGAGCGGTCGGAAGATGAGGCAGGTGGAGAAGACATGAACTTGTTGATGAAAGCACTAAAAAATTGATGTTATAAACTTAAGAAAGAATGAAGAAATAAAAAAGTGTGGCAAGCGCGGGTTGTGGTGGTTGACTGTAGCTACAACATCTGCTAAGGTCCGACACGCATAGGTCGACGATGGGAAAAGAACTGAGGTAGGTGTGGGGGACTGCCCGCCTTTATAGACTAGGCTGATGTCAGCTGACTGATGTTGTGGTGGGTAGTCCCCCATGGTAGACTGCTAGCTGGAAGTTTTCCGTGTGGTTCTGGTACCTAGTGGCTTAGTCCTACTGGTGTGGCCTGCTGCAAGAGCCTTCCTCAAAGTAAGAGCACAAGATTTCAACCAGAAAGGATTTTACCTTACCAAAATGCTGTACAGTCACAATGAATATTAAATATCTACACTATAGAATTACAGAATATACAGTAAAATACAAATGTGAATTAGCACACTAGGGAATGCAAAATAAAAATAGTTTAAACGGACAGGCTGCAGAAAGAAAAAAGGCTCTCTAGTTTTGCACTAAAATCTATAGAACCTTACCCCACTTGCAGGACTTTATGTTGTGCATGGACACACACAATACAATAGGGATGGTGACATTTTGACTCGGGGTCCCCTTCTCCAGTGGGCAACCGATATCTTCCTGTGCCAAGTGAAATCTGCCTGTTTTGGCCAAGGCACTGACACTGCAAAAGGGGAGGCACAGAAGCATGTTTTTTCTGCAAGTACTTACTTTCACATGATAAGGAAGAACTCTCAGGCTACTAATCAAAGTTAATTAAGTGCCCAGTCCCAGAAAGAAATCTGCTCACCAATGGGGTCCTTTTTAGTTGATCAGAATGACTGTGCCCTTTTGAAATGGACTACAGCATGAGACCATCGTTACACTATGCTGTTGTGAAATTGAACCCTTTCTAATTACCTGTGAGGAATATGTCAGAAATACAGTAATTCCCCAACTATGTCACAGGTATGTCCCATGAACAGAATGCCACATTCCCCCCCAACAAAAAAAATGAAAGGGCACCTTTTTAGCAACACAAAAAGGCACCTGTCATGTGAGCTGGCAAAGTACCAATTGACTCTTTCTTCAAGGCTTACCTCCACTCCCTGATCTGTAGTCCATTGCCTGGACAGTCCATCTGCATGGGCGGGCTGGAAACCACTGCAGTACTGAATACTCATATTGTACAACTGTTGCACCAGACTCCAGTAATGTGGCATTCTGCCGATTTGTTCTATGAAGCCCTGTTACGTGGTTGTGGTCAGTGCCAAATGTAAACTTCCTCCCATAAAGATGCAGCTGCAAGTTTTGCAGTGCCCGTACAATCCTCAGACACGCCTTTTCAACTGTGGTGTGGGCACCCCCTCTTTGGGTAGCAGTTTCCAGCTCAGATACACAACTGGGTGTTCTTTCCCAGTGGGCATGACCTGGCACAGATCAGCCCCTAACACATGATCAGAAGCAACTGCATAAACAATGAATTTTAGTGCATAGTCGGGACAGGCAAGCACAGGTGCCAGGCATAACACTTCGTTCTGTTGGCAGAATACCTGATCACAACATTCTGTCCACTAAACCTTTTCAGGCACTTTCTTAGTGAGATCTGTCAGGGGTTTTCCTATGCTGCTAAAGTTTGGGAAAAACCTTCAGTAGTACCATGCAGTCCCCAGAAATGCCCTGATCTGTTTTTTTAGTGGTGGGCTTGGTCCATATGTGAATGACCTCAATTTTTGCTGACTGAGGCTGCATGTGCACACTGTCTACTGCGCGAGGTATGACACCTCTGCCATCAGTATCTGGCATTCTTTCCCTTAACCGTTAGCCCTGCGGCTTGCAGTCTGTGGAACACCTTCCTCACATGACTGACTTGATCCTCCCATGTCTGGTTGTATATGATGAGACATGGGCACCTGAAGGAATGCAGGTGGCATCTAGAAGGGAAATGAGTGGTGCAGCTGCATCCTGGCTCTGGGCAAAGCACCGTGTAAGCAAACACAGAACAGTGCACTCTGAGGATAGACAAAATGGGGGCTGTAGGACTGCACTGTTACCCCCAGTCAGAGTGGAGGTGCATCACAAAATGTTGGCGTTCAGCTGGGGCTTACCCAGCTGGCTCATGTCTGTTCTTTACTGTATAATGCATTGCTGATTTCTAATGAAATGAATTGGTATCTTTCCTGAAAAGGTGCTTTTTTTTGTTTGCTTATGACAATTTCATCCATGTATGTCAGCACAAAGTTGCCCACACTGGACAGAATGTGGTCTAAATGACAGTCACTGGCCCTATATTGTCCCCCAACCGGTCACGATGGAGGGAAGAGCGGCAGACAGGCTGGGAGGAAGCAAACACTTGACTGGAAGGAGCAGGTCACTGGCTTAGGGGCAAAAAACTTGATAAAAATGTCTACACATATTACTAGGTCTGAAAATAGGTTTGAAGACAAGAAGAACCTTTCAGGACTTTCTTAGGTTGCATTGTTGTTCGTCTTTTAGGATCATGCTGTTTTCCACATGCACCAACTTGTATTTGTTTGCGCTGTATTTATACTGTTATTTTGTTTTGACCTACATGATGTATTCTTCTATATACCCTTCCCCTAAGTCACGCTTGGAAATGCACTTTGACTCAGTCTGCCTTTCCTGGCTACCAATTTCTAAATAAATGGTGAGAAACTATTCTAAGTACACTGGACTGGGCGCATGGAGGGCTAAGGCACTGGATGCCTCACCTCCTACCACACTGACGACCGAAGTTTGTGAGTGAGCTTGGGTCACTGGGGCCATTTGGGTGGCAAAGGATTAAGTACACAGTGGACTGCTGTCCTATCCAGAGAAGAGGGGGGGTCAGTTTCGCCGCTCTGAGACTGCCACCACGTGGAGGCCTGATGGTGGGGAAGTCAGTGCAGTTCGGCAAGGGGATCTCCAGGGGAAGGTGCAAGGTGCATTCATGCCTCTACATACACACACATCTGCATCATTTCATGCCACCAGGTGGGGAACCAAAATGAGGAAAAAGTCTGGCAAGTTGGAATATGATGTCTGACCCATTGCCTGGCCTGTGTCGCCACCTGGGATGCCTCTTATCTGGATTGTGCTGGGGGAGGACAGATCTCCCCTTCTTTGCCGCACCACAGGGACGGAGGATCCATGGGAGAACTTAGAGGCAAGTCCCAATGGAGGCAGATGCTGGTTGGGTGTGCATGGGAGCAGATGGCCACTGACATCAGGGTCACTAGAAAAAAACTTAATTAAAAAAAAGAGAAACTGTTCTAAAGGTCAGGAAGAGGATGTTACTGCACTTGTTTTGGTTTCCAGCTTTTGTGCCCATCTCCCACCCTGATGGTTGAGGTTATGAGAGCCATACACTTTCTTCAGTCAAGAGGGATGCCTGGAGAGTTGCTGCTTTCACAGCTGAAACCAAGTCCGCTCCTTGGTCAGCCGACAGGGGATTGTGTAAACATCAAGCTGCTCACATCCTCCTTCTTTGAAAGCCCAGTTCTCGGCTAGTTCCCAGTATGGGATTTCAAGGCTTACATGTGATCCCAAGTCAGCCAACCACCATCCCTACCATTCAGGACAGGCCATCCATCCTTACTTTCCTGATTTATGAGGTGCTTTGGGGATGGGATTTGTCCATAAAAACATTTTGTCAAATAAAGTAGAGGATGTCAATATGAACAGAATAGATGGCCAGCTAAGTACACCAAGACTGTGTTCCCATCAAGGGATCATTTAAGCAATAAGGCATGACCAAGGGTTATGTTAATGGTTTGTTAATCACCTTCTAGGTTTGTACTGTGGCATGAGGTGTAGCCAAGTGCCACATGCCCCTTGAGGGTGATTAACTGACCATTAATATAATCCCTGGGAGTGCCTTATTGCTATTATAATACAAAATGTTTTCAAACAGTGTTAAACCTTGTTCAGCATATGGCTAAGCTCTACATGTATGTTAATAAAAGATTAACATAAGGCTGTTAGAATGTTTGCAGCCAGTCAGAAAGCTCCATTTCTCAGACCGTTTTTATAATATGACATTATAAACAATGCAAGCATAGCTGGGGTGCTCTGTGATGTCATATGTTCCCCAAGATGGCAGCTCAGCCTTATTGTACATACACTGCTTGCCCATTTACTATTTTCATAGTGTAGGGCTGGTCACTCATCAGTAAAAAACACTTGTTGGCCTTTAAACTGACTAGACTTACAGATGTCTTGTTTCTGTCCTCTTTCTCAATAAAATGTTATTCATTTTGCAATAACAGCAACAATCACATTCAGTTATGTATCATTATCATATACCAACTGTAACTCCAGTTCTAACAGGTATATACTTAACATATGAAAGAAAAAAGAATGAAAAACTACTATTCTAAGAAGTGGTTTTAAATTTTACCACTGTCATACTTCATTGGATCAAATGAATGTTATCTAATAAAAAATGCACTGCGATCTAAATGCCAACACTGGAAGGAAGAGAAAAAAGAAGCAAACAAGAGAAGTCAGTGTGTGAAAGAAACTCAGTTCTAGTAACTCAGGAGTGTATTGATTCCAATCTGGAGAAGAAAATGCTCTTTGAGAAAAAAGACAAAAAAAAAAGAGAAACATATAGAATAATGCATGAGCAACCATACACAACAAGACTGTGTTTCCATTGAAGGGTCGAGATGACATCATAGGGACACTTGAGAGCAAAGCTCGAGAGGTCCCTGATGCCATCTCAACCCTGAGATGGAAACACATGCTGAGTGGTGTTTTGGTGGCCCCATACATTATTTTTTATAGTATATGGGTTTTATAGTACAGGTGTAAATAAAATGGATCAGGCTGTAGTACTTCTGTTCTTAGTAAAGCAATGAAAGCAATCACTTTTAAAATCTAAAATATGAATGGTAGATTTATGTTTCGGGTGAGGGTGGGGGGCAGGGTAGCCTCGCAAAGAGAGACTGATGGGACAGACTTCAAAGGGAAAAGTTATAGTATAGTAATGATGTCACAACTATAGTACAACTACTTCTCATGACCTTTGAACTGTACTACAACAACTTTTTGTGACCATCGAACTGTCCTACAACAAGAAAATTGCATGTAAAGAAATCCATACACAACAGGGGTTAACCATTTACTGTAATTAACAAGCATTTGTCAATGCCAAATGTTCGCTTGCAGTGTAACAGGGCTTTAAAGAGCCCCTGCTGTTGTTGGGACAGCTCCGAAAAACATAATGTCTGGGCACAATTTAGCTTATATTTCACCCTTTTTGTAATTTTCACCCTTATTTGTTTATTACCAAGGACATTTGCATGGAAATAGGATCTCTGTCCTATTTGTTCTCTCTGCTTGCCTACTTGTGCAGTCACAATTCTGTTTACGACATCCCAATCTGTTGCTGTGGAGATAATTATATCTTAAACAGCGCATTATGATGCCCTTCGTAAACAAGCAGCAAATGCTAATAAAGTCCAAGGGACAGTAATCTTGTTTTTATGTCACTTCCCTCAGTAATAAAGAAAAATATAGTTCTGGCTGAATGGTACAGAGGCTAAAAGCACAGAACTATAAAACAGTGGGTTGTAGGTTCAACCACCCCTTAGGGCGACAAAAAATATTGCCTAAGGAAATTTGAGCTGCAGTAAACCTGTAACCTGGTTAGTGGTGTGGAGGACTGAGGTGCTGGACATCTCACCTCCTGCCACATTGGTGACCCGGGTTTGGGAATAGACCAAGGTCACTCAAGGGTTGGCAAGGGAAGGAGGAGGATTTAGCGTCCATTGATAGATCTCCTTCTTTGGTTTGGGGGGCAGTGTGCACTGCTGCTTGCCTGCCAGCTATTGGAGGCTAGGCAGCACAGCAGCAGTCACCAGAATTGAAAGTTGGAGACAGGCATTGAAAGCGTGCACCATCTTCTTGGTTTATGTCTGTGCCATTGCACACAGCCGGCTCTGACTCACGGGGAGTAACAGGTGGAAAAGAACCCCCATCTGCAGGATGGTGCTGTGACCCTGAAGGCACTGCACCACCACAATCCATATTACCCCTTCACACAATGTGGTAAGAAGTAGATGGGATAAGTCCTGGAGGTGGGATGAAGGGGCTGGGGGTCGACAGCAGAAAGGAGCCAATGGGAAGAGGGGCAGAAGGATACAGCCCATACAAAAAAAAAAAGATTGCAAAAATATTTGAATGAAAAATTGATTTGTGTCTAACTCCCACATTTTTCAAAGTTATCCAACTGGTATCAGGGGTGCTTTAAAGGGAACATAAAAAATATGTAATTTAAATTACCTATTGCTGGTGTTTTCTCTTCATTATTTACATGCTGTTAACATATTTGAAACTATTATATTTGAATTCTGCAGCTGTTTAGTGGTTTCAAATAGGTGCTTTCTTTCTGTAACTTGGGGCAACACACACACACACACCTGCACATGCACACACAGTGCGAAGCTTGATGTTTATCTTCAAAGTCCATCTGATGATGTCTGCTAGCTGGATAATGGGCAGATAACCAATGTGATTTGTGGGGGTTTCTCCTTTGAACTACAAGGAGTTTATGCCCATCAGTCAGCTAAACACTGTCATCATCAGTGTTTTCAGCACTGGCTTTTGAGAGGCAAACCTCCTGTATTTCAACTTACATTGGCTTATACAGTGCATACCTACACAGCCCCCTACACTACAGTAACAATATGTTCACTTATGCTTGCATGCAAACAAACATAAATGAGCTCTGGTCAGAGCCACTATGGCTGCTAATGCATTAACTTGTTGAAGGTGTTTCATGGGCTTAAACGTAAAGACGAATTGCCGTAGTCAGTGCCATGTCTAAATTTCATTTTTGGTAAAGGTAGATAATTTGTCTGATTGATCCTGTGTTTCCCATGTGTTTAAAATGCAAGTGGCAAGTGTGTGTTGTACTAGTCCTATTGATCTCGGGCAATGTTCATCTGAACCCAGGCCTCAGCTGCTCCAGCTACCCGCAAACTGCAGGGGCTCTTACTCTCGTAACCCTTAACATCTGCAGCCTACTGCCTAAGTTTGACGCTCTCCAATCCTTCACAAGCCAACATAACCTGGACATCCTAACTGTTGTTGAAACATGGCTGATGCCAAAAGTCCCCGATCTGGCAATAACCTACAGGGCTATGATGTCTTCAGATTGGATCGTGTCTCTAAAAGAGGTGGAGGCTGTGCCATCTACATTGAGGACACTCTCTTGGGGCACCCCATTGCAACTCCCGTGCCTGTCTCCTCGGTCCAGATCCTACCTATTAAAATTCTCCTAGGCCCCAATAAAAAAGCTCTCACTATAGTGTCTGTGTAAATTCCACCCAGGGACCAAGGTCATGGTCTCAGCGATGTTCTTAACTTTGTCAGCTCTCAACCACCTGGCTCTGAACTCATTCTGCTCGGTAATTTCAACATTAACTGGCTTGCATCAGATGCCTGTGTTCATAAAGATGCCATAGCAGCTGCCAAACTTTCACAGATGGGTACAACACCTACTAGGACAAACTACAAAACCGGCACCAGTACCCTGCTGGACTGGGCACTTCCCAACCACCCTACCAGGATTTCTTGTACCTCCGTTCTCCCAGACTCTCTTAGCGACCACTCTCCAATCATTTGTGAATGGTCTAACAAATTTCTCAAGCCACCCCCAAAAATCATCTCCAGCAGAATCCTCCCCTGTGGTCAACTTACCCATCTCAAACAGCATCTGACCCTTCAAGACTGGCTATCTATACACAAGGCAACGGATGTTAACCTAGCTCATGACTACTTCATTGCCACTTTCAATAGGACCTGTGACCTCTTTGGTCCTGTTAAAAAATGGAAAGCAAAAACCCTCTGTAACCCCTGGATAACTGCGAAGCTCCTTTCTCAGCTGAAATCAAGGGACCATCTTTGGGCGGTGGCTAAAGCCACAGGCAAACAATTCTGACATCCAAAAATACAAACATGCCTGTAATGCTTGCACAAAATCCATTCAGCTTACGAAAAGTTCCTATTATAAGGATGCTCTCACCAACACCTGGGGAAATGGATGTGCTTTCTGGGATAATATCAAGGACATTACTGGGAAGCAACTGAAGACCACACCAGCCATGCTAATTGTTGATGGGTCCACTACCCTTGACCCTATGGTCATTGCAAACACCTTTAATATGACTTTTACTGACCTCAGTGCTGTTCTCCCTCCAGATTTCTTTATCGAAAGTGAAACCTCACTTAACTACCCCTGTGCTCAGTCAAACCGCCCCCATTTCTACTTCAGAGAGGTCAAGTTGAATGAAGCACGCCGCTACATCACCACAGCTATCTCAAAATCCAGAATCAGTGGTGACACCCTGGACCTTAAGCTACTGTCACTCACCCTCGATGAGGTTCTTTGTCCCATAACTAAAATTCTTAACCTCTCTCTCAGCCGCAGTCAATTCCCAGATATATGGAAAACTGCCACTGTGACACTGGGCCACAAAAGTGATGACAAGACCAGTCACTCTAACTATCACCTGATCTCCATATTGCCACCGCTCTCCAAGGCCCTCGAGCATGTGATCGTAGACCAGCTCACTGACTACATGGATAAATACAATATTCTGTGCACACAACAACATGGATTCAGAAAAGGGCACAGTACCACCTCTGCCCTCCTTGAATTTACTGAAGGAGTGCATAGTTCACTAGACAAGGGTCTTCTCACTGAGGCAGCCTTCATTGACCTGTCAAAGGCATTTGACATGGTACACCATTGGCTGCTGTATGACCAACTACTCGACGCCGGTCTTGCACCAGACTCTGCCCTTTGGTTCAAAAGCTACCTTGAAAACCGCTTGCAAAGAGTAAAAATTGCCAGTGCTCGCTCAGACACCTTGCCTGTCTGCTCTGGCATCCCACAGGGATCCAGACTGGGCCCACTCCTTTTCAGCCTCTTTCTAAACTCCCTACCGCAATCCTGCCCGGAACAAATCATTCTATATGCTGATGATGCAGTTGTCTTCTCCACTCACAAAGACCCCACACCACTTCAACTCAGTCTTCAGCATGGCTTTAGTGCTGTTGAAACATGGTTTTCCAATCATAAACTTGTCCTCAATCACCAGAAAACTAAGTCTTTACTCTTCTGCAGCTCACACAACCAACACAAGCTAAACCCCCTGGCCATCTCCACCATGCAAGGGTCTACCCTCAAACAAGTCTTCTCCTTCAAATACCTGGAGATTCTGCTTGACCCCAACCTCACCTACGGGGCTCATATTGACAGTGTGGCCAAAGCTGCTAACACTCATCTTGGACTACTGTACAAACATAGGCAACATCTCACCCCGGAGGCATTGAAGCTTGCTGTCCAGAGCTCTGTGGTTTTGATTATCGACTATGGCCTCATTGTATATGGCTCAGCCACAACAACAACCCTCAGACATATATCAATAGCCCTAAACAAGGCATGTCAACTTACCACTGGGGCCCACCGTCTCACCCATACTTGTGATCTTTATGTTCAATCCGGATGGCTCCAACTCTCCAACCATATAAAGTATCTCACTTGTACTATGGTGAAAAAAAATCAACCTGGGCTTGCACCCCTTGGTGTCACAGCCTTGATGCATCAAAACACCAACCTATGGTTCACCAAGAATTCCACATCGCAGCTACTGCAAGTTCCTCGCTGTCACACAACACAGGGTCAACGTTCTTTCACCTATAGGGTTTCTCTTTGGCTGAATGGTCTCAGCTCCACCATCTCCTCAGCCACCACACTTGGAATGTTTAAAACCAGGCTACGGCTCCATCTCACTGCCTCCAGCACCTGTGATTGCCTCACCTATCCCTTACCACCATCTCCGTAATCCAAACACTTGAATGCCTATAACCAGGCTGTGGCTTTATCTCGCTATCCTCAGTTCCTGTGTTTGCCACACCTTGTCTCAAGCATACCCTCCCACCACTACTCCCTGTCTCTGCCCCTTTGAAGCACTTTTCCCCTTTGTCTTCCCATTCTCCTATCTTCCCCACTTCCTATCTTCCCTATTCCCCTCTCTATCTCTCCTCCACCCCGTTTCCCTCTATCCCTTCTCTTCCCATCTCTCCTTTACCCCCTCTCACTGCCCCCATCTCTTACCTTCACTCCTCCCCATCATTGTATGACAAATGCCTCCAGCTGCATCGATGTCCTCCCCTCCCTCCTCTCCCCCCTTTGTCTGTGCCCTCTATTTGTCCTTGCCCTCCAAATGTGTTTCTCTTCTTCATAAACAGCTCTTCCAATGGCCCTATAATCTTCCTGCAATTGCTTACACTGAACCTTACATTCTCCGTACTTGTCCTTTATTCACTTGCACTGTTGTTACTTGATTGATATGTTGTTCTATTGTTTTGGCTGTAATATGTTTTCAGTTGACATGGAACCTTTGTAAAAGAGCCTTGGCTCAAAGGTATTTGTAATCCTAGACTTTAAATAAATAAAAAAAATAAATAAATAAATATATGGAGAAGGAGAGGGAGCTCTGCACCAAGGCCTTCAAGTAATGGTCGAAGGAATGGTGCAGAGAGGAGAGGTATGGCTACATTGGTGACTGTGGGCAAACTTGGAAGGATAAGAGCCTATATCAAGGTGATGGCCTGCTTTCATCCAGGAGGCAACCACAGTCCTCAGTGGATGATTCTAATGTTACTTTGATAGACACTTAAAGTAGCAGAGGGGCTGATGGAAGAAATAGGGGAGGTAGAAAGTGGGCCACCACATGCTGAAATAGAGAGTAGGGAGATCCCAAGGGGAGAGAGTCCCACCAGGATACAAATTATTCAAGGAAGCTGGATAGCAAAGGAAGAAGGGGGGGGGAGGAGCAGTCAAAGGAGAAAGGCGTGGAAGGGGGAACAACTGGAAAAAGGAGAAAGCAGCAAGAAGAGAGGTGAGTGTGGTCAAAATGGTACAAGGTCTGCATCAGAAGCCCTATGAGAAGAGACTGAAAGAGTTCAATATGTACACACTTGAGGAGAGGAGGGAGAGTGGGGTTATTATGGAGACCTTAAATACCTCTTGGGGTTTAATAAGTTACAGGAGGGAGAAAAGGTGCTGTAGAATAAGGGGTCATGATATGAAGCTAGAAGGAGGTAGACTCAGGAGAGATGTGAGGAAGTATTTCTTCACAGAAAGGATGGTGGATTCTTGGAACAGCCTTCCATGGGCAGCAGTGGGGGTGAAACCAGTGGTGGGTTTCAAAAATGCCTGGGATGGGCACAAAGGAATCCTAGGAGGAGGGAAGGGGTGGAAGTGACAATGCTGTAGATCAAGTTAGGTCTGCAGCAAAAGTGATCATATTTAAAAAAGGGCCAAGCGGTCATTATTTGCTGTCAGTTTCTCTGTTTATGGAACCCCTCTTTTTGGGAGATTACTAGTCTGTTTGCACCTCCCTGGGTTTTTGTGGCCTGATTTGGCCAAGTAGGGAAAAGGGTTAATACTACTTGGCACTCAGGTGGAGCCACCTGCTGGACGGGAGGTCACCACTGGTGTGTGGGGTGATAAAGCCCAGCAGTTTAGGTGGCAGGGGGAGTTCTGGTTGGAGGACTGAGTGGTGAGGAAGTGAGAGTGAGTCGGGGCTGGGCGGGGGCAATTACCCACTCCAGCCCCCAGCCAGTGGCATGTGGGGGGGACATAGAGGAAGAAGTGGGAGCCAGTAGCTGGAAGCTGCAGAGTATCTTGGAGGGTGTCTAAAGTTGAGAGGGGGAGTCAGCAGCTGCAAATCATAGAGTGCCCTGGCAGACTGTGCCAGTTCACGTAGGGATCCAGTGGGTAAGAATGAGGCAGAGAGTGTAGTGTCCAGAGAGTGAGTTGCCTTGGAGCGCCACTGGACGTGTCCCCCTGCTCAATTTGGGGACTGTCATTGTCAGTTTTGGGAAATGATGCAGGGGTCATGAGAGAACCCGCAAAACCCCAAACCATGAGGACTGCATGTTTAAAGGTGAACCCGCTCAGCAAGTGCGGAGAGAGAGAGAGAGAGAGAGAGAGAGATAGATCATTGAGAGTTTTGGTGCCTGTGAAGAATAATGGGTGGTTAGGTACTGTGAACTGTTTTGGGACTTGTACTGCCTTCAAACTTTTGTGGCCATAGCGGTCCAGAGTTAATGCTGCCCTAAAGACTTGCGGCCTCCTCAGTCCGGGTAAAAGCTGCTATTATGGCCATACAGCCACGTGAAAGCTGAATGTATTCCCCATGAATCAAGTGATGCTTCCTGGAGCTATGTGTGAATACGTTTAATGAATTTGGGATCCCTGTTGTTTCTTCAAGTTCTGTGTGGACATTCCATTATTGAAAGGAACTGTTTAATATGCAGTAACCTGTTGTTTTCATTCAGCACCAGCAAGTAAAAGGAACCCTGTGTGTGACATCCGGGCCTGGGTAACATGGCCACTGGAAGAGTTTCTGCTGCTGTGGGTGCCCCCTCCCCACAGACATATTCCATCCATACTCCTAGACTTGGGGGGAGGGCTACATTTCTATGTATGACAGGTTATGTGATTCAAATAGCTAAGGCACACAGCTGTTACAGTTTTGCACTCATGCTGTTGGTTTACAGAGCACATTTAGATACAAATGTGTATGGTGGTTGCTGAGGGGAGGGGTAAGGAGATGCAGTCTTGAGGATCAAACAAAACTAAAAACAAAACAAATTAAATACCTGTGCTATACAGTACTATGCACTCCATCAGGCCCAACAGTGATGAATATTACATACATATTGTGTAGGTTACAGTCAGTGATTTCAGAAATACATACTTTTTTATCCACACCATCCGCCTCCATTCAGTGCACATAGTAAGCTTTATTTGTAAAAGGCTGGGAAATAATTTAAAAGTTTAAGTTGACAAAAAAGTCAAGTAAGTTATCTTGTTTCATCAGCTTAAGTTTTCAGCATGTCCCTGTCATAGGCCTGGTGAGAGAGAGACAGAGAGAGAGAGGGAGAGAGAGAGGGAGGGAGGGAGGAGGAGGAATAGTGGAGCTCTGTTCATCATTCATTCTTAGATCAGTCCTGAAAGGGTTAACCCCTACAAACAGCAGTAAATCATTGTGCACTGCAACACATGCGCACACTTGGGAGGGAGACAGAGAGAGAGGGAGAGAGAGATAAATGTAATTTGAATCTCTGCTGGTGCAATGCAGTCTCAATACAAACTCAGTTTTGAACAATGTGCACATATTAAGCTTTGGTGGGAGTCTGAAGTGCCCTTTCCCCCAAGTGATAGCAAGATGGCTTGTAGAGCTATGTCCTACAGCTGTAAAAATGATGACAGACATTTGACTTGAAGAAATTGAAGGTGGACAATTCATTTGCAAAAGGTGTTTTATGAGAAGCAATATTTTAATATTATGAATTTATTTTCCCAGAGAAAAGCTTGTAAATAGTACCCCATTTGGAGTGAAAGTTATTCCCTTGGCCTATAGTTGTTCTCATTCTAGTTTTAGTATTGCCAAGCATTCTTGTCTCCATTCATTGGGTGTGGGTATTCTATTTTTGATCCAGATCTTTAATAATGAATTCTTTGCTGATGCACCAATTAAAGCAATGGTGTCTGTTTGTTCTTTGGTCCATTGTTTAGTTTACCAAAATGTCCTATTATGCAGGTTTCAAAACTGAGTCCATCTTTTAACCATGGAATGCCACTACAGAAAGCTTTGATATTATTCCATAACGTCTGTGTATGTTTACAATCCCAAAGCATATGAGGCATGTTTTCTGGGTTTTTATCACATTTGTAACAATTATTATTTTTTTCTTAAACCCATCTTGAAAAGATGACATGGTGTATTATATAAATTGTGTAACATTTTAAACTACCCCAATTTTATGTTTACTGTTTTAAAGACTTTGATAGAGTGTAACCAGATTTTATTCCAATCCCAGTTATTTAGGTCTTCCCTAGAACTTGTGACAACCATCTTATATTTTCATCAGCCCCACCCTTTAAATTACACATATTATACAAATTAGAAACTGATGGTTTCAGTTGCACGCTAGCTAGGAAATTGTTAGTGTTCTCATAAGTACGACTTAATTTCTCATTATTGTTGCAGTGTTTCAAAATGTCTGTCTTAAGAGTTGTATACCAGTCTGTATAGGTCAGTGGGATATTATATTTTTATACCAGATTTCCACATTCAACAAAATCATTCCCATGAACAATATCTTTAAGGCTCATTATTACTTTCCTCTCCCAGTCTCTAATTTGTTTCTCATTACTGAAATTTGGGTTTGTATTTACCAATATTCATGCAAAGCAAAGTTATCCATTGGGAAATCTGTCTAAATGTTTCAGATATAATTCATTTATTAGTTGATTGAAAGGGTTTGGAAAAAAAAAAGGGAAAGCACATCTGTTCATTATGACAGCATTATACTGTATTAATTTCAGATTCTAACCAGTCAGAATTGCCAGGCTTACCTTCTTTGGCATTTAGCCAATTAGAAAATTGAATGGCTCTGCATGCTAGGTAATAATACTATATGTCAGGTGTAACGGGGTAATAAATCACCCTCTCAGGTTCTTGGTGGAACAGCACAAAAGGAAGCGACAACAGACAAGTTGTAGTCATGTAATAAATTAAATTTATTACAGATCAGTAATACAGACTTACTACCATTACAGTGTGAACACTGGGAGAACACCAGTTTTCCTTACCTGGGCAATGCAGACAGATTCTCTCTTCCCAGAGAAGCTACATGCTACAAAGGGTCTTATACCCTGATAATTACTATGGTAACTGCTAAGGAAGATACATAAAATTAATATAATTGGACAAAACAGGTGATCTGAGCAACTGTCCTAACTACTGTAGAAAGTTACATTATACTAGCTGATAATGGCACAATGAAGGTACTGAGCTCCAAGGTCATTTGTAGTGATGTACAATTACTAAAGATGGCACCGTTGCCTTACCTATAGAAATACAGTAGAAACAGAGCAAAAAGCATTTCTTATGGCTGATGTATATCAATAAAACATAGTGGAGCATAATAGAACACAGATCCTGACACTTATGCTTATACGATAAATGTTTTCCCCTAAGGTTAGTGCATGTACCTACATATAAGTTGCTGTCTGCGAGGTGGGGGCACCATCAGGGGTACTGGTCCATGGATAACATTCTTCCCCTTGTTGCCTTCAAAAGAAAAGGCAACAACCACAGGAAAGTAGTGGGATGGAGCTACGGAAGCCATTGTTTACAAGCCTGAAGCATGAGCCTTGTATAGGAGTTCAAGTTGTCCATGATGTTGTCTAAGAGTATGTCACAGATGGCGAAGGGTTAGTATCAGAAAAACAATCAAAAATGCTTGGATAATAACAAAAGCTTTAAAAGTTAATTCTAACCAAGTATTGGAAAGAGCAGTACTTAAATCACCATCATGAATAAGAGTATTAAGAGCATCACCAGCTTTAGAAATATTATTGCTGATATAGATGTAACCCCTAGGTGGCACTATCTCAAGGGCTACTACCCCTGCCTGCTTGGCTAGTAGCAGGTTAAGGGGCCTGGGTAATGAAACGGGTACCTCCACCCAGAGGTCAGGGTCGTTAGTGGTCAAGCTAACCTGGGCACAGCCCTCCAGGATATTGTAACCCTGCTCTTTCCCTTCTGGTGGCCTGAACAATATCAAATAATTACTTTCACAATGACCCTTATTCACCAGGCAATTACCCACACTGTTGGCACCTACCACCAGTGCTGGTTCCTCTAGCTTGACCCTGGGGACCCCCTGTAAAACAAGGTTAAGCACAGCAGATAGCAACAGTACAATACTTTTGGCACAAACTGGAACCACAGTCAGGTTAAATGCAAACAAAGTTAAATCTGATTTATTCAGGGGACTTGAACAAGGGAGGGTCGTAATCAGGTTGATTTGCTTAAAAACTGTATTAATCAGACAGTTATGCATGCAGTTCAGAGTCCCTACACAGTCACACACTCTGGGTACCCAGGTAGGAAAACAGTGTGCTCGCCAGGAATATTGCAGCTGGTTGGGGCCCTGTGATGGAAGAAAGCAACATGCACAACACACACTATTTGTAATCCAGAGCTGGAGGGCTCAGTTCATGACAGAAAAGACAAAGCTATCAGATGACAACACTTTAGATTTAGCTGTTGTTACGGGCAGCTACCTTGATGATTACTCACGATACCCAATACAGGACACAGACAGGATGAAATTGAGATACGTATGCTGTATTATGATTCTTGTACATACTGTATATCTCATTCCTATTAGTTACAGTATATTTCCCAAGGAGAGAGAGAGAGAGGGAGAGAAAAGAAAAAAAAGGAGGGGGCCTGGAGGATTTCATCTTTGGAAGTTTTCATTTAGATTCCTTAGACTGATTCTGTGCATTTTTGTTATACACTGACTCTGTGTTGAAATCTGAACTTATCAGGCTCATGGCCTTGTTTTCTTGGGGGTCCTTAACAAGTATTTTTATTTGGCACTTATACTTACAAGTGATGCCATCATGTATATGTGTGTATGTTTAATTTGGGGCTTGTTTTCAACTTGCAGTTATACCTAATTTCAGGATTTTGTCTCTCATTATCTGTTCTTTAATCCACCAGGACACTTGGAATGTAAGTGTAAGCTCATCTTACATGTATTAGAGAGAATGCTATCCCAAGGTTTTTTTTATCACTAGAATGCTTTCTTAGCATACTGAGACATTTTAAAATTTATGTGAGAAGAATTCTCTGGTTGTTGATAATTCTTGACAACTTTTTGCCTTCTGAGGCTTGTCAGTTAAAAGCATACTGGTGTTAATTAGCTTCTCTGACATAATCTTCTGTTATGTTTTAAATGTATATGTTAAACCAATGAGAATTATTTCTGTTGTTTCAACATTATCTGGTGTTAATAGTATGGGATTTTCAAAATAACGGCCATAAAGCTTCTGAAGAAGGACCTGGTTGGTTCGAAAGCTAGAGCACTTTGTTCTTTTGTGTAACATCCATGTTGATCCAATAAGAAGTATCAAATAATTTGTTTTTGGATCTGTTCTTAAAAGGACCAATACGGCACCTACAACATTTTTTTGCATGATGCCAAACTGATAAGATAACTTCTCAGCCAACATTTAGGGCATTCCCATGTTATGGCCCAGGATGTGTCTTTTGGCATATTAATGGTAGAAAATTCTGCTTTCTTTTGTATTAGTTTGTTAATCAAGTCAGGATCCTCCATCGTGAAATTATTACATTTCCATCTACTAGCCCATTCTGTGTTATTTTTTCTCTAAATGTTAGTATGACTGGAGAAGGGTACATGACAACTCGCTTCTATCAATTCCCTCCCTACACATTCGCCCGACAACTTGTCCTGTCAGTTTCATCCCCATTCAAACTCACTCCCAGCAATATGCTCCTGGTCCTGCTGAAGAGTGCATAGTCCATGCATTAGCGACAGTCAAATCAATTAACTTACAGCAGCACTGTAATTGCCTAATCTGCAATTAAACTGCAAACCAACAGCATGAAATACAAACACTGATGCAGAAGGTTCCAAGAAAACAGTTAAAGCAGTTTTGTTTGTAGAAAACTACAGTACTGGCACTCTGGAAAAATTAAAGTGGGGATACATACTGAAATTATTTAATTATAAATGTAACAAACTCCAACAGTCGAATCAATTAATTTACAGCAGCACTGTAATTGCCTAATCTGTAATCACTGTACAGCTCTCGGCAATCAGGTTCAGATTTAGAGGTATGCCCCCTGAACAGCGACATTTCTATGGCGACATGCATCGATATCGACAACAGCACCATGTCACCGTAGAAGTGCCGCTGGGACCGGGCAACCCCCTCCCCCAACCTACACCTCCTCCTTGAACTAACTCCGACCTGGAGCTAGAATCCTAAAGTACAGGGGGTGCGGGGGGGGTGAGTTCAGGGGCAAAGCCCCCCAAAGAAAATCACTGTTGACATGGAGCCTGGCGCTGTGATGCTGGTCGATGTTTTTCTTGTTGAACCGGCATCATAGAGCCCAGATTTAAACCTGCTTCCAACAACCTTTGGGTTTCTGTTTGCTTGTTTCTGCTGTCAGTATGGCTTGCTGTTTCCTAACTTCAGAGAGACAGAAGAAGAAGCTTGTAGATGAGTGCAATTTCATTTACACTCATCACACTCGTGGTTTTCAAGGCAAAGCTATCTGGCAGTATGAGAAAGCTGTGCAAAAACTGAAAGGATGTAATGCCAGAGTACACACTTCAAGCTACGATGATGTCACAATTGTTTACAGTTTTAGCCAGCATTCTCGTGCCTCTGACCCTGCAGCCATTGAAAATTATAATAATAATAATAAACTTTATTTTCAAAGCGCCTTCCAAAAACTAAGGCGCTGTACAGTAATAAAACATATAAAATCAATAAAATACAGAACAGTATAACCAAATAACAGAGAAAATAAATATCTAAAATATTCATTCTGGGTAGGCGCTATGCCACATATGTGTCTTCAAGGCCTTCTTAAAACTCTCCACAGTCATGCACTCATGTATCTGATGAGGTAGAGAATTCCACACGGACGGAGCCGCATACATAAATGCACGGGTCCCAGGTGTCTTAAGGTGTACCCGGGGAATCTCTAACAACACCTCATCAGCTGAGTGGAGTGGTCACCTGGGGCAGTAAGGACAGAAGAGCTCTTGCAGATAGTCCAGGTCCAGTCCGTGCAGGGCCTTAAAGGTCAGAAGCCCGACCTTGAAGGTGATCCGCCACTGAATCGGCAGCCAGTGCTGTTTGTGCAGCACCGGTGTGATGTGACTTGAGTGAGAAGCCCCCAACAACAACCGCTCTGCAGCATTCTGCACCAGCTGCAAGTGTCAGATATCAACCCCTGGAAGCCCTAGGTACAGGGAGTTGCAGTAGTCAAGGCGAGAGGTCACAAAGCCGTGGATCAACGTTGGAAGGTTGCCGGATGGAACAAGGTGCTTAACCCTGATGATGTTCCTCAGATGGTAAAAGAGGACTTGATGACTGCCAACACCTGCGAACACAGTGTCAGCTCGTCATCAAAAATCATCCCCAGGTGTCGCACCCATTCAGAGGAAGGAAGCTGGGTACCCCCAAGACAAAGTCCAGTGAGTTGTCCAGCCACCAGCCCCTCTGTCCGGTGATCCGGATCCACTACCAACACCTCAATCTTTCCAGAGTTCAACTTCAATCTGCTTCCAACAACCTTTGGGTTTCTATTTGTTTGTTTGTTTCTGCTGTCAGTATGGCTTGCTGTTTCCTAACTTCAGAGAGACAGAAGAAAATGGGTGAGGAAATCAACATTGCTAAACAGAGGGCTGTTAAAACACAGGACAGTACTGCCCAAGTTCTTATACATGCTAAACAAAATGTGTTCTTGGAGCACAAGGTAAATTAGTGGACAGAAATTGATAATGCACGATACAGAGGATCCACGTACATGGTGCTCCTCCCAACCCAAAAGATCTTGTAGAGCTTGTAATATCAACGCAATATAAAACTTACAAGCCAGATTCTGGTGATGCAACTGTCAATTTCCCTCTTCATGACAGTGGACCTGGCCCTGACTGCATATTAATATTTGGCACAGAAAATAATTTAAAGTTTCGAGAGAGAGCCCAAAACTGGTATGCCGATGGAATATTTAATGTTGCCCCACCCCTGTTCCATCAAATGTACGTCATCCTCGGTGAAAGGTTTGAGAATATGCAACTGGCTATCTATGCACTTCTCCCTGGAAAAAGAAGGGAGACATGCCAGCACATGCTACAGGTTTTAAAGGAAATAAATCCCAATTTAAATCCTGATGTTGTGAGTGGGCATCCATATTAGAATTTCAGACTGTGTTCCCCAATGCTAAACAAGTGGGTTGCTACTTCCACTTTACACAGGTGTATATATAAAAAAAAATTGGTAAAAATTGGCACCCACAGCTCTAGTCCCCTGCCAGTCACTGCCGGCGTCCCCCAAGGTTCCATCCTGGGACCGCTGCTCTTCTCCATATTCCTAAACAATCTCCCATCGGTCTACCGACACTCATCTATCTACATGTATGCAGACAACACAATTCTGTATGCTGCAGGCCCTTCCCTCCGAGAAGTGGCCAACGTACTCCAACAAGATTTCAATGCTGTCCAGCACTGGTTCCGTTCCAACCACCTGTGCCTGAACTCCAAGAAAACTGTCTCGCTAACCTTCGGCTCGCTGGCAAGGCTCTCCCACCTAGCCGCCCACCCGTCATTCCAATCCTTGGATGGGACCCCCCTGGAAGTATGCACCTCTTTCAGATACCTAGGTGTCTGGCTGGACCAGCACCTTGATTTCTCCATGCACATTGACTCCATCCACAAGAAATTACTCCCTAAACTTGGAGCCTTATACCACAACAAGGGTAGTATCCCCACACCGGCCCGGAAGGAAATTGTTCACAAGATGATTCTCCCACTAATTGACTATGGAGACATAGTCTATGGTATTGCTCCCCCCTCCTCCCTCACCAGCTTGGATACTCTCTTCCACTCCTTCTGCTGCTTCATTCTGGAATGTCCACAATTGACTTATCACTGCAACCTTTACAGCTCCCTTGCCCTGCCCTCTTTTCATGCACGCAGACAGATTCACTTCGCAAGGACCGCTGCCAAATTCTGGTCTCAATCCGGTCCCCCATACCTCGCATCTGCCCTCTCAACTCAGCCTACACCTACCTACTCCCTCAGAAGCATGGACTCCATGCTCCTCTTTGTCCCTTTCATGGGCATGACCAAAGGTCAGTCTGCCTTCCAATGCTGCATGCCCAAACTCTGGAATGTGCTGCCTGCTAGCATTAGACACACCACTAACCCCCAGTGCCTCAACCTCCTCCTTAGTGCCCATTTTGCCACCAGCTGTATGTGTTTCTAGCTGTAAGTTTCTGCGGCTAAAACCCCCTACCTGTGGGAATGAGTGCGCCCTGCCAGCCTATTAGCAGAGCCGATCCACCTCTTGCTCATTGAACTGTACCACCTGATGAGCCACTGTACTCTCACAGCCTAAAAAATTTGTAGCTTATTATTTATCCCTATAGGACTGTATCAATATATCTCTCTCTGGACTAATGTAATGTACTACTGCCTGTCTATCATTTTTACTGTACCTGTAAAACAATACTGTTGGGACTTGTCCCCTAGGACGCATCTGGAATTGAGTGGCTACCTGCTCAGTATACTTTCCTGGTTAAACTCTTAAATAAATAAATATACAGAAAAATACAGTGTGAAGGGTAGGCTGCCAGATATGCACAGGATGCTGAATTCGCCCTTAAGTGCAAGTACATGCCTGCTTTATCTTTCTATCCCCCAGAAGAAGTGGTGGTGAGGTTCGAAGAAATAACTGACAAAACCCTGAATGTGTTTCCCCAAGAGCTTGAGTCTATAATAGACTATTTTGAAGACACATGGGTGGGCAGATGTATTAGAAGGGGCACTGGGCTTAGACAACCTCTATATAGCATCAAGCTGTGGAACCACTCAGCAAGTGTGAGAGACAAGCATGCAAATACAAATAATGAGGTCGAAGCATTTCACAGAGGAATGCAGAGCATCCTTTGTATGGCTCACCCAACATTGTGGAAGTTCATTGATGGGATCAGGGGAATCCAAAAAAAAGGGATTCAGAGATTGAACAGCTTATCACTGGTAATGCACCAACAGGATCACGTAGCATATACAAGGACAGTGTAGATCGCCTGGCTTACATTCTGAACAAATGTGTGGAATATACAACTGAGGAGTTCCTCCATGGCGTGGCACACTGCTTTGACTACTAGCGCTCCACCTTGGTTTTAAATGTTTTTTAACTATTAACTAAAAAAGATTTGGGAGTTTTAAAACTGTTTGGATTACATGAATCATCGATGCATCAATATAATAAGCAACTCTACATCAAAGCGGCTTGAATCAAGGTAAGGCTCAGTAAATGCTTTTCATTTTGTCCTCATACTAGCAATGCTTTTGTTTTTATGCACAAATCTGCTTTGGGAGCCAATTTGAATTTTGTCCTCATACTAGCAATGCTTTTGTTTTTATACACAAATCTACTTCGAGAGCGAATTTGAATTTTGCCCTCATACTAGCAATGCATTTGTTTTTATGCACAAATCTACTTCAGGAATGAATTTGAAGTTTGTCCTCATACTACCAATGCTTTTGTTTTTATGCACAAATCTGCTTTGGGAGCCAATTTGAATTTTGTCCTCATACTAGCAATGCTTTTGTTTTTATACACAAATCTACTTTGAGAGCAAATTTGAATTTTGCCCTCATACTAGCAATGCATTTGTTTTTATGCACAAATCTACTTCAGGAATGAATTTGAAGTTTGTCCTCATACTACCAATGCTTTTGTTTTTATGCACAAATCTGCTTAGGGAGCGAATTTAAATTTTGTACTCATACTAGCAATGCTTTTGTTTTTATGCAAAAATTTGCTTTGGGAGCGAATTTGAAGGGAGCGGGTATGTAAGGAGCATATTGATGTGGGAGCATACTGTTGGGAACGGATTTAGCCAGAGCATATTGTTGTGCCCCCACTGGAGAGTGGTCAGATATCACTGGTTTCCTTATCTCCAAGTGCACTAGGTGATTCACTATTCCCTTCGGATGTAAATTTGGTCAAGCCATGATCCTCTCTGGTGGCAATGTGGTGAGAATGCGTATTCTTTAGTTTGGGAATATAAAACTCTCCAGCCATTGGCTAGATCAAGATCAGTTAATACGTTTCCTAGGTCTTTAACACATTTTGTTTGGCTTGACTAAAATTTAGATCTGTCTAATGTGGGGTATAAAGTACTACTGGTATCCACTGCAACTACAATTGTATTATCTAGGTAGTTGTTAATCTTTGTATATAATTCTGAGAAAACCATATGTGAATGGTTGGTATAACTATAGATATTAACTAGGGTTATATACTCCTCATCTAGTTTCCCATTCACAGTCATATAATGTTCTGGATTGTCCATCTCAGTGATGCATGGTTGGAAGTTAGGCCTCTTTTTATCAAGAACATGATTCCTGCTTTTTTGTTAGCTTTGTCCTGCTCCAAAAACCTGACCTACCCATTCTCTGTGCAGAAGTTTGACATTTTCTTTATTAAAATGTGTTTCTTACAAAAATACAATGGAAGGATTACATTTTTTGAGATGACGTAAAATGGAATACCTTTTTAGTTTATTATTCATTCCCCTTACGTTACAGGTAATCAAATTATACTGCTTGCTGTTACTCTTAGTTTTATTTGTAGGTGAGTAAATTTCTCAGGAGGAATGCGATGCCTTCTCCAGCAAATCAGTATACTGTACCATTTATATGCAAAAAACTCCCAGGGTAGTTTATTAAAAAAGACTCCACACATACTGGCCACAAGTTTAGAGATAATAGAGAAAGTGAGGTATCTTGTATACAAAAGAACTTGAAAGGGGAAAAAAAGGAATATACTTCTTCTATATCAAATCTCATAGTAGTAATATGCATCTATATTCCCCATAAAGCACCAAAGATAATAACAACCAATAAGCAAGCATTTGACCACACAGCTGTACATCTTCTTAACCCATCCCAGTATGTTCCGAAATGGCAATCAGAGGAAATAGGACCCTGCGCCCTGACCACTCAAGCATTATAACTATAACTAAAATGTAACAAAGATATCTAAAGTTCTTGGTTAAATACTTAGCTGGAAATAACATTATTCTATAGCTATATGTGTTTGAGGAAAAGAAAAGCATTTATGTTTAAGGTGTCTTTAAAATGATAAATAATAATAAAATACTTCTGATTAAGAACATGTTCTGGAAAACATACTACAGCTATTCACTATCCAGCAATAAACTTGTTTGCCTCATGGTGGAATCACAGTGTAATGAACTATTGCCAATATCCAGTCTTCTATTTGCCACCATGCTTTAAATGACCCTGTTAAAAGAACTTCATGTACTTTTTTTTTTTTTTTACAGATTTTTATCGGCTTTCCCCCCATTTTTCTTCCTGTCCCCATGCCCTGGATGTGCGTGCACATGTGGAGGCATGTGCACTCCACAACACACCCTGGAGTGCCCTCCTGCTACACTGTTGCCCCCTCCTGCCTATGCTACCCACTGGACATCCACTGTGTGGGAGCGGAACTATGGGGGGTGGCCACCCCAAGAGAGAGAAGAGCTGCCTTTTAGCTGCTCAATCCTGCTCCTTCCCTCCCCCGTGCCAGCTCTCTGATGACCTGAGGTCACTCCTGAATCTGGGTCACCAGCGTGGCATGAGGTAAGGTGTCCAGCACCTCAACCCTCAGTGCCACTGGGCCGGCCTCATGTACCTTTTTTTTTTTATTCTATCAGTTTAAATGACATTTCTGGGAAAACACCTAACAGATAAAACAAATGATCCTTTTAAACTGGTGCTTTCATATTCTCTAACAGATTAGTATACTGAACCACTTAGAACATTTACATATAGCTCATAACTTACATGTGGAAACATACATACAAACCCATCTCTGGTGGTTCTCCTGCAGTAGGTTCTTTTCTGTGTAAGGGCAATCACTAAAAAGGCATACATTGTCTAATATTAACACTATCAAACTGTACACTTTCACTAAAAACTGGCTTGAAACCATCAAAAGAACCAAAAAATGCAGTCATAAGCTGAGTGAAGTTGGAGCGTTCTGGTGATGGACGATGCCATGTTCACTCAAGTTGCTTTGCGTAACTCAGTTGAATTAATTAACATTAGTAGCGTCAGTGACTCAGCAGGTAGCACACTTGCCTCTGAGGCTGGGAGATCAGTAGGCTGTGGGTTCTATCCCCACACCAGGCACTTGGGTTAATATCCCAATGCTGACACTGTAGTGCAGCATGATGGGGGTGCTGCACTCCTGAGGTGCCGTCTTTCAGATGAGACGTTAAACCGAGGTCCCATCTGCCTGTTCTGGTGGTAGTTCAGGTGGATGTTAAAGATCCCATGGCACTTCTCGAAAAGAGAAGGGGAGATTTTTATTGAAATACATCAGAAACACATCAAAGATAATCCAAACCAACAATGATACATGCTTATCAAAAGAAAAAAAAACAGAAAAATAAATTTACAAAGCTCAAAAATTCAGATCAAATTATGCAAATAATCTCTCATTTATATTTAATAAAATAAGTGAAACCCTTCCACCATTGTAGCACCTGACGTGCAGAGTGTTTTAAGCAATCTGATTTATAAATATCTTGAAGTTCTTTACAAACTAATATGCTCAAACATTCAAAAGACATCCTGTTCTGAAGTAGCATCCATTGGCAATGAGCCTGCCACAGATAAAATCTAAGGCAGCAGAAAAACACTATTAAAGTGTCTGGATGGAACTGAGATAATCCTGGTCCATATTTCCCCACCACCAGTATATCATATGTCAGAAAACAGAGCCAATTTAATTTCCATTTGATTGCTAAATAATTCCATAAAGCAGCTGTGTAAGAACAGTGTAATAAGAAATGCTCCATAGTTTCCATCTGCGCTATACATTCCATATAGGGACAGTTTTGATCTGTAATGCTTTTATGTTTAGCGTTACCCCTTATATTCAACCTTCCATAGACTGTAAGCCACAAGTTCTCCCACATTTTCTGATGAATTAATGAAAGTGTTAACTGGTGGAGAATGTAATGGTTATCTGCTGAGGGACAATTCTTAAAACAGGATTCCTTAGGATAATTTCTATCAATGATATCTTGGTATAGAGATTTTTGTGGAAAGTGTGATGGGACCATTTTTCATGATACCCCATTTATATAATTTTTGAGCAGCTGGCAAAAAATAGGGGGGAATATTAAGACGTGGGTGTATTTTTGGTGCTATTTGTAGCCATGACTTAAAATAAACAGCTAGGCCTTTTGTCATCCAAGCCTTTGAAATATTGTCCTTGCTGTGTAGTATAGTGCCAACTAAATGCTTGAAAAACAAAGCATGGAGGAAAACAACTGGTTCTATTATGTTGAGACCCCCCTTTTTGAGATCCAAATAGGTATAATTGCATTTAATGGGATTTAATTTTTTTTTGAAATTTCTATTTATTCCTCCTCCCCAGCCTGCCACCTCCGACCCTTCAGGGGTGACAACTGGACATCCCACTGCCCGGAACCCTACCCAAGCAGACCCCTAGGCCCCATGGAGCTGCGGATTACCCCCTGGGTGGGGACGAGGTGGGGGCTCAAATCCCGTTACTTACATTTCGTCGGTCTGAGGTCTGCTGGGCGGGCACAGGCAAATCGTGGGCATGGCCATGGTCCTTCCATCTTCCGGCTGAGGCAGGCTTGTTTCCCCATTTTTCTCCCTCCCCAAGCAGCAGGTAACCTCCCCCGACGTCATGACACACGCGCTGACATCCATGCTGCTCAATGGCCGCCCATCCCTAAGTGGAGCTTGCAGTTCCTCGAGCCTCCGCTCAGGGTCATGCAAGTGTCGGGCATTGGTCGAATCCTCCCAGAGAAGGCGAAGCTGTCATTGGACGCCCGGTCTATCTCCCCGGCCGACCCACTGATGACCCGAGTCCACTCCCGAACCCAGGTCGCCGGTGTGGTGCGAGGTGTGTCGTCCAGCACCTCAACCCTCAGCGCCACCAGGCCGGTTTAATGGGATTTCATTTTGAGCCCCATAACATTTGAAAGCATAGCCTATAGAGTCTTGTTTCCAATTTGATGGGTAATGGATATAATACTGCTACATACTGTAATAATGGTAAAATAAACTTTTTTTAATATAACAATTCGCTTAATTTTGGAATATTTCCACTGTCTCCATCTGTTCACCTTCTGTTCTGCTTTGATAATAGCTTTTTCCCAATTTTTTTCAGGTAAATTATGTGGTCCAAAAGTGATCCCCAATATTTCTAAAGGAGTGGAAGACATAGACAGTCCATACCAGATGGAATCACAAAGGACATTAGGCCCAATAAAAGACAGTTACTCTTCCCATATTCAATTTGGCAATCAAAACCTTCTGATAAAGTGCAATTTCTTGTAAAAAAAGATTAATTTGCCCAGGATCTGAAAAAAAAGCACAGATATCATCAGCATAAGCTTGAATGCATAAGGCATGAGGGATGCCAAGCCCAGTAATTCCAGTCCATTTCGGAGATGCTACAGCCGAATGGAGTAAAGGATCAAGGGAAAAACTAAACAGCAAAGGGCTCAAAGAGCATCCTTGGTGGACTCCAGAGTGTACCGTGAATTTTTGTCTGACCACACCTTTTAAAAGAGGTCAGACTGTAAAAAAAGAATATAATAACTGCAATTGAGATATAAAAAGTGATGGAATTTTGTACGCCTTTAATAATACAAACAAATATTTATGTAAAACTCTATCAAAAGCTTTTTCCTGATCTACTGTTACTACTCAACCAGACACTCCTGAAATATTACAATGATAAATGATATCTCTTATGGTCCCTAAGGCTTGTTGAATATTTTTATCAGGTAAACCGCAGTACTGAACTGGAGATAGCACCCTGGAGGCATACGCTTTTAAGTGAGTATTTAACATATGTGCCAATATTTTATAATCGGTGTTCATCAAAACTATAGGTCTCCAATTATTTATTTGAGTACGGCCCCCTTTTTTATAAAGATAAAATAGAAGTTCTTCAGAAAACTCGGGGTGTATAATGTTATTAGTAAACCAATAATTGTAAGTAATAAATAAACAGTCTACCAATTGTAAAGTAAATTGTTTATAGAAAGAGTGAGGGATACCATCCAAACCTGGAGCAGGATGAAGCCGTAATGCTTTAATAGCTTGTGTAATTTCTATTTTAGTGATTGGAGATTGTAAATGTTGTACTTCTATTGGGAAATTCGGGTTTTCCGCTGACCTTAAAAACTTATTTATCGGAAAAACTTATTTATGTCGGAGGATAAAATATTACTGACTGATTCAAGAGAACCATAATGTCTCTGAATTTCAGCCTCTATGTCTACTAAAGAAGTAACTGTTCTACCATCTGGGGTAGTTAAAGACTCCAAAGAGCCTGTGTGTTTTAAATATTTACAGGCTTCATAGGGGTCACCTATAGATGAGGATGTTGTACTATGATTCAGAAGAGATTGAATTGATCTTGCTCTGGTAGATTCAAAAACTTTCATGGCGTCCTTTACTGTAGAAATCTGACTAGAGTAATCATAATTGGATGAATTTGATAAAGTAATTAATTTATGCAACTGTTGCCTAAGGGATAAATAGTGCAGAAAGGCAGCATTTCCTCTTTTTTTTCCATATTTAGAAAACCACTTTTTTATGTCAGCTTTGGTGTCCATCCACCATTCACCTTTATCAGTATATAGACATTCAACCAACAACCTAGCATGAAACAAAATTGTTACCTCACGAATAACCACTGGATCATTTAACATAAGAGTCATTAAGCTTCCATCTGCCATAAAGAGCAGATTCTGGAACAAAATGATGCATAGAAAACAACAATAACTAATGGTCTGAAAAAGTAACTGGAATCATAGTTAAAGTACCTTTAGGAACATTTGCTGATATGAAGATATAATCAATGGTCGAGGAATAATTGTTCCATGTATAAGTAAACTTAGGGCCTTTAGTATTTAGTAAATGACAATTGAATAACCCAGCTGAAGAAATCATCTGAGATAATGCATGGGAATCACAATATATTTTTTTTGTATCTCGTTTATTTTGCTTGTCCACTGTAACCAAGGGACAATTAAAATCACCACACATAAATATTTTATAGTGTGTAACTAAAAAAGGTTGGATTGCTCTTATGAGATTTACTCTTTCTGCCTTTATTTGGGCAGCATAAACTGAAATAAAATGACAGTCCATATTATTCCATAGACCATCTAAAATCAAAGCTCTCCCTGGTATCAAATCATATAATTTACGGAGAGAAAAATTGAAAGAATGAAAAAGGACCCCAATCCCATCAGCCACATTCTGTCCGAAAGACCAATAGGATGGACCCCAGACCCATTCCCTCTTACAAGAATGAATCTGATCTGCAGCATGCATCCAGGTTTCCTGACTTAAACAAACATCTATGGCTTTATCATGTAAAAATTGAAACACAACCCTTCGTTTTTCATAATTTAACAAACTATGAACATTGAAGGAGCAGACTAAACTACCAGTCATTCAAAATTCCATTAGAAAGAGTACCTAGGTCTTTTCCCTTTTTTTCTTTTTTTTCTCCCTTTATAATCACCATCTACATTTTTTTTCTGACCTTGGCCATTAAAGGATTTTTGGGAATCAAAATCCCCCACTTCCATTTCAGAGTCTCCCCAAGGGGTAAACAAGGCAGCATATGAATGTTTAGATTCCACTGGGGTGGGGGGATCCGAGGGAATGGATTTAGAAAATCTAGAAGATCTTCTACAAGGCAAGGGGGCCGAAAAAGGTACACTAGTATCATCTTTTGGAGGAATGGGCATATCTGCATAACAAACTGGAGTGAGCATATCTGGTTTCATGATTTGTTGTACTGGAGCCTGGTTCAAAACCTCTTGTGATTCTAAATTAATAGAAATCACTAAGAGATCTATGGATGGTGTTTGGGAATGTAGAGAAGAAGGGGGGTCAGGAAGATTCTTGTGGGGGATTAGAGAGACCAAAGGGGGGTGGGGTGGGGTGGAGGGATTTGAGAAATATCATTTGAGGTACTGGGGCTGGGCTGAGCAGGGTCTGCCAAATCTTGCACTTGCTAGATGAGAAGCTCAGGGCTAATACAGCTTGCTATGTTACGGGCTGCTCAAGGGCAGTCACTGAAGACATGCCCATATTCCCCGCAAAGGTCACAACGAGTATGGTTAGCACATTGCATAATGCTGTGACCAATTTCCTCACAGTTGTTGCAACGGGGTTTGTCACAAGTGCTTGAAAAATGAGTGCGAGAACCACACCTATAGCAGGCCTGGGGTTGACCTGCATAAAAACAGACCCCACTGTCTCTGCCCAAAAGGAGGGAGTTTGTAATATGCTCTATTCCTGTTTCACCCTGCCGTAGTTTTACCTTGTACTTTCACCCCCCCAGTCCAGAAAAGCTCTCCATCCAAAATGGCTTCTGGTGAACTGAGTATTTCACATTTCTGTGATAACCAGTATGTGATATCTTCAACATGAACTCCTTCGTTGCGAAATATAATGGTCACATACTTAATTAAAGGTTTAGTCAGAGGTGTAACTACAAAAGGGGTCCATGTCGGAGATGTCTTGACTTGCCCATACCTCTCCCAGAACAAATCTAGTGTATAAGAAGTTTGAAAACTAATGTTATAATTATTCTCTCCTGAAATATTGATAAAAGCATAAACTTCCTTTGGAGAGAAATGCAGAGAATCCTTTAATAAAATTTTTCCCACATGATATCTAGTAGGTCAATTTTCCAAATCCCCCTTATATCTGATCTGCACTGCGCTGCTGCGGGGAGCAGCCACTTGTTTAGTATTAGAAAAAAGCTCAGACAGTAAGGGTTTAGATTCTCGTGACTGGTCTGACAAAAAAGGAGGGGGTTTCTCTCCAACCCCCTGTGCCCTGGGTATCAAAGGTGGAAAAGAATCAGTAAAGACTGTTTTAGAGCTGTCCCGAATCGGTTCTGAGGCAGGGGACACAATTGTAGTATGGGAGTCAGAATGAACAGAAGTGTTTAATACAGGCCTGGAAGAAACCCCAGGCTTCCATTCTGCTGTGGCTTAGGAGAAAGAAATATCCCATGCAGGGTCTGGAATCCATATCCCTTTTGTGGATCTAGTCCATCCTGCCCCTGAAAGGGCTTTTTGTGGTGTCCATGAAGCCATCTCAGAAATATTCTCCCCAGGGCCAGAGATTGTGTTTTTATCAAAAATGGAAGCAACCTGGTGAGCCTTATCAATGGATTTTAAATTCTTCTTCTCTAGTACAGCACTCTCAGATTTTTTGTTCCCAAAGAAAAAGTCTGTAGTGTTCTCTTGTGTGTTTAACCTGGTTTGGTAGATTATTGCCGTCCCCTGTTCTGCAGGGTTTGGTTGTCTAAAAACAAACCCTGCTGTCTTTGAAAGTGTGAAGTCCAGGGGAACCATTATAGGGGATTTTTCATGTGAGACCCCGATGACTGAGCCATGCACCTTTTGCTCCACAGGGTAAGCTGATGTATTCACCTGCAAGTCAGACTCTAAGCCCTCGCTTGTTTTCTTTGACACCCAGGCCGTTGCTACAGAAACCTCCTGGCTCATTATTGACAGCTGCCCTTGAGCCGTCAACGGCTTGGAAAAGACCGGGAGCTGCGTTTCAGCCTGTGAGTTAACTTGAGCTTTTTCAGACCCAGACACGGTCCCAAGATCAGAAAGGGGAGCTAGTAAACTGAAGTATTCAGGCTTTTAGCACACACCATTAAAGGTGTTGTAACTGCCAGCCTTGGAAATAGACACATCAGAGCAAGTATTTACTGGTGTAGTTGGTGGCTTAGAATGAATCGGTAGCCGCAATTCAGCTTGTAAACAACCTTGAACATTTTTTTCATGCACTGTACCATAAACAGAAAGGGGAACAGGTGGACTAGAAACTTTAGGCTTTTGGCACTCTCCACTAAAGGTGTTTTTACTGCCAGCCTTAGAGAAAGCATTTGAAAACTCACCCAGCCCAGCTGTAGTAGATTCAGGAGCAGCTGTGCCATCTGCTAGTTTGACAGGCCTGAAATTTGGATTGACAGAAGCCGCTCCAGACTGTAAAATATTTTGTTTTTCTTCCAAACGTTGTTTTTCCAGCAAATGACGCTCCTCTTCAACTAATACAAGCTGAAAATGTTTTTGTTGTCGTGATTCCAAGTTACCTGCTGCATCTTTTTCAATATCCAAACCAGGTTCCACACATAATCATTCTGTAGACATATAAATATCCATACTATTTCCTTCAGGGATAGTAGTACTATCACCCAAATTTTCATCTTCAGCCCCTGTTGAATTCAGACCAGGAGAGGAGGCCTGCTCTCCTGTCTGCAGCATTTCCACACCAGGATCCAAGGGAGCCACCATCTTGGTCCCACAGGAAAATGGGTCCCCCCTGCTCACAGGAAGCATAGCAGGGGAATTTCCCTAGTGCAATGGCCAAATTTCCTCCATTCACAAAAAATACTACCAACAGCTTCATCCGGTTCAAGGTCAGTTGGCATTCATCTGTATCCCCCTCCCCCGGGTCGTGCCTGAAAATAGGCAGGATTTGTCTAGTGCACTTACCCAGTCAACAAAAAACTAAAAAAAAAAAAAACACGTGCAGCGATCAGGCCTATGAGGACCCTTTCAAAGAATTTCCTTGAGGCAGACTTCAAATCTGTAACTGTCAGTTAAAGAGATGTGCATTCAAAATGGTGGAAATTGGAATGTTTTGTCAAAGTTGATATGTACTCCTTACATTGTGTTAAACTCCATTGAAATTATCAGAAATCTGGAAGGCCAACCTTTTACAGCCAATACTTTCTGAGTGTGGATATGGATATCACAACTCTCACAACTCCCACAACTGGCATTAGCTTTTACTTTCGTAGAGTGCTATCTGCAGATTCTGAATTTCTTCCAATACATGTTGACCACACTTTCAAGTGTTGGAGGCACCTGGTCCCTACTTACATATTTCAGTTCCTCAGCACTGATGGTCCAGTTTCTTTTGCAGAACTCCAGTGAAAATGTGGTCTTACGAGCTGAGAACATTTCCATTTTCTTTGAATTGGAACTTCGAATTAGAGCATATGTATTACATAAATATAAGGAGCGACCCCATCTCCTGTATCCACTTCCCCAACTTTTAACTCTTCTGATGGGGGCAATTCAAGGAACTGCCTGGGGCTGTCTAATAGGAAACATGCATTGTGGATTGCAAGAAGTCTTGTGTGATTCTTCTCAAACCACGTTGGATAAATGGAACCAGGATTTAAGAAGCTTGATTACTCTTTCAACGTGGTTGAATTACACTATTCTGGTTCTGAAAGTGACTTCCTCCGTGAAATGAAGAGAGTTCACGTAGAAATGCCAGTATCAGTTCTTTAGAACCCCTGTTGTGTTAGTGAAATTCCTGCCTTCCTCTTTTGGGCACCTCCGACGACATTGTGGTCACTCTAAAGCAGACCAATCTCACATGTTTTCTGGCAATGTCCAGTCCTGCCATAGTTCTGACAGGAAGTTGCCTTGAAAGTTGAAGATTTGGCACTTTCCAGAGATTTGGTGGCTACAGTCATGGTGTTGATGTTGGTTCTTCCTTCAGAACATCAGCTTAGTTCACGCTTGATGGCATATATCTATATTTTAGCTACAAAAAAAAGGCTATTACTCATCTCTGGATGAGCCCACTTCCCTCACAATTAGACCAGTGGTGTGTCATTATATTTAAAATCTATGCCATGGAATGCCTTACAGCTTCCTATCATGATACACTTCCTCAGTTTCAGGTGAGATAGCAGCATTGCGTGACATATGTAATGGCGGAAGATGTGGATTTTATTCCATAGGTTTTCCAAATATATATATATATATATATATATATATCTTATTCTAGTTGGATGTACAGTCTGGCTTTGCTGGGGTGCTCCCCACATACTTATTTTTTTGCCTTCACCCCTTTTGGTCAGTTAAAAAAGCACAGTGTTGATTCTGATACTTCATATGTACATCTGCAGTTTTCTTTGCTGTGAACCATGCTTAATGTGTTATCTTCTGGCAGTTTTCTACCAAATTCATTAAGGTACCAGATAGCTGCTTGATTTATTACTGTACCATCTTTACTTCAATAAAAACTACATTTTAAAGGAAAAAGGAGCCCAGAAGTCCAGAAATGTCTTTTACCCACTGTTTCTGTCCTCTGTACTCCGTGAAAGTGACAGCTGAATTTAAATGTCTGCCAGATGTAGATTGAAGCATCCCAGCTGCAGCTTCAGCTAGGAGCAGGGACATCTGGACTCCCAGCAGGGAGCATTCCTCAGACAACTTGTAGGGGAACCCACTTGGGAAGGAGCAATTTTGAACCTTGTACTCACCAATGGGGACAGTGTTGCAGAGGTCACGGTGGGTGGCCACCTGGGGACAAGTGATCATTGTACGGTGTGGTTCAATATAAGAACTGTGGTAGAAGTGATCCACACAAAGGTGAGGGCTCTGGACTTCAGGAGAGTCAATTTTACAAATATGGGGGAATGCCTCAGGCATGTTCTGGTGGGGGGGGGAGGACTTAGGTGGTGTGGAGGAGTGGTGGGCCAGACTAAAAGTGGGGATAATGAAGGAAACAACCCTCTGCATCAGGCAAGTAAGCAAAAGCAAGCAGAAAAAGAGACTGATATGGTTCTCAAAGGAGGTGACTGGGAAGGGAAGGGCAAAAAAGTTAGTTTTCGGTAGGTATAAGGAGACACAGGGAGGAGGATAGGGCGGGGTGTTAGGAGAAGCAGAAGGAGGCAGGCAAAGCAGTCAAGAGTGCAAAGGTGCAAACAGAGGAGAAAATAGCATAGGCAGTAAAGAATGGCAACGAAATATTTTTCAGGTATGTAAGTAAAAAGAGAAAGACCAGAGGAAGGATTGTAAGGCTAAGGAGGGTAAGGGGAGTGCATGGAAGAGGACCAGGAAAAAGCAGACATCCTGAACAAATACTTTTGTTCAGTGTTCACAGAGGAAGGGGAAGGTGAGGAACCACAGATAAATGTCTGGGACATTAATGGTAGGGAGGGGGACACTAGTCCATTTACAGATGAGGCAGTCCTAAAGGAACTTACAAATCTGAAAGTGAGCAAGGAAATGGGACCAGATGGGATGCCTCCAAGGATGTTGAGGAAGCTCAGAGAGGTGCTAGCTGCACCTCTAGTAGTCCTGTTCAACCACTCACTGGAGATGGGAGTGGTCCCAGAGGACTGGAGGAGGGCTTCACAAAAGTGGTAGGAAACAGGAAACTAGCAATTACAGACCAATTAGTCAGACTTCAGTGGAGGGGAAATTAATGGAATTACTACTGAAGGAAAGGATTGTGGAATACCTTGAATCCAGTGACTTACAAGATCTGAAGCAGCATGGATTCACAAGGGGGAGGTCATGTCAAATGAATCTGATAGACTTCTTTGATTGGGTGACCAGAGAAGTGGATCAGGGTGGAGCAGTGGAAGTGGCCTACCTAGATTTCAGTAAGACCTACAACACCATTTCACATAGGAGACCTGTAAATAAACTGGGCAGCCTGTGAGTGGGTCCAAAGATGGTAAACTGGGTAAGAAATTGGTTGGTGGATAGAAGACAGTGGGTGGTGGTAAAAGGTGTTCACTCCAAGGAAGGGAGGGTGACCAGTGGGGTGCCACAAAGACCAGTACTGGGAATGGTTCTCTTTAATGTCTTTATTAGAAACATTGCAGAGGGACAAGAAGGGAAGGTATGCCTTTTTGCAGATGACACTAAGATCTGCAATAGGGTAGACAGTGTGTGTGTGTGTGTGTGTGTGTGTGTGTATGTGTGTGTGTGTGTGTATGTAAAAAATGAAGAGAGATCTAAGGAAGCTTGAGGAGCGGTCAAGAGTGTGACAACTATATTTTAATGTGAAGAAGTGCAAAATCAAGTACTGGAGGCGCAGAAACATGGGGGATGAGTATAAAATGTGGGGAATGGTACTGGCGACCACCAAATAGGAAAGAGACCTTGGGGGTAATAATAACTGATTGCCTAAAAGTGGCCAGACAGTGTGAAAAGGCAGTGGGGAAAGCAAGTGCGATGCTAGGGTGCATAGGAAGGGGTATCATCAGCAGAAAGAGGGAGGTAGTGATACCGCTGTATAAATCACTGCTAAAACCTCACTTAGAGTACTGTGTCCAGTTCTGGAGACCACATCTCAAGAAGGAGATAGATAGAGTTTAGGCAGTCCAGAGGAGAGCAACTAAAATGGTGCAAGGTGTGCATCAAAAGCCATATGAAGAGAGAATGAAGGACTTAAATATGTATATCCTGGAGGAAAGGCGATAGAGAGGAGATATGATAGAGACTTTCAAATACCTCAAAGGTGTAAATAAGGTTCAAGAAGGAAGCCTTTTTCAGAGTAAAAAAGGCTCAAGAACAAGGTGTCATGCTATGAAACTGGGGGGGGGGCAGACTCAGGGGAAATGTAAGGAACTATTTCTTCACTGAAAGGGTGGTGGACACCTGGAACAGGCTCCCAGTAGAGGTGGTGGGAGCAAAAACTGTAATGGGATTCAAGAATGCATGGGATAGACAAAAAAAAAACCTTAGAGGTGGGGGGGCAAAGCCGGAGATCAAGTAGGGTCTGCGGTGTTACAGTAGGTAGGGACAATTGGCAGACTAGTTGGGTCAAGCGGTCATAATCTGCCATCAAACTCTATGTTTTTATGTTAGGATACTGCTGTACCAGTGATGTGACATAGAAATAATGGTTCAACAGCATCCTGATGTCTGAATGATGGAATAACAGCATCCTGACTCTAGAATGATGGCACAATTGCATCCTAATGTTAGAATGTGGATACAGCAGCACCCTGACATCAGAACAATGAAATAACAGCATCCTGCACCATAACTTTGACACAGCAGCATTCTGACATCAGAACAATGATTCAACAGCAGCCTGACATCAGAATGATGGTACAACATCATGCTAACATCTGAACAATGGTACAACAGCATGCTGACTTCAAAATGATGGCACAACAGCATCCTGACAAAAGAACTTTGATGCAACAGCATCCCAACAAAAGAACTTTGATACAAAAGCATCCTGAATACACAGCTTTGATACAACAGCATCCTGACTACACAACTTTGATACAACAGCTTCCTGACCACAGAACTTTGATACAATAGCATCCTGACTACACAACTTTGATACAACAGCTTCCTGACTACATAGCTTTGATACAATAGCATCCTGACAAAAGAACATTGATACAACAGCATCCTGACTACACAGCTTTGATACAACAGCATCCTGACAAAAGAACTTTGATACAACAGCCTCCTGACTACACAGCTTTGATACAACAGCATCCTGACTACACAACTTTGATACAACAGCATCCTGACAAAAGAACATTGATACAAAAGCATCCTGACTACAGAACTTTGATACAATAGCATTCTGACAAAAGAACTTTGATACAACAGCCTCCTGACTACACAGCTTTGATTCAACAGCATCCTGACATCAGAATGATGGTACAACATCATGCTAACATCTGAACAATGGTACAATAGCATGCTGACTTCAGAATGATGGCACAACAGCATCCTGACAAAAGAACTTTGATGCAACAGCATCCCAACAAAAGAACTTTGATACAATAGCATCCTGACAAAAGAACATTGATACAACAGCATACTGACTACATAACTTTGCTACAATAGCATCCTGACAAAAGAACATTGATACAATAGTCTCCTGACTACACAGCTTTGATACAGCAGCATCCTGACTACATAACTTTGATACAACAGCTTCCTGACTATAGACTTTGCTACAACAGCATCCTGACTACAGAACTTTGATACAACAGTTTCCTGACTACACAACTTTGATAGAACATCATCCTGACTACAGATCTTTGATACAACAGCTTCCTGGCTACACAACTTTGATACAACAGCTTCCTGACTACAGAGCTTTGATACAACATCATTCTGACTACAGAACATTGATACAACAGTATCCTGACTACACAACTTTGATACAACAGTTTCCTGACTATAGAACTTTGATGTAACAGCATCCTGACTACACAACTTTGATGTAACAGCATCCTGACTACACAACTTTGATACAACAGCATCCTGACTACACAACTTTGATATAATAGCATCCTGACCACACAACTTTGATGCAACAGCATCCTGACTACACAACTTTGATGTAACAGCATCCTGACTACACAACTTTGATACAACAGCATCCTGACTACAGAACTTTGATACAACAGCATCCGGACTACACAACTTTGATTCAGCAGCTTCCTGACTGCAGAACTTTGATACAGCAGCATCCTGACAACACAACATTGATACAACAGCTTCCCGACTACAGAACATTGATACAACAGCATCCTGACTACATAACTTTGATACAACAGCTTCCTGACTGTAGAACTTTGATACAACAGCCTCCTGATGTTAGAATTATGGTAAAACAACATCCTGACATCAACATGCTGGTATGATAAGGTTGTGATGTCACTGCTTCCCTATTGGAAAAGTGACCAGTCATACACTAAAATGCTGATAACACTGACACTAACCAAGCAGGTTGGAGAAAGCCCTTTGCTCCCTAAATTCTCTGTTCCCATTTGAAAGGAAGCTATTGGTGTAAACACTACAACTGCAAATATGAGCAAGTTTTATCCACTGCTGTCCTCGCTGCAAGGTTTTTCACATATCTCAAAAATTGCTGCAGACAGTGAGGCTTCATGACCACTGGAATGTCATTAGATTTGGTGATGATTGCGGTAGGTCACCAAGGTCTTTTAATTACAGGTAGGAAACAAATTGCTGACATCCCACTCTAAGTCCATATATTTGTTTTCCACAGACACTTAATAAATCACAGACAGACAGACACACACACACTTTCTCTCTACCAAAAGTCTTCCCATGGCTTGTGGTAAATACCATCCAGAATTTGATGGATATTTGAAACAGTATTTGTCCATCTGGTCCAGCAGGCCTTAAAATCACATTATTCCAAAATAACTCTTCAAGCAGATGGTTTGGTGCATAATAAATCATTTATTAAAAACAAGCAGATGTGAGAATGGATACTCTGCACAACAGGCTTCATCTTGCTTTCTGTCTTTACTCCTGTGGCAGCAAGGCTGGGTTGAATTACAAAGTGAAGACCACAGAGAATTCTCAACATTTTTTCTTCTTTTAACTTTGAGTGAAGAAAATACATAATTCTGACCGCAGTACATGTTTGACCTGGGAACTGTTAAATTCTCCATTTAGGAATTAATAGCTGTAATTAAAGAAAAAAAATCTGCCTGCTGAAGTCATATGCTACTTGTATTCAGTCTAAAAGAATGTACTCCTGTTTTAAGTGTGACTTGGGTACCTGGGTCATATTCTCATATTTCTGTGAACTGTTATTGACTCTAATAAAAAGAATTTTGTGAGGTTAAATGATTGTGTCTTTAAGGACTGAGGGTGACACTGAAAGACTTTAGGTGGACAAGTCAACAAAATTTTTAAATATATTCATAAAATGGCAAGTAAAATACATTAACTTTATTGGCTGAAACAGGTCAGTTGGCCATGCATTGAAATACTATAAATACCAGATCTCATTTGAATGCTAAGTCGGCTACCTTCTCTGACACATATCGCTACAGTACATACAAAATCAAAAATCATAAAAAATCCAACAGGAAGCATCTTGAATTTTCACACACTTTTTCTACTCTGAACTTAGAAAATGAAATACTTCGATCCTTAATTATTTACTTTTTTGTGCCAACAAACATCAGTTTCACTGCCACACCACATTTTCACACTATTCTCAGCAGTTGTTAACTTCTCTATATCTTCTCAACTCCTGTAGTTATTGTGTCCGACCTGCATACAGTGTGGTGTGGAATTATACATACATGGCAGTTCACAAACCTGCACTGTATTGTAAACAATAGAGAAAAAGCACCATTACCAGAAAGGGAAGGTTTATCAAGCAGTCACATGTCTCTGCACAAGTAAGCAGAAATGTTACCAGATTGACACCTCACGTGAAACTGAAGAGGAGCAACAAAGCAACATGAGGAGCAGGCGTTGCACCCAGAACTGGCACACATCAGAGCAGAACTGAACAACAGCGTGACCAAGCAGCTCTATCAGCAGAGAAACAGTATCACCAGGCATTACTATCAGAAGTCAGAACCAGCGTGAGTGACCAGGTGTACAGCGCAGAACAGTAAAAAACTATGGACACTTCATGTTAAAAAAAGGAAACAGATATAAAATCACACAAGCATCAATGGTAACAACAGTTGGCTAGCTTTGACTGGGCTGGTTTTGTTATAGATTGGTGTCTTGGGAAGATTTGTGGCTTGAGTCCAGTGGCACCACCTTCTCCTCCTCCCTATCCCTTTCCAGGTAGTCCCTGGCATCCACTGATATCCCCTAACTCCCCCCCTCTCTTTTCAAGTAGTTCTTGGTATCCAATGGATACTCCTCCCTTTCTCCATCCCTTTCCATGTTGCCACTGGTGTCTAGCAGTACTCCCAGTAGTTATCAAGCAAGAAACTAAACTGCAGGTATCCTGTTATATGGGTGAAGCAAACTGAGTGATTGAAATCTGAGTGACTCAATTTGCGCACCCGAAGGAATAGCGAATGAGATGGTATAGTGAGAGGAGGGAATAGCGAGGGTGGAGGAATAGAATAGTGGGAGCAAATGACAGGGGAGTTGAATTGTGCTGTGGGTTAAATGGAGGAGTGCAGCCTGCTGGTGCCAAGCTGGCCACCTGGAGTGGAGGATACGGTCACCGCCTGGTGTGGTGATGGTCCCAGGTTCGGGACTGCATGCAGGTAAATAGAAACATAGAAACTGTCAGCAGATAAGGACCGTTAGGCCCATCCAGTCTGCCCCTAGGCCCTATACATTGTACGTGGTCACTGACCCTATGTGATCAATGTTTTTTTATCACTCCTTCCCTCCCTTCTCAAGCTTCCCTTGTGCTTGTTTCAGGCATGCTTAAACCCCTCCAATGTGCTTGCTCCCACTACCTCCTGTGGTAGACTATTCCAAGCATTGACTACCCTTTCTGTGTAGAAAAACTTCCTCACATTACCTCTTAATCTACCCCCATCCAATTTCATATTGTGCCCCCTTGTTCTAGTTCTTTTTCTACATTGGAAAAGGTTCCCCACCTGTACCTTGTCTATGCCCTTGAAGTACTTGAAAGTTTCAGTCATGTCCCCGCCGTTGTCTCCTCTCCTCCAGTGAGTACATATTGAGGTCCCTTAGTCTCTCCTCATATGTTTTGTGGTGCATGCCCTGCACCATCTTTGTTGCCCTTCTCTGGATAGTCTCCACCTTATCTATGTCCTTGTGCAGGTGTGGCCTCCAGAACTGCATGCAGTACTCCAGGTGAGGCCTTACCAATGTTTTATACAATGGCATCACCACCTCCTGCCTCCTGCTAGTGATACCCCTGCTTATGCACCCCAGCATGCAACTGGCCCTCCCTGCTGCCTTTGTGCACTGCTTTGATACCTTAAGGTTATTAGCAATGACAACCCCAAGGTCCCTTTCCTCTGTGGTGACAGTCAGCACCTCCCCTCCCCCCAACCTGTAGCTCTCCCCAGTGTTCCGTCCACCCAGGTGCATTATTTTGCACTTCTTTGCATTGAACCTCAGTCGTCACATCTCTGACCATCTTTCAAGCTTCCCCAGGTCCCTCTTCATTTTCTGCACCCCTTCCTACTGGAGTATCCCACCCTGTTGCAGATCTTGGTGCCATCTGCAAACAGGCAGACCTTTCCTTCCAGCCCCTCTGCAATGTCACTAATGAAGACTTTGAATCAATCAACCAAATCTTTATTTATTCAGGCGAGCATCATTGAGCAAGGCTCATTTACAAGATGGACCTGATAAGGTCAAGGTTCAGCAGTTGATACACAACAGATACATCAATACACTTATATATACAGTTATACATTCAGGAAAAAAAAACACTTATAAACACAGTGATGCACAATAAGATTCACATGATAATGTGGGTTATAGGAAAGTTATACTAATAAATACAGTATATACATATCCCAGTTGAGGAGCCATGTCATACGTACAGCATAATGTAATACTAGGATGGTGGGAGGCATTACTGAGGTGCCATAAGAAGGGGTGGCTGCCTGGGAGGGAGAACTGAAGAACAAAAATTATGCCATATATGGTGGATTTCTGGGAGGGGGGATTGTGAAATGACAAGACTAGCTCTAGTGGTAGCAGTTGCATTTCTCTGTGAAGAAATCTATGCAACGCTGTTAAAGGATGCTATAGGTATAAGATTGGACAGCTTTAGGGATTTTTGTAGGGTATTCCATGCCATAGCTAGAGATTAGCTGATTGCCGCCCTCCCTAGCCGGGTGTTGAATTTAGACATTTTGAACAGGCTGATGTTGTTGCTTCTTAGGGCATAGGAACTAGGAATGGTCTGGGTGAAGCAGTCCAGAATATAATTTGGAAGTTTTTTTGACAACGCTCTGTGGGTCCATAATGCTGCATTTCTGTTCCTTCTGAGATGTAGGGAAACCCATCCAACTGCAGCATAGAGAGAGCAATGATGAGTGTTAGATGGCAGATCTGTTATGATCTGCCATCTAACACTCATCATTCTCTCTACTGATTAGATAAATTCTAGATTTCCTGAATAGGACTGGTCCTAGTACTGATCCCTGTGGTACCTCACTCGTCACCCCCTTTCCCCAGATTGTACCCCATTTACCACCGTCTGTCTTCTGTCTGTTAACCAGTTCCTAACCCAGTTCACCACCTTGTCTCCCATGCCCAGACTACCCATCTTGTTAATCAGCCTTCTATGTGGGACAGTGTTGAAGGCTTTGCTGAAATCTAGGTAGGTGATGTCTACCGCCCCACCCTGATTTATTTCCCTAGTCACCCAATCAAAAAAATCTATTAGATTCATTTGACACGACCTTACTGTTGTGAATCTGTCTTGCCTCAGATCCTTAGCACTGCTGGATTCCATATGTGCCACTATTCTTTCTTTCAGCAGTATCTCCATGATCTTTCCCACCATTGAGGAGAGGCTGACTGGCCTGTAGTTCCCCGCCTCCTCCCAACTGCCGCTTTTGTGCAGTGGGACTACATGTGCCCTCCAACAGTCCTCTGGAATGACACCTGTGTTGAGTGACTCTGAGAACAGGGCCATCAGAGGTGCTGCAAGTTCCCTTCGCAGCTCTTTTAATATCCTGGGGTGGATGCTGTCTGGCCCCATGGCCTTATCCACCTTCAGCTTTGTGAGTTCTTCAAGAGTTCTCTCCACTGTGAATGGACTGGTGTCCACTTCTCCCCCATTGCCTCTGCAACCCAACTGTGGTTCTGGACCCTCCCCCTCCATTGTGAATACTGAGCAGAAGTATTTTTTCAGTATTTCTGCCTTGTCCAGATCCCCCCTCCTTACACTCTCCCTTCTCCCCTTTGAGCCTCACAATCTCCCCACCCCGGTTTTTTCTTCTTTCACTGATGTACCTATAAAATGCCTTATCCCCTTTGTTTACAGACTGTGCTAAGCTCTCTTCTGTCTGTGTCTTTACTGTCCTAACAGCCCTCCCTGCTTCCCTTAGACATTCAAGGTACAGCTCCCTGTCCTCCTCCCTTTGGCTCCCCTTATATTTCCTGAAACTCAGCCTTTTAGCCCTGACTTTGTCCTCACCTATTTGGAGAACCATAGTGGTTTCCTTCTTCTTTTCCCTTTGGCCACTATCCTAATGCATTGGTTTGTTATCTCCACTATGGCTCCTTTCAATTTCTCCCATTGTTCTCCCTGCCCCCATTACCTCTCCCTTCCCTAGGACTGCTTGTATACATCTACCCATTTCAGTGAAATCTGCCCTCCTGAAATCTAATACTCTTGCCCTTGTGTGGCTTAATTGAGCCCATGTCTCCATGCTGAACCATACCATGTGGTGGTCACTGTACCCCAGCTGCCCTTCCACCTGTATTTCTTCTACTCTGTTCCCATTGGTCCATACCAGGTCCAGAATTGACTTGTCCCTGGTTGGCTCATGCACCAGCTGCCTGAGTCCAAACTCCTGCAGGGATTCCAGGATGGCTGTGCTTCTGGCTGAAGCAGCCACCTGGGTGGCCCAATCCACATCAGGCATATTGAAATCCCCTGTAGCAGGATTTCAAATTTAGCTGCCATGTCGTATACGTTTTCCACTAGTTCCCTGTCTACTTCCTCCCTCTGTGCTGGAGGTCTGTAGATCACCCTTGTGCATATTGCTGTTCCATTCCCTGGCTCCAGGGTGACCCACATTACCTCAGCCGCCCCCTGTCTTCCCTGAACTTCTGTAGCCTTTATCCATATCTGATGTACAGGGCCACTTATCCACCCTTTTTACCCTTCCTGTCCCTCCTGAACAGTGTATAGCCTGGTACACTGACTTCCTAGCCATGATTAGCATAGTACTATGTCTCTGTTATTGCTGCTATGTCAATGTCTGCATCTGCCAACAAAGCCTCCAGGTCTGGTACCTTATTTCCTAGTTTGCGGGCATTCGTTAGCATGACCTTCCATGTTTTAAAGTCTGCCCCCCCTCTGCTGTTGTTCTCCATCTCCAGCATCTCCTCCTTCCCACCCTGGTTTCCTTTGCTGTGTGCTCTTGCCCCCCATATCACTTGTTATACATTCTTCACCTGCCTGCCCCTCCCTGCATGCTTTAGCTGCTCCTGTAGTCAACTTGTGTTCCTGCATGTTCCCATGGGGGGGGTTCCTAAGCCTCCTGACCCTCCTGGCTCTTCCCCGTTGGCCAGTTTAAATGCTCACCGCTGAAGCATTTAAACTTCTCACTAAGGATCAAGGTCCCTTCTCGGACAGATGCAGGCTGTCCTCCTTATATAAGCTCGCAGCTGCCCAGGTCAAGCCGAGTCCCCTATGAAACCAAAACCCTCCCTTCCACACCAATCCTTCAACCAGGAGTTGAAGGTATGGATGTGGAGTGCTCTAGCTTCCCCTGTGCCCTGGACAGGTAGCACCTTCAAGAATGAGATGGAGCATGCTATCTATTTCAGGTTTTCCCCCAGCTTCCTGAAATCCTAGTGGACTCTGGCTAACTCCACCCTTCTCCTGGCCAGTTCCCCAGGTGGACAATGACATCCATCTTCTCCCTCCTAGCTATTGCTGTAGCGATCCTATCGATCCACTTCCCATTCCTCCATGCAGCACTTCTTGGGCGGCACTTGACCTCCCTCTCTCCCTCCTGCTAGGTGTCCCTAACTCCACTCCCCGGACAATAGAGTCCTGCACTTGGAGAAGCTTCCCCCTCCTCCGGGGTCCCCTGCCTCCCTCCCTTCCCTGGGGCTCCATCCAGGAGGACCCTCCCATCCTCCCTGGTCCCAGCCTTTAGTTCCTGAGTAGGACTTTCCCAATCCTCCAAAACAGTGTAGGAGTTACTAAGTAGGACCGGTTGGGGTATGTGCTTTCGACCTCCCCTCCCTCACCCTCCCTTTGCCCACCGTAGTCCAATCACTCCTCTTCCCTGGCATCCTTTGAGGTACAGATTGTGGACCTTGTGGTTTCTGGGTGGGGGTGGATGCCACCTTCAGCTTGGCCAACTCTGCTCTGAGACAGGCAACCTCCTCCCTCAGCAAAGAAGGAACTGTTCTGGCTGTTAGACTTTGTTTTGTATCCTGTGGTTCCCCCAACTGTGCTGCCTCAGCCACAGTATCCCCACTGTATACTATAGCCCCCCTCCTGTGTATTCTCCTGTCCCCCAGTGTCCATCCCCCCTGGAGTTGACTATATTCATATGGGGGTGTAGCCCCCCTGCATTAAACGTTAATTTATATCGTTCCCGTATTGCACTGTGTAGTGCCATCGCTGTGGTGCCATTTGGTGTGGTGGTTGCAGAGCCAATTTTGTGTTTGGCAAAATGTACTCACTGTTATGCGAGTTGCTGTTGCATATTCGCTGTTATGACATAGTACCAAACTGCAACACCGGGGTAACATATTAATCACCCAAAGAACACTATTTATTATAAAATGTTGCTCACATCTTGTCTGTAGACACTGCAAGCCCTTGACCAATCTCCCTCTCATTTGCAATACACTTGAATTTTCCCAAAAGCTTTTGAAATTGTAATTGTTTTATAAGTAACATACAATATTCACTCTTCTGCTGTCATGTCCTATCAGTGCCCTGTGATTTCCCAGCCCCCCACACATGTGCACCTTGTTTCTCACATTTGATAATGCATACAGCATCATTGCTACTACTGTTTGGCACCTTGCACCCTGAATGCTGGATATCTGACCCAGTCTCTGGTAGTCGTGGAAGCCAGGGGGCATGTGCAATGGTGGCAGCCATGATTGTTCAGTATGTTTTGGTCCCATGTCAGTGGCTTCTGGCCTGTTGCCTAATGTGTTCTGAAGGGAATCAATTTCAAATTCTGGCCACAGTACCTGCCGCGGCATGAAATGTTCCTTGTCACAGGTGGTAGGCCCATTTGTGGTCCCTTGTTGGCAGTGAATCTGCTGTGAAAATTGAAAGACACTGCCTGTGCTGGCACACAAAAATGGCTACCCCTGCCACCTGCCTGAAGAAGAAGAATCAGCATTTATATAGTGTCCTGGTCCCCACTGCAGCAAATTTGGGCAGGATACTTGGTAGGACCAGCCATGTAGGCACAGACTTGTGGTGCTGGGGGACCTAAAGTACCCTCAAAAGTGACCCCCTATGTTTGGGGTTGCACATATTCCATATGCTGTCTATCTGTCTGTCTGTCTGTCTATCTAAATATGTATCTTATTCTATCTATAGCATAGGAAAACAACAAAAGCCGCCCAGCCTGAACAGTGTGCTCAGTACAACCAAATGATCACTAGTACATCGAAAATGGCACTGCCAGTTAGTCTTCATACAGTGCAACTTTTGAAGATTAACCGGCAGTGCTGTTTTTGATGTACTACTAAAAAAAGTATGCCTGATATTTTGTGAGTGGCACAACAAGAATTTTGCCTGCCACCTTAGCGGTAAACAAGTAGAGCAACACTCTAATACTTTTAAAAGGAATGACCAAACACCTTAATTTCTTTCAGTCAGACCCTCTTTACTGAGAAGTTTTAACCATAATAGAGACAGTTAGGTGAATCAGTTTAACACAAGTAAAACTTTTTGTATTCTTACCGTCCATGTGGCCAAACTCGGTTTTTTTTCTCCTTTCTATTTTTCTTGGCTTAATTGCCTATATCCAATCTTTGGCCTTTCTGTTGTTAATGCTGTCATTTCTTAATCAGTGCACAAAACTGGGAGATTATGATTTACGTTTTCTTTTGGTTTTTATTGTTCCATTTTCCCGATTGCCATTTTAACATCCTGGGCTTGCCATGATGTGGATTCAACCATGATAAAGCTGACGTTTCGATGTAATGATGTCTTCCTCCCAGCTTAGTCATTCATGCTGCAGGGACTCTATTTATCCCCCTGGGTGCCATGTTTTCAGTTCCATATGTAGTACCACATCCCTCCACCTTAATTACAAGTGCTTACTTGTTAACATTGTGATTTCCTAACGTTACTTAAAAACAGCATATTACAGAGTCCTCAGTAATATAATTTACTTCCTTATTTATCACTTTTATTTTCAGAATGTTCATACTTTTTAATGCCCGTTTGCACTACAGTATTCATATAGTGCTCTTTTTAACCGTGTGCTTACTTTAACTGCTTTTGTAGTGTGTCACTCTATGTTAATCTCCTGTAAAACAGAGGTACTTCTGATTTATCTCCCCCACTAATAGTAATTCACTTAATTTGATTGTTCTTTTTCTTATTATTTTCATGTGGTATTGCTCCTGGCTCACAGTTCCCTTCCTTAGTTGACTATAGCTCTTTTGAGCAGTGCTTCCAATCACAGGCCAAATTGTCTTCTAATATTGCATTATGCTGCCACCTAGTGGCCGCTTCTTATTTGTTTAGAGGGATCATGAATTCATTCAAACTCATTTCTATGTCCCTCATAGTGCACTATTACCGCTCCCGTTCCACTCCCTTTTTGATTGTACTCGAGCTCCCTCCACTCTGTGCACAGCGCTCTTATTGTCCTATGTTTTCCAACCTCTAGCACTACTGTAGCTCCCATTCCACATTCACTGTGTGAGTGTACTTGAGCCATCTATTTATTTTGTGCATATAAGGACTTCACACTATATGACTATTGTATTAATTAGAGGAGTCAGTTTTTAATACTGACCACATTTTTCCATTACCTTAATTTTACTGCCTTACAACTTTGGGCATAAATGAGGGTGTTGATACAGTTGCCCTAATTTGCAACTTTATTTACACTAGAGGACTTTAAACAAAATGGTGTATAGTCAATGTTATCATTTTTCCAGTTTGTACATAGTTACAACTCTGCGGGTAAATGAGGGTGTTCTGACTGTTCCCTTGTTTTTTGCAAATTGTGTTATTTTTGTACTCATAATTTTACTTTGAAAACATATTATATCATGCTTATGTGGACAATTCATATGACAGTTAGACTAAATAATTTTTCTTATTTAATCAAAATGTATCCAAGCATTTCATGTTTGTTTATTGTCCTAAATAATTGTGATATCCATGGTCCTCGTTCAGTCCTTTCAGTTGCAGTGCCTCCAGTTCTTCTATCCAAAAGCTTTTTCTCTGCTGTAGAAGCTTTTTACAGTCTCCTCCTCTTTTTGGCTTTTGGACCAATTCTATGCCCGTAAATTTCAGTGATGCTACAGATCCATGCATTCTTTCTTCATAATGTCTTGCCATGGTGTAAGTTTGATTTTTTCACTCTTAAAGCAGTTTTGTTCTCTCTAATTGGAAGTTTTAGTTCCCTTTTCATCTGTCCTACATATACTAACCCACAGAGGCATGTTAGCATATATATAAAATCACACGTGCCCCCATAATGCAAAGCATCAGGGGCTGCATATGCAAATCACCACAGAATATTATGCTGGTTCAATTTTAAGCAGAAATGCATGGTGCCGAAAGGCCTCTCACACAGTTTGCAAAGGGTGCCAACAGAAGACACAGACACATGTTTTGTCCTACTAGGACTCATCAGTGTGCCTTGTCTGTTTGACACCCCAGTGGAATGAACCAGCTACCCTAAGATGGTCTGTCTGGGTTATGTAGTGCTGAACCCAATTAAAATGAAAAGCATATATATTAGCATGTATATTACTTCTTGTGTCTTACATGTAACTCCCCTGCCAAATCAGGAGCTTAGCTGCCACCTTGCAGCTCTTGTTTCCTGCTCTCCTGAGAACCTCCAGGATATGGCCTGCATTTCTTTTGGGTCTCTCTGGTCCTGGTCCTGATTTTTTCTGTTCTTTGGTGTCCCATTCTAGCCCCCAAAAGTAAAATTCAGCCCTGTGGGGCTTTCTAAATTCAAACTATGATCTCCCGCTCAGCTATGCCCCTCGGTGCAGTGGGGATCGTGCAGGCATAAGCAGCGCCTTTGATCTATGACTGCCCAAAATTGCGGTCGTTCTGGAGAGTGTTTCGGAGGTCCCAGGATCTCCATGTGGTAAGTAGGACCCGGTGACCATGGACAGGGCCCTAAGCACTCACATAGTTTAAAAAATAAAGAGGTCTGCAAAGTGTGTTAGATCGGGGCTCATGAACATTAATGAGCCAGAGCCTCAGTCACTTTAAATATTCATGTGGGTCTGTATCTGCCCTCAGGGCAGCTTGTTCTTAGCTGCAGCTGAAGAAAAGGGAAGAAATGTAAAAAATGATACTGTAACTAGCAATGTGTGTTTGGGGGGAAACATATTAAGAAAGGGGAAAGGTACTTAAATAAATAAAAATGCTGCTCCTTGCTGTACCAGACAAATGTTGGGACTCAGATGACACAGCCTGTCTGCTGCTGCAAATCAAGATCCCTAAATACTGGCAGCAGTGACAGAATAACGGACTGAACAATTTTCTTTATCTGTGCAGCGACAGCAAGTACACCTTCAGAACTAATGGACTGTGGGGCATTGGGGCAAATAGTTAATTATTTCTTGCTGCACCAGAACTTTAATTTGGGACTGTCACTAATCTGCTAAGGAACTGTGTGTTTCAGCAGCCATTGCAAGCAGCTACAGCCAATTGGAAAGCCAGGATAATGAAGCCAGGACTTGTGGGACATTAGCCAAAACTCATGGGAATATACCAAGTACTCATGGGGAAATGCAAGGACCTAATTCTAGGCACCAAAGCAGCAAACCAACTGTGCATCAAGTGAGGCTCATGCATAATTCATTTTTCTGACTGACAAGCCCTCCAGTTAGTCGGAGGCCTTGCACCCAAAACTCTAAGCGAATCAGGAGCCTCAGGTTAGCCCTAAAAGAGACTGTGTTTTCCAACATTTTGCCAGATTTGAGCGGGAGCCCCCCCCCATAGTGGTGGGGGCTCAGACCCCCAGCAAAGTAGATGGGCCTGGTAATCCAGCTAAGCCCCTCCATCCAGGAGGTTTTTTTCTTGTTTTCTTGCAGTTAAAGTTTAAAGTAATTTAGCTGATGTTGAATCTGCAAGCCTGGGGATTGCCAGAATATCCCCTAGGTGCTAGCCCTCCTTTCCACGTTGGGGAAAAATGTGGACATACAAACCAGATGACATCAAGCCAGCTGTGAGAGAGCTGAAAGGTCCTCAGTTGTGAGAGAACTTGAGCACTTGGGAGCCTTCACAGCTAAAGGTCTACCATGAGGAGCTTGAGTGAGTACTCTTATACTCCCCAGTGCAAGAAAGAAAGCAATCTTAGTAATTCTGGGCCATCTTGCCCAAGTGACTGTTCAAGTAACCACATTCTAGGGTCTGCACTCTACAGCTGTGCATAACCTTAGCCCAGTGCGGGCTGACCTCTATTGAATTGTTTCTGCTGATTTGTGACTATCCATTGGGTCGGCACCCTACTGCTGCGTATAACCTTTGCCCAGCGGGGTGGATCCCTATAGTAAAACTGTTGCTGTTCATGTCTGTTCTGGGGGTACCCAGTGAGAGCCCAGGATAGACTAGTAAATGTGCTGATATGCACTTGTGCTAATTATCTGGTCAAGATGTCCCGTGGATCCGCCAGCCATAGCCGCACTACCACATCAATGGACCAAGACCCTGAAAGTAAACTTCGGACAGTGCTATGAAACCAGGAAATGACAGTTTTCCACCCTTCTTGATTGTGTCTTAAAATATAAATGTACTGGGTGGACAAACATGAATGTGCTGAATATTCAGGATTGCCAATCCATGTTCCTGTTGGTTTAAAATAATTGTGATTCTCTGTCTGCTTAACTGGCACTTACCCAGCTAGAGGGTTTTCACATTTCACCAGCACAATCCAAATCACTTGTATATTTTGTAAATATAATCAATGCATAACCTCTACTCCTCCTGTTTCCCCATTCCTAACTCCTATGTCCCCTAAATAAATATTATTGTTACTGTTTCTTGCAAATGGTTGTCACGAGCAAATTATCAGAGAGAGTCTTTTAATTACCAAATGTCTGAAATGTGGGAAACTGTATATTGGGTCATGTATGGGGTGGCAAATGGTAATTGTGGGTGGTATAACATCCCCGGGGCTTGTACCAGGTAACAGCTAGCCCACTTTAAAGTTAAACTTGGGGTGGAGGCACTGCCCATGGTAAAACCTTGTGGAAAGAACCAGTTTTTAAGTAAAGTTTGGGAACCCAAACCCCTCAGCCTACATCCTAAGCAGTAAGCAGGGGAGTAACTCTAGGAGTAACACCGCCTAGTGGTTACATACAGTTAATGAACCCAGTTATTCTATACTTATTTCCTTTTTGTGGATGTTTGAATGTTTTAGAATTATTAGTACTGTTACAATGGGTACAGTTAACACATCGGTAATTACCTTTAGGTGCTTCTGGCATCCAAGCTGGTCTTGATGTCTTGGTTTCCTCAAAAAAGGTCCTCATCAGTGTGTCTCTTAGACTTCTTCCTTTTCTCCTAGTTACCCTTGGTCCCAATAATACTATATCTTCCAAGCATGGTTCTGCTTTAAGTATGTCCCAGTTTTTTTCTTATGCTATTTGTTATTCTTGTACTTTCTACATTAAATTCTGTACTATATGTGATGGTGATTGTATTTTCTGGTTTGCTTTGTTTTTTTTTCAGCAGGTTCTCTCTTGTTCTCTGTTCTTTTCTTCTGATTGCCTGCATTAATGTTCCTGGGTCATATCCTCTTATTTATTTATTTTTTTTACAGTTCTTTTTCCTTCCAGTCACTGCCTGTGGGGACTCTCTCAGGCATCCTGGCCTGATCCTGCCTGCCTGCCTGCCTGCCTGAGATCCCCCCAGCCCGAGTCTCCCCCACGGCCCGTCTACCCTTTGCACCTACCTTGCAGCTGGACCTCTGGCTTGTACCCCCCAGGGTGGGGTCGCCACTCCATCTTCAGCGCTCCTTGAAGCCAGTATCTGCTGCAGGCAGGGCTTGGGAGAAGGAGGGAATTGAGAGACCAGGTGGACAGGATCCAGCGGAGGGCATAGGGGTGAGGTGCCATCGCCTACTCCACAGAGCAGGGTTTTTCCTTTGTTCGAGAGTTGCTCCCCCCCTCCCTGAGGTGCGGATGTGCAATGACATCCAGTGCAGGCATGCGTGCTCCCGTACATGCCTGCAAGTCATCTGCTGTCACCTCTCCCCTTCTTGCAAGCAATCCCCGGGTTGCGACGCACCCAGCCTCCACTGGATGTTGCTAGCACCAGGGAAATGTTCCCAGCCCTCCCCCAGGAGATGAGAGCCATCGTCGGACGCTTAATCCTCTCCTCCTGGCCAACCCTGGTGACCCGAACTCGCTCCCGAACCCAGGTCACCAGCATGGTGTGGCATCCAGCGCCTCAACCCTCAGTGCCACCGGGCCGGCTCATATCCTATTCTTAGTGAAGCATCCACACGTTTACCATTTCTTGTCTTGCTATCTTCTCTTCTGAACAATTTCTTTTTCCTTGCAGTAGTTGATTATAGGGAATATTCTGTTTTAGATGGTATGGATACAACTCTCCCAGTGTAACAGTGTATTCCTGTCCGTTTTTATTTTAAATAAGAATGTTTCTAAGGTGTCATTTTTTCCTGTATATGTGTAAATCCAGATAGTGCACTTCATTTGTACTATGTTCCTGTGTAAAAGGCAAGTTTCTATTACAACTGTTCACATATATAAAAAAATCCATAAACTCTTCTGCTGTGCCTTTCCAAAAGCATAACGCATCATCTATAAATCTAACCCACATCACTATTTGTTTCTCTCCATTTATTTTCTTCTTCGTCCCAAATAAATTTGTTCTCCCAGTTTCCTACATATAAGTTTGCTAGTGAGGGGGCAAATGTAGTTCCCATAGCTGTACCATGATGTTGTTTGAAATATTCTCCGCCGAATAGAAAGTAGTTTGATTCTAATGTAAATTTTGCTATTTCTTCAATAAATTCTGATGGTGGGAATATTTTCTCTTCTCATTTGCTTAAAGTATCCCTCAGTATTTCAATCCCTTCTCTATGTGGATATTGTTATAGAGGTTTTCCATGTCAAAGGTTGCCATTAGTGTTACCACTGTTGCATCTACTTTTTTAGTTTGTTAAGCACTGTGCTTGTGTCTTCTGAGTAGGATCTTTCTAAGGATACAAATGGTCTCAAGAAAAAAATCTACATATTTGGACATCGGCTCTGTTATTGAGCCTATATTGGTCGGACATATTCCATGCAGTGAATGTAGAGGATGCCCTAAATGCATTTCTACTGCATTTTCTCCCTGTGCAAAACAAGCATGCTCCAAAAGCCACGTGAAGAGTCAGGGGAAAACAAACTAGATGGCTTCAGAAAGATCTCCTACAACAACTTTGACGCAGGGACAAATGCTGGAAAATCTTCAAAAGCTCTGGGTTGCCTAGGGACTACTCAACATACAGACAGCAAAGGAATTCCTGCAGAAAGAACATAAGGCTAGCTAAAAGCTTGTACTATCAGAACTTGCTAAAAAACTCAGCCCATGATCCCTGTAAATTTTGGAGGCACATAAAAACCTTCCTGGGGACACCTCAATCAGTCACACCCTCTGATATGGTTATAAGTGGCTCCCACTGTAATAACCCCATCACCATAGCTAATGCCTTCAACAACATGTTCTCTGACCTCTCATCCTATACCAGTGCACTGCCTTCAGCAACCCCCACTTCCAACGATATGCCTCCGTCTGACTCCGCCTCCAACACCAGTAACCCGAAACCTTACCCCCTCCATTTCAAAGCCATTACTAGCACTCAGGTTCTGAACCTACTAAAGAAAATATCGGATTATACCAGTCCTGGCTCAGACCAACTGGAACCTTGCCTGTTAAAACTAGCTGCGCATTTTATCTCCAAACCACTAGCAAGAATCTTCACCTTGTCCCTTGCCAGTGGCATAGTACCAGAACTATGGAAATTGGCAAGGATCTCACCAATCTATAAAAAAGGGAACAAAAATGACATCTCTAATTACAGACCTATTGCAATACTATCCCCACTTAGCAAAATCCTTGAAAAACTGGTTGCCACCCAGATCCAGGGATTCCTTGATACTACTAAGCAGCTCAATGATGCACAGCATGGGTTCAGGAAAACCATAGCACTATTGACTCTAGCTAAGTTCACCACAGACATCCTCTCTGACATGGATCAGGAAGGCTCACAGGGCTGTCTTTATTGACCTTACCAAGGCGTTTGACCTTGTGGACCACCCCCTGCTCCTGTCCACCCTCTGGAAAATAGGCTGCTCCTCCCCAGTACTTAACTGGTTTAGGAGTTACCTGGCAAACAGGTCTCAGGCTGTTAAGTTCAATTCAGCCTTTTCCTCCACAGTGAAAATGAATGTCGGAGTTCCCCAAGGCTCTATTCTGGGGCCTCTTCTATTCACATTATTTATCAACAACCTCCCTGATGAAATACCTGCCTGCTCCTCGCTTCTCTATGCAGATGACCTGGTCATCTATGCCAGCTCACACATTGTTGAGCACATCAACATGTCACTAAATGGAGCCTACTCCAGCGTCCAGAAATGGCTATACTCCCACCGCCTTATTCTTAATTCCACCAAGACTAATGTCATGTTACTAGGCACCACACAAAAGTTTCGATTGTGTACCACCCCTCTGAATATCCTTGATCTAAATGGAAATCCTCTACAGGTGGTTACCTCCTTCCGTTACCTGGGCATCCTACTGGACCAATCCCTTGATTTAAATCTACACATCCAAACCACATGCAAGAATGTTAACTGCAAGTTGGGGAGCAGCCTACAGACGAGCTACATGCCCATCTTCTGCTAAACTAGCCATAGCCAGGGGATTCTACTACCTAAACACCTATTAAGCCCATACTTGCTTGCCCACAAATCTGCACTGCACAAATGGGATGTAACCTACAATAATATATATCGATTAGCACTTAAAGCACCACGACTTCTACATCACTGCCAGCTATACACTGACCTTGGGTGGCTCTCCCCCTTGGCCACCAGGAGCTACTACCTGGGCTGTCTAAATGACTCTATTCTCAGACAAAGACAGCCAGCTGAACTTGCTAAATTACTTCTTCCTTCAATCCCAAACTGTGAGCTAAGATCATCAGACAAAGCCTTTCTGGATGTTCCCCGCTGCCATACAAATAAAGGAACCAGCTTTTTCCAATATGCAGCCCCTAAGCTGTGGAACCAGCTCCCTCTGGACCTCAGACTTGCACCCTTGCACCCTGCCTTCAAGCATGGGCTGAGACTTCACCTGGCCACCCTAGATCAATGCACCTGCTTTGACCCAACCTGATCTCCACATCTCCCCTGCTTCTACCCCCTTGCTACCTGTCTCCTCACTGCTCTCCTCCTTCTTCCTCCTAAGACTTACCCCTTTCCTTAATGCCCCCTATCTTTTCTCCTGTATCTTCTTATCAAATGTCCATTCTGCTGCAAATGTACTATATAGATATGTTAATGTGAATGATCGCCTTATTTAACTGCTATGTGTTATTCTCTTAACTGTCATCCTTTCTCTTGGGCAAGGTCTAATTTTGACTACAGACAAATGTTGGTACTGTAAGGCTCATTTCCCCTTTCCCCTGCTTCCCCTACTCCTTACCTCCTAACATCCATGGCCAGGGACTGTTACCGGCTCGTATGCCCAGTCTTGGAACCATGAGCTCGGCTGCACATACCCACCTTCTACCGCTGAAGCCATAATGTGTGCCGTATTTTTTCTCGTCCGTCCACTGCCTCCAAACATCCACGGGCAGGGACTGCTGCCGGCTCGCATGCCCAGTCTCAGAACCATGAGCACAGCTTCATATACCCACCTACCTCAGCTGAAGCCGTAATGTGCGCTGTATTTTTCCTCGCCCGTCCTCTGCCTCCGAACATCCACGGCCAGGGACTGTTGTCGGCTCGCATGCCCAGTCTCGGAACCATGATCTCGGCTGCACATACCCACCTACTACCGCTGAAGCCGTAATGTGCGCCGTATTTTCTCTCGTCCCTTCTCTCATGCCTGACTGTTTGACCATTGATACTGGCGTCCCCCTAGCCTGCCGCCGTAAATGCCGTTGGTTTATCTCACTAATCCCACGGGCTGCCTGCTGCTGCTTGCCAGTTTACGGCTCCTTCCAACCTGACTTAGCCTTTCTCCCTGATATGACTCACCCCTCCTCCTCCATACCTCGTTTTTGGCTGACTACCACCACCTCAATCTCGTTGCCTGTACCCTTCCCTGCCACTCCACTCCATCTTGCTCAGTGGGGGTACCACAAACCTGGCTAAAATCTAGTGCTTTTTCTGGTAAAGCCATAAGTTTCCCCTATGGCTCTCAGACCCCCTGATCTTTACCCTTTACTAGTACCAACACTCCCCTGTAACCTCTTTGTACTGTACTGTTGCTCACTATCTAGACTAGCCTACACCATGTTAGCCTAGCTGAAATTGCCTCTGTATTGTATGAATGTACTCTGTACTGACTGCCTCAATTGTAATATTGCTTCCTGTGTTATCCTGTATTGTACTGTCCCGGGTCGTGCCTGGAAATAGTCACCTGCTGGCTAGCGCACCTACCCGGTTAACAAAAGCTAAATAAAAATACTGCTTACTATTGGTCTTCTTGGGGGATATTCTGCATTCTTATGGACTTTTGGTAGCAAGTATATTGTGGGTTTCACTGGATGGGGAACAGTCAGGAAATCTTTTTCTGTACTTGTTATCCATTTCTTTCCTTCTGCACCTCTGATCAATTTCTCTGCTTCCATTGTGAGCATTTCTGTGGGGTTTCTTCTCAAGTTTTGTGTAGAAGTGTTCATTCTCTAACTGCTTGTAAATTTCTGTCATATACATATGTTTGGGCCAGATGACTACTGCTCCTCCTTTGTCAACTTTTTTTTATTAGGATCTCGCTGTTTTTATTCAGTTCTTGTGTAAGGACCCCACCCCTGCCTTTTTACTAAAATGACAGGTGGCATGCTGTTGGCGTTGGCAGCAATACCTGGTGGGGGACCTGGGTTCAGGGAGGATGAGGTTACCTGGCACAAGGGACCTAGGTTTGGTTACTCTGCACAGGGGCACCCAAGTAAATCCAACTACAGGAAGCAATAACTGTAATGTCCAGAACCAGAATTGGGATTTTTCAGTGTGGCTTTATTTATTAACTAACTGAACATAAACAAAGCATTGCATGGTCCCCCAAAGGGTTACGTTCACTGTATGTGCAGATTAGAGGTTAACCAAGAGGTCCATTTGAAGAATGAACACATTACTACTGTTGTCTGGCTTTGGACCCACCAGGCACTCAGCCCGGACTTTGCATGCGCTTTGGATACATAGTCCGACTGGCCTGGCTCCCCTGCCGGCCACTTGACTGACGGTCCACTTGAAGAATGAACCCAAACTTTACTTGGAAAGACATCCCATCAAACAAGGAGACTCCCAAACTGTGGCTCCCACACCACTTAGAGTCTGTGACTCCTAGAGATTTGTTTTCTTACTTCAATCGAACTCCCATCAAACAAGGAGACTCCTATCCAACAAGGAGTAATTTTCCCATCCTGTGGCTCCCACACCACTTAGAGTCTCGACTCCTGAGAGATTTTCAAATTCGACCCGTCTGGGTACCCACCCCATCACTGGCCAAGTGCATGAGGCAAGTAGCAAAACACAGAAGAAATCCGTAGAGGTGGACCTGGTTACTAAAGATGGGGGGTTTTCCCACCTCCAGCTCCCACAGCCCATACCCAGCCATTTCTCTGGATACACACAGAAAACTTTTAGAACTTTAAAATGTAGATTGTACCGTGGATGACCTGAAGCACCCCCTCTACAACATTACTTGAAATCCAATAAAACTTTAGACTGCTTGACTGCTCCATTTGTTCATCCTAGTAACACAGTCCTCCCAAATAGCAGTCCACATTCATTTCCCAACTGAAGAAAACAGTTTGTTTGCCCCTTCAAATGGAGCCAAACACTCACCCATTCGTTGCAGGTGCCCCACAGGCGAAGTACTATAACCTTTGCTGTTATACAAGAACAGACTAAATAAAACCAGGCAGCTTCCTTCCATGGTGGGAGAAGGGGATTGCTCCTGGAACCCACAGAGAACTTTTCTCCCCCCGAGGGAGGGGGGCACTGAGACCGGGGGAGCGGTCTCCACCACTTTAAAAAAGGTAAACACAGGAACACTTCCTTCTTCTTTGAAACAAACTGAAGACTGACCGACTTCCTTCCTGTTTGCTTTAGGACAAACTGAAGAAGAAGATGACTTTGAAATTTCCAAAGTTCTAAACTCACTCCCTGAGCTGTAGATTCCAATGTGGCCCATGCAGCTGCGACAGTTCTATGGTGATGTCATCTCTCAAGTCTCAGCTGTGACTGAGGACAGAGTGAGACAGTGTGAAACCCATTTAACTGGAGTTTCACAAGCTGCCTTCCCTGCCTACCACTAGGTCTTACTGGGATTCTAGTAACCCCGGGTAACAAAGGGGTTATACTGGCCCTTGACCAGGAAAGTGACTGTCCCCAGTCATTATGCACCCGGCCTTAGGCCATCCCACCCTATGTGCTACCTGCAGATGGGGGTGATCAGACCCCCTCCTACCATGTGCAAGCACAGGTAGGCAACATTAAGGGCCTAGAGGCCTATAGCTGACACATCAGCCTCTACTCTATCCACTTACTATGGACACCTAGTGGCTCTGGTAGAACCGTCCAGAGCATAGCCCTGATAGATCAGCACTGCAGTCCCTATGGCCACTGAGGACCACAGCCTGTCTATCCCCCCAACCCTCTAGGGAAAACCTATCTGCCTCTTAACATAACATTCCCAAACAAAACAAAACCCGGGGACCTCCCCGACCTTGGGCAGCCTGCAACTACAACCATTAGCAATAATAACACAGTACATTTAAATTCTACACCATAAGCACTGACGAGAAACTCCGATGAGCCCCTCCTCCTCTTCTTGTCTTCTCTTCTGTCTTCCAGGAACACCTGTAAGAAAAGACAAAAACAAAAAAAAAAACCACATCCTAATCTGCATGCACAGTCTATCTAAACAATGATGACAACAACAACCCTTACCATACAGAAAAAACACTGAACAATCCCCCCACAAAATTTTTTTTTTTTTTTTTTTTAGAAAAGGTAGAAAAACACAGTATTTACATTAAAGTACAATAATGACATTGGTTACAATACACCTTTGGGGGGATGGAGTGCCCTAAAAGTCCCAACTAGTGACCACAAGGCCCGAAGGCCAGTCCAATAAAGAGTCTCTCCTGGGTCGGAGCCCCACGAAACATAGTTCTTTAAGGCCATAATCCCGAAGGGGAGAGTCTTTGCGGACAGTTCACACATTTTTGAAGTCTGTAGTGTAGGGTGTGTACTGCAATGTCATAAAGATAGAAAAAAAGGTTTTTTTGGACTTACCAGCCTCTTGAAGTATAAGACTAGGCACCGACCTGCACCGCAGCCGAAGACTCTCCCTGGCAGCATTTCTTCTGATACAGCTGGGCGGACATCTTTCAGGAACACAGGAGGGCACATCTGGAGACAGCTGGGCTGATGTCATCTCTGAAGAAGGAACCTTAGAACAGGAACAAAAAGAAAACAGCTGGTCCGACGTCATCCGATTACCAGGCGATGAACAGGAAAACAGCTGGGCTGGTGTCCTCTCTGGATCTGAAGTCATCTGGTGGGCCGGTAGATGGTTGCTGAACAAGACAGTACACTGTGGACTGATGAATGTGGGGCACCTGAATCCTTGGTTATTCATATTGGCAGATCAATAAGGGCACTTCACAGTCTAGTGTGGCAGTATTGACTACCACTGCTCGGCTACCATTTTGTAGGCACAGGCTTAATTACTGGGAGGTCCTTGCACTGAGGCCAATAGTAGAGGGGTCAGGGGCTTGAATTATTACTCCGTCTGGATGCACCTAATTCACACAGTGGGAGACTTCACATCCCTCTCCGTCCACTATTCTCACTCTGTCCATAAACAGTGTCCTGCCTCTCTTCCACTGTGTATACTTTTCGTGGAACAGTCCATTCTTTACATGCTGGTTAGCCCCAGGATGCACATGTTTCATTGCTTCATCCCAGATCCAGGATTTCCTGCAGTTCTCAATCTCCTCCCAGACTGTCCGAGGAAAGGTAGGAAAGGTCATACCAAAGATTTCATTGGCCTTTCTATCAACCAGTCTCTCCTCTTTACTTGCTTTGGTCAATCTGAGACCGCTGGCCTGGCTTGGGGGTGGCCAGTCCTGGTTCTGCCAGCTTCGCATCCTCAATGAAATTAAAAAGGATCCCTGACTTCTTCTTCTCCTGGTGAAGCCAGGGCAGTGGCATCACCACCTTCTTGAACACATTCCTCCGAGGCAAGATCTTGAGGCTGTGTACCCATTCCTTTCTCACAAGGCCACATAGGTTCCCCCTCATCTTCCTCTTCACTGAGGATCTGAGCCCAGGAGTGAGCAGTAGTTCTCACCCCCGAGACTATCCATTCATCACTGGGAGCGGAGGTTGACACCTCCCATTCAAAGGCCTCCCGCATCTCATCTTCACCTTCGAGACTTGGGCTAGGCCCCCCCACCCAGGGGTCTATTGATGCTTTATCTGAACTTGCCTTCTGAGATCCAGCATCCAATGCTTCAATTTCAGATTCAGTCTCCAATTCTGCACTCTCTAACTTTGTGCCACACTCCCCCGAGGGACCTTCCTCCACAGGCTTCACCTGATGCTGTGTGCTGCCAACTGCAGATTCTTGAATTTTTGTCCATGTGGGAGCCAGACGAATTGGAGGCGCTTTATACAAGCCATATTTTTGTAGACATCCAGCACAGTGAGGAATCATGAAGACATCCCTTCCAGCACTCAAACACATCTGGCATACACGCACTGGATAATTAGGAATTGCCACATCAGGAGGGAGTTGCCCTCTATAGCACCAATTTTCAATATCTCTCAATCTATTTACTGCTGCTGTTACTGCAACCCGGGCATGATCCGGGTAACGAGCTGGTCCTGAGGCCATAACTGCAGAAAAATAAACAAAAGTTCACTGTAACTGAAAGTCCCACTTTAATGAACACACTCTGTAGCTTTAAAATGGCTCCTCTGCTGCTGTGTTTACTTTACCACCCCACCCTGTAATGGCGGCAGCAGCACTCCTGTGCATCAACAATCAGACTCTGGGTCAAGCCACTGCGCACCCGATTTACATCAGCTACTGATAACTTTTACTCAAACTGCACAACTTGCTCTGTTCTGGCTGTTCACACATTTACAGGATTTTCCTTGGACTTTTCACATGCTGGCAACATTCATTTAATTACAGTCCCTTTAAAACTTCAGGTTTCAGCTCAGGATTGCCTGCTTCTACTAGTGTTGCACTTTTTACAACCCACAGTCTCTCTCTGGCTGCAAACTTTAAACTGAGGCTACTTTCATTGCTATGCACATTTAATGGCTTTACAGACTTGCACTTGCCAGCAGGACATCACACAATCGCTACTTGCAAAGCGACTATACAGCTGCACACACATTTTATATGGCATTACTGAAAATCACTGATTAAGCAGTTTTAATTATTTACTCACTGTTATTGTAGCAGATTGCTGCAATGGGGTAAAACGGCCTGCAGCCAGATTTTTGAAGGCCTCATGGTGCAAACGGGCGGGCAGTCTCCGCGATCGTCGTTTTAACCAAAAAATTCACTAATCCCACGATCGATTTGCGGGTTGAGCCCGATTTTTAACTAGAAAGTCACTTTTTTACTGTTTGCAGTGCTTTGATTACTTCTCGAACGCTCCTCCACTGCCAGTACATGCACTACTCTCTGTCTCCCTCTCGAATGCTGAAGCGGACTCTGAAGAGTTGGCTGAAGGGCGGGACTAATGGCAAACTGACCAACCACACGACGCCATGCAAATGAGCCTCTTCTTCCTCGCGAGGGCTCCTCTCCTCATGGCGATCGTCAAGCAGGCAAATTTAAACTGAAAAATGCACTTTTTGTTTTTCTCAAATGACTCCACGGCGGGAGCCCATTTCAACCATGTAACATTGCCATTAACTCTGCAGTCTCTAGCATTGCACAGAAAGCATTTCCAACATCCAGGGCATAATTTCTCTGTTGCTACCCCTAGTTTTCCACACTTTCCTTCACAGAAATTCATTTTAAAACTGACAAAAACGCTGTAAACTTTTTTTGATGTTGCAGGACAAGGGCACACACTTTGGCTTTACAGCTCCTTGGTAAACAGTTGGCATTTTTAAACAGCAGCACAAGATTCACAGCACACAGCAACACACTAGGGAAATTGCTTCAACTTTTTGGGCTACCGACTGCCAGATAGCCAAAATGCTAGCCCACTAGCCCAAGCACCTTCCTTCCCAAAACAAATCCAAAGCGGTGCCTCCATTTTTGTAAGGACCCAACCCCTGCCTTTCTACTAAAATGACAGGTGGCATGCTGTTGGCGTAGGCAGCAATACCTGGTGGGAGACCTGGGTTCGGGGAGGATGAGGTTACCTGGCACAAGGGACCTAGGTTTGGCTACTCTGCACGGGGGCACCCAAGTAAATCCAACTACAGGAAGCAATAACTGTAATGTCCAGAACCAGAATTGGGATTTTTCAGTGTGGCTTTATTTATTAACTAACTGAACATAAACAAAGCATTGCATGGTCCCCCAAAGGGTTACGTTCACTGTATGTGCAGATTAGAGGTTAACCAAGCAGTCCATTTGAAGAATGAACAGATTACTACTATTGTCTGGCTTTGGACCCATCAGGCACTCAGCTTGGACTTTGCATGCACTTTGGATACATAGCCCGACTGGCCCAGCTCCCCTGCCGGCCACTTGATTGTCGATCCACTTGAAGAATGAACCCAAACTTTACTTGGAAAGACATCCCATCAAACAAGGAGACTCCCAAACTGTGGCTCCCCACACCACTTAGAGTCTGTGACTCCTAGAGAGATTTGATTTCTTACTTCAAATCGAACTCCCATCAAACAAGGAGACTCCCATCCAACAAGGAGTAATTTTCCCATCCTGTGGCTCCCCACACCACTTAGAGTCTGCGACTCCTAGAGAGATTTTCAAGTTGCGACCCATGTCTGGGTACCCACCCCATCACTGTCCAAGTGCATGAGGCAAGTAGCAAAACACAGAAGAAATCCGTAGAGGTGGACCTGGTTACTAAAGATGGGGGGTTTTCCCACCTCCAGCTCCCACAGCCCATACTCGGACATTTCTCTGGATACACACAGAAAACTTTTAGAACTTTAAAATGTAGATTGAACCGTGGATGACCTGAAGCACCCCCTCTACAGCATTACTTGAAATCCAATAAAACTTTAGACTGTTTGACTGCTCCATTTGTTCATCCTAGTAACATAGTCCTCCCAAATAGCAGTCCACATTCATTTCCCAACTGAAGAAAACAGTTTGTTTGCCCCTTCAAATGGAGCCAAACACTCACCCATTCGTTGCAGGTGCCCCACGGGCGAAGTACTATAACCTTTGCTGTTATACAAGAACAGACTAAATAAAACCAGGCCGCTTCCTTCCATGGTGGGAGAAGGAGATTGCCCCTGGAACCCACAGAGAACTTTTCTCCCCCCCCCCAGAGGGAGGGGGGCACTGAGACCGGGGGAGCGGTCTCCACCACTTTAAAAAAAAAGGTAAACACAGGAACACTTCCTTCTTCTTTGAAACAAACTGAAGACTGACCGACTTCCTTCCTGTTTGCTTTAGGACAAACTGAAGAAGAAGATTACTTTGAAATTTCCAAAGTTCTAAACTCACTTCCTGAGCTGTAGATTCCAATGTGGCTCATGCAGCTGCGACAGTTCTATGGTGATGTCATCTCTCAAGTCTCAGCTGTGACTGAGGACAGAGTGAGACAGTGTGAAACCCATTTAACTGGAGTTTCACAAGCTGCCTTCCCTGCCTACCACTAGGTCTTACTGGGATTCTAGTAACCCTGGGTAACAAAGGGGTTACTCTTGGATTGCTTCTTTTTCTTTCCTTGCTATGTTACTTTTATATATTTGTTTGTCTTTATTGAATACTTCTTCCATTTCCATATTCACTATTTTGCTGAATGTATGTACTACTGTGCTCTGGTTGCCTGGTGGAATGAAGGTTAATTTTTTTTTTCTTGAATAGTGTCTCATCTCTTTTATACGAGTGGTCTGTGACTACATGGCATCATGAGAGATGTTACAGGGGTCAAATTCACAACTTGTGAGTTATGGTCCTGCCCCCTCACATGAAAAGATAACTTGAATATTTTGAGTTAGTTTATTGTATATCATATATATATATATATATATATATATATATATATATATGGTTCAAAAGCCACAAAAGGAAAGAAATGTGGGGTTAGCCTGTAGCTTCATGACCCAAGGACAACCTACACATCCAGGGCCATGCCCCATGGGTCTGCTGCTTCAAGATACAGGTCAGAAGCCGTGGCCCTCAGGCCTGCTGCTTAACTTAGGGCCTACAGGATCAGTCATAACTTTCTTTGCACAGGGACCTGATCAAAGCAGGAGATCCGTCCAAAGTTTCCTAATGTAGGACCTGAGATAGGTAGCTTGAAGCAGCAGACCCATGGGGCATAACCCAGGACCAGCAGCTTTGCCTTGGGTAATGAGGCTAGGGGCAGGGAGAGGGAGTGGGTGTTAAGGTTGAAAAACCCTAATGTCAAATTACTCTCTTTTCATGGCTTTGGACTCTAACAATGCAGTAAGGACAGTTTTTTGTTTTTTTTGCAATGAATTGCCTTACCTTTTGTGAAAGTAAAGTCATAACTTGCTTAATCCAGGAGGTGAATCCTGAGTTGCTTTGTGCAGGACCCTTTGGGACATGCATGAAGCACCAGGTGAGTCCTGCATGAGACGTCATGTGAGTCCTAACTTGCTTCTTCATGACTATTTTTATCTCTGTGTTTTTTTTTATTGTATCTTACCAAGTACACACACTATATATTATGTTCATGCTGAGTTGGTTAAATTCCATCTCAAAGATTTTTTTTCATGCAATTTTGTTTCTAATTAAAATACTGTGACAAATTTGTTTTGCATGTCACCTCAGCTGTCTCATTAGACCCTTCTCACAAACCATAAAACCAGTGGCGAATTGGGGGGGGGAGTTTAAGGTGACAGTGTCACCATCCATTGGAGATTCATCTTACTTATTTATTTTTTTAAATTCTGTTTATCTACCGTGTCACATTTAGGGAGCTGTTCCTCAGGTCAGCCCTGTTATGTAGGGTCTCATACCCTGCCAACTGCTAGCCTCCGCCACATTCTCAGTGAAGCAGGGAGGACCATGAAGCAGGGAGGACCTCCACACTGGAGGATCAGGATGGGGGAAGGGAGACCGCATCACCCTTAAGCCCTGCCCTGGAGATGTTCATTGTTTGGCGGTGGTGGGCAGGACCCCATCAGAGGCATCATCCTGTAGAGAACTGGGTATTTTTGCTTGTGTGGTGAAAGGTGCCCCCCAGGATGCAGACGTGCAATGATGCCAGTACAGCATGGTGCTGATGTTGGCCACGTCCCACCTTATCTGCAGCATTGCCACCAGTCTCTACTGTAGGCCATTACAGAGTGATGCTCTCCAGGAACCCACCTCAAGAAAGAAGAGCAGTCCTCTGGATGCTCAATCCTCTCCTCCCTTGCTGACCCCCGGCACCCCAAGCTCGTTCCCAAAACCGGGTCACCAGCATGGCGGGAGGTGTGGCGTCCAGCACCTCAGCCCTCAGCGCCACTGGGTCAACTGGTTCATCCTACTTGTTGATATCCTTCCTTGCTTAGTGTCAATTTCCAACAACACCAAAACTGCATTTGTATTGTTACTAAAAATGGTATAGAAATGATAATAGCAGATTATATGAAGACTTCAAAAACCATTCAAAACAATTTGCATATGAAATCTCACCCCAGGTCCTAACTCCAGCAGCTCCATTGTAAAATCCTAGATCTGCTACTGCATACAATCACCAGCCTTTAAAGTTAAGTAATTTTAAATTTTTTAGCTAATATAGATTTTTTTGTTGTTCACGATCAACTTTACCTTGGAAAAAAGCTTTGTGTTTTTTCAGCTATGTTTTAAACTGAAAAAATGCTCTGCACATATGCATTCTTTAAAACATAAATAACTTAAAAATGAAATAACATTTCATTTTGCCACACCCTTCAAAGGCACTTCCTTGGATCAAACTCTAACAAACCCATACATTTCGTAATGTTACTTTTTGTAGTTTGTTCTTTAGCCGTGAGCAAAGAAACATGTCAGTAAATCAAGGAACGTTATGTAATTTCACTACATGGAGTTGGAGCTCAGTTGTGGTTTTGCATCTTTGCATCTTTTAATTTTTTTAATAATATTACATTTTGCTAAATTTTTACTCTTCTTAATTTCTTAAGCTTAACATTGTTGAACTTTGTAAATGGTGTGACTATGTGGAGGTGTTTTGCTGACACATGTTAGGAAGAGATAGTACGACTACAGGGAGAAGTGAACTTTATTTGAACTCATGGTGCCTAGTTCTTTAAATTATTCTGAGGTTATTCTGAGGTCTTTTTTTCTCCCTTGGTACAATGAAAGTACTTGGGCTGACCCACTTTACCTTTACTTTTGCTGGGTAACATTGATATAAACCTACAGATTTGTGGTTACCGACTAAAATGGCAACTTAAAGGAAAACTACACCCTCATATCTTCTAACTGTTATTTATTTCCATGTCAATAGACAACTCTTTTCATGTAGCTGTTGAGGATGTATGCAAATGGTTTAGTCTGTTTTTACAATTCATACTAGGCCCTGTGGCTGCCCTGGGAGTCTCCATTTCATGGTTGTTGAAATTGCATTGTCCCTAAGAGCTGCATTAGCATATGAGAACATGATGTCAGATCACTCATTTATACCATGTATCTATATGCTGAAAGAACAAATACCCTGCAAAAACTCTCTGGAAACTCATAAACTGAGTGAAGTTTAATGGGAAAATAACCTGCATTATAACTCAGATGGTTTGCAAAGCTCACTGAAGGTAAATGTGGTGTTTCACACCTTTTTGCAGCTTGTTTCTTTTAAGACTAATTAAGCAGGCAAGCATACTGGGGAGTTTAAAGGGTGATTACGCATCATGTTCTCACATGCTAATGCAGCTCTCAGGGACAATGACATTTCAACAACCAGGAAATGGAGACTCCCAGGGCAGTCACAGGGTCTAGTATGAACTGTAAAAACAGACTAAAGCATTTGCATATATCCTTAACAGCTACATGAAAACAGTTGTCTACTAACATGGAAACAAATAACATTTAGAAGATATGAGGGTGTTGTTTTCCTTTAAATGATTGTGGAAGCCAGGCAAATAGCCAAATAAATAAACAAGTCAAACTAAAAAGATACCAAAAGATATTAAGGACATTAAAGACATAGGAGATATGATAAACATTACATAAAAGAATTAAAAGTAAATTTAGGAGAGGTTGTGAAAAATTACAAGTAATGCATACAATTGAAACATCCATAGACAAAAATCTGAAAATGTTGCCGCTCTAACACCTCTTTCTTCTTTATGGGATTTGGTAAACAAAATATATGGAAACATATGGAAATTATTAATAAGTTATATTTTGGAACACTTTTTATCCTTGTACTGAGACAATTGGTGCCTTCCTTGAAATGTAAGGTAATGTTACAGCTTGGCATGTCTCTGGGTTTTAAAGCGACACTGTCAACCTGTTTAGGCCACAAAATGTCTCAAGCTTAAAAAACACGGATTGTCTCACATTCTGTAGAGATTGGTTATATAAATGTTAGTTTGATTTTGATTCCTTTTTTCTTTTAAAAAGTGAAAAACAGACTTCCCACCATACTGGTGTTACCACACAAAAACATGTTTGTTTACATTCCCTTGGTCAACTCACATTGCATCTTTTCTGGACTTGGGAAAACCCACAACACAGTCTAGCCACTCGTGATAGAGCGGGAGGAGAGGAGCCTATTAAATCATTAGTGTCTGCACTGTTTAGGGGTTTTCCTAATGTTCTGGAAGTATGTAATGCTAGTAAATTAAGGATTTGAAACAAAATAAGGTTGAGTATGATGACACCATTAACATGCATTTCAGTTCTACTAAGAAAAGAAGCAGATAAAACAACCAGAAACATCAATACATTTTAGAGAACATAAGAAATCATAAAATGTGGATTTTTACCTAAAAATAGCATGATGCAAAATAAGTTGACAGTGTCCCTTTAACAAGTAGCCAGTTGCATTTAGAGTTTCAGATAAAGAGTGTCAGAATTTGAATGAGGTAGCAGACAGCAGAGGTGGGTGCATTTGGGGAATGTTTCTTCCTTGTAGAACTGCTTTATTATGAATCTCCTAGCAGTATTTTCTTACCAGTGCCGGCAAATGCTGCATGAATCTCATAGGAATATTTTCTTATCAGTTCTGGCGCATGCTACATGAATCTCCTAGCACTATTTTCTTATCAATGCTGGTGCATGAATCTCCTAGCACTATTTTCTTACTAATGCTGGCACACACTGCATGAATCTCCTAGCACTATTTTCTTACCAGTGCTGGCACATGCTGCATGAATCTCCTAGCACTATTTTCTTACTAATGCTGGCACACACTGCATGAATCTCCTAGCACTATTTTCTTACCAGTGCTGGCACACGCTCCATGAATCTCCTAGCACTAGTTTCTTACCAGTGCTGGCACATGCTGCATGAATCTCCTAGCACTATTTTCTTCCCAGTGCTGGCACACGCTCCATGAATCTCCTAACACTAGTTTCTTACCAGTGCTAGCACATGCTGCATAAATCTTCTAGCACTATTTTCCTACCAATGCTGGCACACACTGCATGAATCTCCTAGCACTATTTTCTTACCAGTGCTGGCACACACTCCATGAATCTCCCAGCACTATTTTCTTACCAGTGCTGGCACATGCTGCATGAATCTCCTACCATTATTTTCTTACCAGTGCTGCTCACGCTGCATGAATCTCCTAACACTATTTTCTTACCAATGCTCGTGAATGCTGCATGAATCTCCTAGCACTATTTTCTTACCAAGGCTGGCACATGCTGTATGAATCTCCTAGCACTGCTTTCTTACCAATGCTGGCACACACTGCATGAATCTCCTAGCACTATTTTCTTACCAAGGCTGGCACACACTCCATGAATCTCCCAGCACTATTTTCTTACCAGTGCTGGCACATGCTGCATGAATCTCCTAGCACTATTTTCTTACCAGTGCTGCACACACTGCATGAATCTCCTAGCACTATTTTCTTACCAATGCTCGTGAATGCTGCATGAATCTCCTAGCACTATTTTCTTACCAAGGCTGGCACATGCTGTATGAATCTCCTAGCACTGCTTTCTTACCAATGCTGACACACACTGCATGAATCTCCTAGCACTATTTTCTTACCAGTGCTGGCACACACTCCATGAATCTCCCAGCACTATTTTCTTACCAGTGCTGGCACATGCTGCATGAGTCTCCTAGCACTATTTTCTTACCAGTGCTGCACACACTGCATGAATCTCCTAGCACTATTTTGTTATCAGTGCTGGCACATGCTGTATGAGTCTCCTAACACCATTTTCTTACCAGTGCTGGTGCATGAGTCTCCTAGCACTATTTTCTTACCAGTGCTATCACATGCTGCATGAATCTCCTAGGACTATTTTCTTACCAATACTTGTGCATGAATCTCCTAGCACTATTTTCTTACCAGTGCTGGCACACACTCCATGAATCTTTTAGCACTGTTTTTTTTAACCAGTGCTGGCACACACTGCATGAATCTCCTAGCACTATTTTTTTACCATTGCTGGCACATGCTGCATGAATCTCCTAGCACTATTTTCTTACCAATGTTGGCACATGCTGCATGTATTTTCTTACTGAATTGTGAGTGCTTTAAAAATTTGAAAAGCTTCTCTTACCTAGCAACAGACACATTTATATTAAAGCAGTGTCCCAGTGACTTTAGAGTGCCTCTGGCATGCTACAACTCCTATCAGTGAGTACATATTTGCTGGCTAGAGCATATTTGCCCTAACCAGAACCGTGTGCTGAACATGAATAAATCTCCAAAGACTCAAGCACATTTGGCCTAGAATCCCAAACCAGACCCACTGCCTGTTATCCAGGGGCCTCCAACAGTGACTTAGCCCACCTGGCTACTCAAATACAAACTTCTGAATTATTTGATAAAGAGGCAGAGTTAGAAGATATTTGGTTACATCTTATATCCAGTATTTATTAAATGGAAAGTAAGTAAAATATAAATTGATGGTACCACATTTTTAAGACTTGTAGGGGCTTTTTAAATTGTGTATGTAACAAAACAAACTTTATACATAATTTAAACAAAAATTACTTTTTAACATTGTTAGAGATTGCTTTTAAGTGTAACTTTTTGGAAGGGTACACTTTTATTGTTCAGTCTAAAAAGATCATTACAATATAACTAGAAACACACATAGAAAATGTACACACATATATTCCGTAGAATTTCTAACATACATCATAAATAATTCCAGCTAAAAACAGCATCTTAACACCAATTCATCTGATTATTGTATTAGTTCTCATTTTTCATATTTGTTGTATGCTCACTAAAAAGATTTGCAACTCTTATTATAAATGCATCTTCCGATGTTAGCAATGTGTTAATTTGTACATCATCATCACAGAATTCCAATGATGGTAAAATATCCCCCAACCGTTTCTTTCTACCCTTTTTGTACCATGAGCATTTTAATATAGTATGTGATAGACTCTCTATTTCTTGCGCTACAGTACATAGTAACAAAATGAGTATACAGGATCCATAGATACATAGACAGTGTCGGCAGATAAGGGCCTGTGGCCCACCCAGTCTGCCCATTTGAGTTTGTAAGTTCAGTTTATGTATTCCTAGAAGTCTGTTGCCCCTTACCCCTGACCTCCAGAATTCCTTTATATCTATCCCATACATTCTTAAATCCCATGATTGCTTCAGCCCCCATCACTTCCTCTGGCAGGGTGTTCCACTTGTTCACCACCCGTTCTGTGAAGAAATTTTTCTAACTTTTTAACATTGTTAGGGATTGCTTTTTAATGCTTTAAATGGGTTGGCAGTATAGTCTAGAGGTTAGATTAATTAGCTAAAACAGCTTGAAAGGAGAGCTGTGAATGAGCTTGGTATGTCCAGGAGACCTGGGTTTGATTCCCACAGCCTCCACTTGCATACTATGTGACTCTGAGCAAGTCACTTAATCTTCCCAGTGCTCCCAGCTTGCCCTTAAAAACAGGCATTGGGCCTACTGGGCTTTACCCAGTTACCAAAGAATTTTAAAAAATGAAGATATACAGACAGTCATAAATAAGGACTTAATATGCTTAAATGGTCAGCAATTTTTCTTAAATGTTCAGAATTTATTTGTTGATGACAAGTTAACTCAAGCTACAATAGTGCTTTACTGAACAGGTATTTATAGGTATAAATATAATTAAAATAGTGGACTATTATAATAAGTGTTTAAAAGTTTACTGAAGTATTTCAAGATGTTCACAAATTGATTTTATATCTGTCTGTTTTTTTTTCAGCTTCTCAAAATGATAAAGAACTTCTTGCATGTTCGGAGAAGGTGGAAACTAAGTGAATCACTCAACAACTATGGTGCTACAGATTCTATTTAAAGGGTATCTAAACAAGCAGTTTTTTTAAACTGCAAACTCCAAAATCTGACTTCATAACAAAGTAAAGTAGAGGTTGCTGTTTACATTTATGCTAAAACTGCATTTATGTAAACAGTACAAATGCAGTTTCATAGCTTTTGAAAAATGTAAACATCAGCCTTTCACTTTTAAAAAACAGCCTTGGTTTCTCCCTAAGATGTCTGCCAAGTCTGTTAAGTGATGAGTCATGATGACATCATATGAGACAAAGACAGAGACCCACACATATTTCTATAGTGCTTACTAGTTCTTCTTTCCCTCTTTGTTTTGAATTGTTGTACCTGAATGATCAACACCATGTATTAACTTGTGGATTATTTTGATCAGTACACATGTTAGCTATGATTTTGTTCATTTTGTTTACTTTATCTTGCAGAAAATGTTTTGCAATCCAGCTGACTTTTTCCTTGGCAAACTGCATTACAGTACAGCACTTCAAATACCTGATGATCTAGTGGTTATGTGATGCACTGAACTTTGTGTTTTGTTAACCAGGAGAGACACACTAAACTGAAAGCTTGTTTTACAGGTGTGGCCTGGGAGCACTTGCTCAGGGTCACAGAGCAAAGTACTGGTCTGGTTCAGTTCCAAAGCCCATGCTCTCTTGTTAATCCACAAATAAGGATTTATTTTTCCATGTGAACCTCCTGCATCTAGCCTGCCTTCTGTTGAATACCCACCATCCATACCCTGTCCTTAGTACTGCCTGGTGCTGCATATGTGCTTACGGTCTCATGAAGAGAATTATCATACCTCAGATTGTAATCTTGTACCTCAGAGAGTTGTGCACACCTATACCAATATCCATCATCAGCTGGCGCTGTTAAAAAATGCCTTCCAAATCACTCACCAGTCAACATTCTCAGTGTTTGACTTCTGCTCCCACAGTAAACATTGAGTGGACCACCACCCTTCTGCACAGTGATGGTAGTATGTACAGCTCCCCTGTTGTGTTTTTTTCCCACCTCATTAAGCAACAACTAGGAGGGCCAACCAATAAGCATTATGACTCACCAGAAAAACTGCTGTTCATGCCCTCATATGGGCTGCACTTACAATGGATAACGATATTATTATTAGCAGGAGAGGCATACTGATACCTTGGGCAAATCCACCAGACTTCCATTGTCAGTCTTCTCCTTTACCTGTGATCTGCAGAACCCCACTGGACAGTTCCAAGCAATTCTTCCCCAGTACATTTCTGTGCTCTACTCCACAATTCGAGTTGGCTGGTTACCACCCTTCCAAATCTTGAATGAGCTATACACAACTCCCTTAATATTGTCCTAACAAATGTCAACACCCCCCCCACCCGAGGGTAATCTCCCTACACTGAATTCAAGTAACAGTTTAGGTGCAGCCCTGCCACTCTGAGTATTTGCCATCGCTGGCTACTCTCATTCACAGTTAAGTAGTGATCACGATCTTGGCAGCCCCACATTTCAGATCTCACAGTGATCTGCTCAATGTCCTCCTTCATGTCTTCAGCTATCCTGAATACAGCTATACCCTGCTGGAATGGCCTCTTCAGTCCTTCTCTGGTATTCATTCTTCTCATCTGCACCCCACACCAAAAACTGGTGAGTTCACTACCCTTCTGCATCATGAATGTGGTTAGTACAGTCTCCTATGTTATTTCTACATATTAATAATAAACATGATCTTCTGGTAAGCCAGCTGATAGCTGCATTGCACACGTGGAAAAACAGGCTTTCCTACCCATGTAAGATCTAAGCCACCTATAATTAGGCACTATTAAATGACGTGCATAATGATGTGCACACCCATCATTTAGCAGTGCCTAATCAAAGGCAGCCTTGATCTTTTAATAATTCCCCTTGTTCCCTGTTGCTATCAGCCTGACTTACCAGAAAGTTATGTTTATATTTGATATGTCAAAATAAAACGGGGACTCTACTACTTGCATTCATGATGCAGAAGGGTGGTGAGCTCACCAGTTTTTGGTGTGAGGAGGAATAGTGAAGAATGAATACCAGAGGGGGACTGAGAAGGCCACTCTTGCAAGGTACTGCTATAGTCAGGGAAGGGAGAAGACAGAGGAGAGAAATATGAGCAGACTACTGTGAGAAATAAGATGTGTGGGGCTGCCAGCACCTTGATCACTACCTGACCCCATTGTCCTGGCCAACATTCCCCTTCCCATACAACCAGTTCATGCAATTGTCCAAGGCTGTGTGTGGATATTAATGTATGAAATGGCTGCCACTACATTTTCAGTCACTTCACTACCAGTCTAGTATTGCTTGTAAAGTACTTTGGGATACAATGTGTGTGAAAACCACTATATAAATGCTGATTCTTCTTACTATTATTATTTCCCATGGAAAAAAAAGACAACACAAGCATATATTTGAGTTTCAAGAAAGTATGAACTCTAACACTGGACTGAACAAAAACTTTGCTACAAAAAAGTGGTGGATCTAGGGGGTGGTGAAGGGTGTGGCTGCACCCCCCCCCCCCCCCACACACATAGTAATGTACTTGCGTGCTGCTGCTGCTGCTACATTTCACTTTGTTGAGGAAGTCTGATTTATTGATTAAACAAATGTTTACATTCAAACTAGGGATTACATTTGTAGGTTCTGTCAAAAACGTACTAGAAGAGAATAGCAGAAAATATAAAGGTTTAATAAAAATTAGAAAAAGTGCATATTAAGCATGCACACCACCCCAGCACCCCCACTGTAGCATCCTGGATCCACCATAACCATTAGACCACCAGGTTATTCAAGATTTGTACTGCACTGTGGTTTGCCACAGAGAAAGTCGGTTGGATTAGAACACAATTTCAACATGTTAAAATAAACAAAATGAACAGAACCATAGCCTAACATGTGAATTATACAAAATAATGCACACGGTTTTGACCATTTGGGTGAAACAATTCTATACAAAGGGAAAAAAATAACTAGTTAGTACTATAGAGAGCCATATATCTTTCTGACTTTGGCTCCAATGATGTCATCACATAACACATTTGGCGGGCATTTTAGGAAGCAGGTAAGGCAGTTTTTTTGAAATTAGAAGGCTGATTTTACAATATTCAAATACTCTGGAACCACACTTAGGTAAATTATATAAATATAGTTTTAGCCTTAATGAGTGCAGCAGCCTTTCCTTTAGTCACCTATGGAGTCAGATTTTTGAATAGTTTGTTGTCAAAATGTTAAATGGATACTGTCAACCCCCTTAGGCCTCAAAGTGTCCATTATTTAAAATACACATTTTTTGACTCCCAGCGTTCTGTAATGACTGCTGATGTAGCTGGTGGTTTGATTCTGATTCTTTTTTTCTTTTAAAAAGTGAAAAACAGATTGCCCACCATACTGGTGTTACCACACCAACACGTTTGTTTAAATTCCTTGATCAGCACCAAATGCATCTTTCTTGGACTTGGAAACACCCACAACACAGTCTAGCCCCTCATGATGCAGTGGGAGTTTAAGTGGCTACTGCCTCATGAGTGACTGCACTGTTTGGGTGTGTTTGTAATGTTCAGGAAGTATGTAGTAAGAACAGATCCATGACTGTAAACAAAACAGAGTTGTTTATAAATATACATTAACATGCATTTCATATCTACTAAACAAGGAGGAAAACAAAACCAACAGCAACATCACTGAACTTCTTTAGAGAAGGCAAGCAATCATAAAATGTGAGTTTGCAACTAGAAATAATATGATGTAAAAAAGGTTGACAGTGTCCCTTTAAAGCTCAAAAGATTTTTATTTTTATTTTATTTAGTTTTTGTTTACCGGGTAAGTGCACTAGCCATAGCAATGACTATTTTCAGGCACGACCCAGGAGGATACAGTACAAAACATGGCATAAATGCATAACAAATACAAGATTATATATGATTGAAACTATTTAAATACATATGACATGACAAAACTGGCTAAGTTAACAGTTTTTTAAAAATACACAAGAAACAGAGACACACAAAACCATCTTGTAGATAGTGTACAGACTAACATAAATTACTGATCTGTGGTGAGAACACATTAGGTAAGTGTTAATAGGCTGTTCATAAAGAATTTATATATGGTGGTAAGAGGGGGAAAGGAGTGGAAATGGAACTGCCAAAGGAGGTACCATAGCGGGAGGCCTGTGAGAGGAAAGGAAAAAGGGAAAAGAGAGGAAAAACCGGGGAAAGTGCTTAGTGTTGATAGGCACAACATAGGTGACAGAATGAAAGGAGCAGAGTGGAAAGATGAAACTGGTTAAGGGGGTTCAAAGCAAGTGCAACTATGGGAAGTGGAAAGGTGGTTACATAGCCCTTTCTTAAAAGAAGCATGGGAGGAAGATTGATGCAGAACAAGCGGGAGGGAGTTCCAGAAAAGGGGGGCATGGCATGCAAAAGCCATGGCGCCCTTAGAAGAATAATGCCTGGGAGTGAGGACTGGTGCATTATCAGCAGACTGTAGATTATAGTGTGGGGTAACCTTAAGGAAGAGATCCACTAAGGGTTTCGGTAATTGTAAACGGACAGTGTTATCAATGACGGAGCCATAGGCATAAAGCCGGAGTTCAGTAGGAGGAAGCCATCCCAGATCCAAGTAAAGGAGGCAGTGGTGTTTTAACCTATGAGAGGAGGAAGCAAAGTGGCAAATATTGTTGTATGTGACGTCCCATTTTCGGAGGCTAGATTTGGACACAGAGGTATGGGTGGCAACTCCATAGGTGAGAGAGGAAAGGAGTATGCTCCGGGCAAGGGCAAGCCTAGCAGAGGGGGTTAGCACATATCTGGTGCGGTATGCTATCCCAAGTTTAGAGTTTACCAGCTTGTAGGTCTGTTGAATATGCAGATCAAAGTTTAGCAATGGGTCTAGAGTGACCCACCATCCCTAGAGTTGAACCATTTGAGAAAGAGACCCTAAACTTAGGCTGGGAGAGTTTAAGCTTGGCCTTAGACCCAAATAGCATAGCTTGGGTTTTGGACTCGTTTAGAATAAGACTATGGCTGGTTAGCCATTGACAGATTTGCAGAAAGTCAGTAGAGAGTTTTTGGTTGATGACATCAGTGCTTCTGTCACTAGTGTAAAGAACAATATCATCAGCATATAGCAGTGAACCAGTCCCTTTGATGTTTGTGGTGATATTATTGATGAAGATGGAGAAAAGCAGAGGTCCAAGGATTGACCCTTGCGGCACCCCTATGTTGATGGAGGTTTTGTCAGAGTAGGTGGAGTTATAGTTAACAGTTTGAGCCCTACCTGAGAGCTAGCTGCCAAACCACCTAACAACATTTTGAGAGAAACCAAGTGACTCAAGGGAGGTTAGGAGGATGGAGTGGTCAACAAGGTCAAATGCCTTGGTCATATCAATGAAAATAGCCCCCGTGAGAAGGCCAGCATCCATAGCCAAAAGGGTGTCCGATGTAAATTTGAGGAGGGCAGTAGTAGTGCTATGACCCTAGCAAAAGCCATGCTGGACTGGGATAAGGAGGTCATTTTTCAGCAGGAAATCAATCGTTTGAGTAGCTACCAGCTTTTCAAGAATCTTATTGAGAACAGATAGTATGGCTATGGGACGGTAATTTGTGGGGTCTTTGCGATCACCTTTTTTGAATACAGGAGAAATCCTAGCAATCTTCCATAAATTCAGGATATAGCACTGGGACACGAATAATGTAAACATATTGGCTAGGGGACCAGCAATGAAGGGGGCAGCTAGTTTAAGGAGCTGAGGTTCCAGGCTGTCAGAACCAGCAGCAGTGTAGTCAGAGATTTTATACCGTAACTCGATTACTTCTCGCCTGGTGACAGCCTTGAAAAAGAAATGCAGAACATTGGCAGGGGATGAGGAGGGAATATTTGACTGGGTGGGGAAGGTGGAGGTGTAAGTGAATAAATTTGAGAACTTGTCATTGAAGAAATTTACGATAGTAAGAGGATTGTTGCTGTGGACCCCGTTTAGTATCATGTCAGTAGGGGCTGCTGCAGGATTTAGGCCGAGGAAGAATTTAATGTGGGACCAGAATTTTTTTGAGTCACCAGAGGAGTTTGCTAGCAATTCTTTACAGTAAGAGTTTTTAGCCTTTCTGATATCCTTCCTACAGGAATTGCACAGGGCCCTATAAATATTTAGGTTAGAGGCTAGCCCTGATTTCTTGTATTGGAGTCAGCCTTTATCTCTATGTTTTAATTTAGCAAGAAGATGAGATTTTAGCCAGCGAGCTTGTCTATTTTTTACCCTACGAGTTACTAATTTGCAGTGCTTGTCTTGAAGAGTGAGGAAGTGAGTTATGAATAGGTTAACAGAGGTACGAGCATCATTAGATATAAGGAAGGAGGACCAATCAGTGGAAGCAATGTCATGTAGGAAAAGTCTGGAGTTGAAGGTCGCATAGTTGAGGAAAGTGATGAGATGGGGTTTCGACGGAGTAGGCTTCCTTTTACCTCAGATACAGTAGGTAGGGAGTGGTCTGTGATGGCATCAGGTAATACACCAGAGGCAATAATGTTTCCAGGGCGGCTGGTCATGATCCAGTCCAGCAGCGTGCTCATATTGGAGCGGGTTCTTTTTCTGGTGGGATCACATATCAGCTGATATAGGTTAAAACTTTGCAATCTTGCTGGTAATGCAGATTGAGGAGCCCCCAACCAATTTTTGTTTAGGTCCCCTAGTATGAGGACCTCATGTTTACCGACAAGGTTGGAGGTCTAGTCAAGCAACTCTTCCAGTCCTTTTTGGCTATTTGATGGTGGGTTGTAGGTGCAGGTAATATGGAGTTTTTTGGTACCCAAGGTGAGAAGAGTATGAAATACTTCACAGTGGGCAAGGTGAGGTGAAGCAATGGCAGTGAGACATAGATGGTCCTTAAAATAAACAGCAGTACCATCCTCTCATTTGGGAGAGGGCCTATCACGTCTCAGAAGGTTATAGGATGAAAGGGAGCACAGAGAGTCAGGGATAGAAGGATTTAGCCAGGATTCAGTCAGGCATATGATGTCAGGCTTGTATAGGGCTGTCCAGGCTTCAAGATCAGCTAGATTGTGAGTAAGACTCCTGATATTATGATGTACAACAACCAGGTCTTTTGCATTACTGATCAAGTCGGTTAGAGCTTGTGAAGGCCCAGGATTTAATCACCAGAGAGCAGGATGGCGATAAGAAGGAGGTACCAGAGTTTACAGCGCAGGAAGGGGCATAGGTTATAAGATCTCAAGTGACACTTCTTTAGGACATAGATAACTAGGCAGTGCCAGGTTCTGTTAAGTAGTACTAGAGATAGGTCACAGTGAGGGGAATGAAGCAGTAATGAGTTCGAAAAGAGGTAGTCATTAGATTGGAAGTGGGGATTTGTAGATGGAGGTTGAGGTGAGGAGAACATAGATAGATGGAGCAGCAGGAGAGAGCACATAAGAAAGAACAGTACCATCTGATGAGTCATTATTCTGTAACAACCACTGAGTCAGAAAGGAGACCAGTATAGAGCTGGGGGCTGTAAGTAAAGATAACAAGGGTCTGTATCTTGAAATGGATCTGGGTCCAAGGTTGTCAGTAGGTAGGGGTAGGATGACCAGAAAGGTGTAGACCAGGCAAGAAATGAGGTAAAAGATGATGAGACCGGCAGCAGATTAAACCTGATGAATATGAGTCCAATATAAAGTGTAAAGGGGAGGAGGGATCACTGTAGGAAACTAGGGGAAATTATTTGGTTAGGTGACTTTATTGGGCAGCAGAGGTGGACCAATGGTAAGAGAGGTGAGCTGAGAGGGAGGGGCTAAGGTGTATTTAATGGGGGCCTGGGAGGGGGTCGGAGGTGGGACAAAATACAGTCCCTAAGGTTAGAACCAGCCAAAAAGCCGCCGTGCTGAGAGGGTGCCTAAAGCAGCCGTTTGGAAGGCAAAAAAGGTGCTCCAATCGGTAGACAGCAACACAGCAGGGCCAGCCAATCAGCTCCGGGATACAGTGGCGCCACACCAATCAGGAGTTCGGTAGGCAGAGTAGCTGGATAGCGATAAGTACCTTAGCTGGGATCCATGGAGGGGGACCAGGAGATCGGCTGTTTGTGGCTGCTGGAGTCTGGCAGGCGGCAATCGATGCGGCGGCCATGAAGCTCCACCTCTGGGAAGCTGGGCGCCACTCAGGCGGTGAGCTCTAGGGGAAGAGAAAAACAGCTGGTTAAAAGTAGGGAGAGAGGACAAAAGGAGCTGTCATCAGGCAAATACAACTGTATTTACATCAGCAGAATAGAGGTGACTGAATAAACTAGAAGTCCAGTCTGCAGTTCATCCCACAGTGGCTGAGGATTCTTGAATGAGGAGGTTTATTTCTTCCACCTATAAAGAACTTTTTTTCAAAGCTGATAGCAACAGGATCTTCTTTGTGAAAGATATAATTTGATTTATATTGGATGCATTTGAATATTCCATGGTAACTGATTAATGTATTTGTCTGTATGGAATACTTTTGCACATCTATAGTTGTCTAACAATTTTAATCCCAATCCTTTTGATTACTTTTTTTTATACTTCTGCTTTATTCAACGTAGTATAATACAAAATCACCAAATACCCTACTGAGTATAACACCAGTGTTGTAAGCTAGACAGTTATTCCTCCTAATCAGCTTAAAAAATTGCGAGAAACAACCTCCAGTTCATTCTCTGCAGATTGACTTGTCTCATAAGGTATTGATTTTAAGTCTCTTATTTTGAACAATTTATGTCCAAGGTGTTCGGTACCAAGGGTTAAACATCCCTCTCAACATTTGCAATCATATAAAATAAAACTAAGTAAATATCAGTTACTAAATAACAAAAATTAATGAGTCTCAATCCAGGTTATTCAGGTAATTCAGCACATCAATAATGTACTGGCTATTGTCACCATTTGATTACATATTTTGAAGAGAAAATATTTTTTCTATCTAGGGGAGGTCCTATTACTATCCTGTCATTTTAATCAATCAGGGTGTTGTATCTCCTTCTATAGCAGCCACCGTGTCCATCTATTCTGACAGAGCTGGGATTGCTGCATAAGACCAAATGTGATTTTTCCCGTACGATATATGGATTCGATCAACTCAATCCAGTCCGTCAGCACTGGGGCTGAATTCTGAAGCCATCTTCTCGTAATTGATTTTAGTGCTGCAGCCACCATTATTACCCACAGGGTCCTCTCATCCTTGCCCTTTAAGTCTCTAGGAAAGACTCCCAACACCACATGTTCTGGGCCCAACACTGTTTGCACCAGAAAGATCTGAGTTAGGTGTCTAATTATTTCTTCCCAAATTGTTACAACCTTAGTGCATGCCCAGAAGATGTGCGTCTATGTGGCATGAACCTCTCCACAGCCCTGCCAGCAGTCCGGCTTAGCCCCTGAGGTGTAATGGGCTGCTTGGGCTCGTACTAAAAAGTACCGTGTCCTCAATTTCCAACAAAAATCCCTCCAGGTCAGAGACCCAGAAGTAGACCATGTGCTTCTCCATATCAAAGGCCATTGTTGGTCTGTAATAGAGATATCCAAGTCCTGTTCCCACTTGGTTCACATATATCGGGAGGAAAGCTCCAGGTTCTTAATGTACTTTGTGTATAGTAATTGTAACTCCTTTGTTACCCGGGGTTACTAGAATCCCAGTAAGACCTAGTGGTAGGCAGGGAAGGCAGCTTGTGAAACTCCAGTTAAATGGGTTTCACACTGTCTCACTCTGTCCTCAGTCACAGCTGAGACTTGAGAGATGACATCATAATAGAACTGTCGCAGCTGCATGAGCCACATTTGGACTCTTCAGCTCAGAGAGTGAAGTCTAGAACATTGGGAAATTCAAAGTCAGTCTTCAGTTTGTCCTTAAGCAAACAAGAAGGAAATCAGTAGTTGTCTGTTTACCCCCCTCCCTCTTGGGGGGGGGAGGAAAAGTTCTTTGAGGGCTCAAGGGGCAATCCCCTTTGCCCACTATGGAAGGAAGCTGCCTAGTTTTGTTTTAAGTCTGTTCTTGTATAACAGCAAAGAAAGAGTTACTTCGCCTGTGGGGCACTTGCAACAAATGGGTGAGTGTTTGGCTCCATTTGAAGGGGCAAACAACTTCTTTTCTTCAGTTGGGAAGTAATGTGGACTGCTATTTGGGAGGACTATGTCTACTAGGACGAACAAATGGAGCAGTCCGTCAGTTTAAAGTTTAAATGGTTTTAAAGTTCGCTGTAGAGGGAGTGCATCAGATCATCCACCGTTCAATCTACATTTTACAGTTTTGAAGTTTTCTGTGTGTCCAGAGAAATGGCCGGGTATGGGCTATGGGAGCTGGAGGTGGGAAAACCCCCCATTTTAAGTAACTAGGTCCACCTCTACGGATTTCTTCTGTGTTTTTGCTACTTGCCTTATGCACTTGGCCAGTGATGGGGTGGGTAACCAGACGTGGTTCGCAACTTGAAAATCTCTCTAGGAGTCGCAGACTCTAAGTGGTGTGGGGAGCCACAGGATGGGAAAATTACTCCTTGTTGGATGGGAGTACTCCTTGTTTGATGGGAGTTTCGATTGGAAATACGAAAACAAATCTACGCTAGGAGTCGTAGACTTCAAGTGGTGTGGAAGCCACAGTTTGGGAGCCTCCTTGTTTGATGGGATGTCTTTCCAAGTAAAGTTTGGGTTCATTTGCCAAGTGGACCGTCAGTCGAAGTGGCGGCAGGGGCAGCACTCGGCTATGTATCCAATGTTCATGCAAAGTCCGGGCTGAGTGCCTGGTGGGTCCAAAGCCAGACATCTGTAGTAATGTGTTCATTCCTCAAATGGACCGCTGTGTTTAACCTCTAATCTGCATTACAGTAACGTAGCCATTTGGGGGATCATGCAGTGCTTTGTTTATGTTCAGTGAGTTAATAAATAAAGCCACACTGAAAAATCCCAATTCTGGTTCTGGACATTACAGTTATTGCTTCCTGTAGTTGGATTTACTTGGGTGCCCCTGTGAAGAGTAGCCAAACCTAGGTCTCTTGTGCCAGGTAACCTCATCCTTCCCCGAACCAGTAGAGATGCCCCCACCAGGTATTGCTGCCAAATGCCAACAGCATGCCACCTATCGTTTTGGTAAAAGGGCAGGGTTGGGGAGTGTTACAAAAATGGAAGCACCGCTTTGGATTTGTTTGGGAAGGAAGGTGCTTGGGCAAGTAGGCTAGCATTTTGGCTATCTGGCAGTCGGTAGCCCAAAAAAAGTTGAAGCAATTTCCCTAGTGTGTGCTGTGTGCTGTGAATCTTGTGCTGCTGTTTAAAAAATGCCAACTGTTTACCAAGGAGCTATAAAGCCAAAGTGTGTGTCCTTGTCCTGCATCAACATAGTTTACAGCATTTGTCAGTTTTAAAATAAAGTTCTGTGAAGGAAAGTGTGGAAAACTAGGGTAGCAACAGAGAAATTATGCCCTGGACATTGGAAATGCTTTCTGTGCAATACTAGAAACTGCAGAGTTAATGGCAATGTTACATGGTTGAAATGGGCTCCCGTGGAGTCAGTTGGAAAAAAAAAGTGCATCTTTTCAGTTTAAATTTGCCTGCTCGGCGATCGCCGTGAGGAAGGGCCACTGTGAGGAAGAAGAGCTCATTTGCATGGTGTCGTGTGGTTGGTCAGTTTGCCATTAGTCCCGCCCCTCAGCCAGCTCTTCAGAGTCTGCTTCGGCATTCGAGAGGGAGACAGAGAGTAGTGCGTCTACTGGCAGTGGAGGAGCATTCACGAAGTGTTCAAAGCGCTGTAAACAGTAAAAAAGTGACTTTCCAGTAAAAAATCGGGCTCAACCCGCTTATCGATCGTGGGATCAGTGAATTGTGTGGTTAATACTACGATCGCGGAGACTGCCCGCCCGTTTGCAATCTGAGGCCTTCAAAATCTGGCTGCAGGCCATTTTACCCCATCGCAGCAATCTGCTACAATAACAGTGAGTAAACGAATTAAAACTGCTCAAATCAGTGATTTTCAGTAATGCCATATAAAATGTGTGTGCAGCTGTATAGTCGCTTTGCAAGTAGCGATTGTGTGATGTCCTGTTGGCAAGTGCAAGTCTGTAAAGCCATTAAATGTGTGCATAGCAATGAAAGTAGCCTCATTTTAAAGTTTGCAGCCAGAGAGAGACTGTGGGTTGTAAAATAAGTGCAACACTAGTAGAAGCAGGCAATCCTGTGCTGAAACCTGAAGTTTTAAAGGGATTGTAATTAAATGAATGTTGCCAGCATGTGAAAAGTCCAAGGAAAATCCTGTAAATGTGTGAACAGCCAGAACAGAGCAAGTTGTGCAGTTTGAAATAAAAGTTATTAGTAGCTGATGTAAATCGGGTGCACAGTGGCTTGACCCAGAGTCTAATGTTGATGCACAGGAGTGCTGCCGCCGCCATTACAGGGTGGGGTAGTAAAGTAAACACAGCAGCAGAGGAGCCATTTTAAAGCTACAGAGTGTGTTCATTTAAAGTGGGACTTTCAGTTACAGTGAACTTTTGTTTGTTTTTCTGCAGTTATGGCCTCAGGACCAGCTCGTTACCCGGATCATGCCCGGGTTGCAGTAACAGCAGCAGTAAATAGATTGAGAGATATTGAAAATTGGTGCGATAGAGGGCAACTCCCTCCTGATGTGGCAATTCTTAATTATCCAGTGCGTGTATGCCAGATGTGCTTGAGTGCTGGAAGGATGTCTTCATGATTTCTCACTGTGCTGGTTGTCTACACAAATATGAAAGCTTTATAAAAGCGCCTCAAATTCGTTTGGCTCCCACATGGACACAACTTCAAGAATCTGCAGTTGGCAGCACACAGCATCAGGTGGAGCCTGTGGAGGAAGGTCCCTCGGGGGAGTGTGGCACAAAGTTAGAGAGTGCAGAATTAGAGACTGAATCTGAAATTGAAGCATTGGATGCTGGATCTCAGAAGGCAAGTTCAGATAAAGCATCAATAGCCCCCTGGGTGGGGTGGCCTAGCCCAAGTCTCGAAGGTGAAGATGAGATGCGGGAGGCCTTTGAATGGGAGGTGTCGAGCTCCGCTCCCAGTGATGAAAGGATAGTCTCAGGGGTGAGAACTACTGCTCACTCCTGGGCTCAGATTCTCAGTGAAGAGGAAGATGAGGGGGAACCTATGTGGCCTTGTGAGAAAGGAATGGGTACACAGCCTCAAGATCTTGCCTCGGAGGAATGTGTTCAAGATTGTGGTGAAACCACTGCCCTGGCTTCACCAGAAGAAGAAGAGTCAGGGATCTGTTTTTAATTTCATTGAGGATGCAAAGCTGGCAGAACCAGGACTGGCCACCCTCAAGCCAGGCCAGCGGTCTCAGATTGACCAAAGCAAGTAAAGAGGAGAGACTGGTTCATAGAAAGGCCAATGAAATCTTTGGTATGACCTTTCCTACCTTTCCTCGGAGAGTCTGGGAGGAGATTGAGAACTGCAGGAAATCCTGGATCTGGGATGAAGCAATGAAACATGTGCATCCTGGGGCTAACCAGCATGTAAAGAATAGACTGTTCCACGAAAAGTATACACAGTGGAAGAGAGGCAGGACACTGTTTATGGACAGAGTGAGAATAGTGGACGGAGAGGGATGCGAAGTCTCCCACTGTGTGAATTATGTGCGGAGTAATAATTCAAGCCCCTGACCCCCTCTACTATTGGCCACAATGCAAGGACCTCCCAGAAAATAAGCCTGTGCCTACAAAATGGAGAGCCGAGCAGTGGTAGTCAATACTGCCACATTAAGACTGTGAAGTGCCCTTATTGAACTGCCAATATGAATAAACAAAGACTCAGGTGCTCCACATTCATCAGTCCACAGTGTACTGCCCTATTCAGCAGCCATCTACTGGTACCACCAGATGACTTCAGATCCAGAGAGGACACCAGCCCAGCTGTTTCCTGTTCATTGCCTGGTAATTGGATGACGCCGGACCAGCTGTTTCTCTTTTTGTTCCTGTTCTAAGGTTCCTTCTCCAGAGATGACATCAGCCCAGCTGTTTCCAGATGTGCACTCCTGTGGGTTCCCAGAAGATGTCCTACGCTGTATCAGAAGAAATGCTGCCAGGAAGAGTCTTCGGCAGGGACCAGGTTTGTGATGTTCAATACTTCAAGAGGCTGGTAAGTCCACAAAACCCTTTTTATTCTATCTTTATGACATTGCAATACACACCCTACACTACAGACTTCAAACAGTGTGTGAACTATCTGCAAAGACTCTCCCCTACGGGATTATGGCCTTAAAGGACTATGTTCACGGGGCTCCGGCCCAGGAGAGACTTTAATGGACTGGCCTTCGGGCCTTGTAGTCACTAGTGGGACATTTAGGGCATTCCATCCCCCCCAAAGGTGTATTGTTACCAATGTCATTATTGTACTTTAATATAAATACTGTGTTTTCTACCTTTTTCTGAAAAAAAAAATTTATTTTTTGGGATTGTTCAGTGTTTTGTTTTTCTGTATGGTAAGGGTTGTTGTTGTCATTGTTGTTGTTTAGATAGACTGTACATGCAGATTAGGATGTGTTTTTTTTTGTGTTTTTGTCTTTTCTTACAGATGTTCCTGGAAGACAGAAGAGAAGACAAGAAGAGGAGGAGGGGCTCATCGGAGTCCCTCGTCAGTGCTCATGGTGTAGAATTTAAATGTACTGTGTTATTATTGCTAAAGGTTGTAGTTGCAGGCTGCCCAAGGTTGGGGAGGTCCCCAGGTTTTGTTTTTGTTTGGGATGTTATGTTAGAGGCAGATAGGTTTTCCCTAGAGTGTTAGGGGAGATGGACAGGCTGTGGCCCTGACCTGCAGTAGGGGCCGCAGTGCTGATCTATCAGGGCTATGCTCTGGATGGTTCTACCAGAGCCACTAGGTGTCCATAGTAAGTGGATAGAGTAGAGGCTGATAAGTCAGCTATAGGCCTCTAGGCCCTTAGTGTTGCCTACCTGTGCTCGCACATGGTAGGAGGGGGCCTGATCACCCCTCCTCCGCAGGTAGCACATAGGGTGGGATGGCCTAAGGCCGGGTGCATAATGACTGGGGACAGTCATTTTCCTGGTCAAGGGCGAGTGTAACCCCTTTGTTACCCGGGGTTACTAGAATCCCAGTAAGACCTAGTGGTAGGCAGGGAAGGCAGCTTGTGAAACTCCAGTTAAATGGGTTTCACACTGTCTCACTCTGTCCTCAGTCACAGCTGAGACTTGAGAGATGACATCATAATAGAACTGTCGCAGCTCCATGAGCCACATTTGGAATCTTCAGCTCAGAGAGTGAAGTTTAGAACATTGGGAAATTCAAAGTCAGTCTTCAGTTTGTCCTTAAGCAAACAAGAAGGAAATCAGTAGTTGTCTGTTTACCCCTCCTCTGGGGAGGAAAGCTCTTGAGGGCTCAGGGGCAATCCCTTGCCCACTATGGAAGGAAGCTGCCTAGTTTGTTTTTAAGTCTGTTCTTGTATAACAGCAAAGAAAGCGTTACTTTGCCTGTGGGGCACCTGCAACAAATGGGTGAGTGTTTGGCTCCATTTGAAGGGGCAAACAACTTCTTTTCTTCAGTTGGGAAGTAATGTGGACTGCTATTTGGGAGGACTATGTCTTAGGATGAACAAATGGAGCAGTCTGTCAGTTTAAAGTTTAAATGGATTTAAAGTTCGCTGTAGAGGGGGTGCATCAGATCATCCACCGTTCAATCTACATTTTACAGTTTTGAAGTTTTCTGTGTGTCAAGAGAAATGGCCGGGTATGGGCTGTGGGAGCTGGAGGTGGGAACATAGAAACATAGAAACATAGAAACATAGACTTTGACGGCAGATAAGGACCGCTAGGCCCATCTAGTCTGCCCATTTCCCTACCTACAGGATAGGCTGCAGATCCTGGTTAACCAACAGCCTATATCTTCCTGCCCCCCACAAGAATTGCCTTATGTCTGTCCCATGCATTCTTTAATTCTCCCACAGTTTTAGACCCCACAACTTCCTCAGGAAGGCTGTTCCATGCATCCACTACCCTCTCTGTGAAATAATACTCTCACATTGCCCCTGAACCGCCTCCTTCTATCTTTAAATTGTGTCCCCTTGTTCTTGCAAGTCTCTTTTTCTGAAAGATGCTACCCTCTTGGACTTTGTTGATTCCTTGAGGTACTTGAAAGTTTCATCATGTCCCCCTCCCTTTCCTCAAGGGTATACATATTAAGCTCCTTAGTCTCTCCTCATACGGCTTCTCTTGCAGACCCTGCACCATTTTAGTTGCCCTCCTCTGACTGCCTCTATCCTGTCTATGTCCTTGCGGAGATGGGGTCTCCAGAACTGGACGCAGTATTCCAGATGGGGTCTCACCAACTGTCTGTACAGAGGGATAACTACTTCCTGTTTCTGCTGCTGATGCCTCCCTATACATCCCAGTATACCCCGCCTCCCTACTGCCTTCTCACATTGCTTGCTAACCTTAAGGTCATCTGATATGATTACCTCAGGTCCCTTTCCTGTTTTGTTGTTGTTACTACCTCCCACCCATTGTGTATTCTTCCCTGGGTTCTTGTTTCCCAGGTGCATTATTTGCACTTTTTGCATTGAATCCTAGCTGCCATATGTCTGACCATTGCTCCAACCTTGCCAAGTCCCTTTTCATCCTTTCCACGCCTCCTTGTGTATCAACCCTGTTGCAGATCTTTGTGTCATCTGCAAAAGGCATACTTTTCCTTCCAGTCCCTCTGCAATGTCACTGATGAAGACATTAAAAGGACTGGACCCAATCACTGAACCCTGCGGTACCCCACTAGTAACTGCCCTTTCTTCAGAGTGGACTCCATTTACAATTACCTTCTGTGTCCTGTTGTCCAGCCAATGTTTTACCCAGGCTACCACCCTGGGACCCACTCCCAGGATAGTTAATTTGACTAATAATCTTCTGTGTGGGACTGTGTCAATTGCCTTGCTAAAGTCTAGGTAGGCCATGTCCACAGCCCCTCCCTGGTCTTCTACTTTGGTCACCCAGTCAAAGAAATCTATTAGATTCGTCTGACATGACCTTCCTGCTGTGAACCCATGCTGCCTTGGATCCTGTGCTCCACTGACCTCTAGGTACTCAACTATTCTTTCCTTCAGAAGTGACTCCATCACTTTCCCTACCACAGAGGTCAGACTGACAGGTCTAGTTTCCTGCCTCTGTCTTGGTCCCACTTTTGTGAAGGGAATCATATCCGCTTCCTCCAGTCCTCGGTACCACACCATCCTCCCATGATTTATTAAAAGATTAGCCAGTGGTTTCACTAGTTCCTGCCTTAATTCTTTTAGAATTCTGGGGTGAATTCCATCAGGACCCATTGCTTTGTCCACTTCAGTTTTAGGAGTTCTTGCAGAACCCTTTCTTCTGTGAAAGGACTGGGATCGACCCCTATCAAGAGTGCTTCTGTTAATTGGATTAGCACTTCCTCCTCTTTGAGAATACTGAGCAGAAATATTCATTCAGTATTCCTGCTTTTTCACTGTCCCCTCTGCCCATCCACCGTTCATTCTGTTCAGCCTCACTATCCTCCCTTTGTCTTTCTCGCTCGCTGATGTACCTATAAAAGGTTTTATCCCCTTCTTAACTGAGTTGGATATCTTTCCTCAGTTTGGGCCTTTGCTATTCTGACTTCCTCCCTCTTCTTTCTGCTTTAACTGGCTAGTTCTCTGTCCTGCTCCTTCTGTGTTTCCTTATACTCCTGAATGCTATTCTTTCTTCCTGACTTTCACAGCCACCTCTCTTGAGAACCATAGTGGCTTTTCTTTCATTTTGATTTGTTTATTTGCTTCACACAAGGCTTGTTGCCTCTGTGATGGCAGTTTTGATAATTCCCCATTGTTGCTCCACACCTCCTTCTAGCCTGTTTGCTAATGCTTTCTGAGGCACTCTCCATCTTGCCAAAGTCAGCCCTCCTAAAGTCCAGTACCCTCACTTTTGTATGGCTTGACTCTGTAGCTGAGTTTAACGTGAACCACACTGTTTGATGGTCACTTGTCCCCAGATGGCAACCCACTTCTAGATCTGAGATCCTCTCACTGCCCTCGTTTGAGATCACGAGGTCTAAGATTGCTCCCTCACAAGTGGGTTCGAAACTAGCTGTCTAATGCTGCCACCTGTAGGGCATCAAGAATGGCCCTGCTCTTGGATGTGGCTGCAGCAAATGTGCTCCAGTTAACATCTGTGCATATTCAGGTCTCCCATCAGTATCTCCCTTCTCTGCCATTCTAAGAATGCCTTCCATCATATCCTTGTCCATTCCTTCCCCTGACATGGGGTCTGTACACAACCCCTGCGGGATTGTGGTGCCCTTTCCAGTCTCCAAGGTGACCCACAGTGCCTCCTCTCCTCCCTGTTTACTCTTTTGTTCAGTTGCTTTTATCCCTTCCTTTACATAGAGGCTACTCCTCCCTCTTCTCCCCTGCCTGTCTGTCCTGTAGGTTATGTACCTGGTATGTTAACATCCCAGTCATGGTTCTCTGTGTACCATGTTTCTGTGACTCTACGATATCCAGACATCCCTCTTCCATTAAGGCCACCAGCTCAGGGCTTGTTGCCCAGACTATGGGCATTGGTACTCATTACCCTCCATTTCCTGATGGCCTTACCCCTTTGCCTCATCCCTGTCTTTCTTGCCTTTGTCACTTTCTCCATTTACCCCCTTCTCCTATCGACACCTCCATGTTGGTGTTTGCCACACTTACTACTATGATTGTTTGGGGGCTAGGATTTTCCTGCTCCTTCCAGTGCCTCCCCTTGGCTGGTTTAAAAGCTTGCCAATGAAGCATTTAAACCTATCACCTAGGATCCTGGTTCCCTCCCGGACAGATGCAGCCCATCATGCCAGTATAGGCTTGTATCACTCAGGTGGACCCCAGTCCCCAATGAAGCCAAATCCCTGAGCTCCACACCAGTTTTCAACCACTGATTGGATCCCATGATGCGGAACACCCTAGCCTCTCCTATGCCATAGATGGGTAGCACCTCCAAGAAGGTTACCGTCGTGCTACTTGACTAAGGCCCCTCCCCATCCACAAACTCTTCCTGCACTTCTCTAATCCCTTTTTAGCCAGGTCATTTGTCCCTAGGTGGACAATGACATCCAGCTCCTCCCTGTGCAGCTGCTCCGCAATCCTGAGGATTCGCTCCCTGTCCCTCCAAGCCATGGCGCCAGGCAGGCACCTTACCTCCCTCTCCCCTTCCTTGCCCAGTTCTACCTTCCTAACAATGGAGTCCCCCACCAGGAGTTGTTTCCTTCCCCTGCAGGGTCCCCTGCCACCCTCCTGTGGGTCTCCTTTGTGGAGGTTCCCAGCATCCTCCATGGTCTCCACTGTAGGTGCCTCCATAGAGGAACCACACTTTGCCAGAAGGGCATAGGAATTGTGGAGAGGTACAACTGGAGGGATGTGCCTCTGTTCCACCACCCTCACCCTCCCTGAGCCCACTGTGGTCCAATCACTCCTCTTTCTTGGCAACCTCTGAGGCAACGGCAGTGGCACTGGTGGTCCCTGGATGGAAGAGGAGGTCCCTCAAATCCTGGCCAACTTAGCCTGGAGATGAGCAACCTCCTCCCTCAGCCCAGAGGTGCCTGCAGATGGGACAACACCGCATCCTCCAGAACATCTCCCAGAAGACCGCTGCTCCACAGCCACTGCACTGCACCACTCCAATCATGTCTTATTTCTGGCCCCTTAACTGTTTGCAATCCTTACTCTTTCATCTGTTTTTTCTTTTCTCTCCTTACTGTCTGCCTTTGTGCCCTTTAAGCTCCTGATTGTCCTGTTCTGAGACAAGAATATCCTATATTTCTCAGTAGACCTTACTTGTTCAGGCAGACCTCCAGCAGCTAGAGGGCCAGAGAGCTACTCTTGCCCTTCTAGGATGGTGGGTCCTGGTGGTTCTGTGATCACTCACTTCCTGCCCCTAAACAGGAAGTTCCTGTTGTCAGTCAAATCCTGTGCCTATAAAAATATAACTAGCATTGGGTGCGGGGGTGGAGGGAAGGGAAGGAGGCCAATATAGTCCCAGTAGAGAAGTTCAGTCACACAGCAGTCCTTTCTCCTGGTGTCTTCTGCCAAGCTATTAGCAGAATCTTTCTAAGGCAGTCTTTAAATGTAGCTTCCTTCTAGCTAAGCCACTCCCCCTACTTACCAGATCTTTCTACAAGTAATTTGAACCTCACAGCAGTTAAGTCCTTTCAGTCACCTGAGATTTATACCTAGATGACTTTTCAGTTACCCATTCAGTTCAGCTAACCCAAACACACACTTTTTTTATTTGTATGTTAGTTTTTTTACCCTAAATTAAAGGTCCAAATACAAAAGTTCTTCTACTTTAGTCCCAGCAGCGAAGTTCAGTCACACAGCAGTCCTTTCTCCTGGTGTCTTCTGCCAAGCTATTAGCCTGGGGGAAACCCCCCATCTTTAGTAACCAGGTCCACCTCTACAGATTTCTTCTGTGTTTTTGCTACTTGCCTCATGCACCTGGCCAGTGATGCGGTGGGTACCCAGACATGGGTCGCAACTTGAAAATCTCTCTAGGAGTCGCAGACTCTAAGTGGTGTGGGGAGCCACAGGATGGGAAAATTACTCCTTGTTGGATGGGAGTACTCCTTGTTTGATGGGAGTTTCGATTGGAAGTACGAAAACAAATCTCTCTAGGAGTCACAGACTTCAAGTGGTGTGGGGAGCCACAGTTTGGGAGCCTCCTTGTTTGATGGGATGTCTTTCCAAGTAAAGTTTGGGTTCATTCACCAAGTGGACCGTCAGTCGAGTGGCCAGCAGGGGAGCCAGGCCAGTCGGGCTATGTATCAATGTTCATGCAGGGTCGGGCTGGTGCCTGGTGGGTCCAAAACCAGACATCTGTAGTATGTGTTCATTCCTCAAATGGACTGCTGTGTTTAACCTCTAATCTGCATTACAGTAACGTAGCCCTTTGGGGGACCATGCAGTGCTTTGTTTATGTTCAGTCAGTTAATAAATAAAGCCACACTGAAAAATCCCAATTCTGGTTCTGGACATTACAGTTATTGCTTCCTGTAGTTGGATTTACTTGGGTGCCCCTGTGCAGAGTAGCCAAACCTAGGTCTCTTGTGCCAGGTAACCTCATCCTTCCCCGAACCCGTAGATATGCCCCCACCAGGTATTGCTGCCAAATGCCAACAGCATGCCACCTGTCATTTTGGTAAAAGGGCAGGGTTGGGGAGTGTTACATAATGATATGTCATGGCCAGTACTTAGAGGACTCCAGATCTTCTGAATTAGGGAGACCTTGGTTAGAGCCTTTGGCTCTGCTGTCAATTTATGTATCTGCTTATTCAGGGAGTCTCGTAGCTGGTAGTATCTAAACCTATCTGCTGGGGCAAGTTCAAATTTTTTCTGTTGCAATGCTTCAAAGGAGAGGATTGTGCAACCTGCCAACATTTGGTATGGGGAGTTAAAACCTTTCTTAGTCTGTCTCAGGAACTAGTTATCCAGCCTAGCCGGCATGAACTGTTGGTCACAAGTCCATCATCTAAACCTCCAAGGTTGCCCACGCTTGGGGCCCCTGCTCATACTGACTCTACCCTTCTAATACTGCCTTTGTGCCAGAGAATCTCTGTACCTCCAATTGCCCTCCCTCCCTAAATAGCTCTGTCTGCATGGGGGGGGGTCACTCTGTTCCATAAAATCTATTCTTTTCCAATGTGCATTATATGCTGGGTTGCCCCAAAGGAGGGCAATCCGCATCTGCGCTGCCACCCAATAGCCCTGTAAGTTAGGAAATGCTAGCCCCCCTTCTGATTTTGGCATATAGAGCAATGTCCTCCATGCTCTTGGCTTTTTATCTCCCCAGATAAAATAAAAAAACAGCCCCTGCCAAGTCTCCAAGTCTCTACAAGCCACCTTGCACGGTACACATTGTAACTAATACAGCAAGTGTGGCAGGGCGTTCATTTTAAGTGCCTGTACTTTAGCACATTATGAGAATGGGAGTAGTGCCCATCTTTGAAAGTCACTTTTTAGATGTTTTATGATGGGTGGATAATTCTGCTCCCATAATTAGGTATTGTCCACCCCTATTGTAACTCCTAGGTATTTAAGGGTTTCCAGACCCCACTTCATAAGAAACTGCAGTTCTATTTCTCTGGTTGGGTTATAATGTAGACCTAATATCTCTGTCCTATGTTTGTTTAACTTATAGCCTGCTAAAGCTGAAAATTCCTCAAGCTGGTTGAAGACCATTGCTAGGGAGGTTGCCGGGTCAGTTAAGTATAGAAGCACATCGTCAGCATACAATGCTAACTTATGGGTCATGCCCCCTACATCGATTCCCCTCACCCCTGTGCTCCGTCTAATGCTCTGAGCTAGAGGCTCAATATAAAGGGCAAACAATAACGGGGAGAGGGGGCACCCCTGCCTGGTGCCCTGTCCCAGTGCCAGTGACTCTGAGATGTGATGATTTGCTCTAACAAAAGCTTGTGGGGACTCATATAGCTTAAACAAGGCCCTGGTAAACTGTTGGGGGAACCCAAACTGGGAAAGAACACACTCCAAAAAGGGCCATGGCACCCTATCAAAGGCTTTTTCTGTGTCCAGATTTTAAATCAAAGATGGAATTTTCTGGGTATTAATATGATCAATTATATGTGCTGTTCTTCTTAAGTTATCTTGGACCCGTCTACCAGGTATAAACCTGGTTTGGTCGATATGTACAAGGGAAGGGAGGTATTGTTGTAACCGTCTGGCTAGAATCTATGTAAATATTTTATAGTCCATGTTTAATAGTGAGATTGGGCAATAGGATCTACATCTGGCTGGGTCCTTTCCCGGTTTGGGCACCACTGAGATTACCGCCATTGACCATGAGGGTGGAATACTTACTTTCCCTGCCATTACCTCTGCAAATACTCAAGCTAGTAAGGGCTGGAGCTGTTCTCCCATACATTTATAAAATTCCATTGGTAGGCCATCTGAGCCAGGACACTTGTCCACTTTCAGCCTCCCAACCTCTGCCCTTATCTCTTCTGCACTCATTGGGGCCATTAACTTTTCTTCTTGCTCTTTTGAGAGCCCTGGTAACTTTACCTTCTCTAAGTAGGTTTGGATACTGTCCATTCCTGGGTTTATCTCCTCTGTAAATAACTTGACTTAGTATGTTTTAAAGGCATCCGCAACTTCTTAGACTCCCTGCACCACCTTTCCCAGACGAGGGTGCCAAATACTTGTGATTGTGGCTTTAGCTTTCTCTGCTCGCAGCCTGCTGCTAATAGCCTCAAGGAGCAAGGGCCACCCTCATAATACTTTTGGCACAGGAAAAAGAGCTTCCGCTCCATGTGATAGTCTAGGATCCCTGTCAATTCTCTCTTAAGTTCTAGAAGCTGTCTCGTATGCCCTTTGCCTATCTTTTGCTTTTGCTGTTCCTCTAATTCTTGAATATTCTTAGTTAATACTTCCCTACAGGTCTCCCTCTCTCTCTGTTTCCTTGTTGCTAGTTGTGTCAATTTACCTCTCAACATTGCCTTTGCAGTGTCCCATAGGATTGACTGCGAGGTATCATTCCCCATATTCTCTTCTAAAAAAGTTCTATATGCCTGGGATATTGCGTCCCTGACCTTCTAATCCCTCAGTAATTAAATGTTAAGGCACCAAAACGTATTTCTATGTATCTCACCTAAGTCTATTTTCAGGAAGAGAGGCGCATGGTCTGATAATAAGAAATCTCCCACTCATGTGTCATATTCTCATTGAGGTTCATCTTTAGGCAATAGATAATAGTGTAATCTGGAGTACATGTTATGGGCTGTGGAGAAAAAAGTATAGTCTCTCTGTCGACCATGATGTTGCCTCCAAACATTGGCTAGGCCTAATTCTCCTATTAGTTTGTTTACCTTTCTAGCCGTTCTGTGTATTTTTTGTGGAATCTGGGATGGGGAATCTAGTTGAGGGTTAAAAGTCAGGTTTAGGTCTCCCCACAAATTAATATTCCCTCCACCTATTCCTGTACCTGGTAAAGAAGGAGCGGTATTCGTGGAAGGTGGTCCCTGGGGGGAAATATACCAAGGCCAGGGTAACAACACTACCCCTGAATTTCCCTTTTAGTAGTGCAAATTGGCCTTCCCCATCCACCTTCGACTCGATTTTTTTCAAATTGATTCTTGGAGGGAACCAGGATTGTGGATCCCCTTCTTCTGCCCTTTTTATAGGAGGAAGCTGCTATCTCCCCAAAATCCAACTTCGGAAACTTTTCATGCTTCTGCCTCGACAAGTGTATCTCCTGTAATAATAAGAAGTCAACAGCAGCCCTTTTCATCTGACTTAGGATTTTGCTTCATTTGATTGGGCTAGTGAGATCATTGACGTTGTAGAAGCATGCAAGCGCACCTTTGCTAGTCATTATTTAGCAAGTTAGAGACAGTGACAATTCTTTGAGAGTGGAGCTCTTTCCCCCTTTTTCTCACACTCATATCTGGTTCTGTGACTGGGATTGAAGAACCAGTTAGCAAAACATTCCTGGTAGAGACAAACATGCTCAACTCTAAAATGAACAATATAACAAGTTGTAAAGGCCAACTGGGCCTGCAACAATTTAAACATGAGCAACCTCCAAGGCTGGGGGCCTGTAACAATGGGTTCCTTTCCTCACCCACTCCTTCTGAAAAGGAGAGGAGAGTAAAGAGGTGTATGTTTGTCTCTTGTTAATCCTGTTTTCCCTGTGTGACCTTGCTATATATGGCTAGAACCAGTGGATTTAGCTCCTGATCCCTTTCTACCTATCCTACCGCCTCATCAGATAAGAAACTACATATCAACACAAATGATTCTACAATTTGTTTGTATAAGATGTAGAGGTTTATAGCAATAACATGCTAAATATCCTGCTTTTTCTTTTCTTTTTTCTGTCGCCAAACTTGTTGAAATTGCCATGAAAAGTATTTAGATTATAGCAATACAGCAATATTTATTAAACAAAATAAATTAGCTATAATAACTGGTCAGCAATTTTTTACATTGCCTGACCAAGTTATAATTTCCCATTATAACTTTCGAGTTATAATGGGGAACACGCACTGAGTCAGTCATGAAAACTAGCTCCCTGATTGGCTCCGTGTGTGGTCCGAGGCGGGCTTTCAGTTCAAAAAACATGGCAGCTCCTCACTCGCTTAGCGAGGAGCTGCCAGAGCAAGCGTTCTCATTGCTTTTTAAAAAAATAAAGGAATGTATCTTGTTGATGCTACCATTTAGAAATGGCAGCATGTCTCAGTCTCAGTCGCTATCTGCATGATCCAGCCATTTGGCGGCCACACAGAACAGGAAGTGGCAATGGGAAGACAACTACGGTAAGATTGCAAAAGCAAAATAAATGAAAAATGTAAAACCAAAAATTGCTGACCAGCAATTATATTTAATAAGGGATGGGGAAGTGTGTTAAATTCTAAATTAATAGTTGCCTCGGTGTGGGATGCCTTAATAAAACCCTCTGGTTTTGCCCTTGGGGTTTATGTAGCATCCCACACCTCAGGCAACCATTAATTTCTCATTAAGCGCAGTTCCCCATCCATTATTGTATATATAATATTTGTGAAATTCCAAAACTGAGCAACCTGATTAGCTGTTGACATAAAGTTATTTAAATTCAAAAAATTGAAACAGTCAGGTTGCCATTAATATTTGTGATCAAGTCTGCAAGTTAGTTTTGCAATATTTCTAAATTTAGGAGTATTATCACAATATTTGGAATCAAGCATTCTGATTGGTTGGTAAAAAAACATTTTGAATTTCACAAAATTTATAAATTGGCTGTGTTAAGAGTATTTTTATGGCATAATGATGTATTCAGTTTTTCCATTTTTTTCCTTTTTAAGCCAGCAATAAACATTTTCTGATGTTAATTGATTTAATTGTCTGTTGCTCTGTGATGTCATATCTTTTGAATTTATATGGATATAAAAGGAGCAACTAATCAAAGCAAAGGCTACCCCCCTGATGAAGCCTTAATTGGCAAAGCGCCGGGGTCTTTGTTACTAGATTGCTGTGTCAGTCTCAGACCGTCTGCGTGATTTTGGAATAAACCTGGCATTTTTGTGTTCAGCAAAACAGGACTTTTGGCTTGAATAATTGTGACTTCACTGGAGGTTTGAGTGACGTCCTGACTCTGGAATGCAGGTGTTTTGTTGTTTTTGTATGTTTGTCTCTTCACTGAATGACCCCTTCCAAGAACTTCTGTGTGGAAACTATAGCTCCATGCGAATCCCAACAGTAGACATAGGCCCTAGCGTGGTTGGCATCAGAAGTGAGCACCAGATACCTTTATTTACTTGAACTCACTCAATAATCAACAGCTATAGCCTCAACTGAACTTAAACTTCTCCAGCCATCTTTTACATCCATTACTTATTTCTGTAAGGTTGAGTGGGCTAAGCGTGCACAGCCGACAGCAGCCAGGAGCCCCCCCAGGCAACCATCCCACTGGGACCACTAAGTGAAGAAGTGAACAATTCCCATATAGGATTCAAGTGCCTTTCATAGACCAGAACATCAGTTTAGTGCATCTGTATAGTCAAGGGCAGCCAAATACCCCCATAGATGCATATTCGACTGTGTTCCCCTCCATCAGGTGGTGAGCCAATCCAGACCCACATTCTTTTACCAAAAACCAACCCTCTGTGACTTTAGAGGTGCTAAAGGCTCCATGCCCTCTTCTTCTAGGTGATCCAAAAAGGCTGCCCAGAGGGAGAGCACTACAGCCAGCATGTCCTGTTCTCTCTCTTGCTTGAGCCATCTGCAGGGTCAAATAAGCTCTATAGTTAAGTCCTGTATTTAAGATACTAGTCTGATAGGTCACCCCCCCCCCAACAGCAGCAGGAGACTCACAGTTCCAGTCACATTTTTAAAACTTGAGGCCATCTCTCCACTCAGTCCCAGGTCGGAGCACCCCCAGAGAGTCCAGCTCCCCACTCTCACCATCATCCGCCACTCCCTCCACTCAACCACTACCTCCAATTCCACTCTCTGTTTTGGGAAACTTGTTAATTATGTCTCCCTTCATCCAATTTTGCCTCAGAAAAATAATAATTTGCAATTGTTTTATTTGCCTCACTATTTAATGAGATTACTACAAGTGTTTATGAGTCAGTCTGTTATGCCCAGTTTCACACACAGTCTTTGCTGAAACCATAAAACCCCATGGGTGTACTTGCGATCTTCTGCAGTTCAAGTCGAGGTTCTTTCTGTAGCCCTGGGCTAGTCTTGTGTCACCATTTGGTGGGCTTCTTGATCCTCTTCAGTTCATGATACTTTTTTCTTAGCTCTCACTGTGTCCCACCAACTGGAAGTGGTCGTGTTGTTCCTTGCTTCCTGCCTTTTTGGTCCTCCTGGTGTCCAAGCTCTCCATCGCAATTTCTGTTGCTGATTATGGTCCTCCATCTGCTCTGGAATGGATATCTCCTGCTGCTTTAAAAACTCAGTGGCTTCTACAAGCTCCTGGAAATGAACCAGGCCCTTTTCAGTAAGTACTTTTAGGCAGGCGGGGTAGTCAACAAATGCTTTCATTCCTTTCTGTTGTAGTAATTTTACTGCAGCTAGCACCTGCTGCCATCTTGCCAGCAACTGGGGGGTAAAGTCGTGAATGAAGTACAATGCCACATCACCAAACTCCACATTTCTCTTTGACCAGGCCAGGGATCTGATATCCTCTTTAACTCAAAAGTCCAGAGCGCGGTCTAGCCTTTGGATCTCGAGGTCTGGGGGCAAGTGATCTGTGGGCTCTGATTATATTGAGGGTTTTATTGGGAGGGAGATTCAGTATTTCATACAGGAATGAGTCCATAAATGTGAGCATGTTGCCTGATTTTGTACCCTCGGGTAGCCCATGGATCCCTATGTTATTCCTCCGATTGCGGTTCTCAAGTTCTTCGAGCCATTGCTCTTGGGAGGCAGTGTAGTGGTATAGTTCGAGCAACACAGAGTTATGGACATCTGTTGTCTGGGTATATTCGTTCAGTGAAGCTTCAAGGTACCCTGTGCATTGAGAGATCCTCAATGTACGTTTGGTGATCCGAGACCTTATATTCCAATCTTTGCAAGGTCTCAAGTCATTTGCCTCAGCATCAGGCATAATTGCCACGAGGTTATGGTACACTCTGCCTCTTCCTTGGGGCCGTTTCGGGATGTGCTACCAGTCGGGGGCTCCTGCGAGTTACAGGCCTCTGACTGCTGGTGGATCTCTGGGCCATTTTTTGGATGTTTGCTGCCACCATTCAGCGTATTTTCTTTGAAACGCTGCTTCGGTGCCATCAGGTAGGCAGTAATGGTTCTATTTGAAGACAGGATGAAGGTCTGGGCTACACAATGAGAGCAGACTCTTGATGGTCGGTTGCAAGTTCAGGAGCTGAGCCGCCAATCAGGAGGTGCTCAAACCAGATGTCTCCAATCCTTTTCATTATTAAAGAGGCACTATGCAGAGAACAAGAGCAAGCAAGGAACCTCTGTCACCTTAGAGTTAGATTCAACGCCCTTAAAAATGAGAGTTAAGAAATAGAATCCTGCTAAAATTAAAAAAAAAGGTTTTATTGCTAGAGGAAGCAGATTACGTTTTATAGAAAAAAGAAAGAAAAACATAATGTGAGCACTGCTAACAAAAATACAAAAAAATAATGATAAAAACGGTTACAGCTTTGAGTGACTCAGTATAACTAAAATATCATGTTATATTGAAAGGATAATATCTATACCCAATTTACAGAAGAGAAAAGTGGAAAGTTTGAGTAGGCTCGGTAATATGTAAGCTACAAAACTCCACAGGAAAAGTTAATTTCTGAAAAAATTAAACACTGTTGGAGGATACTATCGTCATATATCCTGATGCCTCTGATCCTAGTATTTTAATAAATTGTACAAATTCAACTGCAGTGATATTATCCAAAATCTAATAATAAGACACTGGACATCTAATTCTCCCAACAGATCTCAAATTGCCAGGTAAAATAAATGAAATCTCTTTGACAGATAGCATTGAGTAATGAGGCCCATGCACATTGGGGGGAGAAGAATCACAATTACTCTAATGAGACCAACATGAAAAGTACCACAGTAGCACAGAAACTTGATACAACAATAAATGTCAAAAGATGTGTCCATGGGAAATGGCTGAATTTCAATTCACTCACTGGAGGTAAATAAACACTATGAAAATATATGAAGCTGTGAGTCAAACAAATATCTTTAAAAAAATGATGTCACTCCACTCATGGAGCAACTCATGGTTGAAGGAATGGTGCAGAGAGGAGGGGTACAGCTATATTGGGGACTCGGGGACCACCCAGGAGGATAAAAGCATATATGGAAGTAATGGCATCCATCCATCTGGAAGGGGAGCCACAGTTCTCAGTGGATGGTTAAAATGTTACTTTGATTAATGTTTAAACTAGCTGTTGGGGTGGTGGAACAAAAAGGGAAGGCAGAAACTGACCCCCTCTTCCAGGCTGAGAGAGAGTGTAGGGAGATCCCAAGGGGAGAGTCCCACCATGTAGTAAGCTAATCAAGGAAGTAGGGGTTAGCAAATGAGGAAGTGGGGAAATGAAGCAGTCTGAAGAGAAGAGGGAGGAAGGGGAAGCAAAAAGAAAAAGTGGGAAGCGTCAAGCAAAGCGCAGACAAAATCTAGAAGGCCATGTGTGCTAATGCTAGAAGTCTGGGAAATAAGATCCCAGACCTCAAAGCCATCATGGCAGAGGCCGACCTGGACATTGTGGCCATTACTGAGTCCTGGTGCACTGACAACTATGACTGGGACATGGCCATACCAGGCTACACAATGTTCAGAAGGGACAGGGTAGGAAGGAAAGGAGAGGGAGTGGTGCTTTATGTCAAAGAAAGCATAAAAGCAACATAAATACAGGGAATTCAGAGACAAAGGTGCTGTGGGTCACCCTTGAGTCAGAAAACTGAGCCACTATTCAGACTGGTGTGATCTACAGGCCTCCAACATAGGGGGAGGACTTATGTAAGTTAATATTAGAAGCAAATGGCAAAGTGGCAGAAAAGGGGGAGGTGTTGCTTGTGGACTTCAGTCTGCTGGATATAGATTGGAGTCTCCCTGCTGCAGCTTCAGCTAGAAGCAGGTACATCCTGGACTCCCTGCAGGGGGCAACTCAGGCAACTAGTCAGTGAACCCACTCGTTGTGGGGCAATACTGGACCTGGTGCTTACTAACGGGGGCAGGATTGAGACGTCAATGTGGAAAGCCATCACTATGCAGTATGGTTCAACTTAAGAACAGCTTCAGAATCCAACCAAACAATGGTGATGGTCCTGGACTTCAGAAGGGCTGATTTTCCTAAGATGGGTAAATGCCTCAGGAATGACCTGGCAGGGGAGATGACCTGGGGGGTACAGGAATGTGGGCCAAACAAACCTCTCTGTCAAGCAAATAAACAAAAGTAAAAGAAAGAGGAGACTTACATAGTTCTCAAAAGAGGTAACCTAGAGAATACTGGATGGCGAAGTGTGTGATATGAGAATTTAATTTACACCCGAGGTGCAAATGAGCCTTGTTCAATGGTGCCCGCCTGGATAAATAAAGATTTTGATTGATTGATTGATTGTGTGGGTTATCAAAGCATCCCACACTGTGGGTTTGAATTAAATTCTCATATGCACACTTCTCCATCTTTTATTTTATATAATTTGATGGTGAGCAATTTTTTCCAACCCAAGTGCTGTGATCCCCTTCCCCCCATACAGACACACAGTCTCTGTCTGTCTCTCTCTCTCCACACACACAAACACAGACACACACACACACACACACTCTCTCGCTCTCTCTCTCTCTCTCTCTCTCCCTCTGTCCTTCTCCCAGTGGCACCTTTACTCTAGTTCTTTGGGGCACCAAATGCAGCAGCCACTTTCCCTGCCCTCTCCCACTTCTAAATTCTCCAGCTGAGCTGAGCTGTGCAGCACTCCCCAGTTCCTCTGTCTCTTGCCCCACTGCACACTCCTGCTCACTCTGCTCACAGATAAAACATTTGTTTAAACTTAAAACTAAAATCACGATCACGATTAGGATCACGCTTACCTGTGTCAGGCAGTCAGACACAGACTCATTCCCACCAATGGTGTGTGTTGCCCAAAACTAGCGAACCGCAGGATCAACCAGATACTTAAAAAAATGGTGATAATTAAGGTAGGGTCAACAAAATAGATAAAAAAGGATTTATGGAAGGTGAGGATTTAACTGTGGTGGCTCCTCACTAAGATACAGAGCCGCTATGTTTTCAGAACTGTTAGCTCGCCCACTCACAAAATGGGAGCCAATGAGGGCGTGCTCCCTTTTGATAGATGAAGCACATGAATACTGTAATAACTGACTGGTTATTACAGCAAATATCAACTCAGTGAGGCCATTTAAAAAATTGCTAACCAGTAATTATATACAGGATAATGCATGGGCATCAGTTAACAACAACGCTGTATTCACTTTGAGAGGTTACCATGGTAACAGTGTAAACCTCGAGAGTGAAGCTCGAGAGGTTTACTGTTGCCATGTAACCTTGAGAAGTGAATTCACAAGAGTTGTTAACTGATGCCCACATTGTCTTGTACAGTGCATGGGCATCAGCCAAAAAATGTCTTAATCGTAGCTGCAACAATTGTGCTGTTGCTCATCCCCCCCCAAACGTGACAAGAAGAAGTCCCGCTTGGTCCCCATTCTCCAACTGCCACAGACTAAAGTTTTTTAATAAAATATGATGCTACCCACAGACAGAAGATCTGGACTGTGTCATTTCATCAGCACTTTTTAAAAAAAATCTCACCATAGCACTCGTTTCCCCATGATCGCAATAGATCTGTCCTCCGTGTGACTGAGTGCTGCCTAATGCGCACACGCAGGGATGTCCCATGTTGTTGTACCATCATGGTGACGTCCTCAGGCAGGTACAACACCATCGTGACGTCTCCATGATGATACAACAGCTGTGTGTTTGTTCTGAATTTTGCCCACAATAATGTTCTACCACACACTATAGAAAAGGTAAAGGCTAAAAGAGTAGCATTCAGAAGGTATAAGGAGACCCAAGGAGAGGAGAATAGGGAAGTGCATCAGGGAAAACAGAGGGAGGCAGGCAGAGCAGTAAGGAGTGCAAAGGTGCAAACTGAGGAAAAAATAGCTCAGGGAGTATCAAAAGGGGACAAGACATTTTTTAGGTATGTTAGCAAAAAAAGGAAGAAAAGGGGGGATTGTACAGTTAAGGGGGTTAACTGCACAGAGATCTAGAAAAAGCAAGCATATAGAAGATATAATTACTGGTGACCCCCTTTATCATACGGACTAGAGCCATGTTTCAAATGTCGTAATAACCCATAGAAGGGTTATTATAGCATTTGCTGTCACTCCTCTTTAGCGTGCCACCTTATTGGCTCACAGTCAGTGCATGGGCGGGACAAGCATGGCAGCAACCATGATGGTGGTTTCTTTGGTTACTGAGGACACACATTTTAGCTTCTCACCTCAGGTAACCAACAGCTTAATTTCTCAGCATTTATCCAGTTGATCTGCTTATAGACTGAAAAAAAATTGATCTGGTTGATCCCGATGTTGCCTCACTTCGAGCTGAGATAATGGAGACAGGCAAGCGAAAATGGTTGTGGCTTACTGTGCCCACACAACGTACAGCTCTACTCCACACTGAAACTTAACAGAAAAAGGAAAAAAATGTAAGCTAATTAGAGCATGAGGGATGGAGAATATGTATGTGTGTGTGTATCTCTCTCTAGAGTAGTGGACTGAGAAGGATCAGGGATCAAAACGTAGCTGCCTCACTAAATTTTCAGCATTGTCTCCTTGCACCAGTAATTATAAAAAATAATGTAATGCCTACTGTGCCTCTGTGAAGTTTTTTTTCACACCCTTGGTGTGTGATGACCTAATAAACCTCTCGAGATTCGCTCTTGAGGTTTATGGGTCATCACACACCTTGGGTGTGTAAAAAAAACTTCACAACACACAGTCACCTAGCCATTATCCTCTATATATTTCTGATTATTGTTCACAGTAGAAGGAGAAGGAGAAGAGGAGGGGAGAGACCACAAAAAGGTGACTGCAACTTTGATAGCAAGGAAATGGACACATCCTTTTTCTGTGGAGAAGTTCAGAAAGGACTTGCTAACCTGAATGTGGGCAAAGCTATGGGGACAGGTGGTGTACATCCAAGGGTGCTGCAGGAGCTCAGAGAGCACTTGCTGCATGTCTGATAGACCTATTTATTGCCATTAATACTGTGATAGACCTATTTAATAGATCACTGGAGACCGGTGTGGTCCCGCATGAGTGGGGAAGGACAGATGTAGTCCCACTTCACAAAAGTGATAGCAAGGAAGAGGCAGGCAATTATAGGCCTGTCAGCCTGACATTGGTGGTGGATAAGTTAATGGAAACACTATTAAACATACGAGCAAACATACGCACATTTGAAGAAGCCAGCAGAAGAAGGCCATTTGGTCTGTCTAGTCTGTTCTTACTGCAGGGTCCACAGCTTGAGCTACTGTCCCTGCCCCCCCTCCCCACTCCTCCCATCTTCCCTACCCATGATCCTTATCTTCCCCCATGTCTATCCCAGCTTTTCTTAAAGCTGCCCACTGTCTTCAATGAGACCACCTCTTCTGGCAGCGCATTCCAAGTGTCCACCGCCCTCTCTGTGATCTCCCTCCTAACCCCCAGCTTAAGAATGTGCTCTCTCATGTCATGGTTGTCACTCAGCTTAAAGAGACCCTCCTTATCCACTTTATTTAACCCTTTCAAGTTCTTGGAGGTCTCAGTCATGTTCTCTCTCTCTCTCTGTCACTCTCTCTCTCTCTCTCTCTCTCTCTCTCTCTCTCCCTATCCTCCAGGGTGTACATGTTCTCATAAAGAAAACAACAAAACCAGCTCAACCTGCTAATCAGAGTGTGCAAGGCACCTCACGGTACAAACATGCAAACCAGCACAACTCCAGGCTCGGACAATAAGGCTTTATTAATAAAATTAAAACAACATATCCATATGGGTGGTCTCCACAGCAAAAGACAGAACATAAACGTAACCCAGACCAGTTTCTCACCTAGTTTTAATTTTATTAATAGAGCCTTATTGTCCGAGCCTGGCGCTGTGCTGGTCAGCTATTTTGTATGTACATGTTCTCAGCCTCTCCTCATATGCCTTACCCTGCTGACCCACTATCATCTTTATAGCCCTCCTGTGGACTTCTCCAGCAGGTTAATGTCCTTTGTGAGGTGTGGGTACCAGTACTGAACTCCATACTCTAGATGTGACCTCGCCAGTGATGCCTACAAGGGCAGTAGAACCTCCTCTCTCCTACTACTGATCCCCCTAGCTATGCATCCCAGCATCTTGTTTCCTCCTACTGCTGCTTTCTTGCACTGCATGGAGTGCTTCAGATCACTAGTGATCATAGCTCCTGCGGCCTCATGGCCAAACAACACACCAGGCGGGGGTAGATCCTGGCCTCACCCACACCCTGTCGTGGTATGTTGCTTAATTAGGAACAGCAGAGCAGAACCAGCATATATTTTTATGTTGATCTGCATATATATCCCAATGATGCTTTGCATTATAGGGTTATGTGTGACTTTGTGTTTATTAGGAAGATACATAGGCATGATGATAATGGTACTGATGGGAAAGTTTTACTGATCTTGTCAAATCTTGATATCACCAAAGAAATCTGGAAAAACAATATTGATTTACTTAATAGCATGGGCATGATACTCCAAACCCCTCAGCTAGTGTCAACTTTCTTGGCTTCATATAGTGAGCAATGTGGAAAAGAGGCCAATTGTAAATGTGAGAAGTCAGAGAACAATGTAAGTTTTATGAAAGAGTCTTTGCTGGCGATTTACGGTGTTCCATGGGAAAATAATGAAGCACATGAATCTCTCACAAACAAACTAAAATATCTACTCCGTTAACCGTACAATCTAAATGAGGGATTCTATGCTTGCAGACGTCTTGATGGGAAAGTCTCAGGGTGTGCTGTCTTTTATACTGTACTGATGCTTGGGATCCAGTTGAAAAATGTGTGGACAGAGACATACACTAAGTATGCTTAATATGCACTTAGAAACCCCTAGAGAAGTTTTGAGACTACTTATCAACCAGTGTATAACTGAATCGAGTATTAAATATTATTGATAACGATGTTTTTAGAAATATCCCCCTTCTGGATGAGAGGAAAGGAAAGTTGTTACATTATATGAATGGGAAATACAGAAACATTAACATATTGTCTACAAACACACACACAATCTCACAGTTTCCGTCTAGATACCTAGATATCAATCTAGGGAGAGACAGGTTATTATGGGTTTCTGTCAATCAGGATCTTCTGAGTTACTCGGTGTGAAGGAGTCTATACAACCATCATTCTCTCTCACTGGGATGGAGGGGTTGGGCAGAATGGGACACAGAGAACTTGTTGTATGGGAGGTGGAAAGCAGCACAGAGGTTCCCAAAGAAAAAGACACTGAGAGAGAGAAAGTGAGTGAGAGAGAGAGAGAGAGAGAGAGAGAGAGAGACAACAAGTACACAGGTCTCTCCTGCACACAAACTGTAGCACTGTTCTGTACTGGGCAGCAAGGGGAGGCCACAGACAGCAACATTCCAATGTTTTCTCTCTTGCTGTCTCACAGGACATTTCAGCCATGGTGCAGGTTCAGAAGAATGATCATACTGTCTCTCACTCTCTCTATCGTCTGTGCACTGAGGGTGGGGAATGGGCAATGGGGCAGCCACAATTGGGGGAGGGGTGCCAGAAAAGGAAACTCTCGGTGGCCACAGTCACGTTCGCTCTCTCCTCTGCTCTCCTGTATTACAGACTGTCAGAGTGATCTATACTGCTGATCACTGTTTCTGCGGACAGAGACATAGACAGACAGTCAGAGAGAGAAGCAGCACATTGCCGCAACTTTGGTACCTACTGTCTCCCACTGTCTGTGTGTGTCTCTCTCTCTGTCTTACATGCCAGACCGCATGGCCGCTGTCACTCTCAACTACCGCCTTGCCCACTCAGACTGCTAATTATCTGCAAACTGGACAGAGTAGTGGCAGGCGGAACACACACAGACGCTCTGTCTCCAAACTCACAGGCTACACAGCTGCCATGCACATCTCTCTGTCTTGCACTGTGTGGTATTTCTGTGTCCCCTAGCCACAACTTGTCACACAGACACAAGACTGCTGTACCATTGCCTGACATTGTTTCTGTCCTGGTCGCTCTCTCTCTCTCTGCGTCACCCTGTACAGTGGGATCACTTCACCCGGCTTGTCCCCATGACACTTCACCAACTTGGGGACATAATCTGTCTGTGCCACTGATCTGCAGTCTGAAAATGCAATCTGACTGTACACAGCATGGACTGGGACCTCAGAAGCTGTAAACCGTGCAGGACGGTACTGACTTCACCGTGGGCTTGGTGCACAGTAGTCCGCGGGGTGGCTGAGTGTGTTGCACGGAGGTCTGCATTATTGCACTGTCAGGTGCTGCCACACAATCAAATCCATTCTAAAGAAGAATTATACAGATTCGCTTTAAGAAAAAAGTGTATTCTTAGAGCCGCAGGAATATGTGGAGCGCTACCGGAGTATTCCGCTATTCACAAAATGCATTCACAGTCTGAGTCAGCAATACACTCTGGCTCTCAGAGCATATCAGGTTTCAGATCTTACAGCAATGCTTGTCCCATGGAGCACTAGGCAGCTTTGTGGTACATTGTTTAAGCTAAATCTTCTCTGGTTCCTCCCATAATTTGTGAGGCTGATAGCAGCACAGCTTAGCCAGTCACATTAGAATGGTCACTGAAGCTTGGCTTGAAGAAATGCAAAACATGAGGAAACAGGAGGGTCAGAGGGACAACAAGGGAGAAATGAGGTATGGGGAACAAACAAGACAAAAGGTGTGTGCAGGTGAGGAGGGAGAGACAGCAAGGAAAATGGAGCAATGGAGGTGAGGGGGGACGGCTTTATGTATATGAAACGGAAGAAGTATTCTCTCATTGGAGCACTTCATTTGTTTCAAGTACACAAAGTTTCCACCTATAAACTGTAAACCATTGTCATACTTATCTTATATGATAACTGGTCTGTCAAGGATGAGCCCAATGCAGCTTGACCTGCATTGGGCTAGTCAGCGACGCACCTCTGCAATGCCGTACTCTGTAGCAAAACATATCTTGTGCAAATGCAAGCAATGTAAAAAGGAAGAGAAAGGCAGACAGTGGATGTAATTAGGGAGTAGATTCAGTACTCTGAAGCTTTGATAGGTGGACGAGGGGAAGGCTCCCCGCCCCCAAAGCCACCTCAGTTCAGACCAATAACAATATGTTTTGCTTGCCTTGCAAATGAACAAAAGCATTTGTCAATGCTGAATAGTTGCTTGCTTGCATTAGTAGTGGAAGTGCAGGAGTTAGACAGATGCAGTATAGGAATCAATCAATCAATCAAAATCTTTATTTAGCAAGGCGAACACCATTGAGCAATGCTAATTTTTGAGGGGGACCTGGATTTGTCAACAGGAATAGTGAACAACATAATACAACAAAATATAGTATATACAATAAGTACAGCATAAAACATTCACAGTAAGAGATGTAAAGGTCAGATGATACAGTAAAAATTCAACATGAACACAGTTGAGGTATATAATATTATAAGGTAATCCAATGTAAGGATCAAGAACACATGACTATACTAGTCAGAAGTTTAAGGAGGGGAGATATTCAAGGTGGTTAATGTTAGCAGCAGGGGAAGAGTTGGGGGGGTAGAAGGTAGGTGATGGAGGCAAGAAGGCATATGTTGAGGGACAGTCACAGAGGGAGAGGAGATAGAGATTAGATGGCTCAGTCATTGAGAAGGGTTTGAGTTAGAGTGCAAAGTCATGTCTGGGGTTGGAGGAGGTGTGGAAATGATGGAGAGGGAGAAGGTAAGGGGAGAGGGAGGGGCCAATTGTCAGAAGTGACCAAGCCCTAGACAGCAGTGACTCAGAGAGTAATAGGATCTTTTGAGGGTCATAAGTGAGGGGAAACAGGCACAAGATTCCTTAATACGACATAGTAATAGTGATTTAAATGCTGTTAAGCTGATAGGGTGAGCTAGTTTCAAAGTTTTTTGCAGCTTGTTCCACATTTGGGGTAGCACATAGCTTATGGCTGCTATGCCGATATGTGACTTTGCCTTGTGTACATATAAGGAATGGCAGTGAAGTATTAAACTGATGCCAACTCCACCCCCACCCTGCAGAGATGGACAGGCGTTGGGGTGTGCCTTTGGGTCATCGCCCATAACAGTCACAACATTTCACCTCACCCTACCCTGCAGACACTTACAAGTGTCGAGGTGTGCCTTGGGGTGTTCGGGCTTTACACTTACCTCATTCCACAAGGAAATACGCTGAAATGGTTGCAGTACAGGAGAATGGGGTGAACTCTGGGGCCAAAGATTCCAAGGTACACCTCGATGCCTGCCACTGGCTGAAGGGTGGGGGTGGAACGGCGTGAGCATTACTGTCGACAATCCCAAGTCACACCCCTGATGACTGTCAGTCCCTACAGGGTAGGGCATTATGGCTGGAAACCCTAACGCCCTGGGCTTTTCTTGCTATTTTTACAACATGGGCTTTTTGTGACCCCACCGCATGAACAGTGATGCTATCTGTCTAGTCGAAAGGTGATTTTGTATGATTAATGCCATTTGCCACAGGCTGAAACACATTTAGAACAAGATGAAAATGACAGCGTACTGTTCAAGGAGGTGTAAAAAATGGCAATGTTGAAAATCTGGAGTGAAAATATAAAAAAACTGGTGAAGTCACGAGCGTGCGTAGAAACTACACAATGCACACCCATAATTATTTTGGGGATTTTTTACACCAGATTTTTCAACAAAGGCATTTGGGGACCTCTGCTCATGAACAGTGTCACTGTGATTTTCTTAATCTGTCCAGAACAATGATTTCCCACAGCAACCGCACTATTCTGCGCTGGAAGCGCGAAAACACATTTTGGACAGCATGTGAAAAATGACAGCTGTACTGTTCATAAGGAGGTGTGGAAAAATGGCAATGTTGAAAATCTGGAGTGAAAATATTACAAATTAGTGAAGTTAAGAGAGTGCGTGGAAACTGCACAATGCACGCTCGTATCACAGTCATTTTATGGACTTTTGTCACCAGATTTTCAACATAGGCATTTTAAGACCTCTGCTTATGAACAGTGTCACTGTGATTTTCTTAATCTGTCCCAAACATTGATTTCGCACACCGACCACACCATTGTGTGCCACATGTGCGAAAACACATTTCGGGTAAAATATGCAAAATGACAGCTATACTGTTCATAAGATGGTATGGTAAAATAGCAGTGTTGAAAATCTAGAGTGAAAATATTAAAAATTCTTGAAGTTACAAGCGTGCATTAGAACTGCTCAATGCACGCTTGTAAAACAGTCATTTTGGAGAATTTTTTCACCAAATGTTCAACATAGGGTTTTTGGGGGCCTATGTCATGAATTATGACACTGTTGTTTTGTTAATCAGTCCTGAAAGGTGGGTCCATGCAGTGACTGCGAAATCACCTTTCGGGACCAAATAACAAAATGACAGTGATTAAGTTAATGAGGTGGGGTCCCAAGAACCCCATGTTGAAAATTTGGTGAAAAAATTCCTAAAAATGGCCGAGATATCCACTTAAGTTGAAAAAAGCCTATTTATGCCATTATACAGCTTAACAGCATTTCTTCAGTTCGCAGTCGGATTTGAAGAGTGCAGACGTGTTCCCGATCCACCGAAGATCATTGCGCCGGGCTCAGGAGGTAAGTATGGGGAGGTGGGGTGTGCATAGGGTGGGTGCGGGTTAGGCGAGGGGGTGCCACAGACAGTGCAGGACCATTTTCTTTATTTTTACGAGACTGAAAAAAAAAACAATGGAAAAAGTACACCGCAGGACTATTGGCACACTGGGGATGGGCTTCCAGTGTTCCACCTGGATGTTTGTTGGGAAAGGACAGTGTGTGCTGGGGGGGGAGTGCATAAGCCAAGGGGGGATTGGGCACCTCCCTTGGCACACAACAAATGGAGGAGGCACATCATGCCAATGGGGATTGGGCTACCTCCTGGACAAATGAACTGGGGAAGAAGCATGCTGACAGGGGGATTGGGCACCCCTGTTGGCTTTTAAAACTGGGGCAGGCAGTCAGCGGCTTTCTGTCGGCTTTGTGGAGACTGTGAGAGGCCATCAGAGACGTAGTCACCATGGGGACACCACACAATGCAGCTTGTAATTGGCTGCTGCAGTCAGGGATGCCCTGCAACAAAAACAGTTGATTGCGTAGTGACAGGGCGCTCCCTGATTGCAGCGGCCGAGTTTCTTTGAGCATAGTGGCAAGCTCATTAATTGTCGTCATCAACAGCATGCTCCTCTATTCGCCACGTCAGAGACCTGCCTCAGAATGGACTGCTGCCATTCAGCGCAACACTGCCACGCCTCCACAACCCACTTGTGAAGGAAGCTGATACAATGTGTTTCTTGCACATGCATGCAAGCAACACAAAAATTAGCTTTTATTAATTATTTGAATCCACTAAAGCTGCAACGGGATTGAACCCATTGAATCAATTTTAAGAGAAAATCATTTGTTATGTAAAGTGTATACATATATTTGTATAACTGGGTTCAGATGCTTGCTCCAGTGAGCCTATCCGAACTGCGGTCACATATCCAAACCTGTCCCATTCTAACCTGTGACTCTGCTAGTACATCTTAGTATATATAAATTTTTTTACTTATTGAAAAATCCTGTGGGTATTTAGTGTCCTCTGACCTGGCTAGATAGCGATGTTGTCAATGAAGCATGCAGTCAAGTTCTAAACATACACTTCTGGTCCTTTGGTTAAAGTGTTATGAAACATGTAACTTCTATACCTTGTTGTTCTATTTAAATCTAAAGATGACTTTTTTGTATTAGCTTCTTGCCTAAATTTGAGAAAAGGAACTGACTCTCTTTGTCCTTACCTCATGGCATAAATTTCTTGTTGTGCAGAATGCCAACATAAACTGCTACGTGTTGTATGATGTAGCAGCAGCCAAGAAGGTGAGAACCATTAAAGAGAGGCTAGTAAATACAGATCGCCCACAAGGTAAAAAGCTGCAAAGCAGACAACTATTACTGGGTCCCCTGAGTCCAGGAATGGTGCCATGCGGGCATTGATCAGTCTGTGGGCATACTGGCAAAAAGAACTACTACAGACACCCACGCGGAAACAAAAAATATTTCATGAAACAGTTTATTTCACGTGACGCGATAGGTGTCATATACATTTTACAATGCCCTTGTGACAATATTTTTATCAGGTAAACTTCACGGCAATTGAAACAAAGAATTCAAGAGCACAAATCTAACATAAGAAATAGGACCATGACTCCAGTGGCAGAACACTTCCTGGTAGCGGAACACACGTGCCTTATTAAGATTCTGGGGTTTAGAGGCAGTTCCACAACCAGACAGAGGCAGGGATTACAGTAAACTACTAGAAAAAGTAGAAACTAGATGGAGATGTACCATAAATACACTTATTCCTAACACAGGGCTGAATAGGGATATCAACTGGAATGCTTGCAGACATACCTCTCAACTGTCCCTGATTTTCAGGGATGTCCCTGATTTTGCCTCAAAATGTTACTCTGTCCCTCCTAAAAATTGTGTTTCCGTGACCAAACGGGGGAGTTGGAAGCACAAAATAATGTCAAACATTAAAGTTAAAGAGTTGTTCTTCCTTAGAAAACGCATTTTGCACTAAGCCCCATATTCTACCAGCTTCCTGAGTGGATATCATCAAGTTTGAAGTTGTGTCCCTGATTTTGGTCCTTTGTCCCTGATTTTTTTAAGCCTTGTCCCTGATTTATGAGGCAGGAGGTTGAGAGGCATGCTTGCAGATGAAACTGGGAAACAGGATGCTTTAAGATCTCAGGTCTTAAGCAAGGTTTAGAGACACTGTGGTTTAGCTTAAGAAAATGCAGGTACCTGAATGTCTTCTCTGTTTCTATCCCCCCCCATACCTTATCTGTACAGGTTTATTATAAAAATGTATATAGCTGTATTTTGAGCTCATAACAATAGTCAAGATGTAGTCCAGATCTCATAAAAAGTCTCAGTGGAGATGTGCCAATCCTCATCTTCCTATAGTTTATACAGTGTTAATTCTGCTGTGTCCCATCAGCAACACACAGTAAGCAAAGAACTATGAGCAGGACTCACAAAAGAGATGCGCTGGGCACAAGTGAGATGCGCCAGAGCAAATAGGATGCGCCCACAAACGCTGGGTGACTCACAAAGGGATGCGCCAAGTGCAACCCCACTGTAAATCACGTGGAAAGTGCATGGCGCAAGTGGAGAAGTGCCAGCGCATTCGGGATGCGCACAACCACCCAGGGAAGCAGCACAGTGAATACAAAGCAACCCAGCAAGGCAGGTGGGAGCAACAGGGGACAATGCAGTGGGACAAAGCAGAGAAGAACATATGATCAATGGGACAAATCAGAGAGGACAAGGGCACAACAGTGGCCAAAACAGGCACAATACTGAGACTGGGCAAACAGCACAAAACCCAGAGGCCCAGGCCACAACTCACACAGGCCCATGGCAGGCACACAGAACAGGTACACTGGAGCCGGCATGGTGCCACACACAACAGCAGGCAAATGCCAGGAGCAAGGTGATGGCCACTGGTCAAGGCCAACACCACAGGTGGCCAAGACTGTGGCCATTGGGGGGGACACACAGGGCGACACCGTTCCACACATTGGGCAGCACACTGTGCCATCATAGTGCCACACAGCCAAGACAGAGCCCCAACCACAGGACACTGCACACAGGGCCCCAGACCAATAGTGCAGCATGCAGCAGTGCAATGTATGTAGGCCACAAGCCACACACACACAGACAAGGGCAGGGACATGAGCAGCAGGACATGAGGCCCATGCACACACCACAGGCAATGATGGGGCCACACGGGGGAGTGCAGGGGGGAAGCAAACCATACATAGAAGGGGGCACTCAGGGTCATGGCAGCACGGGGACAGTGAACAGCCCCTGACAGTACACAATCCCAGGATCATGGAACAGTGACTGATCACAGACACCATGTCAGAGAATCAAACATTTTAGATAACTAACAGTAAGAACAGTAACAATGAAAACACAAGTAACAGCAGAAACAATATACACAAACCAATACAAAAAGGATGGGGTGTGAGGGACTATATACATGAACAGGTGGGAAAAATAGGGGGGCGGGAACAGTAACATAGGTAGGAAGGGTGGGGGAACAGCAGGCTATATACAATATACACAGTCTAGCACATGGCAGAGGGCTACAGGTGTGGCTGCGTACCTCTGCGCCCCAACCCCATGCAGCCACATGCCATCAGGAGATGCAGGACAGCCTCTAGGGTGCACTGAAGGCACCCCTGCATCCTATGGATAGGTCTGAGTGATCTCTGGATGGCCTGTTGTATCTGCTGGTCCAAGTTGCATTGCCAATCCACAGCACCTCCACTGTGGGCTGTTGCTTGATGATCCCGGGGACCTACAGCAAGGACACTGAGAAAGCATACTAAATCCTGTTGCAGACACACAAACCCCACCAAGCAGTAGCCCCCTCCCACCAGACAGACAATGCACACACAAGATTGCCACCTACCTGCTCCCCTACAGCCACCATGAGGCGCTCCAGCCTCAGCCCCCTGTCGCCGTGCCTCAGCGGCCTCTGTGGCCCGCCGCCTGGCCTCCAGCCCTGCAAGACACAACAGACAGAGATCACCATGAGTAGACATGTCAGTGCACAAACCAACCCCCAACACCAGTGTGGGCATGCAGTGCTGGTGTACACATGCAGTGCAACACCGGTGAATGGTCATGCAGTCAGCAGCTGAGCACAGCAGCCATGCCTGAGCCCCAAACTGCCCATCTGTGGACATGCATGGCACACGGTGGTCCCACCACATGCACAACACAGTGTAACCATCCCACACACACACGCCACTGCAGAGAGGCCCAGACTGTGTGTCACGTATATCAGGGCACCAGAGGGCAGGTGCAGCCACACACACATGTGCATGTTAGCTAGTGCCCATGTGAGTTTGCTGACGTGATGTGACCCATCCCCACCCCCACAAGTGCCTGTGCCGCACACGTATGTGAGATACCTATCTGGCACTGGTACTGCACCCTTGCGTGCATGCACCTGCAGCCTCTACAGCCATGTCCAATCTCTCCTGCCCAGGTCACCATACCAGTGGTGACACTGTTTTCCAGTGTGGGGAACCCCCATGCGATGCACCAGGTGCCAGGCAAAGTCAGCCCAGACAGTTGCCCTGGGCATCTGCAGGTCCTTCCTGCCAAACAACTGGCCCTCCACACAGGACAAGTGCCACCAGGTGGGGCAGCTTGACCTCTGACCAGTTCATGGTCCTCTGTCCTGTTCTGGCTGCCCTGGGCATCTCTGCTGAGCTTCAGGTATACACCACTCTGCAGGCCCTGCATAGAAAAAATGGCAAATGGTGCCATATGCACTACTGGGACCTGTGCATGTCCCCATGCACATCGACGTGCTGCATGATTGGTCAGGCATGCGCCCAGAGGCACATGCGCAATGCGCACTGCTATGGTGGGAATGCGGAGTCAAGGGCCATGACCATGTTGTGCATGCGCAATATGTAGCTGTCCGCCATGTTACATGTGGCATGCACTATTATGCATGGCACCTGAGATGCGCGCTCACACAGCGTCATGCAATGGCATGTAATACGTGATCCACTGACAACTACTGACAACTGTCACAACGTGCACCATGCAGGGAGATGTGCATGCGCGGACAGACTGCACCGCGCAATGTGCACCATATGCATGTCCGTGATGTGAGTGTCAGACCAATTGCACAACTGCAGTGTTGCGCCAGATGTACAATGGACAGCGCATGTGCACTGAAGATGACGAAGCATTTGCACCCCATTCAGGAAGATGTCCTGGACACACTGCACATGCATGGGTAATGTGCTGTGTAGAGATGCGCCCAACTCAGCAGATGCGCCATGCTGATTGAGATGAGCTGAAGGCAATTATGCAATTCACAGACAATGCTCCTAAATCAGCCTAATAATGTATTCAGAGGCATCACAGCTATTTAGCGTCTCATTATCACTGCCCCAGGCCTCATTTGCATGCCCTGAGCCATAAATGCTCACAATTCTGACCACACTGAGAACAGGTGACTGAGAGGATTCAGAACCTTGAAGTTGAGCACTATTTCATTTCTACATGTATTGCTTCTGTTGCTGTGGACTGGGTAAGTGTACTAGGCAACCTCTGCCTAGACTCAGACATGACCCAGGGGAGGAGGATACAGATGACTGTAAAATAGAGTCATCCGTTTGTGTGCAAGTCCAGTACTAGTATAGCCAATCCACATGATGAACTGGTCAATGGAAAGCCTGTTGTCATCCGACCATGTGCAGGGACACCTGTTGCACGACATGGTGTGCCACACACTGTCCTACAGGCTGCCCCAGTGGGGGCGGGTACGCTGGTGGCCGATGTTCCTGCACAAACAGTGAGTTGTGCATAGTGAGAGTGATGGGCAGCCAGCTGCATGTGTATCTGGACATGCATCATAGGTGGCATGTCCATGGCTGTGCAGCTGTCCATGGTGGGTAGGCTGACTATACCGGATGCAGCACTGACCACCACGACACACCGTGCACCACAACGCATGTGCACTGCCTGCAGGCCGTGTCAGCCAGGTGCTGTAGTGGCACTCTACAACCACTGTATGTTGGTAATGGGTACACAGGAATCCACAGGTGCATGTCTAATGTCTGTCTGTACTCTCCCAAAGAAACCAGTATGTCAGGAGGAGACAGTGCCACCAGTCACAGGTGGCCAAACTTCACTAAAGATGAGGAGTGGGCCCTCATTGAAGCCCACAATCTGCGGCGTGATGTACTGTCAGGCAGGGGTGGCAGCAGTGTAGCACAGGAGGAGGGCTGGGAGGCAGTGTCCTGTCATGTGAATGCCATGGGTCAGTACAACCGAACCCCCCTGGAGTGCAGGAAGCATCTTAATGATGGGAAAAGGAGGGCAAAGGAGAAGGTGGCCAACATTGCGGCTTCCCTGTGATGGACAGGGGGTGGCCCACAATCAGATGTGCACCTGAGCCCTAATGAGGAGCTCCTAGTGGCAGCCTTTGCCAGGTCCGCTGTGAAAGGTGTTCTTGGAGGGGGGTTCCAGACAGGTGGCAGCCCATCGCAGCACTGCAAGTAGCCATGCACATGACACGTATCTGGCCATGTGTGTGCCCTGGTTGTCTTGCCAGTCCCAATGTATGCTACTGTGCGAATGTGGTCTCATGTGATGTATCGTGTGGCGGTGACCCTTGTGTGGCCCATGCTGTGCTACACTATGTCTGATAGTCCATGCCCGTGGTGGCACATGAGCTGGGCCGGTCCCAGTCAGGCTGCTGGGACATGAACACTGTTGGATCAGCAAGTTGTAGCATCGGTACACAGGGTACCATGTGGCCATGGCCTTTCGCCACACAGCACTGGTCACAACAGGTGCATGGCTGCAGTGGCGTTATAGGCACTGCACAGCCGTGCCAGGGAATGTCATGTGCAACCATGGCACAATACTGTGTCATACTGTACAGGTATGTATGTATGTCTGCCACTGTATAATCCATTGACACTAATCATGTTCTATCACAAACTAATGAAGGCTACTCGCAGTAAAGGAGAAAAAATATCCCAATTGCTAGGGAACGTTAAAACAATAACATTTTGAGAAAGAGCTGGATTACTTGAAACATTGACACAGATATAATGTGGGATGCTACCACATTTTTTAACAATAAAATGTTATTGTACTAATGTCCCCTAGCAATTGGGATATTTTTTCTCCTTTACTGCGAGTAGCCGCCATTAGTTTGTGAAAATATTCAGTTCCGTTTGTTTGTTGGCAGCACGGGACACTCTGAGGCCACACTTTTTTTGTGTTTGTACTAACCATGTTCTCTCATCTTCTTTTCACAATTCCATCACGTCTCATGGGTGTGGCCATGGGCACAGCTGCACAGGATGCCCTAGTGGGCGATGATGCTGGCCCGTCACATAGGGCTATGGGCACTGCAGTGGATGGTGCCATCCCTGCACCATCCACTGCACTGATGCCACCTGCTCCAGCACCAGTGGTGGTGGGCCCATCAGGCCCCTCAGCTAGTGCTGCCACTGCTGGCGGCAATGTCACCACATGGCTGGAGGGTCTACTAGGATTGTCTGATGATGACCCAGCAGATGCAGTGGACATCACTGATGCCCTTCTTTTTTTTTTTCAACTTTATTTCCCTCCGGTCACAGCCCATGGAACCTCTCTCAGGCATCCTGCCTGTATCCTGCCTACCAGAGGCCCCCTAGAACTGTGCCTCCTCTCTCCCCCCCTTCCCGCAGCCAGCACCCCTGGTTTAACCCATCTGGGGTGGGTGACCCCTCTCTTTGGGTGCTCTTCTAAGTCAGTCTCTGGCCGCAGATGAGGTCCCCAATAGAGGAACTGGAAGGCTAGTCGAGGCGAAGCCGACAGAGGGCATGGGGGACAGGTGCCATTGCCTGTTCCACAGAGCTGGTGTTTTCCCTGTTCTGGTGGTGCCCCACCCTTGCATGCGCCTGCCTGACACAAAAGCACATGGCAACCCTGCCTGCATCAGCCATGCTGTACAGTGTGCAGCCTATGCACTGAAGTGCTCCCGATCTACACCGGGAGCCGCTGGTGTGCCGGGCTATTCCCCACCCTCCCCCTGGGAAGGAGAGCCACCCTGTGGGTGCTCAGTCCTCTACCCATTCCTGCTGATTCCCGGTGCCCAAGCTTGCTCCTGAACTCAGGTTGCTGGTGTGGCATCCAGCACCTCAACCCTCAGTGCCACCGGGCTGGCCCCGCTGATGCCCTTCTTGTGCTGGCATCTGGCATGCAAGGGGTGTACAGCAATGGCCCTGCAGATAATGATGCCACCCAGATAGAAAGAGGCATAGCCAACATTGGGACATGCAGCACACAGGTGCCTGTGCAGTTGGCCACTGATGGCATCGATGTCCCAGCTGCTCATGGCATGGATGCAGAGGCCACACAGCTGCCCGTGGCGGCAGGTGCTGTGCACTCTGCATCTAGTTCATGTGCGCTGGTGGGGTCATCAAGCACATCACATCCAGGTGCTATGGGACACATGCAGGCACCATTGAAATGTGACAACACCGGCCGTGGACATGCTGAGGCCAAGCATGCCCAAGCCCCATCCATGCCACAGCCTGCGGTGGTGCAACCACCGCCTGTGGATGCCCCTCAGCAGGTTGTTTCACCTCCCACTCATTGGTGACATCACCATGAGCCATCACCCACTGACAACATTGAGGGCTATGTCTGCCTCCTGCGTGATACTGTGGAGGGGCAGGCAGCCCTATGTGCATAGTCCAGGGGCCTCAAGATGCTGATGCTCCTGGAGCACGAGTCTGTGGTTCCATGGCATGCCCAGATTTTGACAGAGGCATGCCTACAGTGGGTGGGCATGACTGCAGCATTGGAGTTGATTGCAGCCACTGCAGAAGCAGCGGCTGCATCTGTTATGCGCCGTGGCCATTGGGCCTCCAGCCAGACACCCAGGAGCGCCTCCTGCACACCTAGGTAGGGTTGTCAGGTGGAGCCATTGCTGCTGACACCATCACCTCATGTTGCACTGCCCAGCATCCCCAGCACAGACATAGCTAGCGGGGCCACCACACTGATGAACACCCATTCATGGTCTCATTGCAGTACCCCTACAGAGGTGTTGCATACAACCCCTGTGGCTGGTGATGCCGCAACTGCATCTTCCAGTTGTGGCAGTGGCCACCCTCATGTCTGTGGCAGCTGTGGTGCTGCCTGTGATGTCTAGGTCCCTGTTCCAATGGCTGCTGTAGTTTCCACCTTTGGGTCCTACTCGCCTGGATAACGGTGCCTGGGGTGGCATGGGTGGCATGCACCTGCCCCAGTGCAATGCCAGCATGGGCCCCCAGTGCCATGCCACCTGCATGTTTGTGTGCACCATTGTTGTGCTGTGCGGCATGGGCGTAATGAGTGTGGTCCAGTGTCTGCTGCACCTGTGTGCCAGCAGCAATGCACACTGATCTATTCCATCCCTGGCACTGTCATTGTGACATGCATGTGTATCGAGAGCTGTGTGTTTGTGTGTGTGTGTGTGTGTGTGTGTGCGTGTGTGTGTGTGTATGTGTGTCTCTCTGGACCTTGTGGTCCCTGGCATGTCTGGAGTCCACTGCTGCCCCAACACCACTATGTGGCATATGTTGTGTGTGTTCACCTGTGTTGGGCTGTTTGTGTGCTGTGCTGTCTGCCATGCAATGCACTGCTGTGTTTCAACTTGTTGTCACCACTGTGCACCTCCTTTATACATACCTGTGATACTCACCTATGGTTCCCAAAATGCTCCTCCACCAGCATGCTCCTATACAGCCTTGACCTTGCAGCCAGCTATGGGTCCCACCATCCCATTGGTGGTCCAGTGTTCTGGCCCTGTGGCGCTGCTTCTTCCTCCACACCCTCCTCCTCCTCCCTGGAACTATCACCCTCACTGGTCTCGACATCTATTCCATGGTCAATGGCCATGTTGTGTAGCATATAACAGGCCAGAAATATGCCACAGGCCTTCCCAGGGCTATAATGTAGGGCTCCACCTGACCTACACGGCACCAAAAGCGCATCTTCAACATGCCGAAGACACGCTCGATAAGGGTGCACGTAGCTGTGTGTGCTTCATTATAACGCTCCTCCACCTCTGTTCTGGGTCATCAGAAGGGGGTGAGGAGCCAGGGCCTCAGTGAGTATGCTGCATCACCTGTGAGGATGAAGGGTGGCTGTTAGTACACTGGTCACATGTGCAGCGAGCCCCCGGCCCCATACTGCACAGCTGTGTGTACTGAGCATCCACCACTGGTTGTGCCTGTCTCTTGCCTGCAGTCCTGCCCCCACCATCCACCTGCTGTTGCTGGGCCTGCTGCTGTTGTTGGTCCCAGGCCATGAATGCCATTGGGGTCACATGTGCCATGCCCACCATTGTCCTGCCCAGTGTGCATTGCGGCAGTGGCTGCTATCTGCATGTGTTGAGCTTGTCCTTGCCACACATGCCCCCAATGGCACTACACCCCACAATTCTAGCATTGCACATGTGCCACCCTGTACCAGCTGGTGTCTGCCTGTGTCACCTTCCACCCCTCTGCTGTCCCACATCTGCTGCACCCTCTGTGCTTTGTGCATCATGCTATCTGCACACCTGCCCCCCATCCCATCCTATGCCATACTGCCCTGTTGTGTGGCTGCTTGCCATGTCCCACGCACCTACTAAATGGCCACTTGGTATGTCCCCTGCTTCAAATCTGTGGCAGAGAGTGGAATGGTGCCATATGAAGGCATCATATGTGCTCCCAGAGTGTGTGGCACAGACATTGCTGATGCACCCTGTGGCATTGCACACCATCTGGAAGTTGATGGAGTGGTATCCCTTGCAGTTGATATATGTTACTGCGTCAGCACCAGGTGGTGTGCAGATTGCCACGTGGGTGCAGTAAATGGCCCCATGACACCTGGCATGTGTGCCACCCTGTGGAACTCCTGCATGACTTCTGTCTGCTCTGCCTGTGTGCTGGGGAAATGGATATATTCCAAAGCATGTGGTAGCAGTGCGGTGAGGAAATGTGTGAGGAGGTGTGACATGGAGGCCTGTGATATGCTAGTGGTGTCCCCTGAAGGCCTCTGGAAGGTTCCCATGGCAAGCAAGTGCATTACTGTTGTCACCTTGGTCTCCACTGATATGGCATGACCATGTCCACTGGGTGCCTGCATTTCCTCATGGCACAGCTCACAGAGCTGCCTCAGAATAGCCTGATTCAGGCAGTATCGGCCTACTGTCTCTGTATCTGTCAGCTGCTCGAAAGACAGCCTGGCACAATACCGGCATGGGGCCTTCTGCCTACGATGCCTTCCACCTCCCCATCTCCTCATCCTCAATAGTAGTCCAACCGTAACAAATGGTGCTCTTTCCATGGTCGTGGTATGCTCCCTTTCCCTTTCACTCTCTCACTGTGCTAGTGCTGCTGTTCAGCCACTGACCTGCTGGTGGCTTGCATTTAAGTCTGCTCTTTTATACTTTTCTTTTCATGGCGCATTTGGTACTTGCAGCAGGTTTGCTCTGTAGTTGTGCCTTCCTTTTGCACTGCGAATTGCTTTGTGCTGTATATGCATGTGTACGCCCCTCTATATGTGCCGCATGTCATTATTTTGCATCTCCAGCGCATCCTGCTAGGCGCAGTGCTTCTGAGATGCATTTGTGCATCCGCCCTGTCTGTGAATTGTTTCATGGTGCATTTCTGGGATGCTCCAGTGCATCTCACTTGTGTCCAGCGCATCTCTTTTGTGAATCTTGCCTTATATGTTTAGTAATTTCACTTTGCTACAGTAAAAGAATGTAGCACATTTCTCTTTAATTTTTCTGATACCTTTTAGGTTAAATATTTTTTGTAGACAGCTCTTGACACTTGCTCATGTGCATCTTCCGACTGTGGTGGCATACATGAACACGACTACCAGGGATTGCATTGTTCCTCTGTATTAACTTACAGTGTTATTCAGTGCTGAAAAGCATAGCCAGAATTAAGAGAAACTTGAAACTGTGAACTTCATACAACACATAGCAGCTTATGTTCTTAGCAACAAGAAATTTACATTGTGAGGTAAGGACAAAGAGAGTCAATTGCTTTTCTCAAATTTAGGCAAGAAGTCAATACAAACAAGTCATCTTTAGATTTAAATAGAAGAACGACAAGGTATAGAGGTTACATGTTTCATAACATTTTAACCAAAGGACCAGGAGTGTATATTTAGAACTTCACTGCATGCTTCATTGACAACATCGCTATCTAGCCAGGTCAGAGGACTCTAAATACCCACAAGATTTTTCAATATGTAAAAAATTTTATATATACTAAGATGTACTAGCAGAGTCACAAGTTAGAATGGGACAGGTTTGTATATGTGACCGCAGTTTGGGTAGGTTCACTGGAGCAGGAGTCTGAGCCCAGCTATACAAATATATATACACTTTAAATAACAAAAGATTTTCTCTTAAAATTGATCCCATGGATTCAATGCCACTGCAAGTTTAGCAGATTCAAACAATTAATGAAAGCAAATTTTTTTCTTTCAGTTCGCAAGCCATTTTTTTCAGGGCCGAAAAATATATGTTTCCATTATGCAATGAAAGCCTGATAATGGATATATTCGACGTATTTTTTATGAAATTTGAAGGTATCTATTCTAGTTTATTTAAACTTTTCAAGTGTGTGCATCATGGGTTCACAGCAAAAGCAATAAAAGATATTATAACATTTGGAAGACGTATTTTCAAATACAAAATGACTTACTACAGTTTAAAAACTTAATACATAAATGAGATGACATTAGAACCAGTTGCTCAGTGGATTTTATGTATGCCCTCATAAAGGCAATCATAGAAGAAAGGGGACAAATAGCAGAGACTCTCAACCAGGAGCAGGAAGCACTTAAACAGAAATTACAGTTGGAGGAGTTTAACAAAATGTTCGAACAAATTAAGAAAAATTTAAAAGAATATGAAACTACTTTGAAACAACAAAAAATTAAGACATTTACTAGCGACATAAATGATTATAGGGACAATAAGGTTTACACTTATGCTAAATACATTCCAAGACAGAATAGATACAATCCATACAGACCAGCAGGGAGTGGATCAGATAGTGATAGTAGCAATGGGAGAGCAAGTGGTAAAGCAGCATACGGCACAAGACAGCCACCAGATAGGACATCATCTTATAAATATTGACAAGAACATGCCACCAGCAAGAATATTTTTCTGGACAGGAGGAGGAGTCATCAGAACCTCCGGGTCCATCACATAAGGGACAACCCATAGACCAGAGAACCAACAGATACATTACCTGGCCATGAGGCATGCCAGATGAAGAAACAGAGCGGGTAGGGGCAGGAGGAGAACAAGTGCCAGGCAGAGGCAGAGGCAATAACAGACCCAAACAGAGACCGTATCATAGTATCATATCCTAGTCAATACAAAGCTTTAATTGGGCTTTCACCCAGCTGCTTGCTATATACCCATTTTATATTAAACTTGATTGATTAGTACACATATTTTTTTTTATTTTGACTATAAGTGTCCAGTCTTTCTTTAAAACTTTATAACGACGGACTGTGTACTACTACTTTTGGAACCAGAGAAAATTCCAATTTTCAATCTAAGGAAGAGAAGTTTATGTACAGTGGAGACTAGTGTGTTGTCCAGAGGATTGTCTTATGCACCAACAACATCAGTAAACGTATTTGAGATAGAATGAGATTTGCAAAAAATGTTCAGATCTTTACGGCTGACATCCTTTATGAGGGATAAGTCACAAACGGATCAGTACAGAAAAGAAGTAACATCAACTATGAACATTAAATCAACTTTCAATCCTCCTCCAGGACTTAATCCACCTATAGAGACTTACGCAGAGATAGTGGGGTCAGAGATTTATGCCCTATTCAGAAATGAACAGGACAGGACACCATCTAAAAATAATTTGAACCAGTAAGAAAGAAGAACATTAAATTAATTGAAATCAGATCAATAAATCATAATCAAACCAGCAGACAAGGGTGGGGATATAGTCATATTGGACTACCCACATTACAAACACATGCCTGAAATTACTGGATAATTCCACTAATTGCATTAAGATTGACACTGACCCCACAGCTATCTTGCAGAGAGAACTGAGTTCAATAATTGAAGATTTAGTATTGAACTACCGAATCAAGAAATGGGAGGGGGACCTTCTCAGTCAGAGATGCCCAAGGACACCAGTATTCTATACAATACCAAAAATTCACAAAAATGCACTAGATCCACCCGGATGCCTCATCATATCCAGGATTGGAAGTTTATTTGAACCCGCATTGAATTTTATTTATTTTTCACCTCCAACCACCACTACTTGAAGATATCCCTACATATATTAGGGACACCACACATTTTATTAATGTGATTTATGACATACAGTTCAGTGCAGAAGAAAGGATGGATATGATTCTAGTAAGTCTAGACGTAGTAGATCTATGCATGTCTATACATCATGAGGAAAGGGTTGCAGCAATGGGCAGGTTACTGAACACCAGGACTCTCCACTGTCATCTGCAAAGCAATACCTTACAGTGGTTAGCAGAATCTATACTCACCAATAACTATTTTAGATTTGAAAAATCTTATTTCAAGCAATGCAGAGGCATAGCTGTGGGGTCCACCATGACCCCAAGCTATGCCAATGCATATATGCACATATATGAACATCAGCACTTACTGAATGTAGAGACCAATCCATATTTCATATGTATTAAGTTTTATAAAAGATACCTAGATGATCTTTTTGTATTATGGATAGGCACACAAGAACAATTAGAAAGTTTTTTCCTATACCTAAATAGGTGCACCTCACACATACAATTTACAATGAATCACAGAAAGGAAAATCTACCTTACTTAGATGTAGAAGACACTTTTGGAAACACTGGACTTATCACTTCTTTGTATAGAAAACCCTCAGCCAGATACACTGTACTATGTGCAGAAAGTTTCCATCCTGACCATCTGATTGAAAGTATACCCTATTCACAGTTTTTAAGAATCTATAGGAGCTGTGTGATGGAACAGGACTTTCAGAAGGAATTAGAAGCTGTCTCATACAGATTCAAACAAAGGGGGTACAAAACAAATACTTTAGCTAAAGCAGTAAGACGTATAGAACATGTGACATAGGCTGACACTCTTAGAGAGACTACTAGAGAAACAACCACAAGGTGACCCATTTTGTTTATACAACACAATCATAAAATTAAACAGATCAGAAAAATCATCAAACAACATTGGAGGATAATTAGTAACTATCCTCAGAATCAGGACTTATACACAGACTCCCCATTAGTAGCAGTCAAGAAGGTGAGAACCATTAAAGACAGGCTAGTAAATACAGATTACCCACAAGGCAAACAGTCGCAAAACAGACAACTACTACTTGGTTCCCTGAGTCCAGGAATGGTGCCATGCAGGTATTGTTCAGTATGTGGGTATACTAGCAAACACCCACACACAAACAAAGAATGTTTGATTAAACAGTTTATTTCATGTGATACGATAGGATAATAGCATCATAGCAAGTGTATGAATTCGATAGGCAGGATTGCCTTTTATGAACTTGCCACCATTATTAATGGTGGAAATTAAAACATTTTTATCACCCAAAAGTGTGTCCAATCATTGCTTAAAAATATTCATGGTTTCACTCTTCACTACAGCTTTTGGTAAAACATTCCATGTTGTTATAATTCTTTGGGAATACCATTGGCTTCTTTTATTGGTTTTATTATGGTCTCCTTTTAAATTCATATCATGTGTTCTGGTAATTTTGTTTGAGTTATTTTTAATTAGACCAATGGTTTTCAGAATTGACTCATCTTTCATTGTTTTATATGTTAAGCATAAATCTCCCCTTACTCTCTTATATTGCATAGAGTAGAGACCCAGTTTTTTAAATCTTGTATCATAGTCCAACCTACTCTCAGTAAAAATTATTTTAGTAGCTTTTCATTGTATCCTCTGTATTAATTTTTTCCATCTGACCAGTTCTGGGGCACACACAGGTGAACAAAATTCTAGATGTGGTCTTACAAGACTAGAATAAAGGGGGAGCAGGACCTCTGGGCTTCTACTTTTAATATTTTTTAGGATACAGCTTAAAATGTGATTCCCCTTTTTTACAATATTTTGGGTGTGCATATCAAATCTAAAGTTGTGCAAAAAAGGGACACCAAGGCCTTTTTCATTTTCAGTGATTTATAAGATGATGTTGTTTAGTTTATAACTGTAACATGGATTGTTTTTGCCCAAATGCATCACCTTACATTTTAATTTATTAAAGGATAGTGTGTTGTCCCTTGTCCAGTTTACAAGATGAATAAGGTTATTTTGAATTTCTAAAGCTGATGTATGATTAGTTACAATACCATCCAGTTTGCAATCGTCTGCATATTTTCCCATCCAGCAATTTTTATTAAGAGGAAGCATAGAGGATAATCATATGTTGAAAAGAGTGGAACCCAGGACAGAGCCATGGGGAACTCCACTTGTAACCAAAGCCCATGGAGACAAGTAACCCTTTAATGAGATCCTTTGTTTTCATTCCAAAAGCCACAGTTTGACCCAACTTATGATCAGGGATGGATATTTAACTGTATCATGTGCTCAATTAATATTCTATGTGAAACTAAATTAAAAGTTTTTGAAAAGTTGAGAAAGATAACATCTACTGATAACCCATTATCCAATGCTTCGTTCACTGGCTCAAAAAAATTAAGAAGGTTTGTTAAACACGATCAGCCCTGGACAAACCCATGTTGTGTTATATCAATATGCCCTTTTTCTGCTAGACGTGCTATTATTCTTACTTTTAGTAATTTTTCCATTAATTTACAGAATACAGATGTTAAACTTATGGGTCTATAATTTGTTACACTGTTTTTGCTACCACTTTTGTTTAGTGGAATAACTGTGGCCTCATTCCATATTGGAAGAGTTGTACCTTCATTAAGTGAGGCATTAACGAAGCAGTCAATGGTCCTGATATTTGTTGTGCCACTTCCTTAATAAATTTAGGTGGGATTCTATCCAGGCCAGTAGAACTATTAGATTTAACTGAGCAAATAACATAGAGTACCTCTTTTGTATTAAAGCTTCACACTGTTGGTGTTCTCAGTACAGATAGTTGGAATAGAATCTTTAGGTCCAAAAACACTAATAAAATATCTATTTAATTCAGTGGTCATTTCCACCTCATCAAGTATCAATCCATTTGTGGGTTGCAGGGGGCAATTGTCAGATTACTCTTTTTTTAATAGATCCAATGTAGTTAAAAATGTATTTTTATCATCTTTAATAGAAGTTGCAAGCTTTACCTCTACTTGTTTTTTTGATTTTCTAGTAAGGCTTTTATTTATATTCACAGATTTTTTTTATAAGTTGCCCAATTAATTGCTGGTGGTTGTTTTTTTATATTTTTTATATCATTTCTGTTTTTTGTTTAGGTTATATTTGATACATTGTTCCTCCAAATTGGCATGCTCCTATTATTATTATATTTAGTCCTGGTGGGAACCCAAAGATTTATAGAGTACATTAATTTTTCATTTCTTTTCTGCCACATCTCATTTAAAGTACAATTTGCTAGATCAGTATTCCAAGCCCAGTCAGTCCCAGATTGATGTCATTTACATTTTATAGTGCCCTTGTGACAAGATTTATATCGTGAAAACTTCACAGTGATTGAAACAAAGAATTCAAGAACACAAATCCAATATAAGGAATAGAACCATGACTCCAGTGGCAGAACAGTTCCTGGCAGCGGGACACACAGGTGCCTCATTATAATTCTGGGATTTGGAGGCAGTTCCACAACCAGACAGAGGCTGGGATTACAATGAACTACTAGAAAAATTAGAAATCAGATGGAGATATACCATGAATACACTTAATCCTAACACAGGGTTGAATATGGATATCAACTGGAATGCTTGAAGATAAAACTGGGAAACAGGATGCTTTAAGATCTCAAGTCTTAAACAATGTTTAGAGACACTGTGGTTTAGCTCAAGAAAATGCATGTACCTGAATGTCTTCTCTGATTCTTCTCCCTTCTCCCTTTTCCCCATACCCTATCTGTACAGATTTATTATAAAAATGTATATAGCTCTAGTTTGAGTTCATAACAATAGCCAAGATGTAGTCCAGATCCAATAAAAAGTCTCAGTGGAGATGTGCCAATCCTTATCTTCCTATAGTGCATACAGTGTTAATTCTGCTGTGTCCCATCAGCAGCACACAGTAGGCAAGGAACTATATGTTTAGTCATTTCACTTCACTACAATAAAAGAATGTAGCACATTTCTCTTTCATCTGAGATAAGGACAAAGAGAGTTGGTTATTTTCTCAGAAGAAGCCAGAAGGGGAAGAAAACATATTCAATTCAGTGCTTTACAGTAACTGGTAACTGTTATTTTTCTTTTAAACTTAGATTGTGGGCTTTTAGTGGCACTATACTTTCTTTGTTGTCTTTACTTAGAATTGTTTTTGGGCTGTTGAAAATTTAAAATGTAGTGGTGGTCTATTGCTTTGCCCTCCCTCCCCTTCCCCCAACTCTTAATTATATACCCTGTTAAATCTGATTGACAGGAGCTAAACACAGGGTATAGGAAGGGGTGTGGAGTAGGAGGGGCATAAGGATGAAGAAGCCCACCCTCAGCACGACAAGTGTTTTGATTCATTTATTTATTTCCTGGTTTATTGTCTTTTTTAAAAAGAAAAGTATCTGAGGATCAGTGGCAGGATTTTTAGGACAGTAAATTAATAAAAAGGGAACTAGGAGAGCTTCAGTAGCAGATGAGTAGTGGAATAGCAGTATAATTGCAGTATAATGTGGGGAGTGGTGCAATGCAGTGGCTGTGGGGCAGCCATATTCAGGCAGACCTTCTGGACACTGAGGTGCTGCCCTATCTGCATGCATCTCTCTGGACTGTGGGATGAGGTAGACAGACTCAGAGCAGAAGTAAACTGGGTCAGGAGTACCATCACCCCTATCCAGAGACCACCCAGTCCAATGCAACTGCCTCAAAGGATGCCGAGAACAAGGAGCACTTGGATGACAGTGGGCTCAGGGAGGGTAAGAGCGGTCAGGCAGAGGCATATCCCAGATCCTAGTTCACTCAAGAACTCATATGCTACACTGGCAAACGGGGACAACCAAATAGAGGTACCCAGAGAAGTGGAAGGAAAGGATGTGGAGGTTAGCCAAGGAGATGACCTCAGCGGGGAAAGCAGTGAACCCTAGAGGAGGAGGAAGCGAATCCTGGTGGGGGACTAGGGACTCCATCATAAGAGGGATCCAGCTAGGAACACAGGAGGGGGATGACAGGGAGGTGAGGTGCCTACCAGGTGCCATGGCATGGAGGGATGGAAGTAAGATCCTGGGGATCGCTGGGAAGGCAAGACGGGAGGGTGAGCTGGATGTCATTATCCACCTAGGTACTAATGACCTGGCAAATGGGGAGCCAAAGGAAGTTCAGGAAGAGTTTAGGAAATTGGGAAGGGGTCTCAAGCAAGTAGCTGCTTCTGTCACTTTCTCAGAAGTACTATCTGCGAGAGGCAAGGGAGAGCATAGGGGTGCATGCATCAGGAAGTTTAACTCATGATTGAAGAACTGGTGCTGTGAGGAAGGGTTTGGATTCATTGGTGACTGGGGACCTACCTGGAGGGATGGAGGTTTGTTCAAGCCTGACGGCCTGCATCCATCCTGGAGGGGAATCCAAGCACTCAATGATAAGTTTAAATGCTACATTGACAAGCATTTAAACTAGCAAAGGGGGGTGGCAGGCCAGCAAGGAGGGTACCTACTTACTCACCCCCCACAGCTAGCAGTGGAACCAGTGAAACAGAGGAGTGGCTATCTCTACAAAGCAGTGTGCAAAAGATGGAGATTAGCACCCAAGAGGTGGATAGACAGAAAAGGGGCAAAATTCAGCAGAAGGGCAGACAGCAAGGAGAACTAGGGATAAAGGACAACCAAGGAAGGGGCTGGAGTAGAACAGCAAAACAGTCTAGGGAGGTCAAATCATGGAAAGCCATGTGTGCAAATGCCTGGAGCCTTAGCAACAAGATGGAAGATCTGGAGGCTGTCATGGTGCAGTCAGACTCTGAACATTGTGGCCATCACTGAAACCTGGTGTAATGATAACCACGACTGGGAGATGGCCATACCTGGCTACAACATATTCAGAAGAGACAGGGCAGGCAGGAAGGAGGAGGAGTGACACTGTATGTGAAAAATGACTTAAGGGCCACAGAGATACAGGAGGAACAAATGGGGAGAGAGTACTGTGGGTTAAGCTGGAAAGGAAAATGGGGCCAGCCTATCTGTACAGGTGTGGTCTATAGACCACCAGCCCAGGAGGAAGAAACAGATAGGGAGCTGATGCTAGCCATCCAAAGGATGGCAGACAAGGGTGAGGTAGTACTGGTTGGAGACTTCAATATTCCAGACGTGGACTGGAGCATCCAAGCAGCAGCATCAACTAGGAGCAGATTTATCCTGGACTCCCTTCAGGGTGCCTTCCTCAAGCAACTGGTCATGGAACCAACTCAGCAGAAGGCAATACTGGACCTTGTGCTCACAAACAGGGACAGTGTGATGGGGGTAACAGTGGAGGAGCACCTGGGGAACAGTGATCGCCAGTCATTGTGGTTTGAAATCACAGAAAGAGCAGAACCAAACCACACAAAAACACTAGATTTTAGGGGGGCAGACTTTGAGAAAATGGGGATATACTTGAAAGAGGCATTAAGGGGAATGGGACAGGAATCAGGGGTTGAGGAACAGTGGGCAGTATTTAAAATGGGGATTACAAGAGCAACAGAATTATGCATTAAGCAGGTTAGCAAAAGGAAAAGGAAAAGGAGACCATTATGGTTTTCCAAAGAAGTCGCAAAGAAAGTGAAAGCCAAAAAGATTGCATTCAGGCAATACAAAAAGACACAGGCAGAAGGAGATAGGGAGAAGCACCAGGAGAAGCAAAGGGAGGCTGGGAGGTCAGTAAGGGAAGCCAAAGCTCAGACAGAAGAACACATTGCAAAATCAGTGGGTAGAGGGGACAAAACCTTTTACAGGTACATAAGTGAAAAAAGAAAGGCAAAGGGAGGGATAGTGAGACTAAAGGGGGAGGATGGGGGCCGTGTGGAGGATGACAACAGTAAAGCTGACATATTGAACAGGTATTTCTGCTCAGTCTTTGCTGAGGAAGAGGAGGGTAATGGGTCTGAAGGGAGTACAAGGGGTGAGAATGGTGTAGAAATGGACACAAGTCCCTTTACACGAGAAAGGGTCCTGAAGGAACTGGAAGTAATAAGAGTTGATAAAGCAATGGGGCCAGATGGGTGCACCCCAGGGTCCTTAAAGAACTAAGAGAGGTGGTGGCTGAACCTCTGGCTATCCTGTTTAGCTGATCACTGGAAACAGGGAGGTACCAATGACTGGAGGATAGCAGATGTAGTCCCTTATAGAAAAGAGGAACAAAGAGGAAGCGGGGAACTACAGACCAGTCAGCCTCACCTCGGTAGTGGGGAAGATCATGGAAGCACTACTGAAGGAGAGATTGGTGGAACATCTGGTTGTCAATGGACTACATGACCCAAGGCAGCATGATTTCCCAAGGGGGAGGTCATGTCAGACCAACCTTGTTGAAATTTTTGACTGGGTGACTAGGGGGGTGGATCAGGGGAGGGCAGTGGACATGGCCTATCTGGACTTCAGCAAGGCCTTTGATACTGTGCCACATAAAAGACTATTACACAAACTGGGGAATAGGGGTGTGGGCAGGACAGTAGTGTGGTGGGTAGGTAACTGGCTGGGCGGCAGAACACAGATGGTGGTGGTAAATGTCTGTCACTCCACAGAGGGAAGAGTGACCAGTGGGGTACCACAGGGATCAGTGCTGGGACTGGTCCTATTCAACATCTTCATTAGTGACATTGTGCAGGACCTAGAAGGCAGAATTTCACTGTTCGCTGAAGACACAAAGCTCTGTAACAGAGTAGACACACCAGAGGGTGTAGACAGAATGAGAAGGATCTGCAGAAACTTGAAGAATGGTGAGGGTTTGGCAGTTGAAATTCAATGCAAAGAAGTGCAAGATAATGCATATGGGGCACAAAACCCTGGCACAATATATCAGTTGGGGGGTGAGGATATAGCATGCACCAAGCAGGAAAGGGATCTTGATTTATCATCTCTGATGACCTCAAGGTAGGAAACAGTGTGACAAGGCAGGTGTAAAGCAAACAGGATGCTGGGATGCATAGGCAGGGGCATCACCAGCAGGAAAAGGGTGGTCATAATTCCACTATACAAGACACTAGTGAGGCCCCACCTGGAGTACAGTGTACAGTTTTGAGACCTTACCTACGTGAGGACATAGACAGGGTAGAGAAGGTTCAGAGGAGGCAACAAAGATGGTGCATGGATTGCATCACAAGTCCTATGAGGGCAGATTGAAGGAACTGAACATGTACCCTGAAGGAGAGGAGGAGAGGGATATGATGAGACATACAAGTATCTTACAGGGAGGAACAGGGTGCAGGAATACACTACTTTTAAGCGAAAAAGATGTTCCAGGACTAGAGGGCATGGGATGAAGTTGGAGGGAGGACGACTCAGAAGAAACGTAAGGAAGAATTTCTTCACAGAATGGGTGGTGGACAGGTGGAACACCCTGCCAGAGGAAGTGGTGGGGGCTGAAACAATCACGGGATTTAAGAATGCATGGGATAGACATAAAGGAATTCTGGAAGTCAGGGGTAAGGGGCAACAGACTTCTAGGAAAAAATAAACTGAACTTACAAGCTCAAATGGGCAGACTGGGTGGGCCATAGGCCCTTATCTGCCGACACTGTCTATGTATCTATGTATCTATTTTTCTGATATTTTTTAGGTTAAATATTTTTTGTAGACAGCTCTTGACACTTGCTTATGTGCATTTTCTGACTGTGGTGACATACATGAACATGACTACCGAGGATTGCATTGTTCCTCTGTATTAACTTACAGTGTTATTCAGTGCTGCAAAGTATAGTCAGAATTAAGAGAAAGCTATTGCATTTTAACAAACATCTGGAGCATGCTCAGTATACATTTCAACATGCAGTTAGACACGTGACACAGTGACATTACAGCTTGGTCACTCCATTTAAACTTCAAACCGTGAACCTCATATAACACATAGCAGTTTATGTTCTCAGCAACAAGAAATTTACATTGCGAGGTAAGGACAAAGAGAGTCGGTTCCTTTTCTCAAATTTAGGCAAGAAGTTAATACAAAAAAAGTCATCTTTAGATCTAAATAGAAGAATGACAAGGTATAGCGGTTACATGTTTCATAACATTTTAACCAAAGGACCCGGAGTGTATGTTTAGAACTTGACTGCATGCTTCATTGACAACATCGCTATGTAGCTAGGTCAGGGGACACTAAATACCTACATGATTTTTCAGTGAGAAAATTTTTTTATATATACACTGAGATGTGCTAGCAGAGTCACAAGTTAGAATGGGATGGGTTTGGACATGTGGTTGCAGTTTGGATAGGTTCACTGGAGCAAGCATCTGAGCCTGGTTATACAAATATATATACACTTTAAAAAAACAAAAGATTTTCTCTTAAAACTGATCCCACAGGTTCAATCCCGTTGTAACTTTAGCGGATTCAAACAATTAATAAATGCAATTTTTTTTTCTTTCAGTTTGCAAGCCTCTTTTTCTAATATGCATTTTATTTATATCATTTAGGAACTGTGGTTACCATTGATATTACCATTGATGGAATGTGGAGGCAATTAAGCTGGTTTAGAGAAGTGAGTCACTTTCTTAGTCTCATGATTTAGATTCCTTGTGTTAAATAACTATCAAATCTATGTTTTTTTGGATGGTGATATAAAGTTTATATATAAATGTACTTTATTTATTATGAATGAAAAGGTCATTCTCCTGATGAAGTCTGAAATCAGGTGAAACGTTGAGAACATAGGCCATATGAAGAAAATTGAATAAAATCAATGTATAAAAGTAAAAATTGAAACTCTGTCTATTTTTTCATTGCACACCCCCCCCCCCCCATGTTTTGGTGGAGAAAAATTTTACTGAGGATTCTTACACACCAGGGAGGCAGCCTATGAACTTTCAAATCCATTTCCCATCAAGTCCATTTCCCAGGGCATAGCTACAGATTCATTTCCCGGATTTCAGAAGACTAGCGCTTTAAAGGCCACATGAACTGGCTGTATGCATACTTGGAAATCCCTGTGGGGGAAGGGCACAAATGAGCCTCACTTGGGAGGTATACAAAAGAAACCAGACAGAGCAAGAAGTAGGATTATGGGGCTATAGTGAGACATCAGGGCAGCTGTGAACTGGAGAGCTGAATCATGCTAAAAAGCGTTTTGTTTTCTACTTGATGTGCCAAAGCAAGCTGCTTTGAAGCCTTGTCTGGTACTGAAATAGGGCAACATTTTGTTTCATTGAACTTTGTCTGGAGTTTTTTTCCTGTGGGTTCCTTCAAAAGTCTTGGCTCACTATAACACTGTTACATGTGATCACAAAGGTGGGATCCAACTTTCCCTTTTCTAAATAGGGGTAAGATGGACTTGGACAAAGTACTGAACTGACTTGCAGAACAGAAAGTGCAACAGAACCAGATGCAAGTACAACAGGCTCAGATGCAAAGGGACCAGATGGTTCAGCAAGTGCAACAGCAGAACCAGAGAGACCAACAATTGACACAAGAGGTCCCAATGCAAAGGGAATGGATGTCCCAGAGAGATCAGGAACAGCAGGGGTTTATGAAGCAGGGATGCAAATACAGAAAGAAACTGTGCTCCAGCCCCAAGTCACTGGGAATCCACTCACTGTAGGACCTCACCCCATGCTAACAAAAATGGGTATGGAGAATGACCCTGAAGCCTACCTTATGACCTTTGAGAAAGTTGCCAGTACCATTGCCAGGCCACAAGAAAGTTGGGTCACTCACATTGCTCCATATCTGACTAGAGATGCACAAGCTACTTATTGGAGCCTAGATGATGCCACTGCCAGAGATTATAACCAGGTAAAGGTGACTATCCTCAACCAGATTGGGTAACAAAAGAGAGCTATCTATGGAACTTTCACACACTTTGTTTTAAGCAGGAACCTGATCCAGAGTGGTGCTCAAACATGGAAAGACTTGGCTATGTGGTGGTTAAAATAAGAGGTACACTGTAAAGAGGACATTTTGGATTTAACTATATTGGAGCAGTACCTGAACATTTTGCCAAATCAAGTACATGACTGGGTGAGTCATCAAGAGTAAACTGCCCTGGCTGCTACCATCAAGATCACAGAGCATTATTTGGAAGTGGAGATACCAGATACTGTTAAGAAGAGTGTAACCCATGACAAACCTTAGGTGGTAACCCAAGGGGAAGATACCCATAGATGAGTGGGGAAAGGACAATTGAGGGATGAGAATAAGCATACTGGTATGGTTAAGTGGTCAAATGGTGAAGTAATGGTTACCCCTCCACTTTCAAAAGGTACAATCCTGGGATCTAATGTAATTCTGCCAGTCCGAATACTCTGGTGTCCAGTCCTCCAAACAGGGGTGGGGGAACAGGTCAGCAACCTGACTGTACTATTATATATTTTGTTGTGGTAAAGTGGGGTATATCTTTAAGTTTTGTGACAGTATGGACTGTGACTTTGTGGAATGTGTAGCTATGGACCACAATAGTGGATCCTAGTCCAACCATCCATATATGTTCCCAGTGCAAGTGGGGGACCAAACAGTTATGGCTGTAGTGGATTTGGATTGTGGGCAGACACTGGTTAAAGAATCTGTGGTAGGGTCCAGTTTAGGCCACTGGGAAGAAACCATAAAAATTGCTTATGTACATGGGGATACCTGCACATATCCTACAGTCCCAGTGTGGTTAAAAGTGGATAATTGGGTAGGAGTAATAAAGTTGGGAATTTCAAAAAGCCTATCTTGGCCAATAGTCCTGGGCTGAGATTGGAAAGGTTTTCATGCCTTCTTACAAAATTATTCTGCAAGTGTATGGTCATGGGGGGAGGAAAACCTAGAGGGATTAGAACAGGTATTTTCCTTCACTGCTACTGATTTCTTTGCCCCAGAAGAGAAGTCAAAGAAGTCCTGGTGTCAGAAATAGAAGGGGAAAAACAAAGGAATCCCTCTATCCAAAGTTGTACTGGTTTGGGACTGCAACAAACTAGGTCAGACGTGACTACAATGAGGAACTGGCATCCACATCAATGGGAGGTCATGAGGCACTTCCAGACGTCAGGCCAGACGTGTTTCAAAATCTGGTCAATATAATTTTTGAAAAAGAAATAATGAGGTTCTTAGAAATGTGTATCAGAACCTAGGCGTGGTAAATGGCAATGTGACCGATAAACATGACGCACAAATATTTCAAGATTTGAACTGAAAAATGGCATTTTGTACAGATTGTAACAGGAAAAAAACAAATGGGAACTGTACAGTATCAGCTTTTGGTTCCCTGGTCTGCAAGAAGGGAAGTATTAAAACTTGATCATACCATACCTATTGTGGGTCAACTTGGGCCAAGAGAAAACCAAAAAGTGCATACTTGCCCAGTTTTTCTGTCCAGGTATATGGAAAGAAGTGGCAGATTTTGTGCTTACTACCCAGAGTGTCAGTTGGTTGCCCTCAGAGGTATAAAGCAGACCCCATTGGTCCCTATGTCCATAATAGATATTCCATTTGAAAGAATCAGGGTTGATATGGTGGTACCCCTGGTAAATCATTTAACAGCGTATCAGCATTTAACGGTAATAATGGATTACACCACCTGATACCCCGAGGTGCTGCACTATAGCCCAATCAGTAAAAGAATTGCTAAAGGTATTTTCTTGAGCTGGACTGCCAAAGGAGATCTTAACTGATCAGGGCACCAACTTTATGTCAAAGCCTATGAGGGAGATGTGTACTTAACTAAAGGCTAAGTCCATCTGTGTACCACACACAGACCAACAGCTTAGTCAAAATATGTATCATACCTTTAAAGGGTATGCTGTCTAAATTTGTTTCAGCTGAGGCAAGAAACTGAGATAAACTGTTACCCTATTTAACGTTTGCAGTTTGGGTGGGGCCACAATCGTCCATGGGTTTCTTGCCATTTGAATTGTTGAACGGGTAACATCCTCGAGGGATACTGGATGTTGTAAAAGAGATATGTCACATAGTCCCCCTAATGTGCTCCAAAATGTCATGCAAATGAGAGAAAGATTAAACACGATTGGCAGGTTTGCTAGAGAAAATGTATTCAAAGCACAGCAGAAAAAGGCAGGACACTATAACCAAGGGGCCAGGCTATGGGATTTCAAACCTAGTGACAGAATACTTCTGCTTCCTTTCTCTGAAAGTCAGTTCCTGACTAAATGGCAAGGACTGTGTGAGGTCTTGAGAAAAGTGTGTCAGTTATGATATATTACAACCCGAGTGAAAAAAAGGAAAAACAAATTTATCATGTTAATTTGTTGAAACCCTGGAAAGACAGGGATGTTTTGCTAGTTGACCCAGAGGAACCTAAAGGGGCCCCTAGTCAGGTGACAGATGAAGTAAAGCAACTTTTTGTTTCATTGAACATTGCCTTGAGTTTTTTTTCTGAGAGTTCCCCAAAGGTCTTGGCTCACTACGACACTATTACAATCACAGATTGACCTCGCTTTAAATCATCTAGTTTTACTAAAACAAATTATGGAAAGGACCAGTAAACTGAATAGTATGGGCCTTTATATAATAGATATGCACAATGTGTTCTCTGGGGTCCCCTAATCTCTACCTTGCACATTTGAACAGCCACTCATTGCTGCTGAAGCCCCATTACCAGTGTGCTTAAAATCGTTTCTGTCTCTCTTAAACAACAGGGAAATGTAACTGGATGTAAATGGGGAAAATCCAGTGGTTTAGCTTGAGTAGGTAGAATACATTATGCTTACCTGTGATACAGAAACACTTAAAAAATAAATTGGCTGATCAGGAATGTTGGAAATTTTTATTAAATTTCATGCTGTTGTCATTCAGGAGTTGTGGTCTATGGATCCCCCTGTGTACCAGGATTCTGAATTTTTGAAAAATGCTAGAACATCTAGTAACACAGGTAGAAATCAAGCTTGGCTGATGACAGCAATAAAATTACTGAAAGTTCTTTATGTGATTGATGTTCTGACCAATGTAGATCTGATATTAATAGTCAAATTAGATACTAAAAATTAGAAAATTTATTTTCTTTAATTAATTAATTAAGTAATTAATTCAGAAACATACAGTTGACCACAAGTGCTTTTTTACAAAGGTTCTATGTCTGAGTAAAGATATAAAGTTACATACAAATTTACTGTTAAAAAGCAACTCCAGGGGAGTGTAGTCGGCAACAAACAACAGGATACAATTAGATATTACAATACCAACATAGTGTTACAATGTGATTTGGGTGTGTAGACTAACTGAAGCAAGAACATTTGGATCTCAGGGTGAGTTCAATTCTCAGATCTTTTTTGAAGTGGGCAATTTTTGGGAGACTTACAAGTGATTCAAGTAATTCGTTCATCCACATTGATGCCCTTACAGCAAATGAGCATTTTCATAAGTTTGTTCTCCAAAATGGTGTTTCTAGGGCATTCGTAGTCATACTTGTAGTCATGATTGTAGTTACTGTATATATTCTTCCCAGAAAAAGCAGTCTTCATACCCAAGAGCCTTGGAAGTCCCTTAAAGAACATCTAGAGGAGTTGAATACTTACAGTAATTTCACTAATGTCAGTTAATAGTAACTGGAGATTTTACCTACAGAGTAGCAGATTTTGGTTCTCAGTCATATCATACAGAGGAAGGGAACATGGAAGCAGTAAAGATTTTAACAACAAATGAAAACATAATACCAAACAGACCATATAAAGACAGCAAGCTAAATGATTTGGTAGGAGGCTGTATAGCATTATACAGTATAAGAAACTGATTATAATTTTCTTAATGACTGTACTAAAGGGGACTCGAAGGGCAATTATACTTTTATGGGAATAAATTGAATGTCTACTATTTACCTTATATGGGCCAATCATAATGATCTTGAAAACATTAAGGACCTGCAGATACTTGAAAGACTGAAAACAGCACATTATCCCATTGCTCTGGCCTTCAAAATAAATATAGGTGATTTATTGGAATTTCTGACTCTTACTGCAGAAACAGAATTTGTGGTTATAAACACAAAAACAATAATATGGAATAAAAATAATGTTAAAGAGATGAGTTTTATTCCAAATTCTGAAATGTTCATGATGTGTATACAACAACTCCTGGTTGGTAATGGCATTAAAGAAATCCTGTCGGGTTCTGAGGAGATCATAAGACCGCTTGCTCCAGTGCTATTTAGAACTCAAAAAAAAAACTTGGTTTCTTGGCACATGTAGAAACGCTGACATCTTTGAACATAACTGTGAGAAGCATTAAAATCAAAAACAAAGGAAAATATCAAAACTTTACATTTTAGAAGGAAACAATATAAGAAACTATTAGAAACTGAAAACAAGCATTTGGAAGAATAATGGGAAAATGTATGCTTGATTGTAATAAATAATGATTACACACAATTCTGGATATTAGTAGCTGTAGAATCTATATATTTACTTAATGCAGTATGTATAGAACTATAAGTTTAACTGACACATCACAAAAGTTTTTTACTAAAATTATCCTAAAGGAATTATACAAATGGGTGACTGAGAATCGACTACTAGCTGAAGTTCAAAACAACTTCAGGAAAGACTGATCTACTGTACAGCATTTATTTGTTCTAAGACATCATTGTGTACAAATGTGTATGTGTTAAGAAGGCTAAACATTATTGTTGCTCTGTAGACCTAAAAGTGACCTTTGATAGTGTAAGCAGAAAACTATTGTGGGGATGTTTACTGTCAAAGAAGTTTGATTCCTTGCTACTTGATGTTATTATCAAGTTGCATAATGTAACCCGGACGCAAGTGCAGCATAATAATAAGAGACAGCTAACTAGTAAGTTCAAAACAAATCAAGGTGTGCAAAGGGACTCTAGCACCATTGCCGTTTCACTTATATCTTCATAGAATGTTATTAGGACTTCAGGACTCAAACTCCCATCCCCCAAATGAATAATAACATAGTCAGATTATTAGTTTATGTGGACGATATTGTCCTAATTTTGACCTCACAATTGGGGCTACAAATGCAACTAACAAAACTGTGTAACTTAAATTCTGTAACTATAAACATGGAGAAAATACAATTGGTCATTTTCTGTGATAAATAACTAACTCCCGAAAATACATGTTAAGAACACCTCAGTAGTTAAGTATTATGATTATCTAGGAGTACATTTTACCAATAATGCCAAATGGGCAGAACATGTTCATAATTAAAAATTAAAAATTAACATGGCTTTAAATGCCATTATAAAATGGGGTAGTAAAACACAGAAACATCATCGGTCAAAACTAGTTACCTAGTCAGGTGAACATGCACTAATTTCCAGTAACACACGGTCATCCTGGTACCTGGCCTGATCATAAATCAATCCACCAAGCATTCTAAAGAAAGCATTTGGCAGTCACTTCTTTCGCTCAGTAAAACCCAGGTAGCATCCTCTCTCCCAAGCTATGTGTGAGTCCAATAACTTGTGAAACAGAAAAAACAAAACCCCAATCCAGCAAATCACATCTATATACTAACAAGCATTTGCCGAAAGTTCGTTATGTGCACTGGTGCCATGGGGAGGGGGGAGATGTTTGAAAGTTGCTTTAGTGAAGTTATTTGTGAGTTGGGGTCCCAAAAAACATATGTTGAAAATTTGTGGCAAAAATATTTAAAAATGGGCAAGTTATGCCACTACATTGAAAACCCTATTGAAATACATTGACACCGAAAACCCCATTGTAATACATTAAAGCACTTACCTCAGTTTGTGGTTGGGCTTTGAAGAGGTAAGATGTGTCTGTAGTCCAAGGTCGAGTATGGCGATAGACCTCTGGTGGGTAAGTATGGGGTACGGGGTGTGGGGTGGTGAGTCCTGAGTGGGAGGGTGGGGGGTGAGTAATTGCAGAATGGACAACAATGGACGGTTTCTTTTTACAGGAGAAAAATGACAAGGGACAGTTTTCTTTTTCAGGGTTTGCTAAACAGATGAGGACACTGGGGGTTGGGCACCCCCTGTGTCTGCATACTGTTTTGGGGGGGGGTTACACAGTGCACAACAATGGACAGACAGATGAGGACACTGGGGGATTGGGCACTCCCAGTGTCTGTATACTGTTTAGGGAAGGGGGGTTACACAGTGGACAATGATTGATGTTTTTCTTTTTTTTAGGATAAAAAACAAGCATTTGTCAATGCCGAACAATTGATGTATTGAAAGCTGTCCACCTCTGCACCTTGTTACTGCCCTTGAGGTACTTGAACGTATCTATCATGTTCCCCCACTTCCTCCTTTCCTCCAATAAGTACATATTAAGGTCCTATTAACCTCTCCTGATATGTTCTGTGTTGCAAGCCACGTACCATCTTGATTGCCTTTCTGAGGGCTGCCTTCACCCTGTCAATGTCCTTGCACATTTGAGGCCTCCAGATTTGCACACAGTACTGTAGGTGAGGCCTCACTAGTGCATTATATGATGGAATCACCACCTCGTGCCTTCTGCTAGTGATACCTCTGCCTATGCATCCCAGCAAGCCAATGGCTGTCCTTGCAACATGTGTGCTCTGCTTTGACACCCTTTGGTCATCAGAACTGATAACTCCTAGGTCCCTTTCTTTCTTGGTGATTATCAGCACCTTCACCCCATTCTGTAACTCTCCACAGGTTTCCCTCTTCTCAGGTGCATTATTTGGGCTTCTTTGCATTGAACCTCAGCTGCCACTCCTCAGACCATTTATTTATTTAGTTTTTGTTGACCTGGTAAGTGCACTAGACAAATCCTGCCTATTTTCAGGCATGACCCGGGGGAGGGGATACAGATGAATACCAGCTGACCTTGAACCAGATTAAGCTGTTGGTGGTATTTTTAGTGAATGAGGAAAATTTGGCCAGGACACTGCGGAAATTCCCCTGCTCTTTGGATGGTGGCGCTGTGCTGGTGCTGCGATGGCCAGTCTGCCCGAGACTTTGATGAGGACAGATGTGCTACGAGCCGGGGAACAGGCCTCGCCCCCAGTCTCAAATTCTAATGAGGCCATTCCCGTAATTGCTGCTTTTGGGCATTGCCTCGGGTGAGGTATCCCTACCTGGATATGGAGAGTCGAAGGAAGTACAGCTTCCTACTGGATATGCTGAAATGGTGGAGGACATCCGCGAGCTGCTGGTAGCTAAAGAATGCAGATTTGCTGCACAGAAGAGGGAACTGGAGTCTTGACTACATGTCTGTCTACGACGGGAGGAAGTGAGAGATGATTCAACCCGTGCTGCTGTTGTGGGTACACAGCGAGGGGACAGTGTTGCTCCACTTCCTGAGGCAGCTATAGGGGATGTTACAGATCGAATGGAGGATTCATCACAGCCAATTTGGCTGTTCAGGTATTTACTGATGGATACATATTACTGACTTAATGGATGGGGTTTCGGTTGCTGCATCTCTGACTCCTCAGCAAACAGCATCAGCTGGTTTGGATGTAGGGACTCTGGCTGGACAGAGTAGCCATGCTGCGGTGTTTGTTCTGGGAATTCCAATGGAACTGCTATAGGCTACCCTAAGGCTTCCTTCTCTATTGGGGTTTCCTCTGGGGGGATACCACTTAAAAGTCCTAAAACGCTGTAAAAATCTTGTGGAAAGACGTGTGGGATGCATGGGGAAGGGTTTGTACCCCTCTTACCGTCTTCTCGCAGTCCCCTTGTCAGTGCAGCCTCGCCTCGCGGACTGGCTTTTCTCTTCCTTAAAAGTGGCTGGGTGGGTGAGAAATGCAGCTGATTCAGGTTGGGATGCAAATAACTCTAAGTTAGTGGACGATACAAAAGACCTGGCTGGGCCTACTGATATGCCCTTAGTTTTGACCTCTTCCCAGATGACACCTGGTCAGGGTACAAATGTTACTGCCTCCTCCAACGTCCATTCCCAAACGGATATCATGTCTGATATTCGGGAAATGGAAGGGAAATCTGATAATCTTGCTGATCCCTCTCCTATTGCTCCAGTCCCCTGACAGTCAGTTACATCTTCCTCTGAAGCAGATATTTCGCTTATACAATCTGCACTTCCCATTTCTAAAGACTCAGTTTCTGTTACTACCCCCATAGATCCTGTAGCCCCAAACCCAGGGGTTTGGCATCCTGGGGCAGGTGCTAAGTTGTTTTCCTCAACTGTTAGAAATGCCTCTGAGCTGGCTATGAGACGAAATGCGGTTCAGTTGCATTTTTGGGGTGATGCCTCAAATGCACCTGATCGTTTGTTTGTTGGACGGGCTTTGTTAAAAATAGTACGAAATTTTTTGCATATGAAATTTATGCGCTTATTCATATGCCTGGGGACACGATCTATGATATAAGCTTTAAACATCCCAATGGCCTAGAGTGATTTTGGAAGCAATATAATCTTCTAAAAAATGGTCCAATATGGCATCCTTTTATGGCTATCCCCCTGACCAAACCTATGACAAAAATGATCACAATTCTATTTAGAAATGAAGGAGTGAATGTAGCGGACATAACCTATTGACTGAATCAACATTGTAAGGTTAATAGTTATCCTGATCCCATTCTGGATGAAGAACAGCTCTGGACAGGGGTCTGTAAATATAAAGTTACACTGCAACAGGACCAAGGGATTATTAAACATTTACCTAATTGTTTTTTTGGGGGTGCCGAGACAGAGGTGTGATTTTTTTTTTATCCAGGACAACCGACAGCATGTTATAAATGTGGGAGCTTGGGCACCTTAGTAATGTTTGTGAAAAGTTAAAATGTGGATTATGCGGTGAATTGGGCCATATTGGGGCATAATGTAGACAGCCTAAAAAATGCAATTTATGTGAAGAAACTGGATATACTTTTCATCACTGTGTTTGGGCTTCCTATAATAGCCTGGACCAGTCTATCTGGGTGGAACACGAGGCCTATGTAACATCTGCACAAAAGGAAAAATTGAAAGCCTGTACTCTTATGGAGCAGTTGGGGAAGGGGGACCAACAACCAGTTCCGGCAACCTCACTTGCTCCTTCGGTTGTGGAAGGGGATGGTTTTGGCAGTCCCCCTGTTTCTATACAGCCTGCTTTGGACTCCTTCCAAGACATGATGAGTGACATTCCTTCTAGGGTTCTGGACTGTGATCTTATAGAGTGTGAGCAGTCTCAGAACATGTCAATGGCAGTAAAAGTACAAACAACTGGTGATATAGTTGTGGAGGATCCTACTGTGGTAATGCCTCCTCCTGAAGCTGGGGGGGGGGGCTGAACCATTTCAAAGAGTCACTCATTCAAAGGCGGCCTCAGAGGACATTTGTGTGGACACTGACATTTTGGTTCATAATTCTTTTGACATTCTTACGGATGTACCTGGTGAGGAAGGGGAGGGTGAGTCTGATGGATCCTCAGTGGCTTCCATGTCCTTAGATCCCCCAGATGGACCAGGGAAAGTTGGAAAGTGCAAACCAAAGAAGAGGAAGAAGAGAAAATAAAGTGACTTCTGTCATGCTCTCTTTTTTTTTTCTTTCTGATGCATGCATCTATTTCTATTACTGCTATAAATGTTAATAGCATTCTCAGTCCCAAGAAACATACTGTTACTTTTGCAAGTTTACATGATAAAACTGGTCAGATTATTTTCCTTCAGGATACTAGATTGCATATTGTTTCTGAGTTGGAATGTGCAAAAAAAGATTGGAGATGGGGGCCTTCATTGTGGTCAATGGGGGAAGTTATGTGTTCTGGGGTGGGTATTTTGCTTTCAAATTTATCTTTTCGGAAGCTGAAAGAATTGGATCTTTTTCCTGGTAGGGTATTATTGGTGGATATTGTTCTTGGAGGTGTTACATACAGGCTGATTAATATATATGCACCCCAAACTAAGGCAGAAAGAGTGGTATTGTTTCACCTGGTTATGCCATTCCTGTATACTTCTAAGTTGATTTTGGGGAGGGGGGGACTTTAATTGTGGATTGGCTACTAGGGATTGGGGTAGACAGACTACAAAAGTGTTTAGTGACACGAATGCACTATTAACTATCTTTAGTAATACTGGCTTGTGTGATATTTATGACTTAATGGAAAGGACACCTGTACATACCTTTTATAAAGGGAAGATATCCACCTGCATAGATTTTTTGTTTACTTCCAAACGGATAACTTGCACTGATATTAAGATTTTGCCATTAGAAACCTCTGATCATCTTCAGGTTCGTACTGAGATTGGTCTAGTTTATAATATTACTTTTGGAAGGGGTTAATGGAAATTGAATACTTCTATATTATAGAGCGACATGGTGAAAAGGGATTTATGTGATATCTTGCAGAACAGGCTTGATGTTCGTTTCTTATATGATACCTGGGGTGACTGGTGGGAGGACTCCAAAAAGGATGTTAGACTTTTTTTTACAGAAAACTTCTGTCTCCATGGCATCTTCTAAATATTTGGGTTATTTGTCCTTGAGAGCAAAATACTTAAAACTTTTAACTCAGGTGTGGGAGACTGGTACGGACTTGCAGGCACGACTTCAAATTTTAAGAGATCAAATGTGTGCTTATCACACTCAAAGGGAGCGTGAGAAGGCTTACTGCCAAACATTTGTTACAAAAGGGAAAAAGGACTGTGTTAATCCTTATGATTTGGAGCTACAAGGAGTGCAGAAGTTGACAATGGGTGCCCTGTTAGGGCAGGATGAGACTTTGCATACCACGCATTATGGTATTAGTAGAGTGGTTACGGAATATTTATGGTCTGCTTATCAGATGGATGGTGAAGCTCAGCAGTCTGTCTTGCTAACATCTGGGATATTGCCGGAGATTCCCTTTGGTGAGGTAGAGGCTTTAATGAATCCTGTCTCGGAAGAAGAAATCTGTTTTGCTATAGATCGTTTATCGACTAATACAACTCCTGGTTTAGACGGTCTCCCTAATGAATTTTACAAATTGTTTAAATTACAACTTTTAAAGATTCTTCAGTCAGTGTATCAGGAATTTTTGGAGCAAGGGAATTTGACCCCAAGTATGCAAGACGGTGTCATGACCTTTTTGTATAAAAAAGGTGATGCACGAAAAATTCAAAATTGGAGGTCCCTGAGTTTACTAAATTCAGATTATAAAATACTTACAAAAATCTTGACATCCCAGTTGGCTAGGGTTGCAACTCATGTAATATTGTCCTGTCAATCCTGTGCCATACCAAGCAGGTCCATATATCAAAATTAGATTTTTCTTCGGGAAATAGTGGAACAGGGTATGAATATGCAATTGGATGGTTATTTGCTGTCTCTAGATCAGGAGAAAGCATTTGATGCGGTACAACATGGTCATCTTTGGAAAACATTGTTGCACTATGGTATTTCCCCTGATTTTGTGGGTGTCTTACAATGTTTATATGTTAAGGCACTAATGATACCATTGATTAATGGTCATTTAGGGACCCCAGTTCAGTTACAGAATGGGGTCAGGCAAGGGTGTCCCTTAAGTCCACTCTTATATGTGTTTGCTATTGACCCTATTTTGAGATTTATTGAACAGTCAGAGAATATTAAGCCGATTTGTAATATTTTTGGTATGCAGTATCCTAAAGTGTCAGCGTATGCAGATGACTGCACAATCTTGGTATGGGATGAACGCTCTGGGAGAGATGTGCTTGATGTTTTAACTACAATGTGTGCTGTTACAAGGGTTAAAATTAATGTAAGTAAAAGTACTTTGTTTATTCTGGGCACTGCAATAGTTCCTCTACAGTTTCCCATTCCGGTTGCCCAGGGTGAAATAAAGATTTTGGGTTTATGGTTCAGGTCACTCCATGTTGAACAGATGAATTGGGATCAAGTGTATGGTATTGCACATAGGAAAGTTGAGTCCTGGAAATCATGGAAGATGACAAGAAAAAAATGTATTTATTTGTTGAAAGCATACATTTTGCCTGTTTTTTATATGCCTCTCATGTTTATCCGGTACCTTTTCATATGCATACTAAGATTATGGGGCTTTTCTTTTTGTTTTTATGGGGTAGTCGGTTAAATCCTGTCAAGAGGGCACATACATACAGAACTAGGAAAGAGGGAGGGATGGGAATGATACAACCATTGGTCTCCTTATTTAGTAATTTTTTCTATAGTAACGTTCGCCCACTGCTCCTAGGTGAAATGACTTTGGGGGTTGTTGGAATGAAGGGCTGGGAAGCTCAATTCTTGACTGCATGGGGATGAGGGAAATGGCATGTTTCAGATAAAAGTTTAGCTGTCTATATTCAGACCACATTGAAATATGTCCGGCTATGGAAAATTGTCTTACATTGGTTTGTAGATTCAAACAAACTACGTTTTTATAATACAGTTGTGGCTCACTGTTATCTAGAAAATCCAATATTTGCTATTCCTATTCAGATGGACTGTCAACTTCTCATAGCTAGTATCACTGAACCACGAATTCCTAAAAAAATGCAAGATGTTATTTGGTTGTGTGGACATTCAAGATTGAACGTAAAGGACAATCAGAAACATAAAACAAGCATTTGTCAATGAATGTTTGCTTGCTGGCATTGGCAGTGGTAGTGTAGGAGTTACAGAGTTGCATAATAGGAATGGCAGTGAAGTATTGAACTGAAGCCAACCCCATCACCACCCTGCAGATAGTGACAGGCATTGGGGTGTGCCTTTGGGTCATCGGTCATAACGGCCACGCCATTTCACCACACCCTATCGTGCAGACACCGACAAGTGTCACGGTGTGCCTTGGGGTCTTTGGCTCTTATGCGCACTCCATTCCATCAGGAAATATTGTGAGATGGGTGCAGTATAGGAGAATGGGGTGAACTTAGGGGATGAAGAGTCCAAGGCACACTTCGATGCCTCTCAGTGGCTGCAGGGTGTGGGTGGAATGGTATGAGCATTACAGGTGACAATCCCAAGTCACAGCTCTGATGTCTGTCATTCTCTACAGGGTGAGGTGTTATGGTTGGAAACCCTAATGCCTCAGGCATTCATTGATATTTTCACTCCAAATTTTCAACATGGGTTTTTTGTGACCCCCACCTCATGAACAGTGGCAATATCAGTTTGTTAGCGGAAAGCTGCTTTTGCACAGTTACTACGGCATTTGTCACCACAGGTGCAAAAACACATTCTGAACAGGATGTGACAAATAAGAGCTGTACTGTTCATGGGGAGGTGTAAAAAATGGCAATGTTGAAAATCTGAAGTGAAAATATTTAAAAAACTGGTGAAGTCATGAGTGTGCGTAGAAACTGTGCAACGTGCACCCGTAATGTAATTAGTTTGGGAATTGTTTACAGCAGATTGTCAACACAGGCATTTTGGGACCTCCGGTCATGAACAGTGTCACTGTGATTTTCTTTATCTGTCCCGAACAATGATTTCCCACAGCGACCACACATTTCTGTGCTGAAAGTGTGAAAACACATTTCGACCATGTTGTGAAAAATGACAGCTATACTTTTCATAAGGAAGTGTGGAAAAATGCCACTGGTGAAAATTTGGACTGAAAATATTACAAATTCATGAACTTACTCAATGCTCACTTGTAGCAGTCATTTTTAGGAATTTTTTCACCAAATTTTCAAAATAGCCATTTTAACACTTCTGCTCATGAACAGTGTGACTGTGATTTTCTTAATGTGTCCCATACATTGAGTTTGCACACCGACTGCGCCATTGTGCGCTACATGTGTGGAAACACATTTTGGGTGAGAAGTGAGAAATGACAGCTGTACTGCTCATAAGGAGGTGTGGTAAAATGGCAATGTTGAAATCTGGAGTGAAAATATTGAAAATTCACGAACTTACGAGCGTGCGTAGGAACAGCGCAACGTATGCTTGTAAAATAATCATTTTTGGGAATTTTTTCACCGAATTTTTAAGATAGCCATTTTAACACCTCTACTCATGAACAGTGTCACTGTGATTTTCTTACTGTATCCCGAACATTGATTTCGCACACTGACTGCGCCATTGTGCGCTACATGCTCGGAAACACATTTTGGGTGAGATGTGAAAAATGACAGCTGAACTACTCATAAGGAACTGTGGTCAAATGGCAGTGTTGAAAATCTGGAGTGAAAATATTGAAAATTCGTAAATTTACGAGCGTGCATAGGAACAGTGCAACGCACTCTCATAAAACAGTCATTTTTAGGAATTTTTTCACCAAATTTTCAACATAGGCTTTTTGAGAGCCCACCTTATGAACATTGGCACTGTCATTTCATTAATTGGTCCCAAACGGTGATTTCGCGCAGTGACCGTGAAATCACCCTTCAGGCCCGATTAACACCATGACAGTGACGTAATTCATGAGGAGGGGTCCCAAAAACCCCATGTTGAAAATTTGGTGCCAAAATTCCAAAAAATGCCTGAGGTATGCAGCAAAGTTGAAAAAATCCTATTCATTACATTGTACAGCTTATCGGCATTTCCTCAGTGTGCGGTCGGCTTTGAAGAGTGCAGACGTGGTCCTGGTCCACGGAAGATCGTCGCGCCAAGCTTCGGAGCTAAAGTAGGGTGGTGGGGGGGTGTGGGGAGGCAGAGTGCGCAGTGGGTGGGCACAGGTGGGAGAGGGGTGAAGATAGCAGTGAGGAAGTTTTTTCTTTCAGGTTTTTTTATATGGACTATTGGGGACGTTTGCCACGCTGGGGTGGGCTCCCAGTGTGGCAGCTGGAAAACTGTTGGGGCAGAGTGGAGCTGATGGGGATTGGGCACCTCCGTCAGCCATGGGACCTGTTGCCACGCTGGGGTGGGCTCCCAGCGTTGCACCCGATAGTCTGGGGGAACAGTAGAGCCGGCGGGATTGGGCACCCCCGTCGGCCATACAGACTGTGGGGGGGGGAAGTAGAGCTGACGGGGGATTGGGCACCCCCGTAAGCCATACAGTGTGTGCGTGGGGGAGGTAGGAGGGCATGAGCATGCAATGTGCGGACGCGTGTGTGTGTGTGTGTGTGGGGAGGAGGAGCGCTGCTCACTCAAGCGGTGCCCTCCCTTTCAACTGTACGGCACTGCATTTTGGATCATCGCACTATGTTTCTTCCAAATGTGTGCAAGCAAACATAATGATACAGGACAGACTTTGTCTTGCTGAACACTGTATGGAAAAAATTGAGACCTGCATCATTTGTTCTTTGATTGCACTTATATGTTGGGTTTTTGGGATTCTTTGGGAGCCTTATGGGGGGGGGGGAACGTCTGTTTTCTCATATGTCTTATGATGTTTTGGTTTGGGGGCAGTTAGATATGGGATGGACAAAATGGAATAGGAGTATGGTATGGGTAATTTTGGCATGTTTAAAATGGGTGATCAGGCATTCCAGATGTCTCCGAGTTTTACAATCAAAGGAAATTACTGTGTGGGATATGCTATGTCAAGTACAAATGGAATTGGACAACATTTATCAGTATGAATATCGTACTCTTGGGGTAGCATTCTGTCAGGACTTTTGGAAGGGTGTGGAGTGGGCAGGATAGGTATTTTTTGCATTATATGAGACATGTGTTGATTTATCTGGTTTTCTTATTTTCCTGCTATCCTGATTTTTAGTTCCTAATGTTTGTGTTTTCTGTTTTGATGTATATGGTCTTTGTTTCTTTTTGTTTTGGTTTTTTAATAAAAATTTCCCTTACTCTTTTCAATAAGTGCCATGGGATCTTTAACATCCACCAGAACTACCACCAATCCAGGCAGATGGGACCTCAGTTTAACGTCTCATCCGAAAGCCTCTCCATGTCCCTGCTCATTTTCTTCACCCCTTCTGGAGTATTCACTCTGTTACAGATGTTGGTGTCATCTGCAAACAGGTAGACAGACCTTTCCTTCTAGCCCTTCTGCAATGTCTGTAATGAAGACATTGAACAGGACTGGTCCCAGGACTTATCCCTGAGGTACCCCGCTGGTCACCCCCTCTCCCCAGATTGGATCCCATTACCACCACCCTCTGCCTCCCATCTATCAGCCAGTTTTTTAACCCAGTTTATCAGCTGGTGCCCCACTGCCACACTACTCATTTGCTAATCAGCCTTCTATGTTGGACGTTGTCAAAGGCTTTGCTGAAATCAAGGTAGGTGACATCAAATGTCCCTCCCTGATTTACTTCCTTAATAAGGCATTAGGGTTTCCAACCCTAACATCCTACCACCACCCTGCAGAGACTGACAGGCATTGGGAGTGTCCCTTTGGGTCATCGGCCATAAAGCTCACACCATTCCGCCCCCACCCTGTAGACACTGACAGGCGTCGTGGTGTGCCTTGAGGTCTTCGGCCCTAATGCTCATCCCATTTCATCATAAAATAAGCTGAGATGGGGGCAGTATAGGAGAATGGGGTGAACTTTTGGGCCAAAGACTCCAAGGCACACCCTGATGCCTGTCACTGGCTCAGAGTGTGGGTGGAATGGTGTGAGCATTATGGCTGATGACCCCAAAGCACACGCCCGACGCCTGTCAGTCTCTACAGGGTGGAGGGGTGAGGCAAAACAGTTGGAAACCCTAACGTCCCAGATGTTTGTGTGTATTTTCACTTCAAATTTTCAACATGGGTTTTTTGGGACACCACCTCATGAACATTGGCACTATCATTTTGTTACTCAATCCCAAAAGGTGATTTCATGCATCGACTGGGCAATTCTGCTCCACAGGAGCTAAAACATATTTTGGGCAGGATGTGAAAATGACAGTTGTACTGTTCATGAGGAGGTGTGAAAAAATAGCAATTTTGAACATCTGGAGTGAAAATATGAGAAATTGGCAAAGTTATGAGCGTGCGTAGAAACTGCACAACGCATGCTCCTATCGCAGTCATTTTATGGTATTTTTTCACTAGATTTTCAACATGGGCTTCTTTGGACCTCCCCTCTTGAATAGTGGCACTGTGATTTTGTTACTCCATCCAAAAAGTTGATTTCGCACAGTGACCGTGCCATTCTGCACAACTAGTGCGAAAACATATTTCAGGCAGGATGTGAAAAATGACAGCTATATTGTTCATAAGGAGGTGTGAAAATGGCAAAGTTGAAAATCTGGAGTGAAAATATTAAAAATTGTCGAAGTTACGAGCATGCGTAGAAACTGCACAACGCATGCTCCTAATGGAGTCATTTTTTGAAATTTTTTCAACAAATTTGCAACATGGGCTTTCTGGGACCCCACCTCATGAACAGTGGCACTGTTGTTTTGTTACTCAGGCCCAAAAGGTGATTCCACGCAGCGACCACGGAATCATCTTTTGGGACTGAGAAACAAAATTACACTAACATGATCACGAGGTGGGGTCCCAAGAACCCCATGTTGAAAATTTGGGGCCAAAATTCCTGAAAATGGCTGATATATCAACATAAGTTGAAGCCCCCATGATTCCCATTATACGGCTTACCTTTCATTCTTTCAGTTTGCCGGTCAACTTTGAAGATTGCAGATGTGTCCCAATCTGCAGAAGATTGCATCTGCTGACCTCGGAGGGTAAGTATGGAGTAAAGGGGGATGCGGGGCGATGGGTGCGTAAAGGGAGGTCGGGATGGGGAGGGGGATGGGCAGACAACAAGGGACAGTTTTAGTTTTTACAGGTGAAAAAAAAGGGAAAAAGATGGTACAGGAAGGTTTTCTTCATTTACAGGGAAAACATAGAATGATTATACATTTACACTGGGATAGGCTCCCAGTGTGCCACAATAGTGGTGGGGAGGGGGGATGCCGATACGGGGATTAAGCACCCTGATGTTGGCTAGGGATATAGACAAGTGGAGGGGTGCATCTGACACTGGGAATGGGCAGTCCAGTGTCAGAAAAGGAAAGGGGACATTGTTTAACCAGGAAAGATACACTAAGTGGTTGCAGGGAATGGGGAACTTGTTTAACCAGGAAAGACACACTGAGCTGCAGGGCTCACATTTCAAAGGACAGAGCCACATGCAGCATCTGCTCTGTCCTTTGAAATGTTTGCTGAGATGAGCCCCCTCAGCAAACATAGAAACATAGACGTTGGCAGCAGATAAGGACCACAAGGCCCATCCAGTCTGCCCATTTATTTTTCCTACCTTATGAATGTGCTATCGGCCTTTGCTCTGTCAATGGCCTATCTATTCATACTCATCTGCATTGCTCCCTTATGCCTATCCCATGCCTGTATGAAGCCCTGCACTGTATTCATATCCACCACTTCCTGAGGTAGGCCATTCCATGAATCCACCACCCTTTCTGTGAAAAAGAACTTCCTCACATTACCCCTTAATCGGCCTCCCTCTAATCTCATGCTGTGTCCTCTTGTCCTGCTATTTTTCTTATATTGAAACATGTTAGACTCTTTCACCTTGTTAATGCCCTTAAGGTGTTTGAATATTTCAATCATATCACCTCTCTCCCTCCTTTGCTCTAGTTTATACATATTGAGCTCAGTTTATATGTCCTCATATGTTTTCTGATGCAGTCCCTGCACCATTTTTGTTGCCCTTTTATGGACTGCCTCAATTTGGTTAATGTCCTTGTGAAGATGTGGCCTCCAGTACTGCACGTAGTACTCCAGATGGGGCCTAACCAGTTTCTTGTAAAGAGGGATTATTACCTCCCTCTTCCGACTTGTAATACCCCTGCTAATACACCCCAACATCCCTCTAGCCTTACCTACTGCTTTAGAGGTCTGCTTGGATGATTTCAGGTCATCGGTGATGATGGCCCAAGTCTCTTTCTTCCCTTGTGACTGCCAGCAACTCCTCTCCCAGCCTATAGGTGGCTTCAGGGTTTCTCTTCCCTATGTGCATGATCTTGCACTTCTTTGCGTTAAACCCCAGTTGCCACTCTTCCAACCATTTTGCTAGTTTATCCAGATCTCTTCTCATTCTGCCCACCCAATCTGGATCATCTACTCTGTTGCAGATCTTGGTGTCATCTGCAAACAGACAAACCTTGCCCTCCAGTCCATCTGCAATGTCACTGATGAAGATATTGAAGAGGACTGGCCCCAGGACTGATCCCTGAGGTACCCCACTTGTGACTTGCATCTCTTCTGACTGTATACTGTTTACCACCACTCTCTGTTTTCTGCCAGTCAACCAGTTTGCCACCCAGTTAACCAACGTCTGACCCACCCTGAGCCTACCCAGCTTATTAATCAATCTTCTATGTGGAACAGTATCGGAAGCTTTGCTGAAGTCAAGGTAGGCAACATCAACTACTTCCCCCTTGGTCCACCACTCTGATTACCCAGTCAAAGAAATCTATGAGGTTAGTTTGATAGGACCTTCCTTTTGCAATCCCATGCTGTCTTGGATCCTGTACTCCTATGGATTCCTGGATTCCAGGTGTTGCACTATCCTTTCCTTAAGGAGTGTCTCCATAATCTTGCCCACTACTTAGGTAAGACTGACTGGTCTGTAGTTCTCTGCCTCCTCCCTGCTACCACTCCCGTGGAGCAGGATCACATGAGCCCTTCTCCAGTCGTCTGGGACCTCTTCTGTGCTCAGAGACTCATTAAACAGTTCTGATAATGGCTCTGCTAGTTCCACCCTTAGTTCCTTAAGTACCCTGGGATGTATGCCATCAGGTTCCATTGCCTTGTCCACCCTGAGCTTATTGAGCTCTTGTAAGACCTTTTCTTTTGTGAAGGGACTAGTGCACACCTCCCTCCCCCCTTTGTCCTTGTTGCAGAGCTGTGGGCCCTGCCCTACCTTCTTTTCAGTAAATACTGAGCAGAAGTATCTATTTAGGATAGATGCTTTTACATGGTCCTCCTCCTAACACACCTCCTTATCCCCTTTGATCTTATCAATACCCCCTCTGGACATTCTCCTTTCACTAATGTATCTATAGAAAGTCTTGTCACCTTCTTTTACTGTTTGTGCTAGTGCTTCCTTGGTTTGGGCCTTTGCCTGCCTTACTGCCTTCCCTGCTTCCCTTAGGTGTCATCAGGACACTGCCTGCTGATTTGCTGGCCACAGACCAGCCCCTGTAGCACTGCTGGCCATTGGGCTGGCACCTCTCACACCTCTCTTTAGCAACCCTCATAACAACAAGTTTGTCTACGCTAGCGCTCACGATGAACTTAAAAATGCCTTCCAAAAAGCTTCAAAACTAATCAAGGCAATATAAATAAAAAAAATTATAAAAAAATGGAAAGCTTCCCTTAGTAAATGAGCAGCACAGCACTGCTCTGAGCTGCTGGCGGTGAGTAAATATGCTGCTTCACTAATGCCCGAGGCTCTTCAGTGTCAGATGCCGCTCCAGCACGCTACCATTGCTGAACCGACACAGCCTGCCAAAGTAGCTTCTGCTTGTAGTTTTACAGTCACTGAACAAATAGAGGCACTTTAAATAAAAAGCTAAACAAAACCACAAGTCTTGTGATACTAAATCAGTAGCAGATCAAGATGCAATCTCTACTGTGAACTGTCACTCCAAGCTGCCACTGCCACTTCCACTGCCACTGCCAAATTCTGATCCGTTCCTCTTCAAACTTCTATTTCCATGTAAGTAAGTAACTTCTCTAGTATATATTGTTTGCTCACAATCAGTGAATTTAAAAATATATATAGAATAGTGGATGGGTGACCATCCACAGCAAGGCTGTTTTCCATTGAGGGAGTTGATGACATCATAGAGACCTCGAGAGCGAAACTTGAGAGGTCTCCCTGATGTCATCAACTCCCGAGATGGAAAACTGCCTGGGTTGTGGATGGTGAACCATCTACTATTTTATGTAGTATATGGTTCCTGGCTTTTGCCTTTTTTTTTGTCCCCCCCCCAAGTTGATGGTTACGTTTGTTATGCCGTGCTGCTCCTGCTCTGACTCGTCCCACTCTCAGTTCGGCTTTACCCCGTCCCGCTAGCTCGTTTCAACTTCACTGCACTCCCGCCATTTGCTGCTTCTACCTACACCCACTCGCTCTCTTTCAGCAGCAGTTTGTTTTTTAAAATAAAAAATGCTTATACGCCACAAAGCCGTGTGGTAGAAGGAAGATTCCCCAGGAAGATCCACCTCTCCATGACCGCCTAATCCCGCCGCCATGTTTTAATTTTTTTTTGCCGTTACATCCAGTGGAGTCAGCCAATCAGGAGGTAGGGCAAGGCTGAAAAGTTGTTGTACTATCAACGTGAAGTCAGAATGATAGTACAACAACTTTTTTGACCTTTGAACTGTCCTACAACAAGATTAAGAAAGCCACCGATTTTAATCTACAATAAGTCCTAACCATATACTATAACCAAATTGTGTGTGTGAGGGAGGGGGAAATAAAAAAACATAGACACTACAGTAAATGTGAGTAACTACAACTACAGGTCCCCATGAGTCACTCAGGAACAATCACCCTTGCTACAGTAAACATTTGCAGTCTCCTGCCAAAACTGGCAACTCATAGATTGGGAGGATGAATCTTGCTTCTGATACTGCTGTTATGCTTACATAGGGTATCTACTTCTGTTCCAATCAATAACCACCATGGAGAGAATACCTCACAACACAATGACTTTACTTTCTCCAACCAAATTTCCTAAACACAACATGTGCGTGCCTACACCATCCTTATCCTTCTGAAGGGTTGTACCTACAACTCGTTTCGTATGCTCAGAAAATACAAAATGACACAACTGGTTCATCTCCCATTCCACACTATTAAACTGTGGTTTCTCCTACTCCTCGTCATCCTATTGTCAGGGGACATAGAACTTAACCCTGGCCCATCTGTCCACAACTCTCCCACTGACCTATCGGCTGTCTCAGGAAAAGGACTTCTTATTGCCCATATGAATATTAGGAGCATTACCAGGCACTTTGCTGATCTTGAGGCATGGACGAAAGTGTACAATCCTGACCTACTCTGCCTATCTGAAACATGACTCAAGCCTCACATTCTGGACTCCTTATGTTCCTTGCCCAATTACTCCTTGATACGGAGAGAAAGGCCTTCCCCAAAACATGGGGGGGTGCTCTCCTCTATAAAAAAACATCTTGATGTTACGGTCTGCCCACCCACTGGCTCACCCTCAGTCTGTGAGTCCCTACACATAACCATTGCCCTTGGCGCAAAAAAACTCCACATTATCTGCGCCTACAACCCGCCCACTGGAGGTATCACAGGTCTTCAGGATTTACTTAATCAAGCCATCACAAACGCCAAGCAAAACGAGGTCATAATCTTAGGTGATTTTAACCTAAACTGGCTGGGACCAGCTCACAGCACACTGCTGACACTAACGCAGCGCTATAACCTGCACCAGATCTTAACTGAACCCACTAGAACCACCCCTTCTCTAACTACCTCCACCCTCATAGACTGTGTACTGGTGAATCGCCTTGACCACGTGCAAACTGCAGGCATCTTGGCAGATGCTATCACAGACCACTCCACCACTTTCTGTGTATGGAGCCCAGAGACTGCTCCCCAACCCCCTCTGTGCTACATCATAATTACCAACTTTGCCAAACTGGATGTGGAAGTTTTCCTTTATGATGTATCCTGTATCAACTGTCTGACATCTATCACTCCCATGATGTTCAAATAGCCCTTGATATCTTCATTGATAATTTCACAGCACTTCAGGATAAACATACCCCGAAAGTCACCAGAAGGGTCAGGGGTAAACAAACAAGATGGCTACACAAGGACCTGCTGGCTAACCTGCACACACGGGACAAACTCTGGAAGAAGTATAAAGTGTCCAGACTACCGGATGATTACAATACCTACAGGGCCTCTCAGAGCGCCTGTAAAAAACAAATCAGAACAGTAAAGAGAATCTTCTGCAAGGAACTGCTCACAAACTCTGCTGGTGACCCTAGAAAATTCTGGGCACACATCAAGACCTTTCTTGGGGCTACCCAGTCATCGACCCCAGGGGATATGATTCTAAATGGTGTGCATTGCAATGACTCGAACACTATAGTGAATGCCTTTAACAGATTATTCACGGACCTGTCTCAGTTCACCTCGTCCTTTGCTTCACCTCCCACAACATTTCAGCATAACTGCACACCCCAGAGATCTGCATCTGGTGCTGACCACTGCCAACTAACTACTACCTCCATTTTAAAGCTACATTTAGATCCAAGGTCCAAAGGCTATTGCAAAACATATCCGACAACACTAGCCCCGGCTCGGATTCACTCGAGCCATGACTCCTGAAGCTAATGGCACCATTGATTGCCTCGCCACTGGATCAAGATTTTCACTCTGTCTCTCTCTCTCTCTCTCTCTCTGCATTGTCCCAGATCTCTGGAAGATTGCCCGAGTTACGCCAATCCCTAAAAAAGGAGACCCAAAGGATATCAACAACTACAGGCCCATAGCCATCCTCTCTGTGCTAAGCAAGCTACTGGAGAAGCTTGCTGCAACCCAAACCATTGACTATCTCACAAAGAACAACTTTCTCTCAGACACTCAGCATGGTTTCAGAAAAGGGCTCAGTACCTCAACCGCTCTTCTCAAATTCTCCACCGATGTACTCTGCAACATGGACAAAGGCCTACACACTGGAGCAGTATTTATCAATCTTATTAAAGCTTTCGATCTTGTTGAACATCCCCTGCTTCTCTCAACCCTGCATAGACTTAACTTCTCATCCTCAGTAGTTGACTGGTTTAACAACTACCTATCAAACAGGGATTAGAACTTGTTAAATTCAACACCGCTCTCTCGGATGTGACCAGTACTGACATCGGAGCACCCCAGGGCTCCATCTTGGGAGCCCTTCTTTTCTCGCTATACATCAACAAAATAGATTATGCCATACTCTCCTGCTCAGCTATCCTATACACTGATGATCTCATCCTCTACTCCAGCGCTGACAAAGTTAACATGATTAACAAAAACCTCTCCTCAGATTTCAGGAATGTGCAGACATGGCTAAATGCTAATAAGCTCATCCTCAACATTAACAAGACCCAAGCCATGCTATTTGGCACTGCCCCCAAACTCAGGACCTGTAAAGAACCCCTCCTAGTCCATGACTCTGGGGGGTCTCTCATCGACTGTGTCACATCCTTCAAATACCTGGGAGTCCTCCTTGATAAATCCCTTGATTTCAGTCTGCACATCCAGTCAACCTGTAAAGCAACAAATGCCAAACTTGGAATCGCCTATAAGACTTGTCATCTGCTAACACCATCCGCCAAATTGGAAATTGCCAAGGGTATTCTGCTTCAAGTGCTGACATATGGTGTCTCCACTTTTGCTAATGCCCATAAGACTGCTCTCCATAAATGGGATGTCGCGTAGAACAACATATGCCGGTATGCCTCCTCTTCCCATGGCTGCCACTTAGCCCAGTTTCAGTTGTTATTTGCATGTACTAATGTCACTTTTGTCATCTCTGTATAGCTATATGTATTATCTTGAGTACTGTTTGACTTGATCTGTATTCTAACCTACCTGTACTATATACTATGTACCTGTACCATATACTATGTATTGTATAATCTCATCTAATATTATGTATGTATCATGCCTGAAAATAATTAGCTTTGGCTAGCGCACCTAACCCGGTGAACAAAAACTAAATAAATAAATAAACAAAGTAGGACAAATATCCTAAGCCACATGCAAAATACCAACAAGTTCCAGCAGGGGAAAGGACTATTTTATGACAAATGCCTTTTGAAAACTCTGTTTTTAAATATATAAATATAATTTATTTCACATATGTCAAAATTAAAAAACATTTTATAAGTGCAATAAGACACTCCAGGGGTTTACATTTTGCTAACAGTCCAGGGGTGTGCATTCCAGGGGCTGAAGGCACTTGACCTTCACTACTCCCTTGGGTGTGCATTTATCTCAGCACAATGCACATGCCATTGTGTCTTTTTGCTTACTTAAAAGATTTACATATAGGCATGGGAATAGATTTTTTTGTGCTTTGTTAGTTTTAAATGCTAAGATAAAGTCTTCAGTCTTGCATGCCACAGACGTTTGGGGAGCAACAAACACTGATGCGTTAGAGATTATCCTAAATAAGGCTAAGAGGTATATTTTACAGTTGCCAAATAATGTACCTACAGTAGCTCTATTTTATGCGCAGAACTGGGTCACAATTACAAAATCTATAAGGGAGAGAACAATTTCCTTCCTTTTGGACACCTTCCTGCTCACACAAGAAAGACTGTCAAGAATGTGCCTAGAGGAAGAAATTAATTATCTAGATAGAGGTTTCATCTTCCATGTATAAATTGTATAAATTATATAAATAATGCAATATTCCCATTGAGTTTGGGTAACGTGCTTACTGAAATTTCTAAAACAGCAAAAAGGTGGCTCAAAAAGGAACATGGAGCACAAGGGCAAAAACAATCTAAAGCAACAGTCCAGCAACCCGTGCTCACACACGGCAGCAAAAAAGCACTACATAGTTTATTGCAAGGTATCAAAAAATATTGTGAAATCATCATTTTAAAAAAGCAGTATAAATATACTGGCAGTAAAAAATACCTCAGCATTTTGCACAGTGCATGTGCTTTATCAAGAGTGAAATAGTATAGGCAGCCCAGTGGCATGGAGGGTTGAGGCGTCTAACACCTCACCTCTTGGCACCATCGGTGCCCCATTTTATGGAATGAGCACAGGTTGCTGGGAATCAGTGACAGGAAGGGAGGATTGAGCATCCCAGGGACAACTCTTCTGTCTTAGGGAGAGGTGCCAAGCCATTTCAGAATGTGACTGCCCCTGGGTGGAGGCTTGTGGTAGTACATGCTCAAGGGACTTGAAGGGAGGGAGCTGCAGTGATGTAGGATGAGTGCGCTTCCACACACATGTAGTGGCACCACAGCACAGGGAAGGAAAGCAGAAATAAAACTGGAAAATATGGAGGCCTGGGCTTTGTGAAGCTCTGCCATGTACTAGTGGTCTGCCTTGTCGCTCCCGTCCTACGGCTGACACATAATGCATTAGTGGAGGGAAAGGGCAGCACTCCCTCTCCCACCCAAATTGGGGGGGGGGATCTGTGGGGGTAAGGAGCTTCAGGGCCTGAAGAGAGGTAAGGATGATAGCCGGGAACATGGACAGGGCTGGTAGCCACCCCTGTTTGCTAGGGAGGATAAAAACTTTTGTGGAAATAAAAAAAGAGTGAAATAGTATGTCTCACTAGCAACTTTTATAGTGTTTGCCAGCTAACCAGTCACACTTGCTTATTACCCCCCCCAGTGTACAATCCATTTAAATCAGTGACACCTAACATACAAACAAAACTAGTAATGAGTAACAAACATGACAAAACTACATACATTATTAATAAAAACAGTTGTGCCACAGTATTCAAGCTAACAGCAAAGCATACATAAATAGAATTATTTAAGTAAGCTCGCTATTAATTCAGAAGTGGGAAACACACAAAAATATTCATTATGGGATTCAAAAGTTCCTGTCATGGAAGTTCAATCTGTATGCTGTTCATAACGTCATTCCTAGCGATGAATACATAATGCATTGTAACTGTCCATTCAATGTCCAAACAATGGATTCAGTGATATTCTATACCTAAACATAATACAGGGGAAAAAAATCAGACAAGACATAAACAGAAGCCTATAACTCTGCAAAACACAGTTCCGGGCACAAGTATATTAATACACACTGTCATAATTCAGAGAAGAAATGTACGGCACTTAATATTAAAAATCAACATTGCCACAACCAAGTTTTAAGAGTATAAATATATCCAGGGAGGGGTTGGGGGCGGGCGGGGGAGGAAGTATTCTGGGAGGAGAATGTTATGGAATGCTGTGGGACTGCTGCTATTGAAATTTCTTGCAGACCTAGATTGGAAACTGTATTAAAAAATTAAATACAGTTATGGTTCACTCCAGCTTTAAGCATATGTTACTCAGGCTCATCTCCTCTGTAACTGGGTGCAGGGTTGGCTGACTCAGTCACCCTTGGGGAGTCCATTCGGCGTACATGATGGCGAATGATACATATACCCATATAGTCTCCTGGAATGTGAAAGGATTTGCTTCCCCAGCAAAGTGCAGTAAAATTCCTTTAGCCTTAAGGAAGAAGAATGTGCAGGTGGCTCTCCTTCAGGAGACCCACCTCACACTTAAGGAACACAGTAAGCTTGTGGGGGGCTGGGTAAGAGACTGTTATGCCTCATCATGTAACTCTCATAAGAGAGGTGTGGTTATCTTAGCACACTGCAAGTTTCCATTCATTTTACATAGATTCATTAAGGACCCACTAGAGGGCCGGTTTATCTTTGCAGTGGGAGAGGCCTATGGTAAGCCGATCACCCTGGGTAGTGTTTATGCACCTTCCTCCTTTGATCTTGCGTTTTACCAAAAACTGTCTGACCTCCTCACAAAAGAGAAATTCCCAAATCTGATAATGGGGGCTTTAACTATGTTATAGATCCCAGGTTGGACTACTCTGGAGCCCACCCCCATGCAAACAAGGCACCCCAGCAGTGAACATTGAGTCTTCTGGACTTAGATTTAGCAGATGCATGGAGAACCAGAAACCCTGGCGCTAGGGAATATGCATTCTTCTCATCGCCCCATGCAACATGGTCCAGACTAGACCATGTATATTTGCAGCAAGACTTGTATGGGTGTGTGGCTGAAGCAAAATACAGCCCTATCTTCTTATCTGACCATGCCACGGTCCAAGTGGAAATGTGCCTAATGGGGGGGGGAGCGGCTAACAGAGGAAGGTCATGGAAATTCCCTGCATATTTACTACCAAAGAAGACCTTAGAGACTTTCTTAATGCCCAATGGAAAACATATGTCGAGCGCAATAAGGGCTCGGTAGACTCTGTAGGTATATTCTGGGAAGCTGGTAAGGCATAAATGAGGGCGACAATTATGCGATATATGGTTAGCTTGAGGAGGAAGATAAGGTGGAAAACCTCAGAAGAGGGTCTGGGAACTGAATTATAAAGTGGCATGGGGAGATAGGGAGGGACTCCTGAGTGAGCTGACAGTGGACATGGAGGGCCTTAACAAGACTTCTACAGATAATATGAGAACTAAGATGTTGTTTGCTCTTCAAAAAATGTTAGAGTGGGGAAATAAGCTAGGACCGCTGCTGGTACACCTTATGAAGGGATTTAAAACTTTGGGCAGAATCCTGAACATTAAGGATAAAGCTGGGATCCTGATCAGTGAAGACATTCAGATTCGGCGGTGCTTCCAACTATTTTAAGAAAAACTTTGCCAGGCAGAGTGCCAAAGATTTGAGCAACTGACGGAAAACTTTTTTGAGGACATTGACATCCCTACTCTTTCAGACTCACAGCAATCTTATTTGGGGGCGACAGTGACAAGGGATGAAGTCATAAGAGCTATAAATACCCTGCAGAGAGGCAAGGCAGTGGGCCCTGATGGGTTTGGGGTGGAATATTACAAGGAACTATGGGAAGAGTTAGCTTAGCCCATTAGGGACCTTATGGCAGAGGCTGCAGGGGAGAGGGGACTGCCCAGATCATGTTGTGAATCCTCTATCTGTGTGATGCCGAAGCAGGGCAAAGATCCAACAGAGTGCGTCTGATATAGACCTATCTCCTTCCTAAACTATGACTGTAAAATTATGACCAAGATCTCAGCCCTTAGACTGGAGAGGGTTCTTCCTTATGTTGTACACCCTGACTAGATAGGTTTTTTTCAGGGTAGACTCTACCACCACAATGTACGGAGGCTTTTGAACATGGTGTGGTGGGGCTCTTAACAACCTGGGAGAGCCTGTGTACTCTCCATGGATGCTGAGAAAGCATTTGACAGAATAGAATGGCCCTAAATGCTGAATGCCCTTAACAGGTTTGGTTTGGGAGATGGGTTTATATGACTAGTCAGCGCTTTTTATAAGTCTCCTTGTGCACGTGTCCTAGTAAATGGATTGCCGTTGGAGGAATTCCGTCTACATAGAGGCACGTGGCAGGGGTGTTCCCTCTCTCCCATCTACTTTGCCCTTGCAATTGAGCCCTTGGCTATTAAAATTCAGGGTCATTTGGAGATAAGTGGGGTCCCAGGTGGGGGAGGATGACATTACACCATTACCCTTTACGCAGATGATATCCTGCTATTTCTCACCAAACCGGAGACTTCTGTCCCAGCCCTTCTTGGGGTTATGAATCACTTTGCTGCTTTTTCAGGATGTAAACTGAACTGGCACAGATCTGAATTACTGTATTTAGATGGGGGCAGGAGCGGGGACAAAAAAGAAACATGGGGATTGAAGCTAGTGGAGAAACACTTTATGTACCTTGGGATCAGGATAGGGGCCAACTTGAATGACTTGTACTCACTTACTGTAACTATGGCCATTGTTTGATGAGATGCTTAGAGATCTGGCCAGGTGGCAGGCCCTCCCAATATCCTGGCTGGGCAGGATTAACCTGCTAAAAATGAATATCCTACCCCGATTGTTATATACACTTCAAATGGTGCCCTACTGCCCGTCTAATAGAGACCTTAAAAAGCAAGACAAAGGTTTTTCGGAATTTATATGGAAGGGGAAGAGGCCGAGGATCAGTCTCTGGAAACTTAAAGCTACAAAAGAAAATGGAGAACTGGACTTTCCAGACATCAAGGGTTATCATTTGGCCACGCAAATTCGTCTCATACACAATTGGATCAACCGGGGTACTGCGGCCACCTGGCTAAGTCTGGAGGAGATGGGGTGCCCTGGACAGCTGGTGGCATACCTAGTGGAAGGAGGACTTAAGTCGTACAATCAATTTAGTAATCCTAATCCCCTTGTTATCGCAGCCTTGGAAGCTTGTCATTGTAAAAAAGAGGAAAAGGGGGGAGATCAGGCGAACACTCTACTGGTTCTGGTGGTGGGAAACCCTGGCCTCGTTCCTTGTTTAGAGGATCAGGGGTTTACCATCTGGCAGGAGAGGGGGATTTATTGCCTGGGGGACCTTGTGACAGGGACAGGCTTGCACTCATTCAGGGATCTTTGATTGGCGCTGGGGCTCCCTAAGATGCACATGTTTAAATTCTTTCAGGTATGGGACTACTGACGGAAACTAGGGAGGCTCTCCTGGGGGAATTTGCCTTTGGTCGAGGTGGAGAAAGAGTTATTAGGAGCTCAACAAAATGAAAAAGGCTTTATAGGAAGGATGGCAAAGCTAGACAGGGTTTGCTTCCCAAATAATACTTCTAAAGCTCGCACTTGCTGGGAATGAGATTTAAGAATCCAGATTTTGGATGGCAATTAGAATCTGATGCTGGGTTCACACATGGGCCTTCTTCTATGTAATAAATATAAAGAGATGCAATATACTAGCATACTAAAATGCCAGCAGAATAGGCCCAATGGTCTTTCGCGTCTGCTCGTTTGGTCAGCCCCAACCCTGGGCGCTGACCTTGCTGCCCCCCTCACCTTCTCTGGCTTCTCCCTTTTCACTTCCAGATATTCTCGCTGCATTGGATTTTGCTTCCAGAACCCTTCCCCTGTACCTGTCCCACCCCCTCTTGAACCCCTCCACTGTCTCTGCCTCCACCAGCCCCCTAGGCAGCACATTCCATGGCTCCACCACCCTCTCAGTGAAGTAGCACCTCCTCCTTTCTCCTCTGAATCTTCCCTCCAGCTTCCACCCATGCCCTCTAGTGGCCCCCTCCTCCTTCCTTCAAAGCACCCTGACTGTTCCTACCCTATTTACCCCCTTTATGTACCTGAAAACCTCTATCATGTCCCCACGGTCCCTTCTCTCTTCCAATGTGTACATATTTAGCTCTTCGAGCCTCTCCTCATAGGTCTTGTCCTCCAAGCCCCAAATCATTTTGGCTGCCCTCCTCTGGACCCTCTCCAGGAGTTTAATGTCCCTCTTTAAGTGTGGCCTCCAAAACTGCACGCAGTACTCGAGGTGTGGCCTCACCAAGCAGTTATACAGAGGGAGTATCACTTCCCTCCTTCTGGAGGTGATCCCCCTAGCAATGCATCCCAGCATCCTGTTGGTCTTGGCTGCTGCCCTCCTACAAATCTCTGAGTTGTTCATCTTGACATCCACCACTACCCCCAGGTCCCTGTCAGCCATCGAGACTTGTAGCATGCCCCCAGGGTGTACACTTGGCCTGGGTTTCTGGCCCCCTGGTGCAGTACCTTGCATTTCCTGCATTGAACCTCAGCTTCCACTTTCTAGACCATCTTTCCAGAGCCTCCAGGTCCCCCTGTGGACCACCTCCTCCTCCCCCATCCACCACCACCCCAGTTTTGAGTCATCTGCAAAGAGACTCATCTCCTCCTGATACCTGTCCTTATGTCAGAGACATAGGCGTTGAACAGGAGGGCCCAAGGACTGATCCCTGTGGGACCCCACTAATGACCTTCCTCGGGATGAGACTATCCGCCAACCTTGACCCTCTGGGTCCGGTCCTGGAGCCAATTGCCTATCCATCTGATCATCTGGTTCACCACCCTATTTCTCCCAGCTTATCCAACAGGCCACGTGAGGAACAGAGTCAAATGCCTTGCTGAAGTCTAGAAAGAGGACATCCACTGGTCTACCCAGGTCCAAGGCATTCGTCACCCAGTCATAGAACTCCACAAGGTTTGTCTGACACAATTTCCCAGGGATGAATCCATGCTGTCTATTGTCCAGGCACCCTGACTTTTTCAGGTCCCCCCCAGCCTCTCCTTGACAATGCCCTCCATCACCTTGCCCACCACCGATGTCAGGCTGACAGGCCGGTAGTTCTCTGCCACCTCCCTTGATCCCCCCTTGTGGATAGGCACTATATGCGCCACCTTCCAGTGCTGGGGCACCCACCCTGTCCTCAGAGAGATGGTGAAAAGCTCCGCCAGGGGTTTTGCTAGGACATCCGCAAGTTCCTTCAGCACTCTGGGATGTAATTTATCTGGCCCTGGTGCTTTCTCTGTCTTGAGGGACCTGAGGGCTTCCCTCACTCTCTCTGCTGTGATTTCCACTTCCGCTACCTCTTCTCCCTGCTTAGCCTTCCCCCTTCTGCCAGTGATGCCTCCCCCTCTCCCCAGACCCGCCGATTGGTAAGGGTCCCCCCTTCCTCAGTATCACTGTCTCCTCCCATGTATGATGCAGCACCCCATTTTCCTTGAGTGAAAACTGAGGTGAAGTACTCATTTAGTACCTCAGCCTGCTCCCCGGGTCTTGTGCCCATCTCCCCTGTTTTAATCCTGCTAATATGTCCTTCACCCTTCATTTTTCCCCAATGTATCTAAAGAACCCTTGTTTCCTCTCAATTTCCTGGCCAGGTTCTGCTCCTTCCTTGCCTTAGCCGCTCTCACCACCCTAGTGGCCCTTCTAGCCATCAGCTCGTACTCCCCTCGATTCCTTTCACTCCTTGAGCACTTGAATTGCCTATAGGCCGCCTTCTTTCCCCGCACCACCTCCTGGAACTCCCTGGTCCACCAGCAGGGTTTTCAGGCCCTACTGCATTTTCGTCTTACACTTGCACAGGTGCTGGTAGCATCCTGCAGCCCTCTCCTGATGATTTCCCACCTACTATCAGCGTCCATGTCTGACCCAATCCCATTCCAATGCTCCTTAAGGATCCTTCCCATTTCCTTAAAATCCGCCCCCCCTGAAGTCAGTTACCTCCGTCTTTGTGCAGCTTTCTACCCCTCCTAGGTCCAGGCAGAATCAGACCGTGGCATGGTCACTCCCCACCAATGGGTCCCTTACCTCCAGGCCCCCAATCTGGTCACTGTCTGCCAGGACCACATCCAGTACTCGTGCCTCCCTGGTCGGTTCCCCCACCTGCTGAGTCAGGAACACGTCTTGAAAGACATCCAACAACCTCTGTTCCCTGGCCACTGAGGATGTCATAGTCTCCCAGTCTGTTCCTGGCATGTTTAAGTCCCCCAACACCACCACCCTTCCCCTGCCCAGTCTGCAGTGTCTCCCAACATCTGCCACCAGACTCTCCTCCAGCTCCTCCACCAGTACAGGGGGTCTATACACCACTCCTATTTTTTACTCTCTTGCCCCGCCTTGTTATCAAGGTGTCCCAAATCACCTCCATGGTTCCCTCTGCCTCTTCTACTCCCCCTATGCCAATGCAGTTTTTGACTATCATTGCTAGCCCTCCTCCCCTTCCCTCCCCCCTGTCCTTCCTGAACATAGTGTAACCCTCCAGGTTCAGGTCCCAATCGTGTCCTGCGGTGGCCCAGGTCTCAGTGACCGCTGCCACATCCACCGTTCCCTCAGTTAGCATCGCCTGGAGCTCAGGCATTTTATCGCCCAAGCTTCTGGCATTTAGCAGGACTACCTTCCACCCTTTTCCTACACTTCCATTTCCCCTGCTCATGTTCCCATGGGGATTCTGTTTTCCCCTGGTCTGCACTTTACCAGTCGGCCTTTTCCCGCATTCCTCCAGCTCCCCAGGGGGGTGGAGACAGAGTCCCTCCTTTATCGGCATCCCCTCGACAGCCTTTTCTCCCATCCCTCCCCCCTTCACAAGTTTAAACCCCACTTTTCACCAATGAACCCCTCTATTTTCAACTTAAGGATTCCTCTCCCCTCCAAAGTGAGATGGAGCCTATCTCTAGCATACAGCTCCTTATCCTCCCAGGTCTCCCCCAATCCCCATCAACCCATACCCTCTGGCCTCACACCACTCCCTGAGCCACTGGTTTATCTCCTAATCTTCCTTTGTGTTCCCTAGTAGCCCTTGGCACTGGCAGGATTCCTGAGGAAGGAAACTGTGCATCCTATGTCATGACAGACCCTGGCAAGCTCCCTGAATCTTGCCTGTATCTCTAGCTCGCTATTTCCCTCAATGTCATTTGTACCCAGGTGGACCAGTATGTCTGGGGAACCCCCACAATCCTTTGCCAGCTGATGTACCTCGTGCTTGGTCCTGTGGACCGTTAATCCAGGGAAGCCTTTTGTTCTAACTGGCCAGGCTTCTCCCTCCCTATCCCATTTGATACCCCTGATCATAGAATTCCCCAACAGGAGCACTCTGACCGCTCCTTTTCCTCCATTTTCCCCCTTCCATGTCCCTCATCCTTTCTACCAGCCCCTCCAACTAGCCGGCTCCTTGTTCCTCACCCTATCTGGGTGTCACATGCGGCCCCCTCCTTATTTACCCTGGCCACCCCCTCCCCTCCAATCCTATGCCTCTCCTCCCGAGTATCCTTCTGTACCTCGCTAACTCCCCCCTCACTGCTCGTGATTGGTCCTTCTCCCCCATCCGCTAAACTAGCCTGGCTCGTCCTCCCTTCCTTCCTGTCTCCGTTTAGTCCCTCCTTGCTTGTCATGCTCCCCTGGCCTAAACCCTCAGCTCCCTTTACTGTATCCTCCTTGTACTTCTGATCCTTCTCCTTACCCTTTCCTCCCAACTGGTCCTTCTCCTTGCACTTTCCTCCCTCTTCCCCTGCCCCTCCTGCTCTGATTCACTGCTCCCCCATTTTCCTTCATTCCAGGTTCCCCCCTTTTCCTCCTGCTATCCGGCCCCTGCCTCCTGCCCTCCACTCCCTTTCCATCTCTAACCACCCCTGTCATGGCTACATCACCCCCCTCATCCTCAAGCAGAAGAAGAGAATTGAAGCGGTTACTGAGCGTAAGGTCTGATCCACCTCCCCGCCTTGCTTCCTTCTGTCCAGCCCCGGCCAGCTGCCTACTTCCCTGAGAATGTTGTCCCTCTGGCCCCCCTTTGTGAGGGTCTCCAGTTACCTGCCTGCTTCCTTGGTAGTGTCCTCCTTTTGGGCCCCTTCTGCCAGGGTCTCTATGTGACCCCCGAGTATTCTCCTGCACTCCTTTTCCTGTGCCCCGGCCCCTAGTGCTTGGTGCAACCCCGTGGGAGATCCCCTGCCCCCTTTCCCAACCATACCTCCCCATTCCCCCATCTCTAATCCCCCCCAACCTCCTCCTAAGCTGTGCCAGCTGGTAGCACACTGGGCAACCACCGAACTTCCAAGCCCAGTCCAGTATCATGGCTGCTCCACACCCTGTGCACCCCACCACCCTCCCAAAGATGCCGACCCTAATGACGTGTGGTCCCATCCCCCTCCAAGTAGGTTTCCTTGGGTGAGCCACCAGGTTCCCCACTAGTCCAAGATACACCCCTACTGCCTAATCAGGTCACCCACTAATCCTAGATACAGTCCCACAGTAAACCGGTAAACCTGTTATTGGGTGTAGTACAATACAGTAAACTTATAAGGGAAATGACAACTCCCTAAGCTCCTCTCTCCCAGCCCTTAAATCCAACCCCCAGTGGCTAGAACTACATGAGCAGCACCTGCAGCCTTTTCCTCCAATTGCAGAGCAGGTGTTCCCCTATAAATTAGCAGAGGGGTGGGGGAGGGTGGATCTTGGGCCTACATCTGACTCGAGAGAGAGTGTATCAGCCCTGTGTCTGCCCCTCCAAGCCCGGCAGCCAAGGAACCAGCCCCAAGCAAATCCCACCAAATAGGTTTTAAATCAGAAGAAATAGGCTTCCACCAGCGCAGCCTGTTACACAGTGAAACATCCAACAAATTAGCCCACTTACAGCCACCAAACCAGTTTTCAAACTTCCAACAGCCCCCAAAACAATACCCTGCTAGCCCCTTAGAAGAAAGAAAGAAAAGAAATAACCTTCTACCAAGTAAAATCCTCAAGAAATTCTGTAAAAACAACAAGAAGCAGCTACCGTCCTGGAACACAACTGATCCTGTCCCCTTCCAGTTCCTTCATACATAGGCTCTACCTCTCCCCCAGCATGGTGCATAGATTCTATCCAGCAGTTTATGCTGAATGTGGGCACTGCAAAGCGCCACAAGGCATGTATTTCCATTATTAATAGGATTGCCCTATGCTTAAAGATTACTAGCAGAACATAGCCCAAGAACTAACAAACATGAGTGGACTCCAAATAACGGTTTCACCTCTCTCGATGTTATAAACCTCTCTCGATGTTATTTGGGGTGGATGAACAAGAGGGGGAAGAATGGAGTTTCTGTTCAAGGTGGATCAGAATTTTGCTGGTGGTTGCTCATCAGGGCATTCAGAATTTATGGGTCTCGGGTTTGCTCCCAACAGTATCTCAGTGGAAAAAATTATCCATACAAGTGCCTGTAGTAGATAGACTGATGTACACTTTAAAGGGAAGGGAAGAGCACTTTTTAGGTGAGTGGAGTCAATTTCTGGATGCTCTGACAATCGACAAAGCGATGCTACTGAGACAAGGAGCTGATGGATAAATGGGTGAAGACGGACGGGGATGTCCTTCTCTCTGGATATGATTGCTGAGGGATACTCCAAATTGATATGGGGGTGGGCCACCAACCCTTTTATTAGGCATGAATACACAGAGGAGAGCTACATAACAAAAAGGGATATATGTTTTAGCTCGAGTACCGACAAAGGACAGTTAAGAGTGAAACTGACTTACAAATTGTAAAGTATGCATTCTGTTTTCTATGTTGTCTTATTAATAATGAGGTTGCTATTTTATAAGTTTAGAGGGGGGGGGTTGCTTGTTCCTTCTTTATCTAAGATGGAAAAAGATCTGTGGCATTGTTTTACACTATAGAGTTAGTGGGCCTGATCTCAAAACTTGTGACACAATGAGGCAATAAGCTTCACTTCCAGGGACTTACTAATAATCTACAAATAATGGACTCACGTCTTTTTGGCTGAAGTGAGACTCTGGGGATCAGTGGACTATATGGGCTCCTGGGACATCTCTGGACTCACTACTACATGGACTGTAAAAGTTATCAAGTAATTAGTAGATGTGTTTACATGCCTATGGATGTATGTATTTGGTCTTCTGTTATGGTTTGTCTACCTTGTAAAATCACAATAAAAATATGGCACACAAAAAAATAAAATTGAGGTGTAATATGGCTAATAGAGGTAAACCGAATGCATTTACCTGGTATAAAAGATTGAGGACCATCTCATGAGCGGCAAAGCCACAAGTGAGATAGCAATAGACCAATATCCTCAAATGAAGATAAAAATATCTTAAGTCAGCCCATGGCATGTTCGATTTATACAACAGGTGTTTAGGTGGTTAGTGATATAAATGGTAAAAAGCTACAAAAGTAGAACAGTAAACTACATAGTCTACTGTATATTTAATCAGAAAGCACACGGCATCTCACATTTTATTTATTGAAAGAGTTTTACCAGGAAAGGCATACTGAGCCATAATAGCTCATTTTCATAGGTGTCCTGAATGAAATCTAAACGGAGCTGGTCATCAAGCATGCTCAGAAATTTATCTTCAAATGTGAGGATACATTTCTGAGTATGCTCAGTGTGACAAAAATGAGTGAGATAAATTTCTTAGCATGCTCGGTGACCAGTTTCATTTATCTTCTCATGTTGCCCAAAATAACATGTTTATCTTGACCATTTATTTTCACACTTGTTCTATAAATAGGAGATATTGCATGGAACTCCAGTGCATAAGCTTTTTATAATGTATGGTAAGTGCCTATTAACCACCATAATCAGCAGTTACATAGCTTTGTTATGCACTGTTTATAATTTTAAAAGTTGTTAACCACACTTTGGAACTTCCAAACAGTGGCACAACACAAAAGAATGCACCAGAGTTCCATAATTCTCACACATAAAATGCAAAGACTGTTTTTTTGACAATACACTATAAAAGATGATGGCTGGTGATCGGGTAACAACTACGCTGAAATAACCTCTTGTGGTTGCTAGGGCTACAGTAAACCTCTCGAGCTGCGCTCTCGAGGTTTACCATGTTGCCCTAGCAACCATTTGAGGTGATTACAGCATGGTTATCACCTGATCCCCAGCCATTATCCTCTATATTTTCCTCTGGAATGTTGACAACAATGCCCTCTTGGCATGTGTGGTGCAGCCACAAGTGCAAGGGGGCATTGTTGCCTATACAGTAGAGAAACATAGTCCAAGAGATAGCATTATTTCAAGAGTATGTAGCACTTTTTTTTTTAAACTGAGATTTTATTCATACCCCAGCTAGGGGCATCTGAAGCATAAGAATACATACAGGGCCGGATATTCAAAGGGGTTGCGCGCATGGTGCAACAAAGTTGCGCTGGCACAACCCCGCATTGCACCCTGGTGGGATATTGAAAAGGTTGCCTGGCGCAGCGCAAATCCTGATGCACCAGGGCGCAATGGTAATGTATGCGGCGCAGATGCAGGGGGCGTGCCCATGCATATGCGGCACAACCAGAAGGGGAAGGGATCAGATTAGTTCCAGTACAGTAGCTTCTTCTTGCTGTTTTTACGTTGTTTCTTTGTGGATTTTACTTGGTAGAAGGTTATTTCTTTTCTATCTTATTACTTCTTAGGGGCTAGCAGGGTATTGTTTTGGGGCTGTTGAAATTTTGAAACTTATTTTGGTGGCTATAAGTCGGCTGATTTGTTTGATGTTTCACTGTGTAGCAAGCTGCGTTTGTGGAGGCCTATTTCTTCTGATTTAAAACCTATTGGTGTGATTTTATTGGGGCTGTTTCTTTGAATTGGAGACCTATATCTTCAAATTTCAAGCCTATTTTGATGTGTTGTTGGTGAGGCTGTTTGAATTGGAGACCTGTTTCTTTTGGTAGCAAACCTATTTTTTGTGCTTTGAGTGGAATTGTGATTGCTTTTTGCTGGCTTTACTAGCTGCAAAGTTTAGTGCATAGTGGGGGAAGGGTGCTAATGGTCTGACCAGGGGCCTCAGCTACCTGACTGTTTCTGGAAGGCACGGGCTGGTCCCACCTTCTGTGCCCCTCACCCCACCTGCCCGTGGTCTGTGATTTCCTTTATACCAGGGGTTCTGACATCACTTTCCCAAACGGGCAAAGGACATGCACCTGTCATAGCAGAAGCAGACATCCAGGAAAGGAACAGCAGTGAGTGAAGAGGTGATTGCTATCTCAGTGAAAAGGAAGTAACTGCAAATTAAGGAGCTTTCATTGCTACTTCTTTGCATTGCTATTTGCATTGTGGAAAGGAGGAGTAGGAGTTTGAAGAAGGTTGTGCAATAGTTACTTAAAGTCTCTTTTTGGGTGTGGATAGGAAGGATAGGAATATAAAAAGCAGTTGCTCAATCTATCTAGACATGTACAACAAAGGGGTTAAGGGACATTAGAAAATGAGAAGAATGTTTTGCACTGATAGAGGGGAGAGGGGGAGACTTGGGGGAGTGTTTGGTATCCTTCATCTGGAAGGGTAGGGGGTTGCTGGTGGGCAACGAGAGCAATGGGTAGGGTGGTAGGCTGCAACAACTGCGGTACACCAATCTTTCTAAAAATTGCCTGGAGGGTGGGGGGATGTTTAGTGTGCAACCACATAGAGAAACTTAGAAAGGAGATAGAAGGTCTGCAGGAGGAACTAAGACAGGCAAGGCAGACTGGAGGTAGATTTAGCCCAATACTGGAGGGAGGGAGGAGGGGAGATGAGATAGGTCAACTTGAGTCAACAGTGGTAAGGAGAGGGTCAGAAGAAGGGAAGCAGAGAAAAAAAGGGGCCCAGGCCAGGAAGAACGATTGCCAGGGAAACCAGGTCAGGAGACAAAAGACAGATGGAAGGAGGAGACAGGGACTTGTGAGGGGAGGAGAAGAAGTGGCAACAGTCATGGAGTGGAATGGAAGGAACAGGTTACTATGAAGAGAGAGGAAGCAGACATTTGTGAAGGGTCTTCAGAAAATAGTTTACACTGCTAGAGGGGAAGAAGGAGGAGGGAGGTGAGGCAGTTGGAGGAGTAATTGATAAATGCCTGGACCATTCCAGAGCGGGGGGAAGTTCTGCTGGGAGAATTGCAACAGGGGCAAAAGGGGGAAATATTATTCAGGACGAAGAAGAGGAGCCGGGAATGAGAGATGGAGATGGAGATGAATGGAAGCAAGCAGGAAGTAAGAGAGGCGGAATCTTAGTGCTGGGGGACTCAATACTAAGAGGAGTCAGGTGGGGTAGCAAGGGGAGAGGCATAGTCACATTTGGGTGGAGGCCATGCCAGGAATGACAGCGGAAAGGGTGGGACAATCTATTCTGAAATATGCTAGAAGGGGTAGGGACAAGCCTCATTTAATTATACATCTTGGGATGAACGACCTGGCTGACAAGACAGTAGATATAGATATAGGAGGTTTGAGGAACTAGGACAATTATGTGAGGGGTCAGGAAGATCAGTAACTTTTTCAGAGATACTTACAGTGCCCAAGGCAAGCACAACAAGAATGCTGAGAATAGAGGAATTTAACAGATGGCTAAGAACCTGGTGTCATGCTAGAGGGTACGGGCTGTTGGGGGGGAGGTGGGGAGGGACCTGGGAGGACAGTAGTCTCTATGCCAAGGACAGACTACACTTGAGTGAGGAAGGAAAGAAAGTGTTGAAACAGAGGATGGAGGAGTACATAGACAAAGTTGGGAATTTAAACTAGGAGCGGGGGGGTGGGAAAGAGACATGCAGAGACCACAGGTTGGGAAACCATATGAGCTTACCCCCCATAACAGTGACAAAGGACAAATGGCAAGTACGATTGGTGATGCTAGTAAAGGAGGGCAGGATGGGGAGGGAGGGTGGAACTTTGGAAGCTATGACTCCGGCCGGGTACTCGGTGATACATTGCCCGAGATTGGACCACGGGGTTGGGGGGTTGCAGTCTGTTTCAAGACAGAATTGGACCTCACAAGTGTGGTTACAGGGGAGGCTGAGTCCTTTGAGTGCACAGTGGTAGCGGGTGTTGGTGTTTGAATCGTACTCATCTACCGTCCACCAGGAGATGGGAAACGGTTCTTACAGGAAGTGGCAGACTTCATCGTCGACATGTCGTTCAAGTCACCCAGATTGATGGTTCTGGGCGACCTCAACGCCTGGCTCGACGATGAACTCTCGCAATTTGGTAATCACTTCCTCCAATTAATGATTTCCTTAGGCTTTACACAGGTGGTTTCCACCGCTACTCATAAATCTGGGCACTCTTTGGACTTAGTCTTTCTCCTTGGGATTGATGCTTTCAATTTGGGGGGTGGAACCAGTCGTTTGGTCAGACCACTACACAGTGAGGTTCAATTTTAGTACCCCCCTGAGAAGGCCTACCCCTGTGGAGATGGCGAGATACCGCCCTTTATGGGATATTACACCCCAGGGCCTTGCGGCAGTTCTCGACCTCTCGTCCCATGCGTTGGCGAGCAGCAGTCCGGAGACTGTGGTGACTGCCTATAATACGGCTATTACACTGGCTCTGGATACTATTGCTCCTGTTCATGTACACCCCCTCTCCCTTTATCCCAAGGTGCCCTGGTTTGATGGGACGCTGAGGGAGATGAGGAGACAGGGGCGAAGATTAGAACGCTGCTGGCGCAGATCCTCCCTTGATGCCGACTGCCTTAGATTGATGGACCATTATTCTGTTTATCAATCTGCAATCTCCCATAAGAAGGCAGAATTCCTGTCCAGGGAGATTGCAGTAGCCAGGGAATCGACTGGCTCAGCTTTTTCGAACTGTGGACAGGCTGTGCAACCCAGCCTGTCTACAAGTTCGGAAGGCTTTTTCGCAATTAGAGTGTGAGGAGCTTGCTCGATTCTTTGCTAATAAGGTGGCTGACATCAGGATGGATTTGTGTCCGGTGGATTCTAAGGGGGATGCCGTTGAACAGCATGAGTTCACAGTACCTCTGTCTTCTTGGTGTTCCTTCAGCAGGTCAGACTTTGTGGATGTCATGAGGATTATCCATGGTGTGCGCCCTACGAGCTGTAGTTTGGATCCTGGGCCGACTTCCCTAATATTGGGTTGTTGTGACATCATCGGCCCAATCCTTGTGCAAATAGTCTGGTGCTCCTTGGAATCAGGTGAGTTCCCTAGCTCCCTGAAAGAGGCGGTGGTGACACCCCTCTTGAAAAAAGCTATCTTGGACCCCGACTGTTTCACAAACTACAGACCTATCTCAAACCTTCCTTTTATTGGGAAGGTGATTGAGAAAGTAGTGGCATCCCAATTGGAGAACCACTTAGCCATCCATGTCATCTACGAACCCTTCCAATCAGGTTTTCGTAAAAGACACAGCACTGAGACTGCGCTGGTTCAGGTGCTTAATGATCTCTTGAGGGCGAGAGACCAGAAGAGACATTCTATCTTAGTTCTTCTTGATCTCTCGTCAGCTTTTGACACCATGGATCACGTGGTGTTGCTAGCATGCCTGAGGCAGATTTGTGGAATATCGGGAACCGTCCTTTGATGGTTTACCTCATTCCTCACTGGGAGATCACAAAGGGTTGTGTCGGGACTTTTCTCCTCTGGCCCTATACCTTTGTTATGTGGGGTGCCTCAGGGTTCTGTGCTGTCTCCCATGTTATTTGCGGTGTATATGCTGCCCCTCGGAGACATTATAAGATGGTATGAGCTGAGGTTTCATTGCTATGCAGATGATACCCAGCTATACCTGTCTTTTACTCCTGACCAGGATAGAGCTATCTCGGTGTTTAACACCTGTCTGAGAGAAATCCAGGGTTGGATGGATTCTAGCTGGCTGAAGTTGAACGCAGAAAAGACGGAGGTTTTGGTGGTGGACCCAGGCTGTTGGATAGAGGGGTCGCCTGTTGTTGCACCGTCAGGAATTTTTCTTGGGGGTGTTTCACTTCCGACCTCTGAATAGGTGCGTAACCTAGGGGTTATCTTGGATGACAGGCTGACACTGCATTCGCAGGTGTCAGCTGTCATCAAGACTTCCTTTTACCATCTTAGGAATATCGCTTGAGTGAAACACCTTGTTCCGTCCGACATGTTACCTATGCTGGTCCACGCCTTTGTGTCCTCTCGTCTGGACTACTGCAACTCCCTGTATTTTGGGCTTTCTGGGGTCAAAATCCGCCGCCTTCAGCTAGTGCAGAATGCGGCAGCCCGGGTTTTGACGGAACCAGTAGGTCGGGTCATATTACCCCGGTGCTGCATGAACTGCACTGGCTTCGGTTAGGTGGTGGATCACCTTTAAAGTCTGTTTATTGACTTTCAAAGCCCTACGATCAGGGTCCAGCTTATCTGAAAGACCTTCTAGTATCTTACTGCCCGCCGTTTGCTCCCTCGACCGACGAGGGGTTGCTAGAGATTCCAAGAGTGTGTTTAAATTCATCTGGCTGTAGAGCTTCTCTTATGCTGCCCCACCTCTGGAATTTCTACCCGTCACAGTTACGGCAGTGCACCTCCCTGGGGAATTTAAGAGTGGCCTTAAAACCCATTTGTATCACATGGCCTTTTTATAGTATAATGCGATCTGTTTATAATATTGTGGTTTTATGAGTGTTTTATATTGTATTATAATGATAATTGTATGTTTTTTACTTTTTATATGATTGTACAGCGCTTTGAAATTTGAAAGGCGCTTTAAAAAAAAATTATTATTATTGATATTATTATTATTATTATTACTATTATCCTTAATGCTAGGAGCCTTGGGAGGAATACTGCAGAGTTACAGGTGCTCATGGCAGAGGGAGAGGTGGACATTGCAGCCATCACAGAAACATGGGCCACCCAATACAATGACTGGGACCTGTCTGTACCAGGGTACAGGTTATTTCGTATGGACAGGGTGATTGGGAAAGGAGGGGGGGTGGCACTGTATGTGAAGGAAGGACTGAAGTGTGTAAGGGAGGAAGGGGAGGAGGGTAGTATGGAGTCACTTTGGATGCAAATCCAGGATTCCAAGAATAGGATTCTCAGAATGGGAGCGGTGCACAGGCCACCCTCTCATATGGAAGAGTTAGACAGGGAACTATCAGGACAGATCAGGAGGACCTGCGAGAAGGGTAGTGTGGTGATTGTGAGGGACTTCAACATGCCAGGAGTGGACTGGAGTACCCCAACAACCAGGAATAGAAGGGAGCAGGTACTGCTGGATGCCTTCCAGGACAGCTTCCTGCTGTAAATGGTCAGTGAACCAACCAGGTTAAGGAATACCCTTGACCTTGTGCTGGCAAATGGGGACTTTGTGAGAGAACTTACGCTGGAAGAACTGCTGTCAGGGAGTGACCAGCACTCAGTATGGCTCACATGGGATATGGGCAAGAAAGGAGTGGAATCTGGCACAAGAGTGCTGGACTTCAGGAGGGCTGACTTTGGGAGGATGGGGGAAGTGGTAAAAGGGTACCTGGCCAGAATTCAACCCAGTATGGGCACTAACCAGAAGTGGGAGCTCATAAAGCTGGGGATAGTGGAGGCAACCAAAACCTGCTGCAAGGCCCAGAGCAAGAAGGCTAGGGCTAAGAAACCGAGCTGGTTGAGCAAGGAGGTCATGGAAAAGGTAAGGAGGAAAAGAGCTGCCTTTAGGAGGTACAAGAAAACAGGGAGGGGAAGGACAGGGAGTAGTACCTGACGGAATTGAAAGAGATGACACGGGCAGTAAGGGGAGCCAAGGTGTCTACGGAGCTCAGGCTGGCACAAGGCATTAAGAAGGGGGAGAAGGACTTCTTTAGGTACATCAGGGAGAAAAGGAGCTGTAAGGACCACATAAGTAAGGATTAGGAAGAATGGAGGTTGGGTGGAAGCAGGGTGCGATAAGGCAGAAATGTTAAATGATTACTTCTGCTCGGTATTTACTAAGGAGAAGAGGGTGATACCCAAGGGAGGAATGGCAGAAACGGGGGAGGGGTGATAGATGGGGAAATCATGGAGGACAGAGTTCAGGAGGGTTTGAAGGCACTGAGGGTAGACAAGGCACCAGACAAAGATGGCATCCACCCCAGGGTACTGAAGGAGCTGGCAGAGGTCCTTGTGGGACCTTTGGCAGACCTATTTAATACCTCACTACACTCAGGGTGTGTACCTCAGGATTGGAGGATGGCTTATGTGGTACCCCTCCACAAGAGTGGCCCCAAAGATGAACCGGGGAACTACAGACCGGTGAGCCTCACATCCATCGTGGGTAAACTGATGGAGACTATCCTGAAGGAGAGGCTGGTGGCCCTCCTAGAGACCAAAGAACTACAGGACAGCAGACAGCACGGCTTCATATATGGCAGATCTTGCCAAACCAACCTGGTTGAGTTCTATGACTGGATTACTAGGCAACTGGACAGGGTCATGCAGTGGATGTCCTGTATCTGGACTTCAGTGAGGCATTCGACTCGGTGCCACATGGGAGGCTGGGAAGTAAGTTAGAAGGCACAGGGGCAGGTGCAAAGCTGGTAAGATGGATAGGGAACTCACTTCAGGGAAGGCAACAGAGGGTGGTGGTGGGTGGGGAGCTCTCACACCCAAGGGTAGTGACGAGTGGTGTTCTACAGGGCTCGGTGTTGGGACCAGTGTTGTTTGGGATATTCATTGCAGACATATCATTGAACATCAAGAGCAAGATCAGTCAGTTTGCTGATGATACCAAGATGGGAGCGGTGGTGGATGACCTAGGGGGATGGCAGGGGTTGCAGGATGATCTGGCAAAGCTTGAAACCTGGTCAGACACCTGGCAACTGGGGTTTAATGCCAAAAAGTGAAAGGTACTGCATTTTGGGGTGAAGAACCCAAGGAGGAGTTACCAGCTGGGGGGAGTGCAGCTAGCCCAGACAGAGGAGGAGGAGAAGGATCTGGGGGTGCTCATTACAGGGTCAATGAACAACTTGGCACAATGTAGGAAGGCAGCTGCAAAGGCCAACAAAACGCTGGGTTGCATTGCAAGGGGTATATCCTCGAGGAGGGAGGAGGTGATTCTGCCACTGTATAGGTCATTAGTTAGACTGCACCTGGAGTACTGCATGCAGTACTGGCGCCCGTATCTGAAGAGGGACATTAAGTTACTGGATGGAGTGCCGCACAAGGCAACAAAGATGATCAAGGGGCTGGGGGACTTATCATATGAGAGGAGGCTGAGGGAGTTGAACATGTACTCGCTGGAGAAGAGGAGGGACGGGGGGACATGATCGAAACCTTTAAGGGCATGAAAGGAATAAACAAAACAGGTACAGAGAGGCTGTTCAAAGTAAGGGAGGGGAGGGACACCAGGGGCCATGATATGAGACTGGAGGGAGGAAAGTTCAGGAGGAAGATGAGGATACCCTTTTTTACAGAGAGGGTGGTAGCTGGGTGGAATGCGTTATCTGCAGAAGTGGTATCCAGTAGAACAGTGGACTGCTTCAAAAGGGGATGGGACAAGACAAGGGGGAGGGTCAATGGAGGGGAAGGGTGGAAGGGAGGGGCAGCTGCAGAATAATGGGGTTCTAGCTGCACATTCGAGCAGACTTGATAGACCTCTAGGTCTTTATCTGCTGGCAAATTTCATATATTCGTATGTTCGTATCCCGATAATAAGCCCGGGATGTGCAGCGCATATGCTGGCACAACCCTGCATTGTGCTGCATATAGGTGGACTCAAAGTTGAGCCCGTGAATTGGTGGAACAACTCCTGGCCACCCACAGGTGGGCTGCTGTATTGCAGGGCACAACATAGCAGTCGCCAGCCGTGTATGGCCACCCGCCCACCCAGAACACCGTCCACAAGCACCCACATCTCCCTGGTAATCTAGTGGCACCCTCCTCCCTCCCTCCCGTTACCCTGATCACCGGTTAATGTAGTTAGGAGCAGTCCTTGGTAGTCTAGTGGTACCCCCCTCCCTCCCGTCACCCTGATCGCCAGTACATGTAGTTATAATAATGCTCTGGTAGTCTAGTGGTGCCCCCTCCCTCCCGTTACCCCAATCGCCGGTTAATGTAGTTATAATCATTCCCTGGTAGTCTAGTGGTGCCCCCCCTCCCATTACCCCGATCACCGTAAATGTAGTTAAAATCATTCCCTGGTAGTCTAGTGGTACCCCCCCGCCCCGAGCCCCAATCACGGTGGTCAGCGGTAACATAATTCCCTGGTGAGTCAATGGCACCCTCACCCTCCACCCACACAGGACCTCTTGCCACCGCCCCCCATCATCAGTGGACAGCTGCAACGGCCCATACCGCCCGGCCACCTGCCGAATGACAGGTACAGAATGGGCTTGCAGGGCATGCTGTACTAGACAGTCCCAAATATGACATATTTGGGACTGTCTAATACAGCATGCCCTGGCCAATAATCCACACTGTGGACCAATGAGCTTACAGCCCATACTGTACTTGTCAGTCGGGCGGGCAGCCGGGGCGGTATGCAGGCGGGTTGCAGCCACCCACTGATGACGGAGGGGGAGCTGGGGGCAAGAGTTCCCTGTGGGTGGGAGGGTGGGGGTGCCACTGGATCACCAGGGAATTATCATAGTATCATAGTAAAAGCCAGCAGAATAGGACCCATGGTCTATTGTGTCTGCTCGGAAGCTAGCCCCCTACTGGGAGCTAGCTCCTCCACCCCCCCAGCCCCAGAGGTGGCCCTCCCTGGCCTCAGCTTCCCTCGTACCTGTCCCAACCCTTGTTGAATCCTTCCACTGTGGTCTCTTCCACCAGACTCCTGGGCAGTGCGTTCCATGGTTCCACCACCCTCTCTGTGAAGAAGTGTCTCCTGCACTCCCCTGTACTTCCCCCCTTCCAGCTTTCACTCATGCCCCCTGGAAGATCCCCCCTTCCTAAGCCTGAACACTTCCCTGTCTCTGCCTTTATTTATCCCCTTTACATACTTGAAAGTCACTATCATGTCCCCTCTGTCCCTCCTCTCCTCCAATGCGTACAGATTGAGTTCATCCAGTCTCACCTCATAGGTCCTACCTCCATGCCCTGAATCATCCTGGTCGTCCTCCTCTGGACCCTCTCCAGCAGCGCTATGTCCCTCTTAAGATGGAGTCTCCAGAACTGCACACAGTACTCAAGATGTGGCCTAACCAGGGCATTATACAGAGGGGAGGATCACCTCCCTCCTCCTGGAGGTAATCCCCTGGTTATGCAGCCCAGTATCCTGTTTGCTTTTGCTGCAGGTCTTCGACAATTCTCTGTGTTATTCATTTTGCTGTCCACCACTATCCCTAAGTCCCTCTCGCCCGATGTGACTTGCAGTGTGGTCACCCTCAGGGTGTATGCATATCCTGGGTTTCTGACCCCCAGATGCAGCACCCTACATTTTCCTGTATTGAACTTCAACCCTGACTTCCTTGCCCACTCCCCAGGGTATCCAGATCCCCCCTGCCGGGCCTCTCTCCCCTCCTGCCCATCTGCCAGTGCTCCCAGGTTTGAGTCATCCGCAAAGAGACTCAACCTACTCCTAACAGCCCACCCTATATCCGAGACATAGGAATTGAACAGGAACAGGAGTGGCCCCAGGACCGAACCCTGGGGGACCCCACTGATGACCCTCCTGGGGGAGGAGACTATCCCTCCAACCACCACTCACTGTATTCACCCCATAAGCCAGTTTTCCACCCACTTGAGCAACTGCCCCCACCCCATCCCCCCAGCTTTGTTAGTAGGCAGTTGTGGGGTACCGAATCGAATGCCTTACTGAAATCCAGATAGAGGATGTCCACCACCCTATGTCGGTCCAGGGCACCCGTCACCCAGTCATAAACCTCCACCAGGTTAGTCTGGCACAACCTCCCCGGACAAAACCATACTCCCTGTCATCCAGGTGCTCTAACTTTTACAGCTGCCCCCCCCCCAGTTTCTCCTTGATAATGCCCTCCATAATCTTGCCTACCATAGATGTTAGGCTAACGGGCCTATAATTCCTCATCTCTGGACCCCCCCCTTGTGGATAGGCACCACATGAGCCACCTTCCAGTCTTGAGGCACCCACCCTGTCATCGGGGAGATGTTGAAGACTGAGGTCAGTGGAGCTGCCAGCACATCTGCCAGTTCCTTCAGCACCCTTGGATGCAGCCCATCTGGCCCCGGAGCCTTCTCAGCCTTGAGTGACCGGAGGGCCTCTCTCGCCCTATCCGCTGTGATTTGGCCCTCCCATCCCCCTACCTCATGCATCCTCTCCTCCCCTTCTAGATATGACCCATCCCCTGCCCTAACCTCATCAAGTCCTTCAGTCTCCAACTGACCTCCTAGTTCAGTGGGCTCCTCTACCCTCCCATCAGGTTGGAAAGATCCCCCACCTCCCCCGGTAAAGACAGAGGTAAAGTACTCATTTAGCACCTCTGCTTGTTCCCCAGCTTCCTGTGCCCATCCCCCCAGTTCTAATCCTGCTGATCTGTGCCCTCACTTTTATTTTCTCCCCTATGTATCTATGGAACCCCTTTCCCCCCCTTGCGGATATCCCTGGCCAGGTTAAGCTCCTTCTTCGCCTTGGACCCCCTTACCACCCTGGTGACCCACTTAGCCAGGAAATCATACTCTCCCCTCTCCCTAGCCCCCCTTGAGTGCTTTAAGTGCACATAGGCAGCCTTTTTCTCCCTCACCATCTCCTGCACCTCCCGGGTCCACCAACATGGCTTACTGGCCCTACATTGCTTGCGCCTTACCTTTGCGCAAGCCCTCGAAGCCTCCTGCGCCCCTTTCTTAATGGTCTCCCATAAGCTATCAGCATCCATGTCTGGCCTTATCTCATTCAAGCACCCTTTAAGAATCCTTCCCATGCCCTCAAAGTCTGCCCCCCTGAAATCTATTACTTCAGTGTTAGTGCAAATTTCCTCTCCCCCTAGGAACATAAGAAACCAGACCGTGGCATGGTCACTGCCTGCCAATGGGCTGCTCACCTCCAGGCCCCTTATCTGGTCACTGTCTGGTAGGACAATGTCCAGGATCCGATCCTGCCTAGTAGGCTCCCCCACACGCTGGACTAGGAAGGCATCCTGGAAGACATCCATCAACCTCTGCTCCCTGGCCACCAAGGATGTCATAGTGCCCCAGTCTGCCCCCAGTATGTTCAGGTCGCCCATGATCACCACCCTACCCTTTCTGAGGTCACAGTGACCCCTGATGTTCTCAGCCAGATCATCCTCCAGTTCTGCTTCCATTGCGGGTTGTCTGTACACCACCCCTATTTTTAACCTTTTACCCCCCTCGTTTGTAGTGTTACCCAAATTGCCTCCACATCTCCTTCTGCCTCCTCGATTCCACCAACTACTATGTCATTTTTGACTATCAATGCCACACACACCCCTCTTCCCACCCCCCAATCCTTCCTAAACATTGCGTATCCCTCTAAATTTAGGTCCCCCTCATTTCTCTGGGTGGCCCATGTCTCAGTAATTGCCACCAAGTCTGCTGCACCCTCATCTAGCATTGCCTGGAGCTCTGGCATTTTATTGCCCATGCTCCTGGCATTGATCAGGACCATCCTCCACCCAACCTCCTACCCCCTCTCCAGTCTTCTCAGCCCAGCGCAATCCCCTGTCTCTCTTCCCCCCTCAGTTCCCCCTGGTCTTTTAAAGCTACCCACAGCCCGCTTTGCATGATCTAGTCCTGAACCCTCAAGCTTTCTCGCTGGGGCTTTCAGTCTTTCTATCCTTCCCCCCTTTACAAGTTTAAACCCCACCTATCACCAATGAATCCAAAAAGTTTTAGTTTAAGGATCTCCCTCCCCTCCAGGTTGAGATGCAGCCTATCCCTGGCATATAGCACCTTGTCTTCCCATGTATCACCCCAGTCCCCCATCAATCCATACCCTTCTGACTTGCACCACTCCCTGAGCCACTTGTTCACCCTCCTAAGTTTTTGCTTATTTTCCCCACTTGCCCTCGGTAGTGGCAGTATCTCAGAAAAGGAGATTGAGCATCCTATAGAGTGGCAAACCCTGGCCAATTCCCTGAATCTTGCCTGCATCTCCAGTTCACTGTTCCCTTCTAAATCGTTTGTTCCCAGGTGAACTAGAAAGTCTGGGGATCCTCCGCGTTCTCTTGCCATTGAGTATAGCTGGAATTTGGCCTTATGTACTGATAGACTTGGGATACATTTAACCTTGACTGTGCTGCCTTTTCCTTCCCCAACCCCCTCCCACTGGATACCTCTAATCATGGAGTCACCCAGCAGGAGCACCTTCACCTCTCCCCCCAAGTTATTAGCCCGTTTGTGCCCTTCCTACTCCTTCTTCTGTCTACGTCCCCCGGCTTGCTCCTTGCACCCCCCACAGCCTGGGTGTCTATATTTTGTTCGTGCCCTTCCAGGCTCCCTCTTCTGCCTGTGTCCCCCAGTTTTCTCCTCTCACCCCCTGCAACTTGGGGGTCACAGGTCTGTATGTGCCCTTCCAGACTCTTTCTCCTGACTATGGCCCCCTGCTTGCTCCTCGCCCCTCCCACAGCCTGGGCATCACTAGTTTGATTGTGCCCTTCCAGTATCCCTCTTCTGTCTCCCTCTCCCAGCTTGCTCCTCGCACCCCTCACAGCCTGAATATCACTAGTCACCCCCCTTAACTCTTCCCTGGTTGGTCTGTTGCCATTGACTTCTCCACCAAGGCCTCCTGTTCCTGCTTTCCTTCTCCCCTCCCTACTCCCTCAGGTTCTGCAGTAACGGACCCTTGTGCCTTAGTACTCTCTACACCCTCCTCTTCTGGAAATTCCAGTCTCGGAGCTGGCCTACCCAGAGTGCTCCCCTCCTCACCCCCCTCCTTGTCCACTTTACCCTTCCTCAACTCTGCCCTGTCCTGGGTCCTGGCCTCGTTCACTCTGACTCTGTTCTGTGCGTCCCCCTCTGCCTTATTTCCCTCAGACCTAGGCTCTTGCCTCCCCCCACCCATCTGGTGCCCTGGTCTCAAGTTCCCCATGCCTTCCCCACCTTTGGATCAGGCCCCTCCTATTCCCTGCCCCCCTCCGACACCTGACCAATCCCTCCCCATCATCCTGCACCCCTGCCCGCCAACCTCTTCTACCTCATCATCCGGTACAGCAGGGTGAAATGATTTGTAAGTGAGATGCCCGCCCCAGGCTCACCCACTCCTGTCCCCTCCCTCCCCCCTTCCTTGGATCTCTCTGGGCCGCCCCCTTCTTTTGAAGTGAAGACCGTACACTGGTATTTTCACGTCTCTCCCCCCTGGAGTGACCATGTGGTCCTAGTCCTCTCACTCAAGCCCCTATACCCTGGGGTATGCCATTTTGTCCTCGCCTATCATCATATGGTTCCTGCCCCCCCTTCCCTCTCCAACCCACCTCCCTCCCTCCCTCCAACTGCTTCCTGATCCCCTCAACCTCCCGCCTGAGGTCTGCCAACTGGTAACACACTGGGCATCCCCCAAACCTCCATGCCCAATTCAATATTATGGCCGCACTGCACCCCGTACACCCAATCACCCTCCCGAAGATACCAGCTCTTGCATCATTCAATCCCATCCTCACTGTTAGGTGTGGGCAACATGGGCCCCCCTCGGCAATAAAAGTACCCTCAAATCCATATACACTCAGTCAATCTACCCTTTTCCCAGCAGTAGCCAGCATATGCCCAAGCAATTGATACAAACAGCACCCAAGATGCAGCAGCCAGCACTACCCAAGCGTCACCCTAATAGGATTATTAGGGAAGGGATCACAGATCTCCAGGTAGAAGGTCACCTGGGGGCCAGTGACCATCAGATGATATGGTTCAATTTGGCCACTACAACTAAATCAACCCATTCCAAGGCAAAAATATGAGACTTCAGAGGAGCTGACTTTGATAAGATGGCCAACAGAGTTAAGCTAGCCCTGGCAAAAAGAAACACAGGTGAGGGTGTACAGGCAAAGTGAGCAAACATTAAGGATGCAATACTTGAAGCAACATCCCATTGTGTTAGACAGAAAAGGAAGTGCAAAAGAAGAAGGAAACCACTTTGGTTCTCAAATACAGTAGCAGAAAAGGTCAGAGCCAAAAGGCTGGCCTTCAGGAAATATAAGGGAACACAGCGGGATCAAGATAGGGAGGCATACCAAACTTCCCTAAGGGAAGCAGGGCAGACAGTAAGGCAGGCAAAGTCCCAAACTGAGGAAACACTAGCACGAACAGTAAAAGAAGGTGACAAGACTTTCTATAGATACATTAGTAAAAGAAGAAAGTCCAGAGGGGGTATTGCTAAGCTCAAAGGAGAAAAGGGAACATGTGAGGAGGAGGACCCTGTAAAAGCATCTATCCTAAATAGATACTTCTGCTCAGTATTTACTGAAGAGAAGGTAGGGCAGGGCCCACAGCTCAGCACCACGGACACAGGGGGGAGGGAGATGAGCACTATTCTCTTCACAAAAGAAAGGGTCCTACAAGAGCTTGCTAAGCTCAGGGTGGACAAGGCAATGGGACCTGATGGCATACATCCCAGGGTACTTAAGGAGCTAAGGGTGGAACTAGCAGAGCCATTAGCAGAACTGTTTAGTGCATCTCTGAGCACAGGAAAGGTCCCAGAAGACTGGAGAAGGGCTCATGTGATCCCGCTCCACAAGAGCGGTAGCAGGGAGGAGGCAGGGAACTACAGACCAGTCAGTCTTACCTCAGTAGTGGGCAAGATTATGGAGGCACTCCTTAAGGAAAGGAGATTTAACATCTTTGACTGGGTAACCAGAGTGGTGGACCAAGGGGGAGCAGTTGATGTCGCCTACCTTGACTTCAGCAAAGCTTTCGACACTGTTCCACATAGAAGATTGATAAATAAGCTGGGTAGGCTTGGGGTGGATCAGAAGTTGGTCAACTGGGTGGCAAACTGGTTGACGGGCAGAAAACAGAGAGTGGTGGTAAATGGTATACAGTCAGAAGAGATGCAAGTCACAAGTGGGGTACCTCAGGGATCAGTCCTGGGGCCAGTCCTCTTCAATATCTTCATTAGTGACATTGCAGATGGACTAGAGGGTAAGGCTTGTCTGTTTGCAGATGACACCAAGATCTGCAACAGAGTAGATGATCCAGATGGGGTGGGCAGAGTGAGAAAGAATCTGGATAAACTAGCAAAATGGTCGGGAAGAGTGGCAACTGGGATTTAATGCAAAGAAGTGCAAGATCATGCCCATAGGGAAGAGAAACCCTGAAGCCACCTATAGGCTGGGAGGGGAGTTGCTGGCAGTCACAAAGGAAGAAAGAGACTCAGGCATCATCATCACTGATGACCTGAAATCATCCAAGCAGACCTCTAAAGCAGTAGATAAGGCTAGGGGGATGTTAGGGTGTATTAGTAGGGGTATCACAAGTCGTAAGAGAGAGGTAATAATCCCTCTTTACAAGACACTGGTTAGGCCCCATCTGGAGTACTGCGTGCAGTACTGGAGGCCACACCTTCACAAGGACATTAACCAAATTGAGGCAGTTCAGAGAAGGGCAACCAAAGTGGTGCAGGGACTGCATCAGAAGACATATGAGGACAGATTAATGGAGCTCAATATGTATACCCTAGAGCAAAGGAGGGAGTGAGGTGATATGATTGAAACATTCAGACACCTTAAGGGCATTAACAAGGTGAAAGAGTCTAACATGTTTAAATATAAGAAAAATAGCAGGACAAGAGGACACAGCATGAGACTGGAGGGAGGCCGATTAAGGGGGAATGTGAGGAAATTATTTTTCACAGAAAGGGTGGTGGATGCATGGAACGGCCTACCTCAGGAAGTGGTGGCTATGAATACAGTGCAGGGCTTCAAACAGGCATGGGATAGGCATAAGGGAGCAATACAGATGAGTATGAATAGATAGGCCACTGACAGAGCAAAGGCCGATGGCACATTTATAAGGTAGAAAAAGAAATGGGCAGACTGGATGGGCCTAGCGGTCCTTATCTGCCGTTAACTTCTATGTTCTGTGTTTCTATGTTTCTATTAGGATGTTGCAAGGCCTTATGGAACTCACCCAATAAATGTAGGGCGAGCCTTGGGGCGGCTGGGAGTACCCCACAGGCAAAACACAATCAGCCAAGGAGTCCTCTGGCAGTGACACCTCACACAATCACCAACTGATCTGCTAGAATCCCTTACTCCTGCCCAAGCTAAATGTAAAAGTGCAATAAATGGCAGTTAAGACCAGCCCTCAACTACAATTACAAACACACAGAAATCCCAGCTAAGAAAATCTTTCAGATTTACTTACACTCACAGCCACCAGCTAAAGGCTATTTCTCCCTCTCCCCTAACTGAAGACTAACTGAGATGGCAGTTACATCTCACATTCAAACAGCACTAATCCCCTGTAATATGATGCCTGCACGTACAGGCCAGACAGCAACTTTTAAACACACAAGCACCAACTTGTCTGCTAGAATCCGTTACTCCCGCCCAAACTAAATGTAAAAGCACAATAAATGGCAGTTAAGACCAGTCCTCAAATATAATTGCAAACACACAGAAATCCCAGCTAAGAAAATCTTTCAGATCTACTTACACTCACAGCCACCAGCTAAAGGCTCCTTCTCCCTCTCCCCTAACTGAATTATGTTACGGCGCATTACCACAATCGGGGCTCAGGGTGGGGGGGTACCACTAGACTACCAGGGACTGATTTTAGCTACATTAACCAGTGATTGGGGTAACTGGAGGGAGGGGGTACTGCTAGACTACCAGGGAATGATTTTAACTACATTTATAGCCAATCGGGGTGACAGGAGGGGGGATACCACTAGATTGCCAGGGATTTGTTCTATGGCGATTAACCACGATCGTGGCTACGGGGTGGGGGATGCCCCAGGACCCCCACTATGCACACGTCAGTCTGTGCAGGGTGCCAGGTGCAATTTTCTGGGCTGCCCTGTGCAAGGCATGCAAATGGGGCCATGATGACATGCAAAAGGCCTCATTTGTGCCTTGCATACATTATGGCCTCATTTGCATGCCCTCTGCTGAATATCATGGATGACACACCCAGCGCAACTGCATTTGCGCTGGCACATCCCCAGTGCTCCCTATCTGTGGCTTGCGCCGATACAGTGCCACTGCGCCTTGCACTGTCTGTGCCATATTCAATGGTGCTGCGCCGTGGCTCATCACCGTTGAATATCACCTGGTCCTGGCCCCAGCGCATCCCAGTTGCGCTGCGCCCAAGCTTGTGCCACTGTCAGGCTCAGTCTGAATGTCTGGGCCACAGTGTACAGAATGACAGTGTGTTACCAAGCCATGAAACAACATTGTACATAGTGAGTAAGTGAACACACAGACCCTTACCATTACAACAATCAGTGTCAATGCGTGTCAGTATATACCACCTCCTTGTTGCCATATACCAAATCAAAAACATCTGGCCAAGAAGAGAAAACTGGGGCCCCAAACCCCCAGACAGGTTTATGAGGATTTTTAGGAACACGATCACTGAGGGAATGTGGTGGGATCCCAGATTCCCAAAACTGTGTATCTAAGGGAGTGTCGCAAACACTCTGTCAACAGTGAAGTCAAATTTCTGAAAAAGAACCTTACATATTTACTCTCAGCAACTGCTCTAATACTCCTTTGATGCCTTCCATTTGTTCAATAAAGGAAAAAAAAATAATTATTTGCATTTAGCAATCCATTCTTTGCATTTAGGATCTGTGAATACCATGCCAGGTCGAGCAGCCTTTGTTCTCGCCTTCACTACAAAATGCAAATTTCTGATAAGCACATGTAAGGCCTGAACCATCATTAGGGGAAGGGGGTCTTGTGGGGATAGTTGGAGTCAGCCATCTAAGGGTCAGACATTTACAGGCAGCATCAATTCAAATGTTATAAAGTTTCCTCTCATACTTAGCCGTAGCCTGTAGCCTCCTTTCTAAATTGGACAATTTAAAAGTCTGGGTCACTCAGCACTCCCCTGACATCCTATGTATCATGGAAACGTGGCTTTCCTCATGTATTCTAGACAATCAGCTTGCCCTCCCTAACTATAACATCCACCAGCAAGACTGTGGAAAAAGGGGAGGAGGGGAAGCAATTTACTCCCTCAAATCCATTACCTGCAATATCACCCACCGTAAACCCATCCCACTATCTCACAGACTCCTCCTAGCAAAGCTCACTTTTCTGTCACGAACGCTGTTTTTTGTTGGTGTCCTGTATGCCTCCAGCAAACTTCCTCCCTCCTCCCTTGTCTCCTGCGTCATTTCCACTACCATCCTTGCATCTGCATTGAATAGATTCATCTCTGTGATTTTAATTTGGACTGGCAAGCTCCCTTGTCTCAAAACTCATGCCTCCAGATGGAAGCACTAAATTTGACCCAATTGATCAAATAGCCAACTCGTCCAAACCCTTGCTCACAGTCCCACACCCTGATTGATTGGGTGCTATCAACTCAGCCACACCACATCAGCTCTACTTGTGTACTCCCTGACGTGCTTAGTGATCACTGTCCCACCTTCTGCGTCAGGAAGATACATTCTCCACTAACCCCCCCAAATATATCCAGTATCGATCCCTCAGAATGCTTGACACTAGTAAATTACTCCTTGACTTGGCCATGTTAAATTGGTCGCCAGTCCTCTCCACGCCCTCTGTTGACACTGCCCTCATCCATTTCACATCAACCTTCCTAAACATCTGGGATGCCCATGCTCCACTAAAAACAGTCAGGGTAAAACGTCATCACAATCCCTGAATCTCTCCAGAAATCTTGTCTATATGCAAAACCCACGACCTCACTTGGCATTGCTTTAAAACTTCCTGCGACCCATCTGACTTGCAGAACTACAGAGCCCTCCAAAATGGCTGTACAAAGCAAATTCGTCAGGCAAGATCTGATTATTTTAAATCCTGACTCCACACCTCAAATAATTCTCCATCCTCCTTCTGGAAAGATCTCCGATCACTTCTGCTTCCTTCCTTGGGATCCCCCCCACCCACTCTCTGCATGGCAGGCTCCCTAGTCTCAGATCCCACCTCTGTCGCAGATGCCCTAAATAAATTCTTTACAACCTGTGCCCTCCCACAAGACCTCCCCCCTGCCCCTTCCCACTCCTCCAGGCTGCCCGCTGGCTTTCAGCTGCCTCCGGTATCCCCCTCAGAAGTCCTCAGAGCTCTAGGCCCCCTAAATCCCTCTAAATTCAACCCCAATGGCATACACCCTAGACTCTTAAAAATCTCTGCATCTTCTATTTTGATCCCTCTAACTTACATCATCAATCTATCTCTCTCCTCCTCTACTGTCCCCTCGGCCTGGAAGTCTGCTATGGTTCTCCCCCTACATAAAGGGGGTGCTCCAACCATCCTGGGCAACTACTGCCCCATATCACTTCTCCCCTCACTAGCCAAGGTCCAAAAATCACTTGTCCTCTCAAGACTAAGCAACTTCCTCTCTGCCACCAATGTTCTCTCCCTGGTCCAGTCTGGTTTCAGGAAACTTCACTCCACCACCTCCTCCCTTCTTCGCTTCACTGATGCCATTCACTCTGCAATGGATCAAGGGCAGATCACCTTGGCCATTTTCATTGACCTTGCTAAGGCTTTTGATTCTGTCTTGCACCCTCTCCTTCTAAACAAGCTTAGTGCCACTGGCCTTTCCCAAGCTTCTGTCTCCTGGTTTTCCTCTTATCTAACTGGCCAGTCCCAGGCAGTAAAAGTCAATAATTTTCTATCTCCCTCCCTCCTGATCCTTGCTGGAGTTTCCCAGAGATCGATTCTTGGACTTGTTCTCTTCTCCCTGTTTATCAATGACCTCCTTCTGTATGCATCCATGCCCAGAATAGATCAGTATGTCTGCGGACGACACCATCCTATTCCTATCTGGCCCCTCTGCCCCAGCTGTCCAAACTCCTCTTCAACTCGATTTCACCACAATAACAAGCTGGTTCAAAGATAACTGCCTAAAAATGAATGCAAAAAAGACTGTAGCCATGACCTTTGGCTCCAAGCAGAAACTTGCCAGGCTCCCCTCTCTCACTTCTCTACCCCGGATAACACACCTCTTGATGACGTCTCTGCCTATAAATACCTCGGAGAGTGGCTTGACCCTTCCCTTGACTTCTCTTCCCACTTTACTGCCCTGCACTCTAAACTACACCCCAAACTAGGGCTTCTCTACCACCACAAGGATAGTATTTCCCTCCCAGTTCGATGCAACCTGCTTGCCAAATGGATACTCCCAGCCTTTGACTATGTCGATGTCATCTACAGCTCAGCTCCAGTCGTTTACCCCCCTCACAGCAACATTTCACCAGCGAGGTCCCCCACAGCGATTACAGTGCCTAGTCACGGTGGGAGACCCGCTGGAACCCAGCGCTGTCTGTCGGGGGTCCTGCACCCCCCCAATCAGCTCTGACTGGAGTTGAGAATCCTTAAGTGGGAGGGTGCGGGAGGTGCAGCCCCCCATGTGGGGAGTTTGGGGGGCAAAGACCACCGAAGAAAACAAAGAAAGCAATAGCAAACCAGCAGCCGACTACAAAATATGGTCGACTTGCTGGTGTCGCTGACAGGGCGTTCAACAGAATTTCTGTCAGACTCCTGTCATGGATCCAGCTCCAATCACCTCCCTTGCCAAACTCAATGTCCTCTTCAATGCTTTCTACCATTTTGCCTCAAATTCCCACCCCCCAACTCACCACTGCGACCTCTACTCCCACTGCTCTATGTTCATCGCCGAATACTGGTTTTGGATTCATCCATCCCATCTTTCCTCTCTCCTTAATCCTGCCACTCCCTTCCCCTACTATTCATGCACAAATTGCCTCTGCTCCTTCATCCTATCACGAGTCCACACCTCTGCCGGGTAACTAGCTTTCTCTTTTAGACTTTTTTCCCTCTGGAATAACCTCCCCCAGACCTGGAGGCCATCATGGTGGAGGCAGAACTGGATCATGTGACCATAACTGAGTCATGGTGCACAGAGAACCACAAATGACTGGGACATGGCTATGCTAATATATACTCAGTTCAGAACAGATAGGGAGGGGAGGAAGGGTGGACGGTTAAGTTTTATGTGAGGAAGTGTATCAGAGTGATGGAAGTGTAAGGGAACTTAGGGGTAAAGGATGGATTGGAGGTGCTGTGACTCACCCTGGAGACAGGAGCTGAGCCGCTGTTCAAGCTGGGGTGATATACAGACCTCCAACATGGGGGAAGAATTGTATAAGGTACTATGGGAAGTCATTGGCAGGACGGCAAAAAAAGGGAGGTGCTGCTGGTTGGGGACTTCAATCTGATGGATATAGACTGGAGTCTCTCAGCTGTAGCCTCAGCTCAAAGAATGGCCATCCTAGACTTCCTGCAGGGGGTGTTTCTCAGGCAACTAGTCAAAGAGCCCACTTGAGATGGGGCAGTATTGGACCTGGTGCTCACAAACAGGGACAGTATTGCAGGCATCAAAGTGGGACGCCACCTGGGGATTAGTGATCACCATACAGTGCCGTTTAACATGAGGACTGTTACAGAGAAAAACCACACAAGGACTAGGGTGCTGGACTTAAGGAGGGCAGATTTGAACAAAATAGGTGAATGCCTCAGAGATTACCTAGCAGGGGGGAATTGCCTGGATTGGGTGGAAGAACAGTGGGGCAAATTAAAAGGGATGCTATAATGAAGGCAACAAACCTCTGCATGAAGGAAGTGGGAAAGAACAGGAGGAAAAAGAGACCACTATGGTTCTCAAGAGAAGTGGCTGCAAAGGTGAAGCCAAAAGGGATGGCATTAAGGAGGTACAAAGAGATGCAGAGGGAAGAGTATAGGGAGCTACACCAAGTTAAGCAGAGGGAGCCAGGGAAAGCAATGAGAGGCACAAAGGTGTAAACAGAGGAAAGGCTAGCCAGAGGGATAGTTAAGGGAGAGAAGACCTCTTTCAGGTACATAGGTGAAGAGAGAAAGATAACAGGGTGGACTGTGAGAATAAGAAGAGCAGGGGGAGATTATGCAGAGGAGGATAAGGAAAAGCAGGTATCCTGAACAGATACTTCTGCTCAGTCTTCAGTGTGGAGAGAGAGGGAGCTGGACCACATAGAAGCAGCAAGAACACTGGGTGGGGTGGGGGTGGGGTGGGGTTGAGGGAAGTGAACACTAATCCATTCATAGAGCAAAGAATCCTGAGAGGACTTTCAGATCTGAAAGTGGATAAGGCTATAGGACCTGAAGGGGTACATCCAAGGGTGCTGAGGGAGCTCAAAGAGGTACTGGCTGCACCTGTGATAATCGTATTCAGCAACTCACTTGAAACTAGAGTGGTTCCAGAAGAGTGGAGGAGGGGAAATGTAGTCTCGCCCCATAGCAGTAGCAGCAGCAGGGAGGAGGCTGGCAACTATACTGGCGGCCAATCAGTTAAATGTCAGTGGTGGGGAACTTAATGGAAACACTATTAAAAGAAAGGCAAGTGGAATATTTTGAATCTAGTTGGCTACAAGACCTCAGGCAGCATGGATTTAGGGGGGGAGGTCATGTCAGACAAATCTGATTGATTTCTTTGACTGGGTGATCAGTGAAATAGATCAGGGTGGGGTGGCGGATGTAGCATATTTAGACTTCAGCAAGGCCTTCAACACCATACTACACTGGAAGCTTATAGGGAAACTGGGCAGTTTAGGGGTAAGACCTCAACGTGGTACACTTGGTAAGGAATTGACTGATGAATAGGTGACAGAGGGTGGTGGTAAATGGCACTCACTCTAATGAGGGAAGCATGACCAGCAGAGTACCTCAGGGGTCAGTGCTGCGATCATTCCTCTTCAGTGTCTTCAAAAGTGACAATGCAGAAAAGTTGGAAGGGAAGGTATGTCTCTTTGCAGATGACACCAAAATCTGCAATAGGGTAGATACTCCAGAGGGTGTGAAGAGAATAAGTAGAGACGTGTGAAAACTTGAGGAGTGGTCAAGGGTATGGCAGCTGGGTTTCAATGCAAAAACAAGTGCAAAATCAGGCACTTAGGGCACAGAAATCCTGGGGCGGTGTATAAAAAGGGTGAGTATTGATGGTCACAAAGCAGGAAAGAGACCTTGGGGTCATTATATCTGGTGACCTCAACATGGTGGGGCTGTGTGACCTGTGTGACAAGGCAATAGGCAGGGCCAGTGGGATGCTGAGGTGCATAAGGAAGGGAATCACCATCAGAAGGAGAAAGGTGGTGTTACCACTGTATCGATCACTGGTGAGACTCCGCTTGAAGTACTGTGTCCAGGACTGGAGACCAAATCTCATGATGGACTTAGACAGGGTGGCGGCTATCCAGAAGAGGGCAATTACAATGGTGCTGGGATTGACTTAAAGCCCTGTGAGGAGAGATTGAGGGGATCTCAATATGTACACCCTGGAAGAGAGGAAGGAGAGTGGGGACATAATAGAGACCTATAAGTACCTCATGGGGGTGACCAAGGTACAGGAGGGAGTATTTTTTCAGAAGAGAAGGTGCACCAGGACAAGATGGCTTGCAATTAAGCTAGAGGGAGGAATTTTAGGAGGGATGTGAGGAAGTACTTTACTGGCAAAATGGTTGACACCTGGAACAGTCTACCAGTGGAGGTGGTGGGAGTGAAAACAGTTGTGGGCTTTAAGCATGCATGGGATGGGCACAAATGAATCTTAGTAGGAAAGCAGGGAGGGGGGAAGTAGCTGGAGATCAGGTATTTTCTGTGGTGACAGTATAAGCAGCAACAAATTGGACTGACTAAGCTGGTCAAGCAGTTCTTCTCTGCCAACAAATTATATGCTTCTATGTTGTGCCAAACTAGTGCTGCTGTAGTGAATTTGCTCACCTGATAAATAAAGTTCCAATCTTGCTATGAGAGCTCATAGTGCATTATCTGCTAGACTCCCTCTACAAAGTGTGGTGTAGTGTCTTGAAGCAACTGATAAATATGCAAGATATAGTCCCTACTATTTAAAGTTTGCAAGCAAAAATTGACGGAACTAAAAAAAATGAATCCTGTTCCTGCAACCAGTGCTCACATGGCATAGTTATAAGGAAAATTCTGCAGTTATAAGTATCTAAAAAAATATGCTGGTGACAAACTAAACTCCTCCTGCTAGGCTTCAAAAGAGCAAAAGAGTTGTCCCAGTCAGACAAAACCTCTGTACCTTCACTGTCTGTAGGCTTAAGCCATGGGTGTAAGATTTGTTTGGAAGGCACTTTTCCCGTATCAGTTGCTACCTGGTTCTGATAATAGCACTAATCCATGGATTGGATATGTGATGCAAAATATGGGTAGAGACAGGCATTATAAGCAAAGTGGAGATACGAATGTGACCTTTCTTCCATAGCATACTAGTCCTTACTTGGACTTCTTAACATATCCAGGATTTTTGTTAGTTGAGCTGCTTTATAATGGCCTTTGAAGTTTGGAAGCCCCATTGCACCCCTTTTCTTTGGGGCACACAGAATAGACCATCAGATCTGGGGTTAATCATGATTCCAAATAAACTGCCATGTTTATATATGTAACTTCATTCAGACTTCACTGGTAATGACAATGGAAAATGTGCCAAATGGAAAGTTCAGCAAACCAGAGATCTATGATGAGCAAGCTGACCAGTTGGAGAATATATTAAAACAGAGGAGCTATGAAGAGCAGTTGATACAGAGAGCATGCATTACTGTGGAAAACAGCTAGAGAAGCCTTACTGGTACAGCTCCTTAAGGTAATAGAGGATGGGACAAACAGACTTAATTTTATAGTGTATGGTGGAATACTGCTGTGCATGGAATTCCATGCCTGGAATATGCTTGTTCTGCTGCAGTAGTGACATCATTATGTTGTTCTGCTGCAGTAGTGAGGTATACCGCACAGTCAGTGACATTTTGACCATGTGGTCCCCTACAGCGACAACAGTGCTACATCGCTGTAGGGAACCCACTGGAACCTGCCACTGTCTGTTGGGGGTCCTTTACTCCCCCCCGAATCAGCTCCAATTTGGAGTTGACAATCCTAAGTGGGGGGGGGTGTGGGGGGCAGAGCCCCCAATGTGAGGGGTTCAGGGGGTGAAGCCCCCAAAGAAAACACTTGTTTTAATACAAAACCAGCAGCCGACTGCAAAATGTGGTCAACCTGCCGGTTTTGCTGTCTGGTCGTTCAACAAAAATTTTGTCGACGACCAGTGGTGGATTCCATTAGAGATGTCACTACTGCAGCAGAACAACTTGGAATGCTGCCACATAGTTGCTTTCCTCTATCCAGTTAAGCTGGAACATGTTTTTTTTTTTAACTTGATCTTGCAGCTACATCTGCAGCACACTATCAGTTAAAAAAAAAAGAAAATTTTAAAATTTCTATTCTCCATTGTCTTCACTAGCTGGGTTTGTGTGATTTTCTAAGCTGTGACTGCCCATACACTATAAAAGATTGTTTATGAGCAGTCATACACAAACAAGGATATTTGTGTATCTCGAGGTTCCCTTGGTAACAGAGCACCTCTCGAGCTGCGCTCTCGAGGTCATCTGTTACCAAGGAAACTTCTCGATACAAGAATATCCTTGTTGTGTATGACTGCTCATACACAATCCTCTATGTTATAACTTTTTCGACTGAAGCTAAAATAGTGCAGTAAGTTATCCAAAAGAACTGGAGTATTTAAAGAATTAAGCCAAAGCTTAAAGACTACATTAAGGAGTTGCTGTGCACGATGTTCTGAAGAGCAAAATACCTCTGGGACACTTTGGTACCTAGTGCACAAAGGGTGGTACAGAGGAGCCTGTGGTTTCCACCATAGCCTAATGGCTGCAGAAAATGTGGCCATTGTAAATATTATGCAGTGGTGCACAACGTAACCACATTTCTGAATCCTCAAAATGGAAGATTGATGGAGATTAAAAATGTCAACAACTGAGACACATCTAATGTAGTCTACCTCGCTACATGTAACTATGGAGTACTGTACGTAGGCCATACAAAGAGAAAGTTCAAGGAACATATTGGGAAGCACATGAGGGCAATCCCACAAGGTAACAGGAAGTGTGCACTAGCAGCTTATGCAATGGACATATGAGTGGTGGGAGAACATAGTCTTGTTTTTGTGGATCTTGAAAAAATGTTCATAGTGAGGAGATGACATCAACAAGGCCCCGGCAAAAAAAGAGGCATACCGGATTTACCAGTCAGGAACACTCACATGGCCAGGACATAATGATCAAATAGAGTTGGTACCTGTTCTATGAGCCTGACTAATTAAATTGTTTCATGTTGTCCAGATGCATAGCACCAAGAGAAAAGTATAATGAAAAGCAAAAATTAAAGTCCTCAGAATATATAATGGGATGAAACAAATCAATTATACATAAAAGTGCTTTACCTTAATTATGTGGCTGTCTGACTTTATCCCTTTAAAAAGTGAATTGAACAGTGTTAATTCCTTTTGTGTAACCTTTTTAATGTTTGTGTGTGTTTATATTCACTAGTTTACACCTGAGATATTTGTGGTAGTGACAGTAAGTGGTAATTACCCCTGTAAATCAAGCATTATAAATAATGTACAGCGGGAGTGGGGGAAAATGTTGGGTGCTCCATGGGTTTACCTCTGTCACTAAAATGCTTTGAGCTTTACTATGTCTGATGGTTTGTACCTACAATAAAGAAATACTGTTTGAAGCTTTACAAGAGTGAGAGAAACACAAAAGAGCACACTGGGAAGGTGTGCTCATGAAAAAACCATGAACATGCAAACTGCAAATTCGGGCACTCACCACCTATTATTAAGGACAACAAAGAAAGGCACTGCAGCACCAATGTGGGCTTCCAAAGTGGAGCTGAAGAATTAACTAATAGGCTACAAGAAAGGGATTATGGCAATAGAAAGATTCCAGATTCAAGGGAATTCGCAAGGGTACAGGAATGGACTGAGCTGTCAAAAACCAAAAACAAGAAATGAGAACGTAGACCACAGGTTCAACTTATTTGGTGCATGCCATTTGTTTTAGAGAAAATCTTCAAGGAACACTGACGTGTTTTGTCAACCAATATAGGTTTGAGGACCCTTACTGTAGAACCCCCTAGGATGTCTTATTGGAAGGCACCTACATTGAAAAATATGGTAGTGCACAGTTGTTTGCAGACTAAAATAATTTAACATGGCTTAATACCAGCAAAGGGTGTCACCAATGTAAGAACTGCATTTACTGTAAGTTTGTGACAACAGGGAAAGATTTTACAAGTGTTAATGCAGGACATAGCTACTATATCCACCAACTTACGAAGTGTAACACTACTGGTGTAATTTATTTAGTGGAGTGTACCTGCAAAGCTTTCTATATAGGAAAGACCACAAAAAGCTTCAAAATTTGAGTGGGGGAACATAAAAGGGCAACAGAAAAAAGGAACCCCACTTACACAACAGCTGCACATGTGATGTGTACAGGAGATAGTGCTCAGCACAATTTTAACTTAAGGCCATAGACTAGGTGAATCCAAACCAAAAAGGAGGTAATTTTATTTATTTATTTATTAGCTTTTGGTGACCAGGTACGTGCGTTATGCAATTGGACCTGCCTATTTTCAAGCACAACCCGGGAGAGTACAGAATACAGAGACACAAAATTACAGGGAGCATAAACAGTAGAAAATGGTACAGTATGACAAGCAGGACCTCACACAGGAGGGTCAAATACAGATCATGATTAATCACATTGGTCACTTTTAATAATTTGGTCTTAAAAAGGGAAACCTTTAGGATTTTACCACAACAAGTCACTAAAAAACTGGGGTTAAATACAAGGTTTGACTTGTGTCCCTATTTAGAAAATAGGTGAACTGCTCTCTTGAGTGTTTTATGTTGGTTCATAAGTTTTTTAATATGAATTCATTAATATATGAATTGAAGGTGTTTGTTTTAGGGTGTCCAATGATGTGCTGAGGGCACAGAATTTCATAAGTTGTGCTGCTTTTTAAGCACTGAATCAGTTTTCAAGACAGTATATTTTTATATGATATTTTTTAAGTTTTATATTACTGAAAAATAGCCCCCCTTCCCCATACTATCCTTCCCCTCCATCCATTTTGCTTTTACTCAAATGTAATGAGATTCATGGATCAGTGAACTTATAAAGGATTCAAATTGATTGTCGAATGTTTTTAAATTCATCCAGTCATTTTAAAGTTTAAGGGTAGGATTCACAAAGAAGTAGTGCTCTGAGCATCTCAGTTGCACCAGCACAAATGAGATGCGCTGAGCCCAAACATTGGTATTTACAGATGATGCACCATAAGATGCTCCTGGTGCAGCTCCTCTGAGAATACCAATGATGCGCCCAACCCGTGATGTGCTGGCGCATCTCCTGGTTGGGCTGGGAAGGTGATGGGCTGGCGCATCTCCAGATGCGTTGTGCCCAAGTTTGGTATTCACAGCCCGACACATGCAAATGAGGCCATAAGACATGCAAAGTGCAATGGGGCCATGGGTGCCCTGCAAGGGCTGAGAGCAATAACCTAAAGAGTACTAACCCCCTGGTAGTCTAGTGGTCCTCTCCTCTCTGCCCATATCCCCGAACATCACATAATACTCCTTCAATTATCCCTGGTAGTCTAGTGGTCCCCCCTCCCTGCCCATATCCCTGAACATCACAAAATACTCCTTAAATTATCCCTGGTAGTCTAGTGGTCCCCCTTCCCTTCCCTGACCCGATCACATTGTCATAATAAAGTCCAAAGTATCCCTGGTGGTCCAGTGGCCCAACCCCCTCACCCACTCAGGCACCCCAAACCCACTCCCCCATCCCAGCATGGGCAGAAAGTTGGCAGGTAGTTCAACCCACCTGCAAACTAGCACAGCTGCCCGCTGGCTGAGCTATCAGTAAATGACAGCATACAGTACTCCTGTAAGCCCATTGGTAGACCGTGTTGACCAATGGGCTCACAGGAGTACTGTACGCTGTCATTCACTGACAGCTTAGTTAGTGGGCAGCCATGGTGGCTTGAGGATGGATTGATCTGCCAGCCAACTTTCTGCCCATGCTGGGATGGAGGGAGTGGGGTGGGGTGGGTGTGCCTGAGTGGGTGGGGGGTCCACTGGACCACCAGGGTTACTTTGGACTTTATTATGACAATGCGACTGGATCGGGGCAGAGGAGTACCACTAACCTACCAGGGATAATTGAGGGAGTATTTTATGATGTTCAGGGATACAGGCAGGGAAGGGGAGACCACTAGATTATCAGGGATAATTGAGAGAGTATTTTATGATGTTCGGTGATACGGGTGGGGGGAGGGTACCACTGGGCTGCCAGGGTAGGCAGGCTGCCATTCTTCTGTCTGCAGTACAGCAACCTGCCCGTGGGTGGACGCCCACTTAGGTCTACTTGTTCTGGGCGTAACTTTGGGAGGCAAAGGAAATTGAAGTGCTATTGTCCATATAAGTTAATCCCCCCTCCACCCCCACCCAGAGAGAAGACAATGGCAAACCAAGTGTACGTAATAAACATTGGCCTTTCCTCTTTTCTCTCCTGCTGGCTCAGCATGCTGTGATACTTGAAATATCAGTCCAAGAATGACTTCCAGATTTTGACTCCTGTAAGTTTTAGACTTCCACTAAAAATAAATTAAATGAGCCCCTGGAGAGTAGGAAATAATACTCTAAATATATACAGCAGCAATGGTAACAGTAGGTCTTTATTCCCCCAAATCCTGGTTAAAAAGGAAAGTTTTTATTCTCTTTTAAAAGCTTCCACCGAGGTGGCCTCCCTCAGTCCCCTAGGTAAGGCATTTCAGAGCAGGGAGTTGACTTCTTCAAAAGTACGATTTCCGGAAGACTTCAGCTGAGCTCGTCACCAAAAGGAGACCTTCCTCAGAGGAGCGCGAGGGGGGCATAAGGAGCAGACAGGATGCATGAGCTAAGCGGTCAGGGCCTAATTCATGTAGGGCTTTATAAGTTAGAAGATCAACGTTGAAGGTAACTTGCCACTTCACAGGCAGTCTGTGTAGAGTTGCAAATGTAATAGAGGTACCCCCACTCCCCCCCCCGAGGTACAGCACATTAAAGTAATTGAGCTTGGATGTCACAAATGCATGCACTAGGGTCATCAGGTCTTCATGAGGGATTAGGGATTTAATTCAATTGATATTCCTCCGATGGTAAAAGCCACTGTTAACTATGACCAACACCTGAGCCTCCAGTGTCAGTCATATGTCAAAAATGATCCCCAGGTTTTTCACCTTGGCAGAGGCCAACAGCCTGGAAGTCCTGAACCGAAGCACTGTCTCTTCTATGGCTATCTCTGCTCCCCCCCTTCTGACTCAGCTTGATCACCAGCACCTCAGTCTTAACCGGGCTAAGTCTCAGCCAACTAGATTCCTTCCATTTCTGGATCTCAACCAGACATAAATTAAGCACCTCAACAGCATCTGATGTCCCAGGTGCAAAGGACAAATACAACTGGGTATTATCCACATAACGGTGAAAACCCATATTGTATTGTCAGATGATCCTTCCCAGGGGCAGCATGTATACTGTGAACAGCTTGGGAGACAGGACTGAACCTTGGGGCATGCCACAATGTAGGGGTATCAGGGATGAAAAGGTACCCATTACCACTCTCTGCCTCCTGTCCTTGAGATAGGACTCAAACCAGGGGTGATAATGTCAAAGAGTCCATTGTATTTCCTCAGATGATCCAACAACAACCCTTGGTCCACAATGTGAAATGCTGAAAAGAGAGATCAAGGAGAACAAGAACTAACCATTCACCCTTGTCTCTTGCCCTGAGAAAGTCATTATGCACTCTAATTAACACCATCTCAGTGCAATACCCAGATCTAAAACCAGACTGAAGGGCTCATAGATGTCATGGGTTGAGAGGAGTGCCTCAAGCTGCAGCACAACAACCTTCTCAATCACCTTACCTAAGATAGGAAGTTTAGAGGCTGGGCGATACTTTGCTAGAACATCCAGGTTCAGAGATGGCTTCTTCAAGAGGGGTCAAACCAGTGCATCTTTCAATGCTGCTGGAAAGGCATCCTCTGACAGGGAGCACCAGACTATTCCAGCAAACATGACTCCAGAGATCCCATGCAGCTAACTAGAAGATGCATGGGGCCTGGGTCTAGTTCACAAAAGGTGGGCCACAGCTCCAAAATCACCTCATAGACCTCACCCATTGAGATTGGCCAAAACTCCACCCAGGATGGCTGAGTGCATTCCTGAGATCACTGCCTAATTCTGCCAGGCCACAACAGCCTGTCTGGAGAGATCCCAGCCTGAATAGAGGACACTCTGTCCAAGAAAGATCATGTGAACTCTTCACACTTAGCTGCTGACAATGTTCTCACTGACTGAAGACAGGCTGGATGTAATAACCTGTCCACAGTACAGAAGAGCTGAGCCAGTTAATTTCTCCCAGCCACAACCTCCCCAGATGGGAATGCTGCCTTCTTACAAGAGATTGCATTTGATATTAATTGTAATAAATCCTCAAAGCCAGTTTGTCCTCCTCGGCCCTGGGCCTTCTCCAGCATGCTGTAACCTCTGACCCCGGTCTTCAAGTCCCTATGCTTCCCATAAAACCATGGGGACCCTAAGTGTGAGACCCAGCGTCATACATGAATCGGTGCTACGGAATCGAAGGCCTCAATAACCACCCTGTTATAGGTTGAAACCGCATTCTCCAGTTCTGTTCCACAAGCTGCCAACATCTCCAGGATTTTCAGTATCGCCAGTAGTCCTTCTGGGCCAAGTCCTTTTAAAGGGTGGTACTTAAAGACATTCACCAAGTTCACAGCATCTGCGTTTGCACTGGAGAGATCAGTGCCTTACCTCACAGGATGTAAGTTGATGAGAAGATGTTCCATGATAGTGCCACCATTTAAAAGTAAAAATGCTTGTAATTTTACTTTCACTGCGTCCCGAGGACTTCCCGGTGTTAAGAGCCACCTATGCTCCACCCTCATGCTCAGCAACGTTGTGACATGACGCTAGGGAGAGCGTGGGGGCATGCGCCATTATAGTCTATGGGGGCACCTTTCAGATCATTTTTTTATATTGTAACAGTCAGTTTGTGATGAAACATGGGCACTGGTCGACTAACAAGGCCCTTGTTAGTTGACCAGTGCCCACGTTTCATCACAAACTAACCATTACAATATGAAAACATTATTCGAAAGGTGCCCCCCATAGACTATAATGGAGCGTGCCCCCATGCTCTCCCTAGCATCATGTCACAACTTTGATGAGCACGGGGGCGGAGACTGGGCGGCTCTTAACACTAGGAAGTCCTCGGGACTAGGCGAAAATAAAATTATGGGCATTTTTACTTTTAAATGGTGGCACTATTGTGGGACATCTTTTCATCAACTTACATCCTGGGAGGTAAGTCACCGATCTCTGGTGCAAACGCTGAGGCTGGCAAATCTCTTTAACCATCTCCACTGGGGGAAGACCACAGTGGGGACCCTAGAGGAGAACTTCACAGTGTAATGATCTGACCAGCTGATTGGATCAATCTTGAGGTTACTCACCTCGAGCCCAGGGAAAAGATCAAGTTCAAGGCATGCTTACATTGGTGAGTCGCGGAAGTAACAACTTGCGCTAGACTCAGTGATTTCATCCACTGAAGGAAATCCCTCTAAAAATGTGAGAATTCATTATTGACACAAGCATTGAAGTCACACAGAATAAGCCATCTGGATGACTCCAATACCCTTTCGGTGAAGAAGTCCATAATTTCCTGCAGTAGCCCCCTCCCCATGTCCCAGAAGCCAGTGCACCAAAAGGATCTGCTGCATGTGAACCCCCATGTATAGACACGCATACACACAATGAGGTTTCCCCCACTGAGTTCACAGTGAAGTTCAACCCAGATCTAAAGTAGATAGACCCCCCCCCACAATCCCTTCTTGGGCAGTGACCCATGGAGAATCCAACTGGGATCACTGCCTCCAATACCCAGCCAGATCTCTGTGATGCAAGCCAGATCGCGTGAGGAACCCAAAATAAGATCTGCCATAATGGTGGTCTTGTTCCTCACTGACCTCGCATTGCATAGTACTGCTCAAAGGGAGCAGAGTGAGGAAGCTTGCACACCGCCTACCTGCCCGCTTTACCCAGTGGGATCCCTAGGTATGGGAACCAGACACATCTCACCTCTCTCTAGTTCCCCTTTTCACCCCGGAGTGTCTGCTGGTCCTGACCATCCAAATAGTGCCCCCAATTGGAACTCCCCATACCCCACTGCCGACCTCATCGTTTCCTCCCAATCCCCATCTCCCTGCACCTATGATAGGCAGCCCGGGGGGGTCATAAAAGAGATGCAGATCAAGCAGCTGGGCAGAGGAGTAGTTAAGCCTACAGGGATCACAAACAGACCTAATACACATTGTTATAGCAAATTAACTCGAAAATTAAAACTTCAAACCCCACCCCAAACCCAATTCCAGCTCTTAATAAATAACAAAGTTCCACTCACACCATTAACCCTATTCACTCAAACCACTTCACACACAATTCTAATACAACACAGACCCTATAACACACTTATACAGTTCAACTTAACCTAGCCAAACACACACACCATATCAAAAAATTATTAAAACTGAAGCATTAAAACTAAAATTCAGTCTCAAAACTTTTGTATGTAACAGTGCCAATGATGTTCAATTAAACAAGTGCCAAGCACTTTGTACAGTTCATAAATATCAGACCGTATTCAACAATTCAACTGAGGAACACAAAAGTAGAGGGAGACCCCACAGAAAAGATTGTTCTGCTCTCCCCAGAACTCAAAACCAATATAAATGTAAGAACTCTCACTTCTGCCTATAAATAGCTAAAAAAACAAGAAGAGGTGCAGAGTTTACCTTGAGCCAGCAGACTCTCTCACCACTCACTGGCCCCACTAGGTCCATATCCCTGAAATCCCGAGACAGAGCTTACAAAATTCGGCTTGGTGAATATCCAACCTCTGGTGTCAGTGGGCAAATGAGAACAACCACTACAGGTAATCCCAGCTGCTTCAACACCGTCCTGTGACTTGGGATGAGACTCTCATCATCAGTCCTCTGGATAGGGGCACCATGGCTCACTCAAACTCCATCACTCTCCCAACACGGTCACCGTCCAAATGTGAACGTGTTCTTCTTAATAGCATCGGAGCAGCAAAATGCCAGAGCCACACACCTGTGGCCTCCCTTGCCCCCTCTGACTCCGCAACTCAGCCCAGGAACCACGGGAATGGACCACACACCACTACTGGACGCAAGATAAACCAGTCAGCAGCAGCTCCTCCAAGCCTTTCACACCTTCCACTCAGGTAAAAAAGCAGGTGGGTGAATAAAACAAAATGGCACTGAAATACACCAGCAACAACTGAAAAATGAAGAGACTAACACTCTTGTCACTGTCTCACTAGACTCCCTATCTACCCTAAAGGTGTCCTACTACTAGTACCCAAACCATGGTCTAAAGAGCATCTGCTGCCTCTTTTCTCTGGATCCCTCAGTGACAGAATCTCTCTGTTGTCCTGAGAGGAACCCATACTTATAGTGGAGATGCTCCAGTAGGCCGAAGCATTTGAGAGGTGGTCCCAGAGACCAGCACCAGTGGAGGACCTGGTGCCAACCAGACCTGGGGCTCTACAAAAACCCTTCCTGTCTCACAGTCATAGCCAGAATGCTCTCCTATTCCTGAGCTTCACATTTCCCAGGAACAACACCACCTTCTAGAACTTCTGGGGCCTTTTTTTTACTCTGGGGAGCATACAACTAGGAACACAGTATCAGGCAGGGGGAAAGTCAGTGATATTAGTGAACATTAGAGATAAACAGACTTTACAAAGCTTTGTGGAGTCTGTTTATCTCTAACTTTCATGAATGATTGTCCTGCAACAGACCCAGAGCATGTGTAGACTACTACAGCCTGCTTGGGATTTGGACCAGATTTGTGCTACTGATATTAATGAATTCTATATGGGGTGGGGAGTTTACACTCAGATAAGCCACTATATAACCTCATGGTACTGTACCTGACATTAAATAGCCAGGCCAGCCAGACAGGCTCACATTGTCAATTTTGGATACGGAACTACCCAGCACCTCTAGTTGATAGAACCCTTTAAAAGGCAAAGAAACACACTACTAAGTCTCGTCAGGTGCTCTGCATCCTCTTTAGCATACTGTGCCTTTAAGAAATGGTTAGTTCTGACTGGATTTATCATCTGCAGTATTTCTGGGCTATGAAAAGGGCTGAACTATGATTTTTTATAGCAGTCTCTGGGGGTATGCAATCATCCAATTTTTGTCTTTTTTTATTATAACTTTGGGCAATTTACGAGTGCTGGCTAGGGCTCGCTAGAGAATATATTACATAACACTTGTTGTGTCTGTGCAGCCTAAGAAAATGAAATAAAAAAAACACATAATTTCTGGAAAGAGAAAGAAAAAAGTGATTTCCCGGAAGTTATGAATCACTGGCTAACCACCATGTAATTTCCAGAAGCAGCCTCCAGACATCTGCCTAGCCAGTGCAAATCCTTTCCTCTGTAATTAACCATTCTTGTACATTGCTACTGAATTAAAGTACTCAGAGGAGTGGGGGAGCAAAAATGTAAGATCTCAAAGGTTCCTTGATTTTTAAATCACTATGAAAAGTGCAGACACATTTTCAGAAATGAGTATGAATGAAAAAAATAAGGTTAACTTAGGAAATAAAGACATGGCAAGCATTCTGGACATAAAAATTCTATAATTTACTTTTGCAATGCTGTGTGCTGTTTAATAACAGAAAGAAGTCCCATAGATACAATTTGCTGTACTGACGTTCTGTGACATTTGACGGCTGAAACAATATCCTAGAAAAATGGGCTTCTACCTTACTTATAGGCAGCTGTCAGAAGGACCTGTTTGGAAGCAATGATGCATAAATCTATTACAAATTATGGACTTTTTTTTTTTAGCCAGTCAGGGTGGCTTATTTGAACACATTCCCAGACTTCTGATAACCGTAAGAGACAGTACTATACATTTAAATATGGGGCCATATGTGGCCCCAAGTGACCGTTGCTAAGTAGTCTCAAGGGGCCTATAGCTAGTCATTTTACTTGTGCTATACTCAGTTTATTTTTTATTTTACAATTTTTTGCCAGGGAAGACACACTGTGGGAGGCAGTGGGAGTCTCAAGTCATTCCCTCTGCATTAATCAGAGTAAAGTTCATCAGAACCCTCTAATTCTCCTAGTGTAACTTATTTTCTAGTAAACCTTTTGCTTGGAGCTTCACTTTATAAGTGCAGTTCCTAAGTGACACCTTATTTTTCATTATTCTACTACATACTGTAAGAGAAGACAGGTGTCCATAACTCCTCCAACTGATGAAGAGGCATCCATGCCTTGAAGCACTGGGGTTGTTTGGCTCCAAGTCTTCAATTTATGGCTACCAGCACAGTGAGCACTACTTGTACTAACAACATGCATTAAAACATTTTTTGTGCATCACAAGCCTTGTGTGGGGCATGCTGTCTAGTTTGTCTTCAATTTCTGTTGGATTTGCTGGAGGTAGCACGGCACCCTACATAACTGATTTAGCATGCCCTTTGCTTGCTACATGGGGTCTGAAGACTTTCCTGCAGTGTTGCCATTTACTTGACTTTTGAGGAGCTGGCAGGGATGGAGATTGTCATGATGCAGCAAACTTTTAATTCGACGGCCTACTGGGTCAGTGGTAGCATTACCACCTGCCATGCTGGCTACCTGAGTTCAGCAGCTGGCTTGAGTAGCATGGGGTCTGCCCGGGGGGGGGGTCGATTGTCCCATGGACTGTTCTGCTCTCTCAGGTGGGTCTGGTTGCACCACTTACCCTGCCTCCAAGTAGAGGACTGGTGGTAGTACAGCAGGAGTGACCATGGTGGGGGGGGGACCACCATCAGACATGAAGCATGTGCATGCCTCCACATGCACATATGCCTATGTCACTGTATGACAGGCAGCACGGGAGGAATACATTAGTTGGAAAAACCTGAGTGAGCAGGATGATGGGTCAGGCCATCACAGGCTCCATACCACCGACTAGGCATCTTCTTTGGAGGAATATGGATTATGCATTGGAGAGGTCTGGCTGGACAGGACGGCTCCACCACAAGGGGAAATTCATGGGTGATATCAGAGAAGAGGTAAGCCCTAGAGATAGTGGGTGACGGACTGGGGGGACTGAGCCTGAATGGGGCCAGTTGGGCAATGGGGAACTAGCATAGAAACATAGAACGTGATTGCAGAAGGAGACCGTTTGATCTATCTAGTCTACCCTGGATTACCCTACCCCCTTATATGTGAGGGCACCCTTGTGTCTATCCCATGCTGTCTTGAAGTGTCCCACCGTCTTTGCTCCCACCACCCCTGGGGGCAGGCTATTCCATGCATCCATCACCCTCTCCGTGAAGGACTTCCTCACATTGGTTCTGAACCTTCCTCCTTTTAGCCTCAGATCATGCCCCCTTGTTCTGCTGTCCTCTTTGAAGTGGAAGAAATCCTGTGCTTATACTCTGTTTATGCCTTAATATATTTGAAGGTTGCTATCATATCCCCTCTCTCCCTTCTCTACTCCAGGGAGTACATGTTCAGTTCTCATAATCTTTCTTCATATGACATTTGCTGCAACCCCAGAACCATTTTTGTTGCCTTCCTCTGTACTGTTTCTAACCAGTCTATGTCCTTTCTGAGGTGTGGTCTCCAAAATTGGATGCAGTACTCCAGATGTGGCCTGACTAGTGCTCTATACAGCGGCATGACCACCTCTCTCTTTCTGCTCATGATTCCCATCCCTACACATCCCAGCATTCCACAGGCTTTGAGTGATGCCTTTTCACATTGTTTCCCCACCTTCAGGTTATTTGAAATCATGATTCACAGATCATGCTTCTAGTTGACGGCAGCTAGTCGTACCCCTCCCAAGTTATACTCCATCTTTGGGTTTTCTCTCCCTATGTGCATGACTTTGCACTTTTTGGCATTAAATGTCAGCTACCATGCTCCTGACTACTCTTCAAGTTTCATTAGGTCTGATTTCATGTTGTCCACTCCATCTATGGTGTCCACCCTGTTACATATCTTGGTGCCATCAGCAACTGAGCACACCTTCCCCTCCAGCCTGTCCGCAATGTCAGCTATGAATATATTGAAGATTAGCGGCCTCAGCATCGAGCCCTGGGACACACCACTGGTTACCTAACCCTCTGATGATACAATGCCATTTACCCTGTACCCTCTGTGTTCTGCCTTGGAGCCAATTTGTTACCCAATTTACCACTTCCTGTCTGACCTCTGTGTAGTCTAACTTCTTTATCAGCCTTCTGTGTGGAGCTGTGTCGAAGGCCTTGCTAAAGTCCAGGTAGACCACATCCACTGCACCTACGTTGTCCACAGCCTTGGTAGCCCAGTCAAAAAATTCGACCAGATTTGTTTGGCACAACCTTCCTGCCATGAATCCATGCTGTTTTGGGAATGCCATTATTCTCTGTTTGAGCAGTGACTCCATCAATTTTCCTACTATAGATGTGAGACTTACTGGCCGGTAGTTTCCTTACTCTTCCTTACTACCTGATTTATGGAGTGGGACTTCGGTTGCCCTATTCCAGTCCTCTGGTACCACCCTGTTAGCCCCTTCAGCTATCCTTTCCTCTATCTGGGCTTTGGCTTTTCTTATTCTTTTGCTTGCTCCTTTCATTTTTTCTTTGTATGCGTTTCAGTCTTTTTCATTCTTAGTTTCCCAGTATGTCATGTATGCCTTCTTTTTTCTTTTACTATGGTTGCCACATCTTTGGAGAACCATAGAGGATTTATTTTTCTTTTCGCCTTACTAACCCTCCTGGAACATTGGTCTGTGGCTATCCTGATTGCTTCCTTCAGTCTCTCCCACATGACTTCTACCTCTCCTTCTTCATCTTCAGTTGTTTTCTTTTAGGGTGGCTCTCATTTGTTGAAAGTCTGCCATCTTAAAGTCCAGAACCTTAGTTTTTGAGTGACAAGTGTCCTCCACTATGTTCACTTGGAAACTAAAAAGCTTTACAGGGAAAACATTTTAATTGGCTGGTGAGAAGTTTAGAACTTTATGCTGTCTATAGTGGGGCAAAGTTATCCTGACTTTACCAAATTTCACACAACAAATTTTTTTTTCTTTAAAAAAAAAACTTGTTTCTCAGTATGTAAGCCACCCTTACCCACTGTGCACGTCTCCAACCCCCAATTGTCCCGACCTTGAGAAATCTTTCCCTCAAGCCTGACACCTTTTAACACGGCTCCCTCCCACCACCCCCAACAGTCATGGTAATGCATCTATTGCATTTAGTAGTGGCCAGTAATATAAACCTGTTCCAAATCACATAATTTTAACCTCCCACTTCTACCCATCCTGTCAATTCCCTCTCAAATGCATAAGTACACCCTCACCCTACACCACCCTCTAGCACACAACTTCCTTCCCCCTAGCCCCCCAAAGTATAGGAAGCTCTTTAAAGATGTGTTAAAAGTAGAAAACTGTCCTGCCTCGGTGGAGTGATCATGCTCAATCTTCAGTATCTTGTATAGAAGAAATGAAATAACGTCCTCCTTTAGTAGTAACTCCTGATTAGTCACTCATCATCCAGTCAGGTGTTACTGATATAGAAGAATGTCATTCTATTCATTCTTTTCTGGAGAGGTGGTGTATAACACTGCCTCCAAATGTACCCCAACCAGACTGGACTCCCTCTTAAACATCTGTCATTTTGCCCCTGACTGCCCTGCTTGTACTGATAACTCACTGCTCCCTCTACTCCTCTCTCTCTTTCTGTCTCTCTCTCTCTCTCTCACCTGCATTTCAATGGCACTGGCAGCAGGTGCTCAATCCCACCACTGGTATCCCTTCCCCCTGCCCAGCTTTGAAATAAGACTGGCGGTAGGTGCTCAACCCTGACACTGGTATTCACTCTCCCACCTGACTTAGCTATCCCCCCCCAGTGGACACACTCTGATGCTGGGGTGCCCATGTCTGGTGATGACTAACAACACACCAACACTGGGGTGCCCAAACCCCAGTGTCAGTCCCTGAAATAAAATAAAAAAATCCTCATCCTCTGTTTTATTTACAAGAGCTGAAACAAAGAAAACCATCCATCAATATCTAGGCCCCCGACCCACCACTCTGTACCCACCTCCCCAAATCCTGCCACACCTCTCACCTATGAGGGCCCAAAGATGTAATTCTCTGTCCACCACTAAACGTCCTGCTCTTACCTAGGCCAACTGCGAACTGACTAAAAACAAGATAAGTTTGGTTAATGGTTTTTTAATGTGTTTTGAAGTTTTACTCATAACTTTGTTATTTTGCAACACATTTGCTCCAGATTTTCAACACAGCATTTTTTACTTCACCTCATGAACAAGGCAGTTGCAATTTTTCAAATTCCCTCCTCTCTGAAACATGTTTCCACAGTCATTCCACAAAATCACTTTTAGAATGGAATTTAAAAATTCTTCCTTAGGAAATTAACCTTGCATAACTTATCTGTACTAACAGGCTAATGTGAGGCTTTGCAATTAACTACTCTAACTAATTAATCATTCTTACTATACTTTATCCTGCCTGCCTGCCGTCAGTTACTATCTTTTTGGTCATCTTACAGAGTTATACTTAGCAGTAAGGTAACCTGGCAGAAATGTTACAAAGTGTTCCACACACAGTACAAGACACTCTGTAATTTACGCCTGATACAAAGACATAGCCTATCAGTATTTCAAATCACCTGCCCAACAGAGCAACAGGAAATAAGCATATCAAGAAGCCACTCTGCCTTCGATGAACATCCAGTCTTGTTCTAGTAAAAGCAGTGCTGTGTGGCCCCTTCTGACTAGCTACAATGAAGTGTCTCGCAGCTGACTCTGCCATGATTATGTTGCTTGAATGCCATTCTTCAGCACTGCCAAAGTTAGTTTTGCTCATGTGGCCCCCTTCAGAGCAACCATACTGGAATGTGCTGGGGCTGATTGTCCTATGATCACCTTGCCCTACTTATCTGTGACTGATGACCTCAGTGAGCCCCTCACTTAGCGGCTTATGGTAGTGGTACCCACGCTCCTCCTGTACTCAGCAGGTCTAAGGAGGAGAGATCAAAGAGGAAGCCATTCTTTCAACAGTTGCCCAATCCATTCCTAGTCTGACATATTTAGTTGTGAAATTCAAAAATCTATTCATGCTCGTGTGATCCGTCCTCAGTGACCACACTATAGCATGTTGCAGCTGGCCTCATACACCATATCCTGTACTAATGAGGCATCCACTGTCAGTCACAACTGGTGTCCTCTATGAGGCTCAAATAGAGAAATTGACAATAGTGACACCTACCCTCCTCCCATGCCTACTGAGTAAGAAGGATTGGTCAAGGAGACAGACACATGATCAGCCCCCCCAAAATTCTAGAGTGGTATCTCGTTAGAACAACATCAGGTCAAGCAAGAAGGCTATGTTAACAAAGCTTCATGTTAGCCTGCTTCTGCCTCTATTTCAGCCCCCCTCCATGGGGGGGCTAGAATGGCTACATGGGGGATTACTGTCACAAACTCTCAAAAACTGTGCTACCTTTCTACCTGCTCATGTGGCCCCTTCTGAGCAGCCACATAGTAGGACTGCCATGGCTGGAGAATCCTGCAGAGTTTATAGGGACACTAAGATGTCTGTAATGCAGCTGAGGCTGGTGACCTCTATGAGCCCCTCGTAGAGCAGCTCACAGTAGCAACACCACTTTACCCCAAGCAGCACATAATTGTCAAGGGGAATTGAGTTACTGGTGTTTGCAGAATTGGGCCTGACTAAGCTAGATACTAACTTGCACTCAGGCACAATGTCCGATTGGGCATTGCCCACTCTGTCTGTAACCATCATTTTTTTTAACTTTATTTTTTATTGCATTTGAATATAATACAAACAGTGTATACCGTTTTCAAGAAATGGCCTTTAACATACACAGACAAATGCACTGATCAGTAATACAGAAAGGGTGATACACATTTCTTTATGATACAACTCATGGGACTATTCAGTACTAAGTCCACAATTTTCCAGAGACATTAACACAGAGAAACCAGACTGCAGCCAATGCGCTGAACATTTTTGAATTAACGAAAACCTCCTTTTAATGTGGCTCAGACTATGTTTTCATTAATATTCTCAAGTTGTTTTTGTACATCAGTTGTTTAAAACCACTTCTGTTGGGACTAAAATGTATTTATTTAACTTTGTTGACAGGGTGGGCGCACTGGCAGCAAGTGCCTTTTTCAGGCACGACCTGGGTGCAGCAGCACGGATAGAAGGGTTTAATATAATACACTGGTCAAAAGAAGAAGAGACAACATTACAATTATGCTACATAGTAGCAGGCCAAGAAATATAAACAATATGTTGAATAGAGGATGCAAAGAGAAATGCGGGAGTGTGCAAGTAAACATGGATATTAGAAGATGCACATAGGAACTGAGGGGTGGGGGAACACGGGAGCTTGAGAGAGGAAGTGGGAGAGAGTAATAGGAGAAGGTCACTGGAGAGAGGGAAAAGAGGGGAAGATTTGGGAACGGAAAAGCAGGCGGGGGGTAAGTGCTTAGCTGGTTGGGGGGAAGAGAGTGAGTAAGTGCATAGCTGTATTGCAGGCACCAGGCAAAGAGGGGAGGGATAGGGATGGAAGGAAAAAATGGGAGTCAAGGAGGCAAGTATCATAGCTGAGGGGATAGATGAGCACTTAGGTGGGTGGATTAGAGGAAGCAGTGACAGGCTTGAGATGAGGAGTAGTGTGCTTTTAACAGCTTTGCAGAGGCTGAAGTACTAATAGCTTTTTTGATAGGTGGAGGTAATGAATTCCAAATAGATGTGTCACGGTAGCTAAAAGAGCACTGTCCCATGTTGGTACAAAACATGGGGACTTCAAGGTTGTTGTTAGTGGCAGAGTGGGACGAGGGGAGATCCATGAAGGAGACTTGATTATTTAGGTAAGCAGGGGTGCCAGTTTGTATAGTTTTCCTGACAAGAGTGGCGAGCGTCAGATTGGCTTTCAGGTCATGAGGAAGCCATTTTAGGTAGTCAAGGATCAGGCAGTGGTGCGCATTGGATCTGCTGCCAGAGGCAAATTTACTGATTTTGTAGTATAATGCATACTTTTTTTGTAAGGTGAACTTGTTGGCGATGTCAGTGACAACCGAGCCATAATCAAGGGAGGGGATGAGATTTGCCGTTGCAATCCGCATTGTGGCAGTGGGTGTTGGAACTGGCAGATTCTGTAGAGAGAACCAAATTTCTGGTGAAGGAGTGAGGTAGTGTGCTGAAGGTGGGACTCAAAAGACTGTGGAATTGAGGTAAATGCTGAGATGCTTGAAGGGCAAGGTCTTTACTAAGGGAGAGCCATTTGCTGTGAGAATGTAGAACATGGGGGGGTAGTTTATTAAGACTGTGCCTAGTCCCAAATAGCATGGAATGGGTTTTAGGAAGATTAAGGACCATTTTTTCACAAGCAAACCATTCTTGAAGCCTGGCAAGGCAGGAGCAGAGTGATTGGCTGACAATGTTGATATCTTTGTTGTGAGTGAAAAGAACTGCATCATCCACATACAGTAGGGTCCATATGGGTTTGCAGACCATGGGCAGGTTGTTAATAAAGATGGTAAAAAAAGAGAGGGGCTAGAATGAAGCCTTGGGGGACACCACTGGTGATGCTGCTTATTCTGCATAGGGTGTTTCCTATTTTAACAGCCTGCGTTCTGTAGGTCAGGTTATCAGTGAACCAGGTGAGTGCAAATGGCACAAGGCCTAGGTCAAATAATCTGTCTATTAACAACTTGTGTGAATTATGATGAAGCAGGCAGGCAGTACTCCCTGACCTTATGGAGCAATAGGTGTTCAAAAACAGCTGCAAATACTGATGCAAGTGCTGCTGAGCCTGAGACAGGGAGAGTGAGAAAGCAGCCAAGCTTCCTTGAATCAGGGAGATTATTTTCTAGACTACACTGAACTGAATTATTACTTTGTGGACATGTGTAAGTAACTAGTATTGATTCTGTTTTTGGGGAGGACTTGTCTTATTTTTAACTTTAATTTGCCAGGGAGGAACTGTAGCTGGGAGATGTTTGCAGTCAGTTGTGACTAGACCTGTTACTTAGCCTTTATGAAATAGGAGTCTGAAAGGAAGGAAGGCACTCCCCAGGGTGGAGGGTAAGAGTTGTAGGTGATTGTTTCTGGACGGCATAGGTTTACTCCCACCTACCCTTCCCCTCACCTCACCTGCCCTAACGCATAACTTCCTTTATAGCAGGGGCTCTGATATCACTTCCCCCAAACTGCAAACAACATATATCTGTTCATATCCTTAAAGGCACAGCAAACTTAATAGGGGGTAGAGACACTCACAAGCTTGCACACACTAAAACAAGAACAAAAAATGCATCTGTAACTGGAAGGGACACAGACATGTGGGGAGTGGTGCAATGCACTGGCTGTGGAGCAGCAGTCTTCCGGGAGACATTCTGGAGACTGCGTTGCTGCCCTATTTGCAGGCACCTCTCTGGTCTGAGGGAGGAGGTTGTTCATCTCCATGCTGACCTGGCAAGGATTTGGGAAACCTACTCCCCCACCCAGGGACCACCCAGGCCACCACCACTACCTCAGAGGTTGCCAAGAAAGAGGAGTGATTGGACCACGGTGGGCTCAGGGAGGGTGAGGGTGGTGGAACAGAGGCACATCCCTCCAGTTGTGCCTCTCCACAATTCATTCGCCACTCTGGTGAAGCATGGTTTCTCTATGGAGGCACCTGCAGTGGAGACCAAGGAGGATGCTGGGAACCTCCACAATGAAGACCCAAAGGAGGGTGACCCAGGAACCCACAGGGGAAGGAAACAACTCCTGGTGGGGGACTCAATTGTTAGGGGGTAGAACTGGGGGAGGGAGGGGAAGGGAAGTAAGGTGCCTGCCCAGCACCAAGGCTTGGAGGGAGACAAAACAAGTCCTCAGGATCGTGGGAGCAGTGGCAAGAGGCAGGGAGCTGGATGTCATTATCCACCTAGGGACGAAAGACCTAGCTGAGAATGGAATCAGAGCAGTGCAACAGGAGCTTGTGGAGTTGGGGAGGGGCCTTAGACAAGTAGCACACATGGTAACTTTCTTGGAAGTGCTATCTATCTATGGCATGGATGAGGCTAGGGCACTCCGCACCATGGGATTCAATGACTGGTTGAAAAGCTGGTGCAGAGCTCAGGGATTTGGCTTCACTGGGGACTGGGGCTCCACCTGGAGGGATGCAGGGTGATGGTCTGCATCTATCCTGGAGGGGAACCAGGATACTAGGTGATAGGTTTAAATGCTTCAATGGCAAGCATTTAAACTAGCCAAGGGGGGAGGCACTAAAGAGGAGAAGGGAAATCCTAGCCCCCCCAAAAAAAGCAGGGTAATTAATGAGGTAAATGCCAAGATAGAGCAGTCAATAGGGAGAAGGGCAGGGGTAAATGGAGAAAAAGACAAAGGCAGTAGGGACAGGGATGGGGCAAAAAGAAATAAAGCCATAAAAAAATAGAAGGTAATGAGTACCAATGCCTGTAGTCTAGGTAAAAATCTCCCTGAAATGGTGGCTTTGATGGAAGAGGGATGCCTGGATATTGTGGCAGTCACAGAAACATGGTACACAGAGAACCATGACTGGGATGTCAACATACCAGGGTACACAATCTACAGGAGGGACAGGGAGGGAAGAAGAGGAGGAGGAGTAGCTCTCTATGTAAGGGAAGATATCAAAGCAACAGAGCTAAAGGGTAAACAGGGAGGAGAGGAGGCACTGTGGGTCACCCTGGAGACTGGAAATGGCTCCACAATCCGCACAGGGGTTGTATACAGACCCCCGTCTCAGGGAGGAAATGGACAAGGAAATGATAGAAGGCATCCTTGGGATGGCAGAGAAAGGGGAGATATTGCTGATGGGGGACCTGAATATGACAGATGTTGACTGGAGCACCTTTGCTGCAGCCACATGCAAGAGCAGGGCCATTCTCGATGCCCTACAGGGGGCATGTCTCAGACAGATAGTTTTGGAACCCACTCAGGAGAGAGCAATCTTAGACCTGGTATTCTCAAATGGGGACAGAGAGAGGATCTCTGATCTTGAAGTGGGTAGCCATCTGGGAACAAGCAACCACCAAACAGAGTGGTTCACGATAACCTTAGCTGTGGAGTCAAGCCACACAAAAGTGAAGGTACTGGACTTCAGGAGGGCTGATTTTGTCAAAATGGGAGAGTGCATCAGAAAAGCACTAGCAAACAGGCAAGAAGGTGGGGTGGAGCAACAATGGGGAAACATCAAAACTTCCATCACAGAGGCAACAAGCCTTTGTGTGAAGCAAATAAACAAATCAAAATGAAAGAAAAAAACACTATGGTTCTCAAAAGAAGTGGCGGGGAAGGTAAGGGAGAAAAAGATAGCATTCAGGAAGTATAAGGAAACACAGAATGATCAGGACAGAGAACTGTACCAGTTAAAACAGAAGGAAGCTGGTAAGACAGTCAGAATAGCAAAGGCCCAAACCGAGGAAAAGATAACCAACTCAGTTAAGAAGGGGAATAAAACCTTTTATAGGTACGTTAGGGAGCAAAGAAAGACTAAGACAGGGATACTGAGGCTGAACAAAGAGGAAGGTGGTTGGGCAGAGAGCGACAGTGAAAAAGCAGGGATACTGAATGAATACTTCTGCTCAGTATTCACAATGGAAAAGCAGGGGAAAATACCTAATTCGGTCAATAGAAGCACTTTGGATAGGGGGGTTGATATTAGTCCTTTCATAGAAGAAAGGGTTCTGTAAGAACTCTTAAAACTGAAGGTGGATAAAGCAATGGGGCCTGATGGGATTCACCCCAGAATTCTAAAAGAACTAAGGGAAGAACTAGTAACACCACTGACTACTCTTTTTAATAAATCATGGGAGGATGGTGTGGTACCTGAGGACTGGAGAAGGGTGGACGTGATTCCCCTTCACAAAAGTGGGAGCAAGACAGAGGCAGGAAACTACAGACCTGTCACTTTGACCTCAATAGTAAGGAAAATGATGGAATCACTTCTGAAGGAAAGAATTGTTGAGTACCTAGAGGCCAGTGGGGCATAGGACCCAAGGCAGCATGGATGCACAGCGGGAAGGTTATGTCAGACAAATCTAATTGATTTCTTTGACTGGGTGACCAAAGCAGTAGACCAGGGAGGGGCTGTGAACATGGCCTACCTAGACTTTAGCAAGGCATTTGACACAGTCCCACACAAAAGATTAATAAACAAATAAGCCAGCCTGGGAGTGGGTCCCAGGGTAGTAACCTGGGTAAAACACTGGTTGGACAACAGGACACAGCGGGTAATAGTAAATGGAGTCCACAGTGAAGAAAGGAGGGTTACTAGTGGGGTACTGCAGGGTTCAGTACTGGGGCTGGTCCTTTCAATGTCTTTATATGTGACATTGCAGAGGGACTGGAAGGCAAAGTATGTCTCTTTGCAGATGACACAAAGATCTGCAACAGGGTTGATAAACCAGGTGGGGTGGAAAGGATGAAAAGGGACTTGGCAAGGTTGGAGGAATGGTCAAATGTATGGCAGCTTAGATTCAATGCAAAGAAGTGCAAGGTAATGCACCTGGGAAAGAAAAACCCAGGGCAAGAGTACACAATGGGGGGTGAGATACTGACAACAACAAAAATGGAAAGGGACCTGGGGTAGTCATATCAGACGACCTAAAGGTGGGCCAGCAATGTGAGAAGGCAGTAAGGAGGGCTGGGGGATACTGGGATGCATAGGGAGAGGCATCACCAGTAGAAAACAGGAAGTTGTTGGCCCTCTGTACAGACAGTTGGTAAGACCACATCTGGAGTACTGTGTACAGTTCTGGAGACCCCATCTCTGCAAAGACATAGACAGGGTGGAGGCTGTCCAGAGGAGGGCAACCAAAATGATGCAGGCTCTGCATCAGAAAACATATGAAGAAAGACTAAAGGAACTAAATATGTATAGCCTCGAGGAAAGGAGGGAGAGGGGGGACATGATAGAAACGTTCAAATACCTCAAGGGAATCTACAAAGTCCAAGAGGGTAGCATCTTTCAGAAAAAGAGATGTGCAAAAACAAGGGGGCACAATTTGAAGATAGAGGGGGACGGCTCAGAGATAATGTGAGGAAGTATTTCTTCACTGAGAGGGTTGTGGATACTTGGAACAGCCTTCCTAAGGAGGTCGTAGAGTCAAAAACAGTGGGGGAATTCAAGAATGCATGGGACAGACATAAGGCAATTTTAGTGAGGGTAGGAGGAAGTAGGCTGTTGGTTAACCAGGATCTGCAGCTTATCCGTTAGGTAGGGAAATGGGTAGACTAGGTGGGCCAAGCGGTCCTTATCTGCCGTCAGATTCTATGTTTTTATGTTTCTATGTTTCTATGATGAAAACCTGATCTGAGCCATATTAAAAGGAGCGCTCCTTTTATTATTTCAAATGTGAAAAAAAGTACTAAAACAGACTCAAACTGTGGAAAAAGGGTATCAAACAAGTCAGGAGATGAGGCAATCAAACAGAATACAAAAGTATTGGTCAAAATTTTCACCACTATCATGCGCTGCTGCTTTAACCCAGCCCTTTGACTGTTAGATTTCTTGCAAAACAATGAGCACGTCACAGGCTTTCGCCAAACTCGGAATAGTGCTGTGAAGTAAATCACATTATTTAGCATTGCTAAACTGATTAACATTTACGTCAGCACCAAAAGCTGTCACAGACACCTACCTGATAAACTGATGTGCAAAAAACGATTTCACTCAATGCAAAGACTAAAGCATCTTTATACTTAATTGCCAGACTGGAGAGTTACTTCACGCGCTGTGAGGCAAGAGACTACCTCCTTGTGTAGGCACAGCCATTATAGAAATGAGACAGAAACACATTCCCCTGGCCATCAGAGCTACCTCCCGCACTTACAGTGTTTCCAATTATCTGGAACAGCAATCACTTGCCATCTGCATCTGCAGTGTATTCGTTGGACACAAAAGCTTGCGGGATGATAAACAATTTTTCAATGCATGTTCCTGCAGTTCTCAGATCTGAAAAGAGTACATATTTCCCCCTATTGTGAACTGCAGGCATGCTGGGAAGCTGAGTCAATACTGTGGCAAATAAATAGGCTGGGAAAAAGAGAACTTTATTGTTATCCAGTGTAAGCTGTGCATGTTCCCTAGCAGCACAAAGGTTTTTATCCTGTATCATTGATGAGTCACTCACAATTTGGATGGTGCAAGGACCTTCGTCCGGTGATTGGGCCCACCTGGGTGTGATCCTGTAGGTGCGCATGGTGTTTGGTGCAAATCCCAAGCTGACAGCTTCAGAAAACCACCTCTCCATGAAGGTTGCTGGGTCCTCCCCCTCAGTCCCCATCCAGCACCCTCACATTAGTCAGCCTTACAATCTTTTCTAAATGCTCCAATCTCGATTTCTTTATTCATTGTTCTTTAATTGAGTCCACCATTACTACCAGTGCTTTGCCACCCCATTCAAGCTGAATCATCCACTTTGATTGCAGTTCTCTCCACAGTAGCCTCCACAGTAACCATGGGCTCTGTGTAAGAGTTTAACTTCTTGACTATTTTTTGGACAGACTGTGTGAGGAGATTGACAACTCACTGAAAAGGCTCCAAAGTAGCTGGTCCGCTGGCACAGTCGTAGTGCTACTGCTTGCAACGCTGGTGACCCAGGTTTGGGAATGATCCCAGGCCATTGAAGGGCCAGCCTAAGGGAGGAGGATCAAGTGTCCCACAGAACACTTTCCTCCTCCTCCAGGGATTTTAGGCATCATATCCCATCAAGGTGCCGACTGAATGTTGGCACCACAATAAGGCTGCCGCAACAAGGGTGACAGGGAAAGGGTCAACCTTGAATTTAGATAGCCCCTCACTCATGTTACCCTTTGTGCCCCCACAGCTTCTACCCCCTCTGGGGCATGCTCACCCTGGAGGAGGTTATATTTAGTTCAGTAGGGTGCAGGGGGTGAAGCCCTGGGAGGGCGCTTTGGCGCTGTAACTCCTGGGAGATGAAATGCCTGGTGCTATCATGCCAGGTGGCATTTTGCCTGTGCCATAATCGGCATCAGCAAAATGCATGTTGCTGCAGCATGGGAGAACCATTAGGCATCGCATCCCACTTCTCTAGCAGTAGCTGGATGACCACAGGTGGTGGTGTAGCGGATATGTGGTTGGAAGGCAGGAACCACTGGAGCGTGCCCATAGGTTGGCTGCATCAGCCTTTGCCAGCAGCCAATCCTGATGCACACTGCTGGTGAAGGGGTGGAGAGAAAATGGGAAACAGTGTGCACATTGCCAGGAAGATGAAGCAACACCAGCGACCCACTCCCACACCAGATCCCAGCTGGGGCACTCCTGGAGTAGACCTGCATCTTCACCTCTGCCTCCACTGACCAGATGACTGCAGGGAAAAAAATGCTGAAGTGACTGAAGGCATAACCAGCCCCAGGGGGTAAGCTGGGTACAAGGACCAGGAGTTGCCTCAGCAGGATCTCGGTAGAAAGGGTAGCTTGCTTGGGATAGGTGAAGGAGATCCTAGCTTGTGACCAGAGGAGAATAAACAATAGCTGAAAAAAAGAAGACTCCAATGTGGCTGCTGAATCTTCTGTTAGTGCCTGCGATTGTGCGGTGGTCAGTGACTTGTAAGGCTCTACTTAGGCTAAGTCCATTTTTGCAGCATTCCATGGTTGACTCATCATGAAAAAGAAGCCAGCAAGTAATAAACTAAGATGATTGCTATTGAATGATGTTGTTTTTGATGACACTGTACTTCGAAAACAATAAATTTAACCTTAATAAGACCTTCTAGCTCCACCCTTCTGGTTTGTCACCATCATACCTGACCCTTGGAATGTATGATAGGGTGTTGTCCCACTTAGTTGGCTGCCATCTGGCCTGACCAACCCACATGAACTGAGGTGGCTCTGTGCAGAGATACCAGAGGTTGCCCATACAAGACCTGTAATATCCCAGACCACATACAGCAGAAGATCCTTATCTGTCTTCTCCAGCCATAGGGAGTGGCATACAGGGGCTAGTTCTTTTCAAGCATGCAAGGAGTTACTACCTTTAGGTGCTCTTGGTGGTGTGGTCTAGTGAGCACAGCGCAGTACAGTAATTATAAGGCTCACATTACAATCTCCAGCTCAGGAGGGGTGACTCAGTACATGATTTTATAATCCCCAATCCAAAGTGGGGACTCAGTGCATGAACCTGAGTGGTGTCTATGCTATTCCCAGTTTGGGGGTATTTCATTACTCGGGCACAGGAACAAAAGAGTGGTACCCAAACTTGTGGACTCAGCAGAACCCCTACTTTCTTAAACAATTTCCTGAGCGGAAATGTACACATAGTGCATCTAACACCAGGTGGATGCCAAGTAAGAGCATTACTGGGGGACCCCCGGCAGCACTGTTATATGTGTGGACACAGCCCCTCTCCTTAACTTGACCTACCTACCTACCTCAAGATCATCAGTGTAACATAAGTAACACTGGATCTTCCAGTGCAGTTCACCTCAGAACACCAGTGAGCTGCATTTTTCTTCTGTTCTCAGTACACTTTCATTCTGGCCATCTGGGCAGGCTATATAGGCACCAGCATCAGCAACTGCCAGCAGCAAAGAGTAAGATACTTCTGAGGCATCTTCAGCCACACTCACTTGAATTTCTCTGACCCCGCCCAAGGTGGGGCCTTATAGTCCACCATACATACCTCCCTATGGTTTTGCTGCCTCTCCATACGTACCCCTCATGGCAGGGGAAGGGGACTAGAAGAGAATATGACCACAGTAGATCCTAGTGTTCAGGTGCTCCATGCATATGTGCAAACTGACCTACCATACTATGCATAACTAGTACAATAGTGCACAGGCACCTGGTCAGTGTCCATCTAATTTCACAATCAATCGGTACCTATAGACTAGTACTCACCACTACCATGTTAGAACAATGGAGAAACAGAAGCGGTGATGACGTACTCGATTAGGGTCACCCCCTCAGACCAAACTAGAACCATCAACTTACCAGTCATACCCTTCAATCACTTTGAAGAACAATACTGGTCCAATCCACAGTGGAGCCTGGTCTCCAGCCACACCATGACAACATAGAACCCCCTGAGCAACGCAGTTATGTACAGTATAATATTTAATATGCATCTGGGGACAATATGTATTCCAGCAGGGTGTAGGAATGTCAGTCACCCACTGAACTGTATAGCACATAATATGACCTTACCAGAGCAAGGGAAAGGATTAAGACTTCTTTTGGCTAGGCAGGTTGACTGTGTGTTGTTATTTTTATTTTGTACTCACAGGGATTGTTACTGTTTGTTGCTAACATTTTATTGCTTTATTTTTCTCTGATTCAAATTGTTGTTGCTGGGTATACCTTCTGCTGCATTATTACAAGGTGTGCCTACAGGTGTGTGCTAACAGATTACTGCCATGATCTTCTGATTCAAATTGTCTTTTGCAAGGTATATCTTCTGTTACTGCTTTATTTTTCTCTGTAACAAAGTGTTTCTTACAGGGTATATCTTCTGTGAAATTATTACAGGTGGAGCTTTACAGGTTTTACAGTTTTATCTATCATTAGGATAAGCTTTCAGGGTTACTACATTTGTTGCTGACTGATTGTTTCTGCTCTTACCTCCTTGTTTCTTTCATCCGTGGTTCTTTTTCAGCAGGGGAAAGACCCAACCACCCACCCCCATCCCCAACCACCCCACACTACACTGCTTTAATAGGGTAGCACAGTAGTGACATTTCCTGTGGCAAAGCAGGAAGGGGTGAATCAGTGGGGTATCCACACGGTGACCTCATTTACAGGGGCACTAGTAATTTAACTTGTTATAACAAGTTATACAAAAACAAACAAAACACAAAATCAAACTTTTGCTTTCATTTTCTTCCTTATAATTACTCTGACCAGGTTATAAACCCAGCAACTTATCTGGAATGGATATCATTAACTGCAGGTACTGTGGAACACTTTTCAGAAGGGCAGTTTTACAGGAGTTAGGACACTGTCCTACATGCTGAGCCATTGGAGATCTTAGGGCTCAGCTCCAGGCAGCATGGGCAGAGATTGCGCGCCTCAAATTTCATATTCAAGAGGAAATATAAGAACCACCTGCCATTTCCCCAACATCGAACAGAAGCACCTTGACCTCAGAGGGTTGTTGGTCTGGGAGGTTGGCAGGTGGTTAGGAGGGGCAAACCAGGTGCCCCATCACTCGGTGCTCTCCAACATATTACCTGCACAGACCATATAAAAACTACAAACAGGTATCTGCCTCTATCTCCAAAATCAAACAAAGATGCAGAGGACACTGCAGAGCAGAACGCTGCAGCACAGGAGCTAGCACAACAAAACTCACCCAAAACAGGAACCAAAACAAAAAAAGCAAAAAGGAAATCCAGAAAACTTCTGATCATAGGAGACTCCATGATTCGGGGAGTTGATACCTATCTCCGGGGGTAATGGTCAGATGTCTCCCTGGTACATCAGCATGGAGAGACACTGACTGCATTGCTAAAATTGTTCAGGAAGCAGGAGAAAACATTGACATCCTGGTACACATAGGGACTAATGATCTCGCCAGCCGGTCAGTTGTGGAGGCCAAGAAACACCTGACCAGGCTGGGTGACAAACTATTATCCATTTAGTCCGGCATCTCCTTCTCTGAGATCCTGCCAGTCTGGGAGAGGGGGGCAGATGGATGGAAGGTCAAAGAAGGGGAGATAGGGGAGCTAAACATGTGGCTCAAGGGCTGGTGCCAGGAAAAAGGACACAAATTTGTAGGGAACTGGCAAGAGTTTTGGGAGCAAAAGTTCTTTAAATTTGATGGACTGCATCTGACTAAAGAGGGAGTCAGTGCATTGGGGCAGAAGTTTGATGTCTTTGCAGAATATTTAAACTAGCAAATGGGGAGAGGGGTGCAGCACCCCATAAGTCGAATGGGAAGAACACCCCTCCCTCCTCAGCTAGTGGTCAAACAGGAGTTCAGCATGTTTACAGTTCATTTGCATCACCAGGTAAGGAAAAAGGTCCAGCTCCCCATATGACACAGAGGGGAAACGCCAGACCTCACCTAACAACTAACACATCGAAATCTGGTGAATGGAAAATCATGTACACAAATGCTCGCAGTCTGGGAAACAAGATCTCAGACCTGCAGTTAATAATGACAGAGGCTAAACTGGACATAGTATCAATTAGCAAGACGTGGTTTACCAGTAACCACACTTGGGAGACTTCAGTACCTGGCTATGTACTTTTCAGAAGAGACCGAGGTGCAAAAAGGGAGGAGGGGTGGAGTGGCCCTGTATGTCAATGAAAATATCAAAGCTACAGAAATTCAGAATACACATAAGGAGCCAGAAGAACTGTGTGTCACCCTGGAAACAGGAAATGGGACAGCCATAAGAACTGGGGTTGTCTACAGGCCCCCAGACCAGGAGGAAGACAAAGACACATTACTGTTAGATGATATACAAAACATGACAGCTAAAGGGGAGGTTCTGATAATGGGAGACTTCAACATGCCAGATACAGATTGGTCAATACCAGCAGGAACATCTGCCAGAATTAGACACATCATGGATTCCCTGCAGGGGAGGGCCTCAAACAACTGGTACAACAACCCACAAGAGATAGGGCTATCCTAGATCTAGTACTGACTAACAGGGAAAGGATCACAGATCTCCAGGTAGAAGGTCATCAGGGGGCCAGTGACCATCACATGGTATGGTTCAATTTGGCCACTACAACTAAATCATAGAAACATAGAATCATAGAATTTGACGGCAGATAAGGACCGCTTGGCCCACCTAGTCTGCCCATTTTCCTACCTAACAGATAAGCTGCAGATCCTAGTTAACCAACTGCTTTCTTCGTCCTTCCCCCCACTAGGACTGCCTTATGTTTGTCCCATGCATGCTTGAATTCCCCACTGTTCTTGACTCCACGACCTCCTCAGGGAGGCTGTTCCATGCATCCACAACCCTCTCTGTGAAAAAATACTTCCTCACATTACCTCTGAGCCGTCCCCCCTCTATCTTCAAATTGTGCCCCCTTGTCCTTGTACATCTCTTTTTCTGAAAGATGCTACCCTCTTGGACTTTGTTATTCCCTTGAGGTGCTTGAAAGTTTCTATCATGTCCCCCCTCTCCCTTCTTTCCTCAAGGGTATACATATTAAGCTCCTTTAGTCTTTCTTCGTATGTCTTCTGGTGCAGACCCAGCACCATTTTGGTTGCCCTCCTCTGAACAGACTCCACTCTGTCTATGTCTTTGCGGAGATGGGGTCTCCAGAACTGCACACAGTACTCCAGATGGGGTCTCACCAACTGTCTGTACAGAGGGATTACAACTTCTGTTTTCTACTATTGATGCCTCTCCCTGCATCCCAGTATCCCCCAGCCTTCCTTACTGCCTTCTCATTGCTTGCTCACCTTTTGGTCATCTGATATAATTACCCCAGGTCCCTTTCCATTTTACTGTTGTCAGTATCTCACCCCCAATTGTGTACTTCTTCCCCTGGTTTTGTTTCAGGTGCATTACCTTGCACTTCTTTGCATTGAATCTGAGCTGCCATATATTTGACCATTCCTCCAACCTTGCCGAGTCCCTTCTCATCCTTTCCACTCCATCTTGTGTATCAACCCTGTTGCAGATCTTTGTGTCATCTGCAAAGAAACATACTTTTCCTTCCAGTTCCTCTTCAATGTCACTCATAAAGACATTAAAAAGGACCGGTCCCAGTACTGAACCCATACGGTACCCCGCTAGTAGTAACTCTCCTTTCTTCACTGTGGACTCCATTTACTACTATCCTTTGTGTTCTGTTGTCTAGCCAACTTTTTATCCAGGCTACCACCTTGGGACCCACTCCAAGGCTGGCTAACTTGTGCATTAATCTTTTGTGTGGGACTGTATCCAATGCCTTGCTAAAATCTAGGTAGGCCATGTCCACAGCCCCTCCCTGGTCTACTACTTTGGTCACCCAGTCAAAGAAATCTATTAGATTTGTCTGACACGACCTTCCCATCATGAATCCATGTTGCCTTGGGTCCTGTGACCCACTGGCCTCTAGGTACTCAACAGTTCTTTCCTTCAGAAATGATTCCATCATTTTCCCTGCCACTGAGGTCAAACTAACTGGTCTGTAGTTTCCTGCCTCTGTCCTGCTCCCACTTTTGTGAAGAGGAATCACAACCACTGTCCTCCAGTCCTCAGGTACCACCCCATCCTCCCATGATTTGTTAAAGAGAGTAGTCAGTGGTGTCACTAGTTCTACCCTTAGTTCTTTTAGAATTCGTGGGTGAATCCCATCAGGCTCCATTGCTTTGTCCACCTTCAATTTTATTAGTTCTTTCAGAACCCTTTCTTCTGTAAATGGACTGGTATCGACCCCCATCTTCAGAGTGTTTCTCTTGTTTGGTTTAGGTACCTCCCCCTCCTCTTCCTTTGTGAATACTGAGCAGAAATATTCGTTCAGTATCCCTGCTTTTTCACTGTCACCCTCTACCCACATTCCCTCCCCTTTATTAAGCCTCAGTATCCCTCCTTTGGTCTTTCTTCACTCCCTAATGTACCTATAAAAGGTGTTATCCTCCTTCTTAACAGAGTTGGCTATCCTTTCCTCGGTTTGGGCCTTTGCTATTCTGACTGCCTTCCCAGCCTCTTTCTGCTTTAACTGATAAAGTTCTCTGTCCTGCTCCTTCTGTGTTTCCTTATATTTCTTGAATGCTATCCTGTTCTCCTTAACCTTCCCTGCCACCTCTTTTGAGAACCATAGCGTTTTTTTCCTTCGTTGTGTTTTGTTGATTGCTTTATACAAAGGCTTGTTGCCTCTCTGATGGCTGTTTTGATTACTCCCCATTGTTCCTCCACCCCTCCTTCTTGCCTGTTTGCTAGTGCTTTTCTGAGGCACTCTCTCATTTTCCCAAAGTCAGCCCTCCTAAAGTCCAATACTCTTGCTTTTGTATGGCTTGATTGTATGGCTGTTTATCATGAACCACACTGTTTGGTGGTCGCTTGTTCCCAGATGGCTACCCACTTCTAAATCTGAGATTCTTTCTCCATCCCCATTTGAGAGTACCAGGTCTAAGATTGCTCTCTCCCAAATGGGTTCCAATATTAGCTGTCTGAGGCATGTCCCCTGTAGGGCATCAAGAATGACCCTGCGCTTGGATGTGCCTGCAGCAAAGGTGCTCCAGTTAACATCTGGCATATTCAGGTCCCCTATCAACAATATCTCCCCTTTTTCTGCCATTCTAAGGAAGCCTACTATTTCCTTGTCCATTCCTTCCCCCTGAGATGGGGGTCTGTATACAACCCCCATGCGGATTGTGTTGTCATTTCCTGTCTCCAGGGTGACCCAGGTGCCTCATCTGCTCCTGTTTACTCTTTAGTTCTGTTGCTTTGATCCCTTCCTTTACATGAAAGCTACTCCTCCTCCTCTTTTACCCTCCCTGTCCCTCCTGTAGATTGTGTATCCTGCGCTGTTGACATCCCAGTCATGGTTCTCTGTGTACCATGTTTCTGTGACTGCCACAATATCCAGGCAACCCTCCTCAATCAAGGCCATTAGTTCAGGGAGCTTGTTACACAGACTACGGGCACTGGTATTCATTACCCTCCACTTTTTGATGGCCTTACCCCTTTTAGCCCCATTTCTGTCCTTACTGCCTTTGCCTTTTTTTACATTTACCTCTGTCCTGCTCCCTAATGACTTCTCTACCTTGGTGTTTACCTCACTAATTACCGTGTTTTGTGGGGGGAGGCTGGGATTATCTGCTCCTTTTCAGTGCCTCCCCCCTTGGCTAGTTTAATTGCTTGCCAATGAAGCATTTAAACTTCTCACCTAGGATCCTGGCTCCCCTCCTGGACAGATGCAGACCATCGCACCAGTATAGGTCTGCATCCCTCCAGGTGACTCCCCAGTCCCCAATGAAGCCAAAACCCTGAGCTCCATACCAGTTTTTCAACCATTCATTGAATTCCTTGGTGAGGAGTACCCTAGCATCACCCTTGCCATATACAGGCAGCACCTCCGAGAAGGTTACCGTATGCGCTACTGGTCTAAGGCCCCTCCCCAACTTGACAAACTCCTCTTGCACTGCTCTGATCCCATTCCTTGCCAGGTCATTTGTCCCTAGGTGGACAATGACATCCAGCTCCCTCCCTCCCTCATGCAGCTGCTCCCATGATCCTGAGGATTCACTTCCTGTCCCTCCAAGCTGTGGCACCAGGCAGGCACCTTACCTCCCTCTCCCCTTCCTCCCCCATTTCTACCCCCCTAATGATTGAGTCCCTCACCAGGAGTTGTTTCCTTCCCCTGTGGGGTCCTATGCCACCCTCCTGTGGGTCTCCTTTGTGAAGGTTCCCAGCATCCTCCTTGGTCTCCACTGCAGGTGCCTCCATAGAGGAACCACTATCCACTAGAAGAGCAAATGAATTGTGGAGAGGTACAGCTGGAGGGATGCAACTCTGTTCCACCACCTTCTCCCTCCCTGAGCCCACTCTGGTCTAGCCTCTCCTCTTTCTTGGCAATCTCTGAGGTAGTGGCATTGGCCCTGGTGGTCCCTGAGTGGGAGAGGAGGTTTCACAAATCCTAGCCAGGTCAGCCTGGAGACGGGCAACCTCCTCCCTCAGACCAGAAAGGTGCCTGAAAATAGGTCAGCATTGCAGTCTCCAGAATGTCTCCCAGAACACTGCTGCCCCATAGCCATTGCACTACACCACTCCTATCATGTCTTATTCTGTGTTCCCTCTCCTGTTTCTCTGTATGCTTACTCTATCCTGTCCTTACAACTCTCACCCTTCCTGTTCTGGGACAGCAACTTCCTATATTCTTCAGTAGCCTCCTTCTTTCTTGCTCAGTGTCAGACCACCAGCAGCTGGGGGTGGGGGTGAGTGAGCTACTTTTTTCCTTTAGGGTTGACAGAACCAATGTTTCTCTATGATCCTTCCCTTCCTACTGCCAAACAGGAAGTTCCTGTTGACAGTCAAATCCAGTGGCTATAAAAGTAGAACGGGCTTAGGGTGGGTGGGATGGAGGGCAATTAGTAAGAAAAAAGGCTAGGAACAGGAAGTTGTAATTTGAGTCACCTGCTTTTATAGCATCTAAGCCACACCCCCAATTAAGCTGTCTCTCCTCCTACTGGTTTAGCAAAGTAAGCTGATACCGTATCCTTCCCAGCACAGGACACACACTGACTTTCTTTCTTTTCTTTCTTTTTTTTAACCCTAAATAAGACCCCTTCTACTTCTAATAAAGTATGTGTCTGCTTAATCTCAACAGACACTGACTCCTGCTGAGATATAAGTGTTAAATTAATAAGAAAATGTAGCTTCATTTAGTTAGCTGCTTTCTGCTCTACAAGCAAGGCTAGCAACAGGAAGTAGTAATTTGAGTCACCTGCTTTTATAGTGTCTAAGCTACACCCCCAATTAATCTCTTTCTCCTCCTACTGGTTTAGCAAAGTAAGTTGATACAGTACCCTTCCCAGCACAGAACACACATTGACTTTCTTTCTTTTCTTTCTTTTTTTTTACCCTAAATAAGACCCCTTCTGCTTCTTTTTTTTTTGCGTTATCTCTTTCTACCCCTACATGCTCCATGGCAGCCACTTCTTCAGGCTTGCCAAGGCAGTCCTTCTGTCCTCTGAGATTCCACCTCAGATCGCAGCCGATCCCCAGGGTGACCCGGTGTAACCCTTCGCCAGATGGGTCCCCCTCCTCCGAGGGGGAAGGCACCAGCTAAGAGGCAGACCAGCAGTCCATTTTAGCCCCAGGGATGCTGCTGAGACAGAGAGCTCGGTAGGATCTTGATGGCCTCAGAGCGCCAGGCAGCCATCATCCAGCTACTGTGAAGCAGTATTTCCACTTTTCTAGTTACTCCCTCTTTCTTACATGCATCAGTAGTGCTCCTGGTCTCCACCAGAGGCCACTGTGGCATGACAAGACCCCACTACCCACTCCCAGGAGAGGAGAGCAGTTCTATGGACACTCGATCTTCTCCCGCCCCTGCCAGCCCCCAACAACCCGAGTCCATTCCCGAACCCGGGTCGTCAGAGTGGGATGAGGTAAGGTGCCAATGCCTTAACCCTCTGCACCACTGGGCCGGCGACCCCTTCTACTTCTAATAAAGTATCTGTCTGCTTAATCTCAACAGACACTGACTCCTACTGAGATATAAGTCTTAAATTAATAAGAAAATGTAGCTTCTTTTAGTTAGCTGCTTTCTGCTCTACAAGCAAGGCTAGCAACATCCCATTCCAAGACAAAAATATGGGACTTCAGAGGAACTGACTTTGATAAGATGGCCAACAGAGTTAAGCTAGCCCTGGCAAAAAAGAAATACAGGTAAGTGGGTACAGGCAAAGTGGGCAAGCATTAAGGATGCAATACTTGAAACAACATCCCATTGTGTTATAGAGAAAAGGAAGTGCAAAAGAAGAAGGAAACCACTTTGGTTCTCAAACACAGTAGCTGAAAAGGTCAGAGCCAAAAGGCTGGCCTTCAGGAACTATAAGGGAACACAGTGGGATGAAGATAGGGAGGCATACCAAACTTCCCTAAGGGAAGCAGGGAAGGCAGTAAGGCAGGCAAAGGCCCAAACTGAGGAAACACTAGCACAAACAGTAAAAGAAGGTGACAAGACTTTGTATAGATACATTAGTGAAAGGAGAAAGTCCAGAGGGGGTATTGCTAAGATCAAAGGAAATAAGGGTGTGAGGTGGAGGACCATGTAAAAGCATCTATCCTAAATAGATACTTCTGCTCAGAATTTACTGAAGAGAAGGTAGGGCAGGGCCCACAGCTCAGCACCATGGACACAGGGGGGAGGGAGGTGAGCACTAATCCCTTCACAAAAGAAAGGGTCCTACAAGAGCTCGATAAGCTCAGGGTGGACAAGGCAATGGGACCTGATGGCATACATCCCAGGGTACTAAAGGAGCTAAGGGTGGAATTAGCAGAGCCATTATCAGAACTGCTTACTAAGTCTCTGAGACCAGGAACGGTCCCAGAAGACTGGAGAAGGGCTCATGTGATCCCGCTTCACAAGAGTGGTAGCAAGGAGGAGGCAGGGAACTACAGACCAGTCAATCTTACCTCAGTAGTGGGCAAGATTATGGAGGCACCCCTTAAGGAAAGGAAAAAGGAAGGTCCTGTCAAACTAATCTCATAGATTTCTTTGACTAGGTAACCAGAGTGGTGGACCAAGGAGGAGCAGTTAATGTCGCCAACCTTGACTTCAGCAAAGCTTTCGATACTGTTCCACATAGAAGATTGATTAATAAGCTGGGTAGGCTCAGGGTGGGTCAGAAGTTGGTCAACTGGGTGGCAAACTGGTTGACGGGCAGAAAACAGAGAGTGGTGGTAAACGGTATATAGTCAGAAGAGATGCAAGTCACAAGTGGGATACCTCAGGGATCAGTCCTGGGCCAGTCCTCTTCTATATCTTCATCAGTGACATTGCAGATGGACTGGAGAGTAAGGTTTGTCTGTTTGCAGATGACACCAATATCTGCAACAGAGTAGATGATCCAGATGGGGTGGACAGAATGAGAAGAGATCTGGATAAACTAGCAAAATGGTCGGAAGAGTGGCAACTGGGGTTTAATGCAAAGAAGTGCAAGATCATGCACATAGGGAAGAGAAACCCTGGAGCCACCTATAGGCTGGGAGGGGAGTTGCTGGCAGTGACAAGGGAAGAAAGAGACTCGGGCATCATCATCACCGATGACCTGAAAATATCCAAGCAGACTACTAAAGCAGTAGGTAAGGCTAGGGGGATGTTAGGGTGTATTAGTAGGAGTATCACAAGTCGGAAGAGGGAGATAATAATCCCCCTTTACAAGACACTGGTTAGGCCCCATCTGGAGTACTTCATGCAGTACTGGAGGTCACACCTTCACAAGGACATTAATCAAACTGAGGCAGTCCAGAGAAGGGCAACCAAAATGATGCAGGGACTGCATCAGAAACATATGAGGACAGATTAACTGAGCTCAATATGTATACCCTAGAGCAAAGGAGGGAGAGAGGTGATATGATCGAAACATTCAAACACCTTAAGGGCATTAACAAGGTGAAAGAGTCTAAAATGTTTCAATATAAGAAAAATAGCAGGACAAGAGGACACAGCACGAGATTAGAGGGAGGCCGATCAAGGGGTAATGTGAGGAAGTTTTTTTCACAGAAAGGGTGATGGATGCATGGAACGGCCTACCTCAGGAAGTGATGGATATGAATACAGTGCAGGGCTTCAAACAGGCATGGGATAGGCACAAGGGAGCAATACAGATGAGTATGAATAGATAGACCAATCTGTCATAGCTGTTGATGTGGTAAAGGATATTGGGGTCATGTTGAGCTACAGGATGACACTAGAAAAAACAGATGGTGGTGGTGGACTGATCTGGCTTTTATCAATCATCTCCAAAACATCACCAGAATCAAAACACAACCGGCTCCTGCAGACCTGGTGAAGATCGTTCATACTTTCGTCACCTCTAGGTTGGACTGATGTAACGCTTGTTACTTAGGGCTTTCTGGAGGTTTAATGCAATGCCTGCAGTTGGTCCTGAATGCTGTGGCTTAGCTGGTAGTGGGTTCTTCTCAGACTGACCACATCACATGTCTTGCATGTGCTGCACTGGCTGCCTTGGCAGTGGTGCATCACCTTCAAGATATGCTTGTTTAGATACAAGGCCCTATACGGTTTGGGACCAGACTACCTGAAAGATCTCTTGGTCTATTACCACCCAGTCTGACCCTTCTGCTCCACCAATGTGGGCCTGCTCATTGTCTCCCCTTCCCATCTCAGATCCTCTGGGGACAGAGCACTTGGAGTAGTAGCTCCAGTGCTGTAGAATTCACTTCCTAGGAGCATGCATATGGCTCACATGGTGGAGGCTTTCAAATCTTCTCTGAAGACTTATTTATTCGAAACAATCTTTCCCCAACTAGTTATTTTTATCGTCTGTATTTTTATAGTAATATTTAGCTATATTTTAAATATCTGATATTATATTTTGCTTGTTTTGCACTTTTGATCTGTTGTATGTACAGCACCCTGAGCCCTTGGGAGCAGATTGCTTTATAAGTAAAGATAGCCTTGCCTTTGTTTTATCCCTGTTGATAGTCAATAAAAGCTGACTGCAAAGACAACTAAATTTATCCTACCTTATGCTGTAAACTGAGAGATGAGGCTGAGATCATAATCAAATCGTCAGCATATGCTAAATAGCTGACTGGAGTCTCTGCAACTGTTGGATTATGACACTATTATCATATACATTTGTGACTATTTTGTTGATGTGTAACTCAAATGAAATAGGTGCAAGTATGCCTCCCTGTCTTTTCCTGGGTTTGTACTGGTTTTATTGGGTAGCTTTCCAAACTGGTCATACTGAACTTTAGACCACATCTCCTGGTACAAATGTGTTATTATACTAATGTCAGCAGGTCCATACCAGTTTTGTGTAAAAATCTACTGTACTTCTTTTCCTGCTTTGTCAAATACAGACTACAGGTTCACAAAGCAGCAGTATAGTGGTACTCTATTTTATTATACTTAAAGATCAAGTGTGAAAGAACAAAACAGTGTAAAATGCTCTCAACCTGCTGGAAAGCTGCTTATCAAATATCAGTGATTGGATGGCCTCCAGCTGGCTTAGGCTAAATCCAGACAAGATAGAGGTGTTGCTGGTGGATGCAGGTTTGCAGAGGATGGCAAGGCTGTGTACTGAACTGGCAGGGCTAAAGCTTAACGCCACCGCTTTCATGGCCTTAGATAGGGTGAAGCATATGAAGCACGCAGCAATTCCTGCTGGGGGGGAGTTATCCCACAAATTACCACTGTTCTTGGAGAAACACTAGAGAATGTAGCTAAATTCAAATATCTAGGAGTTTGGCTTGATCATAAACTTTCCTTCGCCGACCATCTCGAAGAACTACAGAAGAAACTAAGGCAAAGATTATGACTATTCTACAGAATTAACCACCTGCTCACACAGGAGGCCAAGATTCAACTGGTTCAAGCTACCTTCCTATCTTTAATAGATTGCGTGGACCTGCTCTACAGCCATTGCACTGCCTCTGCACTGGCTAAGTTGGACACCCTCTACCACAGAGCTATCAGGTTTATTACTGGCCTTCCACTTTCCACACACCACTGCTCCCTGTACTCATCGTTAGGCTGGACTTCCCTTCACTATAGAAGGAATAGAAATGCCGCCCTATGGGCCTTCAGAGCAGTGACCAACAAGCTCCCCTCATATGTCTCAGATTGTATTCCCCGGAGTGTGTTAGGCACCTATGCTCTAGAAGCTATTCCTAATTGCCTCCAAGTTCCAAGGGTCAAAACTCGTTTTAATAAAGCAGCTCTAAGCTTCTCTTTACTCACATTGTGGAACAGTTTACAAAGGAACTTGAAGCTGAGCTGCCCTGTTAGCCTGAATATCTTCAAGGCACTCTACGATCGCTACATGAAAGCACCTTGCAAATGTTTTCCTCACTGCTAGCCCACTAATTCCGCAACTCCCCCTTTCCATCCTGACGCTCGCCATGTTTCTACCCCTGGCTCTCACTCTTTCCCTATTAACTCTTCCTACTGCACCCACCCTTCCCTGTCCACTCCAGCCTGGCTAAACTCCCACCCCATCCATAGTAGTGTCCCAATTATCTACCCCTCCTCCGTTATTATCATAATAAACAAGTACCGACAGCCATATCACTTTCTGTGGTTTTAGCTCAATTTTTCCCCAAGTCGTGATAATATGTCCCTCCTCTTCTTACCTCTAACCTGCCACCCCATACACGGCCTCTTTCCCCTATATGTGTAGTTGCCGGCTGCCTCACTCAAAAGATCTCTGCTTATAATCCCTCTATGCCTATGGTTGATTGTACATCTGCTGATTTCTTCAATTGTAAAATAATGCTGTTTTTTTTTTTATTTCAACCTTGTACTGTACTGTATACACTGTATATACTTTTTCTTCCTTGTATATTATTGCTTTTTGTATACCTGCATCTGTACTGTACTTTGACGTATTCATGACCAGCTCCACCTTGCAAATGAGCCTTGCTCAATGGTGCCCGCCTGGATAAATAAAGATTTTGATTGATTGATTGATATAGGAATAAATGTTGATTGAAAGCAGACAGTAAAACATCATGGGCCTGATATTCACTTTCCCCAGTGAGAATAGTGCTTGTGCCCTGTTTGCCCGGGGTTTGTGAGGGAGCCCAATATTCAAAAGGGGCAGTTGCATGCACTACCAGGGTTAGCATGCAAGCAAACAGTAATGTATGTGGCTTGGCAAAGGGAGAGACGGGGACAGGAATACCCACGCAGCCCAATATACAGTGCATTTGCACTGCGCAAAAGGGGTTAGCATGGTCAATTTGTGCAGGGCTCTGTACTGCATCATCAGTATTTGGGCTGCACAAATTGACCATGGCTTAAAGAGAAGTTTGTTAACATGCAGTACAGAGCCTTGCACAATTTGGGCCTTTGCTACCTGAAAGAACTTCTGTCTACATAAACTGTTGGTCACCCTCTCTGCTCCACATAAGACAGCCTGTTAATGGCCTCTCACTTACGGCTAAAGCAATCAGGGGATCAAGAGTTCTCTGAAGCTGCCCAACTGTTCTAAACTTGCTACCCAGTTCCTTAAGAGAGGCCTTCTCAGTGGAACAGTTTAAAAAGGGTTTGAAGCACCATTTGTTCAATCTGGCATTCACAGACTAATATCCAGCATTAATTTAACCAGGGGCCAGGATTTAAATTTGAACCAGAAGTTGCTAGTTTTAAATATTTTAGCTGCAATTTCTGGGGTATTCTTATTAATAGTTGAAGTCTACTTAGAGAAATAGTATACTGCTGCATTTTATCGTAAATTTATTATGGATGGTTGATCTGATTCAGATAAGTTCACAACCTCCCAGAATCTCAGCCATTTTCTGTATAAGAACCTTGTCAGGATCTCATCTTAGGTTCTGAAAAGGTTCTTATCATTTTTATGTTCATCATACATGCGCACAGTGAATATTTTGTTATGAGAGTAGGTTTTGAGAGGTGTGACACTGTCAGTCCAATGCAGAGCAGTCTGCAAGGGGCTCATCAGTGTCAAACCAATCATCAGCCAGGCTGATTATGACACTGTTCTGCCTTGCCGGGTGGAAACATTGTGCAGATCAAAGGAGAGAGCTGACCCAATCATAGATGAGCTTTTTCCTCTGATGTGCATATTGCCACCCAGCAAGCTCAGTTTATCTGTCATGATCAGCCTGCTGTGGTCCCTCCCCCCAATGTAATCCACAGTGCCGGTTACAACCCCCCACCCTGCCCATTTTCATTGTGCGATACCATGGAGCCCACCCTGGTGTTGTAAAACAAAAACCTCATCAATGTCTCCTGCCCCTTTCATGTTAATATTCTGACACGGGGGTGTCCAGTCCCCCATGCTGGCTGCTACCCAACATCCTGCTCATTATGATTGTGTTATACCGGGGAGCCTACCCCCTGTGCTGCCAAACATTACACCGACACTGGGGTGCCCAATCCTTAGCGTCAGTTCCTGAATTATAGAAAACCATCTCTTGTATTTTTTTTGTCAAATACATCCTGTAAAAAACAAAAATGTCCATTGATGTCTGTAGCCGCCACTGCCGTTACTGTCCCCCCACTCGGCCCTCCCACTCAGCACCCAGAGCCCTTACTTACCTACCAGGGGTCCAATGCCATAATCCTCTGTGGACCAGAGATGTAGTTTCACTGTTTAATGCCGGACCACGAACTGAGGAAATCAGGTATGCAGTTCAATGTATTTCAATAGGTTTTGAACTTGTTCTCATAACTTGGTCATTTTTGAATATTTTTGCCCCGAAATTTCAGCTTGGCTTTTTTGGGACCCCACCTCATGAACAATGACAGTGAAAGAATGCAAATCTGTCCTGAAAGGTGATTTTGTGGTTGCTGTGTGAAATCACCTTTCTGGCAGGATTTGAAAACTTTTCTCCACCCTTGTTCATGAGGTGGGGTCATAAGAAGGCTATGTGAAAATCTGGGGCAATAATATTAAAAAATGACAAAGTTATGAGCCTACATTGAAATGTGTGAATGCAAGTTTGCAACTTAGGAAATTTTCAATATTTTGACCCCAAATTTTCAACATAGCCATTTGTTCACAGCACCTCATTAGTGTGACAGCTGTCATTTTTCAAATCCTGACCAAAATGGGTTTTTGCACTCGTGGCACAAAATCACCTTTTTGGGCAGGATTTGATCATTTTCTCCACTCTTGTTCATAACATGGTGCCATAAGAAGGCTATGTGTGATCATCAGAAGGCTATGTTGAAAATTTGGGGTAAAAATATAAGAGAACAACAAAGTTATAAGCCTACATTGCAATGTTTCAATGCATGCTCTTAAGTGTAGTAATTTTCAATATTATGACCCCAACTTTTCAATATAGCCATTTTTTCACATCTTCTCATGAACGTGACAGCTGTCATTTGTCAAATCTTGGCCAAAATATGTTTTAACACTTGTGGTGCAAAATCACCTTTCAGGCATGATTTTAAAATTTTGTCCACTCTTTTTGATGAGGTGGGGTCATAAGAAAGCTATGTAGGGTCATAAGAAGGCTATGTTGAAATTTTGGGGTAAAATTAAAAAAAACAACAACTTTATGACTGTTCATTAAAATTTTTCAATGCACACTTGTAACTGTGGTAATTTTCAGTATTTCAACCCCAAATTTTAACAGTCATTTTTTCACACCACCTCATGCATGTGACAGCCATCATTTGTTAAAAGCTACTAAAAGTATGTTTTCATACGTGTGGCACCAACGTATGTTTCAGACATTGTCTTATAAATTATACCTGTCATGCTCAGTAGAAGTGATCATGAAAAGATTATGTTGAAAACTTTGGGTAAAAATTTGAAAAACCAACTAAGTTATGAGGAAATGATGAATTGTTCCAACATTTACTCATAACTTTAGTTTTGCAGATTATGGCCCCTAATATTCAACATATCCCTTGTGTTACCCCAACTCCTGAATATGACAGGTGTAATTTTTCAAATCCCCTCTGAAACTTGTTTCCACAGCCGCAAAGTGCAATCATCTTTCGGATAGGATTTTAAAAATTCCACCTGTCTTGATCATAACATCAGGTCATAAAAGGACTGTTGGATATTTGGGATCAAAATGTGGGAGCCCACTTTAAAGTAAATATTGCCCCTCAGCTGCCCTCTCCTGGGTAATTACAGTTTAACAATGTGTAAAACAGGACACCACAGAAATTAGACATTGCATCTCATCTGCTCTATCATGGGTAAATATATAGCAAAAGTGTGTACAAGCAAGACCTGGTACAACAGTACCAGAGGAGAACATTCAGTGTCGACAAATGCTTGTTAAAGATTGGTTTTGTAGTTTAATATACTGCCTCAGGAGGTCTTTGTCTTAAAGGAAGGCAGTGACAGATTATAAAATTCTGAAAGATTAAGATAGGGAGTGGCACATTCTCAGTATGCCAGGTCTGTACATTATTAAGTGGTCATGATTAGTGGTGGTACAGAAAGGGCACTAACAATATTGAGTTTATTTAGCACGGCTCCAAGGTGTGTTTATACTACTATCATTTCCTTTTACAAATGCTAGTTTTTGAGTGGAAAGTAGGTTAGAATCCATTTTTTGTACTTTAAGTCAATAAAAACCTAAAAGAATCTGAAGGTTCTGATAAGGCTCAGATAAATATTGAAACGTCTCATACTCATAGCTTATCAGAACCTTTCAGAACCTCAGTCAGAACCTTCTGCAGTCCTTCCAGTCCTAAAATGTATTGTATAAGGCAAGCTGAATCTGCAGGCTAGGGCACCAAACCAAACTACTTTCTTGCTTAGTGATAGACAAGTTTCCCACCTGTTTATTACTAGACTGTTCACTTGCAGGGGACTTTATTGGTAAGTTTGACTGAAAATAATATAAAGTTGTTAAAGAAAAAAGGTATCTGCTGCCATTTTTGTGTTGCTTGCACGCATGTGCAAGAAACACATTGTGTCAGCAGTTAGGGAGCATGCCACAATGCATCAAGAAATTCGTCCATGTCACCACACAATCAGCTGTTTTGGTACATTACAAGCTATCAAAACAGCTGATTGTGTGGCATCCCCATGGCACAATGGCTTCTTCCTCAGCCTCTCACAGTTCCCATTAAACTGACGGAAAGCCATCACCTGCTGTTCAGTGTGCCTTCCTGGTAAAACATTTCAATAAATAAAAAAGCCGACGGGGTGCCCAATCCCCTTGTCGGCATGACTCCCTCCCCAGTTCATTTGCCAATGGGGTAGCCCAATCCTTGTTGGCATAATGCACCCCCCCATGGCTCATGCATCCCCCAGCACACTGTATGGCCAATGGGGTGCCCAATCTCTCGTTGACTCCACTGCCCCCCAAACAAACTGCCTGGTGCCATGCTGGGAGCCCACTCCAGTGTGGCAAAAGTCCCCCATCATCTTTAAAAAAAAAAAGACCTAAAAGAAAAAAAAGTCTCTCGTTGATTCTCTTGCCCCTCTCTCTCAACCACACCCATCCTCTGTATACCCCACCTCCCCACACACCCACTTCAGCCCATACTTACCTCCGGAGCCCAGCGTGACAATCTTCTGTGGACCGGGAACATGTCTGCACTCTTCAAAGCTGACTGCAAACTGAAGAAATGCCGGTAAGCTGTATAATAGCATAAACGTTTTCTTTTTTCAACTTTGGTGTGTATCTTGGCCATTTTGGGAAACTTTTTCACCAAATTCTAAACATGGTGTTCTTGGGACCCCACCTCATGAACTCAGTCACTGTCATTTTGTTATTTGGTCCTGAAAGGTGATTTCATGGTCACTGCGTGGCACCACCTTTTGGGACTGATTAATGAAACGACAGTATCACAGTTCATGAGGTAGGCTGCCAAACACACTATGTTGAAAATTTGGTGAAACAATTCCCCAAAATGACTGTTTTACGAGTGTGCGTAGTGCAGTTTTCATATTTTCACTCCAGATTTTCAACATTGCCATTTTATCACATCTTCTTATGAACATTACAGCTGTCATTTTCACATCTTGTCTGAAATGTGTTTTCGCACATGTAGCACACATGTAGTGCACAATGGTGTGCAAAACCAATGTTCAGGACAGATTAAGAATATCACAGTGACACTGTTCACGAGGTAGGCCCCCAAAAACCCTATGTTGAAAATTTGGTGAAAAAATTCCCCAAAATGACTTTTATGAGCGTGTGTTGTGCAGTTCCTACACATGCTCGTAACTTCGAGCATTTTTAATATTTTCACTCCAGATTTTCAGCAGTGCCATTTTGCCACACCTCCTTATGAACAGTATAACTGTCATTTTTCACATCTCACCTGAAATGTGTTTTCGCACATGTAGTACACAGTGGCGTGGTAGGTGTGCAAAATCAATATTTGGGACAGATTAAGAAACTCACAGTGACACTGTTCATTTGCAGAGGTCTTAAACTGGCTATGTTGAAAATCTGGTGACAAAAGTCCATAAAATTACCGTGTTACGAGTGTGCATTGTGCAATTTCCATGCACCCTCATAAATTCACAAATTCGTAATCTTGTCAGTCCAGATTTTCAACATTAGCATTTTTCCACACTTCCTTATGAACAGTACAGCTGTCACTTTTTACACCCTGGCCAAAATGTGTTTTTGCACTTCCAGCGCAGAATAGCACGGTCGCTGTGGGAAATCAGTGTTCAGGATAGAGTAAGAAAATCACAGTGACACTGTTCATGAGCAGAGGTCCCAAAATGCCTATGTTGAAAATCTGCTGTGGGCCAGCCCAGTGGCGCTGAGGGTTGAGGCGCTGGACACCACACCTCGTTCCATGCTGGTGACCCAGGTTCGGGAATGGACTCAGGCTGCCAGGGGCTGGTGGGGGCAGAGTGTGATTGAGTGTCTGTGGACTGCTCTCCCTCTCCGGAGAGGGAGGGACCCCAGCTGTTGCCGCATTAGTGACCTCTGGCAGAGGCTGGGGGATCAGTGCATTGGCACTGCATGCAAGGGGGTGAGTTTAGGGCATGACACTGGGAGGGAGCGCAAGCGGATGCATGCACGACCCCCTCCATTGGCATCACTGCACACCTCAGGCTCACGCTCTGGACAGTAAAGCGAAAAAATGGCTCCATTCATGGCTGTTTGATGGCCGTTCAGCTCCGAAGGTGCGTGGCACATTACTGGATCCTGTGTCAGTGGCAGAGCATGGGATCGCCGATTCACCCCACCGTGGGGGCAAGCTGTGGGGGTAGAGGCCGCAAAACCTGAGTGGGAGCTGAAGGGGGATCTCCGAGACAGTGGCCTGAAGACCAAAGGGATGCTAGGACATCAAGGTAGGCAGACTGGGCCAAGGGGAGAAAAAGGATAAACAAAAAAATAAAAAGAAAATCTGCTGTAAAAAAATCCCAAAACTAATTACATTACGGGTGTGTGTTGTGCAGTTTCTATGCACACTCGTGACTTCACCAGTTTTTTTATATTTTCACTCCAGATTTTTAATATTGCCATTTTTTACATCTCCTGATGAACAGTACAGCTGTAATCTTTCACATCCTGTTCAAAATCTATTTTTTACACCTGTGGCGCCAAATGGCGCAGTTGCTGTGCAAAATCACCTTCCGGCTAACGAACTGATGCTGTCACTGTTCATGCAGTGGAATCACAAAAAGCCCATGTTAAAAACTTCGGAGTAAAAATACCAAGAAACGCCCAGGGTGTTAAGGTTTTCGGCCATAATGTCCTACCCTGTAGGGACTGACAGGCGTCAGGAGTGTGACTTGAGATTGTTGACAGTAATACTCATGCTATTCCACCCCCACCCTGCAGCCAGTGGCAGGCATCGAGGTGTACCTTGGACCCTTTGGCCCCAGAGTTACCCCATTCTCCTATACTGCACCCATTTCAGTGTATTTCCTTATGGAATGAGGTGAGTATAAAGTCCAAAGTGTCTGCAGGGTAGGGTGAGGTGAAATGTCGTGACTGTTATGGGTGACGACCCAAAGACACACCCCAATGCCTGTCCATCTCTGCAAGGTGGGGGTGGAGTTGGCGTCAGTTGAATATTTCACTGCCATTCCTATACTGCATCTGTCTAACTCCTGCACTTCCACTGCTAATGACAGCAAGCAACACTTGGCATTGACAAATGCTTGTTTTAATTTCCTTCCCTTCTTTCATATCCTTCCCCCACAAATTCAGAATTAAATGTTAAAGTACTAAATCCCCCTGCCACACCATGACTCCAAGATCAGCTGTGGTTTGTAAATTTGATTTTGTAACTCTGTTTCATGTTTTTAACACAGAAAAACAAAACTAGTTATTATGTAAATTAAAATATGGGATGAGGCAGTGTAAACTCATTTTGGTTTCACATACCTTCAGTTTGTGATGATCTTGCAGACACCTCAGGCTTTGTTATCATTGTTTGTAAGTTAATCACAAATCTCTGGTGTGTAAAAATGCATTGTTATACACGGCCCTATGCATTGTTCTATTTTTTTATTATTTCTATTTCAGAAAAAAAATCTCCCTCGTTAAGAAAAATGCTATTGTAGCTTTACCGGATCAGGCACAGCAATGTATCAAATACACAAAAGCCCTCTATGCTGATCTGGAAAGCATCTTGTGCAGTGTATCCTGGCTGCTTCCTAATTGGGTTTTGTGGCTCTGTGATTTATAATTCCAATTATAATTACTGCTTATGTGTTTCTGCAACCTGAAAACTGGGTTGTAATTCTCCGTTATGCACGAGTCTGTATAACAGCAACAAACAGCTACAGTAAGCCACAGAAAAAAATGCTTTTCACTTTTCCCTCTACTGCATTGCTGTTGTAATTTCACTGATGGGACGGAAGAGCAGCATGGCACAACTTAACTTCTATCTACTTTGAATGCTAACAATTATCCCCGGGCATTCATCTCACTTTGGAAAAATGGCTTTTGGTTGGCTAGCCCCCACTGTCTAGAACAAGTTACAAGCAACTCTTAAACTTATCTCGCTAATTAGACTCAACTGCTTCAAGGTTCACCTAAAAATTCACTGTACCGAAAAGTGTGACTGTAGACAAAATTTCTGTTTCAAAAAAGCCTGATTGTCTCATAACAATACTTACTGTTTACACAATACTCTCCTACTGTAACGTTGACATAAATTATTGTCTACATGTTAGTGTTACCATATAATCCATTGTAAAATGTAACCTGTCATTGTTACTCTTCAAACCCATGCATTTTGTTAAAGTTTGATATCACAGTACTCTTTGCCTGTCCTAACCAGGACCTCCTTGTAGATGTGCACTGCTAAATGGAGCTTGTTCATGGTAAAGCAAATAAATACAAAGATGAAAACATGGAGAGAATGGTGACCTGTTTTTTTTCACACGTCCTCAGTGAGTGAAGCCTGGTTAAAGAAAAACCCAATTGCACATGCCCCAATAATACAAAGCATCATGGGAAGCATATGCAAATCCCCACAAAGGAATCTGGACTGGCTGGGGTTCTTGTCTTTTGAAGCCTGGTTAAGCCACTTGAGCCTTGCTCTCATGGTTTCAGTGACATCACACACCTAGGGTGTATAAAAAACTCATTATACACTACTCCGAGTATTATTTTAAATATATACTGTATATATATATATATATCTTTTATTGTTTTATATAAAGCTGGGTCTCTTAAAGAGTGAATAAGAGCTTGCTGCACTGTTTCAGCAATGAAGAAAAATGTTTAAGCTTTCAGTGTTGCTAAACCAGGATCCATTAATGACTACTCACACTGTCTGCCTTTTTCCCTGATGCCACTGAGGTGCAGTACATTTTGTTAGGAAAGCAAGTTCTTTGTGTAGCTGTCATTACTGTTACAAATAATTCTGGGATTGCTGACAGCCTAGCTCTGTATTGGGCTGCTAACTTTTTTTCTTCCAATTCTAAAAACAATCAAAGAAATGCCTTGAGAGTTCACAGCAACACAGTTTGGTACATGACATACAATGCAAAGGTATTATGACCTCTTGTTTTAATTAAACTCACTTAGTGAAGTTGGACAGGATGATAGTTTTGTCACCATGGCAACAAATGCAAGCTGTTTCCTATTTGCATTTTTTTTTCTTTTATAGAGTCTGCATTATTGGCAGTTGGAATTATTACACGTAATGGTACTGATGCATGGCAAATTACAAACACATGTTCCATGACCAGGTGGGACTTCACAGTGTTTTGTATGCTGCCTCCACGTGTACTAAATGCCTAAGTTTCATGGGACTGACCCAGTTCTTTGCCAAGACAGTGACTGGAGTTCCGCAAGGATGGAACATGTGTCTGTAGTTTTGTCATAGAAACATTGAACCTGACAGTAAAAGGAGATCCCACCTACTATCCTGGTGGGCTGTATCTCTGTCCTCTGCTACCCAACCCCTCAAACCTTTCCTGACCCCCTTGGGGTCTATGAGACCTCCTGCCCTGTCCCAACCATGTTTAAGTCCATTAAAGGTAGCCACCACCACTACTCACCCCCCCACCCCAACTTTTTTCTGGCTTCTTGTGAATTCATGTTTAGGACCTCAAGTAATTTCTTACAGGATCTGCCCTGCTGGCACTGGATGATTTTGGTGACCCTTCGCTGTGCCGTCTTTAGTCTGCCAATGTCCTCCTCAGATGAGGTCTCCAGAACAGGGCACAATACTCCTGATGAGGCCTCACCAGTAATCTGTAGAGTGGGAGAATCACCTTGCTTCACCTACTATCAAACCCCCTCTCTATACAACCCAGCATCCTGGTTGCCTTGCTGTCTGCTTTGTTGCATTGACTTGTTTGCTTAAGGGAGTCACTGATTATGACCCCCAGATTCCTCTCCTCTGTTGAAGTGGAGAGTCTAACCTTTCCCATCCAGTATTCAGTGCATGGATTCTGCCTACCTGTACTTAAGTGCATTACCTTGCACTTCCTGGCATTAAACCTTAACTGCCAGACCTCAAACAATGTCTGTACTTTCTCTAGGTCATCCTGGAGCTCCACATCCCTTCCCCATGCTCCATCCTGCTGCATTGCTTTGTGTCATCAACAAAGAGACACAACTTTCCCTGGATACCCTCCCCAATGTTGCATATGAACATATTAAACAGGACAGGTCCCAGGATTAATCCCTACAGCACTCTGCTCATGACCTCCCTGTCCCCTGATTTAGTTCCATTATCCACTACTTTCAGTTGCATCCCCCTTAGCCAATTACCTACTTACTTAACTACACCTCAGTCCATTCCCAAGTCCTCCCACTTCTTCAGCAGCCTCCTATAGAAACACAAAAACATAGAATTTGCTGGCAGATAAGGACTACTTGGCTCACCTAGTCTGCCCATTTTTTCCTGCCTATAGTGTCACCGTAGATTCTACTTGATCTCCGGTTCATTTACCCCTCCCTTCCCATTCACTAAGATTCCCTTATGGCTATCCCATGCATTCTTGAACATAGAAACATTGAAACATAGACTTTGATGGCAGATAAGGACCATTTGGCCCACCTAGTTTGTCCATTTCCCTATCTATTGGATAAGCTGTAGATCCTTGTTAACCAACAGCCTACTCCTTCCTACCCCCCCACCAGAATTGCCTTATGTCTGTCCCATGCATTCTTGAATTTCCCCACTTTTTTTGACCCCATGATCTCCTCAAGAAGGCCATTCCATGTGTCCACCACCCTCTCCATGAAAAAATACTTCCTCACGTTGCTCCTCTGGACCCACTTCTTTGTTTGGAGGATGCCTTTACCCCTGAAATATGTTTGGCTTGGGATTACCTGCCCTCACTGTTTGGTTATCGCAAAGTTCACATTGTGCTGATCTCTATGGTGGCCAAAGTTGTTATTCTTTCTTCGAATAGAGGGGGGACCACTGTTTTTTCCTCCACCATTTCTGCTGGAAGACTGTTCCAGGCATCCACCACTCTTTCTGTGAAGAAGTACTTTCTTACATCTTTCCTGAATCTACTCCCTCCAGCTTCTTATCATGGCCCATTGTCCTTCAGCAGCTTTTTTCTTTTTTTGTAACTTAAACTTTATTGATTTTACAAAAGAACACCAAACGCAAGCTGAAGAAAGTGAACATTGCATGGTAACAATCACAGACAAACATTCAACAACCCCTAAAGCAAACAAACACAACCCCTCCTCCACCTCCCACCAACCAACCAACCCCCCCAGAGCACAAATAACCAGTGACAAGGAACTCAAAAGGAAAGAAAAACAAGAGGAAAAAAATGGAAGCCGAGAAGAGCAGGAGAGGATCAGGGTCAGAGCACAAACAGTTGAAGAGGGTCCAAAGTCAGAAGAGTAACCTCTAATCAGATATCCTCTGGATAGAGAGGAGGGTATGAAATTGCTCTCAGCAATGCTGATAAAGGTCAGGTTGCCGGTGAAGTCTGGCAGTTTGTTTTTCAACTGCAAGTGCCTGCATAATCTCACCATACCATTCGCCGTAAGGTGTGACACAAGCAGCACGCCAGTACTGAAGAATAACAACTTTGGCCACCATAGAGATCAGCACAATGTGAACTTTGCGATAACCAAACAGTGAGGGCAGGTAATCCCAAACCAAACATGTTTCAGGGGTAAAGGCATCCTCCAAACAAAGAAGGGGGTCCAGTGAAGTCTTAATGTGATACCAAAAGGGGGCCACCCTAGGACATTCCCATAACATGTGATACAGATGGCCTTCCGCCCCACCACATCGAGTACATATCGGGGTGTCCAATTGCATCATCTTAAACAATGCAAGGGGGGTATAATAAAGATTATGCAAAATATGAAATTGGATCCAGCGGTAATGATCCCTTTTAATTAACTTATATAAGTTGCGCCAAATGCGCCTCCAACAGTCTGGATCTATTTGCCACTGGAAAACCTGTTTCCAATAAAAACAGACATCTGAGGGGGCATCAGGGGCAAGGGATTGTGTACAGGAGTACAGCTGGACCATAGAGTGGGGCTGAACTGCCAGAGGTAACATCCGGGAGAGAGGGCTATCTGCCAGTGCGGCCCAGGGAGGATGATTGAAAACTGAGATAAGAGCAGCAACTAGTTGCCAGTATTTAAAGGCATAAAAAGTGGGAATGGCAAAGAGCTCCTGCAGCTGCTGGTGAGAAAGGAGCATCCCATCCACGGCAAAGGAAGAAACAGGGGAAGCCACAAACTGGGGGCAGAAAGCAATCGGAATCCGATGCCTACCAATTGTAATGCTGGGTTTGGCCAAGATGGGTTGGGAGAGAGAGTGGGGCCAGTCCATCTGGAGAAAATGCTGTAGTTGTAGCCTAGCTTTGACAGGCCATAAAACTGGGGGGGAGGGGGCATTTTTTTCTGAAAAATACTTCCCTCCTCTACCTTATTTACCCCTGTGAGGTATTTAAAGGTCTCTATCATACCTCCCTCTTCCAGTGTGTGCATATTTAGGTCATTAAGTCTCTCCTCATAGGGCTTTTGATGAGACCCTGCACCATTTTAGTTGCCCTCCTCTGGACCTCCTCCACTTTGTCTATGTCCTTCCAGAGATGTGGTCTCCATAACTGGACACACTACTCTAGTTGGGATCTTTCTAGTGATCTACATAGAGGTACTACCACCTCCCTGTTTTCACTGGTGGTACCTCTCTCTATGCACCCCAGTATCCCACTAGCCCTTTCAACTGCCTTGTCGCACAGCCAGGCCACCTTAAGGTCATCTGATATGATCACCCCCAAGTCTCTCTCCTGCTTGGTGGTTGTCAGTATCACTCCTCACATTTTGCACTCTGCCCCTGGGTTTCTGTGCCCCAAGTGCATTACTTTACACTTTTTTTGTGTTGAAATCCAGCTGCCATATCCTTGACCACTCCTTGAGTTTTCTCAGGTCTCTGCTCATCCTTCCCCCGGAGTGTCAACCCTATTGCAGATTTTGTGTCATCCACAAAGAGGCAGGCCTTCCCTTCTAACTTCTCTGCAATGTCGCTTATAAAGACATTAAAGAGGACTGGTCCCAGCACTGATCCCCGAGGCATCCTGCTGGTCACCCTCTGTCCCTCTGATTGAACTCCATGTACCACCACCCTCTGTTGCCTATCCTCTAAACAATTTCTTACTGAGTTTACCACCTTTGGACCTACTCCTAAGCTACCCAGCCTGCTTACTAGCCTCCTATGTAAAATGGTGTTGAAAGCCTTATTGAAGTCTAGGTAGGCCACATCCACTGTTCCACCCTGATCTAATTCCTTGGTCACCCATTCAAAGAACTATATCAGATTTGTTTGACATGACCTCCTCCCCCCATGAATCCATGCTGCCTTGGTTCTTGTAACCCATTGGATTCAAGATATTTCATAATCCTTTCCTTCAGCAGTGACTCCACTAACTTTCCCACAACCGAAGTTAGGCTAACAGGCCTGGCTATAAGTGCCAGCCTTTTCTCTTCTACCACTTTTGTGATACTAAATCAAAGGTGCTGCTAAAGTCAAAGAAGAGAGATCTACTGCCTGTCGCATGTCTACTGCATTGGTGACTCAACTGAAACACAGTATCAGAGACTTCTGGTGATGTCATGGGCTTATCTAGTTGTGCTGCACCTCAGCTCTCCTATAGCCTGCTCCAATAGTATTTATATTTGGTGTTCCAGACCTGCAAACTGCCAAAACTTGACAAGATTAAATTAATCTGGATGGCATCCAGGCAAAAACTGAAACATTTCACCATGGACAGCCCACAGACCCCGTGGAAGCTATGATCAATGCTGCAGGAGAGCCTGACTGGCAAATTGCCTCACCAGGCTTGCAAACTGAATGAGTGGAAGAGATCACAGAGGAGGATGTTACCATTACATCCCGAAGCTTGGTTAAGGAACTGAGAAAGATTGTTTCCTCTCTTTGGTGGTTAGAGTCAGGTTTTGCAGATGTGTGCTGTGAATTAAGGGCTGTGGAAACAGAATGACTGACTCAGAACAGGGCCTCATGGGGGTTGCGGCTCAGCAGAAGGTGCACAATCCAGCGCTCCTGTACATGTACAAAAAAATAGAGAGACCAAGCGGCAAAAATAGGGTATTTCAAAAGTCAGTTGAGAAGAAATAATAGAATGGTGCATGGAATTCTGGAAGGAACAAAGCAGGGAGACCAAGAATTATTTATTACCTCATAGCTAGCAAAGATCACTGGCTGGCCACATGTAAAATCTCCCTTACACACCGAGCAGGCTCACAGGGCTCTATCTACCAGACAACCAATCAAAAAGCAAGATCCCAATTGTACATTGTCAAATTCCTGGATCACAAACAGAAAATTACTTTTGTAAAATTAGGATTGTATAAAAAAGTACTGATGTTCAGGGATAAAAGAATCTTCCTCAACTATGACTATGCACCAGAAACACAAGCAAAGTGCTCCAGGGTGCATGAGGTACGGAAAGCCCTGAAAAGCAAAGTCATAAAATCCTATCTTTTTTGTCCAGCACAGCTGAAAATCTTTATGGAAACAGGACCCAGAATATTTGCTACCCTGGAGGAGGCCACAATGACTTTGAAAGAACTGGGAGTGGAGATGGAACCTCAGCAGAGGTCATTATCTCAATTAAAGAAAGACATCTGGAGTAACATTTGGTAGACACAGAAATGGCTGAAGAGGAAGGTACATCTACAGTCATCCCCAGCCAGGGCCTGCTGGGACAGAATGTAGCAGAAACACCATGGGGAACACAATTCTAACCAGGTAGTTGGAACAAGAGCTCGAGAGAGGCATAGGCCGAAAGCTGAGTAAGTACTGACTATATCAAAGTATAGTCGCTATTTTCAGCCTTTGGTCTTAACTGCCACAGGAGACATCATGGACTAAATTCTTGTAAGCTTCAGAAAGGGTTTTATACTGAAACCCAAAATCGAGTTGAACTTCTAACTGAACTACTATTGCTTAATTTTGCAGGTCTAAAGAAAGTTTGAAGGTACAGATAGGGCACCAGTTTTTTCTGGGCCTCTTCATATCACTGGTTTAATGTTTAAAGTTGAGCAGTTATCAAAAAGTTGTTTTGGAGTATAAAACACAGACCTTGTGGCCCCCCGGCCAACAACAGTGCTCAGCCAGGTGTGAGCGAGGCAAGGATTTTAAGGTGGGGTCGAAACAATGCCACAAAAAAAGCTGTGGCATGTATCACACTCACACAGAAAAGTGTATCTCCATGTGGGGCTGGCAGATTTGGGAGGTTAAATCCACTGGACAGATCAAACCCTAAACAGCCCTACCAAATGATACTTCACCAACACGATGTAGTGCTTAAAGAGGATAGATTTTAGAACACACTCTGATTGTCCTCTACCTTTCCTATGCAGGAACTCTTAGGCACAAATTGCCTACATCTCTCTCACATGTAGGAGAGACGGACTGACACCTGGAAGTTCAGTTACATAAACTGTTGTTGAACCAGCCTTTAAATTTACAAATGATTGATCATGATCTGATTAAGTTACATTTACAAAGCTGCCATGTTATAATATTGCCTGTTGTTTTGCTTTGTTCTGCAGCCTGCATAGCAGCTTCTTCTTCCACTGCCACACTGACTCCTGCCACCCACTACTGCTTAATTTACTACGTTTCTACCCTTACCTCCTTGACTGCTGCAAAGGGCTAATTTCTGCTGCCTGCTGTGAGTACGCTTTTTCTTGCAGTCTACTAGTTTAATGGCTGACCTTTAGGTGATTTCATATAATGTCAAAAGTATGGGGAGCCTGATTAAGAGGTCTCACATGCTGCAAGAATTGCAATGGGAGGGGGCAACAATAGCCCTATTGCAGGAGACTCGCCATAACCCGGCAGAACACCAGAAAGTAGTCAGGAAATGGGTCAGAGAAGTGCATGCTTCTTCATATGAAGCCGACCCCCATCACCATGGGGGTGCAATATTAATCAGGAAAGAGACTCTCATCAAAGTAGATGGTCACATTTTATTTTAAGTGTCAGTTTCAGTGTAACTGTGGGATAGGTAATCATTAATTTCATGCAGTGGGGTAATTACAATGTACTTACATGTTTGCATGCAGTTACAGTGTAGCTACACTGTAACTATAGTGCAGTTAAGGAAACTTAAAATGTTACCGGTGGTTCAGTATGTAGAGGAGAGCTATGTGTCCATCAGAGGCACTTCTAGATATACCCCCTGCAGAACAGTTATTGCACCAAATAATGAAAAACAGTCAGATGTTTACAGAATATAATTCCAATATTCATGACTGACCCACATGGTCTCACAACTTTATGGGGTGATTTTAGTTGTGTCCAAGATCCCTATAATGACAAAATGACAGGTGGGCCAAAAGTGCACTCCCAAGCATAAAGAATCTGTAGAGACTCATACACAGTATGGGACTAGCAGATGTCTGGAGATTTCTCCACTCCAGAGACCGAGGCTACACTTATTTTTGTAAGCCACATGATCACTGCTCCCAAACTGACCTATGCATAATATCACAAGAGTGGCACCATGTGGTCCAGTCATCCAGAATGGGTACAATAGCAGCATCAGATTATGCCCCAGAAATTGCTGAGATAAAAATACCCTCTGTCTACAAAAGTCCCTTCTGGTGGATGAATATTTCAGTGCTTAACTACCCTGAGTTTAAACAGCAACTGGAGAGGAGAACTAGAACTATTGAATTTACTAGGGAAAATGGGATAGGTGACATCACAGATTCCATCAGTTGGGATGCACTTAAAGTTGTTCTAACTGGAGAAATTATTCACTATGCAGGTAGGGAAAAAAAAGACTTGCTAGGCAAGTAGAACTAGGAAAAAGATTATTTGATCTCTCTGCAGGATACAAGATTACACTGAGTAAAGGAGTTATGAAACAAATAGATGAGCAGAGAGTGGAACTAAATAAATTTACTGACAGCAAGATTGAGAGTAGCCTACACTATCCTAGGCACATGTATTATGAAGCTGGCAACAAAGCTATGCATCTGATGGCCTGGCAGCTCTGCCAACAGCTAGTGAATAGAGCAGTATTAAAGATTAAAGAAGGGCATAACCCATAGGTGACTCACAAAGACCCAGATAGTATAATGGGTGTGTTCGCTCAATTGGGTCTATGTACAAAAGTATGGATTGCCTATGCTCTGTGTATCTGTGGTGTGTAGGCAGTTCTAAGTCAGAATTCCATGAACTGGGGCAGTGGCATTCACGTAAGGGGTGTGCACCCCCATGTGCACTCTATCCCCTGGCCAATTGTGTGGCCGGTCAAGGGGCATGCCCGTACTCTGCATCATTCAAAAGGCACAGAGTGCCAGGTGACAGGGGCACAGGACACAGCAGCAGGGACCCTGTCATATCCATTGCATGCCCCCCCCCCCGATTTCAACTGCTGGCTGCAGTGGGAACAAACACCCTCACCCACCATGCTAGCCCAGCCCTCTGGGCAGACAGAGAAGGCTGGGGGCCGCCATCCAGGCACTCACCCAATCTTTTTTCAATTTTTCCAGACTGTGCCAGGCCCATCCCAGACCTCCCTGCTCCACGTGGAACAGGTGATCCACTTGGGGACATACCAAAAGATACCGGGGCACTAAAAAAGGCAGTAAACAGATGCTGCAACCACACAACAAAAAAAAAAACATGGAGTAATCATCCAAATAAGAATGAGTGGCACACAGAATAATATTCAGAAGCCAATGGTGCATGAAGCAGGTGCTGGATTTATTGACAGCCTAAGTCAGATCAAGCACAAAACCCCAGCACTTCAAATCACACTGATTCTTCCTCAGGTGAGCGGGGTAACAGGTAAACAGCCATACTCTTAAAGTGTGATTTTAAAGAGGCACACCTCAGTAATAATAATAATCAAATGCTGAAACACTATCCCACTATGTACTGCAAGATGTAAAAACTGATAAATTCCCACACAAGCAGAATCAATATAAAACTAGCCCCAGTGACTAAGTGAACTTAAACAATAAAACATAGTCAAAAAGATTACAAAAATCACATGGACAGAGGTCCTAATTCATCTTAGCTAAAGAAATAAATTATAATAGATAGATTCTCAGCACAGAGTGCCAAGTGAGAGGGGTGCAGGATATGGCAGCTGGGACCCTGTCATATCCATTACAAGCCCTCCCCCTCAGATTTCAACTGCTGGCTACAGCGGGAACAAACACTATCACCCACCATGCTGCCCAAGCTCTCTGGGCAGACAGAGAAGGCCCTGTGCCTTTTAAATGGTGCAGAGTATGGGCACGCCCCTTGATTCACAGTACGGGGTTCATGAAGTGGGATAATAACAAGGCTATGCTGACAATTTGATTGCTATTTTGGCAGAAATGCAAGCACAGGTCCCTCTGGGCCCTGTGCTTCCACAGCAACATACATGTACACATCTATGAAGCGATGGGAATGCGGGGCCCAGAGGACCCTGCGCTCTGACAGGCAAATGAGGATATGATTAGACAATCCCAAAAAGTATGGGAATTCTTTGCAAACTACTCCATTAATGCACTAGTTAGGGTTAAATAAAAAAAAGTAGGGAAATATGGCGTTAGGGTTTCCAATCCTAACACCCCACCACTACCGTGCAGGCAACAACAGGAAAAACCATTACAGTTCCACCTCTCCTGAAACTTTGCTAATCAGGCATGGGCTGTGCCTTGGGGTTGTCAGCCCTAATGCTCACCACATTCAATCATGAAATAAGCTGAGATGTGTAGGTATATGATAATGGGGTGAGCCTTTGGGCTGAAATCCCCAAGGCATACCCCATGCCTGATTAGCGAAGGTGCAGGAGAGGTGAAACTGTAATAGTTTTTACTGTTACTGGCTGGGGGTTGGGGGTGGGGTATTAGGGTTGGAAACCCTAACTCCACATTTCTCCACTTTTGTCAGTTTAACCCTAACTTGTGCATTAACAAAGTTTTTTTGCTAAGAATTTTCATACGTTTTGAGATAGTCTAATTGTATCCTCATTCACTTGTGGTGCTCTGTGCTTGCATTTCTGCCAAAATAGCAACAAAATTGCCAGTATAGCCTTGTCATTATCCTCACCTCTTGAACCCCACACTGAGAATTTTCAAATCCCAGTTGAAACGTGATTCCACGGCATGGAAATGTCATTCTGCACCACAGGTACAAAAACACATTTTGGCTAGGATTTGAAACATGACAGCTGTCACATTCATGAGGTGGTGTAAAAAACTGGCTATATTGAAAATTTGAGATTAAAATATTTAAAATTACCAAAGTTACGAGTGAGTGTACCCACCACTACTGGCTTCCCCTGCCCGTTTCTCCATCTGGGGAGTCTCTGCTTGGTTCACTCTGCACCTACCACCTATGAACGGGTTCCCAGCATCAACTATTCCCTCTTCAGTTTAAAAGACTGTCCACATAGACTTCTAATTTCTGACCCAATGCACTAGCCCCTTCCCTTGTGAGAGGAAGGCTACCCGCTTGAAGTCTTCTAGCCCAGAATCCTCCCCAGTTCCCTGTAAATCCAAATCTCTCCTCTCTACACCATTCCCTCAACCAGGCATTCTCTAGCCCACACAGGCAGCCCCTCCAAAAAGGCCAACATGGCTTCCTTGCCCCTCAGTACCCTCCTCAGTCTTTAAAAGTCAGACTTAGTAACCTTCAGACCATGATTTGTCAAGTAATTGGGGCCAAAAGCACTAGGATATTTGGTACCTCCCTAATCCTGTCAAGTATGTTCTCTATCCTGGCCTCATTGCTCAGGGCCGATGCACCAGTAAGGCGTCTGACCCCCCTCCTCATAGACCCATCCCTGCACACCACCTTCTCCACACCTCTTACTATTGAATCCCCAAATCTGAAGACCATGCTTGCCCCTTTCCTTATTTCCTTAACCGTGCTCGTTTATTTACTTATTTGAAAATTGGTGGCTGGGAAAGGCACACTGAACTTGGGTTCATTTTCAGGTTTGATCCGGGTGAGGGGAGCAAAGGATAAAGACAGTACATAGCTATGATAAATACAGTGTAACAAGAAGAGTGCAAAATTCATCAAACAAAAAAGCTGTCAGCTAATCATTATACCAGGTGTAAGGGGACTGTTAAGAGGAGGGAAAACAGGAACAAGGGGGAAGGGGAAGGAGTCTCAGTTAGTGTCTGAGGGAGGCAGAAGAGGCAGTGAAATGAAGGGAAGAATAAAGTTGGTTCCAGTGTGAGGGGAGACAATAGGCAAAGGCTGATTGGCCAGCTGAGGTAGAAGGATGTGGCATAGCAAAGGTGCAATGATCCCTGGAGTGGAGGGAGCAAGAAGCAGAAGAAAAAATGGAAAGGAGCGATGAGAGGTAGGATGGAAGGGATCCAAACCAGTATTTAGATATAAAGGAGATAATCTGGCAATGGATGGAAGGTGAAGGATGGATAGAGATGAGTAAAGTAAGCAGTGATGAATTTGAGGGGGTGAGTTGGTTGCAAAGTGACAGAAGGAGTTACAGAGGAAATCCAGTCTGGCCAGGGAGGTGGAGGGGCAAACCCAAAGACCACGTCCACATACTCAAAGATGGGGAGCACCATTTTGGTGACAAGCTCATGGTGAACCTGTAGGGAAAGGCAATCTTTGTTCGGTTCAAGGCATCAAGTTTAGGACACAGCATGGTATTGATGGCGTCTATGTGGATAGAGAAGTCAAGTTTACTGTCAAGTCATACACCAAGGTACTTCAAGGAAGGAACCACTTCAAGTAGGGAGCTGTCTAAAGTGGAAAAAGTGGGCACTGAGGTGAGTTTGGTCAGTTTTTGACTGGTGTCAAAGGTCATGGATACTATTTTTCAGTATTGACCCAAAGCTTGTTAGCCTGGAATAATTGTAAGACACTGTGGAAGTCTAGCTGTAACAGACCTTCAGTGTCAGTGTTGGGGGGGCCAGAAGTGTAGATAACTGCATCATTTGCATACATGTGAAAATGCAAGTTGGCACAAGCTGCAGGGAGGTCACTGAGGAAAATGGAGAAGAGTATGGGCCCAGGATAGAGTGCTGTGGGACTCCTGCCTGGATGGGAAGAGGAGGTGACAGGGCACTGCCTACCTGTACAGACTGTAGTTGGCCTGTTAGATAAGAACAGAACCAATCTATGGCAGGAGCTGAGAGGCCAGCCATAGCCAGTTTATTCAGAAGGAAAGGGTGAGATACCAAGTCAAAGGCCTTGGCCAGATGGATGAAGATGGCAGCCGTGATGTGAACGTGATCCATCGTTGAGAGGATATAATCAGTTACATGTAACAAGGAGGAGACTGTGGAGTGGTCTTTCCTGAACCCAGACTGGTATGGGGAGAGGAAATCAGAGAAGGAGAGGAAGTTGGAGAGTCTACGGAAGATAAGCTTCCCTTGCAACTTGGCTAGAGAGAGGAGGAGGGAAGTAAGCCTATGGTTACTGAAGGAGGAAGGCCTCCCTCTTTGTGTAGTGGTATAACTTTTGCCAACTTCCAGGTCTGTGGGACTACACTGAGGGAGAAGGAGAGGCTGAAAAGATGAGTCAAAGGAGATGCAACGGCAGGAGCAGGTATGTGTAGAAGCCTAGGATAAAGTCTGTCTGCTGCTTTCCCAGGTCCCTTATCCCTGATTGTGGTTTCACTCCCTGTTGGTCCCTAGCAGCGACTGACTGTCAGATGCCCTGTCCGAGTCAAGTGGCTGTACCTACAGTAGTTCAGAAGTGGTCACTATGTGAAGGCCCTACATGGTATCCGCAATCTTCTCCCTTCCCCTGCTACTACCCTCCATCCTCCTGGACCAGTGAACCTCTGTGGGAGAGGGTTTATGGGTAGCGATTCAGGACCCCAACTCAGTTGTGTGCAACAGTGCAAGTATTTCACCTTATGCTGTTTGCAGCTGTGTATGTAGAGCCATGCAGATGCCCCCAGGAAAGATGCTACTCTCCTGCTTTGGGGTCGCCCACATGAGGGGGTCATTTATGCTGTATAAGCCCCTGCTTTGGGCTTGCCATACAAGCTTTGATAGGTCTCCCATGATGCTTTGCATTATGGGGCATCTGTAATTTCTTTGATAGGTCCACTCGCTTCACAGTACCTGCCCTATGGGCTCAAGCCTACCTGCTTTGCATTCCCCACGTACCCTCAAACAAGCAGCTTTAAACAATTTTATCAAGGGATTCATCCACATGCTGACCATCGAGTCCTTCTCGACCTATACTATTTCTGATATAAATGCATGTCTAGAAGTAGGGGTGGGAGAACCACAAAAGGTTCTTAGGTTCTAGAAGGTTCTGATACACCATAAAAGGTTCTGATAGTTATCCAAGCCTTATCAGAACTTTAAGAATATTTTAGTATAAAGTAAAAAAAAGTTTTCACTCTCATCGACTACCCTAAATCTATTGACAGGGAAGAGAAAGGAATTTAAAAACAACTTGGAGTGATACTACACATTACCTATAGTTTACTTTTGGGTCTCTCCACCACCACCATTCTTACTACATAAAGGTCTGCTGGGGGAGTATATTATGCTACAGAAGCAGGGTTTTAAAATTGCCAGTACCTTATCAGAACCTGAAGAAAGATTCCAACTCCAAGAAGGTTCTTTTAGATAAAATGGCATACGTTCTGGATGGCTGTGAACTACTCTGAACTGGTTTTCTCATCCCTATCTAGAAGGCAATTTCTGTTTTGATAAGGCCTTGTCTGCCTGCCTGCAGAGATTTGCATACCCATGATGCCTTGCACAGTGTTTAGCACAATCAGTAGTAGCATAGCATACCAGAGAAGCTGTCTGTATGAAAAGCAATGTGTGGGATTCTTTTTAAAGATGAACATTCATGCACAGGGGCCATTGTAGATTAAAGCCCATAAACATTTCTTGTAAATATGGTAGTAAACTTACTGTAGCTCACAGCAGTCCTGAGATACACATGGCTAAGTCTGCTTAATTTTGATTCTATATTACCACCATTTTGTGGAACTTTGTGATGACATGGAGGAACAAGCTGTGCTTGACTGCATGTAGTTGTGAACAGCTTGTTCCCCCATGACATCACAATATTCCATAAAACTGAGGTAATTTAGTATGAAATAGATTTGGTCAGCTGTACCTCAGGACTGCTTCCAGTTACAGGTGAGCACGATACCGGATTTAAAAGAACTTGTTACAGGCATTCAAAATATGTCAGCCACAGTGCATGAAAGTCCCCCTTTAAGGATGCTGTGGGGAAAAAAATCCCCAACTACAAGATGTAAGGGAATGAACATGTTCCCAAAGAGGATAGAAAACAGCAATAAAAGAGTACCAGCTTCAAACTATTTTGGTACAACAGCAGTTGTGCAAATAGCGGCAGTCTACCCTAAGAATACCAAAGCAGCAGTTCAAAAACAGAAAATGTTTCATGCAAGTCAGATGAGCTTCATCCATATTGTTTGGATTGTGTGTTTGTTTACCAACCTTCATTTATGCTTTACCGCCCCATGCCCAGTACAAAGCAACATGGCTGGCAGTTTAGAAGAAATGAGTTTCAGAAAACAATGAGCTTCTTTTTAGTCTAAGGGGGACCTTGAAGAAAAAAAATTAAGATTATACCACAGAAATTAAAAAGTAAATGCTTCGGTGGAAATTTTGGCCTACACCTTTTTAATCCACTTTAGAGTTTCCCTTATCTCCTGTGTTGCACGATACCATTGTTTCCAGACACAGTCTGTGTTAGTTCTTTTTTACATTTATGTATTTATTTCAGTTGTTTTACCAGGAAAGATATACTGAGCCAAAAACAATTTTTTTCCAGATGCATCCTGGAGGAAAGGGAGGAAAGGAGTAAATAATACACAGAGCAATAAAATTTGAAATATTAAAAGGAGCATCCACTCTTAAAATGGCTCATACTGGGTTATTTATCAGTTTTCTCAGCTCCTTTTTGTACACTTATTGTCCCATAAGGTTAGGAAGCAATGTCTTTTGCATGCTACTTAATTTTAGTCACAAAAAAGTGATATTAAACATTGGGTTATGAAAAAATAGCATAGAACACTGATGGAAACCTGGTCCAAGTCATGTTAAAGGAAGCAATCCTTTTATTTGTTTCATTTTGATAACTGGGTAAGCCCACTGGAACCAGGAGTCCCTTTTTCAAGGGCAACCTGGGATTAATTACATACAAACTATTTTATTATTACAATAATAAAAAAATACTAAAGCAAAAGGCAGAGATACTAAACAAATATTTTTGCTCAGTATTTACAAATGAAGAGGGGGAGGTACATAAAACAAACAGTAGAAACACTCTGGATACAGAAGTTGATACCAGCCCATTTACAGAAGAAAGGGTTCTGAAAGAACTCTTAAAACTGAAGGTGGACAAAGCAATGGGGCCTGATGGGATTCATCCCAGAATTCTAAAAGAGCTAAGGGTAGAACTAGTGACACCACTGACTACCCTTTTTAACAAATCATGGGAGGATGAGGTGATACCTGAGGACTGGAGGAGGGCAGATGCGATTCCCCTTCACAAAAGTGGGAGCAAGGCAGAAGCAGGAAACTACAGACTTGTTAGTTTAACCTCAGTGATAGGGAAAATGATGGAATCACTTCTGAAGGAAAGAATTGTCGAGTATCTAGAGGCCAGGGGGCACAGGACCCTAGGCAGCATGGATTCACAGCAGGAAGGTCATGCCAGACAAATCTGATAGATTTCTTTGACTGGGTGACCAAAGTAGTAGATCAGGGAGGGGCTGTGGACATGGCCTACCTAGACTTTAGCAAGGCATTTGACACAGTCCCACACAAGATTAATATACAAGTTAGCCAGCCTAGGAGTGGGTCCCAAGATGACAGCCTGGGTAAGATGTGGCTGGAGAATAGGACACAGAGAGTAATAGTAAATGAGTTCACTCAGAAGAAAGGAGGGTTACTAGTGGGGTACCGCGGGGTTCAAGTATTAGGACGGTCCTCTTCAATGTCTTTATAAGCGACATTGCAGAAGGACTGGAAGGAAAAGTATGTCTCTGCAGATGACACAAAGATCTGCAACAGAGTTGATGCACAGGGTGGGGTGGAAAGGATGAAGAAGGACTTGGCAAGGTTAGAGGATGGTGAAATGTATGGCAGCTTAAATTCAATGCTAAGAAGTGCAAGGTAATGCACCTGGGAAACAAAAACCAGGGAAGAGTACACAATGGGGTGAGATACTAACAACAACAAAATGGAAAGGGACCTGGGGTAGTCATATCAGATGACCAAAGGTGGGCAAGCAATGTGAGAGGGGCAGCAAGGAGGGCTGGAGAGATACTGGCATGCATGGGGAGAGGCATCACCAGTAGAAAACAGGAAGGTGTATCCCTCTGTACAGACAGCTGGTGAGACCCCATCTGGAGTACTGTGTGCAGTTCTGGAGACCCAATCTCCTTAAGAGACATAGACAGGATGGGAAGCTGTCCAGAGGAGGGCAGCTAAAATGGTGCAGGGTCTGCACGGGAAGACATATGAAGAGAGCGAAAGGAGGCTTAATATGTATAGCCTCGAGGAAAGGAGGAGGGGGACATGATAGAAACGTTCAAGCACCTCAAGGGAATCAACAAAGTCAAGAGGGTAGCATCTTTCAAAAAGAGGTGTGCAAGAACAAGAGGCACAATTTGAAGACAGAGGCTGACTCAGAGGTAATTTAAAGTATTTTCACAGAGAGGGTTGTGGATGCATGGAGCGGCCTTCGGAGGTTGTGAGTCAAAATCGGTGGTGGAATTCAAGCATGCATGAGACAGTCATAAGGCAATTCTAGGGGGTGGGTGTAGGAAGAAGTAGGCTGCTGGTTAACTAGGATCTGCAGCTTATCCAGTAGGAAGGGAAATGGGCAGACTGGGTGGGCCAAGCGGTCCTTATCTGCCATCAAATTCTATGTTTCTATGTTTCTATGTGACCATGGACAATCTAAAATAAAAGAAAAAAGTATAGTTACAGTGGAATGTTTTACCATTGCAACTTTCAGTCCAGGCTTTGCTTTGGAACTGCCAAGTGACCTTGACTGCACTGCCCCCTGCTGATCAGTGCTGCTAGTAGAGACATGCTGTGTAGAGCTGTTAGGAAATGTATTTCCAGCAGTGAAAGTCTGCAGATGTTTTATTTGCCCAACTGCAGGAATTTCATTTTTTCATTTGTTTGTTTACCGGGCAGGTACACTGGACCAAAAGGTCCATTTATAGGCATGACCCCGTGTTTTCCAACACACAAATGTTTCTAATACAATTTTAAAAATACATATATATATATATATATATATATAATTTTTATTTTAGTCTTTGGTAACCGGTTAAGGCCTACTAGGCACAAGTGCCTGTTTTCAGGGGCGTCCTGGGAGCACTGGGCAGTTAAGTGACTTACTCAGAGTCACACAGTATGTAAGTGGAGGTTGTGAGAATCAAACTCAGGTCTGGTCTGCTGGATGTATCAAGCTCGTTCACACCTACCTGCAACATACCAATACATTTGTACATACAGATATTATATTTATTTTATTTTTTTTATTTATTTATTCTAGTATTAGAAGTACCTTTGAGCCAAGGCTCTTTTACAAAGGTTCTATGTCAGAAATAACAAACAAGGAAGAAACAGTGAAATAACAGTAAACAATTCATGTACAACAGTGCTATTGAAATGGGTCAATTATTTGTTACTATAATATCAGTAACAATTACATCAGAACACAATCAATCAGTCAATCAAGTTTTATTTAGTTAAGCACATTTCTCGATTGCAACTCAATGTGCTTTACGCAGTCTATCATGTTATCATGCTATTCTCACTATGCCAGTCGCTATGGCATGTATTCAACTGTTTGCTTGTTTTTACTTGACTGTAGGTAACCCCTCGTGGGACGTGTAATGTTTCTACCCTACAATATGCTGCTTTCATTGTGAAATTCACTATGTTATCTATTCAAACAGTTGTTTCTTTGCTGCCTGCTGCCTACCCATTATAGACTGTACAATGTTCTAACCTTTCGTATATGTTATTTTTCTGTATGTATTATTTTCCTCTATTAGCTCTACCTGTAATTATGTAATATTTTTGCATTGATGAAATGTATTTGTCCACCTATCTGTTGTACTCTCCCAGGTCGTGCCTGTAAATAGTCATTTTATGGCTAGTGCAATTACCCGGTTAACAAAAACTAAATAAATAAATAAATAAAAACTTTAAATAAAATACAGACAAAAACAAATTTATAGATAGATACAGACATTAATTCACAATAAAAGCATGTTAGCTGCTCATAAAAGCTTGGCTAAATAAAAAGGTCTTGAGCTCCTGTTTGAAGATGTCGACTGTCAGACTCTCTTGAATCTGGTGAGGGAGGGTGTTCCACAGGATTGGAGCTGCAGAGAAAAAGCACAAGCCCCTGATGTATATGAATAAATCCTAGGGACTCCCAAAAGACCCTCATCTGTGGAACGAATGAAGTGGATGGGCCAGTAGGGACACAGAAGACCTTGCAGGTAACCGGGCCCCTGGCCATGTAGGACCTTATAGATCAGCCAACTGACCTTGAAGGAGATGCACCACCTCACTGGCAGCCAGTGCAGAGAGTGCAGCACAGGTGTAATGTGGCATGATCTAAGAGTAGACCGGTCAACAACCTGGCAGCCACATTCTGCACTAGCTGCTGGTGGCGCAGATCTACCCATGCTAGTCCAAGATACAGGGCGTTGCAGTAATCCAGGTGTGATATCACAAAGGCATGGACTAATGCCGGCAGATCAGCTGGGGGTATCAGGTATTTAATCCATTGTGATGTTCCTCAGATGGTAAAAAGAGGTCTTGACCATGACCGACACCTGTGGTTTCAGCATTAGGCCGCAGTCCTAAACCACCTGATCAGAGGTGAGCAACTGGGAGTCCCCAAGCCTAAGCCCTGAGACTCGACTTGAATGCAACGTCATCCCCTGGCGACCAGGTTCCAGCACCAGTATCTCAGTCTTATCTGGACTCAACCTCAACCAGTTCACTCTCATCCAGTCTTGGATCTCATCCAGGCAGGTGTTCAATTCTGAGACCGTCTCCTGTTGCTCAGGTGTAAAGGGCATGTAGAGCTGAGTATCATCTGCATAATGGTGAAAGGTAGAGGTGAGTGGAGGGCTGTGCTGGTGGCCTGCTCAGGGATGGGGTCGAGGGAGTGGAGTGGTGGCAGGGGGCACTATCTGATTGGGTGGGAGGCAGGGAGGTTCCACTAGACACCAGGAATTTTTTTTTATTGGGGCCAGTGATCGGCAGGGTGTAGGGGTTCCACTAGACACCAGGGATCTGGATGGAGGATTTTTTTTATTTATTATTGGGGCCAGCGATTGATGGGTTGGGGGTTCACTAGACACCAGGGATCTGGACGGAGGATTTTTTTTATTTATTATTGGGGCTGGCGATTGGCAGGGTGGGGGGGTCCACTAGATACCAAAATATATATATATATATATATATATTTTTTTAGCCAATTATTTAACCAGGAGTGGCACACTAAGCTGAAAGCTTGTTTACAGGTGCGACCTGAGAGCACAGGGAAGTTAAGTGACTTGCTCAGGGTTACACAGTATGCAAGTGGGGGCTGTGGGATTCAAGTCCAGGTCTCCAGATTTGCAGCTCAGAGCCTTAAACCACTGTACTAGACACCAGGGATCTGGACGGAGGAGTTTTTTTTATTTATTATTGGGGCCAGTGATTGGCCGGGGGGGTGTTGGGGTGGCAAACAGTAGTTTTTGTGCAAAGTGTGGAATTTTTCATGCAAAATTCCACACTTTTGCCATCAATCTGCGCGGCATGAATTGGTGATATTTGTGAATTGCGCTCCGTGAATTGAGCTCTATTCGCAAAATATTTCACGGAGCGAATTTTGTTGACTTTGCCCATCTCTACTACTGAGTCCACCTCTTTGTCTCGCGAGCAGACAGCCCATCGCCACTCTGGAATTTCTCTGTCTCCTCCAGCCAGCACACTGCAAACAATGCTGGTCGATGTAAGGTAACCAGCACTGCTCTCCAAATGCTTTCACAGATGAACACATGAACCTCTCTAAAAATAAAAAAATCCTCTTCCTACTTCTTCTTCACTTTTTGCCCTAACACTCCCCCTTCCCTACACTAACTGCTAACAAAATCAAATTAAAAATTGTTTTAAAATTAAGCTATTCGGATTAAAAACAACAAGACTCCTTTCCTCTCACTGATAGCAGCCCAGCATGGCCACCTTCTTTCCTTGTATGAGAGTATTTACCACAGAAAATAAATTTGCTAGTTATCTTTCCCTGAATATTGCTAAAGAAGGGGCTAAGAATATGTCAGCTGGCAAATTGTTGCATTGCCTTATCTCTTGATAAGAAAATGCTCTTTTGCCCCAGGTATGTCCTGCAAGATGGAGTTACTAGCATTTATGTGGCAGTTACATATTCTGCAGTACCAACTTCTGCTGGTTTTTGTGGGCTTTTCTGGATTCCTCAGTTTGTCATGTCATGCCTGTGCTGCACGACCTGCATTGGCTGCCTATTCAGTAGCGGATCACCTTCAAGGTCAGCTTGCTGACCCTTAAGGCCCTACAAGGACAGGATCCAAGCTATCTGCAAGAGCTTCTTTGCCCCTACTGCTCCCTCTGCCCACTCTGCTCCACCAGTGAGGGATTGCTAGAGATTCCCAGGGTTCGTTTGAAGACTTCTGGGGCCCGAGCATTTGAATTTGCAGCCCCCACCCTGTGGAATTCTCTACTTCGGCGCGGATAAGAGAGTGCCTGATAGCAGAGAGCTTCAAATCAGCTTTGAAAACATATTTGTTCAGGCTTGCTTTTCCTGATGTTGTGCAATTTTTTATGCTGATATTTAATAATTATTTATGGACTTTTAGCTGCAGTTTTATCATTTATTGTGCTAGCGCTATGGTCCTTGTGTGAATAGCACTATTTTATAAATAAAGATGCTTTGCTTTGGATGATCTATGAGAAACAATATTCAAATCATACTACTTTTACTTTTGTTGGGAAGAATTTCTGTAAACCGTGTAACAGAATGTAATGGACAAGCTAAGAGAGTATGTAGAATTATTCAGGGCCAGCAGGACAGATCTTATGAGAATCATGTCAAAGCACTGAACACGTACTCACTGGAGACCAGACTAAAGACGGGTGATATGACAGAGACCTTCATGCTTCTGAAAAGAATAAACAAGGTGAACCGTGAGGAACTATTTAGCAAGAGTAACAGTTCAAGGACACAAGGCCATGAGTGGAAACTGATGGGAGGGAGGGTCAAGAGGGATACGAGAAAGTTTTATTTAGAAACATAGAAACATACATTTTATTGGCAGAAATGGACCTTTGGGACCATGCAGTCTGCTCTTGGCCCCTGCCTATTCCATCACCACTAACCCGAACTGGTCATACAGTAGGTGTCACTCCCTCCCACTGTTCCTCTACCTAATATGCCCCTGTGAATATCCCACCCATGCTTGAAGCTCCCCACAGACTTTGCCCCTACTACCTCCTCTGGCAGGCTGTTCCAGTCATCCATCACCTTTTCCATGAAGAAGTATCTCTGCACATCTCTCCTAAACTTTCCCCTCTTAGCTTCATTGTCTGCACCCTTGTTCTAGTGCCGTACTTTCTCTGGAAATAGACCTTCTACTAGCACCGTGTTAACTCTTGTGAAGTACTTGTAGTAGGGCTGGGAAAACTCAGTGAAGTTCTGACCCTAATTAAATAAGAACTGGAACATGGTGAAGTTCTGATTAGTTCTGATTAGTTCTGCTTTATTGACAAATATTTGAAAAAAATTCAAAGAAATCCATAGAAGTGGCCAAAGTCAGTCACATTTGACACAGAGGCCCAAAGGAAATAATTTAATGGATTATTTGTATAAAAATTAATGTAAAACTACTAAATAAAAAAGCAATCACTCACTACTAGCCCCTGCATGGCTGGCCTATAATGGTGGCCTATCCTGCTCGGGTCCATGACATGAGTGTGCTGGGAGAGACAGAGGGAGATGGAGAGAGGGAGAGAGACAGACATGCAAATACCTATATCATAGCACCACCAAGCACTGCAGGCACAGCCAGGCAACTAAGATTTTGTTTTATTAATGGTGCTGTGTGGGTATTATTTTGACGGATGTTTCAGTCAGAGCTGAACAAGCCAAAGAAATGGATATGAATGATCAAATGAGCAGCACTAAGAGAGCCCACCCACCCTACCTATGTGAATGATGCAACTGCTTTGCATGCCCCGGTGTACTGTGGTACAGTGCTCCATCACTATAATGAACCCTGCTATAGTGAATTCGAGGATATAATGAATGCATAATGTGGTTCCCGAGGAAAAAAGTTAATGTCAGTTGTGTGGGTATAGCGGATGAGCGTTCTCAGCGAGGGAACACTGTCTCTTTAAAACTCAGAGCTTCGCTTACAGCTTCTGAATTCAGACTGCCTACCACACACACTTCTCCAGTTTCCTGTCCTATCCTATCCAGCTTGTCCCAGGTCGATATGTTATTTTTTAGTCACTGGAGCAGGGAGCAATAGAGTTTGTGTCAGCCGATTTCTACGTTTGTGCCCAGCTGTGTGACTTTGTGACTTCCGTATTTACTGCTGCAACCAAGCCCCAATGCCCAATCTGAGATACCAGGTACAGCACAGTACTGTATATAAACTTCATAAATGAAATTATTTTTTAACAGCAGGAGCAGCAGGGTATATGCAGTGTTTATGCGCTGCTGTGTGAGTCTCAGGCGAGAGGACAGTGCTGAGTATGACAGTAAAATACTATATTTGTGTGCATCCTTCAATGTATGTGATCGGAGAGAGGGCAGGGGAACTGAGGTAATAAAAGCAGGGAGAGGGCAGGGGCCAAAATGGGGGAAAGGGAGTGGCACTGAGGCAGTACAAGGACGTAAGACAACAGTACAACAGTGCAGTACTGTATTGTCTTTTTCAGCATCCCTTGATATAACGAACAGGGAACTATAATGAATGCAGGCTATGGCTCCTGTTTCTTTTGTTATAGCGAGGGACTACTGCATATGGTATACTACCTGGTCCAAGAGGTGATAATGTTTTCTAATACTATGACTACTTTTACTGAATCTGATCAACATGTTGAATCCTTAAAGAAGAAAAACGAAAGATAGTGATCACCACCACCCAGGCAGGCAGCCAGTCACACATCACATTGGTCAAGTGCAGTGCAGTCATAAAAAAGTTTGCCACCTGAAAACCTGATGACACACAATTCAATTCAATACAAGTTTATTGCAGGAAAAGCTCCATTGAGCAGGCTCATTCACAAGGAGGTCCCAATTACATTAAAACAGGGACATATACATACAGACAACAATGGTAGGTACAACACATAAAAGCAATTACAATGAATTGCAGGTGACTCGATCTATGGAACAATTGCATAACAGCAATAAAAGATAAAATAAAGTGCTATGCACAGAAAAATAACAGAGAAATCATGTAATAATCATACAGTATAGTAATAAAGTGCAAGGTAATAAAATGACAACACAACACAATTACACCCTTCCTAGTTCCACAATTGCTGCCAGCCATTGCCAAGTAATTTAAGTATCAAAAATAAAATATAGTAATAATCTCAGCCCAGTTACTGTGAGATGTAACCAGGCTAGCATACCATGCACACACAAACAATAAAGAAAGTATATGAATTTAGTAGCATTTTTTCTGTGAAATAATCGCAGCCAAGTACGGGGGACATGAGAAATATACAAAGAGTATTCAGTTTATGTGTTTCAGGCATCTGCTAAGCCATGCACTGTACGAAAATTAAAACAATACTGTCAGGATCAGTTGCTGAAGGCATAAAACGTGACAAGTAGTAGTAGTGGTAGTAAGAACTAGAGTAAGGACAAAAAAGTGACAAGTAGTAGTCATGACTTGTGAGGACAAAAAGTGATAGTAGTAGTAGTAGTAGTAGTAGACAGCAGTACCCTACCTTCCAGATCAGACAGTGGTACCAGGTAACACCAAATAAGTTTGTGACATGAAATGCTGTTGCTTGCTGTATTTGGACTCTGAACCCATTGATGCTATAATTTTTTTTCTAGTCTGTGCTGTTCATGTGATCATTCAAGTAATAGCGGCCTGGCCTAGTCCATCCTAAGCTGACTTGCTGCAGTTAATTGCTACCTCATGTAGTAGACCATATTCACAAAAGATTTTCACCATAAGTATGAATTCTTGAAAGTATTTTGTGGATAAGGCCTGCTCAGAGCAGTCAGTGAATGTTTTATTCAGGTATCATATTTGAAATTAAAGTGAGGAATGTTAACTTTGAGAAATGTGAGGCACTCGGCATTTTCTGGTGTCAAAAAGGATCGTGTGTCAGTAATGACGTTACCAGCTGAACTAAACAATCATTCTGAACAGACTCTAGTCGGAGGGCAATTCATGTACTTTTTTGATCATATATCTTGTTAGATCTTCTTGTATTCTGGGGGCAACCTGCATGTGCCAGCAGAACCACTGGCAGCCTGTGTGATCATGGAACTGTCTCACTTCTCTAACTTTTCTCTAATCAGTTTCAATCTGAATTTTAAAACTTTTATTAGGGGGTACCACCTGGCTGAGAGTTGCTGTGCTTGCACTAACCTCCCTGGTGATTTCCTAAAATGGCTGGAGCAGGAAAAGTAAAAACTCCAGCATGGCCCATTGTGGTGGAGTAATATAGACGTCTGCATCACCAGTATTATTTTCCAGGGTGTATTGCCTGACAGCTTTCTTTTGTTCTAGCAGCCTTTGAAACATATAAAAGGTCGAATTCCATTGAGTAGAAATATCTTGGAACAATCAGTCTGTGCAAAGATAAACTGTGCTCCTGCTGTATTTTTTCAAACTAGTGACGGGCTTTGCTTGAGTGATTGAAATGAGAGCATATTCTTTTAGCAGTGCTGACGAAGGCCTTAATCTCCCTGGTGTCATCGAGAAAACCGTGAACTACTAAATTTAGGCAATGCATGGAGCAGTGGATGTGAACAAAGCCCCCCTCCTCAAAGGCCTTCCTTCTATTGGACCAATTATCTGCAACTATAAAGCCAACTGACAGTCCCTGTGAAGTGAGCCATTGCTGTATTGGTTTTTGGAGCGATTCATTGATGTTTTATTTATTTATTTATTTGATGTATCAGTTTTACAACCTTTGAGCCAACGGCTCATTTACAAAGGTACCTCGTCACAGGGAGGATAGGGATAACAAACAGTTACAATGGACAGTGAAAACAGTCAGTTACAAATGTTTAGCCATCATGTATAATATACAGACATTGTATACAGATAATATATACATAATCGGATACAAATATTTACATCATCGGATACAGATATTTACATAAGCACATAAGCATTATTACCATGAGAGATCACAAGAAATATTATTACCATGAGAGGGCATGCAACACAGGATAATTCATCTTATATAGAAGCCTGTGGTTGAATAGTCAAAGATGAGGTGGAGGCAGTACATAATGGACATTGTCGACGATTTGGACCCTAAGGGGTGTTTTGTGGGCAGGCTAGTAGCAGGTACAGGAGTGGCTATCGAGAAGGTGGTTACAGAGAGTCACTTTGAAAGGGGCAATCTTGGGAATGCTGGTGATGGTAGTTGGGAGTGCATTGAACCAGGCAGGGGCTCTGAAATGGAAAGATCTCTGGGCAAGGGAGGTTTTTACCCTGGGTACAGCCAGGACGGCTTTGTCTGAGTTACAGGTGGAGATAGTGGGGGTGGTAGTTTGGAGAGAGGTGGAGACCCCGGGAGGGGAGAGACCGAGCAAAATTTTCTTGGTCAGCAGGCAGGTCTGGTAGTGGAGTCTTTCCTCAAGATTGAGGAGATTGGCTGTGGAGTAGAGAGAGCAGGTGTGGGTGAGCCTAGAGGCACCAGTTAGGAGCCTTCAGGCCTTGTTGAGGTCGATATAAATTTTCTGGAGAGCGGAGTTATCTGCTGCCCCATACACAGGGAGCCTGTAATCCACTAGGGACAGTATAGAGGAGGTAATTACGAGCCTGAGGGCATCAGGTGGGAGGCAGTCCTTTGCCGGTATAGAGTCCAATCTAGGTGTCTGGGCAGGTTGCTAGCGCAGGTATGTGGTCGTGGAAGGTAAGGGCTGAGTAGAGGGTAAGTCCAAGATATTTGTAGGTAGGTACCTGTTCAAGGGGGTGCTGAGTGCTGGGAAGGGTGAGGAGTGGTGCATTTTTCACTTTGTTTTGGTGGCGGGAAAATATAATCGATTTAGTATTTTTTAGGTTTATGACCAGTCTACGGTCCTTAAACCATGATTCTGCCTGAGTGAAGGCATTTTAGATGGAGATCTGGAGAGGGGCAGGTTTGTGGTGCGAGGCATAGAGTACTGCATTATCTGCATACAGTAGGATTTTTTTGGAACAGGCCTTTGGCAAAGTGTACAGGTAGAGGGTGAAAAGTAGTGGACCCAGGATGGAGCCCTGGGGCACCCCAGAGCGGACATTGTTGTATGAGGTATGTTCAGATGGAAAATAAAACATTCTTAGAATAGCAAACTGTGATGCTTCACTGTCCCCAGAACCATGTGAATTATTGAAACATGCCCAATATGCCGTGACAGACATAAAGGGTTTAGGCTGACAGCTTGTTCAGATATTTGTTGTGAGATGAACCAGCCTCCTGCACAAGACGCGTCTTAATTTTTAACATACAACATCACAAAGATCTGGAATCCCTATTGTCGAGAAGTATTTCTGTGATGGTATTGTAACCCCCTTGTTACACGGGGTTACCAGAATCCCAGTAAGACCTAGTGGTAGGCAGGGAAGGCAGCTTGTGAAACTCCAGTTAAATGGATTTCACACGGTCTCACTCTGTTCTCAGTCTCAGCTGAGACTGAGGGATGACATCACCATAGAACTATCGCAGCTGCATGAGCCACAATGGAATCTGCAGCAGGGAGTTTGGATAGAATGTTGGGAGGTTTGAACAGTAGTCTGTGGGTCAGTTGGTGTTGGGAGCTTGCTGTGAAAGCAGCACAGCAGCTCTGTGTAGGCTCTAGGAGCCTCAGCCCCGACAGAGGGCTACATTTAAGTAAAAGGGTGTGTGTCTCCACCAAAAGAGAGACACAGAAGATAACTGTAAGTGGTGGAGACCGCTGGATTTCGGTCTTAGTGCCTTCACCCTCTGGGGATGGGGGCAGGAAAGTGTTTCCTGCATATTCCTGGGGCAAACCCCCTGGTTCTGCTACTAGCGGAGAAGCTGCCTATTTGTTCCAGAGTTTTTGGGAAACAAGAAGATCTGTGAATTGCCTGTGGGGCACCTGCAACCGGAGGGTGAGTGTCTGCTCTTCCTGAAAGGGCCTATGTTTTTCACCCTGTGACTTGTGTGACATGTGGGGATTGGACTACTGAAATAGTGGGAGGCCTAGAGTAATAGACTTAGCCAAAAAGTGAAAGTATGTTCAAGTCCAGCGCTTATTGGAAAGTCAAAAGACATGTAGAGGAGATGTGACATATGTCTACCCAGTAATCTACATTGCCAAGCTTTCAGAAAAGAGTTGTTTAGTTTCCACAGAAATGGCTGGGTATGGATTGTGGGAGCTGGATGTGGGAGACCCCCCCATCTTTAGTGACCAGGTCCACCTCTACAGATTTGCTCTGTGGATTTCTACTTTGCCTCATGCACTTGGCCAGTGATGAGGGAAGTACCCAGATGTGGGATTGGAAGGAAAATTCCCTCTAGGAGTTGAAGGCTCTAAGGTGGTTTGGGGAGCCACAACAGAATAACTGGTTCATTTCCCAAAATGGACCGTGGATCAAGTGGCCGGCGGGAGCCGGGCCAGGGGGGAAAACCCAAGTAGTGTGACAAAGTCGTGCTGTGCACCCAAAGCTGCGCTGCAAGTCTGGGCTGTGTGCCTGGGTTCAGGAGCCTGAGGGCTGGAAATAGTGATAAAATGTTCTGTTATCTCTAATCTGCATTACCAGGAATGTAGCCCCGTGGGGGTCCGTCTATGCTTTGTTTGTTCAGCTTGGATGTGAATAAAAGCCACACTGAAGAATCCCATTCCTGGTTCTGGACATTACAGTTATTGCTTCCTGTGTTTGGATTTACTTGGGTGCCCCTGTGCAGAGTAGTCAAACCTAGGTCCCCTGTGCCGAGTAACCTCATCCTCACCGAACCCAGTCCCCACCAGGTACTGCTGCCAGCTTCAACAGCATGTCTCCTGTCATTTTTGCTAAAAGGCAGGGGTGAGGGGTTACAAAAATGGAGGCACCACTTTGGATTTAATTCTGGGAAGGAAGGTGCTCGGGCAAGGGGCTAGCGTTTTGATTGTCTGGCAGTGGGTAGCCCAAAAGCTGAAGCAATTTAATTAGTGTGTTGCTGTGTGCTGTGGGTCTTGTGCTGCTGTTTAAAATGCTAACTGTTTACCAAGGAGCAGTAAAGCCAAAGAGTGTGCCCTTGTTCTGCATCAAATTGTTACAGCGTTTTAGCCTGCTTTTAAAAAGAACTGTGGTAAAGAAAAGTGTGGAAGACTAGGGGTAGCAACAGGAAAATTGTGCCCTGGACATTGGAAATGCTTTTAAAATGAACTGTGGTAAAGAAAAGTGTGGAAGACTAGGGGTAGCAACAGGAAAATTGTGCCCTGGATGTTGGAAATGCTTTCTGAATGAACTGAGAGATTTGCAGTTGTAAATGGCTATGTTAAATGGCTGAAATGGGCTCCCGCCGTGGAGTCAGTTGGAAAAAAAAAAAGTTGCATTCTGCAGTTTAAATTTGCCTGCTCGATGATCGCCGTGAGGAAGAAGAGTCTCATTTGCATGGCGTCGTGTGATTGGTGAGTATGCAATCAGTCCCGCCCCTCAGCCAGCTGTACAGTGACTGCTCCAGCATTCGAGAGGGAGTGTGAGTGGATTGCGTGTACTGGCTAGTGGAGGAGTGTCGCGGAGTGTTAAAATCGCTGTAAACCCTGTAAAAGTAGATTTGCTTGTTTAAAATCGGGCTCATAGATCGTCTGAATTGCAAGAGTGGTGGTCGAGGAGATGATCAGTAGGACTGCCCACACGTTTCTGTTCTGAGGCCTCCAAGAACTGGCTGCAGCCCGTGTTTCCCCATCGAAGCAAACTGCTACTGATAACAGTAAGTAACAACATGGAAAATGCTCATACAGTGATTTTCTGCCCTATGCCATATAAATATGTGTGCAGCAATGTAGTCGCTTTGCAAGTAACGACTGGGTCAAGTCCTACCAGCAAGTGCAAGTCGGTTAAGCCATTGACTGTGTACATAGTAATGAATTCAGCCTCATTTTAAAGTTTAATGCCAGACAGAGTCTGTGAGTTGTAGCCAAATGTGCAGCACTAGTTTTACAGACAATCCTGTGCTTAAAAACCTGAAGCTTTAAGGGACTGTGAGTCAAAGAAATGTTTCCAGCAAGTGAAAAGTCCATGGAAAATCATGTAAATGTGTTTAGAACAAAAACAGTGCAAGTTTGTGCAGCTTGAGCAAACGTTATCAGTAGTGTGTGTAAATCGGGTGCGCAGTGGCTTGACCCAATTTCTGAATGTTGATGCGCAGGAGTGCTGCCGCTGCCATTACAGGGTGGGGTAGTAAAGGAAACACAGCAGCAGAGGAGCCATTTTAAAAGTAGAGAGAGTGTTCAGTAAAGTGGGACTTTCAGTTACAGTGAGCTTTTGTTTGTTTTTCTGCAGTTATGGCCTCTGGACCAGCTCGCCACCCAGATCATGCCCGGGCTGTAGTAACAGCAGCAGTGAATAGACTGAGGGATATTGAAAAGTGGTGCTATGGAGGACAACTGCCTCCTCATGTGGCGATTCCTGGTTTTCCAGTGCATGTGTGTCAAATATGCTTGAGAGCTGGAAGGGACGTCTTCATGATTTCTCACTGTGCTGGATGCCTAGAAAAATATGGCTTGTATAAAGCACCTCAAATTCGTTTGGCTCCCACATGGACAAAGGTTCAGGAATCTGCAGTTGGCAGCACACAGCACCAGGTGGAGCCTGTGGAAGAAGGCCCCTCGGGGGAGTGTGGCACAAAGCTAGAGGGTGCAGAGTTAGAGACAGAACCAGAAGTTGAAGTTTTGGATGCTGGATCCCAGAAGGAAAGTTTGGATAAAGCATCAGTAGACCCCTGGGGGGGAGGGGTCTAGCCCAAGTCTCATAGGAGAAGATGAGATGCAGGAGGCCTTTAAATGGGAGGTGTCAACCTCCGCACCTAGTGATGAATGGATAGTCTCAGGAGTGAGGACGACTGCTCACTCCTGGGCTCAGATCCTCAGTGAAGAGGAAGATGAGAGGGAACCTATGTGGCCTTGTGAAAAAGGAACGGGTACACAGCCTCAAGATCTTGCCTCGGAGGAATGCATGGAAGAGAGTGGTGATGCCACTGCCCTGGCTATGCAGGAAGAAGAAGTAAGGGATCCGTTTTTAATTTTATTAAGGATGCAAAGCTGGCAGAACAAGGACTGGTTACCCCCAAGCCAGGCTAGCAGTCTCAGGTTGACCAAAGCTAGTAAAGAAGAGAGACTGGTTCGTAGAAAGGCAAATGAGATCTACGGTATGACCTTTCCTACTTTTCCTCTGAAAGTCTGGAAGGAGATTGAGAACAGCAGGAAATCCTGGATCTGGGCTGAAGCAAGGAAAGGTGTGCATCCTGGGGCAAACAAGCATGTAAAGGACAGACTGTTTCACGAGAAGTATACCCAGTGGAAGAGAGGCAAGACACTGTTTATGGACAGAGTGCGAATAGTGGATGGAAAGGGACGTGAAATCTCCCACTGTGTGAATTATCTGCACCCAGATGGGGTAATAATTCAAGCTCCTGATCACTGGTACTATTGGCCTCAGTGCAAGGACCTCCCAGCAAATGTGCCCGTGCCTACTAAATGGAAAGCCGAGCAGTGGTAGTCAATACTGCCACACCAGATTGTGAAGTGCCTTTATTAATCTGCCAGTATGAACATCCAGGACTCAGGTGCCCCACATTCATCAGTTCTACAGTGTACTGGCCTTTCCAGAATCCATCGACTGGCCCACCAGATGACTTCAGATCCAGAGAGGACATCAGCCCAGCTGTATCCTGAGCCATTGCCTGGTAATCGGATGACATCAGACCAGCTGTTTTCTTTTTGTTCCCGTTCTAAGGTTCCATCTCCAGAGATGACATCACCCCAGCAGTTCCCAGATGTGCCCTCCTGTGGTTCCCGGAAGATGTCCGCCCAGCTGTATCGGAAGAAATGCTGCCAGGGAGAGTCTTCATCAGAGGTGCAGGTCGGTTCAGGACTTTTCTTACTACAAGGGGCTGGTAAGTCTGAACTTTTCTATCTTTATGACATTGCAGTACACACCCTACACTAGCAGACTCCAAAATGTGTGAACTGTCCTCAAAGACTCTCCCCTTTGGGACTTTGGCCTGTTAGAACTGTGCTTCACCGGGCTCCAGCCCAGGAGAGACTCTTTATTGGACTAGCCTTCGGGCATTGTGGTCACTAGTTGGGACTTTTAGGGCACTCCATCCCCCCAAATGTGTATTGTAAATAATGTCGCAGTTTTCTAGTGTATATACTGTTTTTCTGCCTTTTCTAAAAGAATCTTTTTGGGATTCTCCAGTGTTTTGATGGTAGGGGTTTAGGTAGACTGTGTATGCAGATTAGGAGTGTGTGTTGTCTTTCTTTTTCTTGCAGGTGCTCCTGAGGAAGATAGAAGAGAAGACAAGAAGAGGAGGAGGGGCTCATCGGAGTTTCTCATTAGTACTTTAGTGTGTAGTAATTTAAAGTACTGTGGTGTTGTTATTGTTGTCGTTACTGTATAAACCCTTTCCTTCCACAGGTGTGGTTGTGGGTGTAGGGAGGAGGCATTAAAATGGTGTAACAATGTGGTATTTCCTTGGTGTGTGGTTGCAGGTTGCCCAAGGTCGGGGAGGTCCCCGGGTTGTTTTGGTTTTTGGGGTATTAAGCAAAGGCAGATAGATTTTCCCTAGAGGGCTAGGGGGGATAGACAGGCTGTGGTCCTGAATGGCCGTAGGGACTGCAGTGCTGAGCTATTAGGGCTATGCTCTGGATAGTTCTACCAGATCCACTAGGCGTCCATAGTAAGTGGATAGAGTAGAGGCTGATATGTCAGCTAAAGGCCTCTAGGCCCTTAGTGTTACCTGCCTGTGCTCGCACATGGTAGGAGGGGGCCTGATCACCCCCCTCCGCAGGTAGCACATAGGGTGGGATGGCCTAAAGCCGGGTAAACAATTACTGCGGATAGTCATTTTCCTGGTCAAGGGCAAGTGTAACCCCCTTGTTACCCGGGGTTACTAGAATCCCAGTAAGACCTAGTGGTAGGCAGGGAAGGCAGCTTGTGAAACTCCAGTTAAATGGATTTCACACGGTCTCACTCTGTTCTCAGTCTCAGCTGAGACTGAGGGATGACATCACCGTAGAACTATCACAGCTGCATGAGCCACAATGGAATCTGCAGCAGGGAGTTTGGAATAGAATGTTGGGAGGTTTGAACAGTAGTCTGTGGGTCAGTTGGTGTTGGGAGCTTGCTGTGAAAGCAGCACAGCAGCTCTGTGCAGGCTCTAGGAGCCTCAGCCCCGACAGAGGGCTACATTTAGGTAAAAGGGTGTGTGTCTCCACCAAAAGAGAGACACAGAAGATAACTGTAAGTGGTGGAGACCGCAGGATTTCGGTCTCAGTGCCTCCACCCTCCAGGGATGGGGGCAGGAAAGGGTTTCCTGCATATTCCTGGGGCAAACCCCCTGGTTCTGCTACTAGCGGAGAAGCTGCCTATTTGTTCCAGAGTTTTTGGGAAACAAGAAGATTTGTGAATCGCCTGTGGGGAACCTGCAACCGGAGGGTGAGTGTCTGCTCTTCCTGAAAGGGCCTATGTTTTTCACCCTGTGACTTGTGTGACATGTGGGGATTGGACTACTGAAATAGTGGGAGGCCTAGAGTAATAGACTTAGCCAAAAAGTGAAAGTATGTTCAAGTCCAGCTCTTATTGGAAAGTCAAAAGACATGTAGAGGAGATGTGACATATGTCTACCCAGTAATCTACATTGCCAAGCTTTCAGAAAAGAGTTGTTTAGTTTCCACAGAAATGGCCGGGTATGGATTGTGGGAGCTGGAGGTGGGAGACCCCCCATCTTTAGTGACCAGGTCCACCTCTACAGATTTGCTCTGTGGATTTCTACTTTGCCTCATGCACTTGGCCAGTGATGAGGGAAGTACCCAGATGTGGGATTGGAAGGAAAATTCCCTCTAGGAGTCGAAGGCTCTAAGGTGGTTTGGGAAACCACAACAGAATAACTGGTTCATTTCCCAAAATGGACCGTGGATCAAGTGGCCAGCAGGGGAGCCGGGCCAGTGGGGAAAACCCAAGTAGTGTACAAGTCGTGCTGTGTACCCAAAGCTGCGTGCAAGTCCGGGCTGTGTGCCTGGTGGGTTCAGAGCCTGAGGGCTGGAAATAGTGATAAAGTGTTCTGTTATCTCTAATCTGCATTACCAGGAATGTAGCCCCGTGGGGGTCCGTCTATGCTTTGTTTGTTCAGCTTGGATGTGAATAAAAGCCACACTGAAGAATCCCATTCCTGGTTCTGGACATTACAGTTATTGCTTCCTGTGTTTGGATTTACTTGGGTGCCCCTGTGCAGAGTAGCCAAACCTAGGTCCCCTGTGCCAAGTAACCTCATCCTCACTGAACCCAGTCCCCACCAGGTACTGCTGTCAGCTTCAACAGCATGCCACCTGCCATTTTTGCTAAAAGGCAGGGGTGAGGGGTTACAGTATACTATATCGAGGTTCGAGGTACTCAAGCAGCCGCCTGAATCTTATATGTTCAGCCACGTTATATGGTAGCAAATCAACAGCTATAATTTCTGAAATTTTTTGGGTTATTGTAACAGCAACAGGGTGAGTCAAGGCATATTTGTCTTTCCGCTCATATGTTTCTGAGATAGTAAGCTGTCTCATTGAAGGAGGAGGGCTTTTGAACACATAGTCACTTTCAGTAACAGTAGAAGGAGTCTTTCAAATGGGAGGAAGTGGTGGTGGAGGTGTAGTGCTGCGGGGGCTGCCACTGCTTTCATCTATGGGAATTACCCCTGAGTGTCGTGAGCTATCACTGTCACTTTTTCTTCAAGACTCACAACTGGAGTTCTCAGTAATGATATGACATCTGTCTAGGTGCCTTTTCTGTACTGAAGTTCCCAATGCTCCTTTCTTTTTACCCCTGCTGATAGGCCATTTACAAATAGCGCATGTTGCCACCAACTCATTGGAAGCACTAATGGAGAAGTATGACCAAACATACAATGATATTTTTTTAGTTTTTTCCCTGGAAAGCATGGCACCTCCATCACCTTTTCAAGGTCCCCCCCCCCATTTTTCTTGGGCCTGTTCCTCTTGTGGTTTATTCCCACTGCCCCCCTGCTCAACCAACACATTTCTGTTGGTTTCTTCCTCATCTGCAATTTCCATCCTCCCCAGTAAACCCTGTCCTGCCTGATCATTCTCTTTATCTTTATTAGTACCCTTGTTGGGTTCAACCTCAGAAGAATCGGATAAGGGACTGGCAGTAGCATAGTATGCAATTGTTCCAATACCTTTGGGTGTCTCTGTGGGTGGTACCTGTCACAAATTCACTCAGCAGGTCAGCCCTCTACTCCCAAAATGCCAACTTCTGAGCCTAGAATTGTGAACAGTGAACAGGACAAGGTAACCTTCTTTTCTGTTTTGTGGGTTCGAGTCACCTTTGTCCCAAGTTCTGGAGGTATTCAAACTGATAACCTCTTGTTAGCGTACCCAATTATCAGGCTCAGATAATTCTGTCTTCGGGGGGCCAGATATCTTTGCCTACGGGCACCTAACCAGGTATTTCAAAATGAACCCTTAGAACTCTATGCAAGACCTAGAGAACTCTTATCTGTTTCCCAGTTTGGTACCACAATAAGCTCCTGCACAGTGTCAACTATAACCATCTAAGCTTCACTTATAAAAAAAGAAGTTTCAAGGCATATCAGGCAGTTTCTTTTTTAAAATATACTGTATATCTTTACTTTAAAATAGGTGAAATAGGAAAACAGTAAAATACAGAACAAGATATCCCAACACATACAGCCTTAAAAACAAAACAGGTTTAAAAGTGCAAATTCCTACAATCCATACACTCAGACTAGTCTTAGCTAATTGTATTCTTACTTTCTTAAACTTTTAGTGCTTCGATGTTCCTCTCTCTCTCTCTCAGTCAGAAAATGAATGTGCCTGTGTAAGGTCTGCTCAGTATATTTAAAAGCAGTCTTGAGCTGGTCTTCTCTCTGAGGTCACCTAATTCTGCCTTGGTGTATTAAGATTTATATTTTATAACACAGGATGCCCTATTAAGATATTTAAAAAAATAATAGGTGATATAAATAATTGCTTCTCTTCATGTGACTTGCCAAAACCAGTCTGTGATCTGCTTCACCCAGACATCAAAGCCTCTTTGATGTAATTCACTGAATACCCCAAGCCAATGCATATTGGACTTCCTAATTTAGTCTGGGACCTGCTTCCCACATACATCAAAGTCTCTTTGATGTATTTACTGGCTATCTTGGGAGATACCCCAACACATGCATATGCCCCTTTTCCTCATGACACCTAGTGCAAATCAAAGGATTTTCCTGAGGGCATTATAAAATGGATATATTGGTTCCTGGCTTCAAAGCAAACTTAACAAAGTAATTGCATTTCAGATATCTACAGTTTAAGCTACCTCCTGTCCTTTGAACTTGTCCCTTGGGGGGGGTTTGATGTGCCAATTTCAGCAAGACAGCATTTTCTCCTGATAGACACTCCCTTACATATTTTATATTGCAGAAAAAATATCATATTGAAATCAGAACCAGCTGTTCACGAGCCACAGTACCCACTAATCCTTTGTTTTTTTTAACGACATAACTTTTTTTTTTTACTTGGGACTGATGATGATCCAAGACATTCATCTTTTTTGGATTCAAGCATTCGCTTGGAAGATGAAACCTTAGATGTGAAAAAAATCACTTTCTGGGGTTCGATTTTGTTTTCCCTTTTCACGCTGAGTGCTGTCTTTTGCAGTGCCACTGCCTACCTGAGAAATAGAATGTGTCTCATCAACACTTTGATCCATTTTTTTCTGAGTCCTCTGACCTATAAAAAAACTAAGATCCCTCTAACTAATGTGATGTCCTTCTGATGACTCCCACCCACACCCACAGGCCAGGGACAAATTTACTGCTGTGACTCATGACTGTACACAGCACACCGACAGCACAGCAGTCCATCACCACTTCCTTCCAAGATTACCTGACTGACTTCTACAGTTACTGTTAAGTGACCAAATTCAGCAACTGTTAAGTGTGCCTCAGAATGTTAACTGGAGATGCAGACACACCTGGTGCATAGCTGCACACAGCACAGTCCCACACTGAGGTAGGTTAATGCTTATATGTAATGTAATACAATATACTATAATAAAACTAATGATAAGGAGGAATAATGGGGAATGAGTGATGATGACACTTGTGTGTACTTTACTTGTGTTGTAGTGTAAATAGCCTGCTATGAGTCACAAAGTCAGATTATCTCCTGGGCCACCCACAGCCAGCAGCACAGGCACATCAACTTGTATGTTGTTTGTCCGAATAGTAGTTATTTTTTAATACATGAAATTGTGAATGAACATGATCATGACTGGATGGCACAAGTCAAAGATTTATTTTGCCAGCCTGCCCTTGCCCTGTACGCACAGCCACACTGAAGCCAGGAAAAAACTTTTAGTTGAGATTTCTGGGACTGTTACATTTCTCATGCCCCCCCCCATAGCCTTTGTCTCCTCTAGATCTGGATGGCACAAGTCAAACATTTATTTTGTCAGCCTGCCCTTGCCCTGTACTACATAACTACACTGAGGCCAAAAAAAAAAAACTTTTATGGACTGCTGACACTGTAAAATTTCCCTTGGTCCCCCAGTAGTCTCTCACACTCTCTCCTCTGGATCTGGAATGGCACAAGTCAAAGATTTTGACAGCCTGCCCTTGCTCATATACACACAATCACACTGTTTGAGACCACAAAAAGAAAAATAACTTTTATTTGGGATTTTCTGTAACTGTAAAATTTCTCTAGGGCCTCCAGTAGTCTCACAATCTATCTCTTGTTTGAATGATCTTCTCTGGATTCAATTTATGGATGGCACAAGTCAAAAATTTATTTTGCCAGCCTGCCCTTGCCCTGTAGTACACACACTACCACACTGCCTTCCTTTTATTTGCCTCCCCCCAGCAGCCACCCAGGCCACCACTATCTCTCTCCCCCAGTCCCTCCAGATTCCTCTCCAGTCCTGACTCCTCCTCACCCCTGACAATAACTTTCTCTCCTTCCCCTCACCCCAGTAAGACTCCTTTCTCTCTTTTCTCTTTCTTTCCTCCACTCTGCTTCAAAAAGAAATTTTTTTTATATTTTACTTAGTTTTTCTTTTCTGCGATGCACAACTTCTGGCAGCCCTGCTACAGAAGTGCAAGCTCCTCCGACCGTCCTCCAACTCGTCTGGGCCCGCATTGCATACTCAGCACAGTTATGTACAGTGAGTGCATCATGTGGCTGTCTGTTACCTGATTGGATGCCACCAGCTGCCTGTACTTGGAGTGAGCATGCTGACGGCATCTCCATGGCAACAATACACTAAATGGCACTTCACAGACCCGGAACTGGACTTCTGCGGCAAAGTCCAATTTATCCAGGTCTGTGGATTATGGATTAGATAAGGGGGTTCGGATTTTGGGTAGAACAGTCTGCCCAGCCCTAACTTGTAGCTTACAGTCATGTTCCCTTTCGCTCTTCTCTCTTCTAGGGAGTACATGTTGAGTTCCTGCAGACTTTCCTCATATGGCTTCTCATTCAACCCCTTCACCATTTTGGTTGCCCTCCTCTGTACTGCCTCCACCCTTTTAATCTCCTTGCAGAGGTTCAGCCCCTAGAACTGAGTACAATACTCCAGGTGGGGCCTCACCAGTGAGATATACAATGGAAGCACCACTTCCCTCCTCCTGCTAGAAATCTCTCTCCCAGTGCACCTCAGCATCCTGCTAGCCTTTTCCACTGTTTTGCCACACTGTCCAGCTACCTTGAGGTAATCAGATATGAAAACCCCTAGGTCTCTTTCTTGTTTGGTGACTGTTAGCTACACTCCCCTATTTAATATACACAGCCCCTAGGTTCCACAGCCCTGCATGCATAGCCTTGCAGTTTTTGGCATTGAAACCCAGCTACCACCTGTAGATCATTCCTCTAGTTTCTTCACATCCCTTTGTATTCTCTCCACCACTTCCTGAGTGTCAACCCTGTTGCAGGGTTGTGTATCATCTGCAAAGAGACACATCTTATCCTCAAGCTCCTCTGCAATGTCACTTATAAAGACACTGAAGAGGATTGGCCCAGGCACTGAACTCTGCGGCACCCCACTAGTCACTTTTTTATCACATGAGTGGTTACTGTTTACCACAAACCCTTGCCTCCTATACCTTTACCAGTTCGATAATGAGCTTGTCACATTCTCCCCCACATCCAGCCTGCTTAGTTTCTTAACTAGCCTCCTGTGTGGCACAGTGTTGAAAGCCTTGCTGAAGTCCAGATAGGTCACATCCACTTCTCTCCATTGATTCATCTCCCTGGTAACCCTGTCAAAGAAATATGTGAGATTAGATTGACATGACCTCCCTCCTATGAAATCATGCTGCCAGTAGTCCTGCAGCCCTTTTACCTCCAAGTGCTCCACAAGCTTCTCCTTCAGTAATGTCTTCATTAACTTCCCCACCATTGATATGAGAATGACTGGCCTGTAGTTGGTAGCATCCTCCCTACTGCCACTTTTGTGCAGACAGACCACACCGCCCCTCCTCCAATCCTCTGGAACTTCCCTCATCTCCACTGAGGTGCTAAAAAGCACTGCCAGAGGGGCAGTTCCTTTAGGGCTCTTTGATGAGTTTCATCTTGCCCCATTGCCTTGTTCTCCTTTAAGGCTTCCAATCCCTTCAAGAACCTCTCCACATAGAATAAACTTGTGTCCACTTCTCCCTTCTTCCTGGTGCTTACTGTAGCATGCTAATTCATCTCCCCACCCTCTATCATGAATACTGAGCAGAAGTGATCATTTAGTATTTCTGCTTTCTTTCTTTCTGTCTTTAACTGCGCAGTGCCCTCTCTCCTCCTGATTCTCACTATCCCTCCCCTTGTCATTCTTTTTTTCCTGCACACTTGAACAGAAAGGGTACATCACAGGGCAGGGGCACAGGGAGTGAGGAGAAATTTTCCAACACAACCCTCTGTGTCCTTTACAGAAAGGGTGGTGGAACTGTGGAACTGTCTTCCAACCGAGGTGGCTCGTGCCACAACCATAAATGTTTTCAAGCATGGTTGGGACAGAGTGAATGGTTTAGTAGTTACTCAGGGCAATAGTAGTAGGGAGGGGAACAAGGGGGTGGATAGTAAGGGCTAGTATCCTGTCCCAGGAATTGATAGGAAACTACAGGCAGACAGGATAGCCCATTTGTCTTTTTATGTCATCACTGTCTATGTTTCTGTGCTTCACTGGCATCTGCTGGTTCAAATTTTATCTCAGGAACAGGACACAGAGGGTCGTATTGGGGGATTTCTCCTCCCTCTCTATGCTACTACCCTGTGGTGTACCCCAAAGTCTGATCTTCTCACCCATGTTGTTTGCAGTGTATATGCTGCCCCCAGGAGGAATCATAAGATGGAATGGACTGGGGTTTCGCTGCTATGCAGATGTTATCCAGCTATTCTTGTCATTTCCACTGAGGATGCCTGGTGCAAAGGTGGTGCTTAATAGATGCTTGGTCAAGATTCAGGATTGGGTGTCATTAAACTGGTTGAGACTCAACCCTAACAAGACTGAAGTATTAATAATTGACCTGTATTGTAAGTAGAGAGTGGTTGCTGCTGAGGAGACAAGGCTTTAGCTCGGCTCATCTATGCTTGTAGCTTCCACAAAGGTGAAAATTCTGGGAGTCATTCTGGACAAGGGGATATCACTTGAGGCTCAGATGTCTGCAGTAGTCAGGAGTGGCTTTTGCCATCTTAGGAACATCAGATGGATTAGATCCCTCATCCCCCACCCAGGACCTGACAACTATTTAAATTTTGTTTTATGGTATCTATGAAATGTTGATGCCTCACTTCTGTACTTTATTGTAAGGTCCCCTGAGTCTCTAGGCAAGGATGCCATTATAAATAAACTTACTACTTCTACTAATCCGTGGAGTATTTTCCCACAAAAGTAAAAGTAGTATGATTTGAGTATTTTAGTCCATCAAATCTCTCCCTCATTCATTATTAAAGTAGGAATGTGGCTGCACAATGAGCCAGCTGACTTCTTTCATCCAACATATTCTATGTTTCTATGTTTAAATTATGCAGAAAAAAACATAAAATTCAGTGGACATAAAAATTCTGTAATTTTGTAAAAGTCTAGATATTTCATAAATCCATGGAAGATTTACATTTAACAGCAGAAGCTCATGGAAAAGGAAACCTGCACCCCCCCCACCACCCCATCTCCTAGTTTGAGAGAAAGAAGCACAAGAATTAAAGAACTCCAGGTATAGGAGGACATGTCACTGGCATCACTATAGTAATCTGAACTGGCTACTGTACCTATTGAACAGTGTGTTACAACAGCGGTGCAATGAAAAATGTTTTCCTAAAAAGCTAGTTTCAGCTACAGTTAATGAAAATATTAGCATACCTGTCAAATGTACTTTTCTAGGTACCTCCTATGCTGCGTACCTTGAGATTTTTTTTTTTCTGGATCCTAACACTTCCCAGTTCTACAGTGCTATTTCTAAGCCAGATGTGGTGGTCATCTTTATTCTTGAGAAAAAAATAAAATCAAACATTTATAAAATACACAGATGTTGGTGGAATTATAATATTTTACTGCTAAATACAACTGGAAGATGCCTAGGATCTTTTTTAGTGAAAAAACAGGAAGTGTCAACTTTTGACTTTGCCAAATGAGCGAGTGCCTAAGGAATGCACTAGCAAATTGGCAGGAAGGAGGGGTGGAAGAACAATGGGGAATAATAAAAACTGCCATCACAGAGGTAAAAAGCCTTTGTGTGAAGCAAATAAACAAAACGAAGCGATGTAAGAAACCACTATGGTTCTCAAAGGAAGTGGCAGTGAAGGTTCAAGAGAAAAAGAAAGCATTCAGGAAGTACAAGGAATCACAGAAGGAGCAGGACAGAGAACTGTATCAGTTAAAGCAAATGGAAGCTGGGAAGGCAGTCAGAACAGCAAAGGCCCAAACCGAGGAAAAGATAGCCAACTCAGTTAAGAAGGGGGATAAAACCTCTTATAGGTACATCAGGGAGCGAAGGAAGACCAAGGGAGGGTTAGTGAGGCTTAATAAAGAGGAAGGAGGGTGGGCAGAGGGTGACTGTGAAAAGGCAGAGATACTAAACAAATATTTTGCTCAGTATTTACAAAGGAAGTGGGGGAGGTACCTAAAACAAACAGTAGAAACACTCTGGATACAGAAGTTGATACCAGCCCATTTACAGAAGAAAGGGTTCTGAAAGAACTCTTAAAACTGAAGGTGGACAAAGCAATGGAGCCTAATGGGATTCATCCCAGAATTCTAAAAGAACTAAGGGTGGAATTAGTGACACCACTGACTACCCTGTTTAACAAATCATGGGAGGATGGGGTGGTACCCGAGGACTGGAGAAGGGCAGTTGTGATTCCCCTTCACAAAAGTGGGAGCAAGGCAGAAGCAGAAAACTACAGACCTGTTAGTTTAACCTCAGTGGTAGGGAAAATGATGGAATCACTTCTGAAGGAAAGAATTTTGAGTATCTAGAGGCCAGAGGGCTCAGGACCCAAGGCAGCATGGATTCGCAGCGGAAGGTCATGCCAGACAAATCTGATAGATTTCTTTGACTGGGTGACCAAAGTAGTAGATCAGGGAGGGCTGTGGACATGGCCTACCTAGACTTTAGCAAGGCATTTGACACAGTCCCACACAAAAGATTAATACACAAGTTAGCCAGCCTGGGGTGGGTCCCAAGATGACAACCTGGGTAAAGAATTGGCTGGAGAATAGGACACAGAGGTAATAGTAAATGGAGTCCACTCTGAATAAAGGGGGTTACTAGTGGGGTGCACATGAGAGTTCAGTATTAGAACGGTCCTCTTCAATGTCTTTATAAAGCGACATTGCAGAGGGACTGAAGGAAAAGTATGTCTCTTTGCAGATGACACAAAGATCTGCAACAGAGTTGATGCACAAGGTGGGGTGGAAAGGATAAGAAGGACTTGGCAAGGTTGAGGAATGGTCAAATGTATGGCAGCTTAGATTCAATGCTAAGAAGTGCAAGGTAATGCACCGGGAAACAAAACCCAGGGAAGAGTACACAATGGGGGTGAGATACTAACAACAACAAAAATGGAAAGGGACCTGGGGGTAGTCATATCAGATGACCTAAAGGTGGGCAAGACAATGTGAGAGGGCAGCAAGGGCTGGGGGGATACTGGGATGCATAGGGAGAGGCATCACCAATAGAAAACAGGAAGTTATTATCCCTCTGTACAGACAGTTGGTGAGACCCCATCTGGAGTACTGCGTGCAGTTCTGGAGACCCAGTCTCCGCAAAGACATAGACAGGATGGAGGCTGTCCAGAGGAGGGCACTCAAAATGGTGCAGGGTCTGCACCGGAAGACATATGAAGAGAGACTTCAGGAGGTGAATATGTATAGCCTCGGGAGAAAGGAGGAGAGGGGACATGATAGAAACTTTCAAGTACCTCAAGGAATCAACAAAGTCCAAGAGGGTAGCATCTTTCAAAAAAGAGGTGTGCAAGAACAAAGGGGCCAATTTGAAGATAGAAGGCGGCTCAGAGGTAATTTATGGAAGTTTTTTTCACAGAGAGGGTTGTGGGATGCATGGAACGGCCTTCGGAGGAGGTTGTGGAGTCAAAACAGTGGTGGAATCTCAAGCATGCATGGGACAGTCATAAGGCAATTCTAGGGGGTGGGTGTAGGAAGAAGTAGGCTGCTGGTTAACTAGGATCTGCAGCTTATCCATTAGGTAGGGAATTGGGCAGACTGGGTGGGCCAAGCAGTCCTTATCTGCCGTCAAAATCTATGTTTCTATGTTTCTATGTTTTGCCCAATGTCATTGCACTGCTGCTTTAAGTATCTGGGCTCAGCAATTACATGAAACATTGTTCAGGGGCTAGTCTTAGTTCTATAGCTAATTCATTTTTAATTTCAATGCCTGTGTATAGCACTCTTAGTTCTGCTCTTTTATCTCTGACTGTCCTCTTTAGTAAGCAAGCATTTGTCAATGCCGAACGTTCACTTGCAGGTATTTGCAGTGGTGTTTGGTACTGGTACTGGCCTCAGAGGAAAGAGGGGGCAGCACTGAAAGTGGCGAGTGCCACATGGTGGAAGCTGCACCGTAAATGGTCCAAGGACTGATCCCTGAAGTACCCCGCTGGTCACCCCCCCTCTGGCCTCTCCCCGGATTGGATCCCATTGCCACCACTCTCTGCCTCCTGTCTGTCAGCATGTTTCTAATCCAGTTTAGCAGCTTCTGCCCTGCAGCCAAACTACCCATCTTGTTAATCAGCCTTCTGTGTTGGACATTGTTGAAGGCTTTGCTGAAATCAAGGTAGGTGACTTCAAGCACCCCTCCCTGATTTACTTCCTTAATGAGGCACTAGGGTTTCCAACCCTAACTCCCAACCCCACCCTGCAGAGACTGACAGGCATTGGGGTGTGCCTTTTGGTCATGGGCCATAATGCTCACACCATTCCACCCCCACCCTGCAGACACTGACAGGCATTGCGGTGTGCCTTGGGGTCTTCGGCCCTAACGCTTACCCCATTCCATAAGGAAATAAGCTGAGATGGGTGCAGTATAGGAGAATGGGGTGAACGTTAGGGACGAAGACCCCCAGGCACACCCCGATGCTTGTCACTGGCTGCAGGGTGGGGGTGGGGGTAGAACAGCATGGCATGGCATGGCATGAGCATTACAGCCGATGACTCCAAGGCACACCCCGATGCCTAGCAGTCTCTACGGGGTGGGGCGTTACAGTTGGAAACCCTAATGCCCTGGGCGTGTGTTGATATTTTTGCTCCAAATTTTCAGCATGGGCTTTTTCGGACCCCACCTCATGAACAGTGGCACTATCAATTTTTTACTCAATCCCAAAAGGTGATTTCATGCAGTGACTGTGCCTTTCGGCGCCACACGTGTGAAACCACATTTTGGGCAGGATGTGAAAAATGACAGCTATACTGTTCATGAGGTGGTGTTAAAAACTGGCAATGTTGAATATTTGGAGTGAAAATATTAAAATTTGACAAAGTTACGAGCATGCATACAAAATTTCAATGACTGCACGTAACTCAGGCGTTTTGGGGTATTTTTGTACCAAATTTTCAACATGGCCTTTTTGGGACCCCATTTCATGAACAATAGCACGGTGATTTTGTTAATCCATCCCGAAAATTGATTTCGCACAGCAACCATGTCATTCTGCACCACTGGTGTGAAAACATATTTTGAGCAGCTTGTGAAAAATGACAGCTGTACTATTCATGAGGTGGTGAGAAAAAATGGCAAGGTGGAAAATCTAGAGTATTATTACATTATAATTATATATATATATATATATATATATATATATATATATATATATAAATATTATTATAATATTGCAAATTGGTGAAGTTACAAATGTGTGTAGAAACTGTGCAATACATGTCGTAATGTAGTCATTTTGGGATTTTTCACCAAATTTTCAACATGGGCTTTTTGGGATCTCCCCTCATGAACACTGACACTGTCATTTCATTACTCGTTCCTGAAAGGTGATTCCAAGCAGTGACTGCGAAATCACCTTTCAGGACCGAGTAACGAAATGACAGTGCCAGTGTTCATGAGGTGGGGTCCCAAAAGGGTTATGTTGAAAATTTAGGGAAAAAATTCCAAAAAATGGCTGAGATATCAACATAAGTTGAAACCCCCTTTGACAGCCATTTTACAGTGCTTACCTAGTATTCTTCAGTTTGTGGTTCGGCTTTGAAGAGTGCAGACATGTCCTGGTCCAGAGAAGATCACAGCCGCCAACCCCCGGAGGTAAGTATGGGATAAGGGGGGGGTGCGGGAGGTGGGTGTGCAGCAGTAGGGCCAAGATGGGGGAGGGGGATGGGGAGACAATGAGGGACTGATTTCTTTTTCTCAGGTATAAAAAAAAATTAAAAAAAAAATTGTCAGTGGGGATTATTTTCTCTTTTACAGGGAAACATAAACATAGACTTTGACAACAGATAAGGACCGCTTGGCCCACCCAGTCTGGCCATTTCTAAAGGGGGGTTATAGGTATGGGGATACTAGGAGTGGGCTCCCCAGTATCCCGGAATATTGAGGTACAGATATGGGGACACTGGAGTGGGTTCTCAGTGTCCTCAGTGAATGATGCTGTTTTTTTATTGCCGACAAGGGGTTGGGCACCCGATGTCATCTTTAACAGAAAGTGCATTGCGGGTAATGTTGAGGTGGGGGGGCAGAGAAGCGAGCCCCGTGAGAGGAGAAGAGAAAGCTGCACCACAGCTAGTGTTGAGGCGAGGGCTGAGAAGTGAGCATTGGGAGAGAAAGTGGTACCACGGCTAACGTTGAAGCCTGGGGGGGTCAGAGGAGCAAAGTCAGGGAGACAGAATACAGCGGCCGTAACTCCGGTCAGGCACATTAGTGTGCATTCTAATGCGCATGGCTGGAATTCAGACTACAGAAAGAAATGAAGTGCTCCCATTGGAACGGTTCATTTCTTGCAAGTCCAGCATGTGCCACAACAGTAAAGCTGAACTACTGCCATGACAAGAGTGCCTGGTCGTTGGTGTACATTGCCAAACCCATTGCAGTTTTAGCTGTAATTGGCTTGGCAGTGACACACACCTGATTTGCTGCATAGTCCCAAGACATTCCTTACGTAAGCACAAGTGAACGCAAAAACAAACTGGGGCAAATAACTTACATATGTGGGGGGTAGGAGGAAGTAAGCTGTTGGTTAACTAGGATCTGCAGCTTATCTGTTAGGTAGGAAAATGGGTAGACTAGGTGGCCATGCGGTCCTTATCTGCCATCAAATTCTATGTTTCTATGTCACAGTTACAACATAGAATACAATCTCATTATTGTTGTCTGATGCTCAAGGGACACTGTCAACCCCCTTTAGGCCTCAAAGTGTCCCTAGTTTAAAAAGCAAATGTTATGACTGTTCGCACCCTGTAGAGACTGCTGATATAACTGGTTGTTTGATTCTGATTCTTTTTTTCTGTGTTCACTTGCGCTTACGCAAGGAACATCTTGCATCTACTAACAGCATTTTAGAGGTGTGTCACAGCCAAACCAGTCACAGCTGAAACTGCAAAGGGCTTGGCAGTGTACACCAATGACCAGCCATTCTAGTCATGACAGTAGTTATTTTTTGCTGATGTGGCATGTCCTCTACTTGAAGGAAATGAACCACTCCAGTGAGAGAGTGCTTCATTTCTTTCATAGCCATAACTCCAGGCATGCGCATACTGCCGCCCGCCACACTCAATGTATCTGGTCCTCACTCCTCTGCCCCTCCAAGGCTTCTACATTAGCCGCGCTGTGGCTCTACTTATTGGTGGATGCTACCACTGCTGCACTTAATCTCTCCAGTGCTCGCTCCTCTGCCCCCCCAGGCTTCACCGTTAGCCATGCTGTGGCTTTACTTATTGGTGGCTCCTGCTGCCCATTGCACTCAATCTCTCTGGTGGTCACTCCTCTGACCCCCCACCCCCAGACTTCTATGTTAGCTGTGCTACGGCTTTATTTATTGTCGTCAAGTCTGTATCTCCCTCCTCATAGTCCAGGACCCTGGGGAGCACACTCCCAGTGTCCACAAATCTGTATCCCCCTTCCCGGTACTCCAGAACACTGGGAAGCCCTCTCTGTGTCCTCAGTGATCTCCCCTGTCTCACATCCAGTGTCGGACACAGGGGAGCCCATTCCATATCTACAAAATATGTATCCCCCTCCCAGTAGTCCTAAACACTGGGTAGCCCACTCCCAGTGTCCCCAGATGTTTTGTGGCAAATCTGTAAGAAGAAGAAAACAGTCCCACTGTGTTTTTTTCCCTTGATAAAAAGAAAATGGTCCCTCATCGTCCCCACCACACCCCTCCTCCATTCTGACCCGCCCACTAAGCACCCTCTACCCCACACATGCCCCTTGCTCCACACTTACCACCCGAGGCCATCTGTTATCATCTTCTGTGGACTGGGACACATCTGCACTCTTTAAACCCAAACCGCAAACTGAGGATTAGAGGTAAGTGCCATAAAATGGCTGTCAATGGTGTTTTTAACTTATGTTGGTGTCTCGGCCATTTTTCTGTATTTTTGCACCAAATTTTCAACCTGGGCTTTTTGGGACCCCATCTCATGAACACTGGCACTGTTATTTCATTACTCGGGCCCAGAAGGTGATTTTGCAGTCGCTATATGAAATTACCTTTTGGGACCAATTAACAAAATGACAGTGCCAGTGTTTATGTGGTGGGGTCCCAAAAAGCCCAAGTTGGAAATCTGGAGGAAAAATTCCTAAAAATGGCCGAGTTACATGCTCTCATTGAAATTTTTCTATGCACACGCATAACTTTAGCAATTTCCAAATTTTCAGCATACTTATTTTTTTCACACCACCTCATGAACAGTAAAGCTATTATTTTTTACATCCTGCCAAAAAAGTGTTTTTGCACCTCTGGCGCGGAATGGCTCGGTCCCTGCACAAAATCATCTTTCAGGACTTATTAATGAAAACACAGTACCACTGTTTATGATGTGGGGTCCCAAAAAGCCTATGTTGAAAATTTGGTGAAAAAATTCCTAAAAATGTGTAAGTTACGAGCGTTCATTAAAATGTTTCTACGCTCGCCCGTAACTTTGTTAATTTTTAATATTTTTACTGCAAATTTTCAACATAGCCATTTTGTCACACCACCTCATGAATATTACAGCTGTCATTTTTCACATCCTGCCAAAAATGTGTTTTCGCACCTGACTTGCTGCAGGTTTGGGCCATGATGGCAACAGAGGTTGCCCATTATCCATCCCGGCACAAACTTGCAAGTCAACATTCAGCACTGAAAAATGCTTGTTTTTTTAAGTGAAAAACAGATTGCCACCATACTGGTGTTACCACACAAAAATGTTTGTTTACATTCTTTGGTCAACTACCACTGCATTTTCCTGGACTTAAGAGCACACCCAACACAGTCTAGCCACTCATTTAATAGTGGGAGTACAGCAGACTATTGCATCATGAGCGACTGCATTGTTTGCTGGTGTTTCAAATATTCAGGTAGCATGCAGAAAGAATAGCTCCAGGACTTGAAAGAAAACAAGGTTGGTTATAACTATACATTAGCATACATGTCACTTCTACTAAGCTCTTTTGCATTTTATTGTACTGATGTATGTTATTTTCACATACCTGTACAGTGCCCAGAGTCTCTGGGATGGGGCGCTTGATAAATAACTTTTTACTTACTTATTTACTAAGCAAGGAGGCAGATAAAACAACCAGCAACATCAATATTTTAGACAAAGTAAGCAATCATAAAATGTGGGGTTTTAATTATAAATAACATGATGCAAAAAGTGTTGACAGTGTCCCTTTAAGAATGTCAATGTATTTAGATTTTGTTACAAAATTTATTTATTGTCTGAACACACCTGTAGATGGTTTAGTTGGTTGCTTTGGTTTTTATTTCTTTGGGTGACCAAAACAGAGGTTAAGGTCCAGGCTGTGGACATCCTGTATCTGGATTTTAGTAAGGCCTTTGACTCTGTTCCTCACGGGACAGTAATCAGGAAGCTGAAGGATCTGGGGGTAGGAGTAAGGCTAAAGACCTGGGTAAATAAACTGGTTGCAGGATAGGAGTCAGAGGATAGTGGTGGTGGTGGTGGTGGGAATTCTCCAGGGCTAGAGCAGTCACTAATGGGGTTCCATGGGGTTTGGTGTGGTGCTTGGTCCAGTGCTGTTTAATAGAGTTATTAGCAACATAGCAGATGGAGCAAAGGGTAACATCTTCCTGCCTGCAAATGACACCAGACTCTGTGGGAGGGTGAACATAGAGGAGGGACTACAGGATCTTAGGAAAGATCTAACCAAGTTTGAGAGGTGGCTGGGTATTTGGCAACTGGGTTTCAGCCCCTAGGAGTGCAAAGTCATGCACATGGGCAGTAAGAACCCAAAGACTGAATATTGTTTGGATGGTGTGCAGGTTACCAAGTCAGAGGATGAGAAAAGTTTGGGGGTGATCATCACAAGTTACCTGAAACACTGTGCAGTACAGGAAGGCAGCAGTAAAGCAAATAGAATGTTGGGCTGCATAGCCAGGGGAATAAATAATAGGAAGGTGGAGGTCATTCTGCCGCTGCACAGATCCCTCGTGCATCCACAGTCCACACCTAGAGTGCAGTATGCAGTACTGGTGCCTGTACCAAAGAAAAGACATCAGTCTTCTGGAAATGGTTCAGAGGAAGGCAACTAAAATGATCCAGGACCAGCACAGTAGGAAGTAGGAAGAGAGACTCAGAGACCTCAACACATACTCCCTGGAGAACAGGAGGGAGAGAGGTGAGATGACTGAAACATTTAAATACCTCAGTGGTATACACAAGATGAAATCTGAGGGTCTCTTTAGCCTTAGCAGTAACAAAACCACTAGAGGACATTGCTTGAGCTTGTGGGACGATGATTCGAGAGGAAAATGAGGAGGTACTTTTTCACCAAGAGGTGGTGGCTAAGAGGAATAAGTTGCCATATGAGGTGGTATCCCTAAAGACAGTGGACAGCTTTATGAGGGGTTGGGACAATGTAAAGAGGAGGGATGCAATTAAAAGCTGAAACATGAGGGTGCACTCCTATGAGGGAGGGGGAAACTCCTAACAGGGAGGGGGCAGACCCCTCAGTAAACACTAAGAGATCCTCATTATGAGCAGGCAAGAGAAACCTTTTGGCCTTTTTCTGCTGTCTTATTGTATGCACTGTTTTCTGTTTCTGGGTCTCCCAAGAAAACGGACAATGTTTGTCCTCAGGGTCTTGCCTAGTCAACAAAATCTTACACACATAAATAAATATATAAATATAAATATAAATATATGGAAATCTCATATTATACCTACAGCGTAGGGCAGGTGTAGGTATATGAACACTATTGTGTCCAATTAGAGAGTTAGTTCCTCATGAAGAAACCAGAAACATTTAATTCTATTTGGACCCCTTTCATTAAGTTATAAAACATTTGAAACCTAAAAAGCTATTTAAACTAATATGATAAATGCAAGTTAATTGATAATATGGAAACAGGAACTTTCTGGGTCACTCAAGAGGGATCCCAAGAGCCTAGCCAGCTACAGTTTACAGGGTTTAGACTTCAGGCACATGGAAGGACTCAGGGCTCCAGCATACAGGCAGACAAACTTAGCTAGGCAAGAACTGAATCATAATAAACCTTAAAAAGCAGTTCTAGGAATATATTCTGTCTAAAACATGCTTTGTCAAATCAAACATCTGATACTGTGACAAGAAAAGGGGGAGAAATAATTATCTTTTAAAAATAAGAATTGGTTAAATACCTGAGAAATTGGGAGCAGTCTGGGATTGCGACCTACCTGTAGGGATGCACAAAGTAAACTGAAGCTGCTGCGATGGGTTGCAGGAAGAGCTGGCCTCCAGCCAACTAAATTTTGATTGGACCATGCATCAACCTATAGAATGGACAGGGAATATCCCCACCGGTATTGGCTGTGGAGTACTATAAAGGGTATGAGATTTAATTGCATCTACTGTGAACTAGTGGTTAAGTCACATTAGTGCAAAGAAAGAAAAGGTTACGTTGGTTGCCCATACATTTATCTGGTGTGTTTGTGTGTGTGTGTTGGGGGTATGTGTGAATGGTGTTAGAACCATAGATGTGGGATGGGGCCAATCATTAACAGTGGCCAATGGCTGAGAGATTTTGACCTTGCAGAAATCACTCCCACCTCTCCATGATGCCAAGCATCCACTGCCCAGATCACACTGGCTTGTAGGGGTGGAGCTGACAACATGTAGTCACCCATGATGTCAAAGGTTTCTGAAATCCATAGGAGGTACTGCAGAGCTATCAGCTGTAACCATCCCACCCCAGGGCCTCAGCATGTTGCCTCAGGTGTGTGCCCAGAACCCCACTGGCCTGAAGAGTGGAAGTCAGGATTAGATTCTATCCTGGGTTTCCATGTGGTAGTGCAGTACCAGCCAGCACCACTGGACCATTTATTTATTGAGATCTTGGATTAATACCTTTGAGCACAAAGCTCTTTCATAGGTTCCATGTCAAGTTTGACACAAACAAGAATACAGATATGTTCCACAGATACAGATACAGCAAGAAACAATTGAAAACTGTCTCCAGGCATAAAATCCAACAATAGTTACACAACCTAAGCACGTACAGGTTGCAGAGTCAAAACAAAGGCTAACGTTTTACTAATTAATGGTAACATAACATGAGGACGCTTGTTTAAAAAGAAGAATTGTACAACTATCAACATAGGCAGATAATTGGATTATGCCTGAATCAAAGAAGGAAGGTCTCATATCAGTAGAGAGGGACAGGGAGGAAATAGAAAAGTGAGGGGATGGAGAAGGCAAGCAGAGGTGGGGGGTAGGATGGGGATAGATAAGAGGGAAAGGGAAGAATAGTTATGTAGTCAAAGTGGAATAAGGGGGAAGAGGATGGGGGGACAGGAGGGGTGGTGGAGAGTAAGGAGGAAGAGGTGGTGTAGGTAGTGGGGTGATGATGAAGATGTATTAAGGTGGTAGGGAGGAAAGTGGTATGGAATGATGGATGGGCAAAAAAGGGAAGAGGAGGTGGAGGGAGGTAGGAGGGAAAATAAATAATTTAGGCGGGGTAGAAGCCCAAAAAATTGTTAACTTGACCGGGGGCTCAAGAAATGGACATGAAGCGTAACATTTCACTAATCAACAGAGATCGCAAATGGCAGGAGCAAGGTAAAGGCAAATTAGCAGTAGCAGTCACAGGTTGCCAGTGAGATTAGACGCTGCTGGAGTTTCTTCTTAAAGAAGTCCAGCAAAGTAGCATTGGTTATGTCAGGAGGCAGGGAGTTGTACCACTGCGGAGCTCTGTATGCGAATGCACATCATCCAAAGGTGTGTGTGTGTGTGTGTGTGTGTGTGTGTGTGTGTTGGGGGGGATGTGTGGATGGTGTTAGAACCATAGATGTGGGGACCAGCTACAGTACTGTTTGATGGGAACAGTTACCAACTGATTATATATGCATATATTGTGTTAACAACTGATTATATACAGTATGTATGAATTGCAAAACACTTGCTCTAGTTAGGGTTAAAGCTACAAAAGTATGGAAATGTAGTGTTAGGATTACCGACCCTAACAACCCACCCCCACACTGCACTCACCAACAGGTGTTGTGGGTGTGCCTTGGGGTCATCAGTCCTAACATTCACCCCATTCCATAAGTAACTAAGCTGAGATGGGTACAGTATAGGAGAACGGGGTGAGCGTTAGGGCTGATGACCCCAAGGCACTCCCCCTAATGCCTGTTTTATTTTGTTTCTGTTGACCGGGAAAGGGGGACTAGACAATTCTGCCTATTTTGAGCCTCGTCCTGGGGGAAGAGGGATACAGATGGATGCCAGCTGACATTGAACCAGATTAAGCTGTTTGTGGTATTTTTTTAGTGAATGGGGGAAATTTAGCCAGGACACCGGGGGAAGTTCCCCTGCTCTGTTCGAGAAGTGCCATAGGATCTTTAACGTCCACCTGAACAACCACTAGAACAGGCAGATGGGACCTCAGTTTAAGGTCTCATCCAAGAGACAGCACCTCGGGGTGCAGCACCCCCCCTCATGCTGTACTACAGTGTCAGTATTGGGATTTAACCCAAGTGCCTGGTGTGGGGCTAGAACCCACAATCTTTTGATCTTCCAGCCTCAGAGGCAAGTGTGCAACCTGCTGAGCCACTGACACTGTTGGTGTGTGCATGCAGGGTGGGAATGGGTTGTTAGGGCTGGAAACCCTAACACCACATTTCCCTACTTTTGAGGCTTTAACCCTAACTAGAGCACTAATAAATTTTTTTGCAATCTATTTCCTTACTTTTTGAGATAGTATAATCGTATCCTTATTTGCCTGTCGGAGCACATTGCCCTCCGGGCCCTGCGTTCCCATCCCTCTGTAGATATGTATATGTATGTACAGTAGCTGTGGGGGACCTGCACTTCCATTTATAGGACAACAGTGACCAAATCGTCAACATAACCATATTATTACCCCACCTCATGTACCCGGTACAGAAAATTTTTTAACCCCCGCCAAAACGTAATTCTGCGCAACTGCAATGCCATTCCGCACCACATGTGCGAAAACACATTTTGGCCAGGATCTGAAAAATGACAGCTGTGGCATACATGAGGTGGGGTAATAGTTTTATAGTTTCATAGTTGTTTACAAGTTCAGGAGGCAGAGCCTATAATTGAACTTGCCACCCGAAGGTGGTTTTAATTCTCTGTATAATCAAATTTAGTGTTACCCACATGTTTGTCCAATGATCTCTTAAATGTATCCGTAGTTTTACTCTCAACTATTGAGGCTGGTAGCGTGTTCCACAAATTTACTACTCTCTGAGTGAACCATTGAAGTCTTTTTTTTGTTCGGCAGTTTACTCCTTTTAATTTTATATTGTGTGATCTTGTATGTGATGCAAATGTTTTTTCTTTCAATACCTAAGGTTTCTATTAGTCCTGGTTCATTGTGGGCCTTATAAATCATGCAAAGGTCTCCTCTAAGTTGTCTGTATTGGATTGAATACAAGCCAAGTATTTTTAGCCTTTCGCCATAAGGTTTGTCAAACATGCCATTGATTTTTTTTATTTTCCTTTGGACTCCCTCAAGTTGTTTCTTTCCATGAGTTGTGGTAGGTGCACAAAATGGGGCACAGTAATCTAAATGTGATCTCACCAGACAAGTGTAAAGTGGGAGAATAACCTGTGGGTGTCTGCTTTTAATATTTTTCCAAATACAGCCCATGATTCTTTGACATTTCTTTACTTTAAACGTTGTATTGTTTTCAAAAGTTAATTTATTATCTATATTTATCCCGCGATCCTTTTCATTTTCTGTTATTTGAAGTGTTACATTGTTTAATAAGTACCCATTTTTCAAATTATTGTGACCCAAGTGCATTACTCTGCACTTCAGCTCATTAAATTTCATTTTATTATTCCTGGCCCAGATTTCTAGTGCTTCTAATTCTTTTTGCAGAGAGTCTGTTGCTTCAATGGTATTAACAATGCATCCAATTTTATAATCATAAGCATATTTGGATATTCATATGTTTTCTGATATCGGCATTGATGTTATCAAAATATTGAAAAGAACAGGGCCCAGCACAGAGCCCTGCGGAACTCCACTAGTAACCTCGACCCATAATGACAAGGCACCCTTAACTGATGTACATAACTGTTGTACATTGTTTATGGTTGCATAACCATGAATTAATCCAGTTGATTAAAATATGTGGAAATTTTTGCTTAGTCAGATGCTCTAGAAGAATTCTGTGTGACACTCTGTCGAACGCTTTAGTCAGATCCAAGTATACAATATCCACCGGAAGTCCTCTATCTAATGCAGCACTCACATTTTCAAAGAAATTTAGTTGATTAGTTAAACATAACCTTCCCTTTCTAAAACCATGCTGTGATGTATCATATAAGTTGTATTGATTAATGTGTTTTTCAAGTCTCCGCAGGATTAATCTTTCAAGGATTTTTCCAATAACAGAAGTCAGGCTTATAGGTCGGTAGTTGGATACTACAGATTTATCACCAGTTTTGTATATAGGTATAACCACTGCTTCTTTCCATGCTTGTACACTTTCACCCGTTTCTAGTGATAGAAGCCTATGTTGAAAATCTGGTGCCAAAATATTTAAAATTTCCAAAGTTACAAGCGCACATAGCAAAATTGCAACAAACGGATGTAACTTTGTCATTTTTTCATATTTCGAACTCAAATTTTCAGCATAGCCTTCTTTTGACCCCACCTAATGAACAAGGACAGGGAACATTTTCAAATCCTGCCCAAAAGGTGAATTTGCCAAGTGACTGCAAAACCACCTTTCAGGTAGGAGTTGCATAATGGCAATAATATTGTTCATGAAATGGGGTCCCCTAAAGGCCATGTTGAAAATTTGGGGTCAAAATCTCAAAACATGGATAAATTATGCATAAAAGTTGAAACCCCCATTGAAATACATTGAACTGCATTTAAATTAGTTTCTCATATTGCAGTCGCCAGTTTCAGCAGCAAAACATGTCTTTGATCGGAGAGTGGGTCTTGAACCTGGGACCTGTTTAGGTGAGTGAGGGTTTGTGATGATGTACTGGGGTATGTGGGGTGGTGGGTGCTAAGTGGGAGGTGAGATTGGGGGGTTGATCAGTGAGGGACAGTTTTTTTTTTTTTACAGGTTAAACAAAAAGCCCCAAAAAGGACTGTTTCCTTTATTTCAGCTCGGGACATGTATGTGTGTGTGTGGGGGGGGTATGGCTAGACACCAGGGATACTTACAAAAATTATGGTGATAGCGATTGCAGGGTGAGGGGTGCCATTAGACACCAGGGATAATTAAACAAATAATGTGGAAAGCAATCGGAGGGTGGGGGTGGCACTAGACACTAGGGATCATTAAAGAAAATAATTGTGACAGCGATCGGAGGTTGGGGGTGCTCCAAAGATAAGATGAGGATAACAGAGTAAAACACACACACACACACACACATACACACAAAATACCTCCCGCTTCTTCCGTCTGTGTGCTGTCCTACCCCCACCCTCCATTCCTATCCTGGTTTACAAACACACACACACACACACTCCGCTCCCTCCGTCTGTGTGCTGTCCCACCCCCACCCTCCATTCCCATCCAGGTTTACACACACACACACACACACACACACACACACACACAGTCTCCCTCCATGTGCTGTCCTACCCCCACCCTCCATTCACATCCCGACACACACACACACGTCATCATTTTAATTTTTTCTGCAGGGCTATTATGATTTGCACATTTCACTGCTCCACAGAGATGTCAATATTTCATTGCACTCAAAGAGCCTATAACCTCAGACACACTGATTTTTTTCAGATTTCAGAAGGGGTAGCATCTGTTTTAGGAAGGGGACAGCATACATTAGCCTGAATGTTTTTTTTTTTAATTGGGTGGTTCTTCTAGGGTCAAAAGTAAGATACACTGCAGAAATGTACCAACTCTTGGGTAAACTAGAGCTTCACAACACATTCATTATCGATTTGTTTAACAAGCAGCCAATGTCTGGCATTGACAAATGCTTGTTTTTAATGGGATCAATGAATTCTGAAGTCATAACATGGGTCACAATGGAGTATAGAGGATCATGGCTTTCTTTTATAAGGCAAGTACTGCTTTTATTTTTCTTTGTCTTTGGGACCTAATTTATGGTCAAATGCACTACGCTTTTTTTTTCCCCTCACCCATTTACAGTTTTTCCATTTTTTTTCTCCTTTATTTCCCTTGTACCCGCGCGCATCTGGGGCATTGATTGTATGCATGTGGAAGCACGCGCACGTCAGGCACTGCAGAGCACCCCACCCTACTAGCTGCCTTCCTGCCTTCGCCTCCACCGGACCTCCACCCAGTGGGACGGGACTACAGGAGGGACAGCATCCATCCCAGGAGAGGCAATCCTGCTCCTTTTTCCCTCCCGCCTCCGCCAGCTCTCCAACGACCTGGGTCATTCCCAACCTGGTCACTTGTGTGACACGAGGTAAGGCTAGATGCCTCAACCCTCTGTGCCACCAGGCCGCACTATGCTATTTTTGAAGAAAAGAAGGTTCTGTGGTGGGGAATATCACTAAAGATCTAAGATTGTATGTGCAGAGTCTTTATGGAACAGCTACAGTTCAACTGCTAAAAAAATCACAGGAGACAGCGATCAGCAGGTGGGGGCTGCCACTAGTCACCAGGTAAAAGTAAATAAAATTATGGGGATGTGATCAGAGGGTGGAAAGGGGAAAAAAAAAACAAATCCACAATCATTTTTTATGACTAGTGATCCTTTTCGTTTGAACGAAAAAGGGCTCATGAAAAAGGATGTTCGCTCTGCAGCTGGAAGATCATTTAACAATCCATAATATCTATGATCCTCTCTAGTCAGGTTTCAGGAAAAGATATAGCACTGAGATAGTTCTAGTTCGAGTACGAAATGACCTCCTGATGGCGAGGGATCGGAGGGCCCATACCATCTTGGTCCTCCTTGATCTCTCAGCAGCATTTAACGCTGTTGGCCATGATGTGCTACTTGAGTGCCTGCAGTTCTTTTGTGGACTGAGGGGGGCAGTCTTCAGTTGGTTGCAATCATTTCTCGAGGGCAGAACTCAGAAACTGGTGTTGGAGATCTATTCCTGGGCCCCTCACTATCTGCCCTGTGGGGTGCTGCAGGGCTCGGTGTTGTCGCCCATGTTGTTTGCAGCGTACAGGCTGCCATTAGGGGACATTATAAGATGGTACAATTTGAGTTTTCACTGTTATGCAAATGATTCTCAGCTGTACCTGTCTTTTGTGCCTGAGCAGGAGTTAGATACTGTCTCGGTGTTTAACAATTGTCTGACTGAGATACGGGACTGGATGAATGCTAGCTGGCTGAGGCTAAACTCGGGAAAAACAGAGGTGTTGGTTGTGGACCCAGATCATGGACTGGCTGGGACCTGTGGAGGACAACTCACTGGAATAATATTTGGGGGAACCCCACTATATGTTTTAAGCCAGGTCCGAAACCTTGGTGTGGTCTTAGATGAAGGCTTGACCTTAAAATCTCAGGTTTCTGCAGTGGTGAAATCTGCTTTTTATCATCTGAGAAATATCGCCAGGGTGAAGCACTTGGTCCCGGACAAAGATCTTCCCACACTGGTCCATGCCTTTATCACCACCTGGCTGGACTACTTCAACGCCCTCTACCTAGGGCTACTGGTGGTAGATATCTGCTGATTACAGCTGGAGCAGAATGCGATGGCCAGGTTGTTAACTGGAACCCCTAGATCCAGCCACATAACACATGTGCTGTGTGAACTGCACTGGCTGCCAGTACAGTGGCAGATAACCTTCAAGGTCATGTTGCTGACCAATAAAGCCCTACACGGCCAGGGATCCCATTACCTGCAAGACCTTCTGCATCCCTACTGCCCCTCCCGTGCACTCTGATCCTCCGACAAGGGATTGCTAAAGATTCCCAGGGAACACTTAAAAACATCTGGTTCACGGTTCTTTGTCTTTGTGGCTCCTACCCTGTGGAATTCTCTATCTCCCTGGACACGAGATAGCCTGATCGTTGAAGGTTTTAAAGCTGACCTCAAAACACATCTTTTTCTTCAGGCTTTTAATGGTACTTGATTTTCTGCTGTCCGTGGACCTGTAATAATGTATGAATGTGATGCATCAGTCTGTAATGTTATTGGATTGTTTTATTATATACAATTGTCGAGAAGCCCTGAGCTCTGGACGGGTGCCTTTTTATAAATAAAAAATGATGATGTTAGCAAGTGACAAAAAAGGATTTAAAATAAAAAATAAAACACATTCCAGGGACATTTTGTCAGCAGGGAAGTGCAGAATCCAGCTAATGGAATCACCATGAACAAGACACGTTTTTGTGTCTCCAAGATATAAATTTTTGTGGGTTTGACTTTTTTTTTAAGAATGGGGTAAACAAGATGGCGGCTCATGAAAAAGGAATTATTTTCTGGCAAAAAAGGATTGGCCCCTCATGCAAAAGAATGCTTTTTCGTGAGGCAAAAATCCTTTTCTGAAAAAAAAAAAAAAAACTTTATCCTGGAGAGTGATCTTCCCATTGAAAATACTGGGAATTTAAAAATGGAATAACTTTGCAACGGATTAATATTTTTTCACCAAACAAATGCATGACAGTTCTGTTTCCCAAGTTTTTACTGCCATAAAAATTCACACCAAAATTCCACACCATCTGGGTGCAAGGCAATGAGTAAAAAACTACAAAAAGTGATGACTTTTAAGGTTCTTGCACCGTCTGGATCTCGGAATCCACACATCCAACCATAACGAAATTTGCCATGTCAAGAGAGTTACCCCATGGAACAACACATGCCAAATGTTGTGCAAATCCATTGATCAGTTGCAAAGTTATTAAAGTGTAAAATTTGAGGATTAACATTGAACAGGCTACTCAACCCTAACTATAGGGGCACGACCATGCCCCTATAATATATTGTGCAACTGACAGACTGCAACCGACTGACTATATACAGTATATGAAATGCATATGGGTTGTAGTGGAATAGCACGTTCATAAACAGCATCATTTTAATGTTTTTATTAGTATTTTACCTTTTTAGCCTAAAACTGCCTTTCTTTCCATTGTAAACTCTTTATCTGACCCACTGTTCTCTGCATTTTAATTCCAGATTCTAAATAGAAATAACATGTTCTAGGTGAAAACAAGCATTTGTCAATGCCCAATGTTGTCTCGCTGGCATTGGCATTGGTAGTGCAGGAGTTTGAGATGCATAATAGGAATGACAGTGAAGTACTGAACTGATGCCAACCCCAACCCCACCCTGCAGAGACTGACAGGCATTGGGGTGTGTCTTTGGGGGGTCAGCTATAACGCTCATGTCATTTTACCTCACCCTACCCTGTAGACACTGACAAGTGTTGTGGTGTGCTTTGGGGTCTTTGGGCCTTATACTTACCCCATTCCATAAAGAAATATGCTGAGACAAGTATAGTATAGGAGAATGGGGTGAACTTTAGGGCCGAACACTGCAAGGCACACCTTGATGCCTGTAACTGGCTGCAGGGTGGGGGTGTAGGTGGAATGGCATGAGCATTACAGCCAATGATCCCAAGCCACACCCCTGTCACCTGGCAGTCTCTACAGGGTGGGGTGCTACAGTTGGAAGCCCTAACACCGTAGGCGTTTGTTGGTATTTTCACTTCAAATTTTCAGCATAGGCTTTTTGTGACCCCTCCTCATGAAGAGCAGCAAAATCAGTTTGTTAGCTGAAAGGTGGTTTTGCACAGTGGATATGCCATTTGGTGACAGAGAGATGAAAAAACACATTTTGGGCAGGATGTGAAAAAATGACAACTGTATTGTTCATGAGGAGGTGTAAAAAAATGGCAACATTGAAAATCTGGAGTGAAAATATGAAAAATTGGTGAAGTCATGAGCATGCATTGAAACTGCACAACATACGTCCATAACCCAATTATTTTGGGGATTTTTTTAGCCACATTTTCAACATAAGCATTTTGGGACCTTCCCTTATGAACAGTGGTGCTGTGATTTTGTTAATCTGTCCCAAAAGTTGATTTCCCCACAGCGACCATGCCATTGTGCGCCACAGGTGTGGAAACACATTTTGGGCAGGCTGTGAAAAATGACAACTGTACTGTTCATAAGGAGGAGTGAAAAATTGCCAGTGTTGAAAATCTGGGATGAAAATATTGCACATTTGCAAAGTTACAAGGGTGCGTGTAAACTGTGCAATGCACGCTTGTAACACAGTCATTTTATGGACGTTCATCACCAAATTTTCAACATAGGCATCTTAGGACCTCTGTTCATGAACAGTGTCACTGTCATTTTCTCAAACTGTCCCAAAAACTGATTTTGCACAGTGACCACGCCATTCCTTGCCGGAAGTGCAAAAACACATTTCGGCCAGGATATGTAAAATGATAGCTGTACTGTTCATAAGGAGGTGTGGGAAAATGCCAATTTTGAAAATCTGGAGTGAAAATATTATAAATTTACGTAGTTGCGAGCATGCATGGAAACTGCGCAACGCATACTTGCAAAACAGCCATTTTTTGGATTTTTTTCACCAAATTTGCAACATAGGCTTTTTGAGAGCCCCCTTCATGAACAGTGGCACTGTTGTTTCATTAATTGGTCCCGAAAGGTGATTCCACGCAGTGAGTGTGAAATTACCTTTTGGGACCGAATAACACCATGACAGTGACTGAATTCATGAGGAGGGGTCCTCGTCAGGTCTCAGAATACCTTCTTAAGTCTAATCTTCTATCCCCTATACAACATGGCTTTAGGGCCGGGCATAGCACTACCACTGTGCTGACCCAACTCACCAGTGATGTCAAAGGAAACATGGATAAGGGCTTACTCACATGTGCTGTGTTTATAGACCTTTCGAAAGCATTCGATATGGTTCACCATCTGCTACTACTGTCTAGACCACAAGCCCTTGGTGCCTCTGACTCTACCCTATCCTGGTTCAGTAGTTACCTGGATAACCGCTCCCAGGCTGTTTCCTTCTGCAAGGTTCTCTCTTCCCCCATTTCTATCTCCCACAGTATTCCACAGGGATCGACACTTGGTCCTCTTCTCTTTTCTCTCTTCCTAAATGATATCTCCACTCCTTCTCATCACAGTAGCCTACTCATGAATGCTGATGATCTTGTGCTTTACTATGCCTCTAAGTCAATTACGGACATAAACCATTACCTTTCACAAGACTTTCAATCACTATAATCCTGGCTGTCGGCCAACCAACAGATACTAAATATTGGTAAGACTCAGGCCATGACACATAGACTTTGAGGGCAGATAAGGACTGCTTGGCCCACCTAGTCTGCCCATTTCCCTACCTAGAGGATAAGCTCAGATCTTATTTAACCAACAGCCTAGTTCTTCCTACCCCCACAAAAATTCCTTATGTCTGTCCCATGCATTCTTGAATTCTCCCACAGTTTTAGACCCCACAACCTCCTCAGGAAGGCTGTTCTATGCATCCACTACCCTCTCTGTGAAAAAATACTTCCTCACATTGCCCCTGAGCTGGCCCCCCTCTATCTTCAAATTGTGTCCCCTTGTTCTTGCACATCTCTTTTTCTGAAATATGCTACCCTCTTGGACTTAGTTAATTTCACTGAGGTACTTAAACGTTTCTATCATGTTCCCCGTGTCCCTCCTTTCCTCAAGGGTATACATATTAAGCTCCTTTAGTGTCTCCTCATATGGCTTCTCTTGCAGACCCTGCACCATTTTAGTTGCCCTCCTATGAACTGCCTCCACCCTGTCTATGTCCTTGTGGAGATGGGGTCTCCAGAACTGGACGCAGTACTCCAGATGGGGTCTCACCGACTGTCTGTACAGGGGGATAACAACTTCCTGTTTTCTGCTGGTGTTACCTCTCCCTATACATCCCAGTATCCCCCAGCCCTCCCTACTGCCTTCTCACATTGCTTGCCAACCTTAAGGTCATCTGATATGATTACCCCAGGACCCTTTCCATTTTAGTTGTTGTTACTACCCCCGCCCCCCATTGTGTAATCTTCCCCTGGGTTTTGGTTTTCCAGGTGCATTATTTTGCTCTTCTTTGCATTGAATCCAAGCTGCTATACTTCTGACCATTGCTCCAACCTTGCCAAGTCCCTTCTCATCCTTTCTCGCCTCCTTGTGTATCAACCCTGTTGCAGATCTTTGTGTCATCTGCAAAGAGGCATACTTTTCCTTCAGTCCCTCTGCAATGTCACTTATAAAGACATTAAAAAGGACTGGACCCAGTACTGAGCCCTCATGGTACCCCACTAGTAACCCTCTTTCTTCAGAGTGGACTCCATTTACAATTACTTTCTGTGTCCTGTTGTCCAGCCAATGTTTTACCAGGCTACCACCCTGGGACCCACTCCAGGCTGGTTAATTTGACTATTAATCTTTGTGTGGGACTGTGTCAAATGCCTTGCTAAAGTCTAGGTAGGCCATGTCCACAGCCCCTCCCTGGTCTACTACTTGGGCACCCAGTCAAAGAAATCAATTAGATTCATCTGACATGACCTTCCCACTGTGAACCCATGCTGCCTTGGGTCCTGTGCCCCACTGGCCTCTAGGTACTCAACAATTCTTTCCTTCAAGTGATTCCATCACTTTCCCTACCACAGAGGTCAAACTGACAGGTCTGTAGTTTTCTGCCTCTGTCTTGGTCCCACTTTTGTGAAGGGAATCACATCTGCCTTCCTCCAGTCCTCAGGTACCACACCATCCTCCCATGATTTGTTAAAAGGGTAGTCAGTGGTGTCACTAGTTCTCTGCTTAATTCTTTTAGAATTCTGGGGTGAATTCCATCTGGCCCCATTGCCTTGTCCACCTTCAGTTTTAGGAGTTCTTTCAGAACCCTTTCTTCTGTGAAAGGACTGGGATTGACCCCCCTATCCAGAGTGCTTCTGTTAATTGGATTAGGCATCTCCCCCACCTCCTCTTTTGTGAATACTGAACAGAAGTATTCATTCGGTATCCCTGCTTTTTCACTGTCCCTCTCTGCCCACCCACCGTCCATTCTATTCAGCCTCACTATCCCTCTCTTTGTCTTTCTATGCTCCTCGATATACCTATAAAAGGTTTTATCCCCCTTCTTAACTGAGTTGGCTACCTTTTCCTCAGTTTGGGCCTTTGCTATTCTGACTACCCTCCTGCTTCCTTCTGCCTTAACTGGTACAGTTCTCTGTCCTGTTCCATCTGTGTTTCCTTATACTTCCTAAATGCTATCTTTCTCTCCCTAACCTTCACCGCCACCTCTTTTGAGAACCATAGTGGCTTTTTCTTTCATTTTGATTTGTTTATTTGCTTCACACAAAGGCTTGTTGCCTCTGTGATGGCAGTTTTGATATTTCCCCATTGTTGCACCACCCATCCTTCTAGCCTGTTTGCTAGTGCTTTTCTAAGGCACTCTCCCATCTTGCCAAAGTCAGCTCTTCTGAAGTCCAGAACCCTCACTTTTGTATGGCTTGACCCTGTCACTGAGTTTATCGAGAACCACACTGTTTGGTGGTCACTTGTTCCCAAATGGCTACCCACTTCTAGAGCTGAGATCCTCTCACTGTCTCCATTTGAGAGTACGAGGTCTAAGATTGCTCCCTCATTAGTAGGTTCCAAAACTAGCTGTCTGAGGCATGCCACCTGAAGGGCATCGAGAATGGCCCTGCTTTTGGATGTGGCTGCAGCAAAGGTGCTCCGGTTGACATCCGGCATATTAAGGTCCCCCATCAACAGTATTGCCCCTTTTTCTGCCATCCTAAGTATGCCTTCTAACATATTCTTGTCCATTCCTTCCCCCTGACATGGGGGTCTGTATACAACCCCTGTATGGATTGTGGTGCTATTTCCAGTCTCTAAGGTGACCCACAGTGCCTCCTCTCCTCCCTGTTTACTCTTTTGTTCAGTTGCTTTTATCCCTTTCCTTACATAGAGAGCTACTCCGCCCCCTCTTCTCCCCTCCCTGTTTCTCCTGTAGGTTGTGCAGCCTGGTATGTTAACATCCCAGTCATGGTTCTCTGTGTACCATGTTTCTGTGGCTGGTACAATATCCAGGCATCCCTCTTCCATCAAGGCCACCGGTTCAGGGAGCTTGTTGCCCAGACTACGGGCGTTGGTACTCATTACCCTCCATTTCTTGATGGCCTTGCCCCTTTTTGCCCCATCCCTGTCCTTATTGCATTTGTCACTTTCTCCATTTACCCCTGTGCTTCTCCCTATCGACATCTCTATGTTGGTGTCTACCTCACTTAGTACCCTGATTTTTTTGGGGGGGGGCTGGGATTTCCCTGCTCCTCTCCCATGCTTTTTGGGTCCTCTAAAAAAGTGCCCTCGGTGTCCCCTACGCTCCTTGTATGCTGCCTGGATGGGACTAATGTCATGAATACCCGTTCTTTCAAATACCATGGGTTACGCTTGACCCAGCCCTGGATTTTTCTGAGCATGTCAATGAGGTCTGCAGGTCTGTCAATGCCAAAACTGGCGCAGTCTATCGAGTGCACTACTCACTTACCCCGTCAGCCAGAAAATCAGTTGCTAGAGGTGTGCTACGCCCTCAACTCCTTTATGCCCTACCAATTCTCTACCAATCCAATGCCAGCATACTCTGCAAATGGGACACTTCCTATAATAACATCTGTAGTTTTGCCTTATCTGCACCTCGACTGACTCATCACCGCATACTTTACTCAGGATTAAACTGGTTGTCTCCCAAATACCTCCGGTCATACACTCTAGGGTGTCTTGTTGACTCCCTTACTAGAACCCCTAGTCCTGCCACTCTTGGTGATATGCTTACCCTGCTCCCTCACCCCCGCTCACTGAGGTCCTCTTCCATTCCAATGCTCTCTGTACGGACCTGTAACACCAAAATGGGAGAACAGGCCTTCTCCTATTTTGCCCCAAGGGTCTGGAACTCTCTCCCTCCCCAGATAAAAATCTCCACCTCCCACCTTTCATTTAAGCGCTCCCTGTTCTCACACCTCTGTGCTCTAGGTAATTGCAACTGAACCAAAGTGAGAGTCGCCAACTCTCTATGTCAGCTTCCTATGTATTACGTACTGTGCTTCAGCAAGTTATGTTACCTCCATTTCCACTGAGGTTTCCTACTTTTGTGTTAAATGTCTTGCTTAACTTATTGGTGCTTGTTTATATGGCTGTGTGCTCAATCCTCGGATTGCTCAATCTAGTCTGTCGTGACTACACCTGAAATTGTTTTTTAATTCTTTACTGTTGTCATTTCTGTATTCTCCAATATTGTTAATATTGAACTGTACTGTTTGTCATGTTGTATTCTCAATTTTGTACCCTCCCGGGTTGTGCCTGAAAATAGGCAGGGTTGTTGCCTAGTGCACTTACCCGGTTACCAAAAGCTAATAAATAAATAACCCCATGTTGAAAGTTTGGTGCCAAAATTCCCCAAACTGCCAGTGATATGCACCAAAGTTGAAAAAACCCTATTTATGCCATTATACAGCTTACCAGCATTTCTTCAGTTTGCGGTCGGTTTTGAAGAGTGCAGACGTGTTCCCAGTCCACCGAAGATCATCGCGCTGTACTCCAGAGGTAAGTATGGGGTGAGAGGGGGTGTGGGGAGGCAGGGTGCACAGAGGGTGGGCGCAGGTTGGGGGGAGGGCCACCGAAGTCGACGAGGGACCGTTTTCTGCTTTGCAGGTTTAAAAAAAAAACAAACATTGCGGGATGGTTTTTCTTTTACAGAGGCATTTGGCACACTGGGGTGGGCTCCCAGTGTGCCATCTGAGTGTTTTTTTTGGGGGGGTTCTGTAGCCGATGAGGGATTGGGCACCCCTGTCAGCACACAGCAAATGGGGGAGACATTATGCTGATAGGGAGTGGGCTCCCCTGTTGGCAAATTAAACTGGGAAGGGGAGACATGATGCCGAGGGGGATTGGACACCTCCTTGGCACATGCTTGAAATGGGGGGGTGCAATTATGCTGACGGGGAGTGGGCTCCCCTGTCAGCAAATAACATGGGTTGGGACATGCCAACAGGGGGATTAGGCACCGCTGATGTCAACTCTCCATGTGGCAGCAGTCAGCGCTGCCATGTTAACTGAAGGGCTTGACCAGGAAAAGCATGTAGGGAGGGCATGTTTTAGTGCCACTGCATGACAAGCTTGGTTGTCATTGCAGCGGACCTTTTCTTAGATGTGCTCACAACATTATGTATTCCTGGTGTGGTGCCTGCATGCTGTCTTATTGGAGAATGAGGGGCGCACCTACTGATGCGTGCCCTGAATTCGCCCAACGGTGACTGCGCCTCCAAATCTGCTACTAATGCAATATGTTGGCCGTGCAAGCGCGAGCCAAAATAAAAAGTCTGTTAAGTGTAATAACATGTTCTAAGTAAAAAAAATCCCCAAATAACATGATTTATTTACCCACTGGTTGAGGTATATTTAGTGAATATTCTGTGAGGTACCTTTATAACTATTCTTAAGGGTAGAATGTTGCTGTCATTGTTCCTTTGCAATGAGTGGCTGAGTGAAGCGATGCCATGAGCTCAAGGGAGGAATGACATCAACAGTCTGCACAGAATGACAATCATATTTTAAACCATATCATAGAATGTTCTATGTTGATTATTGCACTTGAATAACACAGCTACTAGTAAATTAACATAACTACCTGTAAAACAAGATTGGAAGCTACTAGTAAGACAACATGGGCCAGATTTTCAAATCCCCCAACAATGCTGCAGTCCCTGGTGCACCGATCATATAGCGCATGGGCTTGTAGCATTCTCCCAGCCAGTGATCAGGATTATAACTCCCATGTGCCAAGTGCCTCAAGTTAGACCAGCCCCCATCCCATCTAGCATACTGCATTCTGGGGACCTTTTAAGGGGTCTTGCGCCAAATATTTGGCACAAACTGATGTAAAGTGAGGAAAGTGTCACAACTGCACCCAAGAATAGAAAATTAGGTGCATTTGCAGCAAAGGTGTTTGGCACAGCTGTGCCAAACAATGGGTTCAATGCCGGGCTTGGTGCAAACCCTGCATCACCCTTTGAAAATCCGGCACCATGATTTTTCAAGGTTATTTTACTAGTTTCTATGTTCGCAGGTAAAATAAAACTTTTTATTCTGCAAATTTATTTGCCTACCCATGGTATACATGCATATATTGTGTTACCAACTTATATGCAGTATGTATATAAAGTGTTACCCACTGATTATATATGTATATATTGTGTTACCAACTGTTATATATTCATTGCAAAAAAACTTGATCAATGCATTGGTTAGGGTTGATAGCACAGTGACAAAAGTTTGGAAATTCAATGTTAGGGTTGCCACCCCTACCACCCCCTCACTCTCCCCACCCTCCACACACCACCTGACATTGGGGTGTGTCATGGGGACATCAGACCCAACTCTCACCCCATTCCATGTGAAACAGGCTCACATGCTACAGTATAGGAGAATGGGGTGAGAGTTAGGCCTGATGATCCCATGGCACACCCCGACATCAGATGGTGTGTGAAGGGTGGGGTTGGGGTGAGGGGGGTGATAGGGTTGGTAACCCTAACATTGAATTTCCAAACTTTTGTCACTGTGCTATTAACCCTAACTGATGCATTAACACATTTTTTTGCAATGAATTTCCCTTCTTTTTGAGAAAGTGTAATGGAAGTGGTATGTGGTGTGGGAGTGCAGGCCCTCTGGGCCCTGCGCTCCCACTTATACATAAGCAGTGCAAATGTTTTTGCCAAAGCATCAAAATACACTTCTGAGGGGGAAGAGCTTGGCACCCTGTAAATTTCAGCCCAAAAGTCCTAACCATTTTTTTGGCTGCAAGGTGGCAAAGAAACTGTTATACTGAGCCTGTGTACCAGACTACTTTCTCAAAAGCACTTTTTACTTTCACAAAAGTACCATTGTTTAACATGGGAGACTTTCAAGAAACTACTATTGGTTAACATGGGGGGACTTTTGCGAAAGTATCCAGTACTTTTGCAAAAGATCCCCCCACGAAAACAAATGGTACTTGCATGGAAAAGCCCAGTGGTTTTGCAGAAACCTTCATGATGTACATATATTTTTCCCACAATCTATAATGGGACTAACACTTTTGGGTGAGTGAAGGCAAACGGGGCTTTGGGAGGTGTGGTGCTATGGATAGTAACCTGAACATTGAATTTTCAAAGTTTGTGTGGCTGTGGCATCAACCCTAACTGATGTATTAACAGATTTTGTTTTCAGTGAAATTCACTTCTTTTTGACAAAGTGTAATGTAACTGGTATGTGGCCGTGGGAGCATGAGCCCTCCAGGCTTCCTTCACGCTGCCCATTTTTTCTGGACAATATGCATATGTGGGAGCATGGGCCCTCTGGGCCCTGCGCTCCCACTTACACACAAGTATGGAAACATACAGCAGCCCCATAGCACTGAAAAAGAACCCTTGTAACATATTTGGCAATATCTCAGTAACCATAGCAACTATTGGAAAAATTTCACTGCACTTATAATCATGACTTCAAAATCTCTGCGCATGCTTAGTTCACGTAAGTTGCCCAGAGCAAAAAATCTGTATCTCGAATTGTTTTTGAGATACGGGTACTGAAACATGGCACGGGGTGCCACAATGTTAGCCAATGAGTAATTTCTCAACTTCAGAATGCTGTAACAACTAAAAGAGCATAAAATAGTTTAGCACTAAACCAAGAAAAGGCACATCTGTGGGCCCAGGGATTGCCACCCTGCAAATTTCAGATTAGAAGGCCCAACCGCTTAACTGCAGTGGAGTGACAAAGAATTCCTCTTTTTTTGCATACTGTAGTGTCATGAAACTGTGACATTTTCACAAATATGCAAAAGGACGGGCACAATACTGTCGTGATTTGCGAAAGTGTCACATCCGTTCTGTCGCAACTTTGCGACGCTATGGGGAGACAATCTCAGAAAAGAAATTTCTGGGGGGGTTTACCCTTCCAAACAAATTTGTGATGTTTAGTTCAGGGCCAGACTAGGTAAACACAACTGTCAGTGTTTTCCTAGGCCCAGCCAAATCTAAACTACAACCATTTTTGCCTGTCGCTAACTGAAAACAAGATAGCGGTAGCTCGAAAAGAAAATGACATCATTCGAAAGTTTTTTTTGTGTAATCTCCCCAACCGGCCCCCCTTGTTCAACTAGCAGGGCTGCTCCTCTCTAACCAAGGCACCATTGAGAGGGGTGGGGATAGTCACTAAGAAATACATTTCTGTTGACCCATACTTCTACTTTGTAGCCTGCCATCCTCAGACAGGCAAACCAAGTGTGGCAACTGCCTGGCTCACACTTGGGGGGACCATTTGGCATGGCCATCAGTCTGGGTCCCTAGGAGAAAATGTTTGCTCAGCATTATGCTAGGTTTGTACTTCTGGTCAGGGGCACCCAAGTAAATCCAGACACTGGAAGCAATAACTGTAATGTCCAAACCAGGTTGGGATTCTAGAGTGTGGCTTTTATTCACATCACAGAGAATAAATAAAGCAAAGATGGACCTCCACAGGGCTACTTCCACTGGTAATGCAGATTACTGAGTTACAGAGCACACACACACACACAGCGAACCCTCAGGTTCTGAATGGATCTGGGCTCACACGGCCCAAACTGGTACACTTCTCTTCTTTGACTTGGCACCCTGGCCAGTACTAGGACACTTTTCCATATTGCATGGAGGTTACTGGTGGCTCCCTAAACCACCCACGAGCACATTCTGGCTCACAGGGAAATCCAAAATTCCACATCTGGGTGCTTTCCTCAGGCACTGGCAAAATGCTTGAGAGAAAACAAAGGTGCCCAAACTGAACCCGGAGAGGTAAACCTGCTTACTCCAGATGGGGGGGGGTCTCCCACCTTTTGCTCCAAATCTATACTCAGCCATTCATCTGGTTACAACACCTTTCTTTGAAACACTCTCGTAGATGCTCTTTTGAAATGTTTTGTACATTTAACATTCTACTTTTTACACTATGGAGGTGTCCTGACTTTAAAAGTTACGATTGTGGCAATGTCTTTACTCTAGACCCCCACTGTTGCAGATGCTTTTAAATCATGCACAGTCTAAAAGTTCTGTACTTACAAGTCTTCCTCGGACCCCACAGTAGGCAGACACTTTTAACAGAAACACAGTCTTGGTGACAGAGTCCCTTAGTCAGAGAAAAATACACCACAGGAATGCAGGTGCCCCAGGGCTTTTTCCACAAAAAGTCTCAGGTACTCACAGAACAAACAAATCTAGGCAGCTTCACCACTCTCCAGGCTGGACCAGGGGTTTGCCCCTGAATCCTGGAACTCCCCCCATCCCTCCATGGATGGGGCACTAGAAAACCCTCTAGGAATGGTCTCTACCATTTCACAACTGGTCTTCTGTGTTCTTCTCTAGGGTGAGAGCACACAACCACTTTCTCTGAGGTAGCTGTCTTTCAGAGCTGAGTCTGAGGAGCTGCCTTCTGCAGCACTCCTCCTCTCTCAACTCTCTCTACAACTCTCACTCTTGACTCTCCCAACATTCTACTGTTAACCCCTGCAGCTAGCATTCCATTGTGGCTTATGCTGCTGCGAGAATTCTAAGGTGACATCATCACTCCAGCTCAGCTGAAACTGAAAAACAGAGTGTGACAGTGTGAAACCCATTTAACTGGCATCTCACAAGCTGCCTCTCCCTGCCTGCCACTGATTCTAAGTGGGATTCTAGTAGCCCCAAAGAACAAGGGGGTTACACCCACCCTCGGCCAGGAAAATGACTGTCCACAGTCATTACCTACCCAGCACCAGGCCATCCTACCCTATGTGCTGACTAAGGGGAGGTAGTGTTACCTTCTCCCCTACCATGTGCCAGGCATAGGCAGACAACACTAAGGGCCTAGAGGCCATAGGCTGATGCATCAGACCCTACACTTTGATCTTACTATGGTAACCAGTGGCCCTGGAAGAACTGTCCAGAGCATAGCCCTAATAGACCAGCACTGCGGCCCCTACGGCCAGTCAGGACTGCAGCTTGTCTATCCCTCTAGCTCTCTAGGGAAAAGCTATCTGACCAAAGCAAACCTACCCAAAACAGGGTAACCTCCCCCCAACCCTGGACACCTGCAACCCAAAACAAGGAGCTAACACTACACCCAAGCATTACACTCCCACACTCCCCCACAACTACACCTGTGGAAGGAAAAGTTAGCACATGTTAACAACTACACAGTACTTTAAACACAACTCTTTAAAGCACATGAGGAACTCCGATGAGTCCCTCCAATCCTCCTCTTCTTGTCTTCTCTTCTGTCTTTGTCAGGATCCCCCTGAAAGAGAAAAGACAAAAACACACCCAAATTTGCAAACACAGTACACGATCATAACCCTTACCATCAAACACTGGAGAATACCAAAAATATTTTTTAGAAAAAGTATAAAACAGTAGAAAATATTAACATTATATACAATACACCTTTTGGAGATGGAATGCCCTAAATGTCCCAACTAGTGACAACAGTGCCCGAAGGCAAAGTGCAAGAAAGAGTTTCTCCTGGGCTGGAGCCCGGTGAAGCACAGTTCTTGTAGTACTGTAGTTGCAAAGGGGAGAGTCTTTGTGGACAGTTCAAACAGTCTGTAGTCTGCCAGGTGTAGGATGTGTATTGCAATGTCAATAAGGTAAGAAAAGTCTGGACTTACCAGTCCCTTGAAGAACGAAAATGGAACAGCACCTGGATCTCCAGCCAAAGACCCTTCCTGGCAGCATTTTTCAGATACAGCTGGGTGGAAATCTTCCAGAAATGACAGCATGGATGTCTGGAAACTACTGGGATGATGTCATCTAGGAGATGGAACCTTGGAACAGGAAGGGAACAGCTGGTCTGAAGTCATCCGAAATCCAAGGCGATGAATCAGGAAACAGCTGGGTTGATGTCATCTCTGGATGATGTCATCTGGAAGGCAAGGCGATGGAACTGGAAGGCATAATGCAAGGCTGACTAATCTGGAGGCACCTTTGGATCCTGGAACACCAGACTGGTGGAACAACATGGGTACGGCAATGGCTGGATGGCAGCACTGGCTACCACTGCTCTGCTTTCCATTTGGTAGACATGGCACATTCACAGGAAGCTGGTTACATTGAGGGTAATACCACAATGGGTCAGGTGTAAGAATTATTACCCCGTCTGGGCACTCATAATTCACATTGTAGAAAGTCTTGTTGCCCTTTCTGTCCATAATACGTACAGTGTCTATGAACAGTGTCCTGCCCACTTTCCAGTACTTGAATCTGTCTCTGATTGCTTTGTCTCTGACATATCGAGTTGCACCTGGATGTAGGTCTTTAGTTGCCTCTTCCACTATCCAGGCTCTCCTGTTTTTCTCAATCTCCTCCCAGACTCTCCGAGGAAAGGACATTCCATAGATCTCATTTGCCTTCCTACAAACCAGTCTTTCCTCCTTACTACACTTGGTCAGTTCAAGACCACTAGCCTTGCTTGGGGGTGGCCAGTCCTGGTTCTGCCAGTATCGCATACTCAATGCTATGTAGAACGGATCCCTAACCCCTCCTTCTAGGGGTAGGGCTGTGGAGTCACCAATTTCTTCTTCTGGTTCCTGTGAGGCAAGAGCCTGATGCTATGGACTAGCACCTTCATCATAAGGATACATAGCTTCCCCCCTCCTCCTCTTCCTCACTTAAGACCTGGGCCTAGGAGTCAGCAGTCTTCCTCACTCCCAAGACTGTCCACTCTTCACTGGGTGTGGAGGTAGACACCTCCCAATCTAGGGTCTCTTGAACCTCATCCTCTCCAATGACACTAGGACTTGGATCCTCTCTCCATGGATCCACTGATGCTCCCTCCACACTGTCCATCTGTGACCCGGATGTGGAGACATCACAAGGTCTCTGCTCTGCCAGTACATCCACACCCTCTTCCTTTGTGCCACACTCTGCTGGGTTTCCCCCAACAGGCTCCACCTGGTGCTGTGTGCTGCCATTTGCATGATCTTGAAGCTTTGTCCACGTGAGAGGCAGACAAATCTTGGGTGCACTAGTTAGGCCTTGCTTCTCTAAGCACCCAGAGCAGTGAGGAATCATGAAAATGTCCCTTCAAGCCTTGAGGCACATTATGCATACTCTCACAGGGTATCTGGGAATCGCAACATGAGGAGGCAAACGTCCACCGTAGAAACATTTCTATATTTCTTTCAGTTTGTTAACCTCTTCCACTATCATAGCCTGGGCATGATCCGGGTAGTGGGATGATCCCGAAGCCATGACTGCAGAAAAAACACAAAAGTTCACTGTTATCTCTGAGTTTACTTTGCTTGGAACAGTCTCATAAAATGGCTCCCCTGCTGCTGTGTTTACATTACTACCCCCCCGTCATGGCGGCGGCAGCACTCATGGTGCATCAACATTCTGTATCTGACTCAAGCCTCTACGCATCTGATTTACTGCATACTGATAAATTTCACTCAAACTGCACAGACTGCACTGTTTTGCTTCCCCAGCACATCTATATGATTTTCTTGGACTTTACATTAGCTTTCAATCACTTTTACTTGCTTAAAGTCACTAAAGCCACAATATTTCTGGAACAGGATTGCCTGTTTGTTGCAGCCTCCCATACAACTCACAGTATCTCATTTTGCTCTGAAAATTACACTGTTGCCGAATCCATAATCATGCTCACAGTCTAATGTTCAGAATTTTTGCCTAGGTTTGATTTACTCTACACAGTCCTTCTTTGCAAAAACAATCACACTGTTTACACACAGATCCAGCTGGCTTTAGAAAAATCACACATAGTTTGAGCTCAGTTTTGCTGAATGGTACTCACTGAATCAGTAGCTGGCTTTACAATGGAAATTTCAGCCTACAGCCGCTCCTGGAGGCCTCTGGGTTGAAACGGGCTGGTGGTCTCGCCGATTGTCCCTGCGAACACCATGCTTTCACCCCAGTCGATTGGAATATGGGTTGAGCCTGATTAAACACAGAAAAGTCTGATATTTTAACTTTTATAACATTTTCAGTCACTGTGATGCTCCTCCTGGCTAACCAGCTCGCACGCCACTCGCTCTCTCCCTCTTGAACACTGGGCAGCACTCTGAAGCTGGCTTGGGGGCAGGACTGATTGCAGTCTCACCAATCACTCGATGCCATGCAAATAAGCCTCTCTCTCTTCTCGTGCTCTTCTCCTCCACAGCGATCGTTGAGCAGGCAAAATTTAAACTGCAAAACTTTTTCTACTGTAACTCCATGGTGGGAGCACCATTTTTAACTATTTTTCATGGCAATTTCTCTAGCGATTCCCCCAGTCCACACAGCAAGCATTTTAAACTTTCAGGGCACAAATGTCTCTTTGTTTCCCACAGTTATCCATACTTGTTCTTGTCACAACTTGAAAATTAAAGCTGGCAAACGTTCTTTTTGATGCAGGACAAGGGGCACACACAATCTGGTTTTACAGCTCCTTGGCAAACATTGGCACAATCACAGCAGCACACGAACAGCAGGCACACAGCAGCACATACGGATGACACTTCTCTGGCAAATCCCTTATGCGCAAAGCTTCTGATTTTTTGGGCTACCTACTTCCAGACAGACAAAACGCTAGCCACAACCTGAGCGAACATTTCTTGTTTTCTCCCAAATTCCAAAACAAATCCTCAGTGGTGCCTCCATTTTGTAACCTCCCCCCACCGGCCTCCCTTGTTCAACTAGCAGTGCTGCTCCTCTCTAACCAAGGCACCATCGAGAGGGTTCAGGGTAGTCACTAAGAAATACATTTCTGTTGACCCACACTGCTACTTCATAGCCTGCCATCCTCAGACAGGCAAACCAAGCGTGGCAACTACCTGGCTCACACCTTGGGGGGACCATTTGGCATGGCCATCAGTCTGGGTCCCTGGGAGAAAATGTTTGCTTAGCATTATACTAGGTTTGTACTTCTGGTCAGGGGCACCCAAGTAAATCCAGACACTGGAAGCAATAACTGTAATGCCCAAACCAGGTTGGGATTCTAGAGTGTGGCTTTTATTCACATCACAGAGAACAAACAAAGCAAAGATGGACCCCCACAGGGCTACTTCCACTGGTAATGCAGATTACTGAGGTACAGAACACGCACATACAGTGAACCCTCAGGTTCTGAATGGATCTGGGCACACACAGCCCAAACTGGTACACTTCTCTTCTTTCCTTTGACTTGGCACCCCGGCCAGTACTAGGACACTTTCCCATATTGCATGGAGGTTGCTGGTGGCTCCCTAAACCACCCACAAGCACATTCTGGCTCACAAGGAAATCCAAAATCCCATGTCTGGGTGCTTTCCTCAGGTACTGGCCAAATGCTTGAGAGAAAACAAAGGTGCCCAAACTGAACCCGGAGAGGTAAACCTCCTTACTCCAGATGGGAGGGGTCTACCACATTTTGCTCCCAAATCTATACTCGGCCATTCATCTGGTTACAAGACCTTTCTTTGAAACACTCTTGTAGATGCTCTCTTGAAAGGTTTTGTACATTTAACATTCTACTTTTCACACTATGGAGGTGTCCTGACTTTAAAAGTTATGATTGTGGCTATGTCTTTACTCTAGACCCCCACTGCTGCAAATGCTTTTAAATCATACAGTCTAAATGTTCTGTACTTGGCAAGTCTCCCTTGGACCCCACAGTAGGCAGACACTTTTACTCGAAACCCAGTCTTAAAAGTTCTGTACTTGGCAAGTCTCCCTTGGACCCCACAGTAGGCAAACATTTTTAACAGAAACACAGTCTTAGTGACAGAGTACCTTAGTCAGAGAAAAATTCACCACAGGAATGGAGGTGCCCCAGGGCTTTTTCCACAAAAAGTCTCAGGTACTCACAGAACAAATAAATCTAGGCAGCTTCACCACTCTTCAGGCTGGACCAGGGGATTACCCCTGAATCCTGGAATTCCCCACATCCCTCCAGGGATGGGGCACTTGAAAACCCTCTAGGAACAGTCTCTACCACTTCACCACTGGTCTTCTGTGTTCTTCTCTAGGGTGAGAACACACAACCCCTTTCTCTGAGGCAGCTCTCTTTCAGAGCGGAGCCTAAGGAGCTGCCTTCTGCAGCACTCCTCCTCTCTCGACTTTCTCTACAACTGTCACTCTTGACTCTCTCCCAACATTCTACTGCTAACCTCTGCAGCTAGCATTCCATTGTGGCTTATGCTGCTGCAAGAATTCTAAGGTGACATCATCACTCCAGCTCAGCTGAAACTGAAAACAGAGTGTGACAGTGTGAACCCCATTTAACTGACTTCTAACAAGCTGCCTCTCCCTGCCTGCCATTGATTCTAAGTGGGATTCTAGTAACCCCGGGGAACAAGGGGGTTACATTTGCTTTCATGAAAGCTTTTAAAAGTTTTCAAATTTAACATATATTTTTTCCTGGAGAAGGCACAAGTTTGGGAGCGCACACCTTACAACGGGTGCTATTAAAAAAATGATTGTAAGAACCACAGCAAAGTAGCAACTGGTGCAAGTAAAAAAGTGACAAAAACAGTTTAGTGCATAAATGCAGTGAGCCCTCGGCTACTTCCCCTGGCGCGTCGGGTCTAACTATGTGACCCGAAGCACCGGGGAAAATAGCCGTGGGCACCTTTCATTTATGCACTAAACTGTTTTTACCGCTTTCTTACTTGCACCAGTTGTTACTTTGCTGTGGTCCTCATATACTTTTTTCTCTTAGACTATAATGGGAAACTTTCAAGTTTAATAAATTTTGAATGGATTAATATTTTTTCACCAAATCTTCAAAATGCACTGCCTCGTCTCAGACCCCATGTACCCTGGAAATGTTAGACCAGTCAGATAAACCATTTGGGCTGTAGAGATGAGCAAAGAATTCAAAAAAGTTAAGGATTTTTCACACTTTTCAACACTCGGCAGCTCTGTAACTGAAAATCTGACTGGAACATACATTTCCAGATCCAGAGATCTATGGTACCACATCGTATATGCACAGTTTCAAGCAGATTGGAAAAATGGTTACAAAGTTATTAAAGTGCAAGATTTTGAGTGTAACATAGAAGTGGCTACGCAACCCTAACTATACTGGCCCTACTGGACCAGTTTTATATATATATATATATATATAATTTATTTATTTTTTGATAACTGACTAAGTGCACTAGACACAAAAGTGACTGTTTTCAGGCACGACCCGGGAAGTTACAACATCAACAGGGAAAAACAGTGATGGTACAGTAGAATATAGGAGTACAACATGTTAGGGATACAATTAAAATGGATAACAATTTGAGCAATTTGAGGTGAATGGAGAAACATTCCATTGTACTTCATATCAGAAGTGAAAGTAAGTGCATATAATAATATAGCATTTAAGGATATAGTAAAAGTGGATAATGGTCTGAGCAACTGGTGTAACCAGGAGACAATACAAACATTTCACATATCAAAGCACAATAAAGGTAAGTACACATATAACAGCTGATTATTAATCTAGGCATCAACTATATTCTACAAAACTGGCTATAACATGAAGAATATGACACCAAAGAGGGAGCAAGTAGGTAGATAGGAAGGACTGCGGTAGTAAGACCTTGCGGGGAGAGTGTGTGTGGGGGGGGAGAGAGATGTGTAAAAGGTGGGGTAGGAAAGTGGTGGTAAGACAAGTAGAAACTATGAGGTACAGTATAAGTACTGGAGGTGGACACTGAGACAGTGATAGCGTAGGGAGTCAGAAATCTAGGGTGGTTTAAAACAGTTGCACTGTGTACTCTCAATAAGGAGAGAGCGAAGCCTCTTTTTAAACAAGGCATGGCTAAGTGACTGGCGTATTTCAAGGGGCAGCGAGTTCCAGTAACTGGGGGCCATGTAGGAATAACCTGTTTTCCCTTTGGAAGTGTTACATCTGGGAATGTGGAGTAAGGAAAGATCAGCAGAATGAAGACCACAGGAGGTGGTCTGTGGAGTGAGTGTAGCGGTGAGACAGCTAGGCGTACTGGATCTCAGGATTCTGTCCAGAAGGGCCCCAAGAGCAAGGAGCCAGTGGACCATAGGAGAGGGCTAATTAAGGTTTGCATAGAGCAGGCTGTGATAGTTTAACTTAGGGTTATATATATATATATATATATATATATATATATATATATATATGCCAACAGGTTCTATATAATTGTTTTTTATTTTTATTTTTTTTTACTTACACTTTAATATTCTATTCGAGCAGCACTTTGGGTCTTTCTTCTGTCCTCAGTCCTTCTTGAATCCTTAGAAACCTCTCTGTAAGGCCCACCCATCACCACTCAGTGCAGCAGCCAGATTCCCCCCCCCAACAGACACATGAGCGTGCACACACACACACACACACACACCATGGCACAGCATGACTGAAGCTTTCCACACTCAGCTAGGAGACCAATTTTAACAAAAGCCACAACAGGTTTCATAGACAACAGGCAATGGAGCCCTCCATGTCAGGACTACATGACATCTTGATGGCAAATCCTCCCATAACATAACTACTCATAAAATAACACTGAAAGCTACTAGTACGATAACATGATTTTTCAAGGTTATTTTACTAGTAGCTATTTAGAGACCTGGGAGTGATCATATCGAATGAACTAAAGGTGGCCAGGTAGTGCAACAAAGCAGTTGGGAGGGCTAGTGGGGTACTGGAGTGCATACGTAGGGATATCACCAGCAGAAAGAGGGAAGTGGTATTGCCTCTGTATGGATTGCTTGTAAAACCCCACCTAAAGAACTGTTTCCAGTTCTGGAGACCATGGGCCAGATTTTCAAAACCTTAGGATTGCAGCAAGGTGCATGCGGCAAAGGGTTCCGACAGATGTTACACCTTGTGGCAAAGGATGCAGCAGTCCCGATTTTGAAATGCGTCCTGCATCTGAACCGGGATCCGCTGTGGCAAACTGGCACATTGCCCCCCTTGCGACAAGAATGAGGGTGCCCCACATCACAAGGGGGCTTGAGCCATGGCGAGGCTGCAACATCCCCTTTTCTGGGAGTCAGGAAGCCCCACCGTGGCTGCAGCAAGGGGCTCAAGATAGACCAGCAATGAGCTGGTCTAAGCACCTTGTGCTAGTCTGCCCCACAGTGCAGATTGTTTTGGAGGGTCTTGCTGGCTGTGTAGGGTGACTGCATAGGCACAGGGTGCCATAGTGGTGGTTGGGGGTGGGCGGGCATAATAGTGATGGTGCTCCCAGCAGGGGTGCCCATTATTGGCTAGTACTGGCACTGTTAAGGAACAGCGCAGGGGTACAGAGACACACACAGTACCATGGCACCATGTGAGCATAGTCCTGGGGGCTGCTGCCAGGGCTGTGCCCTCATGGGGCCATGATACTGTAATTCTCTGTACCCCCCTTGTCATTCCATAGCAGTGCTAGTTTTACCCAATAACTGGCACCCCCACTGGGTGCACCTTAACTATTTTGCCTGCCCACCCCCCAAACTGCCAATATGGCACCCCACGCCCATGCCACCCCCGTACCCTTCATGCTTCTCTTATGTTATTCCCCCAACCCCATCCATCCCAGCACCTCTGCTGGTGCACCAGGTGGGGGGAGTGGCCATATCACTGTGGCATTTCCTGCAGGTGTGCCGATTGCTTTGGCATGTGCCTGCAGATGTGGTGACACACGGTTTTGTGGTGCAGGGACCCTGTTCTTCTTGAATATGGTGCAGGGTCTGTGGTGCAGCTGGGGTGCACCACAGCCCTAGATCACCACAAATCAGTGGCAATCTAGGGGCTCTTTGAAAATCTGACCCACATCTCCAGAAGAACATAGACAGAGTAGAGGTGGTGCAAGGGGGGGAATAAAAGGGTGCAGGGTCGGCATCAGATGCCCTACTAGGACAGACTTAAGATCCTAAATATGTACACCCTGGAAGAGAGGAGTGGGGTATGACAGAGACCTTTAAATACCACACGGGGGTAAATAAGATGCAGGAGGAAAGTATTTTTCAGAAAAAAGCTGCTCAAGAATAAAAGGCATGATAAGAAGCTAGAGGGTAGATTCAGGAGAGATGTGAGAAAGTACTTCTTCAAAGAGAATAGTGGATTCCTAGAACAGTCTTCCTGCAGAGGTTGTGGGGGGGGCAGTGGTAGGGTTCAAGAATGTATGGGAAAGACACAAGAGAATCTTAGGGAAAGGGAAGAGGGGGTGAATGGGTTAGAGATCAAGGAGGATCTATGGTGATACCATAGGCAGGGAAAACTGGGAAGACTAGGTGGGCCAAGTGGTCCTTATCTGTTGGAAAATACTATGTTTCATGCTTATCTTCCAGCCATGTGTGGACGCACATGATGTGGGCTGCCAGGGGGCACTGAGATAGCAGGATCTCAAATCTACTTTCCCAGAGGAGATAAGTGTCAAGGTGGATGTATGGGGCAACATTTGTCTCATTAATGTTTTGTTCACAAACTTTAGTTACAGTAGTAATGTAACAAAATTAATTTTGTCCACAGCATGCAGTTAGCTGTTTTGCAGGATTCTGTCCACATAATGAAGTTGTTTTAAAAAAGGTATTTTGTCCACATGATGAATTTAACAACTTGTCAAAAGGCATTTTAGGCATTTTGTCCACAGAATGAAGTTAGCAGTCTGAAAAGTCAGGAGTTTTATAAAAGGCATTCTGTCCACAGGATAAAGTTAGGTGTTATGCAAGAAAAAGTTACTTACCATAGTAACCTTGTTTCACCAAGGGGATACTCCAATATTCATAACTCTTTGCAGTGTGCCTTTAAGGTCAGAATGCCCGGAGATGGAATGCTATGCAAATGATGGAATCATTGGCATGAGCCACTTTTCAAATGCTGCCACCTATCAACTGCCTACATTCTAACCCTCAGATTTCGTGGACGCCCGCAATACAGGGCCCAAAATTTAACTATAGCAAATTTTTAATTTTAAATTCCTACCTAAAAACCTCCAACTGGAGGAAGACATGAAAAGTAAAAACTTATCATTAACAAAAAATTCCCCACATACTCCTTATGTCAGAATCACCTGAAAAAGGAGAAAAAGGCAAACAGGTTTTAATAAAAGTAGAAGTGCGGCATGCAAACACTATGGTACAGCATGGAATACAGAGGCCACTGGTTCTTAAAATGGAGAGGAGGGAGGGAGAGTTGTGAATACTGGAGTATCCCCTGGGAGAAACAAGGTTTCTATAGTAAGTAACTTTTTCCTCTTACCCCAGGAATGCTCCAATATTCCTAACTCTTTGCAGACTAAAAAGCAGTACCTTTGGAAGCGGGAAGAACCTATTTTGGAAACAGGCTCTGCAGTACAGCTGTACCAAATGTGGCATCAGCCCTTGCCTGAAAATCCAAGCTGTAATGCTTGACAAATGTGTGTACTATTTGCCAGGTTGCTGCTTTACAAATATCCACCAAGGGTGCTTCCCTTGCAGCTGCCAATGTTGCAGCTGTACCCCTTGTGAAATGGGCACTAAGCCCTGCTGCGGCTTCATTGCCCACCTTAGAATAACAGAATTGGATGCATTGAACAATCCAGTGAGAAATGGACCTTTTAGATGCTGGGTTACCCTTTCCCACATCCCCATAAGTAAGGAAAAGCTGAGTTCTATCCTGCCTATGGGGCTTAATGGCTGTCATGTAGTAGCTTAATGCTCTCTTGACATCCAGACTATGTAGCCTATGCTCACCAGAAGAAGAGTGATCAGTGAAAAACACTGGCAAAGTAATGGACTGGTTCAAATGGAAGTCTGAAACCACTTTGGGAAGGAATTTCCTATTTGTTTGAAGGACTACCTTATCCCTGTGGAAAGCAATGTAGTCCTTTTCAATACACAAGGCCTGAAGCTCATTAATTCTTCTAGCCGAAGTGATGGTCACTAGAAACACTGTTTTCCAAGTGACATACTTCAAAGATGCTGAGAACATTGACTCAAAGGGGGGAGCCATGAGCTGAGCAATGCAGATATTAATGTCCCAAAGCTAGCACCGGTTCTCTCACCGGTGGGTACATGTGTGAGAGGCCTTTGAAAAACTTTTTAAAAATTGGATTTGATGCTAAGGAAACGGGCTTACCTGCTGAAGCATAAGCAGAAACTGATGCTAAATGAACTTTCAGTGTAGCAGGCTGTAAACCTAAGGAGTGTAGATAGACTAGGTAGTCCAGCAACCCTGGCACTGCTACCTGGGTTGGCACTACATTCCTGTTAAAGCACCAAATGGAAAACCTCTTCCATTTTGCAGCATAGGTTTTCTTAGTAGAGGACTTTCTATATCCTCTTAAAACATCTATAACTGACTCAGAGAGATGTAAACCAGCATACTCTAGGTCCTCAAGAGCCAAGCTTTGAGCCTGAGTGACCTGAGGTATGGATACAGGAGTCTGCCCTGATTGGAGGTCAGAAGATTGTGCCTCCTGGGAAGGTGTATTGGTTGTTCCACTGACATGGATAGCAACAGGGAGTACCATGGCTGCCTGGCCCAGTCTGGGGCTATCAGGATCATTGCCGCTGGCTGAGACCTGAGTTTCAACAGCACCCTGTATACCAGGGGAAATGGAGGAAATGCATACAGGAATTTCCCTGACCAATCCAGGATAAGGGCATCTAGAGGAATCGTGCCCACTACTGGAGGTCTGCAACAGAACTAAGGCAAGTGATGGCTCTGATGAGAGGCAAAGAGATCTATTTCTGGAGTGCCCCACCTCCTGAATAGAGTCTGTACCACTTGCCTGTTCAGGTACCATTCGTGATGGTCCTGACTGATCCGACTCAGAGTATCTGCCAAAACATTGTCTTTGCCTGGCAGATGAATGGCCTGCAGGGAGGAGCCCAGTAAGTAGGCCAGGGTCCAGATTTTCATAGCCTCCATGCAAAGGAGGCTTGATCTTGTTCCCCCTTGCTTGTTCATGTAGTACATTGTAGTAGTGTTGTCTATCCTGACTTGCACTACCTTTCCCTGTATCAGTGGTTTGAAAGCATGCATTGCCAAAAACACTGCTCTGAGCTCCAACAGGTTTATGTGCAGGAGAGTTTCTGCACTTGACCAAGTGCCCTGGGCAGTGTGCTCTGCTAGATGAGCTCCCAGCCCAGGAGGGATGCATCTGTTGTGAGACTCACTTAAGGAAGGTCTTTTTGAAAAGGAAACCCTTCTCTGAGGTTGGTTTCTTCTTTCCTCCATTGAAGAGCTTGAATAAATGTTTTTGTTACAGGAACAAGCTTTGACAGGGAATCCTTTCATTGGCACCAATGAGTTCTTAGGTGAAATTGGATGTCCCTCATCTGAAACCTGGATCCCAGCACTGTACCTGTTGCAGCAGCCATGTGGCCCAGGAGTTGCAGGAACTGCCTTGCTGGCCTTGGGACATTGAGCCTGAAAGAGGGTGCCAACTGCAAGATGCTTTTTTGCCCTGTCTCTGGGCAAGAATGCTCTGCCCACCTTTGCATTTAACTCTGCTCCTATAAACTGCAGAATTTGAGAAGGAATCAGAACTGATTTTTCCAGGTTTAAAATGAACCCCAGAGACTCCATCAAATTTTTTTTTTATCATGTTATTGTTTATTCTCCTCGGCATAGCGGCCCTACACAATCTCCGGCCGCTGGCTCTGCACCCCCGGACCCGGTCGTGCATGTGGGCCACATGAACCCGCCCTCCCAGTGCGCCAGCCATTATCGCTCTCGCACCCACCGGGCATGTGCCCCTCTTGGGTCTCTCCAGGGGCGCAAGGCATGGCCATCAGCTGCGAAGTTCGCCCTCTGCATTTTTCCACATTTTCTCCCCAGTGGAGAGCCGGATGTGCAATGGCATCCACACACGTAGTGCTGACGCCCGTCGTGCTCCCTCCCTTACTATTGCATGCCACTTGTAGTGTGGCTGACCTCCACCAGTCGCCGCTACAGAGCGATGCAAGCCCCACTACCCACCAGAGAGAGGAGAGGAGAGAAGTCGTCAGACGCTCAATCCTCCCTCTCCCCTGCCAGCCCCCAGCGGCCCGAGTCCATTCCTGAATCCGGGTCACTGGCATGGCACGAGGTGTGGCATCCAGCACCTCAACCCTCAGCACCACTGGGCCAGTACGAGACTCCAGCAAATGTTGAGTGAGTTGGCGGTGCTCTGTTAGCTGTTGTGGTGAGTTCCCTACCACTAGCCAGTCATCTAAGTTGGGGAATACTGAGACACCTTGTTTTTGTAAGTGTGCCATTACCACAGCCAGACACTTTGTGAACACCCTTGGTGCTGAAGTGAGACCGAAAGGAACAGCTGGGAACTAATAGTGTCCTGATTGGAGTCTGAACCTGAGAAACTTTCTGTGAGACTCCCTTATGGGAATGTGGAAATAGGCATCTTTTAGGTCCAATGATGCCAGCCAATCCCCTTTTCGGATTGCTGGCAGAATCAGAGACAAAGTTGCCATTTTGAACTCTGGTTTTGTCAGGAATTTGTTGAGGACCCTGAGATCCAGGATAGGCCGCAGCTCTCCATTCTTCTTTGGTGTAAGAAAGTACCTTGAGTAACGTCCTTTCCCTCTTTGATTCAGTGGTACTGGTTCCACTGCCATCAGAGAAAAAAGGTGTTTCACCTCTTCTTCCAGTCTTCTGCTTTCTAGGTGGGAAGCTGGTTTGAAAGCTCTGTTTCTTTGAACAGGGGAGGACTTAAAGTTTAGGGACAGGCCATGACCCACTATCTCCAGAACCCACTTTCTGTGGTGATGGTTTTCCAGTGCTGGAGAAAATGAGTCAGCCTGCCCCCTACTGGTAAGGGAGAGGCAGCCCGAATGAAGGAGTCAGGGGTCCTGTTTAGCCTAGGGCTGAGTGTGGGTACCACGCCTGGCACCTCTTCTGCCCCTATCCCTAAAGTACCCTTGCTGTGGGTAGTGGGGTGTTTGAGGAAGTACCATGGCCTGGTAAAAAGGCCTGGTATGAAATTGTCTGCCCCTACCTCCCCTACTGAATGGTCTAGAGGCAGTGAAGGGTCTTTCTTTTGTAGAATTACTATGGAAGGTGGCCTTATACTCATCCACCTTCTTCATGTAGGCCTCTGTATGGCTGCCAAATAAAGAATCGCCCTCCATAGGAAAATCCAGAGTCTTATTCTGGGTATCCTGTGTTAGGTTTGTGGCTCTGACCCAAGCAAACCTTCTCTGTGCGATGGTATTTGCCATCCACCTTGCAGCAGTCTCATTGCTGTCTGCTGCCATCTGAAACTGATATTTGGCAGCTTCCAGGCCAAACCTAGCTGTTTCAGCCAGGTCTGCCTAAAGAGGAGGAGTTGCCTTTTCAGACATGTCCAGGACAAACTGCTAAAGAGCCTTCTGGTACTGTGCTGCATAGGCCTGATAATTTGCTTGCCTAATGGCCAGAGAGACTGACAAATAACCTTTCTTGGCCATGCTTTCAATTTTCCTAGAGTCCTTCTCTGGAGGGTGCGAGGCCAGAGGGATCTTTGCCTTATCACAAGCTGCAGCTTGCACCACCCCCTGGTGGTCAGGGTGTGAAAATAAAAAATTCAGCCCCTGTTCTGTCAAGCTGATACTTTTTGTCCACCCTCTTGTCCAGAGGGGGGACAGACCCAGGAGTTTGGAGGAGTTTAAAAATATCCCTTTTAAAGAATTTATTGATGGGAAGTGAAAGCTTTTTAGTAGGAGTCAATCCCATCATGTCCAAATATTCAGCCTCCTACTCATCCTCTACAGCTTCAGTTGTAGGGATGTCTAAGGCATCAGCAATTTTTCTAATAAAGGAAAAATGTGAAGAATAATCTTCAGTGGTCCTGGGAGGAGAGCCAAACTCCTGTTCAGGGGAGACCTCAAGCTCTATAGGCTCACCTTCTTCTTCTTCTTCTTCCTTCTCCTCCTCCTTTCCCTCAAGCTGTTCAGGAAAACAGAGTGGGATGGAGGGTGCAGAAGTCTGGACTGGGGACTGTGATACCACAGGCAGCAGACCCTGCAATGTTTGCATAATTTTTATTGGTTGTGCAATCTCAGCAGAAGGCACAGTGTCAGGCACCACATAAGTCCCCTTTTCCACAGGGAGATCAGTGTGCTTTGTCTTTTTTTGTTTTTTAACAGGAACCGGGGAGCTAGCTGGTTCAGAGGGTGTCTTTTTACCCGTGTCTGGGGTAGAAATAGCAGAAGTTGTGGTTTCACCCACACACCCTGAGGGTTTCGGCTGATCAGAGCCAGAGGGACCCTTAAACCTTTTATTTAGTCTATTCAGATGTTTCTCTAAAGTATTTTCTGGTAAAGATTTACAGATAACACAGTCAGACTTTAAGTGGTCAAAACCCAAACAGAAAACACAAACAGAGTGTTTGTCTGCTTTGGCAAAGACTTCACAACACTCAGAACAGTTCTTAAAACCGGGTTCACCGGTTCTCTTTTTAGGTTTTTCTGACATAATGAAGAAAAAACCGCAACCACAATAATAAAACCTTTTAAAACTTAAATTTTATACTTTTTTATCGATTGCTGTCGGTTCAGGAACCGATCGGAGAAACCGAGCGGAACCGGGAACCGATAAAATCTAAACTGAGAATAGTGATTCAGAACCGAAGTTATCGGTTCTAAAATATAAAGTTTAAACAGTCACGATACCACAAAATGAATAGAAAAAGACTAAAATTAGCATAAAATACCTCGGTTCCTCAGTGGTTATCCCGAACTGAGAGGAACCGAGAAAACTATACTAAACTAGCTAAATAAACTAACGGTTATAGAAAAACACAGAGACAAGAGGCAGCAAATGAAAATCAAGAAATACTCAAGTATTTATGAATTTCATGGTTTCCTGAGACTAGATGATGATGAGAAAATCTCCAGGCGTCTGGTCTTGACAGGCAGAGAGAGAAATCTGAGGGTTAGAGTGTAGGCAGTTGATAGGTGGCAGTGTAGTGCCCAAGGGAAATTGGAAGCACCACAGAAAATAGGGGATTCTCAGAGATATGAGGGGTCAGACAGTTATGGGGACCCTGGCAGCTTAATGGAGAACCCTTGAAAAGCTTTGGTGACCCTTTGAAACACAGAACAGGCCTAACTCCAGAAGACAGTCCTAGTAGTCTAAATTCAGGGTTTTAAAAGAAAACCATTTCTTTTTCTTTCCTCCCCCTTCCCCCTGCTCAAGACCAACACCCAGCCACCCAAACCAGTTGGGCAACATTCCTGTCCCCAGTGGAGAAGGAAGCCAGGCTGAGCCCTCTCAGCCAATCCCTGTGGCTAGGGTAGATTCAAATCTGGAGAGTTTTTTTTTTTTAAGCCACTGACCCAGCTTCAGGAGGCTGACCTCTGGATGGAGGAGCCAATCCCCTGGCAGGCAGCCAGGACCGCCCCAGCCTAGGGTAGGCTCTGCCAGGCTGGAGGGAGGGGAGAAAGAGTTTGACCACGGAGGGTGAAGGACAGCAAGGCAATGGATGTCAGCTTCTCTGTTAGGAGGTTGAAGTGAATCCCCTGGGTCCCTTTGGTGTAACTCCTTCCAGAAGATCCCCAGTAGCAGCCTCGGTCAGTTTTTGCAGAAATCTGCCGTCTAGTCGGGTCCCCCAGTGTGTCGAGTCAGTTCATTTGGCCAGGAAACAGACCCAGTGCACCTTTCATGCAGCAGTCTCCAGGAGGAGACTCCTTATCACTCCTTTCTGGTTGTGCACTCCCCAGAGTACAGAAGTCGTGGTTGAACTCCAGGGGCTCCTGCACACACCTCATCCAGAAGTCCTCTGGTGTCTCTTCTTTGACCCAGGGAAGGTCCCCGGGAAGCCCAGTATCACCTGCACCCACTTCCAATGACCTCCAACAACTCCAAATATTCACCACAACGCCCCAGGTTTGAGTTGCGGGTCATAAGTGGTAGCCAGCTGGTAGCTAGGGCCCACCAAAGTGAGTCAGATTAGGGGCCGTCCCAGCTCTAGCTCGAGGGACTTAAGCTGTCCGCCAAACTTGGAGTCACGTTGCCCATCCTCCCGAATAGACATTGTCCTAAGGTGGCAACAGTACCAGTAGCCTATACCAAGGCCTTGCCGAGGATTGCCAAGCTCTGTGCCCCATTTCCTGAGGTAGCAGAAGTACTGGTGGCCCATGCAAGAGGCCGCACCAAGAGTCGCCACACTCTTGATTGTACTGCCCATAGGTGGCTCGTGTTCCAGTGATGCATCAAGAGGTCACATTGAAGATTGTCAGATTCTGAAGCTGCAGGAGTGAGGTGGTAAAGGTTCCGGGGACCTGCCCAGAGATCATCCAGTGGATCATCGCACCCAGCATCCTTTCCTCGACTGGAGATCACCTGCCCGAGGTCACCGCAGCCAACATCCCCAGAGGAGGTTCTCTTCCCCTACAACCTGGCATCAACACCCATCCTCGACCAGGCGCTGCCCTGTTGACGTTGCCTCAGCGATGCCAGGAGTAACCTTCTTCCCAGGGCCAGGAGGCCTACAGTGTTTTACTTGGTTTTTGGTTCACTGGGGGATGCCCTATTTTACGGCCTGTGTAGGAAGCGCTTCCTTAGGTTCACCCTCAGCAGTCGGCCGACCGAAATACTTGAAACCCAAGCTTGGTGCATTGGATCGCTGCACCTTTAAGACTTGAATAACCTGGACTTTTGTAAGACATTAGTGGGGCCAGTTTGTGGTCCCAGTAACCTCATTCACTCTTTCTCATGTATATAGTGTTAGTGAATGCTAAGTCTTTTCTGTTTGCTCCAACTGTGGCTAATAAACCTTGTATCTTGGCTCTAGAGTACGTCTCCAGCCTCTCCTTCCAGATTTATCTGGCATCACCCTAAACTATAGGGATACCAACCACCACAGCTCGTCCACCACAGCAGCATTTGAAAAGTGGCTCATGACAATGATTCCATCATTTGCATAGCATTCTATCTCCGGGCGTTCTGACCTTAAAGGCACACTGCAAAGAGTTAGGAATATTGGAGTATTCCTGGAGTGAGAAAAGGCATTTTATCCAAAGCATGGAATTCAGTTTTACAAAAGTCAGTTTGTCCACAGAATGAAGTTAACAGTTTGACAAAAGGCATTTTGTCCACAGAATGAATTTAGGTGTTTTACAAAAGGCATTTTTTACCACAAAATTACATTAAGAGTTTTAGAAAAGGCATTTGTCCACAGAATGAAGTTAAGAGTTTGACATAATGTACAGTATTTTGTCCACAGAATGAACTTAGGTGCTTTACAAAAGGTATTTTTAACCATAGTACGATGATAGGCATTTTATAAAAGGCATTTTGTCTGCAGAATGAAGTTTGCTGTTTTACACAAGGACTTTTGTCCTCAGAATGAAGTTAGCAGTTCAACAAGTAAAGTAATTTAGAAAAGGCATTTTGTCCAACAAATGAAGTTGAGTTTTTATATAGGGCATTCTGTCCATAGAATTAACTAAGGCATTTTGTCTACTGAATGAATTTAGCAGCTTGAAAACTTAGGTGCTGTACAAAAGGCATTGTGTCTGCAGAATGAAGTTTTTTTTATAAAAGGCATTTTGTCTGCAGAATGAAGTTCAGTGTTTTACACAGCATTTTGTCCATAAAATAAAGTTAGCAGTTTGTCTAGTAAGGAATTTTATAAAAGGCATTCTGTCCATAGAATGAAGCTGGGAATTTTACAAAAGGCATGTTTTCCACAGAATGAAGTTAACTGTTTAACAAAAAGAATTTTGTCAACAGAATGAAATTAGGAGTTTTACAAAAGCCATTTTATTTACAGAATGAAGTTAGTAGTTTAACAAGTCAACAGTTTTATATGTAACCCCCCTGTTACCCGGAGTTACAAGAATCCCAGTTAGACCTAGTGGCAGGCAGGGAAGGCAACTGGTGAAACTCCAGTTAAATGGATTTCACACTGTCTCACTCTGTTCTCAGTCTCAGCTGAGACTGAGGGATGACATCATTTTAGAACTGTCGCAGCTACGTAAGCCACACTGGAATGTTGCAGCTAGGGAAGTTAGGATAGAATGTTGGGGAGTTTAAAGTCAGTTCAGTAGCAGTCTGTAGTAGAGGGTTGAAGACGGAAGAGGTGTGCTGCAGCTACAGGTCCTCATAGCCCTCAGCTCTGATATAGAGCTATATTTTTGTCAGAGGTGTGTGTTCTCACCTGAAGAGGAACACAAGAAGAGCCAAGTGAAGTGGTAGAGACCGCTTCCAGTGGTTCAGGGCCCCATTCCTGCGGGGATGGGGGAAAGGATTCATCCTACTTCCTGGGCAATCCCCTGGTCCGGCTAGGGGAAGGAGAAGCTGCCTAATTTTAGGTTCATACTGAGGCACCAGAAGTTTTGGATGAGATTTCTTTGAAGAAGAAAAAACCTGTGGGGCACCTGCAACCAAGGGGTGAGTCTGCTCTGATAAAGGGCCACTGTGTTTTCACCTGAGGCAAGATGAAGTTAAGTGATGTTACTGTGTGGTCAAGAAAAGACAGCCAAGTACAGTTTTGAACGTTGTGAGAATTGGACTGCTTAACTCTGTGGGGGCCTAGAGGAATGGACACAGCCACTATTTAAGTATGTTTCAAGTTCAGCACAAGTGGGAAGGAAGAACAGTAGATTAAATGTGACATACATTTAAAGAGAATCTACACAGTAAAGTGTTTTCAGAGGATGAGGTGTTAAAGTCCAGAGAAATGGCCGGGTATGAATTATGGGAGTGAGAGGTGGGAGACCCTCCATCAGTAGTAACCAAATTCACCTCTACGGGTTTGCTTTGGGACACCTGTTACTTTCTCTCAGGTACTTGACCATGGCCTGAGGAAAGTACCCAGATGTGGGATTGATGAAGAAGATTCCCTGATGGAGCCAGAAGTGCTCAGAGGTGGTTTAGGGAGCCACCGAGAAATGTTCCATGCTACATGGAAAGTGTCCAAGGGCTGGCATGAGAGCCGAGCCATGGAAGGAAGGTAGTCCAGAGGCCTGGCAAGGGAGCTGAGCCAGGGAAACTGAAAAAGAGTTGAGTTATGGCCGGATGCCCAGAGTGTTTTGAAACCTGAGGGTTTCAGTGTAAAGAGGATGTGATCTGATGTCCATTAATCTGCATTACCAGGAGTGTAGCCCCGTGGGGGGACATCTATGCTTTGTTATTCTGCTGGATGTGAATAAAAGCCACACTTTAGAATCCCAACTTCTGGTATTGGACATTACAGTTATTGCTTTCTGTGTCCGGAGTTATTTGGGGGCCCTTGTGCAGAGTAGCCAAACCTAATCACCATGCCGAGTGGCACCTTTCTCTCCAAGTTTCTACTTATAAAAATGGAGGCGCCGCATCATAGGACCCAGGCCCCTCAACCTGTTCACTAGCTACACAGGCAGGGGTAGTAGCCCTCTCAGTTAGCGCTGACTGGGGGTTACATATAAAAATATTTAATCTACAGAATGAAATCAGATGTTTAATTCTAGAAGAATTAAGGGGAGAACTAGTGACACCACTGACTACCCTTTTTAACAAATAATGGGAGGATGGTGTGGCACCTGAGGACTGGAGGAAGGTGGATGTAATTCCCCTTCACAAACATGGGAGCAAGACAGAGGCAGGAAACTACTTGTCAGGTTGACCTCTGTGGTAGGGAAGGTGATGGAATCACTTCTGAAGGAAAGAATTGTTGAGTACCTAGAGGCCAGTGGGGCACAGGACCCAAGGCAGCATGGATTCACAGCAGGAAGGTCATGTCAGATGAATCTATTTGATTTCTTTGACTTGGTGACCAAAGTAGTAGACCAGGGAGGGGCTGTGGACATGGCCTACCTAGATTTTAGCAAGGCATTTGACACAGTCCCACACAAAAGATTAATAATCGAATTAACCAGCCTGGGAGTGAGTCCCGGGGTGGTAGTCTGGGTAAAACATTGGCTGGACAACAGGACATAGAAGGTAATTGTAAATGGAGTCCACTCTGAAGAAAGAGGGGTTACTAGTGGGGTACCCCAGGGTTCAGTATTGGGTCCAGTCCTTTTCAATGTCTTTATAACTGACATTGCAGAGGGACTGGAAGGAAAGGTATACCTCTTTGCAGATGACACAAAGATCTGCAACAGGGTTGATACACAAGGAGGTGTGGAAGGGATGAGAAGGGACTTGGCAAGGTTGGAGGAATGGTTAGAAGTATGGCAGCTTGGATTCAATGCAGAGAAGTGCAAAATAATGCACCTGGGAAACAAAAACCCTGGGGAAGATTACACAATGGCGGGGAGGTAGTAACAACAAAAATGGAAAGGGACCTGGGGGTAATCATATTAGTTGACCTTAAGTTTAGCAAGCAATGCGAGAAGGCAGGAGGGAGGGCTGGGGGGATACTGGGATGTATAGGGAGAGGCATCACCAGCAGAAAACAGGAAGTTATCCCTCTGTACAGACAGTTGGTGAGACCCCATCTGGAATACTGCGTCCAGTTCTGGAGACCCCATCTCCGCTAGGACATAGACAGGATGGAGGCAGTCCAGAGGAGGGCAACTAAAATGATTCAGGGTCTGCTAGAGAAGCCATATGAGGAGAGACTAAAGGAGCTTAATATATATACCCTTGAAGAAAGGAGGGGGGCATGATATAAACTTTTAAGTACCTCAGTGGAATCAACAAAGTCCAAGAGGGTAGCATCTTTCAGAAAAAGAGATGTGCAAGAACAAGGGCACACAATTTGAAGATGGGGGGGGAACGGCTCAGGAGCAATGTGAGGAAGTATTTTTTCACAGAGAGGGTGGTGGAAGCATGGAACAGCCTTTCTGAGGAGGTTGTGGGGTCTAAAACTGTGGGAGAATTCAAGAATGCATGGGACAGATATAAGGAAATTCTTGTGGGGGGTAGGAAGAAATAGGCTGTTGGTTAACTAGGATCTGCAGCTTATCCTGTAGGTAGGGAAATGGGCAGACTAGGTGGGCCAAGCTGTCCTTATCTGCCGTCAAAGTCTATGTTTCTTAATAAAATACTTTTTGTCCTCAGAATGAAATGTGGGCCCAGATATTCAAAAGAGTTGAGCCATGCGCAATAGGGTTGCGCCTGCGCAAGTCCGAAATTGCGCCATTCTGCGATATTCAGCAGGAGGCAGTTGCGCCCCCGAAATCATGCTGAGCAACAGTGCAGTGATAATGAAGGCATGCGCAACCAAAGGGGGAGGAACCATGCATAAATGGCGCAGTGCAATATTCAACGACTAGCGCCATGCGCAATAGGGGAGCAAGTGGAAGTTGCGCCATAGCGGAAATAAGCCAAAATAAAAAGGAGCAAGGGAGAGGTGCAAGAACGCTACAGGGAAGCCACATGTGTCAGACAGGGCAGGGCAGGAGGCACAAACAGGGCAGGCCAGGGAAAGTGCAGTCTGAACAGCCAGGCACAGGGAAGGTGTGGGGAGCCACACAGCACAGAGGCCAGCACAGGCAGGTGTACCCAGTGCTGGGGGGATAGCAGCCAGGACAGCGAGGGGAATACAGCAACAGCTGCCGGGGGGGGTGAACACAAGCCAGGAACATGGCCAGTGCCACCTTCCACATGGAGGCCGTAATGAGGGGGGTGAGAAGGCGGGCAGCAGGGGGGCATGGCAGTGGAAGGGCCCGTTGGCGGTATGCCCCCAACAGGCAGTACCAAGTCTGCACCAGCTTTGAGCTGTACACTGATACTGAGATTGTGGGCTAGTACCGCCTGAATAGGGCAATTCTGAGGTGGCTCTGTGAGCTGTGCAGTGATGTGATGCATGCAACCACACGACGGAGCCATGTCCTGTCAGTGGAGACTAAGGTAACAGCCTGCATGTGCTTGCTCGCCATGGGTACCTTCCAGAGACCAACTGGGGACACCACAGGCATAACCCAGTTGGCCATGTCACGCCACCTCACCCAATTCCTCAGCGCACTGCTGCCACATGCTGCGGGGTACATCCATTTCTCCAGCATAGCGGCGGAGCGCACAGCAAACATACAGGAGTTCCACAGGGTAGCATGTATGCCTGGCATGCTAGGGGCAATAGACTGCACCCATGTGGCCATACGCACACCACCTGGCCCCGAGGGGGCTGCATACATAAATCGCAAGGGCTATGCCAGCATCAACTGCCAGGTGGTGTGCAATGCCAGGGTGCATAATCAATGTCTGTGCCATGCACCCTGGGGGAGCACACGATTCTTTCATCTGGCACCAGTCGGCACTGTGCCACAGATTCGAGAGTGGGGACATCTCCACTGGCCACCTAGTGGGTGAGTATGCAGACCACATGGACAATCATAGGGCATGGGGGGGCATGGCCAGAGGTGGCATGAGTAGTGGCCTACATGGCCTGGGGCAGGGCAATGCTGATCACAAAACTAACCTCCACCCTCTACACACAGGTGGCAGTGGATACCCACTCCGTCCCTGGCTGCTCACACCCTACCGGCGGCCTGTGACCCCATCGCAGCAACGCTACAATGAGGCACATGCCACCACTCGTAATGTCATTGAGCGGGTGTTCGGGATGCTGAAGGCACGTTTCCGTTGCCTGGACACCTCTGGTGGTGCCCTACAGTACAGCCCCTCAAAGGCCTGCAGGCTATTCCTGGCCTGTTGCATCCTGCACAACATGGCCAACGAATGTAGGATAGCCGTACAGGTCGAAGAGGGGGACAGCGATGGGGATGATGGGGACGTCGGTGACGATGGTGATGAGCAGCCTCCCCCTTGGCCGATGGGACCCCCAACTGCTCCAGCTGTCACAGCTGCACCGGGACACCATCAAGGAAGAGCACTTCAGCCAACCCAGGTAAGTCATGGGGCCATGCGCAACCACCAGTGGCTAAGGCACAACCCACAAACATGCATGGACACACACCAGGGGTGCATGCCCGTCAAGGGAAGTGGCAGGGCACAGAAGCACACACACAACCAGGGATGGGTGAGGATTAACATGCCACGCTGAAGGACACACACACATACTCTCACACACAACGCAACAAATGTGCACAGAGGGCAGGAGGCACACCGACCCAGAACGCACACCCTAGCAACACACACGTCCACAGGCCACCACGCCCACTGCCTGTCCATGTGCATGTGTCAGATGCTGAGCACCATTGCACATTGGTGTACAGCACAATGCAGGCATCATCATGCACATGCAACTGCGGACAGCAGCCGGGAGGGTGTGCAGGTGGACTGTGTGTCCACGTGCACAGCCGGGTACCCACCCATGCACTGCCCACTGAAACACACAATGCACACAGGGCAGCACCAGACAGTAGCCTCACTGGGAGACAGGTCAGTCACACGACACAGTGCCATGGCCACCACGGATGCGTGGGCGGCCCCGCCGAGGCCCACCAGCACTGACAGGCTGACCACTGGCCTCATGGTCCCCAAGGGGTTCCACTGCATGAACGCGACCGTGCTCGCACAGGGGTCTGCAGCACACTGAACATGCCTGCACCAGGAGTGCTCAGGATGCCCACAGCTGAACCCGGCGTCGACAGGGTGGGAGTCGCATGACGCCAGGAACGGGGGGTGGATAGTGCACTGCGTGGTGTCCGCGATGCATGGGCACCTGACTGTGTGCCCATTGTGGCCATGACAGCAATGAATGCCTGTGCATGCCTGTCAATGGCAGCGGTCACATCCTCCCGCAAACGGTCCATCCTTGCCAGGATCAGTGCAGTGTTCCTGCTGTGACGCTTCTCTGCCCACTCCAGAGCCACATGCAGTGCATCCATGGATGTTGCAAGCTGCATCTGCTGCTGGACCGATGCTTGCAGTAGGTGGGTGTGCTCGTCCAAGAGGTCATCAGCCTCCTCGGCATCCTGTCCTTCAGGATGTGCACAGCCCTGATGTTCAGCACCCCTTGAGGGTGGGTGCTGCGCACCAGGACCAGGTCTGGGCATATCCACAGGCGGTGCACAGATGCCACCGCTGAACCCTGTACCCCCAAGCCCACTGGGCGACTGCTGATGCTGCCCCTCTGGCTGCCACTCCCCAGGGCTCAGTGGTGCTGCCGCAGTGGCCGCAACAGTCTCACTGTCCTAAACAGACACCAGTGCTGTCTCACTGGTGCTGACAGGCACAGCCTGGGACTGTGCTGACATGCAGGCTTCCATGGCGGCACCACCCACAGCCATGGGCATGAATTGCCCTGCTGTGTGGCCATCCTGTGGCACACATGTGTCACTGCCTATGATGGTCATGTCATCATCACTGGTGATGGACTCTGCACGGGCCACAGCCACAGCATGCTGGCATCTGTGGACGCCAGCACGCTGGGACACAGGCAGGACTTCCTCCACACCTGTTACAATGACATCAGTGTGGACAGCCAGGCAGCCCCACTGTCGCAATGATTCACATATACCTGTGGAGGTGGATGGTCCCTCCTCCAACTCCAGCCAACTGTCCGCAGTGGGCAGGCCCACCACCGCTGACCCATGCAGACGCTCAGGATCTGTAAGGGAAAGCAAAGTCGCGTTAGTGCGTGTGACCTACCCTGCCCCCCCATAGACAGACCATGACTTACCATGCGGTGATGGGCCACCACCCGTCTGGAAGAGACCACCCGGAACACCCTCAATGGCACTGCGCTGCATGCTTCCAGGAAGCCTCTCCTCCTGTAGGGTCAGCTGTACCACCTCCGGCTGTCCCCCACCTGTTGCAGCACGTGCTGCCCTGATGGCAGCCACCTTCTCCTTTACCCTCTTCCTGTCCATGCCCATCTTTTTCTTACACTCCTGCACGGCGCACTGGTGGCTGCCATGCAGGTTCACAGCACGTGCCACCTCCTCCCATGCAGCAGCACGGGCTTGAGGTGTTCCCTACCGTCCACTGAGAAGTGGCTCCTCATCAAGGTAGGCCTCGAACAGGGCCTCAGTTTCAGCCTTTGTAAAGTTAGGCCTCCTCCTCCTCCCACCATTGTGTTCCTCCTGTCCAACAACCTGCTCAGTTATTATGTAGCCTGTAAGAATGGCAGTTGTTACCTGTGACTGTGCAGTCCCATGCATGTCCCTGAATCCACAGTCCACACTCCCAAACAGCATGCAACTCACCAATAGACTGCAGTAACTGACTATGTCCACTGCAGCCCAATGTCGCACTTTTATAGCGCAATCCATGCAAATGAGATGAGGAGCAACTTTAAGTAGATGCAAATTGCAGTGCTGCGCCATTGAATGGCTGATTAGATGATTTGCATATGATGGCTGAATATCGTGCTGTTGCGCTTTGCGCAATTGTGTTGAATGTGCTGAGCCAATGGCGCAGTTCTGTGACATGTGTAGTACACCGTACTGGGCATGCCCCGGTTGCTGACGCAGGCGTCTGCCACACTGATGACGTGCTGTGTGCGGTAGGCAATGCAGGGCATGGCCACCATTGTGCCAGTGGCGCTATAGCGATGGTCACTACATGGTGCTGTGGCACTGGGCCATCATAGGCGCAATGGCCCAACTGCTCAGTAGTCCGCTATGGCACTGGCACACAGGCAGCCAATTGTGCTACATGCATTGTTTTCCAATGGCGCTGTGCGTGGCCATGCGCCAGAGACCCTTGACCCTGTGCCCGACCTTTGCCCCCTAGGCGCCATGCATCAGGCATGGGTGCACCTCTATCGCGCTGTTCGGTAACAGCGTGATAGGGAATGGCAGCGCTGTACCACGCAGCATCTGCACGTGGGGAGCTGTTCTGCAGAGCGCCATATTGCCTACTATAGCTGTAAGGATGGCACGCAGACGAGCAGCGCAGTGGACAGCCATTAAGCTAGCCAATCTGGTGGCAATTGTTGAGCCACACCATGGGCCTCTCTTCGGGGAAGTGCCCCTGGGCAGGGCCAGGACCCAGGTGTGGCAGGAGGTGACCACTGCCCTGGAGGAGGCCACCAGATGGGGGAGGAGCACGGAGCAGTGCCGGCACCGCTATGGGGACCTACGGAGGAGGGAGCTGGAGCTACTGGCACGACTGCGGGCACGTGCCAGGAGGGGCACGGTGCTACATCCAGGTAGGGGTTCCATCAACACACTTTTATGGTCCATATGGGTCACAGTGTTGTATGTGTCCAGCACATAGAGGAGGGACCATCTGGGGTTGGCTGTGGCGGTGTTCACAGGGTGGGGGTGGGTGGGTCTGGCTGGGTGAGGCGCACACCTTGGGACAGGGGACTTTGCTTCGGGATTGTACTGATGTTCTTCTCTCCTTGTTTTCCCCACAGGCCCGGATGAATGCCGCAGGATGAGAGAGGAGCGGCGGAGGGAGGAGGACAGTGCAGCCAGGTGGGGCAAGGGCCATCACCGCCCACCTGACCGGCCCGATGAGGGTGAGTGCCATACATCCATGATTACTATTGCATGCTGTGTGACAGGGTGGGCAGCGGGGCATGGCCACCATTCATCGACACCACTGCCATGCACGCAACTTGTTACAGTCAAAACTGTCCAGTGGCAATGCATGTCAGGGAGTGTGTCAATGGTGGTCCATGCGTGCACCAGGTGCATGGCTGTGCCACTGCCTTTGCACCACATAGCCATGTCACTAAACGGCCACAGTGGTGCTGTGCATGACTTGGCTGGTGGGTGTGTGCAGCATTCTGCATGGCTGTATGCGCCTGGGTGGGCAGGTCCTGTGGACGTGATCACTGTGGGTGGTCACACACCATCACAGTGGTATGTCCCATGGCCGTATGCCATGCACAGTGGGTGGGCTGTATGGGGTTGTGCATTCACACCTATCGACTGTGCTCCCTTGTCCTAGGTACCTGCCATCTATGGGACATCAGGGAGGCTGTGCAGGAACTTCAACTGCTGGCCCGGGAATCCCTGGAAATCCTCCGGAGATTGGATACAACCGGGGTACTGAGGAGGCACAGAGGCCAGAGGTTGCACAGCACAGAACAGCGCTCCCACTAGGGATTCCTCAGTCCCTGAATTCCCCTACCCCCCTGGACCCACCCTCACACCCCTCCTATCCCATCCCATTTGTTCACCCCTGCCCCCTACCCACCCTCACCTTGTTTGTGGCCCCCCCAACCTTGTATATAGTTTTTGTATACTTGTAAATAGTTGAATATTATATTTTTGCAATACATTTGATTTTGATATGAATACTGTGGTGGTCTCTGATTTGCAGCAGGCTATAGGTGTTCAGCTGCAGTGGTGTGCATGGCATCAGGGGTGGTGCAGTCATGGGTATGTGTGTGTGTCCATGTGGAGGTGACTATGGTGTGGGGGTAGCTATCAGTCAGTGTCTGTAGCGTGTGTGTGTTGTACCCTGTGCACTGGATGACTGTGTGCAGTGGTCCATGTCACATGCTCTGTGTTCATGGTGCACCCATCGGCCCGTCCATGGCCTGTGCAGCTGACACACATGCATGTCTGTGACCTGCACGGTCCGCTGGCATGTCAGTGGTGGCAGTGCCTGCAGGGCGGCCACTGTACCCGTCACTTTGCTGGGTTGCCCCTGTCACTGGCGTGGTGCATGCCTGGCTCGGGTGGCACTGTGGGCACCACAGTCATTGACCCACCTCCATGCTGTGCCTTGTGTGTGTTGCAGGGGATGTGCCCCACTGTCTGTGACTTGTGCTCCGGGTGACTGCTGGTGGTGTACGGGTCCGCAGTGCCTGCGCAGGGTGGCTGGCACTCCAGTGCCATGGAGGACTTCAGGTTGTATGTACACAGCTTATATGGGCCCACAATGGGGGCTTGGTTGCCCCACCACTGCGTCCCTGTGTTGGTGTGCCCTTGGGTATGGGTGGGTGTCTGTCCATACACTGTGTGGCATCCGGTGTGGTGCATGCTTCCACGCACCACTGTGGGTGTCTGTGCTGGCTGTTGTGGCCAGTGGTGGGTCGGTGTGTGTAACTGGAATACTGTGCAGGGTGCTGTACCACTGGTGGTGATGTCAAGGGCACGCCCTGTCCCATGTGGGGTACCTCTTGTGCCGACGCATGGTCAGTCTCTCAGCAGTACTTCGGGGGGACTGTGCATGGCGGCAATGTGTCTGCCGTTGTTGCATTGCCGTGTGCTGCCACCCACTGATGGGTGCTCGTGGTGGGGCTGGCTTGCATGGTTCTGTGGTGCACAGGGTTGCATTGTCACAGTGGGGGTGGTGGCATGCATAGGGTTTCCTGCAGTGGTGGTCACTGCTCATGGGGGTGTCTGGGGGTCACAGTGCAGGGTATGCTCTGCACTGGGGATGGTGTGGCACGGGGTGGTCTGCCCTCCTTGTGTGCAGTCAGCAGCCACGGTAGGTGTGATGGGGCACCATGGCCTGGCTGTGGGTTGTTTGCTTGTCTCCATGGGCCAGTGGTTATTCCAGCCCTCCCCCAGTTGTGCTGTGCTTGGGGTGTGGGGGATGATGTCTGTTCTGCTGTGTGTTCCTGTGCCCATCTGTGGCATGGGTGGTGGGCCCCTACCTCCCTGGTTGTGCAGTTACATTGCTCTGCTGCTGGAGGGCTCCCTGGTTGCACTATGGCGCCTCTGGACTGCTCAGCTGAACATCCCTTGTTGTGCTATGGCGCATCAGATCTGCTCAGCTTCCCCTCCCTAGTTGCTGTATGGCGCAGGTGGTGCGACATTCAGTCATCGGCTGTAGGCACAATTTGGCCTGCTCCATTTTTGAATATCGCGTCTCTTATGCATGGGCACAATAGACTTCTGCTTGCTCCTGCTATTGCACACTTTTTGGGTGCAGTTTGAATATCTGGGCCATGGTGTTTTACAGAAGGCATTGGGCAGATATTCAAATTATTGGGCTGGTGCTAATGAGGTTGTGCCAGCGCTATCTGGATTTGCAACTTGTGCTGGGGGCACAATATTTATAGACCCAGGTAGCACATCCTAAATGCGCTAGCACCCAGGCACTAACATAATACTGTGCCCATGCAAATGAGGAAGACCCCTCCTGTTTATGGTCATAGTGGCATGTACAAAGGTTTGCAATGGCAATGTCCATGTTTGCCCCCTTACCCAGTGCCCTTGGTCTCCTTGGTTTGATGCAAGCTGAGGAAAGTGGGAGGAAGGCTGGAGCATCGCTGGCAAAAATCGGGCCTGGATGATGACAGACTTAGATCATTAGCCCATTATAAGGACCATCAATTGGCTGTCTCCCATAAGAAGGTAGAGCTCCTGTCCGGGGAGATTGCTGTGGCACAAAATCGTATGGCTCAGCTCTTCCGAACTATAGACAGACTGTGCAATCCAGCCTGTCTGCAGTCTCAGAGAGCACTGTTGTAAGAAAAGTGCGACGAGTTTGCTCGCTTTTTGCCGATAAGGTTGCCGACATCAGGTCTGAGATTCAAATAGGATGCTCCAACAGGGCAGAAGGTGATCGGTGGAACGTGGCAGCTCCTTGGTCTGTCTGGTCTGACTTCGGTCAGCCAGCGATTGGAGATGTCATGAAGATTATCCAGTCTTTGCGGCCGACCTGCTGTGGTTTGGACCCTGGCCCAATACACCTCCTTGTGGGGTGTGTTGAGACAATCGGCCTGGTTCTTGCTGAGGTAGTCTGGTGTTCGTTAGATTCTGGGGTATTTCCAGACACCCTGAAGAAGGCAGTAGTAATACCCCTTCTTAAGAAACCATCTCTCGACTCAGACTGTCTTGCTAACTACAGACCTATCGCTAACCTTCCTTTTGTGGGTAAGGTTATTGAGAAGTTGGTCGTGCTGCAGTTGGAGGATCATTTGACCATCCACAACATCTACAATCCTCTCCAGTCCATTTTCAGAAATGGCATAGTACCGAGACAGCCCTTGTTCAGGTCCTCAATGATCTCCTAACAGCAAGAAATCAGAGGAGCAGTTCCATCTTGGTTCTTCTTGATCTCTTGGCGGCATTTGACACTGTGTACCATGGGGTGTTGGTCGGGTGCCTGTGGTCAATCTGTGGACTGTCTGGTATAGTCCTCAGATGGTTCCATTCTTTCTTCACTGGCAGGTTTCAGAGAGTTGTCTGTGGGGTTTACTCCTCTGGCGAGGTCTCCCTGCCATGTGGGGTTCTGCAGGGCTCTGTACTGTCCCACATGTTATTCGCAGTGTACATGTTGCCATTGGGAGACATTGTAAGGCAGTATGGGCTGAGTTTTCACTGCTATGCAAATGATACTCAGCTCTACCTGTCCTTTGTGCCCGATTGGGGGAGCTATCTCAAGTTTTAACAACTGCCTTTCTGAGACTGAGAATTGGATGAGTGCCAGCTGGCTGAGGCTGAATCAGTACAAGACTGAGGGTTTTGGTGGTGAACCCAGGCTGTCAGGTAGAAGGGCCATCAGAGGGGTGAGCTTCGGGCTTTGGCTCATTGGTCACCAGCTGACGACCTCTGAACGGGTGCTAGATCTGGGTGTGATTCTTGATGACAGACTGATGCTTAAACACCAGGTGTCATACGTTGTCAAGACTGCATTTTACCATCTAAGGAATGTAGCCCGGATCAAGCACCTAATTCTGCCCAATGACCTACCAGTTTTGGTTCACGCCTTTGTAACCTCATGCCTTGATTACTGTAATGCCCTGTACCTAGGGCTACCGGGGGTTGATATCCGCTGCTTGTAGCTGGTGCAGAACGCAGTAGCTAGGCTGTTGACTGGGCTACCTCATAGCTGTCATGTCACGCCGGTGCTGCGCGATCTGCACTGGCTGCCCATTCAGTGACTGATCACCTTTAAGGACGGTTTACTGACCTACAAGGCCCTACATGGACAGGGACCGAGTTATCTGCAAGATCTTCTTTGTCCCTATTGTCCCTCCTGGCCGCTTCGCACCACTGATGAGGGATTGCTAGAGATTCCCAGGGTTCATTTAAAGTCATCTGGGGCCCATGCATTTGAATTTGTGGCCCCATCCCTGTGGAATTCTCTACCTCATCAGATTCGGCAGTGCCTGATGATGGAGAGCTTTAAATCTGCGTTAAAAACTCATTTATTTACTTTGGCATTTTTGGATTTTATTTGAGCTGCTGCAGTTGTTTTAATATGAGCAGTTGTTTTTGTATACATTTTTTTATGGTTATGTACTAGCGCTATGGTTTTGGAATAGCGCTATTTTGTAAATAAATAATGATTGATTACTTGATAAATGGCCCGCAAAGTGACACTGTTTACCACCACTGACAACCACCTCTTAACTGGGTGCTAAACCTACACCCCACCCCACTGACACGAGGGTGGCTGTGCTGCAGCCACCTGCCCCTAATCACCTGGCATGCCAGCAGGGTTGAAATCCCTGGTACCTAGTGGCACCCCCACCCCTGAACACCCATGCCATGTGATCAGTCACATTCCTGGTGTCTTGTGGTGCCCCACCCCCTGTACACTCATGCCAGTCAAGTGTGCAACTCCCTGGTGTGTAGTGGCACCCGTCCACTCCCCCTTGCCATTCACTTGGTCACATCCCTGGTGTCCAGTGGCACCCCCAACACTTGACCCATGGTCATATGGGCGAGGTATGAATTCCAGACTGACATTTTCCCATTGAACAGTGGTTCGACACTGATTTCCCACATATTTTTCCCTTCTGGTACATAGTGCCGAAAGTTGTTATCCCGCCAAGTTATGGAGTCGGGCACAAGCATTAACCAGCATAGTACTGCAGCAATCATAACTTCATAACAGCATAATGAATTGCATTGAATGAAAAAATACTCGGCAGTAGTACATGTAGTAAAGGTCTCCTTGGTTTCTCTCTTTCACATAAAGATACCCATCCATGCACAACTTAATATTTCCCTGCTTTGAGCTAACAGTCTTGCACACAACAGCAGCCTCTGCCATCTCTGTAACAACCTCAGTAAATATGGCAAACAATGTCATCGTATGTGGCTTCTCCTTAAGAACATCACCCTCAGCTGAGAATTCAATTGAATTATTCAATTACAGTACAATCTGTGACTGTTTAGCTGTACTATCGGCAAGAAGATAGGTGGCACTGTGATCTACTGCTGGTTACTTTGTGTGACACAGCGTTATACTAGCCACACTATTTATGCTTGTTTACAGTCGCAGTCAGAAAAATATCAGTCGGGCATTCATCATGTCGGGTGAGTACCTTAACGGGATAGAAATTGGTGGGACAGTAAGCATGTTGGTAAAACGGTGTCAGCTAATTAGTAGTCGGGAAATAATCAGTGGGGAAACCATACGGATCCCGGTCATACGACATAACCCTGGTTTCTAGTGGCACCCCCAACCCCTGTACACCCTGTGCCATGCAGTCAGTCAGATCCCTGGTGTGTAGTGGCACCCCACCTCTGAACACCTGAACTATATTCATATGACAAATCCCAAGTGTCCAGTGGCACCCTCCACCCCCAAACACCATGCCATGTGATCGGTCACATCCCTTGCTTCCAGTGGCACTTCTCACCCTGTATAGATGTGTCAGTCATGTGTGCAACTCTCTGTTGTCTAGTGATGCCCCCCACTCCGAGAACACCTGTGCCAATACCTTGGTCACATCTCTAGTGTCTAGTGGCACCCCCACCCCCTGAACATCTGACCCACAGTCCTATGACATATCCCTGGCATCCAGTGGCATCCCCCACCCTTGTACATCCCATGCTATGCAATTGGTCACATCCCTGGTGTCTAGTGGCACCCCAACCCCCTGAACATCTGACCCACAGTCCTATGACATATCTCTGGCATCCAGTGGCATCCCCCACCCTTGTACACCCCATGCTATGCAATTGGTCACATCCCTGGTGTCTAGTGGCACCCCAACCCCCATACACCCATGCCATACAATCAGTCACATCCCCAGTGTCTAGCAGCACCATGCACCGGTGCCGGTCAAGTGTGCAACTCCCAGGTGTCTAGTTGCACATGCCACTCCCCATGCACCTGTGCTATTCACTCGGTCACATCCCTGGTGTCTAGTGGCACCCCTGCCCCCTGAGCACCCATGAATAACTAGGCAGGCCACTTTGATATCCAGTGGTACCCCCCAGCTGCCCCAAATGTCCATTGACAGATGTACCAGTAAGCATTGGTGGTTCAGAGGCCCCCACCCACCTCGCCCACTCCCAGAGCACTACCCATACAACACCCCCCTTACTAGGGTACCCGGGGATGTGACTGGAATGTTGGAACCTCGATACAGTGACCAGCACAGTCCTCCTCTCACCTTCTTGGATGGCTGCCATATCAGCAGACAGTGAGCATGTAGAATGAAGTTTGATGTTTTACACAAGGCATTTTGTCCACAAAATGAAGTTAAGAGTTTTACATGACGGATTGTCCACAAAAGGCATGTTGAAGTGAAGTTAAGCATTTTATAAAAGGCATTTTGTCTACAGAATGAAGTTAAGTGCTTTATAAAAGGAATTTTGTCTATGGAATGAAGGTAGGAGTTCAACAAAAGGCATTTTGTCCACAGAATGAAGTTAGATGTTTTTACAAAAGGTGGTTTATACACAGAATGAAGTTAGGTGTTTTACAAAAAAAACATTTTATCCACAGAATGAAGTTAGGTGTTTTACAAAATAGTATTTTGTGCACAGAAAGAAGTTAGGAGTTTTTACACAAAAAAGCATTTCATCCGCTGAATGAAGTTAAGCCTTTTACACAAGGCGTTTTGTCCATAGAATAAAGTTAACAGTTTGACAAGTTAAGAATTTTCTAAACAGCATTCTGTCCATAGAATGAAGTTGGGAGTTTTACAAAAGGCATGTTTCCACAAAATGGAGTTAGGAGTTTTCACAAAAGCAGTTTATACAGACAATGAAGTTAGGTGTTTTACAAAAGATGCATTGACCGTTTAAAAGGCAGCCCCTATTGTCAGGGGTTTCCTGACCAAAATGTAAGGGAGGGTGCCAAGTGAGACAGTAAGGATAGGAAGAGAAGGAGGGTTGGGGGGAAGGGGAAAATAGAGAATGAGGAATCATGGGAGGTAGGGCAAAGAGGTGAAAGTAGGATCCTGGGAAGAAGGGTAGCACAGAAAGGAAGGGGTCAAAAAAGATTGACAGGAATTGATGGATGGGAGTAAGGGGAAAGCCAAGGGGGAGGATGAGTAGGATCACCCTTCTTTTGCTAGATAACAATTTGGAGACTCTTATAGCACATTTGGGTGGCAACATTTTCCATAGAGTTTTTAAAAGACTTTGGACTGGGAAAGCAAGGTATGGTTTAAGGCAGGGCAGTTGTAACAAGGTCATGTCAGGGGCTATGGGAAATTGCAGGCATAAAGGAATTAAATTTATTTGAACCACAAAAAATATTAAGGAATTAAATTTATTTGAACCACAAAAAAGAAAAGAAAGAAAAGAGAATCCTAAGTGGGGGCATTATTTCAGGATGGTTCCCGGTGTTTGGGGCAGGGTAGCGGAGATGCAGGTAATTAGCTATGCTTACTGCATTAGGTTTATTAAAATCCAGCCACTGTTTAGTTTGTCCTCATTATGCTTTACAGGTTGGCATGGCAAAGTTATATACAGAGCAATGTGGCTAGTGTAGGAGGTGAACCCTCATTCAATAAGGCTCAGAGGGTGAGGTTGTATAGTTGGGTCCAGATGGCGAAGTGGTGGGTAGGAGGCAGTAGTTTGAACAGGGTGGTGTGGTAAGAGTTTCAGGTGTGGGGTTAGGAGGTTTAATTGGCTGGCCTCTCGTAGACTCAAAAGGAAAAAAAAAGACTGAAGCAGGAGAAGTACTAATTGTAAGGAGGGTTATAGTGTGAGGAAGGTAGGTGAAAATGTGAGCCGCAAGGGAGACAGGGCTCCAGTAGGCATAACGATGGCACAGAGGGCAATGAGGAGTCTGAGTGACTCCTTAGCCAACAGGATAAAGATGCTGAGGGTTTTGTTTTTCATGGGCAGAGAAGGGAGGAGGATCTTTGCAATGCGCATGCGCACAACACGTGACCACCATCTTGGTAATGGCGACCAGCCAGTGCGGATACGCAAGACTGAGTCTGCTGTTATTTTGAGTGGAATGCCCAGATACAATGCACAGATAGTGTTTGACAGCATATATAATCAAGAAATGAGTTTGGGGGCACATGTGGACACGAATTTGACTGCAATAATGAGCAATGGGGTGATAAGAATGGGGGGACACAATAAATGTGCACTAGTAGTGGCAATGGGGTGAAGCAGACAATTATACAAGGGCACATGCTTAATGCTATATAGTTGGGGGGATCATGTTAAAAAAAATGGAGGTCGGTTCCTCCTGGTAAGTGGAGGCATTTATTAACAGAAATTGCAGGGAAAACCTGTGATGCAGGAGGCATTATATGGGAGAGTGCTTCCCACCAATGCTGTACAAGTGGGGGGTGGGCATGTTAAAGTACAGTGGTATGACAGTATATATATATATATATATATATATATATATATATATATAAAATGGATGTTGTTAAAAAAAATTATGAAGGGATGTAATTTTCCTTTAGTAATGGTGTGAACTGTTTCATGATACATGTTTAAAAAAAGGGGCATGTGGGCTGGATATACCAGCATTTGAATAGCATGGGAATAGCATTTGCATTTAAAAAAGAAAGGTGTAAGGGAAGCAGGTCATGGACAGCATATCTGGGAATGGTTTATACTGACATTTGTTCTTCTTTTGGAGCTTGGCAGGCATGGCATCAAAGCAGGAGAAGAGCATTGGACGTGCAGGTGCAAGCCCCAGTGAGGATCCGGTGCAGCAGGTTATGTAGATGATAAGGGAGGTCCAAGCAATGTCGGAGGCAGTGAAAAAGGAGGAGATAAAGAAGAAGCCAGACAAGAATAGGAAGGCGCTGGCAAGGAACAATGGCAAGGGGCAAAACAACCTCCTAGAATGGGGGCCAAGGGAGCATTAGAGCCTTGGAGTAAGGATGATTTGGTTGATCTCACAGTAGAAGAGAGTTTGATGGAATATGTGGAAGGGATCATTGGGGCAATGGGGGAGAATGGTCTGGGGAACTGGAGAAAGTAATAAAGGAACTTAAAGGAAAAGAAGGAGCGAGAGCAAGATGGGGGGCAGGTGGGGACAAAGGCTGGAAAATGGTGGAGGAAGGGACTCCGGGGGTCACAGTGGGGGATCACGTGCCACAGACATTAAAAGAAAAGATATGGTAGAGGGAGTACTTAGATTTTTTTGCACTGGTTGATGAGGAGGCAGTCAAGAATTATGAGGAGAGGGAATGGATAGGGAAGACAGAGATGGCAGCAGCTCTGGCGATATTGGGAAGGACACAGGAGGATAAGAATTTTAAAAAGAAGACCACAGAGGCCTGGTTTACAGGTTTCACATATTTTAGTGCTTTCATGCTACAGAAACAGCCAGAGCTGGCCATTCCTTTATTGGTGTATAATATGCAATGCATATAAAATGTGGGGTGGACATGGATGGTTACAATATGATGAGAAGGCAAGGCAATTTTATTTGTAGGGCACCCAATCCCGGAGGCTCTGGGCACCTAACATAAATTATAATAAAGCATAGGAAGAAACAACATAAATAAATAAAACAATGACAGTTAATAAATACAAATATAACAATTTAAAATAGTAAAAAGGCTTTCAGACTGTCTCAAAAGCGGTCTAGATCAGGATGGACTCAGAAATCTGGAAAAGTCAGGACAAAAAGGTAGGCATTCAGCCTCCACTTGAACCCTGAACCGAGGAGACCTGGACTGAAGGTGGTAACGAGTTCCACAGGGTTGGCCTAGAGACACTAAATGCACAATCTCCTGATGTCTTGAGCCAAACCCTGGGAATGTCCAGGAGGCCCCTCGAAGAGGAGCGGAGGGAGCGAGCAGAGGTCACCGGTGTCAGGAGCTCTGACAGGTAACCAGAACCCAGTCTGTATAAAGCCTTAAAGGTGATAAGACCCAGGCTGGCCCACCGGCACAGCAATAGCACTACTGCTTATGACGCCAGTGACCTGGAGTCAGGAGTGACATTGGGTAGCTGGAGGGCCGGCTGGGGGGAGGAGGATTGAGCACCCAGAGGGCTGCTCGCCTTCTCTGGGGAGGGTGGACTGTGAGTCCTGCCTCAATATCGCCACCTAGGTGCCCATGGGTGGAGGTGCAGCGGGGACACAGACTTGTGTGAGAGGGAGGGCACCAGCTGAGTTCGGAGACGATGGCACATCTCAATGTGCCCTGCCCCCTTGGACTCCTAAGTGACAGCGCTCTGGGGAGGCACACAAAAAAACAAGGAAAAATACCCCGCCCAGGCTGCCAGTAGAAGAGATCCTGGTGCCCCTAGCCTCCATTACCAGACTCCCTAAAGGATCACCCGGACCACCCAACGCAGACTTACAGACTGTGGGGTTAAGAGGGGCCCCCCCACTTCCCACCCAGGGGGGGCAAACCGCGGTAGGATGGGGGTCGGTCTGATGGGGATCACTGAGGGGAGTTACCTGGGGTGGAGCAGAGGGACACACACAGCATAGGGTCTCATAGGAGTGGCTGTTGGGGTGGAGAGAAGGAGGGGGGGAAAGAATAAATGAGAAAAGAAAAAACGTGAGAAGACCGGCCTTGAAAAGGATCCTCCACCTGACTGGCAGCTGGAATTCCCCAGGCTGTTTCTTCGGCAGAAGTTTTGGCAGAGGATGGCATCCCATGAGGATGTATGGTGAGATACCAGGCACCCAGACATCTGATTTGAGATGATGATGGTGCAAATGGTGGGTGGGGGGAGGGGATAAAAATGGATATGGGGAACCAACAGAAATTATGTTGGGGTTACAATAGGGCTCAGTGCTCCTGGGCAAACTGTAGGTTTAACCATGCATGCTTGAAATGTGCAGAGCCACATCCACTTTCACGGTGCAGGAGTGGGAGGGGCGGTAGGTTTGGGGACAGTCCAAAGGGGGCATTCCTTTAGGGTAGCTATGGGGTGAGGCGGGGAGGGCTGGGACAGAGAGGGAGAGGAAGAGGAAGGGGAGTTGGTGGAGGAAGGGGCTTTGATTCAAGCAACAGAAGGTGATAAGGGGCAAGGAACAGAAGGAGGGGGGATTTAGGATGGCCAGGTTGCCAATTAATAAAGCATTATTGAAGGTATGGACAGAAGGGTACCCAGACAGGAGTGCATGAAAAATATTATGGGAAGGTTTCCAAAAGGTGTTTAATTTACGGTATGAGGGGCATAGGAGAGCGATGCGAGGGTGGAATCTTTGGTCAATAAAGGGAAAGGAAGCAATAGTGGTGGAAAAGATCTGGAGGTAATTGGTGGCGGGAAGGGTGGAGGGCCCGTTTAAGTAACCTCCTTTTGAGAGGCTTAGTGTCGTGCCACTGGGTTTGGTGCTGAAGAAACAGTCCTGGGAATTCTGGCTGATCCACCACTTGTCCTATCCAGAAGGGGAATCAGTCAATGACTTTATTGGGGATGAGCAGAGGGCGGTGTCCAGTGCGACGCTGGATCAGGTGGTGGGGATGATTCAGGTGGTGGAAGGAGGGTGGCTAGCAAAACAGATATAGAGGTCACATTCAGGCTGTTTCCCATGAGGGTGGAGGATTGGGAGTGCTGAGTTTTAAGTGTAATGGGTGTTACTATTTTGATACAGCAATGCCACTGGGATGTTCGGTGGTGTGCACTACTTTTGAAATGTTTAACACATGGCTACAGTGGGCATTCAGGGAACAGTACAGAAATCGGGTGGTGGTGCATCATTTGGATGATTTCCTGTTGATAGGACAAGGGGAGGATGGGACTGCTGACATGTTGTGATGCCTCTGTGCAATATGTGGCAAGCTAGGGGTCCCACTAGCAAATGGGAAGACTAAGCACTCAGCGCGTAAGATGCAGTTTTTTAGGGATAGAGGTGAACATAGAAGTGAGGCATTCAGGTTACCCAGAAGCAAGGTTCAGAAGCTATGGGAGTTCACAGAAAGGGTAATGGGCAAGTGCAGGGTACCTCTGGTAGGTACAACAGTTGTTGGGACAACTTAATTTTGCCTGTAGGGAGGTGACCCCAGGCATGGCCTTACACACAGTCCTGGCAAGGGCAATGAAAGGGGCAAAGTAGCCCCATCATTGGGTGGCTATATCAAAGAGGGCGAGGCAGGACCTGGAAGTGTGGGAGCATTTCTTACAGCAGTATAATGGGGTCACTTTTTTTATTGGCAAGATGATTGGTTATTCAATATGGACCTGGAGCGCTATACCAGTGCAGCAGGTGCATTCTGGATGGGGGCATACTTTGGAAGGGATTGGATATTGGAGAAATTGCTGGAGGAATGGACAGAGAAGGGACTGATGTGGGACATTATGCTCCTGGAGATCTTCTGGGTATGGGTGGCAGTGATAATTTTAGGAGAACATCTTCAGAAGCAGAAGGTAGTGCTTTGGAGTGATAACAAGGCAGTGACGGAAGTACTGAACAGACAGACAGCCACAACAGAGATGGTAATGAGGGTACTGAGGCAACTTGTGTTACAAGGGATGAGGCTGAACCTGTCATTTAGAGCAAGACACATTGAAGGGGTTAAGAACACAGTGTCTGACAGCCTTTCCTGTCTTCAGTTGGACATGTTCAGGTGCCTCACACTGGGGACAGCAGCCAGGAGACTGGTGGTCCTGTCCCACTGGAGGGAGATTGGCTGGAAAGAGCCCAGATGCTTTTCAGGAACTCTTGGTCTGGGGGGAGGATGTGTCCAGGTTTTCATCCCATTCATTCAGGATAGGAGCAGCCTCGGAGGAAGCTGCAGAAAGGGGATCAGCCACAGACATAAAGAGGGTGGGCAGGTGGAAGTCATATTGTTATAAATATAAAATATACATTAGGAAACTGGGAAAGCAATGGATTTTTGTTGTCCTCCCCAAATTTGTACCGTAGGAAGAATGTATGGATTGTTGGCCACTCTTTCATTTATTGGGAGGAGAGAAGAGCAGTGGTAAAGCCTGGGGGGAAGGGGGGAGGAGACAACTGCAAATGGAGGTAGAAGTGACAAAAGCACATTGGACAGGGATTTGGAGCATGAGATGGGCCCAGTTGTTGCCCTTATTAGATGAGTTGAAACTGAAGCTGCCAAGGCTGTATTTGTTGATATAGCACTGTTGGGGGGGGGGGGATATGTGGGAGCGACCATGGGTAGACATCATACTGGAAATAAAATGGGACTTAGAAATAATTAAGAGATGGTGGCTGGAGATAATCATTGCATGGTCAGAGATGATCCCAAGATGGATTTAGTGGCAAGCAAGGGATAGCAAAGCAGTAGAGGGGGCTAGGAAGAGATTGAATAAGAAAGTGGCATCAATGGCAACTGAGTTGGATGGCATATATATCACACATAAGGATATTTTGTATTTATTTATTTAGCTTTTGTTAACCAGGTAAGTGCACTAGCCATAAAATGACTATTTTTAGGCATGACCCAGGAGAGTACAGACATGCAGAAACTTAACAGGATAACAAATTATAAGTGCTTTACATACAATGAGTTAGAGAGGATACAATATATCTGAACATACAAAGTGAAGCGCTTTACATACAATGAGTTAAAGTGGATACAATATATCAGAGACATACAGAGTAGACCATTCATAAGTTCATAGGTACCTATCTATGCAATGAATAGAGAGGACCTTAGACAATAAATTTTCAGGTGGCACATCATATGAACAGAAACAAGGTACACAAAAACAAAAACAGGTAATACAAAAGGAAGAAATAACCATTGAGAGCAGGGGATGTCATTAAGGAAAAGGTCGGTAAGTGAGGAAGAGGGGAGCAAGCCATGAAATTAGATTATTTGAGTGTATATAAGTGTAAGGGAGATGCCTGCAGTGCAAGATTGTATATGGGCAGGGAAAGGGAGCCGGGACAGGCTGAGGCAGTAAGAGGGTTATATAGAGGTGAGAAAATACTATTGTATGGCCACAGACATCAGTCATTAGATAGGGTGAAAGCAGGAACAGGTATCAGCAATCAGCAGATTCGAGCACAGTTTTCTTTTAAAGCATGTGTGGGAGCTAGAAAGTCTAATGTCAAGGGGAAGGGAATTCCACAGCTGTGGAACCGCATGTTCAAATGCAACAGTTCCTTTCCTTGTGCGGCACCTCGGCAAATTCAGAAAGGATTTGTCAGCTGATCGTAGACCATGGAGTGTGTCCTGAGGAACAAGCATAGCTGCAAGACACCTAGGGGTTTGATTTCGAACTATCAAATCAATAAGAGAGCCAAAGTAATATTTCCTACTAGCTAATGGAGACAGCCAACCAAGATCATTATAAAGCTGACAGTGGTGTTTAAGCCGAGGAGCAGAAGAGGCATAGCGACATATGTTGTTATATGTAATATCCCATCTGAGTAGGTCAGTTTTATGAGCAGCCCCAAATAAGGAAGCCCCATAGGTTAGGTTGGGGAGCAGAATCCCCCTCTCAATGGTCATTTTAGCCGATGGCATGAGCTTATAACTAGTCTTATATGCAACACCCAGTTTGGAGTTGACAGCTCTGCAAACAGACTGTACATGAAGATTAAGATCAAGAGATTGATCTAGCAGGATGCCCAGGTACTTGAAAGAGGGCACACATTCCAGTAATTGACCTTCTAAGTCCTGCATTGTCAGTGCTGTTGTGCAATCCCGGAGCTTTTGGGCCGATCCAAGCAGCATGGCTTTAGTTTTGCTAGTGTTGACAGCCAGTTTGTGGTCATATAGCCAGTTTTGGATATTGTTAAAGTCAGAGGAAAGGGTTGTGTTGATAGTGTCTATATTAGTAGAACTTGTATAGATGACAAGATCATCAGCATATAGAAGAGCAAAGCAGGATTTTAGAGCAGCTCCAATGTTATTTATATAAAGAGAGAATAGGAGGGGCCCTAGGATGGAGCCCTGAGGTACACCAATGTTAATGGTGGTACTGTTCGATAGAGAGGAATTAAATTTCACCACTTGAGTTCTATTTGTCAGGTAACTTTCATACCAGTCAACAACAGAGGAGGAGAAATGCAGGTGTCGAAGCGAGGAGAGAAGCAAAGTGTGATCAACAAGGTCAAAAGCCTTTGTGAGGTCAATAAAGACAGCCCCAGTCAGATTGGCAGTATCCATTTTTGAAAGAGTGTCAGTGGTGAATTTAAGGAGTGCAGTCGTCGTGCTATGTCCTTTCCTGAAGCCATGTTGGGTATCCGAAAGCAGGCTGTGCTTAAGTAGATAGTCAGTTGTCTGAGTTGCGACAATTTTCTCCAGGATTTTGCTCAGTACTGAGAGTATGGCAATTAGTCTGTAGTTCATGACAACCTTAGGATCCCCTTTTTTAAGTACAGGTGTGATCCAAGCAGCTTTCCAGAGGTCAGGGACCACTCCACCTGAAAGTGATAATGTATAAATTTTGGCCAGCGGTAATGCAATAAGGGGAGCTGCAAGTTTCAAGAGGCGGGGTTCAAGGGAGTCTGAGCCAGAGCTGGTATGATCAGAGAAGGACCTCAGGAGCTTCAGGACTTCCTTTCTAGACACAGCCTTAAAATAGAATGGAGGAGTATAAGGAGGCACAGGGGACAACACTTCCAACTTATCCAGACAGGTTCCTGATGAGAAGTGGGAGGTCACTGCAGCGGGATTGAAGGAAGAGGTATATTGGGAGAGATCAGAGAAATGCAGGTTGAAAGAATTAGCTATGGTTTGTGAGTCATTGCAATGCACATCATTTATCAGCATATCACCAGGGGTAGTAGACTGTGAGGATCCTAGGAAGGATTTGATGTGTGACCAGAATTTTCTGGGATCATTGGCCGAGTTAATCAGTAGGTCTTTACAGTACTTGCTCTTAGCAGCTCTGACTTGTTTTTTACATGAATTCTGTAGCGTATGGTAAGTGTTGAAATCTGTTTGCTGGCCTGATGTTTTGTAGCGCTTCCAGAGTTTATCTCTAAAGTGCAAACTTTTGAGCAAGTCTTTGTTTAGCCATCTTGTTTGTTTACCCCTCACTCTCCGGGTGATCTTTGGGGTGTGTTTACATTGAACCGTAAGGAATTTAGTGATGAAGAGGTTAAGAGCATCCTGAGAACAGTGTGATAGATAGATCTCCAACCAATCAATTCTGGAGCGTCATACAGAAACACCTCTTGGTCAAGGTGAGCAAAGTTTGTGAGAGTGATGAGACGTGGTGGAGGAGATGGAGGTGCCCCCAAGGACAGGATGCAGAAAGTAGGAGAATGGTCAGTTAAGGCATCAGCAAGAGTACCAGCAGCTGAGATGTGTTCGATTCAGTTTACCAGCACCCAATCCAATAGTGTGCCTAGTGGTGATGAAGACAAACTTCTAGTCGGCACTGTTACCATCTGTTGCAGGTTGTAGCTATGAGTCAGAGATTGAAGAGAACTGAGAGCTCCCCCAAGCCAGTTTAAGTTTAGGTCCCCTAAGATGACAACTTCATTATGATTAAAATTCTGAGAGGTATTTTGCAACAGGTACTCTAGACCCGCAATCCCTCCCGCTGGGGGGTTATACGCACAGATAACATGTAGTTTCTTGGCTCCCAAAGCAAGGGTAGCATGCAAGTATTCACATACCGATTGAGTGTGCAGGGCTGTACAGGCAAGATGGGGTGCACCGGACGGAGGTGGGCTGGACATGTTTAATTTACAATTGGAAGGGGCTTTGGAAGAGTGGGGGTTGGACAGGACAGGGAAGAGACCATCATCCATTGCAGTAGCTGGAGATGGGCTAGTGGAAGAAAGAGGAAAGGAAGATGGGGAAGGGGGAATAAGAAGCACAGGTAAAGGATATAGAGGGCATCTTGTGGGGTTTGCATCCTAGTGGGCTGAATGTGGATGTCGGGTATGTACCCGAGTCCAGCATGGTGTTAATTGATTGGAGGTGGTCATGTAAATAATCACAGGAGGAAATTGATGTGTATGTATAAAAGTATTGGCAGTGCAAATAAAAATGTTGTTTATGGAATTGTGTGAATCAAGTATACCAACTGAGCACCAAACAAGTTTGTGTGTGGTGTATTATTTTGGGAAGGGGGTCCCATGACAAGGCATTTGGTCCACAGAATGAATTTAGGAAATTTTACAAAAGGCATTTGTCCCACAGAATAGTTTTTACACAAGGCATTTGTCCATAAAATGAAGTTAAGTTGGTCAACTTAGTAATTTTACAAAAGGCATTCTGTCCATAGAATGATGCTGGAAGTTTTACAAAAGGCATTTTGTCAACAGAATGAAATTAGGAGTTTTAGAAAAGCCATTCTGTTCACAGAGTGAAGTTATGAGTTTTACACGTTAGGAGTTTTATAAAAAGGTATTTAGTCCACAGAATGAAAAGGTGTTTAATAAAATGATCTTTGTCCACGGAATGTTAGGTGTTTTACAAATAGGGCTGGATATTCAAACTGCGCCCAAAAAGTGCGCAATAGCAGGAGCAAGCACAAGTCCATTGCGCCCATGTGCAATAGACGCGATATTCAAAAAAGGAGCAAGCCAAATTGCGCCAACAGCTAATGTCTGAATATCGCACAACCTGCGCTAGAAGCGCAACTAAGAAGGGAAGGAGATATTTATGCTTATGACAACAAGGCCTCCAGCTGAGCAGCCCAGAGGCACCATAGCGCAAGCAGGGAGCCCCCCAGCAGCAGAGCAATGTAACTGCACAACCAGGGAGGTAGGTAGGGGCCCACCACCCATGCCACAGATGGGCACAGGAACACACAGCAGAACTGACAATGCAACTCCACACCACAAGCACAGCACAACTGGGGAAGGGCTGGAATATCCACCAGCCCATGGGGACAAGCAAACAAAGCACAGCTGGGCCATGATGCCCCAGCACACCCACCGGCAAGCTGGGACTGCCACACAAGGAGGGGCGGATCACCCCGTGCCACACCAGCACCCCCCCAGTGCACAGCACACCTTGCACTGTGACCCCCAGACACCCCTCATGAGCAGTGACCACCACTGCAGGAAACCCCATGCATACCACCACCCCCACTGTCACACTGCAACCTCGTGTACCACAGAACCGTACAAGCCAGCCCCACCATGAGCACCAAGCAGTGGGTGGCAGCACACGGCAATGCAACAACGGCAGACACAGTGCCAACACGCACAATCCCCCTGAGGCACAGCTGAGAGACCGACCATGCGTCGGCACAAGAGGTACCCCACATGGGAAAGGGCATGCCCCCTGACACCACCACCATTGATACAACACCCTGCACAGTAGACAAGTGACACATCCCGACCCACCACTAGCCACAGCAGCCAGCACAGTCGCCCACAGTGGTGCATGGAAGCATGCATCACACCGGATGCAACACAGTGCAGGGGCAAACACACACCCATACCCATGGGGACAATAACACAGGGACGCAGTAGTGTGGCAACCGAGCGCCCAGTGTGGACCCATGAAAACTGAGCACACACAGCCTGCAGTCCTCCATGGTACAGGGGTGACACCCACCCTGTGCATGCACTGTGGTCCCGTATACCACCATCATATGCCTGGAGCACAAGTCACAGGCAGTGGTGCACAGCCCCTGCAACACACACAAGCCACAGCATGGAGGTGGGACATCAACTGCGGAGGCCACAGTGTCACCCGAGGCAAACATGCACCACACCAATGACAGGAGGCAACCCAGCATTGTGATGATCACAGTGGATGACCTGCATAGACAGCCACCACTGACAAGGCAGCAGACCTTGCAGGCCACAGACATGCAAGGGTGTCAGCTGCACAGGCCAAGGATGGGTTGACAGGCGCACAATGGACACAGAGCATGCACTGTGGACCACGCACACAGTAATACAATGCACAGGGAACAACACACACACCACAGACACCGACTGATAGCCACTCCCACACCATAGACACTTCCCCACACACACACACACACACACACATACCCATGACTGAACCACCCCAGATACCATGCACACCACTGCAGCTGAGCGCCTATAGCCAGCTGCAAATCAGAGACCACCACAGTATTCATATCAAAATATTTCTATTGTAAAATATAAAACACAACTACATACAGAAAACTATGTACAAATGGGGGGAAGGGACAGAAACAAGGTAGGGGTGGGTAAGGAGGGGTGAACATATGGGAGAGGGAAGGCGGGTGTGAGGGTTGGTCAAAGGGGCAAGGTGTGGCAGGTACATGCGGACATTAGCGTGCTAGCCTGGTCCTTCCCTCGCTTTGGGGCTGCCTGCCCGCCTGTCTCCTCCTCCTCCTGACCCCATGCTGGCGATGTCCCTCAGTATGTTCAGGGACTCCCGTGCCACCTGCAGCAGCTCCTGCACAGCCTGCTGTATCCACAGGAGTATCCGTTCACCTAGGATGAGGGATCAGAGTCAATAGGTGTGACTGTCCATCCCCCTGCAGCCCACCCATTATGCATGCCATACAGCCATATGCCATGCTCCTGTGATGGTGTGCGCCCACCCACAGTGACCGTGTCCACAAGACATGCCCAACCAGGCAGCAACAGCCATGTGGACCACTGCACACACCCACCGCCCATGTCCAGCACAGCACAACCAAGGCCGTACAGTAACGTGGCTATGCAGTGTGCAGGCAGTGCCACAGCCATGTGCCCAGTGCACGCATGAACCACCATTGATGCACTCCCAGACATGCAGTGCCACTGGACAGTGCTGACTGTCACAAGTCGCGTGCATGGCAGTGGTGTCCATGGATGGTGGCCATGCCCTGCTTCCCACCCTGTTACACAGCATGCAATAGTAATCATGGTGTCATGGCACTCACCCTCATCGGGCCGTTGTTATCGGTGGTGGTGGTCCCCGACACGCCTGTGTGCTGCGTCCTCCTCACTCTGCTGCCGCTCCCCCATCCACCGCCGCTCGTCCATGCCTGTGGGAGACAAAAGGAGAGAAAAACATCAGTACAATCCCAAAGCAAAGTCCTCCTGCCCCAATGTGTGTGCCCACCCACCCAGCCAGAACCACCCACCCACCCCATACCCTGTAAACACCGCCACAGCCAACCCTAGACTATCCCTCCCCTATGTGCTGGACACATAAGACAGTGTTACGCATATGGACAATACAAGTGTGTAGACGTATCACCCACCTAGACGAGGCACCATGCCCCTCCTGGCACGTGACCGCAGCTGGACAAGTTGCTCTGGCTCCCTCCTCCTGAGGTCCCTGTAACAGTGCCTGCACTGCTCCACTGTCCTCCTGCGTTCAGTGGCTGCCTCCAGGTCAGTGGCCACCTCCTGCCAGACCTGTGTCCTGGCCCTGTCCAGTGCCTCTTCTCCAAACAGTGGGCCATAGTGTGGCTCCACAATGGCCACTAGGTTGGCCAGCTCAAGGGCACTCCATTGTGGGGCTCTCCTGCGTGCCATCTCAACCACTATAGTAGGCAATATGGCGCTCTGCAGCGTGGTACCCCATGTGGAAATGCTGCATGGTACAGCACCGCCATTCCCTATCGCGCTGTTACCGAACAGCGCAATAGAGGTGCAGCCATGCCGGTCGTATGGCGCCAAGGGGGCAAAGGTCGGGCACAGGGTCATGGGTCTCTGGCGCAAGGCCACACACAGCGCCATTGGACGTCTATGCATCTAGCGCAATTGGTTGCCTGTGTGCCAGCGCCACAGCGAACCATTGCGCAGTTGTGCCACAGTGCCATGTAGTGACCCTCGCTATACTGCCACTGGCACAATAGTGGCCATGCCCTGCATTGCCTACCATGCACAGCACGTCATCAGTGTGGCAGATGCCTGCATAAGCTACCTGGGCATGCGCAGTGAGGTGTACTACGCATGCCACAGAACTGCACCATTGGCTCAGCATGTTCAACACAATTGCACAAAGCGCAAAAGCGCGATATTCAGCCGTCATATGCTAATCATCCTATCAGCCATGCAATGGCACAGTACCGTGATTTGCATCTCATTAAGGTTGCTCCTCACCTAATTTGCATGGATTGCACTATAAAACTGCGACACTGCTCTGCAGTGGCCATATTCGGTTACTGCAGTTTATTGGTGAGTTGCATGCTGTGTGGGGGTCTGGACTGTGGTATCAGGGACTTGCTTTGTACTGCACAGTCACAGGTAACCACTGTCATCCTTACAGGCTGAATAATGACCGAGCAAGGTCTGGGTGAGGAGGACTACGATGGTGGGCGGAAGAGGAGGCCCAATTTCACCAAGGCCGAGACGGAGGCACTCTCGAGGCCTACCTCAATCAGGAGCCACTACTCAGTGGACGACGGGACACTCCTCAGGCCCATGCTGCTGCATAGGAGGGGGTGGCATGTGCCATTAACCTGCATGGCAGCCACCAGCGCTCTGTGCAGGAGTGTAAGAAGAAGATGGGTACCGACAGGAGGAGGGTGAAGGAGACGGTGGCTGCCATCAGGGCGGCACGTGCTGCAACAGGTGGGGGCCAGCCGGAGGTGGTGCAGCTGACACCGGCAGAGGACAGGTTTGCTGAAAGCATGCAGTGCAGTGCCATAGAGGGCGTTCCAGGAGGTGGCTTCCAGACAGGTGGTAGCCCATCACTGCATGGTAAGTCATGGTCTGTTGTGGGGGGCAGGGTAGATCACATTCACTAACGTGACCTTACTTTCTGTTACAGATCCTGTGCATCTGCAGGGGTCAGCGGTGGAGGTCCTGTCCACTGCGGACAGTCATCTGGAGTTGGAGGAGGGACCATCCACCTCCACAAGTATCCACCGAGCATTGCAACAGTGGGTCCGCCTGGCTGTCCACATTGATGTCATTGAGACAGGTGTGGGGGAGGCCTTTCCTGTGTCTCAGAGTTCTGGCATCCAAGGATGCCAGCATGCTGTGGCTGTGGCAGAGACCTGCACCAATGATGAAGACATGACCGTCATGGGCAGTGACATGTGTGTGCCATGGAATGGACACACAGCAGGCCAGCTCACGCCCATGGACCTGGCTGGTTCCGACGTGTGGGCCAGAGTGTCAGCACAGTCCCAGGCTGTGTCTGTCAGCACCAGTGGGGCAGCACCAGTGGCTGGTCGGGACAGTGGGACTGTTGCGGCCACAGCAGCGGGACAACTGATCCCTTGGGCACAGCAGGCAGTGGGGCAGCAGCAGTCACCCACCGGAACTGGGGGTTCAGGGTTCAGCGGTGGCACCTGTGCATCGCCTGTGGACTTGCCCATACCTGGTCCTGGTGAGCAGTGCCCACCCTCATGGGGTGCTGAACATCAGACCCTTGCATACCCTGAGGGACGGGATGCCGAGGTGGCAGACGACCTCTTTGACGAGCACACCCGCCTACTGCAGGCATCAGTACAGCAGCAGATGCGGCTTGCAACATCCGTGGAGGCACTGTGTGTTGCTCTGGAGTGGGTCGAGGAGCGACACAGCAAGGACACCGATAGAATCCTGTCACGGATTGACCATTTGCAGGAGGATGTGACCACTGCCATTGACAGGCAAACACAGACGTTCATCGCTGTCATGGCCACAATGGGCACACAGTCAGGTGCCCATGCGTCACTCACACTGCGCAGTTCGCTATCCACTCCCCATTCCTGGTGTCGTGCGACACCCACCCTGTCGACGCCAGGTTCAGCTGTGGGCATCCCGAGCACTCCTGGTGCAGGTATGTTCGGTGTGCTGCAGACCCCTGTGTGGGCATGGTCGCATTCGCACAGTGGAACCCCTGGTGGACCATCAGTGCCACCCCATGAGGCCCGTGGTCAGCCTGCCAGTGCTGCTGGGTCTCGGAGGGGCCACCCATGCATCCGAGGCAGATGTGGCACTGTGCTGCAAGACTGACCTGTCTCCCAGTGCGGGCACTGTCTGGTGCGGCCCTGTGTGCATTGTGTGTTTTGGTGGGCAGTGCACGGGTGGGTGCCCAGCCCTGCACGCAGACACACAGTCCACCTGCACACCCTCCCGGCTGCTGTCCACAGGTACATGTGCATGATGATGCCTGCATTGCGCTGTACACCAAAGGTGCGATGGTGCCCAGCATCTGACACATGCGCATGAAACAGTCAGTGGGCGTGGTGGCCTGTGGACATGTGTGTTGCTAGTGTTTGCATTCGGCTCTGTTTTGCACTGACCCTGTGCACTTTGTACCATATTGTGTGTGCGTGTGTGTGTGTGTCCATCCAGTGGCGCGGTTACTGTTCACCCTCCCTGGTTGTATGTGTGTGCTTCTGTGCCCTGCCACATCCCTTGCCAGCATGCACCCTGGTGTGTTTCCATGCGTGTATGTGGGTTGTGCCTAGCACTGGTGGTTGCACATGGCACCATGACTTACCTGTGTTGGCTGAAGTGCTCCTCTGTGATGGTGTCCTGGTGCAGCTGTGCCAGCCGGATCAGTCGGGGGTCCCGTCGGCCAAGGGGAGGGGCTGCCCATCCCCATCGTCACCGGCGTCCCCATCGTCCCCATCGCTGTCCCCCTCTTTGACCTGTACGGCTATCCCACAGTCTTTGGCCATGTTGTGCAGGATGCAACAGGCCAGGAATATCCCACAGGCCTTTGAGGGGCTATATACTGTAGGGCACCGCCAGAGGTGTCCAGGCAATGGAAACGCACCTTCAGCATCCCAAACACTCGCTCAATGACGTTGCGTGTGGTGGCATGTGCCTCATTGAAGCGTTGCTGCGATGGGGTCGTGGGCCGCCGGTAAGGTGTGAGCAGCCAGGGACGGAGTGGGTATCCACTGTCACCTGTGTGGAGATAGTTGAGGTTAGTGTCTTGTTCAGGCTCAGACTGCCCCAAGCCCTGTGGGCCACACCCATGGCACCTCTGGCCATACCCCCCCTTGCCCACGATATGTCAGTTCTACATACATACTCACCCACTAGATGACCTGTGGGGATGTCCCCACTCTCAAATCAGTGGCACAGTGCTGACTGGCGCCAGATGAAGGAATCATGTGCTCCCCCAGGGTGCGTGGCACAGACATTGATGATGTGCCCACTGGCATCACACACTACCTGGCAGTTGACACTGGCATATCCCTTACGATTCATGTAGGCAGCCCCATCGGGGCCAGGTGGTGTGCGTATGGCTACATGGGTGCAGTCTATCGCCCCTAACACGCCAGGCATACGTGCTACCCTGTGGAACTCCTGTATGTTTGCTGTGCACTCCGCCACAGTGCTGGGAAATGGATGTACTCCGCGGCATGTGGCGGCAGTCAGCGCTGAGGAATTGGGTGAGGATCGTATGTGGCCGACTGTGTTATGCCTGTGGTGTCCCCTGTTGGTCTCTGGAAGGTACCCGTGGCGAGCAAGCACATGCAGGCTGTTACCTTTGTCTCCACTGACAGGCATGACTCCGTCGTGTGGGTGCCTGCATCACATCACTGCACAGCTCACAGAGCCGCCTCAGTATTGCCCTGTTCAGTGCCGGCCCACAATCTCAACATCATGTACAGCTCAAAGCTGGTGTGGGCTCGGTACTGCCTGTTGGGGCATGCCGCCCGACGGGCCCTTCCATGCCCGTCCCCCTGCAGCATGCCTTCTCACTCCCCTCATTACGCATCCATGTGGAAGGTGGCACTGTCCATGTCCCTGGCTTGCATTCCCCCAGCAGCTGTTGCTTTGTTCCCCGCTGTCCTGATGCTACCTCCCTGCACTGGGTACACCTACTGGCCTCTGCTCTCTGTGGCCCCACACCTTCCCTTGGCCTCTTGTGTGGTGTGGTTTCCCTGGCCTGCCTCTTTCTCCCTGTTTCCCTGTGCCTGTCTCTGCCTCTGTCTCACGTGGCTTCCCTGTAGCATTCTTGCGCCTCTTCCTTGCTCCTTTTTATTTTGGCTCATTTCCGCTATGGCGCAACTTCCGCCTGCTCCACTGTTGCGCATTGCACAAGTCTTTGAACATCGCACTGCGCCCTTTATGCATGGTTCTTCCCCCTTCGGTTGCGCATGCCTTCATTATCATTGCGCTGTTGCTCAGCATGTTTTCAGTGGCGCAACTGCCTCCTGCTGAATATCGCAGAATGGCGCATTTTCTGACATGCGCTGGCACAACCCTATTGCGCATTGCGCAACCCTTTTGAATATCCAGCCCATGGTGTTTTGTCCATGAAATGAAGTTAGGCATTTTACAAAAGGCATTTTTTCCACCAAATGAAGTTAGAAGTTTTACAAATGGTATTTTGTATACAGAATGAAACTAGGAGATTTACAAAAGGCATTTTGTTCACAGAATGAAGTTAGGTGTTTTTACAAAAAGGCAGTCTACACACAGAATGAAGTTGGGTGTTTTACAGAAAACATTTTGGCCACAGAATGAGTTTAGGAGTTTTTACAAAAAAACATTTTGTCCTCTGAAACAAGTTAGTAGTTTTTATAGAAGGCTATTTGTTCACAGAATGAAGTTACATAGATACATAGATGTTGATGGCAGATAAGGGCCTATGGCCCACCTAGTCTGCCGTTTGTGCATGTAACTGTCCTTCTTCAAGCTTCCCTAGAACTAGGTTGTCCCCTTCCCCCGACTACCAGGATCCCCTTATGTCTATCCCATGCATTCTTAAATCCTGTAATTGTTTCTTCCCCCACTGCCTCCTCCAGCAGGGTGTTCCATTTGTCCACCACCCTCTCTCCTCTCTGTGAAGAAGTACTTCCTCATGTTCCCTCTGAACCTCCCTCCCTCCCTCCAGTTTCATCCCATGTCCCCTTGTCCTGGAGCAACTTTTTTTATGAAAAAGTGTGTTTTCCTGCACCTTGTTCCTCTCCATGAGGTACTTATGTGTCTCAATCATATCCCCCCTCTCCCTTCTCTCTTCCAGGGAGTACATATTTAGGTATTTCAGCCTGTCCTCATAGGTTTTGTGATGTAATCCTTGCGCCATCTTGGTTGCCATCCTCTGAACTGTCTCCACCCTGTCTATGTCCTTATGTAGGTAAGATCTGCAGAACTGGACACTGTACAGTGGACTTATGACCTCCCTTTTCCTGCTGGTGATGCCCCTGCCTAAGCATCCCAGCATCCTATTTGCTTTTCCTGCCACCTTGTCACACTAACTCCCTACCTTGAGGTCATCAGAGATGATAACCTCTAGGTCCATTTCCTGCTTGGAGCACTCTGTATCCCACTTCAACTGATATGCTGTTCCTGGGTTTTTGTGCCCCATGTGCATTATTTTGCATTTATTTGTGTTAAATCTCAACTGCCACTCCCTTGACCAGTCCGCAAGCTGCTGTAGATCACTCCTCATTCTATCCACACCCTCCAGCATGTCCACCTTGTTGCAGAGCCGTGTGTCATCAGCAAACAGGCAAATTCTCCCTTCTAGGTCATCCATAATGTCACTGATAAAGATGTTGAAGAGGACTGGACACAGCACTGATCCATGTGGCACCCCACTGGTCACCTTTCCCTCTGCAGAGTGACAGCCATTTATCACCATCCTCTGTGTCCTGCTATCCAGCCAGTTCCCAAGCCACCGCACCACAGTCCTGCCCACTCCCATGTCTCCCAGCTTAACAGCCTTCTATATGGCACAGTGTCAAAGGCCTTGCTGAAATCCAGGTAGGCCACATCCACTGCCCCTTCAATCCACCTCCCTTGTCACCCAGTTGAAGAATTCAATGAGGTTAGTCTGGCACGACATCCCTCCAGTAAAACCATGTTGCCTTGGGTCATGTAGATCATTGGCACCCAGGTGCTCCACTATTCTTTCCTTCAGTAGTGTTTGCATGATCTTTCCCGCTACTAAGATCAGGATGACTGATCTGTAGTTGTCCACTTCCTCTCTGTTCCCGCTTTTGTATAGGGGGACTATATCAGCTATCTTCCAGTCTCTGGGTACCGCTCCTGTTTACAGCGACCAGCTGAACAGGGTTGTCAGAAGTTCAGCTACCACCTCTCTTAGCTCCCTCAGCATGCTGGGGTGTACCCCATCAGACCCCATAGCTTTATCGACTCTTATTCCTTCTAGTCACTTCAAGACCCTTTCTCATGGAAAAAGACTTGTATCCATTTTCGTGCCCTTCCTACCCTTTCTACTCCCTTCTGGCCCATTACCTGCCCCCTCCTCTGTAAAGACTATGCAGAAGTATCTGTTTAGTATGTCCGCTTTGCAGTTGTCATCCTCCACTCTACTCCCTTCCTCCCCTTTTAGCCTCAATATACCTCCTTTTGCCTTCCTTTTTTCACTGACATACCTGTAAAAGGTCTTGTCCCCTCTAACCACAGATTTTGCAATGCATTCCTCTGTTTGAACTTTGGCTTCCCTTACTGTTCTCCCTGCCTCCCTTTGTTTTTCTTAGTACCTCTCCCCGTTATATCTGCCTGTGTCTTTTTGTACAGTTTGAATGCAATTTTGTTTTGCTTTCACTTTCTCTCCTACCTCCTTGGAATATCATAACAGTCTCCTCTTCCTTTTCCCCTTGCTAACCTGCTTTACATACAATTGTGTTGCCCTTGTTATCCCTGATTTGAATACTGCCCACTGTTCCTCCACCCCTAATTTCCTCCCTATTCCAGCTAATGCCTCTTCCAAGTACTTCCCCATTTTTCCATAATCTCCCCTCCCAAAGTCAAGGATTCGTGTTTTTGTGTGGCTTGGTTCTGCCTTTCAGTTATGTCGAACCACACTGATCATTGTTCACTGTTCCCCAGGTGCTCCCCTACTGTGATCCCTGTCACACTGCCCCCTTTTGTGAGCACCAGGTCCAGTATTGCCATCTGCAGTGTGGGTTCCACGACCAGTTGTGTAAGGGAGGCTCCCTGTAGGGAGTTCAGGATAAACCTGCTCTTGACTGATGTTGCTACTGGGAGGCTTCAGTCAACATCTGGAATACTGAAGTCACCAACCAGCACTACCTCTGCTTGTTCGCCATTCTTAGTATGGCCAGCATCATCTCCCTATCCATCTCCTCCCCCTGGGCTGGTGGTCTGTAAATTACCCCTGTGCAGATGGCTGACCCTGTTCCTCTTTCCAGCTTAACTCATAGAATCTACCCTTGCTCCCCCTGCATCTCTGTGGCTTTTATGTGATCATTCAAATAAAGTGCCAGTCCTCCCCCCCTCCTGCCTGCCCTGTCTCTCCTGAATAGATTGTAGCCTGTTATGGCCATCTCCCAGTCATAGTTATCATTACACCAGGTCTCTGTGATGGCCACAATGTCCAGGTTCCACTGTGGCATTGCCGCGTCAAGGTCCTCCATCTTGTTACTAAGGCTCCCTGCACTGGCACACATAGCTCTCCAGGATGTGACTTCCTTCCCCTGTCTTGTTGCCATAAGCTTCCTCTCTTCTTGGGTGCTCTTTTGGTCCACCCTGTTTTCCGCCATTATGTTGAATTCTGCCCTTGGGTACTCATGTACAGCATGTGCTCACAGGGGGCAGTGGTGATACTGAGCCTCCTGGCCTTCCTGCCCCCCCCCCAGCCAGTTTAAATGCTTGCTGCTGAAGCATTCAAGTTAGATGTTTTATTAAGGCATTTTGTTGGAAGAATTAAGTTAAGTGTTTTACACAAGGCATTTTGTATATAGAATGAAGTTAGCAGTTTGACAAGTTAGGAATTTTCTAAATAGCATTCTGTCCATAGAATGAATCTGGGAGTTGTACAAAATGCATGTTTTCCAGAGAATGAAGTTAGCAGTTTGACAGAAGGCATTTTATCAACAGAATGAAGGTAGGAATTTTTACAAAAGTCATTTTGTTCACAGAATGAAGTTAGCAGTTTAATAAGACAGGAGTTATATAAAATGTATCTAGGCCCCAGAATGAAATCAGGTGTTTAATAAAATGCTTTTTGTCCACAGAATGACATTAGGCATTTTACAAAATGCATTTTGTCCACTGAATGAAGTTAGGCATTTTAGAAAAGGCATTTTATCCACCAAATAAAGTTAGAAGTTTTAGAAAAAGTATTTTGTCTACAGAATGAAATTATGAATTTTACAAAGGGCATTTCGAGCACAGAATGAAGTCAGGTGTTTTACAAAAGACATGTTGTCCACAAAATGCAGTTATGTGTTTTTACAAAGGCAGTTTATACATAAAACGAAGTTAGGTGTTTTACAAAATGCATTTTGTCTACAGAATGAATTCAGGAGTTTTCACAAAACACACTTTGGCCACTAATGAAATTAAGTGTTTTTTTTTTTTCACGTTATCTTTTTATTGAAATTCGAGTATGTAAGAAAGCACACACCTTATACAATAGAAGACTATCCTCCATGTAAGGTATAAAATATCACTTAACAAAACACAGTATTTAGGGTAAACATATTGGAGAAGCCTTATATACATGCATTGATAATAAAACACAAACCTAGACAGGATGTAAGTGGAGAGCAGAAGGGTTACAATCAATAGGGTATTATAGGATCAGAAATAGCAACCCTGTATTAAATACATGCTAGGGCAAGCTATGGCAAGGCATTCAGTAAATTGCAAAAAGTGATAAATGTGGTAATATGAACAATGTTCAGTAATGGAGAGGTGAAGATAAGAGAAAAGTGTGCAAGGAAAGAAAGAAGAGAAAAAAGGCAAAGAAGAAGGGAAGGAGAGAGGGAAAAAAAGAGGAGAAATCTGTGCACAAAAGTTTTGAGAAAACCTAATCTGAGAGCAAAATAAGAAGGAGGGCTAAATATCCCTAAGAATTAGGGTCTAGAAGAACTAGGTTCATGTACTTGAAGTAATTCTGCCAACATCTGTCATATACAGTGAGTCGGTTATGAGTTACATGAGACAATCGGTCTAGAAAGGCATACTGAGAGAGGCTTTGAAGAACATCTGAAAGAGAAGGCACCAGAGTTGATTTCCATTTCATAAGAATCAGACATTTGACCAGAAGAGAAAGTATGTTTAGCCATCTAAAATGTGCATGTGAGAGGAGAGAGCTACTGGGGATAAGGATGCCTAGAAGGAATAGTTTTGGGTCAAAAGGTAGTTTTTGTCCTGTTACTCTGGAGGCAAGTAAACAGACTTTATGCCAGAGCTTATTAATGGGAGTGCAAGACCACAAGATATGAAGTAGATCCCCGTTGGCCAAATTGCAGCACCAGCAGTTATTATTATTTAATAGGCCCATTCGTTGAAGCACAGAGGGATTCTATACCAAAAATGTAGGATTTTAGTTTGTATTAAAGAACTACGGGCATCTTTAAAGGTATTTTGTGCAATACGCCAACAATTACTCCATTGTGCATTTGAAATATTGCAGTTAAGAAGAGTACTCCATTTATTTTTGGCCTGTATAGACTGATCAGGTAGATTATCAATAATGTCTTTGTAAATGGAGCTATTTAATTTTACTGATAAATTAGTCCACTGCGAGATGTATGGATTTAGAAGAGTATGCCTATAAACTAAACTAGAGAGAGAGTTATAAGCTGCCTGAATTTGTAAAAACTTCCAGAAGTCCTGTTTAGGAAGTTTCCATGTGATCTGCAAGTCTGAGAATGATCTCAGAGTGAGTGAATTCTGGTCCAAGATATCTCCAAGAAAGAAAATGCCTTTGTTCCTCCATGTACGACAGAAAATGGGGTGATCTTCTAGAGTGAGCAGTGGATTGCCCCATAAGGGGGCATAAAGCCAGGGTGTTGGATTGGATTTCAGGAATTTGTGGGTTAGTTTCCAATAAAGAACAGAGGATGATACAGTCAGGTGAGATTTTAGTTTAGAGGAAATGGGATTAAAAATCAAGGAAGTGGGAACTCCTCCCGGGCACAATGCGGATTCCATAGTGGTGAGTGAGGGGAGGGTTTCTGAAACCATTTAATGGTTTGGGCCATTTGGAAAGCCCAGAGGTAGCTTTTGAACCAGGGGAGTCCGAATCCCCGTTTTTTCCAATGTGATCGAAGTTTGTTGTGGTTAAATCTCGGTGGTTTTCCATCCCAGATAAAGTTACCTATTAATTTATTAATTTTAGCAAAAAAGGAGGATGGTAAGACTAAAGGAATATTGGCAAAAAGGTAAAAAATCTTGGGAGAAATGGACATCTTAATTGCTGCAATTTTCCCCATGAAAGAGAGATTAAGAAGCTTCCATCTGTCTGGAATTGTTTTGATGTTATCAAATAAGGGGTTAAAGTTAATGTCCCATATCTTTGCTAAGTTACTAGTAATTTTGATTCCTAGATATGTTATACCCTGTGGTGACCAGCGGAATCCAAGAGGTATGTTCATAAAGGCTTTACAGTGGTCGTTAAGGGGCATAGTTTGTGATTTGCCATAATTCAAAGCAAGGCCAGAAATTTTAGTAAAATTATTAAGCAAATCAACCAACAGTGGCCCAGCCTCATTCAGGTTTTCAAGTAAGATTAAGAGGTCAAACGCGTAGGAGAGAGAAACATATCTTGAATTGCTCACAGGTATGCCCATAATGACAGAAGATTGACATAAACAAGCAGTCAGGGGTTCCATGGCTAAAATAAACAGGGAAGGTGACAGGGGACAGCCTAGTCTAGTTCCCCTTGCTAGATGAAAGTAAGAGGAAAGGGTGGAATTAGTAAGTATTTTAGCAACAGGGAGCTATATAATAGCTTGATCCAGGAGCAAAAGGTATGAGAAAGACCAAAATAAGATACAACTTGATGAAGGTAGTCCCAGTTTAAGGAATCAAAGGCCTTCTCGAAATCAATAGCTATGGCTGCAGCTGGTGTCTTGAGGGATTTGGCTTTGTGAATTAAATTAAATAAGGAACGTAGGTGATCAGAACCAGATCTATGTTTATTAAAACCAGCTTGTGAACAATGAGTTAGCTTGGGAATCAAGGATTCAAGTCGAGAAGTTAGTAGTTTTACAAATATCTTCCCATCCATATTTAATAAAGAGATGGGCCTGTAACTTGCAGGATGAGTAGGGTCTTTTTCTTTCTTAGGGATTAGGGTTATGATTGCTTCAATGCAAGATGGGGGAAGCTTGCCAGTATTGGAAGCTTCTTGATAAACATTAAGAAGAAGGGGACATAAGGTGTCGGAAAACATTTTATAGAAATCGACAGGGAATCCGTCACACCCAGGGGATTTGCTGGATTTCAAGGAAGACAAAGCTTTCTGGATTTCCTGAAGTGAGAAGGGTTCATCTAAAGAATTTGTTTCAAGAGTAGAAATATGAGGAAGATGTAACGATTTAAGGAACTGTTGAATTTGTAAAGTAGATGGAGGATTTGTGTTAGAGTATAGTTTTTGATAAAATGTTTTCATGATATGGTTTATAGAGGGGTTGTCGGAGTGAATCGTACCCTGTTCATCTTTTAGGCTTAGGATGTGTGATTCCATTTGTTGTGCTTTGAGCTGGTAAGAGAGGAGTTTCCCATTTTTATCGCCGTGTTCCCAAAATTTATATTTAAGTTTAAACAAGGCCAGTTCGGTTTTATGAGACATTAATTTTTTAATTTTAACTCTAAGTTGAAGAATTTCAAGATGAAGTTGAGAATCAGGACAGTGCTTATTAGTAGAAAAGTATAAATTCTCTTTAGCCTTAAGAGATTTTCCAAGTCAGCCAGCTGTTGTTCCCTTACTCTTTTCCTATGTGCAGCATAACTGATAATTTTCCCTTGAATCGTAGCTTTAAGAGCTTCTCATACAGAAGACATAGAAGATTTGGTTAGGGTATTGTGAAAGAGGATGTCTTGAATTTGTGCTTTGATCATGGGTAAGAAATTGGGATCCTTGAGAAGGAGAGGGTCCAGCCACCAGTAAGAAGATTTAGGTGCTAATGGGCCCCACAAAAGTTTCAATTTGACAGGGGAATGGTCTGAGATTATGATGGGAGAGATGGATGAATCAATAGTTTTTTCCATTATAACAGGAGAGGCTAACCAGTAGTCAATTCTACTGTATGTCTTATGTAGAGAGGAGTAAAAAGTAAATTCTCAATCAAGGGGGTGAAGGAGGCGCCATACCTCAGCTAATCCAACATCTTGCATTAGTAATGACAGGGCTTTAATACTTCTAGGATGGGCCTCTGTAGTGGGGCTACTTCTGCCAATGCTGGCTTCTAAAGCTAAGTTAAGATCCCCTCCAAGAATAACTGGTGTATTATCAGTGTTAAAGGATAGAATCTGTTGAGCTAAATTATGAAAAAACTCCGGGGAATCGGAGCTGGGTGCATAGATATTAACAAGCAGAAGAGGACCAGGGCTGGTATTCAGTTTGACCATCATCCATCTGCTGTCAGTATCGGAAATAGAGTTTACAAGGGACCATTTTGAGACTCTTATGAATAAGAATAGCAACTCCTCTTTTTTTTTTTGAGGTATAGGATGATTCTTAGATCTGACCAACCCAATCTTTTCTTAAGTCTATGAACATCCTCTGCTAATAATTTTGTTTCTTGAAGGAAATCAATTTGTGTTTTATGTTTTTTGAGATGTGAAAGAATTTGTTTCCACTTACAAGAAGAATTAAGTCCCTTCACATTCCATGTATATAAAAGTATGTCACTCATATTGTTAGTGTTAAATAGAAAGGGAATAATCGCTGGAGTGTGAAGGGATAAATAAATGAGGCAGAGGATGATTAGAATACAATACTGAGAGCTTACGTATATGCAGAGAGTGGCAGGAACATTCAAGCCAAAAAAAGTGAGATGTATGATACATGAGTAGCACAGATATCTTATTAAAGTTAGAATAGAGATGGGGAAGGAGAAAAGTCATTAACAACAACAACAACAATACTAGTAAGCTAAATAACAAAGAAAATGTTTTATGAGTGTGAGGTGATATGAGTCAGTCAACTGGCTAAGAGACTCTCTCACCACACTCTGGGGCGTCAATGTAGGGAGGAGACTAGGGAGGACTGGTTATAAATATCAGCCCAAACCTAAGTCTGATCCCAGTAATATAATAAAGTAAGTATTTCTGATAAGCTAAACTGAAAAGGAATAATACCAAGAAAGGCAGGGGGCTGTAATAACCTCAGCTTAATTCTAAGCTAACAGGACAAGGTATATGGATAAAGCTAAACACCAGAACTTATTTACAAACATTAGTAGTAACAGTACAAGATATACCAACTCAAAATAACAGTAAATTAAAGAACCATATACAAGATGCCAGTACAGCCTAGACATAGAGCAAGGAATTCAGGGAGCCAGGTGGAATGCAAATGAACAAACATAAAAGGAAAAGTAGATCATTACCACGTTAGAGTGACTCTGAGTATACTTTGCAGTGCAACAGAATAAGTACATAATAAATACAATATTGAGGGGGAAAGAAGAAAGGGGAGGTAAATGTAAGCCCTTTACGCCTCGAGCCAAATGCAAATTAGGATTATGTGGAGAGGTATAGTCTTCGGTGATAACTGTAGACAGAAGAGATAGTCATAGTAAAGATCAGCTCCGAATACTTGAAAATCACCTAAATAGGTGTTATATGGGGTTGACTAGGTCTAGAAGACTAGGCCCAGTGAGCCCCAAAAGAGGAGGGGCCACACAGCAGTGGATTTCTATAATATTTGTAGGCTTTGAGTAAAATAAGAAGCATAAGGAAGATGTAGATTGACAATCCTTTGCAACAGTATACCAAACATAGCCCACCTCTTTGAGTGTTAATGATAGTTCCATATTGTAAACAGGAGGTAGTAAGAATAATTGAGCTTAGAGAAGGAGATAGATTAAAGGTAGTTGCCAATAATACTTAAGAACCTCTCATCAGGAGAGGGAAGGGGATAAATTGTCTTGCAATATATAATAATTCACATATGAAAAAAGAAAAGGCAATAATCAGGATGCATACCAATTGAAGATTTGCAACTGAGCAGCCAAAAGACTATAAACCAGATGCACTGCTAAACTGGAGAGTAAAACACTAGATACAGAGAGCCTGTTTAGTGAGGTAATGTATAAGATCTAACACTAAAATAATGGGTTAGAAAAGCATTGCTGATATACCAAAGTTCCATTGAAGACCTTTAAACTGCTCATTTAAACACTGCAACAAAAAGTAAATTGATAGCGCCGCGATGTACAGCCTTTGCTTTCTGCACCTGCTGGGACGAAAGCAACCAGGTAGCATAGACTGTAGAGCGGGTGGCTAGGCAGAAAAAGTGTACTGGCACTCCCTTTAAGTATCCGGGAAGCAAAACCTACCAAGATATAGCAACTGTGACCATATTACTGACCATATAAGCTCATGACACCTTAGATTTATTAGCAGGATTGTGACTATTGATGTTCTTGCTTTTGGTCTTTGCCCTACGTTTCTTTTTGGGTGGCTGTAAAGATTTGAGGAACTTGCAACAACTTCTGCCCGTGAAAAATCGGCAGAAATACATCCCTGAGGCACAGGGCCCAAATTAGAGGATGTTCGTCTGAAATTTGCTGGAAAGATCCTCCCGCGAGGAGCGCATGTCATCCTCCAAGAGAGCAAACTTATTGCTTAAGGGAATAGAGGGGTTGATTTGAAGGTGAGAGGCTGCAGCTTGGAGTATTTGGGGTGAAACCTCACTAGAACAGCATGAAAGTCTTGAAGAATAATACCCCGACAGAAGCTTCTCTTGCAGCCATGTTGATTGCCTTGGGGTCAAATCAGTTGCGGCATTGCTGCTTGGGGCTGTGAATTCAACAACACTTTCCCCACATTCCTGTACCTTGTCGTCCACCCTCCGTGTGGATACCAAAGCTGTGTTCAGGTTGCCAATTGCTGCTGAACCTTCCAGGGTAAGATTACAGAGAGAGATCTCCAGATAGTTGGCTAAGGCATCAGGGGTTTCAAAATCCCTGAAGGAAGAGTCTCAGAAAAGTCATAGTGTCGCGGGGTAACGTAGAGCAAATTTAATGCTTCTTTGGTGGAGGATTTGTTTAAGTGGATTGTAGGCCTTCCTTCTGATGGTTAAATGTTTTGAAAAGTCTCTGCAGATGGAAATATTAAACTCTTGCCACTGAAGTTTCCCCATTTTTCTCTGGCTCGTTTCAGTATTAATTCTGTATGGGAATAGTTCAAGAAGCGAGCAATGATAGGCCTTGGTCACTGGTCTGATGTTGGCCTGGGACCCAGAGTGCAGTGAGACCACTCAATGATTAACGTTAGGTCAGGAGGCAGTTTAAGCATTGCAGGCAGTACATGTAATAAAAGTGCAGTAGTGTCTCCTAATTCTACACCTTCAGGGAAGCCAAAAAATCATAAATTGTTGTGATGATTACGATTTTCAATATCGTCCGTTTTGGCTTGTAGGGATTTAATAGTTCAGTCTTGATTGCGGACAGTAGCCTGGAGGTCATGAATAGTAGTGGTGTTACAGGCCGTTGCTTTCTCATTAAATGCAATTTTCTGGCTAGAAGTTTCAAGAGTGGTCGCATTCTGTTAGATGGAGGTTTTTAGATCATTTATCTCAGCCATCAGTTTAGAAAACATTACTTCCACTCTAGCAAGTGAGCTTTGCTGTACTTGGAGATCTGCCATAATGCTGCAGGATGAAGCCTAGTATGTTGCAGTACAGTGTAGAATAATTGAATATAGGTAGATGATGGATCAAAAATTACTTACAAACTGTGTCAGGCAGTAAGATTACAGGATGGTCACAGGAGCTGGTACCAAAGAAAGGTCTGGTGAAGGCTGGATGAGGTTAGATTGCAGTGATTCCTGCAGAGATTCTGAACTATGCTGCCATCTTCTGCCTGGTCAGGTCACGCCCCCCAAAATTAAGTGTTTTACAAAAGTTTCACAGGCATTTTGCCCATAGAGTGAAGTTAGTTGTTTTACACAGCACATTTTGTCCACAGAATGAAATTAACAGTTTGACAAGTAAGGTGTTTAACAAAAGGACATGCTGGCTGTACCCTTTGCTCCCTTAGCCAGCACTCTTTGCTCACAGTGGCCTAACCAGTCCCTTGCCTGCACCTCAGGGCACCTGTGAGGGGAGGGCACCTGGACAAAGTCCCCCCAGGACTTTCACTCTTCAATACCCTTGGCACCTCAAGGGCACCCTACTTTTATCTGTACTATAGCTCCTCCCATCAGCTGTACCCTCAGAGGATGATGTTGGAGTGTCACACCCCCTCTGGATAATATATGGTGAACAATCATCTCCCCCCCCCAATGTAAGGAGGGGTTGTTACACTAGTATCTTTCTAATTACCAGAGACCCTACTACTGACCTGGCTTCTTAACTACCCCACACCCAAGTATTCATTCCACAGCTACCGGACCTCAGTATCTGCCTTGCATCAATACAAATATTCATCCCACAACATCCCTCATCATAATCTGTGCCCAACAACCACCTGGGGCTAGATATTCAAAACTTAGCCTGGATGCTTAGGAGTGGTTGCCCATGCTAACTGGGTTTTGTGCCTGATTTGTAGGTGGGGTCTATAGTCAGACACCCCCACAGCACAGACAAAACCCATTAGTGCCCGAGCACTAAGTTACCACTGTGCGCATGCAAATGAGGGGACCCCCTGCATCGGGGCTCAGCAGGTTCACAGGCAGTAAATGCCACCCAAATGGGCACATAGTACCACCTCTGCAAACCCAGACTTAACAGGGTGTAAGACCTTGGTGGCTGGCAAAGGGACTGTAGCTACCTGCACCAACCTGTGAAAGTAATGATGTCTCTGGTGACCAGTGGCACCCTCCACCCTCCAGTTGCTCACCGCTGTCCAAGAAAGTAAGTCCCTGGTGTCTAGTACCACCCCCCACTCTATGATCACTTGCTGTTGTCCAGAAAAGTAAGTCCTTGAGATCTAGTGGCACCCCCTGCCCTCTAGTTGCCGTCCCCATCAAAGATTAATATTCCCTTATGTCTAGTGGCATCCCTGGCCTCCGATCCCTATCCCCATCCAAGATTAATATTCCTTGGTGTCTTGTGGCATCCCAGCCCTATGATCCTGATCCCTGTCAAATATTACTGTTCCCTGGTGTCTAGTGGCACCCTCTGCCATCTAATGCCCATTCTCATACAAGTGCACCCAGTCCCTGGTGTCTGGCGGCACCCCCACACCAACGGCACTGAGCAAACCGCCCTGCCAACCCTCCCTTACCTCTGTTGCTAGTGCCGTGGATCTGATACAGCAACCGGCAAAGCCCTCCTCTCACCACCTAGGCTGACTGCTGTATGGACTGACAGAGAGCATGCATCATGTGTACTGTAAAAGGAGCATGTGCTCTGTCTACTCTAGACAGTATGCATGCTCCCTTTACAGTACTTAGGATGCGTGCTCCCTATCAGTCCATATGGCGTCTGGCTGAGGTGGTGAGAGGAGGGCTGTGCTGCTCGCCATATTGGATCTGAAGCACTGGTTTTAAAAACTGGTTACAGTTTTAAAATGATGAAGTCTTTGGAAAGGTTCTGGTTGCAATACCAATGGCTCAAAGACTCACCCTTGTGGGCACCCTTCAACCTAATATTTATTACCAGTGTCAGTGGCTCAGTAGGTAGCACACTCGCCTCTGAGGCCGGGAGACCAGAGGGCTGTGGGTTCAGTTCCCACATCTGGCACTTGGGTTAATATCCCAGTACTGACACTGTAGTGCAGCATGAGAGGGGTGCTGCACTTCTGAGGTGCCGTCTTTCGGATGAGACGTTAAACCGAGGTCCCATCTGCCTGGATTGGTGGTAGTTCAGGTGGATGTTAAAGATCCCATGGCACTTATCGAAAAGAGTAGGGGAATTTTATTGAAGAAAGTGGGCTTCATTACAATAAATCCATCATCAAACAATACATCAAAAGGTCTTAAACAGGATTAAGATAAAACCAAGCATCACAATTACATACAGTAAATGTACTTGATCGAATTATTCCATGACAATCTGATTCCTAAGAACACATAAAGCTACGAATATTACCAATAAGGTCATGTGTACAGATCAGTTTTGGTGCAAAACTAGGATACATCTGACTTGCCATAAAAAATATCTGATTAAAGCAAAAACAATATATAAAGTTTCAGCATGATACTTGTCATTAACAATTTCAGAAGTACAAAACATAATTTGTTCATAAGTAAGATGAAGGAACAATGGTTCATTCCATAGTACAGCAAGGCTATTCCAAAGGTTCTGAGAAAACGGACACTCAAGGAACAGATGTTGCTGAGTTTCAAGAGTTAAGGGGCAAGAGTTTCTAGGACAAAAACGAGAATCCAAAGCTTTATGTTTATGGTTATTTTTAACTCCTAGCCTATCATAATTACTGAGCCAGACCATATCCCAAACATATGGTGGTAGACGGAATTCGTGAGTTGTAGGAGAACCCATGGAAGATGGGCCAAGGACAAAAGGGAAAACAATTTCTTCCTGGGCCTCCTGCCTCCAAATTTTGTCATAAAGCGTGTGTCTATAGGAAATACAAAAATCCTGGGGAAAAAGCTGCCAGGACAGGGACATTTTAAAACTTTCTTTCCCATAAGAAGGAATATCCGGTGACCTACAAACAATAGTTCTATTTCTAGGATCCCATTTATCAAGGCAAAAAGAAAACCAAGACATAAAATAGGGTTTCCAGATAACAAAACCTGGCTTAAGGGCTTTGCCAAAGTTAAAAGAAAAAATAAACTATAAAAAAAAACAACCGGGTGGGTCATATTTATACCACCTTCCTTGATTGGCCGATAAGTAATATTGATTTTACAGGTTTAATCTAGACCCCCATAATGCTTTAAAATACACCAAAAGTCTGGCAAAAAGAGTTTTGGGAGGAGAAAACATAACTAAGATACAAAAGAAAGGAACTAACAAAGATTTAATTAAAACAATCCTCTTTTTTTTCGATCAAGGCTTTGTTCCAGCCAGCCAGTAAAGCTTCTGCTTTGTCCAAAGCAATTTTCCAATTATGGAGGACATGTCCCAGGCCCAAAAAATAACCCCAAATACTTAAACTCCTCATTTTGATGGAAATCCCAGCATAACAGTCATTTTCAGGAAGGAGGTGTGCCCAATTGGAACACCTTTACTTTTATCAAAATTAATCTTAGATCCAGAAACAGCAGAGAAGTTTAAGTAAACATGAATCAAATCCTGTTGTCTAGTAGTTAAATCTATTAAGAGAACTAAATCATCTGCATATGCCAATAATTTAAGTGGGGGAGAAAAAAGGGGACCATGTCCTAGACCATGTATCTGAGGACAAAGTTGAATAGCTCTTATTAAAGTATCAATATAAAAAACATAAAGTATTGGACTCAAGGGACATCCTAGTCTTACCCCACATGCAAGTAGGACAGGAGACCCTAACCAGCCATTAACGTTAAGAATAATCATTGCACCTTTGTACAAAGTATGTAGCCAGGAAAGAAATAAATCAGGGAAGCCAAAAGCTTTCAAGACTTGAAAAAGATAATCATGTGAGACCTTGTCAAATGCTTTCTCCTGATCTAAACCTAACACCCATCCTGAGACAACATGCCTCTTCCCTAAGAAAAACAATTCCCTTAGCAATACAAGATTATCATGTTGATACCGTCCAGGGGACACTACATGATTGTACCGGACTAATATAGGCAGACACTTTCAAAATCCTAGCCAACAAGACTTTTGCCAGAATCTTATAATCAACATTTAATAAACTAATGGGCCTCCAATTGTCAAGATCTGTAGCATCACCTTTTTTAAAAATTAAAAGTAGAATAGCTTCTTTCATGGATTTAGTCATTGTATCAGAAATCAACATTTCATTATATAAGGCTGTCAAAATAGGTATCAAATCGGAAGAAAAAAGTTTTATAAAACTGTGCTGTAAGCCCATCTGAGCCAGGGGCAGAATGTAAATTCAAGGTACAAATAGCTTGTTTTACTTCGTGTTAATATTCAGCAGTTAACATCTCTTGTTCTTCCTTAGAGAGCTGAGGTAAATGTAAGAGCTTAAAAACTGTCGACCTTGTTGCAGTTAGGCAAAATTCTAATGTGTTAAAACATGATGCTCTACTGTGGCAACAAGAGCCTCAGGAGAAGAAACTAGTTCTCCAGAAGAATTTTTAAAGACCAAATAAATTTAGAATTCACTCTAGTTTTGCAAGACTTAAAAGGGTCAAGATTTCCTTTAGAAAGCTTAGTACCAAAAGCAGGCTTCTTGATTTAAAGAACAGGCCGGTCATATTGGATGTTCATCTTAGCACAAATTAAATCAATTTGTTTACTATAATCATGACAAGTGGAGTTGGTTAGGAAATTAAATGCTGCAACTGATGTCGCAACTGCAAATAATTCAAATATTTGCGAGTCTGAACCTCAGCAGCCTTTTTTTGAAAGGTTTTTCTCCAGCATATTTTAGACTCTTCCCACCAATCTGTGCCAGAATCATAAAATTCAGTAACCAACATCCGAGCTTTAAATTCCTGTTGCCAGGATTTTAAAAAGGAAGGGTCAGTTAACAGTGTGTCATTAAGGCGCCAACTATTCTTTTTACAATGAGGGGCAGAACTCCAGGTGAATGAAGCACAAAGAGCAACATGGTCTGAAAATTCTATCCCTACAGTGCGACAAGAATGAAGTACCAGCACTTTAGATAAAAAGATGAAATCGATTCTAGTTCTTAAGGACCTTTAAAAAACGTGAAGCCACCTGATTTATGGAAATGCCTATAAGAGTCCACAAGTTGTGCAGTGGACACTATATCCTTTAAGGCTATAGAGTCACAAAAAGTTTGGAAGTTTTAAACCCTATCAGACTGGTGAAGGCCACAATTAAAGTCACCCATCCACATTAATAATCTTGAAGTATATAAAAAGGTCTAATCAACAAAAGAAACTCGTTACGCCTTAGTTTGAGGTGCATAAATCCCAATAAGACGAAACCTTTCCCTCTGATAAGTAAAGTCTAATAATAAAGCTCTCCCTGGAAAAATTTCAATTAATCTGGAAACTTGAAATTCAGTAGAAGAAAAAAGAATACCAATACCATCACAGGTATCTTGCCCAATTGACCAAAAGGAAGGACCAGAAGACCAGGCCCTAGAGGCCTGACAGAGCTCATTATGAGTTTTTAATCTAGTGTCCACCAAACAAAATATATCGTTCCTGAGATCTTTAAGGGTCAGAAAGAGACCTCCCAACTTTTTACTACTTTTAATACTATTTACGTTTAATGAACATATTGATAAAGAAGCCATCAGGAACCTCTAGGAGATTTACCTTTCTGACTTTGTCTAGTGCGTTTAGCAATAGGATCTTCATCAGTACCCCCTTCTATATCTTGAGTGGACTGGACAGAGGAAGTATCAGCATCTTCCCCATCAGAATCTTTATCTGATAAGTCAGTAGATAAAACAGCAAACTTATTATGAGAGTGTAAAATGCCTGTAGAGAGTTCCTGAAACCCGGTTTACCGCATGCCCTTTCCTAGTTCGCTTATGAGTCACAATGGTAAAAGCAGAAATATTTTCTTCAGGGACTGAAGAGGGAGTAGGGGGGGGAGGCATCATAGCGTCTGAGATAGAAAGACTACTATCTTGAATGGGAGTCACAGAATCGTGGGGAGAATCTTCAATCGCAGGGGAGACAGAAAGCTTCTCAAGGACTTTAGTGGGATCTGTGGTATTAACAACAGAAGAAGGACAGGGAGAGTCAGGTACCAAATCCTGGTGACCTACTTTATCAGCTTGCACATGCTGGGCATAAGTAATTAAACCTTCATGAGAAGGGCAATTTTCTCTATTGTGAGAAGCCCAAGGGCAACGGCCATAGGCATGACCTATACCTTCACACAAATTACATTTAAAAGAGTTTGAACAAGTAGCCCGAAGTGTGACCATACTCAAAACAATGACTGCATCTTAACTTGTCACACGCAGAACTAAAATGTGTGCGTGAACCACACTTGAAACAAGCCTTGGGCTGTCCAGCATAGAAAATATACCCCTTATCTTTACCTAAATAAAGGGTATTTGGTAAATGCCTAGGCCCAGTGTTAGAGGGAAAAAGTTTAACTCGAACTTTCCAGCTGCCATCCCATATCTGCTCACTATCAAGTGTTGGTACTGGCCGGTTTAGAACCTCACAACGTTTGTTTAGCCAAAAGAATGTCCTCAACATTAACACCCTCATTTTTAAAGACAATTGTGATATTACGTATGGCTGGCTTGGTGAGTGGTACAGCCTGAAAAGGAGACCAGAGAGGAGAAGACTGAAGAGACTATACTGGGCCCAAAATTTGTCCAAACCTGCAATCTGCTTAAAACTATATCAAAATTAGAACTTCCTATATTTATCAAAGCAAATATCTCAGAAGAGAAAACTTCATAGAGCCTTTCAGCAGGTTCTAGAATATATACCCTATCAGGAGGTTCTTCCAACCCACTCTTATAAAGTAAACGGACTGCATTCCTTCTAGGGGCAGGTTCCCCTTTGGAGTTAAACAAGTCAGACAATTTAAAATGTGAAGGGATATTCAAATTAACATTCACGGGAGCTGGTAAAGAAGAAGGAGAATCAGAAACAGAAGACAAAACAGAAGAAGTAGTGGAATTTTTAGAAGCAAAATCCATAACAACAGAAGTATCAGTACTTTGTTTAGCAATACTGTTCATTTTGGATCCAGAAGAAAAAGGTGAAGACTTTTCACCCCGGGGCACATTGGAGCTCTTTTCAATGATTGGAGACTGTTGAATAGAAGCTTTTTGCAGCATATTAATATATGAAGGGTCATGTGAATCTGGGGACCAGACACCCCCGTCCCCTTTTTCCCAACCTGCATTTAAAAGCGCCAAATCCGGAGACCACTTTTGCTTAGAAGCACAAGAAACAGTGTCTTTGGATGCAGGTGGAAAAGATCCCCCTTTCTTTGACCATCCAGCTGATTTATCAGCCAAAAAGTAAAAAGCCTCTGGTTCAGAGGAAAACAATTTAGATCCAACACTTACAGAGTCTTTAGTAGTTGCAGTCGAGACGTCCCTTAGACTTTTTACCGATGAGGAAGAGAGTTCAGGCTGTGGGCACAACGAGGAGGTCCCCGAAAAACTGCCAGCCGAATCCGGTAGAGACAGAGAAGCAGGCGTCGCAGAGGTTGTAAGTAAGACGCTGCCAGGGGGCTTTGCAAGTGCAGCGTCACCCGGAACATGAGTCTTAGGGGCTGACCGAGTAAGTGCCTGAAAAGCAGCATCCAGACGTTGCAGCTGCGAAGACAAAGCAGAACGCCGCTCAAGCAGCTCCGAAGCAGAAAGGCCATCCACAGTATCGGGTAGAACAGACTCCATTCTGGTTAACGGTTCAAAAGTACACTCCGTATCAGGTACAGTCACAGCAACCACATTATCAGAAACTACACCAAAACGATCTCCGATAGCCTCTAGTGAGATAGGTGCTGGGGAGGAGGCCCACTCCCCAGGACTGCCGACATCCATCTCCTCCGAGGGATTGTGCAGACTGGCCATCTCGCGACCAGCAGCAAGGCTCCACCTACTCAGAGTAGGGGAATTTCCCCGGTGTCCTGGCCAAATTACCCTCATTCACTAAAAATACCACCAACAGCTTAATGTGGTTCAAGGTTAGCTGGCATTCATCTGTATCCCCTTCCCCCGGGTCGTGCCTGAAAATAGGCAGGATTTGTCTAGTGCACTTACCCGGTCAACAAAAGCTAAATAAATAATAAATAAATATTCAGCCACATCACGAATGCACTGGTGATTTTTGTTGTTTTAGTACACAGGTGTCTCAAGCTTCAGCATTTGACAAGGGCAGCCAGCATTCTGACAATCAGTTGCAAGAAGGGAAACCCTTGACAGCTCGACAGTGTATGTGTCACCATTCAGAGTACACAGTAATGGACCTATGGAGTTCTGGTTGCCAGTAAGAGCCCTCAGGGAAGCTGGATGGATGCAGGAAGGGGAAATGGTGCCCAGATCCAGCCTGGGACGTTTCACAGCAGTCCCAACACAGCGAATCAGCAGCTGATTTAGTGGCATCTGAGAGGTCAGGGAGGGTGCTTTCTGACGATGCCATTCAAAAAACGTATGAAGATGCAGGCAACCTGTATAAAGGTGAGAGTGACAATTTTTTACCTTTCACAAAAACTGAGTCCCCTGAGTTAAATCCCGTAGTGGCTTCTGAGACTGCCAACTTGGCCCTGCAACTGGGATCCACTGGGACAATTATAGCTACACGGTTCTCTTTACATTTGGAGCCTGTATTACTGTCACAAGCAGTGGCAAGCACTCGTGAAAATGATGGGCTGGCCTCCATTTTTATGAAACTTTCTTCTGGGGAGGTAAGAAGAAATAAAGGGAAACAACATGGCAATGCAGTTAATGAAAATACAGGGGCTATTTCTGAGGAAACTATGTTATTGCCACTTACAGAACAGATACTACCTTCTGAAGCTATGGGAACTTTTCATATTCATAATAATAATAATACTATAAGTAGCCCAAATAAGGTACACATTCTCACCACTGTGCACACAGCTTCTGTAACCCCACAGCAAACTGATAAACAAAATACAAGTACTGAACAAGGTTCAAGTACTAGCTTGGATAATTCCAGGTTTAATGCTGCATCTGGTGCAGAGAATAGACCAACCTATGCTGATTTGTTCCACTGCAGAGCTGAGCCGGCTTCTTGCAGACATGCAGTAAGGCTAAGATATAGATAGGATCTGCAAGAGCATCCTGAAAGAGCTCATGTGATTTGGACTTTACTAAAGGAATCTGTGCAATTTACTGCCTCTGATTTGTATGCTCTCGTTCATATTTCAGGAGAAAAAATATATTTGACATCAGTTTTAAAATTATGAAGTCTTTGGAAAGGTTCTGGTCACAATACCAATGGCTCAAAGACTCCCCCTTGTGGGCACCCTTCATAGCTATTCCACTAAGTAAACCAATAATCAATAATTCAACTATTTTGTTTTGAAAGGAAGCTGCAAATGTAGGGGTATCACCTTCTGGCTAAAACATAGGTGTGAGGTCTTGGGACCCTGACCCTGATTCAGAGCATGTGTGGACAGAGGGTTGGTGCTTTAAAGTAAAACTCAAAATGACTGAAATTAGTGTGTTAAACTTGCCAAATAGTTTTTTTCTGGGATGTGATAGAGAAGTTTGTTTTTATGCTGGCCAGCTGAAGGGATGTTATAAATGTGGTGCTAGAACACATTTAAGCAATGTATGTGCTAGGCTGTGTTGTGGATTATGTGGGGAGTTTGGACATGTTGTTATGTCCTGTGAGACCTTACATAAGTGCAATCTATGTGATGCACAAGGGCATAACTTTATGTTCTGCCCATGGGCCACCAGAAACAGCAGTGATAACATGGACCTGGAGGAAGATCATATACAGAATCTGGCACACAAAGATTCCACTAGATCAGAGCATGTATCTGGTACCCCTTAATAGATCCAGTTTATCTAAAACACAGGTGTATGAATCTTCTGAAAGTTCTACAGCTTTTGTTCTTTGTTCTGTAGCTCCTCATAACAGACAGATACTGTCTGGACAGGGTGATAAGACTGATATCATGAATTCTGATAAATTTAATGCTAAGAGCACTGGAGATATATTGGAGCCCAGTACCTCTGGGATGCCCTACAAAACATGACTCCAAGAAGTAGAGCAAATGGAGATCCCAGAACTACTCATACAAGTAGCCTATGCAGAATGGCAGTTGACCCTACTAGCACAAGGTGGAAGCAGAGAGTTACCAAAGGATGAAGGAACACAACCAAGATCAGGAGATCATGACCATCACCACAGATGATATAACTGTTCTGTTATGAAGAAGAACATTAAGGAGGAAGCAGCCATATCCAAAAATGAGTAAAGTTTCAGCAGCTTCAGTTCTAGTGGAAAACCAGTTTGAGCTTTTAAGTGACTACAGAGGCTAGTGTAGATGCAGATGATACTCAACTGTATATGTCCTTTGTACCCAAACAGGGAGATGTCATCTCAGTGTTTAACAACTACCTTCCTGAGATCCAGGACTGGATGAGTGCTAGCTGGCTGCAGTTGAATCCAGCAAAAACTGAGGTGTTGGTAGTGGACCCAGATTATCGGGGGTGGGTTTGGCAGCATGGCAAACTTCTGGGCTGAGGCTTGGGGTGTTCAGCTGACTACTTCAGATCTGGTGCGTAACCTGGGCATTATTTTTGATGATGGTTTGACCTTAAAATCACAGGTGTCAGCTGTTGTCAAGACCTCTTTCTACCATCTGAGGCATATCACCCGGGTGAAGCACTTGATCCCTCCTGATGTTCTTTTGTCATTGGTCCATGCCTTCATGACATCTTGCCTTGACTACTGCAATGCCCTTTACCTAGGGCTGCCGCGGGGTTGATATTCGTCACCTGGAACTGGTGCAGAATGCGGCTGCCAGGCTGGTGACTGGTACAGCCAGGACCAGTCACATTATGCCTGTGCTCTGCGGACTGCACTGGCTGCCAGTGCGGTGGTGTATCACCTTCAAGGTCAGTTTGCTGACCTATAAATCCCTACATGACCAGGGACCTCACAACCTGAAAGATCTCCTTTACCCCTACTGCCCCTTGCGACCACTTCAATCCACTGACGAAGGATTGCTACAGATTCCCAGGGTGCGATTGAAGACATCAGGAGCCCGCTCTTTTACATTTGAGGCCCCTACCCTGTGGAATTCTCTAACTCGTCGGGTAAGAGAGTGCCTGACCATCCAGAGTTTAAAAATATTATTAAAAACCCATCTGTTTAGCCTGGCTTTCCCAGAGGAATTTTAGATGTGAAATAATTGGAGTATACTGCCTATTGATTTATTTATTGGATGTCATGGATATTGTATTTAACATGTGTTTGTGATTTTATGTATTGTATTTTAATTTGTGGAGATGGTGTTTTGTCTTTATGTAGAGGCACCTTGAGCAATGGAAAGGCACCTTTTTATAAATAAAATGATTTGATTTGATTTGATTTGAATAGTGTGATTCTGAAGTTGAAATGGAATCTGATGCTTCTTCTAATATGTCATCTCAAAAGCAGATGTCTTCTGAAACAGAAGAAGAAAAAGACCACTTGAGGGACAAAAGAAGAGAAAGAACAGAATGCATACTAGGGCACAGGGAAGGAAAAATAACTGATTCTGCACTAAACTAATATTAAGTGTTAAGGCCCTTATGCTGCAGTACATCTTACCTCTTTAAATGTTTGTTGTATTAAAACTAAAAGAAGGAAGCAGGCAGTTTTGACCTTTTTTGGAGTAAGCCCAATATAATATTTTTTTTTGTGTAGGAAACATGTTTAGCTACAGTATATGACAAAAATAAATCACAGAAAGATCCGATATGGGGTACATTTTATTGGACTTTTGAGGAGGATAGAAATAATGGGGTGGGAATTCTCTTTAAGGGCCTAATTTTTTCCATTGAAAGATTGGTGGATATATATCCAGGAAGGGCCCTTCTTTTGGCTATTGTGTCATATGATGAATGGTACAGTTTAATAAATGTATATGGCCCACAGGTAAAACCTAGCCATATTGAGCTGTTTGAATTGATACAAAACAGCACAAGAGCCACTGCTCCACCACCTAGTTCTGTGCCAGAGACCCAAATCGTAAATCAACAAGCAAAAAGGGGTCAGCATGAGAAGCAGTACAAGTAACTTTGTATTCAATGCATAGGTGCATAAGTGCAAAAATACAAAAGTGCAAATGTGCAATATAGTTACAATAAGCACCTGGCAGTGCTAGAAAACTCCCGTAGCAGGACACCCAACCTGATTTCGCCTTTCAGCTTTATCAAGAGACATCAAAAACAAGGAAATACAGGTTCTTTTAATGAGCACTGTGTGGCTCACATGTGCAAAGTTGATTAAAGTGCAGTGTAGAAAAATCTTTTAAGTTTTTTTATATATTTTTTTAAGTTTTTTTTTTTTTTAAGTATACTATGTTTCATACTGATAATCATAACAACATACTTGGAACCAAGTAGGTACATATTTAAACAAAAATTTAATACACTAACAAGAGGAATGGCTTGACATTCAAAACAGGACATTTCAAAAGAGAAAATAAATCCAATTGACCTTACTGGCCATCACTAACTGGTGAATATAGAAGTTAATGTCTACCAAAATAGACTTTAGACATCATAATCTCTCACAGTGAATTATGCTAATTTGCCAAAAGGTGGGCCCCTGCAACTCACATCAAAAATGTCAGTAACATTGATCACCATTTATTCAGATTGTGTGGCATAGAAAAAGTGTTCTTGGGAAAATGGAGTGGTAACCTGGAAAGGTTATTATTGGAGAGGGAGGCCTTATGGATATTCCAACTAGGAGGTCACTATCCACCCGGTCTGAATGATAGACTAGATGTCCTGCCATTTTTTTGTTGATGAAAAAGGAAATTTTAACTGGTACATTGTGTTATTCCTGGAGAGGCGTAACATGCTGTTTTTTATCTGTCTTGAGTTTTAGGACCTATGAAGAAAGTATGGGTACACCTGGAGATTGAAAGGGTGGAAAGCCAGCCCGGTGGTGTAGAGGGCTGAGGCGCTGGAAGCCACACCTCGAACCAGCCAGCAACCCAGGTTCGGAGCGGACTCATGTCATCGGGGGCTGACTGGGAAGGAGAGGATTGAGCATCCAGAGGACTGCTCTCCTCTCCTGGGGTGGGTAGGGGTGGGCAGCTCCGCTCTTGAAGCGGTCCCCGGTGGAGACCAGGGCCACTACTATAGTGGCACAGGAGGGATGTCCAACAAGAAAAGCGGAAAAACACTTCAGTGGCCGCTGGATGACGGCTTCCACATTCGCCACAACCTGGAACCTCCACGAGCCTGCACCTCCACAGCAGCACCCCAAGACACATAGAATAATAGTGTGCTGGGGTTTCTCCTTACCCGGTGCCTTCCCCCTCAGAGGAGGGGGACCCACCCAGAGATGGGTTACTCTGGGACGTCTCAGAGGGTTGGCTGTGTTGTGTGGTGGAATGGCAGGGCTCAGGAAAGACGATGGCCGAGGATGGGGAATGCTTGGAGGCCCGAAGGAGAGGCAGTCACCGGAGCATCTGAGGAGGTAAAAAGATCTCACACAAAAAAAAAAAAGAAAAACAAAGGGTGGAAAACGTTGGCCAGCCGGGGGGGGGGGCGGAGACTTCTTTACTCATCACCAAGTGACTAAATTCACTGTGAGAGACTGTGATGTCTAAAACCTATTTTGGTAGACATTAACTTCTATACTCACCAGTTAGTGATGGCCAGTAAGGTCAACTGGATTTATTTTCTCTTTTGAAATGTCCTGTTTTGAATGTTGAGCCATTCCTCTTGTTAGTGTATGTACTTTATGTTTAACTATGTAGCTACTTGGTTCCAAGTATGTTGTTATGATTATCAGTATCAAAGAGAGTATATTTAAAAAAAACCTTATATATATATATATAACTTCAAAGATTTTTCTACACTGCACCTTTAATCAGCTTTGTACATGTGATTCAAACAGGGTGCTTTAAAAGAACATGTATTTCCTTGTTTTTGTTGTCCCTTGATAAAGCTGAACGGCGGAATCAGGTCGGACATCCTGCTATGGGAGTTTTCTAGCACCTCCAGGTACTTATTGTGACTATATTACACATTTTCACTTTTGTATTTTTATACTTATGCACCTATGCGTTGAATAAAAAGTTACTTGTACTGCTTCTCATGCTGACCCCTTTGTGCTTGTTGAATTAATACAACCTTACTTATATACAGTACATAAAGGTGGTTTTGTGTGGAGATTTTAATTGTTCAATAGATGATATATCAGGACATTCTATAATTAAAAAAAATATTGTGACTCAAATTTTTTTTAAACAGTATATTTTATTTATTTATTTGTACATTGGAAAGACCTTTGAGCTAAGTGCTCATTTGTGAAGGTTCAAGGTCAGATGTTATAACAACACAGATTAAAATACAGGTAATAAACGAACAGTTAATTATGGGAGCCAGCTTACTAGATGGGTATACAGCATAGTATCCAATAGGTGTGACTTATTTTCAGAAGTCTATCCACATGAATTGATTTTTTTGTTTCTATCTGGTACTGCAAGCATTTCTGGAGTACAGTTGCTGCCCTGTGAATTTTCAAATCACATCCTTGTTAGTGGCATTTTACATAGCAATTTTCCCACCCCAAAAGGGGATAGATGGGAAGTAAATGTGAGTTTATTATCTAAAATCAGGATGAAATCAGCCATATGAGATTAATTCGAAGCTAGGAAATCCGTGTTTTGTGGCAATGATTCTCCTTTGGAATGGTGGGAAGATACAACAAAGGATTTACAGCTCCAATTTAAAAGATGGGGTATGTCAGAAGAAAGAAATACTGTATTTAAAATATGGGGTCTTAGGTCCCAATTGTATAAACTTTTATCGTTAACTAGGGAGAAAAAAGTTATTGTTCCCAGATTCAGAAACTGAAGGAAGAACTAAGACACTATCAGTATGATAGGGCAGCCTCTCTAGCAGCTGAACGGCAGTATGGTTTAAAAAAAAAATCACCACACAGGGATCCCTTTCAGGCTTGTGAAGCAAGGCTATGTTACAAGGATGGAAAGTTTATGTAATAGTAATAAAGGATATTGGAGATTCAGGGTATTATTTGAAAAAACTGAGCATGTTATAACCCAGTCTATGGTACCAACTCAATGCTCCACTGAATTCAGGGATAATATTTTAAATTACATTTCTTTTGATGCTTTCGCTGAAGATCAGAAAAAGCAGCTGCTAGCTCCTATTTCCATTGCAGAAGTAAGTACTGTTCTTAAAAGCACAAGTCATTCATTGGCCCCTGGGGAAGATGACTTACTAAATGAATTTTATATGTGTGTTTTATAGATGTTTTGGCAGAAATGATAACTGTAGTTTTTCAGTTTATCTTGGATTCAGGAACTTGGAGTACAACTTTTGATATTTTCTTAATAACTTTTTTTATTTAAAAAGGGTGATAGGGAATTATTGACTAATTGGAGACCGATTAGTCTTCTAAATTCAGATTTTAAGATTATAACAAAACGTCTGTGTAAAGGATTACAAGCCCTAACTCAGTTTCTAATTAAGCCAGTTCAGATATGTTCCATTCTGGGTAGATCAATATACTGTATGACAACTTGTACTGTATATAGTAAGAGATGTAATAGAACTAGGAATGCAAAGGAAAGTGTCTGGGTGGATTCTATCATTAGTCCAGCAATAGGCATTCGATAGTGTATTACATGAGTATTTGTTTCATATTTTAGCATATTATGGAATTCCAGTTAACTTTCTTTAATGGATTAGGATTTTGTTTGCTAATGTCTTAACAATTCCCACTGTTAATGGGTATGGGGAAGGGAGTTTGCAATCAGGACAGGTGTTAGACAGGGTTGCCCTTTTAGCCTTTCATTGTATGTCTTTTATTTGGCGCCATTGGTCAGCTATATTCAACAGCGTCCCTCAATAAGAGAAATTCCACACCCTGCAGATGGGACTCTATTATCTGTAATGGCACATGTAGGTGATGTATGTTTTTTTTGGAGGATGAGACATCAGGAGGGGTTGCTATGAATGTATCATCCCAATTTGCACAGATGTTGGGATGTCAAATTAATAAATCAAAAAGCCTTGGGTTTATTTATTTATTTATATTTGGAAAGGTTTCATCAGGAAAGACAACATGAGCTGAAAACAGCTAGTTTCCAGAAGCATCCTGGGGGGAGGGGGTTACATAAAAGGGTGGAGCAAGTACAAAACATACACAGGTCATTTACAATATGCACAGGCTAAAAATGCAGACCAGTACACACAATTTACAAATGTACATAAAGTGTACTGAGATTGTACCCCACCGTACAAGGCAAAACAATCCCAGACAGTTGTTGAGCAAACAGCTTGTATAGGTATACGTGCAGGACAAAACAACGCCATGAGCAAAACAAGTAGAAATGACAAGATGGGTAAGGAGTAGATAACAGTAAGGGTACATCTGGAAGTGCTGGGGACTATATACAGGGTTGGATAAGTGCATAGGTTGCCAATACAAGAAGGCCGAGATAGTAGGCCGGTGGTGGGGGTTGGTGGAGGACGGGTGGGCGTGCCAAGAACAAATGCCCCTTCAGGATGCTGTAAACCCTGCAAGGGGATGGGGCCTTGGCAAAGATTTGGGGGGGAGGGGAGAGATAAGCCAAGGATAACACCCCTAAAGGATATCCCTCCTTAAGGGTGAGGATATCCGGGGATGGAGGGAAGAGAGACATACCGAGAACAACACCCCTTCAGGATGCTGTGAATCCTGCAAGGGGATATGGGCCCAGCAAGGAAGGGGAGGGGGCAAGAGACATCAGGAAAGGACACCCCTATGGGATAATGAGACTCGGGATAGGAGGAAGAGAGAGACAAGGGAGGGAGGGAGGAGGAGGGACAAGCAGGCAGGAAAAATTAGGTGCAGTTGCAACAATGATCTGTGTGCTTTCAGAGGAGGAATGAGAGAGAAACATACTGAGAACAGCACCCCTTCAGGATACTGTGAACCCTGCAAGGGGAAAGGGCCAGGAAAAGAAGGTGGGGGAGAGAAGAGAGACATCGGGGAGCAACACCCCTACAGGATATAGGGGCTCAGGGAAGAGACAAGGTAGTGAAGGAAGAGTGTCAGCAGGCAGGGAAAATTAGGTGCAGTTGCCTCAGTGAACTGTGTACTTATGGAGGAGGAGGAGAAAGAGTGAGTGTCAGGAGCTGGCAGACCGAATATCCAGTGGGAGGGAGTTTCAGATGGTAGGAAATTTGTACGAGAAATCAGTGCGGCCGGATGTAGTGTGGGCCAGCGAGGGGGAAGTGCAAGAGTTCAATATGTGGATGCATGGAGGGTGGGAGGGTGTAGCAGGAGGGGGGAGAGGTTGATAAGAGGGAGGATAGGTAAGGAGGTAGGGAACCAACCCAGAACGTCCCTATAAAATTAACGCTGTGTGAGAGGTGCCTGGCACTGATGGAAGGAAAGGAGAGTGAGGTATAGAGATCGCAGTGGTGAGTAAGAGGGGGGCAGCCAAGTACAAAGTGGTAGAAGGAATTGAAGAGTATGTTCAGTCTGGCAAGGGTGGTTTTGGGGGCAGAACTGTAAACAATATCCCCAAAGTCGAGGACAGGTTTAGAATTGGGAGTTCCATAAATCACCAGGGGAATATTGCAGGCATTCAAATAACTGAGCAACCAGTATGAATTTTTTTTTTTTTTTATAACCAGGAGTGGCACACTAAGCTTAAGCTTGTTTACAGGTGTGATCTGGGAGCACAAGGAAGTTAAGTGACTTGCTGAGGGTCACACAGTATGCAAGTGGGGGCTATGGGATTCAAACCCAGGTCTCCAGGTTTGCAACTCAGAGCCTTAAACCACTGCATTATACTGCCTCTGGGGGGGTCCTTTTTAGTTCAAAGAATCTACCAAAAGAAAACTGGGGTAAAGACTTGAGATATGTAATGGAAAGGTACAACAATGGAAAAGTTGGACATTATCAAAATTAAAAAGGGTAACTTTGATTGAGTACTGAATACACCTAAAGCAATTACATTATTGTATCTTCTGGAGTACATGGTACCAACAATTAGAAAAATGGAAATTAACCAGGCATCGAGTTCAGAATTTATCATAAATGCCATGTATAATGAAATAATACATACTCATTTTCAGGTAGCGCCAGCTTTTAAAGACTGTAGACCTGATAAATTTAAAATAGCAGTGACACAACTTTTTGACCCTTGAGTACCTCGACAGACGTGGGATATAGTTTGGCTTTGCTGCCATGGGAGATTATCAGTAGGAGGGAATAATAAACATAACAGGGTGGAGGAACAAATGTGTCCTAGGTGTCTGGATCAATTAGAAAGAATGCAGCATTTCTTATTAGAATGCAATCATGTTAAAGTTTTTTTTTTTCTTTTGCTGCATTACAGTGGAAAATGCCATGGCTGGAGAGACTGTTACATAAAAACATTGTCTTTGGGTAGTTTTCTGCACAGTCCAGAACCTTGAATGATAGCACTTTAATTGATTTATTTGCCTACTTAAAATTTTATTTGTGGTAGGCAAGATGCCATTTAGTGCTACAGCAAATTGACTGTTTATATCCATCTATTGCTGAAATGGTAGCAAAAGCTATGTGTACCATTAAATTAAAGGAAATGAAGATGCTGTCTACTACACAGGTTGAAAAATTATGAAAGTCTTTTTCATGGGTATCACTATAAATATTGGACTAGAACATGGTATATGGGTAGGGATATATATATACATATATATACCTTTGACATTTTTGTAATGTGGTTTTCTATCTGATTTATTTAGATGTTTTTATTACTGTTATGTTTTCTTTTAAATAAAATACCCCTATTCTTCATCAATAAGTGACATGGGATCTTTTACTTCCACCTGGACGGTGACTAGAGATGAGCAGAAGAGACCTCGGTTTAATGTCGCATCCAAAGGATGGCACCTCAACAGTGCAGTGCCCACCTTTAGTGCACTACAGTGTCAGTTATGGGTATTTATTACCCCAAGAGCCTGGTGTGGGGCTAGAACCAAGGTTCTTCTGATCTTCTGGCCCCAGAGGTGAAAATTCTACCTACTGAGCCACTGACACTGTAAAAGAATTTAAGGAGGGATTTATTACAAAAATGGCTTCAGGTCTAGAATATTATTCAGTCCATTGAGTAGTAGGCTGTTCAGATGGAATATCTGCCAACACTTCCTTTTCAATCATTTCTGGAATCTGTCACCTCTTTGCATCAGTTTGGGTAGAAATGAACACCACAAATTCTAGATTTCCATTGAGTCAATTCTTGAAATATGTACCCAGAGCCCAGAGCACATTTGTAGGAGCTATTACGTATTGCTCCTAAATGCTCCTGCAATCTAGACATTTTTATGTTCACACTTGCACTTGCACACAGCAAACATATTGGCATGATAGTGGATTTTGAGAGGTGTGTCACTGTCGGTCCAATGCAGGGCAGTTTGCAAGGGGCTCGACAGTGTCAGACCAATCATCAGCCAGGCTAATCATGACACTGTTCTGGTCTTGCTGGGCAGAAACTTCATGTAGTTCAAAGAAAAGAGCCACTGAAATCATAGGGTGGCTCTTTCCTTTGATCTACATAACACTGCCCAGCAAGCAGGGCTGATCAGCATCATGATCAGCCTGCTCTTGTCCTCCCCCCAATGTAAAAACAATCCCTTCTGACACTGGGCTGCCCAATACCTGGTGCCAGCTAGTACTCTCTGTGCAACACTGGGAAGCCCACCCCCGGTGCTGCCAATTGTAACACCAACACTATGGTGCCCAATCCTTAGTGATGGCACCTGCAGTAAATAAAGCCATCCCTCAGTCCCTCTCACACCTTCCTTCTTAATTTTCTGACACGGGAGTGCCCAATCCCTGATGCCAGCTACTGCTCCCCATCCTGCCCATTTTCACCACGCAACATAGGGGAGCCCACCAATGATGTGGCTAAGCATACAATCCCCCATTCCCTCCCACCCCTTCCTTGTCAATTTTCCAACACCAGTGTGCCCAATCCCCAGTGCTAGCTACTACCTCACCCCACCCATTTTCCTTGTGCGTCACTGGGGAACCCTCCCCCGCTGCCACCAATCATAACACCAACACTGGGGTGCCCAATCCCCAGTGTTGACACCTGAAATAAAGAAAACTGTCCCTCACAGTTTTTTATTTTATATATCCTGTAAAAAAGTAAACTGTCCATCGATGTCTATTGCTGCTGCTGTTCCCCCACCCGATCCTCCCACTCATCACCCCCCACCCAGTACATAACCTATCGGGGTACAATGCCTTAATTCTTTCTGAACCAGACACATCTTCACTCTTCAGTGCCAGACCAGGAACTGAGGAAACCAGGTATACAGTTCAATGTATTTCAAGGGGTTTGGAACTTGTCCTAATAACTTGATCATTTTTGAATATTTACTCCCAAAATTCTAGATATGGCCTTTTTGGGACCCCAACCTCATGTACAATGGCAGTGAAATTATGAAAATCCATCCTGAAAGGTGATGTTGCAGTCGCTGCATAAAATCACCTTTCGGGCAGGATTTGAAGAATTTCTCTGCCATTGTTTTTTTTGTACCGCTGTCCACCGTAATTGTAATTTTATGAAGTGCACTGTATTGTATTAATGCCCAGGACCACCTTGAAAATGAGCTTGCTCAATGGTGTTTATGCCTGCTTAAATAAAGTGATTGATTGTTAAGAAGGCTGTGTTGAACATTTGGGGTAAAAATATTAAAAACAACAAAGTAGTGAGCATACTTTGAAATTTTTCAATACACATTTGTAACTTTGGTAATTTTCAATATTTTGACCCCAAATTGTCAGCATAGCAACTTTTTCATATCACCTCATGAGTATGACAGGTGTCGTTTTTCAAATCATGGCCAAAATGTGCTTTTGCACTTGTGGCATGAAATCACTTTTCAGGTAGGATTTGAAAATTATCTCAGCCTTTGTTCTTGAGGTAGGGTTGGACACAAAAAGGCTATGTGGGGCCATAAGAAGGCTATGTTGCAAATTTGGAGTAAAATATTGAAAAACAACAAAGTTATTAGCATTATGTTGAAATTGTTCAATGCATCTGCGTAACTTTGGTACTTTTTAATATTTTGACCCCCAACTTTTTGACATAGCCGTTTTACCACACCACCTCATAAATGTGATGCTGTAATTTTTAAATCTTGGCCAAAATGTGTTTCTGCACGTGTGCTGCAAAATCATCTTTTGGGCAGGACTTAAATATTTTCTCCAACCTTGTTCATGAGGTGGGGTCATAAGAAGGCTATGTTGAAAATTTGGGGTAAAATACTAAAAAATAACAAAGTTATGAGAGTACGGTGACATTTTCAAGGTACACTTGTAACTTTGGTAATTTTCAGTATTTTGACCCCAAATTTTCAATACTGTATAGCTATTGTTTTACACCACCTCATGGCTATGACAGCTGTCATTTTTCAAATCCTTGCCGAAATGTGTTTTCACACTTGTGACCCAAAATCTTTTGGGCATGATTTGAAAATGTTCTCTGCCCTTGCTCATGAGGTGAGGTCTTAAGAAGACTATGTGGGGTTATAGGAAGGCTATGTTGAAAATTTGGAATAAAATATTTAAAAGCTACAAAGTTACGAGCGTACGTTGAGATATTTCAATGCACGCTTGTAACTTTGGTAATTTTGACCCTAAATTTTCAACATTGCCATCTTTTTACACCACCTCATGAATGTGACAGCTGTCATTTTTCAGATCCTGGCCAAAACATGTTTTCACTCTTTAACAGAGATTTCATAGAGAATGTACGAGTCAGTCAGCGTTAGCCAAGAGTGACTCACCACGTATCAGTGGCAATGTCTAGTACATGCACTGCCCATGAAATTAGCTAAAGATCTCATAAAGGCCTCCATTATTGTGCTAAGCACTACTGATTTGGGAAGAGTATTCCATGTTGACACCACCCTCTGATTTATCCATCTCCCTCTCTTGTTTGATTTCTATGTCTCACCCTTAAGCTGCAGTCTATGCGATCTAGTAATTCTGTTGGTCATATTTCTATTAAACCCTATGGAGTCCCATAACTCATTATCATTGAATGCTCTAAACATGAGGCATAAATCTCCTCTTAGTCACCTATATTTCAGAGTGTACACGTTCAATTCAGGCAACCTTTCCTCATATAGCATATTCTTTAGGTTTCTTATTTTTTTGGTAGCTCTCCTCTGCACCCGGTCTAACATTCTGATGCTACTTATGTTGTTTGGTGCACTGAAAGGCATACAATACTCGAGGTGAAGCCTGAACAGTGAAGAGTAGAGTGGCATTATAACCTTGGCATCTCTGCTTTTTTTAGTGTGAAATCATCTATTGGGCAGGATTTTAAAATTTTCTCCACCCTTGTTCATGAGGTGGGGTCAAAAGCAGGCTTTATTGAAAATGTGGGGTATAAATATTACAAAACAACAAAGGTACGTACATTGAAATTTTTCAGGGAAGAAACTGGTCAGATGGGTCGAGAACTGTCTGCAGGGTAGACAGCAGAAGGTAGTAATGAGGAGGCAGGCATCTGAACCCAGGGCAGTAACAAGTGGTGTATCACAGGGCTCGGTGCTGGGCTCGGTTCTGTTTAACATTTTCATAGCTGACATTGCAGTAGGGATTAAGAGCAAGATCAGTTTCCTTGCAGATGACACAAAGATTTGTGCTGAGGTAGACGGGGGAGGGAGCAAAAGTACTTCAGGAGGATTTGGCAAAACTGGAGGAATGGTCTCACACTTGGCAGCTTGGTTTCAATGCCAAGAAGTGCAAAGTGATGCATTTAGGAGACAAGAATCCAGGACACAATTACTGTCTGGAGGGTGTCCCATCAACAAAATCCAAGGAGAAAAAGGATCTGGGAGTGCTGGTAACCAGGGAGATGAACCACTCTGCTCAGTGCAGAAAGGCAGCAGTGAAGGCAAACAGGATTCTAGGTTGCATAGCAAGAGGGATTACTTCCAGGAGTGGGGAAGTCATCTTGCCCCTGTACAGGTCCCTGGTGAGACTGCACCTAGAGTACTGCATGCAATTCTGGCATCCCTACTTGAAAAGAGACATCAAACTACTGGAGGGGGTAGAGCGCAGGGCAACAAAAATGATCCTGGGATTGGGGGACAGACCATATGAAGAGAGACCGAGAGAGTTCAATATGTATGATCTGGAGGAAAGAAGGAAGAGAGGAGATATGATTGAGACCTTCAAGTACCCAAAGGGTTTAAACAGAATTGAGAACAGGTGTATGTTCAGTCTGAAGGGTGGTTTGGAAACCAGGGTACACTGTATGAAGTTGGAAGGGGACAGGTTCATGAGGGAATGGAGGAGGCACTATTTCATAGAAAGGGTGGTGGCAGGGTGGAACGCTCTGCCAGAGGAAGTTATATCACTGCAGAGTGTTGGGGGCATCAAGAGGGGGTGGGACAGATTCAAGGGGAGGGTAAAAACCAGGAGGGAGTGCGAGATGGGGGAGCATATAGGTGGCAGCTGCAGTGTAATAGACTGAAGTGCTGCACACTCAAGCATACTAGATAGACTGAATGGCCTGTATCTGCTGGCAATTTCATATGTTCGTATGTTTGTATGGCACTTTAGTTATTTAACAAATTAATATTTTTTACGATTCCTGAGTGCAGGTTCCTCTTTTGATTTTTGCCCCACAACCACCAGACCTCAGTTTCTACCCTACATCACTCCTGTACCCCAGTAGCTGCTCTTCAACAAACTCACATCCCAGTATCTGCCCCACAACTAACCCAGAAGCATTAAAGGAAAAAAAAGGGAAAGAGAGAGTGCAAAAAAGGGAAGAAGTGGGTTACCAAGCATAGTGGTAACAAAATCTGGAAGGCCATGTATGCAAATGCTAGGAGTCTAGGAAATATGGTTCCGGACCTAGACTCCATCATGGCAGAGGCTGACCTGGATATTGTGGCCAATACCGAGTCATGATGCATAACTGGGGCATGTTCATACCAGGCTATACTCTGTTCAGGAGTGACAGATTGGGAAGGGAAAAGGGGATATAGTTTTTTTACATGAGGGAAGGCATAAAAGCAATGGAGATACAGGGACTACAGGTGGGAGCAGAGAAACTGTGGCTCACTCCACAGATGCAAAATGGAGCCTTTATGTGCACTGGTGGGATCTATAGACCTCTAGCACAGGTGAGGAATTTTATAAGGTACTTGTGGAAGCTATTGGCAAGATGACAGGCAAGGGGGAGGTGCTGCTGGTGGGGTACATCTGTATGCTAGATGTAGATTGGAAGCTCCCAGCTGAGGCTTCAGCTAGAAGCGGAGGCATCGGTATCCAGTGAAGATGGTGGCTGAATATGACGACCATCAAAACGGCGACTCATATTCAGCAATTTCCTCCTGGGCTACCCTGGAAAGATAGCGACTCTATGCAAATGCAAAGGTACTACAGGGCAACAAGAAGGGAGGTAGGGAGCGGAAGGGGGTCAGGGAAGGGATTTGGGGGGAACTGGTGTGGCTGCTGCCACAGAGCTAGCCATGTGGTGTGGTGGCATGCGTGGCTAGCTCAGGTGCAGCATGGACAGGGTTTGGGACAGGGTATGGGAACATTTTGCCGCTGCCTGTGGCTGCGGCACTTAATTTTTTCCCGATGCAGGGATTTTGCCTCCTCCCCGACATACACCCTGCTGGGGTTGAGAATCCTTATTCAGGGGGGTGTGGGGAGTGCAGGCCTTCCCCCACACAAAAACACTTTTTTCTGTTTCCGGATGTTGGGTTGCCTGGGAGTGTATATCACCAATCTGCTTTTCAGTGATATACACTCGCCATAATAGCGATTGCTATTTTGTGATCGCTATTATGACATGGAACCAGAGACATCCTGGACTCCCTTCGGGAGACATTCTTCAGGTAATTAGTCAGTGAACTCACTCTTGATGGGACAATACTTGAGGAAAAAGTAAAGGCTAAAAGGTATTCAGAAGATATAAGGAGACACAGAAGGAGGAGGATAGGGAGGCGTATCGGGGAAACAGAGAGAAGCAGGGAGAGCAGTAAGGAGCCTGAAGGTGCAAACTGAAGAGAGAATAGCCAAAGTGGTGACGAAGGGGGACAAGAATTTTTTTTGGTATGTAAGTGAAAGGAAGAAGACCGGGGGTGGGATAGTAAAGTTAAAATGAGAAGGGGGTTGGACTGTGTGGAGGGGGATCAGGAAAAGGTAGTCATCATGAACAAATACTTTTGTTCATTGATCACAGAGGAAGGAGAAGGGAAGGGAGCCACAAAAAAACTAACAGGAGCTCTGAAGGGAGGGAGGCTAACACTAGTACTTTTTTAGAGGAGAGAGTACTAAAGGGACTTGCTAATCTGAAAGCGGACAAGCAATGGGCCCAGACGGGTGCATTGAAGGGTTGAGGGAGGTAATGGCTGCATCTCTGACAATCCTGTTTAACAGCTCAGTGGTCTTGGAGGACTGGAGGAGGGCAGATGTAGTCCCACTTCACAGAAGAGCTAGCAGGGAAGATGCTGGCAATTATAGGCCAGTCAGCCTGATATCAACAGTGAGAAAGTTAAATGAGTCACTGATGAAGGAAAGGATTGTGCAATATCTTTAATCCAAAGGGTTACAAGACCTGAGGTAGCATGACTTTATGGTGGTGGTGGTGGTGGTGTCATAGCAAACTATTCTGATTGATTTCTTTGACTGGGTGACCAAGGAATTAGATCAGGGTGAAGTGGTGGACATGGCCTACCTACATTTCAGTAAGGTTTTCAACATTGTTCCACATTGGAGGCCAGGAAGCAAGCTGGGTATCTTAGGAGTGGGTCCAAAAGTGGTAACCTGGATAAGATAAAATGATTAGGGGATAGACGGCAGAGGGTGGTTTTAAATGAAGTTCACTCTGAGGAAGGGAGGGTGACCAATGGGGTTCCACAGGGATCAGTTCTGGGACTGGACCTCTTTAATGTCTTTATTAGTGATACTGCAGAGGAGCTGGAAGGGAAGGTTCTGCTTCTTTGCAGATTACACCAAGATCTGCACTAGGGTGGATGTTCCGGGGGAGTGGAAAGGATGAGCAGTGACCTGAGAAAACTCAAGGAATGGTCAAGGGTATGGCAGCTGGGTTTCAGAATGAAAAAGTGCAAAATAATGTAATTGGGACACAGAAACCCAGGCGCAGAGTACAAAATGGGAGGAGTGCTATTAATGACCACCAAGCAGGAAAGAGACCTGGGGGTAATGATATCGGATTACCTAAATGGTGGCCATGTAGCATGACAAGGCAGTTGGGTGGGCTGGGGTGCACAGGGAGGGGTATCACAAACAGAAAGAGAGAGATGGCTATTGCTGCTGTATAGATCACTAGCAAAATCTCACCTACAGTACTGTGTCCAGTTCTGGAGACCACATCTGTGGAAGGACATAGACAGAGTGGAAGTGGCCCAGAGGAGGGTAACTAAAAGGGTTCATGGTCTGCATCAGAAACCTTTTGAGGAGAGACTTAAAGACCTAAATATGTACACCATGGAAGAGAAGAGGGAGGGGGGATATGAGACCTTTAAATACCTCACGGGGGTAAATAAGGTACAGAAGGGAAGTATTTTTCAGAAGAAAAGGTGCTCGAGGACAAAGGGGTATGATAAGAAGCTGGAGGGGGGGTAGATTCAGGAGAGATGTGAGAAGTACTTTTTCACAGAAACAGTGGTGGATTCCTGGAACAGTCTTCTAGCAGAGGTGGTGAGGTGAAAAGAGTGGTGAGGTTCAAGAATGCATGGGATAGGCATAAGGGAATCTTAGAGAAAGGGAAGGGGGGTGGGCAAATGGGCCAGGCTGAGATCAAGTAGGATTTGTAGTAATGCTATAGCCAGGGAAACACTGGGTCAGAATAGTGCCAGCAAGAACAGTACAGGCAACAATCACACCTGTAAAAATGCCACCAGTTTTCTTTTTGCAGGGGGCTCCGCCCCTGCACCCCCCCCGATGTGGTGGGCTCTGCCCCCCGCACCCCCATACTAAATGATCCCAACTGGATCATGGGGAAAGAAAGAATTTGTGGGGCCATGGAATACTTGTTCCATGGCCCCTTGTAAAAAAAATAGAAGTCCCTATTGGCAAAAACGAGGGAGACTAGGATTAGAACCCTGGTCTCTATTGCCACCTCATCAAGCGGTCTCATGCCTCAGTCCTCGACACCACTGGAGCAGCTCAGCCAGGTTCCCAAATTCTCCTGCCCTTGTTCTGTGGCAGCACCAAGGACAGCTACCTGGGAAGCACTTACTGCAAGCACTGTCAATCCCCTCTCGCTGTCCGTGGCAGCGCTGTTCAGACTAGCGTTCTCTTTCCTTGTGCTATTCTGGTAGCGCTATTCTAACTGGTTACCAGCAGGGAAAAATGAGCAGACTCGGTAGACCAAGCAGTCTTTATCTGTCAGAAAATTCTGTGTTTTTAACCCTCTCTCCATTACCTGCCACACAGCCACAACTATACCCCAATATCTACACCTAAACCACCACCATGAAATAAGTATGGAGAAGATACTAGGTTTTGCTTTGTTGTGGGTCATAAACGAGGTTTGATAATGGTCCTGTCTGACACTGAGGAGTGTGGCTCTAGTTGGGCAAATTTATTTATTTATTTAAGATGTCATAGGAATTACAACCCTTTGAGTTGTAGACTCATTTCCAAAGGCTCCACGTCAAATAACAGTATGGAAAGCATCAAAGAGCAGAATACAGAAGTTACATAATTACAATAGTTAAGACACAAGATGAGTAGTACAGATAACAAAAGGGAGAAAATGTGGATAGTGCCTTATATAGAAGGTAACTAAGTATACTGGCAGAGTCACATTATTACAATTTTTGAGCAGGGTGCAGCCTCAGGGAGGCATTGTCAAGATAGTATAACACAGGTATCAGATTGATAATTGTCCTATACAGAATGGTAGCTAAGCTTGGAAGTAGTACAATGTTACAACCAAACAAACAGGTGCAGCCTCACAGGGCATTGTCAAAGTGGTCATAACATAGAAACAGAGAATTTGACGGCAGATAAGGACCGCTTGGCCCACCTAGTCTGCCCATTTTCCTACCTAACAGATAAGCTGCAGATCCTAGTTAACCAACAGCTTACTTCCTCCTACCCCCTACTAGGACTGCCTTATGTCTGTCCCATGCATTCTTGAATTCCTCCACTGTTCTTGACTCCATGACCTCCTCAGGGAGGCTGTTCCATGCATCCACAACCCTCTCTGTGAAAAAATACTTCCTTACATTGCCTCTGAACCATACCCTCTCTATCTTCAAATTGTGCCCCCTTGTTCTTGCACATCTTTTTTTCTGAAAGATGCTACCCTCTTGGACTTTGTTGATTCCCTTAAGGTACTTGAAAGTTTCTATCATGTCCCCTCTCTCCCTTCTTACCTCAAGGGTATACATATTAAGCTCCTTTAGTCTTTCTTCGTATGTCTTCTGGTGCAGACCCTGCACCATTTTGGTTGCCCTCCTCTGGACAGCCTCCACTCTGTCTATGTCTTTGCGGAGATGGGGTCTCCAGAACTGCACACAGTACTCCAGATGGGGTCTCACCAGCTGTCTGTGCAGAGGGATATCAACTTCCTGTTTTCTACTATTGATGCCTCTCCCTATGCATCCTAGTATCCTCCCAGCCTTCCTTACTGCCTTCTCACATTGCTTGCCCACCTTTAGGTCATCTGATACAATTACCCCCAGGTCCCTTTCCATTTTTATGTTTGCTTGCATGCATGTGCTAGAAACATAGTGCCATCATCCGAGTTTTAGGAGGTGTGTTACCCCCCTCCTCCAATTCAGTCAGTGTGTTGGCAGGCGTGGCCCCTGTCCGCCAATGCATGCTGGAGCTGTCTGTGACAAGCTCCAAAATGCAGTGGCATACAGTTAAAAGGGGGAGCTACGCTTCAGTGACCTGCTCATGCGCAGCTCCACCTACACACACACACACACACGTGCACGCATACTGCGTGCTGCCCCCCCACCCACACACTCTATAGCCGACGGGGGTGCCCAATCCCCAGTCAGCTGTGCTGCACTCCCCCTCAAAGCCTTCCAAATGCCACGCTGGGTGCCCACCCCAGTGTGGCAAGTTATCGTATAGCCGACGGGGTGCCCAATCCCCGTCCCCGTCGGCTCCATTGTCCTCCCGAAAGTACCAGGTGCCACACTGGGGCCCACCAGCGTGGCAACTGATCTATAACCCGACTGGGGTGCCCAATCCCCGTCGGCTTCCACCCCCCAGTCGTTTTTGTGCCACGCTGGGAGCCCACCCCAGCATGGCAAACGCCCCGCTGTTGTTTTTAAAAAACCTGTAAAGAAAACGTCCCACGCAGTCTCCCAGTCCCCCACAACCCGCACTCCACCCACTGCGCACCCTGCCTCCCCACACCCCCTCACCCCATACTTACCTCTGGAGCACGGCGCGACGATCTTCGGTGGACCGGGAACACGTCTGCACTCTTCAAAGCCGACCGCGAACTGAGGAAATGCTGGTAAGCTGCATAATGGGCTAGATAGGGTTTTCAACTTTATTGCATATCTCAGGCATTTTTTGGAATTTTTGCACCAGATTTTCAACATGGGGTTTTTGGGACCCCTCCTCATGAATTCTTGCACTGTCATGGCGTTACTCGGGCCCGAAGGGTGATTTCACAGCCACTGCGCGAAATCACCTTTCTGGAACAAGTAACGAAACGACACTGCCAGTATTCATAAGGTAGGCTCTCAAAAAGCCTATTTTGAAAATTTGGTGAAAAATTCCTAAAATTACTGTTTTACTAAGCATCGCTGCGCAGTTCCTCAGCAGGCTCGTAAGTTCCACGAAATTTCAATATTTTCCTCCAGATTTTCAGCATTGCCATTTTACCACCCTTCTTATGAGCAGTACAGCTGTCATTTTCATATCTCACCCAAAATGTGCTTCGCCCATGTAGTGCACAATGGCGCGGTCAGTGTGCGTAAAATCAATGTCACGGGACACAGTAAGAAAATCACAGTGACACTGTTCATGAGCAGAGGTCTTAAAATGGCTATGTTGAAAATTTGGTGAAAAATTCCTAAAATGACTGTTTCGGCGTGCGTTGCGCCAGTTCCTATGCATGCTTTCGTAAGTTCTTAATTTATATTTTCCTCCAGATTTTCAACATTGCCATTTTACCACACCTCCTTATGAGAAGTACAGCTGTCATTTTTCACATCTTGGCCAAAATGTGTTTCCGTCCATGTAGCGCACTCATGGCGCAGTCGATGTCTGAAATCAATGTATGGGACACATTAAGAAAATCACAGAGACACTGTTCATGAGCAGAGGTCTTAAATGGCTATGTTGGAAAATTTGGTGAAAAATTCCAAAATGACTGTTTTACGAGCGCATCGCTATGCAGTTCCTATGCATGCTCGTAAGTTTGCGAATTTAATATTTTCACTCCAGATTTTCAACATTGCCATTTTAATACACTTCCTTATGAACAGTACAGCTGCTATTTTTTTTACATGTTTAAAATGTGTTTTCGGTGACATGTAGCGACAATGGTGCTGTTGGTGCGGTGCCAATGTTTGGGACAGATTAAGAAAATCACAGTTACACTGTTCATGAGCCGAGGTCTTAAATGGCTATGTTGAAAATTTGGTGACAAAAGTCCATAAATGACTGTGTTACGAGTGAGCATTGCGCAGTTTCCACGCACCCTCGTAAGTTCATGACTTTATAATATTTTCAGTCCAGATTTTCACCAGTGGCATTTTCCACACTTCCTTATGAACAGTACAGCTGTCATTTTTCACAACATGGTCAAGTTTTCGACTTTCAGCGTAGAGATGCGTGGTCGCTGGGAAATCATTGTTCCAGACAGATAAAGAAAATCACAGTGACACTGTTCATGATCAGAGGCACCAAAATGCCTGAGTTGACAATCTGCTGTAAAAAATCCCCAACCTAATATTACGGGTGTGTGCTACAGTATCTATGTATGCTCTATTACTACCATTTTTTTTTATATTTTTACTGCAGATTTGCAACATTGCCTTATTTTACACTCCCCATGAACAGTACAGCTGTCATTTTTACATCCTGTTCAGAATGTTTTGCACCTGTGGTGTTAAATGCCGTAGTCGCCAGTATAAGCAGCTGGCTAACAAACTGTTATTCCCCTGTTTATGAGGTGTGGGGTCACAAAAAACATGTTGAAAATTTGGAGGAAAACACCAACGAATGCCTGAGGTATTAGGTTTCCAACCATAATGCCCAACCCAGTAGAGAATGACAGGCATCAGGGGTGTGACTTGGGATTCGCCTGTAATGCTTATACCATTCCACACCCTGCAGCCAGCTAGAGGCATCGAGGTATGCCTTGGACTCTTTGGCCCCAAAGTTCACCTCATTCTCCTATATCGCACCCATCTCACCATATTTTCTAATGGAATGGGGTGCGCATAAGGGCCAAAGACCCCAAGGAACACTGTGACACTTGTCAGTGTCTGCAGGGTGGGGTGTGGTGAAATGGCGTGGCCGTTATGCCTGACAACCCAAAGGCACACCCCAATGCCTGTCACTCTCTGCAGGGTGGTGGTGGGGTTGGCTTCAGTTCAATACTTCACTGCCATTCCTATTACGCAGCTCTGTAACTTCTACACTACCACTTCCAATGCCAGCAAGCAAACATTCGGCATTGACAAATGCTTGTTACTGTTGTCAGTATCTCACCCCCCATTGTGTACTCTTCCTCTGGGTTTTTGGTTCCCAGGTGAATTACCTTACACTTCTTTGCACTGAATCTGAGCTGCCATACATTTGACCATTCCTCCAACCTTGCCAAGTTCCTTCTCATCCTTTCCACTCCATCTTGTGTATCAACCCTTATATAGTGTAAGGTATGATACATATAATACCAGTCAAAGGCAAATACTAAGGACACAGCACTAGGGGGTGTTGCATCTGAAGAGTTATTTGTCATAGGCTGACCTCTAGAGAGCTCTAGCACGAAAGCTGGGTCTAGGATTAACCCTAGTGGGCACATTGGCAGTTTTGGGAGGAGAAAATGTGGTTCTTTAGGTCTGCCTTGAAGGGACCTATTTTGGAAATGGAACTGATGGTAGTGGGGAGTGCATTATACCATGTAGGGGCTCTATACAGAAAGGATCTTTGAGCTAAGGTGGTCCTAACCCTGGGAGTTGCCCATATGTTTTTGGTGGCAGTATGCGTAGCAACAGAGGAGGAGGCAGAGAGGAGGGAGGCAGTGACCTCCGGGGGGGTCAAACCTATGTGGATTTTTTTGGTAAGGAGGCAGGTTTAATATTAGAGTTCTTTCCTCCAGGCTCAGAATATTGGTTAGGGTGTAGAGGGTGCAGGTATGGGTTCATTTGTCAGCACCAGTAAGGACCCAACATGCTTTGTTGATAGCCAGATGTATTTTGTTTAGCATGGTGGGGTCAGCTGCTGAGTAAATTACAAGCCCATAGTCAACGAGTGACAGGACTGATGAGGTGACTGCCAGATGCAGGGCTTCTGTCGGTAAACAGTCCTTATGTTGGTACAGCAGGCCGATGCGGGCATTAACGGCAGAGGAGAGAATGCTAATGTGGGCATGGAAGGAGAGGGCAGTGTCAAAAGGTGTGCCCAGATATTTATAGATATGGACCTGGTCCAGTGGGAAGAGTGAGCTTGAGAGGATCTTTAGATGAGTGTTCTTGGCCTTGTTTTAAAGAACATGGACTTTGTTTTCTTGATGTTGACAACAAGTCTGTGGTCTGTAAACCAGCTTTCAACCTGATTGAAAGAGACTTGGAGGGAGGACTGGAGTGCAGCGGAGTCAGAGTGCAAGGCATAGAGAACGGTGTCATCAGCATACAGCAGCATGCTACCAGAGCAGAATTTTGGCAGGGCATTTAAGTAGATGCTGAACAGCAGAGGACCCAATGTGGAGCCCCGTGGGACCCCGGAGTAGACATGTAGGGTAGTGGAGAGGGTATTGTTAATCTTGACACATTGTGATCTAGCAGAGAGGTAGCTGGAGAACCAGGAGAGGGGACCTTATGAAGCACTGATGCTTTGGAGCGTGTGTGGAAGAAGGGGATGGGAGATCATGTCAAAGGCCTTAAATAGGTCAATGAAAATGGCTCCAGCAAGGTGCTTTTTGTCAAGAGCACAGTGAAGAAAATTAGAGAATTCCACGAGGGTGGTAGTGGTGCTGTGCCCTGATCTGAACCCATGTTGTTCCTTGCAAAGTAGGTTATGAGACAGCAGGTACTCAGTGAGCTGATCTGCTATACTATTTTTGAGGGCTTTTGATAGTGGGGAGAGGATGGAGATAGAAACATAGAAACATAGACTTTGATGGCAGATAAGGACCACTTGGCCCACCTATTCTGCCCATTTCCCCTACCTACAGGATAAGCTGCCGATCCTAGTTAACCAACAGCCTATTTCTTCCTACCCCCCACAAGAATTGCCTTATGTCTGTCCCAAACATTCTTGAATTCTCCCACAGTTTTAGACCCCACAACCTCCTCAGGAAGGCTGTTCCATGCGTCCACCACCCTCTCTGTGAAAAATACTTCCTCACAATCCCCCTGAGCTGTCCCCCCTCTATCTTCAAATTGTGTCCCCTTGTTCTTGCACATCTCTTTTTCTGAAAGATGCTACCCTCTTGGACTTTGTTGATTCCACTGAGGTACTTAAAAGTACCTATCATGTCCCCCCTCTCCCTCCTTTCCTCAAGGGTCTACATATTACAGATGGGTCAGTAGTTATTTGGGGAAGTGCAGTCTCCACATTTTAGGACTGGGGTTATGACAGCTGTTTTCCAGGTGGTTGGGAACTGTCCCAGGCACAGAGAGCAGTTAAGGAGATCTGTTAGAGGGGAGAGGACGGCATCAAGAACCAGGTGAAGGATTCTCATGTCAAAGATATCTTTACAGTAATTAGTGCCGCTGAGAACTTTGGACAGGTACGTTTTTGCTTTCCTCATGGTAATCATCTTGAGGTGGAATGGAGGGTAGTGTAAGTTAGATTTGGTGGTAGCCGGTAAAGGGTCAAAAAAGTTGTTTGGGAGGACTGCGCTAAGGTCAGAGAAGATGGAATCAAGGCAGTCAGTGATGGACTGGGGATCAGCGGAGGTGACATTATTTATGCAAAGCTGGGGGGAGGAGGTGGGACTTTCCATTAAGATCTTTGATGTTGTCTCAAAATTTCCAAGCACTCCCCCAGGAGGCGGCCAAGGTGGTTCTGTAGTAGTCCGCCTTGGCTTTTCGTATGGTTCAGGTGCACTTGTTGTGAGCTGCATTGTACTCCTGCCTGTTGGCCTGCAAGCCAGAGGCAATGACTCTGCCATAGAGTGTCTCTATGTTTTAGTTGCTGTAGCAATGCAGAGGTGACCCAGGGGGCATTACATTTCTTGAAATGTGTTTTTGTAAGTGGGGCATAGATGTCACAAACATAATTGAATGAGCTGGTGAAGTAAGTTATGGCCTCATCTATGGTCTGGGCCTGAGCTATGGGAGACCAGTCCTAGAGTGTCAGGTGCTTTCTGAGTTTAGTGAGGCCACCAGGTAGTAGCCGGCGATGGGAGGTTAAGTTCGGCTGCGATTTGGGTAGCAGACAAGACCAAGAGAAGAAAATTCGGGGAGTGGTCACTCAGAGAGTTGGGAAGGACCACAAGATCAGAGATTCTGTTGGGACGGTTTGTTAAAAGAATGTCTAGCAGGGTGCGCGGGCCATTAGCAGGGTTAGATCTTGGGGGCTGGCAAACTAACTGGGTCAAGTCTAAAGTTGCAAAGAGGTCCTTGATAGAGGCTGCTGAACTGGCAAGCCAGTTTACACTGAGGTCCCCAACTAGGACTTGTTCCATTTTGGGGGGGAGGCTAGCAAGGTAGTTAGAAAGTGATTTTATGGCAGTGGCTTAGTTTCTTGGGGGAACATAGGCAACTGTTATAATTAAGAGAGCCCTGGCAGGGTCAGGGATAAGTTTTAGCAACAGGGCTTGGGCTCCGTGGTCCAGTGAGGGGGGTATAGTTTGGCACAGTAGAGAGTCTCGTACATAGACAGCACATCCACCACCCCATTTACCCACTGTATCTTCTCTGTGGGGAGAGAGGCCAGGGAAGGAGACAAAGGAGTCAGGGTTTTTTTTGGAGAGCCAGGTTTCTGTTAGCGCTAAGACATCTGACTGGTGTTGAGTTAACCAGCATTGAAGGTTGGCGATTTTTTTGGGTGTGCTACAGATATTAATAGCAGCAATGTGGAGGCCATGGGGTGATTATACGCTGGCTATGAGTTACAGGGCCTGGGTTGGGGTGAATATTTCCTAACTTTAATAGTATCAGGGTTATTATTCTGAAGAGGCCGAGAAGCCGCCAATTATTGGTCTGATGATGGTGACTCGAGGACTTGGTGTGAATTGCACTGGGGATGGGCATGGAGAAGAGGACTGGGATGGTAAGATGGAGGAGAGGGCACCGAGGCCATAGGGGGTGCAAAGCAGCAGCTAGACTCGTGGGGGAGGAGATTGGGTGGCGGGTGTCGACAGGGTGAGCGGCAGGTGGTGGTGGTCAGGGTGGATTTTAAATAGAGGGTATTGGTCATTGGAGGTGGGGTTAGGGGGTCCATGGAGCAATAGGGTGAGAGTACATAGCATGAGACAGGTGAGTCTGTGAGAGTTAGTGTGGCCAAGTATTAGTGTAGTGAGGGCGCAAGCCATGTGCTGGTATATAGAAAACATAATGGTACCCAACAGTGTGATGGCCCCTGTGGCACAGAGGTACGGTGACTGAATTTAATACAGGAGATACCAGGTTCAAAACCCCAGGGAGAGACACCAAGTTGACTGCATATAGCGACCTAGGTACAGGATGTGTGATGCCACAAGAGAGGTGGGCAAAAAGGCTAAACAGGAGGGTTCAGTAGTGACTCCTAGTGGTGGCTGATAGGAAGGCAGAGTAAGGTATAGTGGTCGTGAGGGGCTGGAGTGAAAGGCAACAGGTGGGGCAGATGGAGGGGGAGAGAAGACGAAGCAGCAGGGAGTAAAATAAATTCTGGGAAGATAGTAGTAGAGAGGTGGGGTGAGCAGGAGGGAGAGTTCAGAGAGGCAGAGGCTAAAAGAGAAGAGATCCCTTTAGTGGGGGGAAATATATTACCTGCAAATAGAAAACTGGAGACTTATGAAATGGAGTTGCAGGAAGTCACATGATCAGGGACCTCCTTAAACTGAGGGCTGGGCTTGGGTGGGAGGGTGGCTGGGGTGAATGGGGCAGTCAACGCATAGTGTCAACGGGCCAACACCCCTCGGTAAACTGCACACCAGTAGAGCACTTGCCAATTACCTTTCAAGCTCCTCTATGTCCCAAGCCACTTCTGAGGTGATCTGCTTGAGTGTGGACTTGAGGTCGGGGATGCAAGGACCTTTCAAGCCCCTCTGTGTCCCAGGCCACCCCTGTGGTGACCTGCTTGAATATTAGGGTGTTGGGTAGTTACAGGGCAGATAGGTGTAAGGTAGTCACCATACTCCAGTACCTGCCCCACAACTACCCCACACCCCAATATCTGCCCCACATCAATGACCAAATGCCAGTATCTGTCTCACAACAATGATTATACCTCAGTTTTTGCCCCATAACTACCTCTTACCATAGTTTTTGCCCTAAAGATTCTACTCACATCAGCACCTACCCACAGTCAGCCCATACTCAGTATTTCTCCAACTACCCCTCACCCTGATATCTGCCTGTTACTACTCCTCAGAGGAGTGAGGATTAGTTGTGGGATGGGTAATGGAATATGAGGTACTTGTGGGGCAGAAGCCAAAGTATGAGGGTGATTGTGGGTGGGCAGATACTGGACTGAGGGGGGATTGTGGGAGCAGATACCAGTGTGTTGTAGTGGTGCACGAGTAACTGTTTTTTAGATATTCAGCAAGTATTTGTACTAGGAACTCCATGATGCCAGTACTCAGTATTTGGCTGAAATGAAAGAAAACACTTTTTTTTTTTTAACTCTAGCCCTCTCCAGGTGGCCATGACTATACCTTTTTGGCCACACCCTCCTTAAACCCCATCATTTCATCCCCTCCACCCCCCAATACAGTCCTTCCATAGTGATTAAAAAAAAAATTGCTGTCTCCCTGACAGTTTACCAGGAGTCTACATTATCTTGCAAAGCCACCCCCTTCCTAGTCAAACACCCAATCCTTAAAGTGAGAGTATCTGAATATTGGGACTCCCGACCCCTGATTTTTGGGGACCAGTATTAGTCATTCCAGACTAGCCCAGTTGCCCCTAACCCGCAGCACCTCAGCTGACTGATATACCATAAGGTGCAGGAGACCAGGTGATGGAGAGGGGGTGGAGAGGTGTGCATCTGTAATAATGTCATGTAGACAATCAACTGCTTGCCAAGAATCATCAGCAATGCCCACTTCTCCACCCCTTCCTGTTGCCCCCCCAAACCCACTGAGCAGCAGTGGACTGATAGAATGTCAGGTGCACATGAAGGGTGGAGAGGTGTGCATCATTGATAATGCAAGGCAATCAGTTGCTTGTCTAACATCAGCAATAATGCATGCTACTTCATCCTTCCCCTCCCCAGGTCGCATGCAAACAATCACTATGGGAGGAGGTGGAGAGTGGAAAAGATTTGGGGTAGGGAATGAGTGTCCATGGGACTTGCCCAAGCCACCTGAGGAAAGACAGTTTTTTTTGTTGTTTTTTTAATGCTCCCAATATTTTCCCCCCAACTCTATCTGATTATGGAAAAAAGACTTGTTTTTTGGAACTAAGTGCCCTCTTATTCATGGAATCTGGAAATTAATATTCATTAATTGCACACCCCAGGGAATGGGATATGCAGCATAAATTAGGGTGTGGGTGGTTTGGGGGCAGACAGTCTGGACAAAATGTATTTTGTCAAACACCTAACTTTATTCTGTTCACAAAATGCATCTTGTCAATTCTTTAATTCATTCTGTGGACAAACTGCATTTATAGTAATTCACTGACCTAATGCTACCTCTGGTTTCCTATTTAAATTTATTATCTGCTGTATGTAACCAATACTACTGTCACCTGTGTGTATTTCAGTTGTTATGCTTTTGTAAATATGCAATTAATGTAAAGCTGTTCCTCACATTTTATACAAATGTACTCTTCCACTGTATGTAACTAATTCTGGATCACCCCTGAAAATGGACTTTATTGTTTCAGTGGGCCTACCTGGTTACCAAAATTCAAATAAATACATAAATAAATAAACCCCCTAACTTCCTTCTGTGAACAAAGGGGGCCCGGATATTCAAATGGGTTGTGCCTTACGCCTTGCGCCGGCGCAACCCCGCATTGCACCCCGGTGGGATATTGAGATGGCTGCCTGGTGCAGCACAAATCCCTGATACCCAGGGCACAATGATAATGTATGCAGCGCAGATGCAGGGGCATGGCCATGCATATGTGGCACATCCTTATATTCAGCCTGGGATGTGCAGCACATGCCAGTGCCTGCACTGCGCGCAGCATAGGGGGCTCAAAGAAGTTGAGCCCATGCTGAGCAGGAGCAAGTTTGGCCACCACAGGTGGGCTGCTGTATTGCAGGGCACAACACAGCAGCCCAGCCGTGGGTGGCCACCTGCCCACCCAGAACACCGTCCGCAAGCATGCACACCCCTGGTGGTCCAGTGGAACCCCCTGCCTGTAGATGTGATCGCATGGTATATGTTAATATTGAGATCCCTGGTAGTCTAGTGGCCCCCCAGTCCCCGAATCCCCGATGTGTAGGAAACATGTCCAACCCTGGTGGTCCAGTGGTTCCCTTCCCCCACCCAAGTCCCCGATGCCTCGATACATGACATTATGATGTCCCTGGTGGTCCAGTGGAACCCCCCCCCCAGTTGCTGCAATCATGGTAAAATCCCTTTGTGAAATGCCCTGGCAATCCAATGGCACCCCTACCCCACCACACAGAACTCCTTGCCACCCTGCTCCACCCCCCATCATCGGTAAGGCGGCTGCATCGCCCTCCTGCCCAGCCACCCGCCGAATTACCGGTACAGTATGGGCTGTAAGCCCATTGGTCCCCAGTGTGGACCAATGGGCTTGCAGAGCATACTTTACGAGACAGTCCCAAATATGTGAATGGAATCATTCACATATTTGCGCAAGTCGTCGGCCTGCCCAGCACAAGGCATGCAAATGGGGCCATAATGACATGCAAATGGCCCCATTTTCACCTTGCATATATTATGGCCTCAATTGCATTCCCCCTGCTGAATATCATGGGTGATGTGCCCTAGCGGGACTGCACTTGAGCTGGCGCATCCCCGTGCTCCCTATCTGTGGCTTGCTCAGGCGCAGTGCCACTGCACCATGCGCAGTTTGTGCACTGCTCATGCCATATTTAACGGTGCTGCACCATGGCGCAGCACCATTGAATATCACCTGGACCTGGCCCCAGTGCATCACAGTTGTGCTGCACCCAGGTTTGCGCCACTGCCTGGTGCAGTCTGAATATCCTGGCCAGTGACTTTTTGTCAAGCTGTTCGCTTCCTTGTGTGGACAAAATGGCATTTGTAAAACTCCCAACTTCATTCAGTGAACAAAATGTATTTTGTCAAAATACTAATTTTACTCTGTACAAAATGCCTTTTGTTCAAATGCTAATATTGTTCTTTTTTAGTAGTTTATTAATAGATTTTGCATTAGGTCATATACAACAAGCATTTGTCAATGCCGAATGTTTGCTTGCTGATATTAGCATTGGACATGCAGGAGTTAGACAGATACAGAATAGGAGTAGCAGTGAAGTATTGAACTCATGCCAATCCCACCTCCACCCTGCAGAGATGGACAGGCATTGGGTTGTGTCTCTGGGTCATTGCCCATAATGCTCATGGCATTTCTCCTCACCCTATCCTGTAGACACCGACAAGTGTTGAGGTGTGCCTTGGGGTGTTTGGCTTCACAGTCACCCCATTTCATAAGGACATACGCTGAATTGGGTGCAATACAGGAGAATGGGGTGAAGTCTGGGGCTGAACAGTGCAAGGCACACCTCGATGCCTGCCACTGGCTTCAGGGTGGGGGTGGAATGGCCTGAGCATTACAGCCAGTGATCCAAAGTTACACCTCTGATGCCTGTCAGTCTGTACAGGGTGGGACATTATAGTTAGAAACCCTAACACCTTGGGGGGTGTTGGTATTTGCAGTGCAAATTTTTAAAATGGCCTTTTTGTGACCCCCACCTCATGAAAGCATTTGGGTCCTCTTCTCATGAACAGTGGCACTGTGATTTTGTTAATGTGCCCCGAACTTCAAGTTCCCACAGCAACCATACCATCTTACATCTTACCTCACCGGAAGAGCACAGCGAGTGGTATCCGGGTTTACTCCTCAGACCCAGTTGCTCTGCTTTGTGGGGTTCCTCAGGGTTCAGTATTGTCCCCCATGTTGTTTGCAGTGTACTGTACATGCTGCCTCTCAGAGACATTGTAAGAAGGTATGGGCTGAGGTTTCACTGTTATGCTGATGACACCCAGTGCTACCTTTATTTTGCACCTCACCAGGATGGAGCTCTCTCGGTCTTTAACAACTGCCTTACAGAAATCGAGGAGTGGATGGACTCGAGTTGACTGAAGTTGAACTCAGATAAGGCTGAGGTGCTGGCTATGGATCCAGCGTGCCAGATAGGGAAGTCGGGGTTGGTTTGATCTCGGGGCTTTACCTTGGGGGCTTATCACTCCCGACCTCTGAACAGGTGCTGAACCTGGGGGTAATTTTTGACGAAGGGCTAACTCTGCATTCACATGTGTCTGCTGTCATCAAATCCTCTTTTTATCACCTGAGGAATATCTCCAGGATTAAGAACCTTGTTCTGTCCAGCGACCTTTCTATGCTGGTCCATGCCTTTGTGTCCATGCGCTTGGATTATTGTAATTCCTTTTACCTAGTGCTACCCGGGGTGGAAATCTGCCACCTGCAGCTGGGTGCAGAACGCAGCGGCCCAGCTTTTTCACCAAATTTTCAACATAGGCATTTTGTGACCTCTGCTCATGAACACTGTCACTATGATTTTCTTAATCTGTTTGAAACATTAATTTCTCACAGCGACCACGCCATTGTGCACCAGATGTGCAAACGCATATTTCAGGAAGGATATGAAAAATGACAGCTATACTGTTCATAAGGAGGTGTGGAAAAATGCCAATGTTGAAAATCTGGAGTGAAAATATTACAAATTTACGAAGTTTCAAGGGTGCGAGGAAACTGCACAACACACGCTTGTAACACAGTCATTTGATGGACTTTTGTCACCAAATTTTCAACATAGGCATTTTAGGACCTCTGCTCATGAACAGTGTCACTGATTTTCTTACTGTGTCCCGAACAATGATTTCCCACAAGTGATCGTGCTATTTTGCGCCGGGAGTGTGAAAGCACATTTCAGCCAGGATGTAAAAAATGACAGCTGTACTGTTCATAAGGAGGTGTGGAAAAATGTCAATTTTGAAAATCTGGTGTGAAAATGTTACAAATGCACAAAGTTACAAGCATGTGTAGAAACCGCAATGCACGCTCATAACGCAGTTTTTGGAATTTTTTCACCAAATTTGCAACATAGGCTTTTTGAGAGCCCATCTCATGAACAGTGACACTGTCATTTCTTTAATCAGTCTAGAAAGGTGATTCTGCACAGTGACCACAAAATCACCTTTTGGGACTGAATAATGAGATGACAATGACTAAATTCATAAGGTGGTGTCCTGAGAACCACATGTTGAAAATTTGGTGCCAAAATTCGAAAAAATGGCCGAGATATGCACCAAAGTTGAAAAAAAAAACATTTATGCCATTATACAGCTTTCTGCTGTTTCTTCAGTTCACAGTCGGCTTTGAAGAGTGCAGACGTGTTCCCGGTCCACCGAAGATCGTCATGCCAGGCTCCTGAGGTATGTATGGAGTGAGGGGGGTGTGGGGAGGTAAAGTACACAGTGGGTGGGCACGGGTTGGGGAGGGGCATGGGGCTCCAACGAGGTAACGTTTTCTTTTTTTACAGCATTTAAAATTAAACAAAGACATTGGGAGACACTTTTGGCATGCTGGGGAGGGCTCCCAGAGTGCCATCTGGCCAGGTGTTTGTTGGAGAGGTGGGTACTGGAGCCTACAGGGATTGGGCACCCTGTCAGCCATACAGCATTGTGGGGGGGGGAGTGAGAGCGCATGAGCTGAGGGGGATTGGGCACCCCCTCAGCACATAACAAATGGGGGGCACATCATGCCGACGGGAATTGGGCTACCCTATTGGCAAACAAACTGGGGATAGGGACATGCTGACAGTGGGATTGGGGACCCCCCAAGTTGTCTTTCATCGGGACTCTGAGGCAGGCAGTGAGAGTTGCCGCCTGCTGCCATGTTAAAATGAAAGTTTACACCAGGCAAGGGACCGCCCTTCAATGACAGGTTGCTCCCTCAGTGCAGTGGTAGTTTCCTTTCAAGGTGGTGGCTCGCTGGCTGAACTAGCGTCAGCAGCAGCATGCCACCACATTGGGTAAAGTGGGCAAAGCCTCAAAAGGCACTGGGGGCATTGGCCCCCACAGTGCCCCACCTCCAAAACCCCTCTTCTCTCCTAAGCTGTGACGAAATGTTTCTTGCGCATGCGCGCAAGCAAATATAAACATAAATACAACAAGGTAAACCTCAATAAGGTCAAGTAGGATTTGCTAATACAGTAAAACATGTTCTACTTATTATCGTACCTTGCTAGAGTTACAATGTTTGGGGATTAACTCCATAAGGATTTTAATCTAGGCGATGAAACGGGCCCAATATTCAAAGCACAGTGCAAAAATTTGCACTGCGCCTTACAATTGCCTGGGAGCCCAAGGATGCTACATTCAGTTGGATAGAGCACTGGTGCTACATGACTGAATATGGGGCCATGTTGGTGCAGTGCTAAGTTCAAGTTCAAGTTAGTTCAAGTTTATTGCAGGAAAACTCCATTGAGCAAGCTCATTCACAAGGAGGTCCTGTGACATAAACACTTAAAGTACAAACACAGATAGGTAATAACAGTATATACATGAAATGCACATTACATGATACAGGCTGGATATACATACAAGGGTACCACATAGGGTGACCACAGGTGGTAAACATTGATATGAGACAGGGAAGCGACTTACAAGTTGCATACTGATAAATGATAAATGATAAACTAAGACAAGTAGTGCTGCCCTGACATGGATCCTGAAGTGCGCTGCCAGAGTGGATAGTGCAAGAGCACTATCTGCAGTATTCAAAGGGACCCATGCAAGTGAGCCCATTGGGAACACAAGGTGCTAAAGGTTCATTTGCATGCCCATTATGGGCTCATTTGCATGGGTAGCATGGCAGATTGTCACAGTTCTGCCCCCCCCAATTGCCCAGTCCCAGACATGTGTAGATATCCCTGGTACCTAGTGGTCCCCACCTCCCACCAATTGCCAGCCTTTCCTGGAATACAACTCCCTCCCTGGTGCTAGGGGTCCTCCCTCCCATCGTTCACCAGCCTGTAGAACAATATAAAACCTCCCTGGTGCTAGTTCCCCCCACTGATTGCCAGCCCATAGTAAAGCAACATAACCTCCTGGTGCCTAGTGCCCCTGTTCACTCATCAGCGACATATAGCGATATCCCCAGGTGCCCAGTGTCCCAACCCCCTGGTCCCAGCCCATTAATGGTAATAGAGTTCCCTGGCATCCAGTGGTCCCCCCCAACTGATCAACAGCATCTGGGAAAATTAAAAACCTGCCTGGTGCTAGTGGTCCCCCCCCCCACTCTAATCACCAGCCCATAGTAAAACAGAAAAACCTTTCTGCTGCCTAGTGGCACCACCATTCACCCATCAGCTACACAAAAGGATACCCCAGGTTCCAAGTGTCCCAACCCTCCATTTGGTCTCAGCCCATTAGTGGTACTAGAGACCCCTGATGTCCAGTGGTTCCCCCTGGGCACTGATCCATGGTACCACCCATCACAATTCTGTAATCCCTGGTGTCCAGTGGCCCCCCCAGGCACTTATCCATGGTACCACCCATCACAATTCCGTAATCCCTGGTGTCTAGCAGCCCCCCTGCAGCACCAAACACCCATCCCACACCACCTTGCCAGTATCTTTGGTGTCCCACATGGGTGTGCATACGGCAACCAGTACAGCCCTTCTAATACCTCATACATGTCACCCTGTCCTATAAATAATGTGTGCACTCCCTGCCTGGACATACAGTGGCCGACCAAGAAGGTATGAGGAGGGCTGTGCTGAGTGTCATATGTGAACCTGTGGTATGAAGATATTGTTAAAGTGGCAGGGGGTGGGTGTTTGGTGCCATGGTGGGAAAAGCTGCTAGATACCAGGAATTTTGGAACTGTGATGGGCAGTACCATGAATTGGTGCCTGGGGGACACTGGACACCAGGGATCTCTATTACCGTTAATGGACCAGGACCGGAGAGGGGGGACTTGGACATGGGGCACCTGTGGGTATCCCTTTGTGTAGCTGATGGGTGAAGGGAGGACCACTAGCACCAGAGAGGTGTTTACTTCTTATCACAGGCTGGCAATTGTTGGGGGGACCACTAGCTCCAGGGAGATTTTTACTTCTTACCACGGGCTGGCAATCGATTGTAGAGGAGACCACTAGCACCAGGGAGGTTTTTACTTGTTACTAAGGGCTGGCGATTGAAAGGAGGGTGCCATGGACCACAGTCAGTGGGTGTGCTCCCCAGCGCCAACTGACTAGTTGGCTGCATTACCTCTGGCAGTCACTAGGGTTGCAGCAAATCAGGTTTTTGTTCAGCGGTATTTATGCTTCACAAAAGGGCCATGCTAACCCCTTTTGTGCAGTGCAAAGCCACTGAATATGGGGTAGCACAACCATTCATGGCCACGCCCCTCCCCTTGCCCACCCACATACAATATGTTTTGCGTGGTTGCTAACCTTCATTGCCCACACAAAAGCCCCTTTTGAATATGGGGATCTGGCACAGACTCTGGTTTGCATGGGCAAACACCTGCTAGTGCCCATGCAACATTTTGAATATTGGGATAAGGGGTCAAGTGCTATGCACAGCCTTGTCTGGTATGGATAGATTTCCTTAACACAGGAGTTTGAAACAGTACTTTAGCTGTATAGTGCCAGATTACTTTAGCTAGTAATGGTTTCTTAAATTAATGTTAGGGTTTTCAAAGCCTCCCCTTGTCATCTATTTCCTGGGCAAGCTGACCTCAGAGGTGGAACAATTTCTCCATCTTGCTTGCCCTTTAACAGTGAGGAATGATTACTGTAATCTCCATTTTGCTCTTATAACAATGAGGAATGAATATTGTATAACAGAAATTAAAACTTGATACCCTTCCTATCACACAGCTTTTTCTGCTGGCTTCCCTTCCCCAGAGCCACTAATCTCTAACTTCATTCTGTGGGCAAAATTTCATTTTGTCAAAATACTAACTTCATTCTGTAAACACAATGCATTGTGTTAACATACAAATTTCATCCTGTGAACAAAACGCATTTCATTAAAATCCTAACTACCGTCTGTGAACAAAATATTTATGTTGCATATGGCATCCCCTACAGATGTGTATATTGTTTCTACTTCTGCAGGTGTGCATCTGACATTCCAGGTTTAGGGCACAAACTTAGGCTATCAGCATGTGCAAAAGAGTCAGCTCCATTCAAGACATTTTTTTTACAATGGGACCCATGAACAACACATTAGAGAGAGGAGAGGACACAGGTACCAGTACCTGACACACTGTTTTGAATAGCATTTTACAAACATCAAATACTCTGGATAGTCTGGCCTATTTAAGGGGATTGTATCATAGGAAGGACCAAGAAAGGTGATAGGGTGTTAAATACAAAAAAATGAAAATTGGCAAGATTCAGGAAGGATGTATGGCAGAAATTAGAAGTAAAAAAAGGCATGTAAGGAGGACAGTAAAACCAAAAAAAGACAGGAGAAATTAACAGGTAACACTCATACCTTCCAGGACTGGTGGTACTAACCAGAAGGAACCATGGCAGAGTTGAGTGAACCCTTAAAGGGGTTTTAGATGTCCATCCCAATATAAGGCAATAAATGTGATGCTTAAGTAATGACAAAAACCAAAAGGAGGGGGGCTCTTGAAATCATCATAATAATGCATGTTGCATGGGTGAAACAAGACTTATAATGCAAGAGGAGTGGCAGTCGACCTGGTGGTGCTGAGGGTTGAGGCATCTGTCTTACCTTGTGCCACGACGGTGACCCGAGTTTGGAAATGAGCTCGGGTGCTGGGGCTCAGACAGGGACAAGAGGATCGAGCATCCGGAGGATGGCTCTCCTCTCCTGGGAGGGAGGAGGCATGGACCTGTGGTGTTGGTGACTCCTTGGGGAGACTAGGAGCACAACAACCAAGGGGTCTCACAGAGTGAGAAGGTGTCAATGGACGTATTGCATGTGGGTGCCCACCCGCCACGCGCTGCATGTCGTTATACGTCCAAGCCTTGGGGAGGGGGGATGATCAAGAAAAGTGGAAATAGCCCGGTGCTCAGGAGGATGACGGCAGACCTTGGGGGACTGGCCAGATGTCCAACGCTGGACCCAACCCAACCAGCTCTCTTGGACACTCTCTACACTCCCAGGCCTTGTCTGTCTAGGTTAAGAGAAAGAGCACCGAGGTAGGAGTTGCGGGGTGGCCCTCCCTCGGTGGGTGTGGAAGTTGGGGGGGGTTGGCTGGGAGCTCAGAGGAGCTGGAGTAGGGGGATCCTCTCCCCAATTCCCTGGTCAGGAGGGTCTCAGGCAGGACAGTAGGAGCCAGATAGCATGGGGTCTCACCTGAAGGAGATCCTGTGAAACAGCGACCGGAGGGAAAAAGTTGACAAAAAAAAAAAGAGAGGTGGTAAAGTGAGATTAAAATAATTGCATGATGCATGGAATAAAGAATGTGGGTCTAGTGGGGGGATTGTGTGTACTGTTTGCTGGAAAGACTATGGAAAAGATGTGAAATGCACCACTTGTGCCAACAGAGTTGTAACAAAGATTGGTCAAATCAGAGAAGACACAAGCTAGCCCAGTGGCACAGAGAGGTGAGGCACCCATGCCTCATCTGCCACCACAGTGATGACCCAGGTTTGGGAAGGAACCTGGACCACTCAGGGGGTCAGGCGGGGGGAGGTTGAGCACCCCAGCAGATGCTCTCCTCCTCCAGGGAGAGAGGGCAGCCTCTTCCGTTGCAACACTGCCACATAGGTGACCATAGGTGGTGATGTAGGTTAGATGCAGCCATTCCAAGTGCAGGCACTCCCAGCGGAAGATATCAGCACATCCATTGACATGCACACATCAAGTCACCACTGACATGGAATGTCTGTGGGTTGGGGACCGACAAAACCAGGATCAACTGCCAGCCTGCAGAATGAAGCCACCTCTCCTCACAGGCCTCACACTCACTCACTGGGCTCCCTGATCCACGACTGAGCTAAACTCTCCTGAGCATGGGGAACCCAGGGGGCTCCGCCACTTGAGTTTAACTGTGGGCACTGCAAGGGTTGCTAAGGTAAGTCCCACAGACAGTGGGGTGATGGGGTTGGGGGGGAGGCACAATTGCTGCCATGCTGGTAACGCAGCTTTGGAAGCAAACTTGGGTTGCCAGGGGTTGACTATTAGGGAGAAGATCTAGCATCCAGAGGACTACTGTCCTCTACTGAGGAGGGGAAGTTTGTCGTCTGCTGTTGACTGCCACCGAGTGGCGGCTCAGTGGTAGTGCAAGTGTGGATGACACGCAAGGGTGGGTGCCACTGGTTGGACACAGGATGTGTGTGCCTCCACACAGCACATCCCACTGTCTGTACCGTGTCAGGAGTTCTGGAGCACAGGGAAAAGCGGTGCAAGCTCCATGAAGCCCCACCTGCCTTCCCTGATCCACGTCACTGACAGACTGCTGTTCCCCATCCAGATGTGTTTCTCCCGGGGAGGAGAGGAGGGTCCCTCCTCTCTTGGCCCCTCCACAAGTGGGAATTCATGAGCGATCTCCGTGAGGCAGCCAGTTCCAGAGAGATGATTGCTGGGGCAAGGATGGGACTAATAGACTACCTGCAGCCGCAAATAGAAAAACAGCCTTATGGAAAAAGAGTGTCATCTTGAGACATCTTTGTATTCAAGAACTGTTCAGGGAGGGCAAGCTGGCTGAGGGATTGGACTCAGGATGTGTGGGTAGGTGTCTGGTTGGGGCTGCAGGGCTCTCAGAATGGTTTGCCATTTCCCCTATACCTTAAGAGGTAATTTCCAATATTTTTCTGTAAATTACATTATTTCCCATGAAACCAGAATTGCTGTTTTCCTGTGTAAGAAATGCAAGTCTATGGGAACAACTTCCCTATAGATAGCACCATTTACCTTTAATTTACAGGAATTCTTGTTAGATCTGGGTACCCTGGCCTGGCTGGGAAATAGTGCTGCTGATGGCAGGGGTTCCCAGCCTGGGAAGGGGATGGTACCACTTCTGGCATCACAGCCATCCCTATGGTGGGCCAGGGAGGTTGCTCCCCCAAGGGGCTCCACTGTGGAAGCTGAGGCCACCAGTGACTGTAGCAGCACCATCTATTGGATGAAGGACAGAGTGCAGAAAGGAAAAACTGGTGTAGGAAAACCCACAATGTCATCTATATGATGGTTGCTGGCACTTTCAGAACCCATTCCATGAGGGCCACCATTGGAGGATGGCAAAGGATTGTGGACGACAGGACTGGAAGGTAACCAGGGTAAATCTGACCTGATGTCCAGGAGGACTGGAACTGGAGGATAAGAAGCTTGTTAAAAAGAGAGAAATAAAGATTTTACTTTATGTTGTTATCAGGAGAAGAGGTTCCACTTTGTAGGGGACTGGGAGACTTCTGGGACAGGAGGCTCTTCAAGGGTGATGGGCTCCACTTGACAAGAGAAGGGGTCAGTACACTGGGGCAGAAGTTTGATGTCTATATTAGATGTCTAAACTGACTGCGGAAGAGACTGGGACTAGGGTAACCACAATGATGGGTGAGAGGAAGGGGAACCTAGCCAGTACTCCCCCACATCTGGGGACTTGTAGCAGCACAATGGATAAAAATAGAGCTGGGTCCAAACTGGGGTGGGTGAAGGGGCAACAGTAAGGGGAAATGAAAAATGTGTAGGCACCAAGAAAAAACAAGAAACTAAGAGAACCAACAAGGGAAAAAGTTAGGCAAATAGCAAAAAGGGTACAGGAGGTAGATGGAAGGGGGTCTGCCTTAATGCCAGGAGCATGGGTAATAAAATCAATAAGCACTAAACAATGATGGCAGACACTGAGATGGACCATGTGGCCATCACAGAAACGTGGGTCTCAGAAAATAATGACTAGACCTGACAATCCTTGGGCACTCAATGTTCAGGAGGGACAGAGGAAAGGGTAGGGGGGGGATTAGCCCTTTATGTCAGGGATGGCACACAATTTGTGAAAGATGGGTGCATCATGGGGAGTAATAGGTAAACATAGAAACATAGAATTTGACAGCAGATAAGGACCACTTGGCCCACCCAGTCTGCCCATTTCCCTACCTAATGGATAAGCTGCAGATCCTAGTTAACCAGCAGCCTACTTCTTCCTACCCCCACCCCCTAGAACTGCCTTATGACTGTCCCAGGCATGCTTGAATTCCACCAGTTTTTGACTCCATAACCTCCTCCGGAAGGCTGTTCCGTGCATCCACAACCCTCTCTGTGAAAAAATACTCCTTAAATTACCTCTGAGCTGCCCCCATCTTCAAATTGTGCCCCTTGTTCTTGCACACTCTTTTTTGAAAGATGCTACCTCTCGGACTTTGTTGATTCCTTTGAGGTACTTGAAAGTTTCTATCATGTCCCCTCTCTCCCTCCTTTCCTCGAGGCTATACATATTAAGCTCCTTAAGTCTCTCTTCATATGTCTTCTGGTGCAGACCCTGCACCATTTTAGTTGCCATCCTCTGGACAGCTTCCATCCTGTCTATGTCTTTGCGGAGATTGGGTCTCCAGAACTGCACACAGTACTCCAGATGTGGTCTCACCAGCTGTCTGTACAGAGGGATAATAACTTCCTGTTTTCTACTGGTGATGCCTCTCCCTATGCATCCCAGTAGCCCCCCACCCTCCTTGCTGCCCTCTCACATTGCTTGCCCACCTTTAGGTCATCTGATATGACTACCCCTGGTCCCTTTCCATTTTGTTGTTCTTAGTATCTCACCCCCATTGTGTACTCTTCCCTGGGTTTTGTTTCCAGGTGTATTACCTTGCACTTCTTAGCACTGAATCTAAGCTGCCATACATTTGACCATTTCTCTAACCTTGCCAAGTCCCTTCTCATCCTTCCACCCCACCTTGTACATCAACTCTGTTGCAGATCTTTGTGTCATCTGCAAAGAGACATACCTTTTCCTTCCAGTCCCTCTGCAATGTCGCTTATAAAGACATTGAAGAGGACCGGTCCTAATATTGAACCCTGCGGTGCCCCCCTTTCTTCAGAGTGGATTCAATTTACTATTTTATTTTTTTTTTTTATTTATTGTAGAGATCAGATTTACAACCTTTGAGTCAAAGACTCGTTTACAAAGGTACCTCGTCAAAAAAGGGGGGGAGACAACAAAAGTGTGAGGTTAGGACAGGGAAAATGACGGAACAGGTTAGTTACATAAAAAAATATACACTTGGAGAGAGCAGACAGCGAGGCTTCACTGGATTCAACTTGTGGAAGGTACCGACATTGGTACGACAACAGGAGACTCAATTTGACAACAAGTTACAAATTAGTAGGTACCAACATTGGTAAAGCAATAGTAGATACATTATTCATAATTAGCATGTCCAAGCTGATATGTAGATATGTAAGACCGATGGGCGAGGGGGTTGAAAGGTTAGTAGAGACCGGCATTAGAGGCCGTAGGGCTCTACAAGATGGAAGAATTTTTCAGGAAAAAAGGTGCTCAGGGACAAGGGGGCATGATAAGAAGCTGGAGGGGGGTAGATGGGCTGGCAGTATAGCCTAGAGGTTACAGTAATAAGCTGTGAATGAGCTTGGTACATACAAGCATATGAACATACAAAACTGCCAGCAGATACAGGCCATATGGTCTATCAAGTCTGCTCTATTGTGCAGCTAGCAACCTATTACATTGCAGCTACCTCTCCTGCCACACTCCCCCTCATGGTGACCCTCCCCCTCATTTTATCTCATCCCCTTTTAAAGCTTCCCACTATCTTACAGGACGCCACCTCCTCAGGCAGCGCATTCCACTTAGACACCATCCTGTCTGTGAAGTAGTGCCTCCTCATTTCTCTCTTGAATCTCCTTCCCTCCAGTCTTAGTTCATGTCCCCTCATGTCCCTCCTCCCAACTTAAAATTCCCCTCCGTACCAGCTTTGTTTATACCCATCATGTATTTAAAGGTCTCAATCATATCCCCCTTATCCCTCCTGTCCTCCAAAGAGTAGATATTCAGCTCCCTCAGCCTCCCCTCGTAGGGCTTGTTTTCCAATCCCTGGATCATCTTTGTTGCCTACACTGGACCCCCTCAAGTAATCTAATATCCTTACTCAAATATGGGTACTAGTACTGCATGCAGTACTCCAGGTGCAGTCTCACCAACAACCTATACAGGGGCAGGATCACTTCCCCCCCCGAATGTGATACCCCTAGCAATACACCCCAGCATTATGTTGGCCTTATCTGCTGGTTTTCTGCAGTGTGTTGAGTGGTTCATTTGCCCTGTTATCATCACCCCAAGATCTTTCTCCTCCTTTGTAGTGGCTGTCTGCTCCCCCCCCAACTGATAACTCCTCCCTGGGTTCTTTGCTCCGAAGTTCATGACCCTGCACTTCTTAGCATTGAACCCCAGCTGCCATGCATCTGACCATTTCTTGAGTTTAGCCAGATCATCCTGCAGCCCTTGCCACCCTTCTGTGCCATCCACCACTGCACCAATCTTAGTGTCATCTGCAAAATGACTAATCTTGTTCTTAATGCCATGTGAGATGTTGCCGATGAATATGCCAAACAACATCTGGCCCAGTACCGAGCCCTGTGGTACTCCACTTGTAACAGCCCTTGGTGATGAGAGCCCCCCTCAACAACTACCCTCCGTCGTCTCCCCTGCAGCCAATTCCTGATCCAGTTCACCATCTTTATCCCTGCTCCTTGGTATCCTACCTTACTAACCAGCCTCCCATGTGGCACCGAATCAAATGCCTTGCTCTAATCAAGATACAGGACATCTACTGTGTGGCCCTTGTCCATTTCCCTAGTTACCCAGTCATAATAGTCAACCAGATTTGTCTGGCAGGATCTGCCTGAGACAAATCCATGCTGCTTTCCATCCTGGAGTCCATTACTTTCCAGAAACATTACCAACCTCTCCTCCTAGACTGACTCCATTAACTTTCCCACAACAGATGTAAGTATTACCAGTCTATAGTTGCCTGACTCATCCTTGAGTCTGCTTTTGTGGAGGGGCACCATGTGAGCCATCCTCCAATTGAGTGGTATGGCTCCTGTTTCCAGAGAGGTATTGAACAAATCTGCTAGCGGCTGTGCCAGGACCTCCGCCAATTCCTTCAGTACCCGGGGATGTATGCCATTTTGTCCTGGTGCCTTATTCACCCTCGGTGCCCTTAACCCTTCTAGCACCCTGTCCGCTGTGATTACCCCATCTGTCACCCAACCCTCCCTAAGCCATGGGGCAGTGACCTATCCTTCTCATTAGTAAATACAGAGCAGAAGTATTCATTCAGGGATTCCACCTGCTCAGCTCTGTTTTCTGCCCCCCCATCCTTCCTGATCATTGCTATCTGATCTTTGTAGATCCTCCTCTCCCTTGTGTATTTGAAGAAGTCCTTCTTTCCTTCCATGATGCCCTGTACCAGCTTGAGTTCTTTGGAAGCCTTGGCTGCCCTGACTATTCTGGTCACCTCCCTTGATTTCTTCAGGTACTCCTCTCTATCATCCTCCTGCCTGCTTCTCTTGAATCTCCTGAAGACTGCCCTTTTTTCTCTCGCCTTATCCAACATCCAGCAGAGCTGGGTTTGATTCCCACAACCTCCACTTGCATACTGTGTGACTCTGAGCAAGTCACTTAACCACCCCAGTATTCCCAGGTCACCCTTAAAAACAGGCACTTGTGCCTAGTGGGCCTTATCCAGATACCAAAAGAATAAAATAAAAGGTTCAGGAGAGATGTGATGAAGTACTTCTTAACAGAAAGAGTGGTGGATTCCTGAAACAGTCTTCCAACAGAAGTGGTGGGGGTGATAACAATGATGGGTCAAGAATGCGTGGGATAGGTGTAAGGGAATCTTAGGGAAAGGGGGTGGGTGAATGGGCTGGAGATCAAGTAGGATCTGCGGTGATACTATAGGCAGGAAACATGGGCAGACAAGGTGGGCCAAGCAGTTTTTATCTGCTGGCAGATTCCATGATTCTATGTTTCAACTCGTGGTTGCCTCAGGCAAAATGTTACTCTTGGGGGTGATCTGTAGACCACCATGGCAAGGGGAAGAGAGGGACAGAGAGCTTGGTGAAGAATTAGAAGTGGGGGTGGCAAAGGGGGATGCAGTGGTAGTGGGTGATCTGAACCTGCCAGACATCAAGTGGGAAGTCCCAGTGGCCAGGAGCACCACAAGTCAGGCTTTGCTGGACACATTCCAGGACTGTCTGCTGGTACAGCTAGTTAAGGAACCCACCAGGCAGGTGATCATTCTTAATGTGGTGCTCACCAACTCAGAGTTGGAGGGAGCTCTGAGAGTACTGGAGCCAGTAGGGAACAGTGACCACAACTCCATTCGGTTCAAACTGGCCCTTGGGACCAGAAAACCCCAATTGAGAGCTGAGGTCCTTGATTTCAGAAGGGCCAACTTTAACAGGTTGAGGGAATTGGTCAGGGACAAGTTAGTCGGGGTAGACAGCATAGGAGGTTGTGGAAGAGAGACAGGGATAATAAAGGGAGCCATTTTCGAGGCATATAAGTTATGCATGAAAATGATCACCAAAAGGAATAAGTTCAAGAGACCATTATGGTTCTCAACAAGGGTCAGGGAGCCAGTGAGGGTCACAAAAAATACCTTATCCAAGTGCAGAGAGAAGCATAGGGAGAAAGAACAGAGAGAATACTTACTGAGAAATAAAGAGGCAAAGAGAATAGTTAGGGAGGCAAAAGCAGACACAGAGCTGCTGATTGCAGAGGTGGTCAATGTCAGAGAAATACATTTTTCTGGTATATCAGGGAAAAAAGAAAGGAGGGGAAATCATTAAGCTATCTGGGGGGTGGGGGAGTGTGATAAAGGAGGATCTACTTTTGCTCTGCTTTTACCAAGGAGGGCAATGGGTTCTTGCCAGAGAGTGACATCAAAGCAGCCACAAAGGGGGTCCTGGAGATGAGGCAGCCAGTATTTACAAGCAAAAGGGTCTGGAAAGGGCTGGCAGTCCTGAAGATAAATAAGGCCCCAGGACTGGATGGGATGCTTCTGAGGGTACTCAGAGAACTAGCAGCAGATCTGGAAGAACTTCTGATAGGACTGTTCAATAACTCACTAAAGAAGGGAGTAGTTCTGAAGGACTGGAAGGTGGTAGTTGTAGTTCCACTCCATAAGGGGGACAAGGAACAAGTAGGGAACACAGAATTGTCAGTCTTACCTCTGTTGTGGGAAAGCTGATGGAGTCACTGGTCAAAGAGGATGGACAGCAATGACCTCCAGGATAGTAAATAGCATAGGTTCATGGCAGTAAGATTCTGTCAGACTAACCTGGTAGTTTTCTTTGAGTGGGTGATGAGGGAATTGGATAGAGGCCACACTGTAGATTTACTCTACTTTGATTTCTGCAAATCTTTTGACTTGGTGCCCCACAGACTCTTGCTGAAGACGATGGAGGATCTGGGTGAGACTAGGGTCATAATAAGATGGGTAGGTAACTGGCTAAAGGGGAGGCAGCAGAGGGATGTGGTTAATAGGGTCAAATCAGAAGAGAGAAGGTTATGTGCAGGGTACCACAGAGATCTGTCCTGGGCCCAGTCCTCTTCAATATGTTCATCGGTGACATTGGAGAAGGGATCCGTGGCAAGACATGCCTCTTTGCAGATGACACTAAGCTCTGTGGGAGAGTGGACAGCAATGAGGAGATCAGGGAAATGCAGAGTGGCCTGCAAAGGCTAGAGAGGTGGTCTAAGGTTTGGCAGTTGAAATTCAAAACCAAAAAGTGCAAGATAATGCACCTACGAAACAAAAACCCCAGGACAGAGTACTGGATGGGTGGGGTAAAACTTAGCAATATGGCTGAGGAACAGGACTTGGAGTTATCATCAGTGATACCCTCAAATCATCAGGTCAGTACAACAAGGCCTATTATAAGGCAAATAGGATGCTGGAGTGTATCAGGAGGAGTACTGACAGCAGCAGAAGAAAAGAGGTATCACTACCCCTTTACAGATCTTTGGTGAGGCCACACCTGGAGCACTGTGCCCTGTTCTGGAGTCCCCACCTCAGGAAAGATAAGAACAAGCTGGGGATGGTGCAGCATAGGGTGACAAACATGATTCAGGGTCAACAGGGCAGGTCTTAAAATTCTTCACTCCCATGATTCCCTTTTGTTAGGAGATGATTCCACATTAGACCATTTACCTGGTCCACTAAAAGCATGGACCCTGGCTGCCATATTGGAAGCTGAAAGGGCTATCCTAATGAGATGGAAACAACCTACCGCCTCCTCGGTCCCTGTCTGCTGAGCTGCCTTGGCTAGGTAACTGATTTTTGAGAGACTCACAGCAATAGGGAAGAGGTGTCTCCCAAGATATTACAAAAAATGGGATGCATATTTGCATTCACACATCTGTACGGTCCCGCACCCATCTCCAGTCAACGCCCAATGTGGTGCCTCCCCCCTCCTCTACCACTTATATTACCTTGGCTTCAATTGGAGTTCGATGAATTTACCTTACTGTTGGAACAACTGAATATTCACGTCTGTGCAGTCACAGAGACTTGGTGGCATGATAATGACCCCGGGACAAAAACATTCCAGATTTTACTCTGTTTCATAAAGACAGAAGCATTAGTAAGGGGGTGTGGCATTGTACCTATCAAGTATCATCAATGCAGAGAATATCGAACTTATTCCGTGGCCAAATATTGAGGCATTATGGGTTAAAATGTTCCCTGTCTCAGCACCGTGTGTCAATATGGGAGTAGTTTACAGGCCCCCAGCAATTACACATGATGATGATCTTTATCTCTTAGACTTTGTGGAGAAGATATCTTCCACTAAAAACACCCTGCTAGTAGGTGACTTTAATCTCCCTGGCATAAATTGGAAAACTATACATACTTCATCTCCTTTAGAAAATAATGATCTGCAATTATTTCTGCTGTCAAATATGGATCAAATAGTTAACACCAGTACCAGGGGCAATAATATCTTGGATCTAGTCTTACATACTATGGGAAATCAAATTTCTAAGCGTACAGTACTCCAACCATTAGGCTCCAGTGACCATTCAATGGTGCATTTTATTATCAGTGAGAATTTGGGACAGGATAGTGGTAACACAACAGTGTACAACTTTAAGAAAGCAAACTTTCTGGGTATGGCACATGATCTAGCATCCTGGGACTGGCAACATTCATTCTTTGAAAAATCACTTTCTGAAATCTGGCACATTTTGATTAGCCAGTTAACTTTAGCCTCTAGTAAACATATCCCAATTATTAAAACAACTGATAAAACTAATTTGAATAGGCCTTGGATGAATGAAACTGTTAAAAAACATATCAAATATAAAAACAGAGCTTATAAAAAAGCTAAGTCATGTGAAACTAAGCAGAGCTGGGAAGCCTTTAAATTCCAGTTGAAAGTGACAAAATACAGTATCAGAAAGGCAAAAAGGGATTTTGAGGTACGCTTGGCTAGAAATGTGGGGCATAACTATAAATCCTCCTATAAATATATAAATAACAAAAGGGGTGGCACTCCCATCATAGGCCCACTTAAAGATACCTCAGGAGAACTAGTATCAGATAAGACACTTATGGCTACTATGTGCAATAAGCAATTTTCATCAGTCTTTAATAATAAAACTTAAACTAGAATGAAACATAATGACCATATCCTAAGTGGATTTTTTTCAGTAGATGCTATTACTATTCAAAAACTGCTTCAAAACCTGGATCCTAACAAATCAGCAGGGCCAGATGGTTTACATCCCCACATCCTCAAAGAATTGGCTGTCCCTCTTTCTGGTCCTGTTGCTACTCTATTTAACAAATCCTTACATGAAGGACAAGTTATTGATGTCTGGAGACAAGCGACTGTAGTTCCAATTTATAAAAAGGGTTCTAGGCAGGAGGTGTCAAATTATAGACCCATCAGTTTAACATCTATATTGGGTAAAAGGTTAGAAGCAATCATAAAGGAACATCTATGTAACAAAATTGAACCTGACCCCACCCAGCACGGTTTTGTTAAGGCCAGATCATGCCAGACAAACCTGTTGAGTTTTTATAACGGAGTAAGTGGGGCATTGGACAGGGGTGAGGCAGTGGATGTCATATGCCTGGATTTTTCCAAGGCATTTGATAAGGTTCCTCATGGTCAGCTTATAGAGGACATGATTAGTCTTGGAATAGGGGGAAATACATCGCATTGGGTGGAACCATGGCTCAAGGGCCGCACCCAGAGAGTGTACATAAAGGGCTTCTCCTCAGATTGGGATATTGCAACCAGTGGGGTCCCACAGGGCTCTGTTTTGGGTCCGTGTCTGTTTAACTTATATATTGCGTCATTAAAAACCTTGACAAATGTTTGGTTAACAAAATTTGCCGATGACACACGTTTAGGATACCCAATCAAAAATATTGGTGATATAAATACCCTCCAGTATGCCCTAAATGAGATGCAGAAGTGGGCTACCCTGAAGCAGTTGTCCTTCAATGCAGATAAATGTGTTGTAATGCATTTTGTTAAAAAAAAACACTCAGACTAAATACACTTTTGGAGGAAAAACTTTAAAAGCAGTGGATGATGAGCGTGATCTTGGTATAAGAATATCTAATGATCTCAGTTCCAAACTTCATTGCCACACTGTTATTAAGAAGGCAGCCAGTGTGTTACATTGCATAAACAAACACATCAGCAGTAAAAGTAGAGATGTGTTGCTCCCATTGTACTCATCACTAGTAAGGCCCCATTTGGAGTATTGTGCCCAATTTTGGGCTCCAGGGATAAAGGCTCATTAAATCATTAGAAAAATGCAACAGAGAGCTACTAAAAATTCAAGAAGTCATTAACTTAGATTATAATGCCAGACTTCAAAATCTAGGCTGTACTCATTGGAGTATCTGCAGAATGAGGGCGACTTATGTCTGGTATTTAAGGCATTATATGATGATCACCTTTGGGAAGTATTAGGGCTCGAATTGAGGGATACAATTCATATAACTAGGGCACATCCACTACAATTGAAAGTTGAACAGTGCAAAACCAAAAAAAGAAGTAGCTGGTTCACTGTAAGAGTCTGTAAAATTTGGAATAGTCTTCCTATGGAAATAGTATCGTGTGAAAATATGACTACTTTTAAAAAAACCTTGGATACCTATCTGCAACACAGATGCATAGTGGGATATAATTAATACTTGCGAGCATTATGGACCATGGTCTACTGGCTCTGTATAACCTATGATACCTATGATACCTATGATACTTGTACTGTACCTGCCCTCTCTCTTCTTCACTTATCCCTATATGGCTGCTGTAAGCATTATCGTGTCTATTGCTAGACACATAGAAGACAATTGTTAAATGCATAAAATTGTTCTATCTTAGCATACTGTTGTCAGCTATACCGGAACTTACTATCCATGGTTGTATTTTGACATGGAATGATAACTAGTTGTCAGATACACAGATTATCTATGACTGCTGTTTATTAGCCTGTGATGGAATATTTCGCTAATCGCATCTCCTCTGACAGTCATAGTACCAGTGGTTGGATTTATATGTATGTTTGATACTCTGCTGTCTCCTTTTCCTGGCTGTATTAAAAGAAAGGAAAAAATCAATAAAATCTTATATGATAAAAAAACAGGGCAGGTCTTACGAGGAGCACCTCAAGGCACTGAAAATGTACTCACTGGGAACCAGAAGGGAGAGGGGAGATATGAATGAGACCTTCAAATTCCTGAATGGAATAAACAAGGTGAACTGTGGGGAATTCTTTAGCACGAGTACCAGTTCGAAGTCATGAGGGCATGAGTGGAAACTGACAGGAGGGAGGTTCAGGAGGGATATGAGGAAATAATATTTTAGTTTGGGGTGTGGAACCATGGAACAGTCTATCAGCCAAGCTGATGGGTGCTAAGACTGTTAATGGCTTCAAGCACAGCTGGGACAGAGTTAAGGTATAGTGATTACTAGGGGCGACAGAAACTGGGAGGGGAATGGAGGGTGGATGGGGTGGGCTAGGACCTTCAATGAGCATTAGATCCTGGGGTGAAATAGGGAACCACGGGCAGACTGGATGAACCATTGATCTTTTTCAGCCATCATTGTCTGTGTTTCTATGCTTCTATTTTACTATGAGGTGACTTCTAGTACCTCCCTCTCACCATCAGGTTATGGTCTGACGCATCTTGTGATGCAGTTTAAACTTAAGTCTACAGTTTCAGTAAACAGAAAAATTATGTTCTTTCTTAAAAAAAAAAATCCACTTTGCAGTGACGCAAACCATTTGTTGCAAATGGGACCAGGACTATTATCAGTTTGATGTTTGCAGCAGTCTTCTAAATAGCAATGAATAGAAGCCAGTGTTTTCTTGAATTCTTGAATGACAGCCTGCTTTTTCATGATAATAACACCACAACTCTGTAAAGCTGAGGAGGCTGTTATTTGTTATTCTTAAAACCTCCATCACTAAAGCAACTTGCCTTGTAACAATAACGGGTTTCTTTTTGCTGAGAGGATTTGGGAGTTTTGAGGACACAAAATGTAGACACACCTACACCAAAGGTTTTATTAAATGGGGGCTAACAGTTTCTTGGCACTGGGTTTGGGACTGGTTTCTTATTTTCTATCAGGAAACTGGAAATAAATTCTCACTTGTCCAGTTGGCATATTTGACAGATCACAGATAATGGGGCCAGAACTCTTATGACTACAAGAAACATTTGTTATCTGTGACTCTCCATACATTGCTCCTGGGTGGCCAGTTATCAGTAAGGGCCTCTCCCATTTAATTTTTTCCATAGAGCCCTTTTTTCCCTGGTAGAGTTTGTCAGGGATAAACCCTATTCCCATGGATATACCATGATCAGACCCATTATCCCCATCCTCCCCCAGTCCCTACCCTCTTGAGTGACTCCCATGATTCTCTCCTCCATGGCAGAGGCTCCGGGGGAAGACCATGCTCCCCCATGAGGCAGTTTACCTTGTGGACTAGAATTCACTATTGGCTGGAAGTAAGACCCAAGGGAGTTCTCGGAGCTCAGGTCAAAATATAGATGATCAATGTTATTTTTTAACCATTTTTTTCCCTGGTTCTTCCTTCCACCCCTGCTGTGGACGTAGCCCACTGAGTGGCTTCAGCTGCACACAGTGGTGTCTTGGGAAGGGAGAAATCTTCCTTGGCCCACCGCTGGAGTCACTGTGACATCGTAGCCCAACACCATCCCTCCCAAACAGCTGCACACTGCTGAGTGGCAGCTAGTGCAATCTGGCCTGCCTCTCAATGCAGCATCCCAAGCTCACTCCCAAACTTGGGTCACTAGCATGGCAGTGTGTTGCATTGCTGCTGGGCTATTGGGGGGCTCTCATCCCCCGCTTATTAACTATATTACAGTACTATTGGTGCCATCATAATGACATTGCTAGGACCTTCTAATTTATTTATTTCATTTAAAATATTTAGCTAGGCTGAGCACCTTAAGAAGTAACATAACTTGAATATGAGGAATAAGACAGGACATAGTAGGAATTTTGCCAAATTAACATACCAACCAGTGTGCTGACAGTCCAAAGTGAACCCAGAGGCTTCAAATATCAGGCAGTATACTTTAATAAGCCCAAATTCCCAGCTGAGAATGTTTTATTCCACTTATAAATTGTTTTTAATAATAGATATATCAGAAATCTTTTAAGGGCATTTTCAGTCAGTGCTTAGGTTTTGCACGCAAGCAGTAATACCCGACAGGGTGGGCAGTACTGGGCAATACCAGACCACCCAGGGGCATAATGAGGTTTGACGCTGCAGGCAGAGGGCCTTATAGCCCTAGGTAGGTCCTGTATTGCCCATACCGCCCACCATGGAGGGAATTATTGGGTTTAGAAAATGGGCTTCCAGTAACATTTTCATATGGAATTTAATAAAATAAAAAAAAAATTAAAAAATACTGGAAAAATGAAGTTTAAATCTTTTTATTGTAAAGTAGTCCCTCTGTTCTTGTGGTGTTCCATCTCTTGTTGCCTCCCCAGAGCCATTCTCTTCTTTTGCTTCCCCCTTCACTCCATCACCTCCAGTACTGTTTCTCCCCCGTTTCCTGTGTTTTTTGTTTTGGCAGTGCAGTTTCAGGACTCAGAAAAGCTGCTGTCTCAGTTCAGTTTTATTTTATTTATTTGGGTGCTGGACACCAAAATGGATTTGTAAGCAGTCAGGTAAGGCTAGGGGGGTGTTAGGGTGTATTAGTAGGGGTATCACAAGTCGTAAGAGGGAGGTAATAATCCCTCTGTACAAGACATTGGTTAGGCCCCATCTGGAGTACTGCGTGCAGTATTGGAGGCCACACCTTCACAAGGACATTAACCAAATTGAGGCAGTCCAGAGAAGGGCAACCAAAATGGTGCAGGGACTGCATCAGAAGACATATGAGGACAGATTAACGGAGCTCAATATGTATACCCTTGAGCAAAGGAGGGAGAGAGTGATATGATCAGACATTTAAACACCTTAAGGGCATAAACAAGGTGAAAGAGTCTAACATGTTTAAATATAAGAAAAATAGCAGGACAAGAGGACACAGCATGAGATTAGAGGAGGCCGATTAAGGGGAATGTGAGAAATTCTTTTTCACAGAAAGGTGGTAGATGCATGGAATGGCTTACCACAAGAAGTGGTGGCTATGAATACAGTGCAGGGCTTCAAACAGGCATGGGATAGGCATAAGGGAGCAATACAAATGACTATGAATAGATAGGTCACTGACAGAGCAAAGGCCGATGGCACATTTATAAGGTAGAAAAAGAAATGGGAAGACTGGATGGGCCTTGCGGTCCTTATCTGCCGTCAACTTCTATGTTTCTATGTTTCTATGTTTCAGGTGCATGACCGTCTTACATTGTACCAGGCAGTTGAAGAGCCGTGACTGCGAGGAGAGACAGCAGCGCTTTAAATGTTTTTTTTTGTTTAAGTCTTCAGCTCAGATATTCCTTTTTATTTGGATGCAGTAACTTGCCAGGAGACATCTCAATTGCTGGTAGGTCGTTTCCTGGTTTGGCATGTTTGGATGATGGGTGGCAGAGGGGAATGTGTCTTTGTGAGTCGCGGGAGAGAGACCCAGAGCGGTAAGTAAAAATAAACTTAAAATATGGACAAAAAAGACTGTTAAGTTGCTACAGTTGGGAAGGAGGATGAGACAGTATTGAAGTGGGTAATAGGACAATCTGCTGCCAGTGGGAAACATTTGAAGCAGCGTTATCTTCAGGCGGAAGCAGGCAGCCAGCTACAGTTGCAAGGAGTGAGATTGTGGTTGACTCTTTGTCATGGGCAGTAAAGGTATAAAGAATTACATGGGACAAGAGTGAACTTTAAAAAAAAAAACAGGGAAAATAGGCAGATTGCTTTGTTTTGGGCAGTGGTGTCTGGGCTAAGTAGTACATACTGTGCGATTGTACTGTAACTGAATGAGCATTTGGGGGGACACTGTTTCTCGCTAAGCGAGAGAAAAAAATGGTGGCAATTTTAAAATGAAAGAAGGTGCTTTAGCCAATGACAGAGGAGGCTAGGCACCTTGGTACTTCACTGGGTTGGCATGGCTGGGACTTTTAACTTACAGGGCGCTCTGTAAGTTAATATACCCCTGCCAGTCAATCAGATGTCTTACATTCTTAAGCACATTTTCTAAAGTAGTGTTGATGTGTCTTTAAGAGGGCTTTTTGTTTGACAACATCACTCAGACTCAGTTTGAGACATGATTTTGATTTAAGACACATGTTCAGTGAGTGTTGGATGGTTTCATTAGACATTAATTGTTTAGTTTTGGCTGTTTTTGTATTTTCTTTTTTTCTGTTTAAATCTGGGGGTTGATTCTTGTGTTCCTTGATGTCAGAAAGTTGTGTTTCTGAGTATAAATGTTGATCTCTGCTTTTACTGGGTGGTTTTAGCTACCTTCCTTTCTTTGGTTCTGTGGTTGATGCGTATACAAATGTGGGGGGGGGTCAGGGTGATTCAGTGGTGAGTTTTAGTTGGTGTTTGATTTGCATAATGTTATTTTATTTTGGTTTTAGTTGTTTCAGTTGTGTTTTTGGCATGTAGTTTTGCAATGTTTCACATTGTGGGTGATTTAGTCTTTGGTGGTGGTGGTTGATATTCAGATAAGTTTTCCATTTCTGGCTCTTGTGGCTCTGTTTCTGGAGGGTATCGGCTAATTTAGATCATGAAACAAGTTTTCAAAATATTTGTTTGAAGTGCTTTGCTTGTCCTTTGCAGGCTGTCTTTTTCATTGTGTGGTAGTGCAGGTGCTGGTGGCGGTGGTGGTGGTGGTGGGGAGTTCCTTTGGGTGTTGCCATGTGGTTGTGTCTCATAGCCTTTGATCTTGAATGATTCCATAGAAAATAGAATACTTATTTATTTATTTATTGAAATGTTTCACCAGAAGGGCACACTGAACAACAGGTTGCTCATCTCACGGTGCGACCTGGGGGCAGGGGTTACATAGGGTTGTGAAGGATGATCAGTTATAATAGTATGTGGCTAGTACAAACAATACAACACTGTAAGATTGTGCAACAGTTGGATCACAAGGTATTGTACAATAAACAGTAGAGGAACATTGGGTAAATTACAATACATGTCCAAAATCATACAAAAGAGCATATGAATGTACAAAAGCTATAGAACCATTTATAATGCATGAGTGTACCAGGAGCAGGCTTGAGGTAGTACGCAAGTGCTGTTGGAGTAAAAAGGATGGGGTTAGGTTGTGCACACTGGTGACCCAGAAGGGCAGGTGGAGAAGGGAGGGGGGGAGGGAAGAGGCAAGAACTGAATATGAGGAGAAGGGGTAGCCATTTCCTGATTTCCCCCTTCAGGATATTGAGAACCTTGCCAAGGGGGTCATGGTAGGAAGGCAGAAACAGGGGACAGGTATTAACGTGGGTTAAAGTAGGAACAGCTGAGGGAAAGGTAATTGTGTAGGGCAGAGGTAAAGGAGTAGTTGGAGGAGGACTGTCATATTTCAGGGGGGAGGGAAATCCAGATTTTAGGGAAACAATGGGCGAAACCAGTCTGACCAATGAGGGTGGAGCGGTGAGGGACCGTCAAGGTGCGGGCGTCATTTGATCTGAGAGAGTGGGTGGGGGGAGGTGGAGTGGACAGAGAGGATGAGAGATAGGTGGGGAGCCCCCAAACCAGAATTTGGAGGTTAGTTTGGCACAGTGAGAGATGCGTCTGTGAGATAGTGGAAGGAAGGTTAGAGAGCGATAGAGTTCACAGTGGTGGAAGCAGGAAGGAGAGTCGATAGCAAAGCGGCAGAAGGAGTTAAAGAGAGTGTCCAACTTGGTCAGTGAAGATTTGGGAGCAGCACCATAGACTACGTTGCAGTAGTCAAAGATGGGGAGTATCATCTTCTGGACAATTTCACGCCTCGCAGTCAGCGGGATGCAACTATGATTCCTGTACAGAGTACCAAGCTTGGGGCACAGTTTTTTCAGGATAGCATCGATATGCACAGAGAAGTTAAGGTGCTGGTCCAGCCAAACTCCCAGATATCGAAATGAGGTGGTGTCCTCCAAAATGGTCGCATCAAGGGTGTGGAAAGTGGGTAGGGCCGGGAGCCTAGATAGTCTCTGCCTGGTGCCAAAGATCATTGAGACTGTCTTCTTGGCATTTAGAAAAAGCTGGTGAGAAGCAAACCACAGCTGAACTTGGTTGAAGTCATGCTGTAAGCTGGTTTGCACAGCAGCAGGGTTTTTGCCGGAACTGTACAAAACAGTATCATCAGCGTACATGTGGATAGAAGAGGATGAACAGGCTGTGGGAAGATCATTAAGGAAAATGGAGAAGAGTAGGGGACCAAGCACTGAGCCCTGAGGGACACCAGTATTGATGGGGAGTGGAGGGGAGATGGAATCAAGGATTCTCACTGACTGGGTCCTGCCAATGAGGTAGGATTTAAACCAGTTGGTGGCTGATGGAGCAAGGTCAGCTGAGAAGAGTGAATCAAGAAGCAGGGGATGGGAAACAGTGTTGAAAGCTTTGCTAGGTCAACAAAGATGGCCGAGGTAATCAGGCCATCATCCATCCCTGAAAGGATGGAGTCAGTTAGCCTGAGGAGGGAGGTGGTTGTTGAGTGGTTCTTCCGAAAACCAGATTGGGAGGGGGTTGAAGAAGGAGGAATCAGAGAGGAATGGTGATAGTTGAGAGAGAGCTAAATGTTCTTGAAGTTTGGCAAGGGTAGGAAGAGGGAAATGGGGCGATAGTTGCCAGGAGTGGATGTGTCACCACCCTTGGGGAGAGGAAGGACTACAGCATGTTTCCAGGATGAGGGTACTTGGGCAGAAATAAAGGGCAGGTTAAGGATTAAGGAGATAGGATAAGCAATTGCAGGAGCAGAAAGGTAGAGAAGTTTAGGATCAAGCTCATCTGGTGAGGAGCTTTTAGAGGGGTTGATGGATAGGAGAGCATTAAGAGCTTTGTCAGGGGAGATAGTAGAAAAGGAAAATAGGGAAGGGGTAGGCACTGGCTGAGGCGAAGGGCTGAAGTTAGTAGGTGGCAATGGGGACAGAGAATTTAGAAGAGACGTGGTGCACGAGGTGTAGTAGGCATTAATTTCATTGGCCACAGAGCCAGGGTCAGAAACTAGGGAGTTATTTATTTTTAGAACTGGAGGTGGAGGGTGAGGGGAGAGAACAGAGCATGAACTACCCTCCAGAAGTTAGATGGCGAGTTAGTGTTAGTCAGGAATGAGGAGTTGAAATAATCAGACTTAGCCAGTCTAGTAACTTTAGTACATGAATTGCATAGCATTCTGTACTTGGCGTAGTCATTTGGATGTTTAGTAGATTTGTGTTTTCTCCAGGCCCGATCATGCTCCCTGAAGCAGGCCAGTAGTTCTGGGGTGATCCAGGGGAGGTGCAGCCCACAGACTCTGGTCTGTCTGAAAGGAGCAAAGACATTTCAGGTGGCAATTAATTTATCCTTAAAATAGTCAAGAGCTTGGTCAACAGAAATGGCAGTGGAGAGGGGGGCCCAGTCGGTGGAAGCGAGTGCAGAGATGATTGGGGTAAGGTCTAAGGATTTAAAGGACCAGAGCTGTATAATTTTAGAGGGAGGTTTGGGGCAATGAACCTTAAGTACAATGAAAATGGGGTTGTGGTCACTAAGGGCATCGGGGACGAGACCAGATTTAATGATGCAGTGTGGGTGGGTTATGAGTGCCCAGTGAAGCAGGGTGTGATTTTGTGTTTTGGGATTAGGGCATGTGGACTCAAGTATAAATTAAGTGAGGTTTAGAGCAGCGACATCATTGCGTAGCTTGTTTAACTTGGGAGACAACCAATTTAGATTCACGTCACCCATTATGAAAAGTTCACCAGATTGTGAGAGGGAGGTGATATTTGCAAAGAGTTCAGTTATGATTGAGGGTTGAATGCTTGGTTGTCAATAGATGCCAGCCACAAAGATTGGGATTGACAAAGGAAGGGTAATTCAGGTGATGAGGGCTTCATAGGTAGCTGGGATGGATGTAGATAGGGTGGTAGTAAACTGCAGTGAGGACAGACTATACATGGCCCTCCCCCTCCGTGGCGCGATTGATCTTGTCTGGAGATGGAATACCCAGGGATAGCAATGGCACTGTCAGGAGTGCTTTTGTTGATCCATGTCTCGGTAATAATTAGGATGTCAGGGGTGTGTGAAATCATAAGAGTTTGTAAGAGGTTGATTTTAGATAGCAGGCTGCAGATGTTCAGGTGGAGGAGCTTCAACCCATTAGGGAGGGTTGTAGTGGGAGTGGGGTTTAGAGACATGTTATTTGGGTAAGGAGCCGGGGTGAGAGAAGAAACAGGGCCAGGGTTTGGGTGGATGTTCCCTGATGAAAGAAGGAGGAGGGCAAAGATGAAATAGTGAAATTTAGAACTTTTGTAATTGGAGAAGGAAATACGTGAGGGACGAGAAGAGGGGTGGAAAGAAGGAGATAAGGAAACGAAGAGAGGCAAAGTGACTAGGAAGGAAAAACAAAGATGCTGGAGGGTAGTAGGGAAAGTGGGGTCTGCTTACAATAGGAGCTGTAGGGGTGATTGACAGAATGAAGGAGGTATCTGGAAGGGAATGGGAGAGAGAAGTGGCAATAGGTGTAGAGGGGGAGACTGCGATAAGGGTAAGAACCAGGAAGGGTGTGAATAGCGGGGAGATGAAAACCATTCTGGGTAGGATAGTAGGGGCTTTGTACAGGTTTACAGATTCAGATCACACCACTGAATGTTAGGACGTTGATAATTTGCTTTAGGTATGAATGACCCAGGACTAGGAGTAATAGGGGAGAGTAGTGGGTAGAGGATTGCAACCTACTTGTGTTGTTGCCCTCTAGTGGCTTTACAGTATAATTTTCAAATGGGAAAGTAGACAAAGAAAAATCAACAAATCACTGACAGGCTAGTGCAGGTTACGCAATGCTGCTCTGCACTGAACAGTGTTTCTCTGCAGTCTTATGCCCTAGTCCAGTGATTTCAGCACTGGCTTCAGCGTTGGGCAGGAAACCAGTGTCAGCTCTCCAGGCCATCTGGAACCTTTCAGTTCCCACTGGAAGAAAGACTCAAAAATCATCTTTCCCTTGTTCTGGGTCCAGAACCAAATGTTACCTTATGGGCCAAGGAGGAGCGTGGGCAGCAGGAACCTTCTAGACCTGTCCTAGGCAGGCGGGTTGCTTGTGGAGGGGACCGCATTAGCAGTACCAGCCCAGTGGGCTCCGATCAGCCTTATGGGCCAAGGAGGAGCGTGGGCAGCAGGTGCCTTCTCGGCCTGTCCTAGGCAGGCGGGTTGCTTGTGGAGGGGATCGCATCATCAGTACCAGCCCAGTGGGCTCCGATCAACCTTATGGGCCAAGGAGGAGCGTGGGCAGTATGTGCCTTCTTGGCCTATCCTAGGCAGGCAGGTTGCTTGTGGAGGGGACCACATCAGCAGTACCAGCCCAGTGGGCTCCAATCAGCCTTATGGGCCAAGGAGGAGCGTGGGCAGCAGGTGCCTTCTTGGTCTGTCCTAGGCAGGTGGGTTGCTTGTGGAGGGGACCATGTCAGCGGTACCAGCCCAGTGGGCTCTGATCAGTCTTATGGGCCAAGGAGAAGCGTGAGCAGCAGGCGCCTTCTCGGCCTGTCCTAGGCAGGTGGGTTGCTTGTGGAGGGGACCACGTCAGTGGTACCAGCCCAGTGGGCTCCGATCAGCCTTATGGACCAAGGAGGAGTGTGGGCAGCAGGCACCTTCTCAGCCTGTCCTAGGCATACCTAGGAACAGCAACACCTCTAGCAATAGGGAGTTATACTTCTCTAGGATGGAGTGATCAGGAAAGAAGGGCTAGGACATATTTTCTATTTTCATCCTCATCCTGGTTGGGGGGACTATAAGAAGCATGGATCGATGTTAAATCTGGTTAATCTGTTGGTGGATTAGTGACTCACTCTCTCTCTAAATATATATATATATATATATATATATATATATATATATCTACTGTATATATATATATATATATATATTCTTTGTAAAAACTCTATGTTAATGCACCAGTTAGATTTCAGCTTAACACCATAAAGGTAGGGAAATGTGGTGTTAGGATTTCTAACCCTAACTCCTTCCTCAAACAACAAAAGGATAAGACCATGCAAGCAACCACAAACAGTCATCATCAGGTAAGACAAACAACATACAACTGTTTCCACATGACACAAATGAAGTAGCACTGATGTGCTACCTTTTATTTATTTATTGAAATGTTTCATCAGGAGGGCACACTGAACTACAAGTAGCTCATCTCATGGTGCAATCTGGGATGGGTGAGGGTTACATAGGGCTAGAACAGTGAGTGATACAGAAACACAATTTACACAATAGATTAGCATACAATTGAGAGTCGAGTACAGCTTGATTATACAATGACATTTAAGTGTAAAACAAGAGCATGATTATACAATGACATTCAAGCATAAAACAAGAGGGAGGAGCAGACAGGTAGTGCATAAAATTGAGTGCAATCAGACAGGACTAGGCAGGCTGATGGCAGTGACACAATAGTACAATGAGCTACAGTCTTCCCCTAGCTTCTGCCTAAAGCACGCTATAATACAACAGAAGTGCAAGTTAATATTAAAGTTGCAAGACAAGTGCAATTAGGTTTGGGGGCTAGCTGATTTAAGCAGAAGAGTACAGTGGAGAAGGATAAAGGTGGTGGGTGAAAAGGGGGAAGGGGGATGAAATGGAGGTGGGGAGCATGCCCAGATCAGACCCCTTCAGGATGCAGTGAACCCTGCCAGGGGCAGAAGCAGGCAAAGTTAGAGGAGTGCATGCCATGAAACAGTCCCCTTCAGGGTGATGTGAACCCTGCCGGGGCAGAAACAAGGCAAAGATAGAGGTGTTGGAGAGAAGGATTAGATAGGTAAGGGGGGCAAGAGGTTGGTAGGGAGAATCCTTTGTGTATTTGTATCTGCAACTGCATAAGCATGGGCCCCTATGGGGACCATATTTATGCAGCCACACCTGTGTAAGTCATGCAGCATGCATGAGTACCTATGTCTGCAGAAGCACAGACCCCATATGGGCCTGCACATCTGCAGACAGAAGTACTGTTGCAATGTGGGTATCATGGTTTCAGCAGCAGATCTAGAAATTTGCAGTGGGGTTAGCAGTCTTGTATAGTAGTAGCCCTTTCCCTGAAAAGTAAAATGTTACCTTTGAAAGCTCATATGAGGTCAAAACAGCTACCTTTAGCTGTCCTAAGAGGATAGAAGGTGCTGAAGCAGTTGTATGTTATATGTCTTACCTGATGATGGTTGTGGTGGCTTGTGTTGTTGTGTCCTTTTGCTGCTTGGGGGTGGGGAGTTAGAGTTGTAAACCTTAACACCAAATTTCTCTACTTTTGTGGCATTAAGTTGAACACTAACTGGTGCATTAATGCAGCTTTCTTGCAAACAATGTCCTTTCTTTTTGAGACAGTGAATCATTTCCTCATTCACAAAGATATGCAGGGCCCTGTGGGCCCTGTGCCAAAGAAAGACTTTGTCTGCCTGCAGAAGTGCAGGGCAATGGAGGTCAAGGATTTGTGAGGCTGTATGACGGGTTGCAGAAGCACAGGCAGTCTGGTCCCCCTACAGGTGATTTTGCGGAGCTGCCTTGAAATCACCTTTCAGAATGGATTTGAAAAATGTCACCTACCTTGTTCATAAGGCAGTGTCCTAAAAAGGCCACGCTTAAAATTTGATGAAAGAATATTGAAAAATGACAAAGTTATGAGTAAAAGTTCAAAACGCATTGAAATACATTAGCCGGACACTTTATTTCTCATATTGCAGTTGCCGATTCCAGCAGCAAGACATCTTTTCTATCGTAGAGTGAATGTATGCCATGGGACATGTTCAGGATAGTGAGGGTGTGTCGAGGTGTGGGCTGAGGGTGCTGAGTGAGTGTGTCGGGGTGGTGGGGATGGGGGCAGATCAGCGGGGAACCATTTTCTTTTTTTACAGATGACCCTAACTGACACTGGAGATTGGGCACCCCAGTGTCAAGATACTGTTTGGCAGCACCAAGGGTGGGCATCCTGGTGTCACCACCTATATTTAAGGTGGGGGTTACTCTGGAGGGGATGGGTATAATTCAGTGGTACTGTGGGTGGGCACTTTGATCCACTTAGAAATTAATATAGATAGGTAAGTAGTAGGTAGATAGATAGATTAGATATACAGTAAGATACGATAAGATGGGATAAGATCGGATAGCTAGCTAGCTAGCTAGCTAGAGTCTCATTCTTAGTTGGGGGTGCTAGTTATAGTCATCTAAACAGCTAAGAGAGGACTGATGCACACAGATAATGCCTTACACTGGGCTTGAGGGAAACTACCAGCTCACTGTTGGCACTCAAGCTGGCAGCACGTCGCTATCTGCTACTGCAACACCTGCCATCCTCAGATGTAGAACACGTTTCCTTCACTGCTGCACAATGCTGCCTTTGGGGTTCTCAGAAAAGTTATTTCTGGACCCCTGTTTTAAATGGGTGCAGTTTAGCTAGGTTCAGGTGACAACATTGTTAGGTAGTTTTCACTTTTCTTTTAGTTAAGAAAGACAAGATCGCAGCCATCACAAACATTTTTTTTCTTATGAGTGATAATTTGTAAAAAATTTATTTATTTGTTTAATTCACTTTGTTGACCTGATAAGTACACTGGCATGAATGCCTTTTTTAGGGATGACAAGGGTGCATAAGCACAGGTAATACAGTAGAATACAACATTACACTGATGATTCCTGGTAGGACGAAACACGTGTATGTGTCTTCTGTTAACACCCTTTGCAGACTGTGTGAGAAACCTTTTGGTATCATACATTTCTGCTTAAAGTTGAACCAGCATAATATACTGTGGTGATTTGCATATACAGCCCATGGTGCTTTGCATTATTGGGGTATGTGTGATTTTGTATTTCTTTGAAACTTGGCTTCCCAGCCAGTGCCTTTGGGGTAACCTTTGCCTCAGTGCTTGCGTGCTGAGGTTCTTTGTCTTTTAGATTGTTTTTTTTCTTCTTACTGGGTTCACCACAACATAACCCAGATAGCCCATCTTAGGGTAGCTGGTTCATTCCACTGGGGTGTCACATACACGAGGCACACTGATGAGTCCTAGTAAGACAAAACATGTGTATGTGTCTTCTGATAGCATCCTTTGCATATTGTGTGAGAGACCTTTTGGTACCATGCATTTCTGCTTAAAGTTGAACCAGCATACTATACTGTGGTGATTTGCAAACACAGCCCATGGTGCTTTGTATTATGGGGGTATATGTGATTTTGTATTATTTACAATATATATTTACATTGCAAAATGTGTACAGATGTAACCAGAAAGTACAATAATTAACAGTGGTGACTGTGCACATTAGCTTGTGGTAAAGTTAAAAAGTGAAAGATAAATGCATGTGAAAGGTAAACTTATCTTTTGTTATCAGAAGGTTATCTAACACCCTACTGAACATGCTAAAAAAAACTTTAAATCCTTATGTCTGGAACTGATTATTATTTTTTCATGAAGCCTTCGAAAGGCACTACCTTGGTAAAGGCCACTTCTACCCTAAAAGTTTCAGAAACAATTCTGTATTGTCTAGGCTGTACACAAGAGCAAAACAAAACATGTATTAAGTATAGGACAAAATACTGTGATTCAATAAAATTGATGTTCTGTATCTCGAAAACCACACAAGATGCTGTTGCAAAGCTTCTCACATTTTGAGACCTTGCCAGTCAGACCACACATGACAAATTTGGGGCTATTTTGTTGAATGCCGCCAAAGTTAGCAATGTGCGAAAAATAGGGTCTAACATTCAACACCTTACTTAGCCCTACCTATACTGGTGGTACTATGCTAGTATGATATATATACATACGTATCTATATATTTTTGAGTCTATCTCTCTGTCTGTCTGTCTATCTATCTATGTTACTGAGATCCATGTGATCTATTGTTGAGTAATCAGGAAGCAGGATTGCCCTGAGCCGATTTTATAAAAAATATATAAAACATAGCCTGGTGGTGGTGGCAGTACTAGTGTATTGCATTACCATATGGAGGCCTGGGCTGGCATTGTGGTCCCAACTTAACCCCCCGGACCACATGAGTCAAGGGAGGATTGCTGGTACAACACTCTCAGACAAATGGGGAATGGGGAGAGGGTGACTGCCTTCCCCACTGCAATAGTGCCTCCTGTGAAGGAGTTTGGGGTGGCATTAAACATCTTGTGCGACCACACAACATCCTGTCCCTCCCTCTCCAGGCTGGAATTACAGGAAAGGAACTCAGTGACAGAAGGTGAGATGGTTGTAGAGGCAGGAAAAACAGCCATTGTCTAGACAAGCTTAATGTATCCAAGAGGCCCACAACACTAATTCCTGGCCCTCCCTCATCCCTTAAAATAAATGTCAGTAAAGCCTCAGAGGCAGGAACAGGCAGGATCTTCCCTTCCTAGGTCTCTATGTTTGTGGTGTTTACAACTGGGTGCCATAAGGTGATGTTTTGATCTGGCAGGAGTTTGGAGTGGTTACCAATTGACCCAATGGGCAAGAACCAGGTCAGAGACAAAAGCAGGAATAAGGAAGGTAGAAAAAGTAATACAAAGTATAAATAAACAAACCACGGAACGGGTCCAGTAAAGTAGAGGCAGATGGGGAGCTTGGCATATCATGGAGTTATGGTGCTTGGCTACTAAGGAGGAATGGTGCACCCACCCACCATTCACATACCCCATGCTGTCTGACCAAGGAGCAGCACTGGTGTTGGCTGTGAAAGCAGTCACTTGCCTACTCTCCCCGTTGGAGGAATGTTGCAGCTGCAGTGACCACAATCTTCATAGTGGAGGACCATGGGGAAAAGTGGCGTGGAGAACAAACTGTGGACTACACTTGGGTATATATTTATCTTCAACAATGTTTGGCCAAAAGTCTAGTGATGGTCCTTCAATCATTCATAATATGCCTCCCCATTTACTTCTGCTTTTGAACAGTACAGTACACATGCTCACCTTGACGTCTCTACTCATCTAAGTGGATTGAAGTGAGTTTAGTGGTCATACAGAGATGAAGTTGAGATACCCAAGTCTAGTTATCTGATTTTGGTTCTATGTGGTAACAGCAACTACAGAATAGTGGTCACCATTAGGGCGAGTGTACATCACCAAAAATGAATTTCAGCGATGCACACTCATGGCGAACAGCAAGAGGGTGCCCAAGATCTACAGGTTTCCCTTTAATGCAGGGGGCTGTGCCCTCCACACCCCAACAGGGGCCTCTTCCCAGCACCCCTCCTAAAGGATTATCAACTCAGGGGTGCATGTTGGGAGGTGAAATATAAAAACACCTGCTGGCAAAAAAAGAACCGCACTGTGCCAAACCCTACACTCTGCATCTCCCAGCCGACCACCCTCCCAACCACACTACTGGACCAGCTCAGCAGCTGCCCACCACACCCTCTCCCACATACCTTCCCTCCTCTTCCTCCCCCCATGTGTGTACATGCATGTATACACAAGTATACTTCCCATCGCCCTGCCTTGCCTACCTAGGTATCCACTCGCTACCCTATCAGGTAGCCCTGAACAAAGGCGTCATTTTTGTAAGCACTCAATTACAGTCGCTGTGTTCACTGGATACCACTGATTCTCATATTTTGGGGGATTGGCATTGTCATGCAGTCATGCTAGACATGTTACAGTACATAAAAATATGGAAAGGTGATGGCAAAAAAAGAACAAGTTCCATCTAGTTTGCCCATTTGCTACTTACAGTATCTGCAAACCACTTGCTAGAACTCCTGAGCAATGTGGCAGCCACAGTGGCCTAGGAACAGAGTGGGGTGAGGCATGAGAAAAGCTCTCTTTATTGCAGCTATGTGTTATATGTCTATGTCTGTTTGTAGCTGTAAGCACTTCTTGTTAGTGATCTCACAGAATGACCTTTATTGCATTTACCTTATAAAGCCACTTGATGGCACGTAAGCATAATGCAATTCAATCTCAGTGTATTTTTATGTAGCATCTTACATACCAACGTATGACACAGTGCTGCAGCATGAGTCATAGAAGAGAGAGTACAAAGGCTTGACGACTGCTTTCCATGTAACCCTGGTTCATATACTGAGCCCAGAGTTGCTGATGTAGGCTGGAACAAAAGGACTGAGCTTCTGACGTGATGCTCTTCTCTAGGATAGGAAGGGGTGGTATCTCAGCAGTTCACCAATGATGGTGGCCTTGGAGGGAAGGGGAGCATGGCGAAGCAATTACAGATGCCATGGATGGTGCTGGCAGCCTTGCATGTTGTGTTGTATTGTACACTGACATGCCAGGAGGAATGACCCTTCTGATGTCACTGCTCAGGGAGGGCAAGGCTTGCTTGGAAAACTGAGTAGTGGCAACAGCTCTTCCCTTGCTATGTTGGGCTCCCCTATAAACTCTGTGACTTCTGCTGGAGTCCTCTACATGGCTGGCTATGAGGGATCTTCAGTTGGGACCTTGCTGGGAGGGGAATAATCTCCTAGGATTACTGATGGGTGGAACCTGAATGAGAGTGTGAGACCTTTCATTGGTATATGGATTCTTGGCTTAGGAAATGAACGGAATGATCTGCCCCTCCAGGAAGGTGTTAAACAAGAAACAAAAATAGCACAAATACTAAAGATGCATTTATTTGTAATATGTGGATACCTAAAATAATACAACAGAAAAGTATCCAGAAAAATCTTGGTAATAGCACACAGCAAAACTGATAATGCCATTGATTATAAATGATAATACTATTGTTCAGAGCCCATAATAGAAACATAGAAACATAGAATTTGACAGCAGATAAGGACCGCTTGGCCCACCCAGTCTGCCCATTTTCCTACCTAATGGATAAGCTGCAGATCCTAGTTAACCAGCAGCCTACTTCTTCCTACCCCAACCCCCTAGAATTGCCTTATGACTGTCCCATGCATGTTGAATTCCACTACTGTTTTGACTCCACAACCTCCTCGGAAGGCCGTTCCATGCATCCACAACCTCTCTGTGAAAAATACTTCCTTAAATTACCTCTGAGCCGCCCCCCTATCTTCAAATTGTGCCTTTGTTCTTGCACGCCTCTTTTTTTGAAAGATGCTACCCTCTTGGACTTTGTTGATTCCCTTGAGGTACTTGAAAGTTTCTATCATGTCCCCCCTCTCCCTCCTTTCCTCAAGGCTATACATATTAAGCTCCTTAAGTCTCTCTTCATATGTCTTCCGGTGCAGACCCTGCACCATTTTAGTAGATAATACTATCATTCTGAGCTCTGAAGGATAGTATTATCAATGAAACAGAACTACGCATGCGCATGAGTGTTTCATGCAGTAGAGTCAGTTGCTGTGGCACCAAGAGTGGTTACTAGGGATGTGACGTGGGAATTTTCCAAGTGTGCTTCATGGCTTACCACTTCTTGTCTGTGGGAGGGCAGAACACTTTCAAAAACATGGCAACTGTCTCTCGCTTAGCGAGAGTAATTTATATCCATCGTACTTTCCATGGTATAGCTTTTCCTTTTTTTTTTTAAACATTTAAAGTGTTATCTGGTTGATCCTGCCTTCACTCAGCCCTGGAAATCAACTACCAGGTAGGACTGGCTAGAGAAGGTGATGAGTCTGACTGGAGGCACTGATGAAGGAGCAGAGGTTAACAGAGTGAATGAGACAGTCACAGTGAGTGAGAGAGTGACTGTTCAGTGCAGTGGTTGGGTGGCCCTTGACACAAGATAGCTGGAAAAGAACTCGGAGCAGTGGTATTTTGAAACTGATCCATATAGTACAAAAAAATAACAGATAGGTGAGTGTGTTTCACAAGGGAGTAATACCATCTCACTTCACTCTTGAGGTTCCCATGTCCCCAGAACCTCTTGATGGTATTACTCCCTTGTAATACACACTTACCTATCTATTATTCTATTTGTAATGTTTGACCAGGAAAAAAAACACTGATCTGTGGCAGTTCATTTCCAGGTGTGTCATGAGGATGGGTTACTTGGACCTGTTTTACTGAAAAGGGGAATGTTGACCAACATACCTGAGAAAATCCCATACTCTTACAATGAGTGCTATGGGATCCTTAACTTTTACTTGGACAACCACCACAGATGGGTAGAAGGGACCTCATCTTAACATCTTATTCAAAGGACAGCACCTTAACAGTGGCATAATCCCTAGTTCTACAGTACATTGCAGTGTCAGTTTTAGGCATTAACCCAAGTTCTTTTTGTTGGGACTAGAACCCACAACCTTCTAATCTTTCAGCCCTAGAGGCAAGCATGCTACCTACTGCAAAGATGAAAAACAATATACGGTAAGCACAGTAAGCAACCATCCACAACAGGATGTGTGGTACGACACATCTTATTATAAGTCCTAAGTGGGTTATGGTGCACAAGGCGCAGCTGAGAGCATTCAACCACCTGGAAAAAGCAATAAGATCCGTCTTTTTGCTAGGGCTCCTAGTGTTCTATTAACACTTTCTGTGGCAGGGCTCCTTGGCTTCTGCAGCAGCATTTTCTGTTTTCTGTGGCATGATTGATTCATTTCTGTGGCAGAATGCAGTCCTGCCATTGGCTAAAATATGATGTGATATCACTGATGAAATCACTGGCTGAGTATAAAGGAGGGGCTTCAGGATAAATGAGATGGGAAAAGGGGCCAGGTACTATGGAAAAAGTATATGTGAATGAAAATTCCCCAACAAAAATTAATTCTGTGGCACTATATATATAGATTGTGGCATGATACAAATTCTGTGGAAAATTCTGTAGCCATGGAATTCCAGGGGCCTTGCTTATTGTACACAATGGAGTGGGTTATTGTACTTATAAAATAATTCATTTAGGCAGAAAAATGCCTGAAAGTAAATTTTAAATTTGACTGAGACCCAGATGTGTGGTAAGACAAATCTTGATGCATGGTCCCATGATGTGGTTCAGTCACTCATGTTCTTCCCTATCTCACTGTCATTTTATAAACTGTGATATAGTAATACCAACAACAAAAGGTTATTAAGAGAGTGCCAATGGTCCTAAATTTGGATGCAGGATAAATGTATATTTGAAGCACATTCAGTAAAAATGGATCAAATTCAGAATTTAAAGTAAAAACAGATAACAATAGAATAAATGTAGAAAATAGCAGACCAGACTGATAATAATACAGAGAATAAAGGATAGGCAAGTATGTATTATAGATTGTTTTGTACACCCAAGGTGTGATGACCCACAAACCTCAAAAGTGAAGCTCAAAAGGTTTATGTGGTCATCACACACTGAGGGTATGTAAAAAAAAATACATCAATATACACTTGCCTATTCTTTATTTTGTATAACTGCGGGTACGTAGCTTTCCTTAAGCTTCAGTTTCCTGCAGTTTTCCCGCTGACTGAAACCCTATGGGCACATTTCCCTACTTTTGTTGCTGTAACCAACCCTAGCTAATGTATTAATGAAGTTTTTTGCAAAGAATTTCCTCACTTTTTGAGATAATATAATCGTATCCTCATATGGCTGTGGGTGCCCTCTGGGCCCTGTGGTCCCATGTTGCCGAGCAAGCATTTCATCTAAAACAGCAATCAAATTGTAAGCATAGCCTTGTTATTACCCACACCTCATTAACTCTGGGCTGAGAATTTTCAATTCTCAGTCGATACGTCATTCTGCACCATCACAATGTCACTCCATGCCACAGGTGAGAAAACACATTTTGGCTAGCATCTGAAAAGGGACAGTTCATGAGGTGATGTTAAAAAATGGCTAAGCTGAAAATTTGGGGTGAAAATATTTAAAATTACTGAAGTTATGAGCAAGCGTAATTAAATTCAAATGCAATCACATAACTTCACCATGTTTACATATTTTGACCCCATTTGTTCAACATAGCCTTCTTATGGCCCATTCTCATGAACAAAGTCAGTGAAAATGTTCAAATCATGTGTGAAAACTGATTTGCCAACTGACCACAAAATCGCCTTTTAGGATGGATTTGCGAAATTCCAGTGACATTGTCCATGAGGTGTGGTCCCCAAAAGGTCATGATGAAAATCTGGGGTCAAAATATGCAAAAATGGCAAAGTTATGCATCAAAGTTAAAAAACACATTGAAAAACACTGAACCGCATTTACCTTAGTTTCTCATATTGCATCAGCGGTTCCAGCAGCAAAACGTGTCTTCCAGCAGAGAGTGGATCTTTACCCTGGGACCTGTTCAGGTAAGTGAGAGTGTGGGGATGTGAGGGGTGTGGGGTGGTGGGTGTTGAGAGGGAGGCAGGGGTCTTTACAGCCATTTGAGGAACCATTTTCTTTATTGCAGATCGGGAGGGCAATCGGAGGGTGGGGTGTGTGTGCCACTAGACACCAGGGATTATCAAAGGAATAACAGGGACAGTGAATGGAGGGTGGGAGGGGGGTGCCACAAGACACCAAGGCTAATAAATAATGAGGATGGCAATGCACATTGGGAGGGCAACCAGAGGGTGCCACTAGACACCAGGGATCACAAAACTAATAATGGGAATGGCGATCAGAGGATGGGGGGGGTTCCACAAGACACCAAGGATAACAACAAATAATGGGGAGGGCCATCGGAGGGAGGGGGTTCTACTAAACACCAGGGATAACAACAAATAATGGGGAGGGCCATCGGAGGGAGGGGGTTCTACTAGACACCAGGGATAACAACAAATAATGGGGAGGGCCATCGGAGGGAGGGGTTCTACTAGACACCAGGGATAACAACAACAATGGGAGGGCCATCGGAGGGAGGGGGTTCTACTAGACACCAGGGATAACAACAACAATGGGAGGGCCATCGGAGGGAGGGGGTTCTACTAGACACCAGGGATAACAACAAATAATGGGGAGGGCCATCGGAGGGAGGGGGTTCTACTAGACACCAGGGATAACAACAAATAATGGGGAGGGCCATCGGAGGGAGGGGGTTCCACAAGACACCAGGGATAACAACAAATAATGGGAGGGCCATCGGAGGGAGGGGTTCCACAAGACACCAGGGATAACAACAAATAATGGGGAGGGCCATCGGAGGGAGGGTTCCACAAGACACCAGGATAACAACAAATAATGGGGAGGGCCATCGGAGGGAGGGGGTTCCACAAGACACCAGGGATAACAACAAATAATGGGGAGGGCCATCGGAGGGAGGGGGGTTCCACAAGACACCAGGGATAACAACAAATAATGGGGAGGGCCATCGGAGGAGGGGTTCCACAAGACACCAGCGATAACAACAAATAATGGGAGGGCCATCGGAGGGAGGGTTCCACAAGACACCAGGGATAACAACAAATAATGGGAGGGCCATCGAGGGAGGGTTCCACAAGACACCAGGGATAACAACAAATAATGGGAGGGCCATCGGAGGGGGGGGGTTCCACAAGACACCAGGGATAACAACAAATAATGGGGAGGGCCATCGGAGGGAGGAGGGGTTCCACAAGACACCAGGGAAACTATAGAAACTGCAATCAGAGGGTGGGAGGCTGCTAGTGCACAAGGGAAACAAGGGGGCCAGAGACCGGAGGGGGGGTGCCACTAGACACCAGGAAAAATATGGCAACGCAGTTGGAGGTTGGAGGTGCCATTAGACACCAGGGAAAGGGTTTTCATCACAAAAAGGATCCTTTTTTGTGATTCATAATACAATAATCTTTTATCGTATCATGAGTCATGAAAAAAGGTTTATAATATTAAAAAAAAGAAATTCAAGGGCATTTCTGTAACACATAACTGCAGAATGGAGCTGAGGGGTTCCCCATAAGCAAACTACATGTGGTGGTTTCCACCAAAGAAATCATATTGTTGAGTTATTTAAACTGGTTTCCCTTGCTACCTGAAAAATAAAATTCCCCATTTGTGACACAGGATTGCACATTTGTGACACAGGATTGCCCAATTGTGACACAGAATCTTGTTTTGAGACTCACAAATAACTTTTCCCATTAAAAATAATGGAAATTTTAAAATGTAATAACTTTTGATCTGATTAATATTTTTTCACCAAATCTTCAAAAGGCACATCTGTGACTGAGACCTTTCTGCTCTGAAACTTTCAGACCGAAATACCAAGCTGTTTTTTGTGCAGCAGTGTGACAAAGAATTATAGTAAACAAACTGGTAATTTTCGAATTTTTTTCACACTCCGTATCTCCGCACCCACACATCCAACCAGAACGAAAGTTGGCACATCAAGCGATGTTCAGTCCCTGCTGGTGCATGCAAAATTTCATGCAAATCAGTTAATGGCTGTGAAGTTATTAAAGTGCAAAATGTTGAGTTTAACATAGAAGTGAAGTTTTAACCCTAACTATAGGAGTGCAACTGCACCCCTATAATAGATCGATAGACAGATGTTTTATTTGGTAACTGGGTAAGGCCCACTAGGCACAAGGGCATGTTTTCAGGGGTGCCCCAGGAGCACTGGTCAAATTAAGTGACTTGCTCAGAGTCACACAGTATGCAAGTGGAGGTTGTGAGAATCAAACCCAGGTCTGGTCTGCTGGATGTACCAAGCTCATTTATAGCTGATTACTCTAACCTCTAGGCTATACTGCCAGCTATACACACAGTAATAACACTGTTTGTAAATATTTCAAATACAGTTTATTTTATATACTTAGAAACAAAAAAAATTAAAGAAAGAAGATGTGGAAAAAACAATTTATGGGTTAGACATGTCTTTAAAGGTAGAGGGGAATTCAATATGCCTTCAGGTACTGCTGTATTAAAAAAAGGACATAATCTTTATCACATATATATGTTATGTAGTACCACAAGCATAGTTCAGTTTTGCACACAGATAATTATTTTGTATTTGTACCATCCTAGATCCCGATCCCCACCCAACCCACGGGTCCAAAACAAAAAGAAAAAAGAAGAGAGAACTTACTTTCAAGTAAAATAATAAAATAATAATGTAACTGCGTGTTACATTAAACAGAGACTTGCCCAATGAAATGTATCAAATTCCCCACTTTGTTCCTTTTACACTAAATAAGCATCTACTGAAATATACTTAAAAGGACATTATCAACCTCCTTTGGCCTCAAAGTACCCCTAGTTTAAAAAAAAACACATTTTATGATTGTTCTCATTCTATAGAGACTGTTGATATAGCTGATTGTTTAATTCAGACTCCATTTCCTTTTAAAAAGTAAAAAACTGAGTGACAACCTCACTGGTGTTACCACACTAAAACATGTTTGTTTATATTTCTTGACCAACTACAACTGCATCTTTCCTGGACTCAGGAGCACCCCCAACACTATCTAACTACTCATTATGCAGTGGAAGTAGATGAGACTATTGTATCCAGGGCCGGTGTTAGGACTTTGGGGGCCCCCAGCAAACTCCATCTCTGGGGCCCTCGATGGGCCCCCGCATCCTCCTCCCGGCCCCTTCCCTGCTCCTCCACAAACCCCTCAGTAATCTTTGTACATCAATCCAACTACTGCATGATTTTTCAGACACAATCTGACCTGGAGACACTAGAAGTATTACGTTTCTAACAGATAGTTAATAGAATAAATTGCAAAACTGCTCTCTCCAGCAGCTGCAATATTTGTTTTTACCTCTGCTGTTCTGCTCTACCTTTCCAGACTCCCATATCCCTGTACTTAAGCTGCAGACACGGACCTGTGGGGGGAACAGAAATTTTCAAGTTGAGTTGGAGGAGGTGCGATAAACAGCCACGGACCTATTGGAGCCCTGTGATTGGTTCCAGCACAGGACCTCCTCCCACATCAGCACGTTTGTGCAGCACAACAGAGGACCATGGGGAACATGAAACCTCCTGGGGAAAGAACTGAAGGCAGGATGGTGGCGTGGACGGCGTGGCGTAGTCTGGTGTTCTTCGGAAATCGGGCCCGATTTTCTTGCCAGGTACTAATAATGCTGCTCAGCTATGGGATGCTGTGTTGATCCAGGCAGGAGGGGTGGGACAGACAAAAAAGTATGCGCTGGTGCCCGCCAGACCCCTATATGCCTTTCATGCCCGCCACATTTGGGGACCCCATGGTCGGGTTCGCTGGGTGCCTAACGCCGGCCCTGATTGTATCACAAGTGGCTGCACTGTTTGAGGGTGTTTCTAATGTTCAGGAAGTATGCAGTAAGCTTAGTTAAACAATTTGAAGCAAACCAAAGCTGTGTATATCTACACAGTCCCATGCATTTCAGTTCTAATAAGCAAGGAGGGAGATTAAACAACCAGAAACATCAATGAATGTTAGAGAAGGTAAATAATCATAAAATGTGGATTTTTGCTTAGAAATAATATGATGCAAAAAAGGTTGACAGTGTCCCTTTAATTATTAATTGTACATACTCACAGCAGGCTTCACAAAGTTTCGCGAAACCTGTTGCTGGGGCAAACTGGGCTTTGTGAATAGCTGGTATTCACAAAGCCCAGTTTGTCCCCGCAAACTGGGTTTGCACCCAGTCAAAGTAGTGAGGACAGCCTCAATGCGAATGAGAGGAAGGGGACCTACATATCCCCGCAAACCCATTCACAAAGGATTTGCTCCATGCAAGGGCCTTTATGACGGTCCTTGCATGGAGCAAATTACCGCCCCACCCAAAAAAAAACTGTCAGTAATCCACACAACCCTAGTGGTTGATGGAGGTACTGCAGGCCCCAACCCCCTCCCCAGTCCCCCATCGGCCGAGTACCCACCTGGCAATAAAATAATCCACTTCCATAGTTTAGTGGTCCCACCCCAGTCCCCGACCACCCAGTCACCCACCCATTATGAAAACATATTATTTTCCAGAGTGTAGGGTCCCACCCCAGCCCTTGATCACCTGATTACTCATCCAGTAATAAAATAAAGGTTTTTCCATAGTGTAGAGGTCCCTACACAGTCCCCAATCACCTGATCACCCACTTGTTAAGAAAATAAATTATTTTCCATATTGTATGGTCCCACCCCAGTCCCCCACCGTCCACCCAAGAATAAGAAAAGAAATTTTCATTGTGTAGGGTTCCTCCCAGTTACCCGATTGCCCACCCAATATGAAACTGAAAAGCTTTCCATAATGTAGTGGTTTTCTGAACCCCTCACTCACTCCAGTAAACACAGACCACCTTTCTCCCCCCTGTTCCAGTATGGCCACCAGTCAGCGAGCAGCACAGCCCTCCTCACACCTCCACCTTCCCCCAGCAGCCCAGCAGGACTCTCGCAGCAAGGTAATCTCAGGGAAATTCAGCCCTCCTGCACCAAGCAACTCACTGGCCAGAAATTTTTCCTTACACCACGCTGGAAACCGGCCCGCCTGCAGCCTTCCACCTGGACTCCCTCCCTCCTACGGCGCGGCAGCCTTGGCGCCAAATTTAAATGGCCGGAGCGCCTCCGCAGCGGTGCTGGAGCACTAGTCCCGCCACCCCCGCCACCACCCTTGGTCAGCTCCTCGTTAAATAGGCTGTGGTGAGCCATGTGGTGCTGAAAATAACCTATCAGCCCTGTTTGCCATTTGCAGGTTATTTTCTATCACCACTAGTGGCCGCACCATCAGCCTAGCACACTGGTAACCCATCTAACTCTAGCCCAGCCTCCCTCTTTTACTTTTTCCTTCTCCTCTCCCCCCCTTGTTCTCTCCACTCACCCTGAGCACTGCCCTCTGCTCTCCTGCACAGCACACATTAGGCAGGCTCCCTGGCACCAATTGTCGAATCCCTTTATGGCCGTACCTCTTACTCCCAGCTCTTCTCCCCGATCTCTCTCCACCCTGCCCCTTTGTAAGGCATTCTACCCTCTGTCCTAAAGTTCCTGCCACCAGCAGGACCCACCTAAGGGTATGGCCCCTCCACTCAATCCGCTACCCACCCCTCTGACTTCCAACTCCCCCCCCACTGGCTCTCCTCAAAAGGGCTCAAAATTGTCCACATGAATGTGCGTAACCTCCTACGTAACCTAGCCGAGCTCACAGCGTTGGTTGCCCTTCACCAGCCAGATATACTGGGCCTCTCTGAAACCTGGCTCAAACCCCACATACCTGATGCCCAGTGCACCCTCCCGGGCTATAACCACTTCAGACGTGACAGACCGGGCAAGAAGAAGGGCGGCGGGGTGATCCTCTACTACAAGGCACACCTAAACCTGTCCCCCTTTGACCACTCACCTCCCAATTTGCCTGCATGTGAGTTCCTGCATGCCCTCCTCCTGCTGGGGCACTCAAAGAAGATTCACCTGGTATGCACCTACATCCCACCCAAGACTGGGCTACCTGGTCTCTCCTCCCTGCTCGACTGTATCGGCAAAAAAGTGGGTCCCAATGAAACCCTAGTACTAGGTGACTTCAACCTCAACTGGTTGGGAACTAACCACTATTTGTACGAACCACTGCTCTCGGGCCTTTCACTTAGTCAAGTCATAACCGACCTCACCAGGCTCTCTGCACAGGAGAACTCAGGATCCATCATCGACTGGATCCTGTACAACAGGCCTGCCAACATCATATCCTCAGGCACTTTTCCGGATGTCATTTCCGACCATTCTCCTATCTACTGTGTCTGGGGCATCTCTCAGCCTAAAATACCTAGCAAAGTGATCGAACTGAGGGACTACTCCAAATTTAACCCCCATGACTTCCTGTCTGACCTTCTAGCTGTCGACTGGTCTGAGGTCACCGCTTCCAATGACCCCTTACAAGCCTTGGATTTATTCCTGGCTAAGTTGATCCCCCTTCAGAATAAACATGCCCCCCTCACTAGGAGAAGGGTGAGGGGCACCGTCACCAATGGCTAAATGGGGGCCTACTCTTCCTAATGAAGGCCAGGGACAAATGTTGGGCATCCTTTAAGGCATCCCATAACAACGAAGATCTGATGGCCTACAGGCACCTCAGAAACTCGTGCAAAAGTGCCATCTGCTCAGCTAAAAGTGAGTTCTGTAAAGCTGCCTTACTCTCCTCTGGCAGCAACCCAAGGAGTTTCTGGCAGAATATTAAAAATGCCATTGGGGGGTCAGCTAAACCTCAGGTCACTGACTTGCTTGTTGATGGGGTCAGCTGCAATAACCCCCTTACCATTGCAAACTCCTTCAACTCCCTGTTTTCTGAGCTGCCCCCTCCAGTCCCCTAGCATCTGCCCCCTTGGCGCCCCCTCTCCCGGCCTCCACCCCCGGCCCCCATTCCATCTGAGACAAGTGTCACCTAAAGAGACCCAGAAGCTGCTCTCAGGCCTCTTCCCCACAGCGGAGCAGGGACACGCACAGCCTTGAGCCAAACTGCTCAGGCTGGGGGCCCACCTCCCATAGACCAGTCTCGCACTATTCAACTCCTCTATCAACACTGGATTATCCTAGACCTCTGGAAAGTGGCCTAAGGTCATTCCTGTCTTAAAACAAGGAACCCAAAAGATCCTCGCAACTACGCCCCATCGCCATACTGTCCGCCACCAGTAAATTGCTCAGAAGCCGCTGCTCCCAGCCTCCCAATACATCCAGACTACAACATCCTCTCCTGCTCAGCACGGCTTCAGAAAAGGGCACAGCATGTCCACCGCCCTTGCTGTTGTCACCTCACAGATCAGGGCAAGTGCAGACCAAGGTAATCTCACTGGAGCCATTTTCGTGGACCTTTCAAAAGCCTTCGATGGGGTTGATCACTCCCTCCTCGGCTCCACGCTCCAATCCCTCGGGTTCTCCTCCTCCGCCCACGCTTGGTTCCTAAACTACCTCTCCAACCATCAGCAATACACCAACTTTAATCGGACCTTCTCCAAACTCTCTTCAGTCCTCTGTGGGTTCCCCCAAGGGTCTGTCCTTGGCCTGACTCTATTCTCACTATTCATCAATGCCCTACCATCCATCACAACCCATTCCCACACCACCCTGTACGCGGATGACCTCGTCCTCCTGACCAGCTCTCGGGACATCTCCACAATTAACTCCCAACTCAACACTGACTTTGAACGCATCCAAACCTGTCTGGGGGACCACAAGCTCACCCTCAATCTCAAAAAAACCCAAGCCATGCTGTTTGGGTCCCTAAATAAATTAAAATCTTGCCCTGCCCCTCTGCTGATCCTCGGGGCTGATGGCTCGCCCCTCGAGACGGTAACCTCCGTCAAATACCTGGGTGTCACCCTGGACCCGCAGCTGGACCTTACCTTACACATCCGTAATGTCTGCAAGGCCACAAACTGTAAACTTGGTCTTGCCTATCGAGTGAATAACTGTCTCACTCCCGCCGCCCACTTGGCCCTCGCCAGGGGAGTCCTCCTCCCTTCACTATGCTACAGTCTCGTAACTTTTGGCCCAGTTCCGAACACAGCCTTTTCAAATGGGACACGCCTACACACAAAGTTTGCCGCTCAGGCTTTCTGCCCTCCCTCACCCACTGCTGTGATCTTACAACCGCCTGGCGTGGCTTCCCAGAGAAGCACTGCTCCTTCGTTTGTGTAATTTCATTGACAACATTATCCGCCTCCAACACCCCCCCAGCCCTAGCCCTTCCCCTCAAACTCGGTCCTCCATCCTACCACCTAAGATCTGGGACAACCCAGGAACGCGAGGTTCCTAGGACCCGCACCTTTGCGGGAGATCAGTCCTTCCACATTTATGCCCCCAAACTTTGGAACTCACTCCCTGAGCCAGTTAGGGCCTCCTCCTCACATCCAAGCTTCAAAGCTTCCCTCTGGTGCTTCACTGAAACCTTCTTCCCCGTCCCTGCTCCTTGAGCCTACTCCACTGCCCCTTCCCCTTTAGCTAGATCGGTGGGGGCCTTAGCCTCAGCCTCAGCCCCACCTGCACTTCCCCTCCAGTACCTGCCTAGTAACCCCTGCTCCGACCCCCTGCAAAGGGGCACTCGCCCCCTCCCCCCCTCGCAGGCACTTACTACTGTCCTAGCTTCCGTCCACTCCACTGTCTTACCCCCTAATTTATCTCCTTGTCCCACCCTTTTGTTTTGCTCCATCCCTACTCTGTCCTAAAGCCAGGCTGAAATGATTCCTACGTTAGGTTTGCTTACTTGTCTCCTCAACTGTTCATGTGTTAACTCCTGTCAATCATGTACTGCAACTAGCATAGCCGCACCCTGTTTAATTCCTATGTATATTTCTCAATACCCCCAATTGTTCGCTGCATGTAACCCTGTACCACCTTTTTTAGTGCTAGCCCTGAAATGCCTGTCTCTTCCTATGTATTTTTTGAATCCTCTACTGTTCATGTATGAAGTTCCTCACCTGTAACTCTCCCGGGTCGCACCTGAAAATAGGCACCTGGTGTCTAGCATGCTTATCCGGTTAACAAAAGCAAATAAATAATCACTGCCTGCTGACTGAACTCTAAGTGACAGCTTACAGTATACACTATAAGCTTGTAGTGTATTGTATCATATTGGCACACTGAAACCCAGACAGTGAAACCCATTACAGTGATACATTTGAACAGATTGGAAGTTGTCACTGTAAAGGTCCCGCTGCACACCAGTGTCGGTTTCACCAGTGTTTCACCTCCTTCACAATCAGCTCTGACTCCATGTTGATTATATCAGTAACGGGGGGTGCAGGGATCAGAGCCCCCACTTGGGGGTGTGAGGGCACAGCCCCCTGCAAAAAACTGTGCCACATGTCAACAACTTTGTTGATATGGCTTTGTGGAACCGTAATGTATACTATAAGTTGTCATTCACAGCTCAGTCAGTGGGCAGCTGAGGAGGTGTGGGAGGTTGTGCTGCATGCCAACCAGCAGTCATGCTGGGGCAAGGGAGCGGTGTGGTCTGTGTTTACCGGAGTGGGTGGGGGTTGGGGGACCATTACACTATGGAAAGCTATTCAGTTTCATATCAGGTAGGTGATCAGGCAATGGGGAGCGAACCTACACTACAGAAATTTCTAGTTTTATTCTTGGGTGGGTAATCGGGGACTGGGGTGGAACCCTACACTATGGAAAATAATTTATTTTTATAATGGGTGGGTAAACGGGTAATCAGGGAGTGGGAGGGACCCTACATTATACAATAATATTTTTTCTTACCATTGGGTCCACAATTGGGATGGGGGAGGGCAACACTGGACTGTGGGGGAATGCAGCTGCATGGGGCTTGGGCTGGTGGGGAGGTGTGCACTGCCACACTAATGGCATACAAATGAGCCCATAATGTGCATGCTAATGGACACTAGTTCATTCATATTTCTGGTCCTGTGTAGTACAGTATGGTCTGCATGTCCATTGGTCACACACTGTGGACCAATGGGTGTACAGATCATACTGTATGCTGTCATTTGGCAGGCGGCATGGGAATGCGGTAGGGGTGCTGCCGCTCACAATGACAGGGAGGTGCTGGGTGTCGGGGACCTCTGTGGGTGGGTGGAGAGGGGGCTACCAGTGGACCACCAGGTAATACTTCATTTCCAGAATGGCCCGTGATCAGGCATGCGGGGGTTACCACTGGACCACCAGGGATGTTGAAACATTTCTCAGCCTGTGATCAGGCATATGGGGAGTTACTGCTAGACCACCAGGGATATTAACATTTCTACAGCCTGCAATCAGGCCTCACGGGTGGGTGAGGAGTCCACTGGGGGTATGTGTGCCTGGCAACGGTGTGTGTGGGTGGGTGGGTGGTCCCACATGGCAGGCGGCTGCTGTGTTGTGCCTTGCAATACAGCAGCCCACCTGTGGGTGGCCGGGCCTTGCTCCTGCTTTTCCGGGGCTCAACTTTGAGCCCCCCCTGTGTGGCGCAATGCAGGGTTGCACCAGCATATGTGCCGCACATCCCAAGCAGAATATCGGGATGTGCTGCATATGTATGGGCACGTGCCCTGCATCTGTGCTGCATAGGATTGCATTGTGCCCCTGCGCATCGGGACTTGCGCTGTGCCTGGCAGACTTTTGAATATCCTGCCAGGGCGCACTGCGGGGTTGCGCCAGTGCAACTCAGTTGTGCCAGGCGCAACCCCTTTGAATATCCTGGCTTATGTGTTTCAGGTTTTGTAACAAAGCTAACAATATTTTGTTTGGGTGCCTTTCTGCTGTGATCCTTTTTGACAAGGCTGCTGGATGCTGGGTCATACAGTATCACACTGTTGTGAAGTTTGCAGGCTGAATAAGTGTCTGATGTGGTGAAAGGCTGAGATCACACACCTATCATTCAAGTGAGGTGATTTCTAAGGATGGCACTTTAAAACAATTATTCCATCTCCTTGTAAATGGGGTTGGGAGAGGTAATGCTATTTTGAAACCTTACTAGTAGTTTCTAATTTAGCCAGCACATTTTTCCCCATTAGGCTGTTTGACCTACATTCAGGCTCATCTATGTTCTACTCTAAATGAAAATGATAATTTTACCAGAGCTAACACTTCCATCCCAAGTAGGAATCAACACATATAAGGCCCCTGTTAAAACATTGTAAAGCAGACACTGACAAAGAGCAGTGAAGAGCAGTGACGTTACCGATATTACAAAACTAGCAGCAACACAAATCCCTAACAGACACAGTAGAGTAGCACTCCTAATGGCTTCAGCAGCCTAGAGGCATGCTGACTTAGCAGCCAGCAACCCTGGAGAAATGGACCACACCAAAATGTTATTAAACAATACGTATTTGTCAACTTTGTTATAAAACCTTAAACACATATAGTTTTTATAGCAATGTTTTGTGCATGATGCTGCTTTTTACAACTGTGGGCGGAACCTACAGGAGTATTGCAAGTACAAAAGGAGTGATGTCATGTTTTCTGTCTGTGGAACTGACTGAAGGTGTAAATAGTCTCCTCCGTCTTACCCTCCTCCAAGCAATATTTTCCACCCTCAAATAAATACGCTTTCATGTTAGTCAATGGTTGCAGGGTACTATTTTCTTTCTTAAATGGGTGGTACAAGAACTGGAACCTGAGTGGTGGGAGGCAGCATTAGTTGTTTTTTTGGAGTAAGATCCACCTCCGCCTCCACCCCAAACTTTTTTCTGATTCATGTGGGAGGGGCATAAGATAGCTCTAGCATGCTATAACCAGATACACTAGTTTGGGACCTTATCAACCAACAGACATGCCTGTGCAGTGGAGAACAGAGCAGAAGTTGTTTAATGCCTTCAAATTGACTTAAAAGTCCTTTGGAACAAATGATTATCAGAGCCACCTGGGGTCTCAGAAGGAGACCTAGACACACATCTAGCTCTGTAAGAAAAATTTCATTTTTTGTGTGTGGGGGCTGTGGGATTCAAACCCAGATCTAACTGCCCAGATCATCAATGCTATAAAATGCTATAATTAACAGACTCTAGCTGTTTTCTTACAGAAACACCACTCAGTTAGATTTCAAGTATTTGTTAAATTGTAAATGTAGGTATCAGCATTCTGTTAGTAGTTAGTGCTGATTGTGGTCTGACACAAGATCATTTTTTTTTTTTTTTTACAAATGAAGTGTATGGTAGGAAGCCGAAAACAGACTTTAATGATAAAGTGTGTTTTTTCTTTTAAGTTTGAGATGTATTAGAAAACACTGAATGAGAAAACAATTGGTGATTTTAAAAGCTATTCTGATCAGAGCTGACATAAAAGAAATCTTAACTATTTTTTATTTTATCATGGACACTAGAAATAGGATGTCAGCATTCACTCCATTAAACCTGTTTTTCAGTTTTTTTTATAGCATATTGCCAAGGTAATCTTCCCAGAATGCAATCTGTCATGGGGGAGGGGTTGAAATTGTTTTAAAGGAGTAGTCCACTCAGAATGTGCAAAAAGCATATGTTATGTAGGGTGTTTTGATATTTATGTTAAAGGAAAACTACACCCAAAACTTGAAAAAATATATGTTGTGCAGAGTGTTTTAATTTGTATGTGAAGTTCTAGTGTTTCTTTCCCTCTGACTGGTATTAGGAGTTTTTACCAAATTAGCCTGCTAGCTTTATGCTAGTTTTACGATCCCTGGGGATATTCATACCTGATAGCGTAATTGTATTTCTTGTTCACACAGTGCATCTTGTCTCATGTGACTGTGATGTAAGAGAGACCCAAAATTCAGCACACACATGCCAAACAAACTAAATATATTGGAAGCTTTACAAGCTGCACAAAAATTACCAGCAGCAAAGTTTTCAGGACAGTGAAACCTTTAGGATGAGGTGGTCACCAAGCTGAATTCTACAGATTTTAAAATATAGCCATCTCTATTGTTGTGAACTGATTGTAATGCAATGCTTTCTGCTGGATTTATGGAGCTACTACATCACCATCACATGAAACAAGGTGCATTGTAGGACAAAGAAATACAATAAAGCTATTTGATATGGAGATCTCCAGGGTTCGTAAAACAACCCTAAAGCTAGCAGGCTAATTTAGGAAAAACTCCTAATACCAGTCAGAGGGAAGGAAACACTAGAACTTCACATACAAATTAAAACACTCTGCACAGCATATATATTTTCAAGTTTTTGGTGTAGTTTTCCTTTAAGTCCTAGAGTGTCCTTCCCTCTGTCTGCTATTTGGAGTTTTTCCTAAATTGCCTACTAGCTGTATGGTAGTTTTACAACCCATGGGGATCTCCATAACAAATAGTTTTATTGGCTTTCTTTCTCCTATGATGCCCTCTGTCTCATGTGACAGTGATGTAGCCATGCCCTTAGATTTAGCATGTGTACTGCTTTAAAATTAGTTTAGCAACAGCAGAGCCTTGTAACTGTTCTTATTCAGGGAGCACAAATGTCAACAGTTAGTTTAGCAGATACTTGAAAGCTATCTAACTGGGGGTTCTGTAAGAAAACAGCAGCTAAATAGCTCTAATTCATTATTGTGACGGGGGGTGAGGGAGGGAGTGAGTCTTGGTCTTTGTAGCATAATGGTTTTCTGAAACTTCAACCTTCAATGGGTTAGATTCTGCAGCCATCTGTACAGTATATCACTAAGCCATATGCAGTGTGGTATGAGTAAAACCCAGATCACCAGACCAGGACCAGTGCTGTAAAATCTGCAATGGGCACAGCTTGTGCAAATATTGCTGATCCAGTGGATCAAATAAATATGCAAATAAATAAATACTTGGCTTCACTCATAAGCTTGTAAATCCTCACCCTAGGAGTGATGTTATTACATGATAACACACACCCTGTCATGCCTTATTGCTTAAATATGCCATTTCTCAATGTACTATACTTTGATTCAGTTAGTGTATGCAACAGCCTTCACGTGAACACTCTGGGCTTCTCTTTGACTCCTGATGTCTATTTCCTTTAGCTATTGTATATTGTTTGAACGGCTTTGGTCTTCTTGATGTGGTGCATGTGTGCCTAAACTATGTAATCTGTTTAGCTACTGCTACCCATGTATCTCCGGTGAATGATTGTTATAACTGTCTGCTCTTTGAGCCATTGTTTTTGGACTTGTTAACTGTGCTGTCTTTGTATTAGTTTTGATGAGGTGCCTTTGTAAATGAGTCTCTGACTCAAAGGTTTGTAAATCTGATATTTTTTAAATAACTAAATGTTTATGTTTAAGCCCATGAAACACCCTTATCTAGTTAATGCATTCACAGTTGTAGTGGCTCTGCCAGAGCTAGTTTTACTTTTGATGACTATTTCACATGATCTTTACAACTTTGGGGAAACAGGTTCTATAAGCTTGCTGACAGAGAATACTAGACTGTGAGTCCCCTAGATGACATCAACAGCAGCTCTTCACTGAAACAGACTGTTTTGAACAGGTAATGAAATCAGGGTTACAAAATGGCTAATAACTTTAAAATGAAATAACATAGAAATCTAGTTTTTGGTATGAGATTTACTGGGGGTATGCTTATTCAGATTCTGCAATGTAGCACTTTTCACTACAGTGGCTGTTTAAGTCTAGAGGTATTCTCCAGTGCTTCGATTCTACCATTAAAAGTAACAGCGGTTCTGGTATTTGCTTGTGAAAGAATTTTTTTTGTTACAGATTTTATTTTTAATTGCTTGATTTCTTTTTGAATCATAGTTTGCTGGTCTTTAATTTGTTCAGACTTAGTTTCAGTCTTAACAGCATGAGGTCGATTGATAGGTTACTACTGGATATCCCAAAATGCTCTACTGAGATGGGTGAACAGGCCTTCTCAGTATTCACTCCCAAGCTATGGAACTCCCTCCCAGTGCCACTAAGATACTTGCTGTCTCACTGTTTTTTTAAGAAAGAACTTTGTCAGTTCCTTACGTAAAATGATTAGTGCACGTGTAATTGAGTCTATTGTAGTTCTCACTTAATCTGGACCTCCCACGTGGCTTTTAACACTTACTACAGTTGTATTCCTAAATCTCTCTGAACCGCTCAAATGTCTCATTTTGTCTCTTGATTCTTTTGTGTTTTATCAGACCATATTGAAATTGTTGTATTCTTGTAATTCAATGTTGTACTACTGAAATTGTTGTTTCATTTTATGTTTGTAACTCTCAATTTTTGTACCATCGAAATTGATGTTTTGTTATACATGTCTGTAACTCTGCCGAGTCATGCCTGAAAATAGGCAATGCTTTAGTCTAGTGCACCTGCCCGGTCAACAAAGACTGACTACATAAATAAATAGTTTGTTCTAACTTAGTTTCGGCCTCAACAGCATCCCTATTAAATTTCTCTTCCAAAAGTGCAGTTCTTTCTATAAATAAGCCCATTTTGTTTTCAAAGACATTTAAACAGCTCAAATAGTCTTCCGTTACACTATTAAGCAGAGGAGTAATCCTGGGGGGGGGCTCAAGGGAGTGCTGTCCACCTGCTTTGTTTTCAGAGGAGGCATCAACCCCACACTCCCCATAGCCATATACACTTAGTTAACTGTTGTTTGTACCAGCCAGTACTAATCAGGACAAAAAAAAAAGCCTGTAGCCCGTCACCTCCCTGACTATTTTCTGACAGTTAACCCAAAAACACTTAATAGCTCCCTTTGAAGTCCGAACCACCCATTGCTTAACCGAATATAAAAGGGCTACAGCATGCAATTAGTTATTTGGCATGTCCTAATTCATTGTATCACTTGCCCTCATCCTACCTTTGCTGTCTGACATTCAGGCATGGTTACATAGGTGCTGGAACTAGGGGTGCTGCAGCACCCCTAGCTTGAAGACAAACCCCTCCACCCCCAAAGACCCATGGCACACACAATAGTATCTGTGATTTTGAGTGATCCTGCATGACCAGGAGAGGAGCTGACTAGACCCCTGCAGGAACACAGCTTTAGATGGAAAGCAGTTAATGGCAACTGTTTTCAAGACAGAAAGCTGGAGATCCCTGATGAGACATTTTCTACACAACAACTGAGTTAATGATACTTTAATGCAGAGCAAATTCTTTTCCAGGTGATAACTACAATTGAGTCAGCAATATTTCTAATTAGCTAGCATAAGCATAAGTCAGCCTATGAGTTTCCGTGCAGCTATGCCCTTCCAATGACAGCACTTGCTACCAGTGTTGATAACTGGTTGGCTATGCCCATTCATTCCCCTCCAAACAATTATATGGAGTAATCATTTTTTTTTTAGCCTCAACTGTAAGCACTGAGATTATTATCTTGCATGGTTACGTAACTGATGCAAATTTATACTTGTAAAGTGCACATGTGGTGTACTGGGGAAAACAACTAGAGTATATGTACCTGAAGTACAGTAGTGTATATGTGTATGTAACAAGGCTATGATAGCAGGGCACTGAATACTCCCACAATTAGTCTCAGTTTTATATGATTAAGTCTCTGTATTTCAGCCAGTGAGCTAAGGCACAGAAGGAGCTGCAGGTAGCTGAAGGAATTGAGAAGGGAAGAAGGTCTTCTTTCACTATATAAGTGAGAAAAGGGACAAGAAGGACAGGATTGTTAGGCTTAAGAAAGGAGAGGAGTGGGTGGAGGATAGTGGGGGGGAGCAGATATACTAAATTAATACTTCTGCTCTGTCTTTACCTGGGAGAAGGACAGACCAGTGCCTTCAGGAGGGAGACCAGGAGGGGGGTAGGAACATAGATGTAATGTAGTAACAGAGGAAGATAGAGTGAGGAAGGGGCTGGTAGCAATGAAGGTGGACAAATAACCAGACCCAGACAGAGTACATCTAAGGGTACTAAGGGAACTGGCTGAGGAGCTTGCAGGGCCACTGGCAGGCCTGTTTAATAGTTCACTGGAGGGCGTTGTACCGCAGAACTGGAGAACAGCACATGTGGTGCCCCTCCACAAAAGTGGACCCAAATATGACCCAGGGAATTATAGATCAGGCAGTCAGATCTCAATCGTGTACAAACTCATGGAGACCATACTTAAGGAAAGGTTGACAGAAGATCTAGAGGATCAGGTCTCCAGGATGCAAGGCAGCATGGGTTCGTGGTGGGGTGGAGAGATCATGTGAAACGAATCTGACTGGCTTCTTTGACTGGGTCAATAAGACAGTAGACAGAGGTCAAGCGGTAGACCTACTCTATCTGGATTTCAGAACAGCCTTTGATTTTGTTCCCCACAAAAGACTGATCTTTTAATTTTTATTTCATTTTATATTTTTATTAGGGTTAAACCATTGAGTAAGGTCATTTGAAATGGTGACCCAGAGTAAACAATTTACAAACAATAACACATTTAACAATACATTATAAGGAACAACAATCATACACAATAAAACCATTCAACAGTCATAAAATTAACCACAGCAACATTTAATCTGATGAGTAATATTATCTAAAAAACATTGTTTTACTGCATTTATTGAGAAGGGGTTGATGTTAAACAATTGGAACTTGTGTGGTAAATTATTCCAATAAAAGGGTACCATTTGACTATAGAAATGCATTGACCTTTGTGTTTTGGCTATAGGAACAGATAATTCACAATACTATGAATTCCTGAGAGATGAGTTTACCTTTCTTTCCTGTAATTTAACTACTAAATAATCTGGGACTTTACCCAATCCACTTCTGTAGGCCAAGACAAATTTATGTTGATGACATTTATCTGTAAGGGAAACCCACCCTAAACATTTAAGCAATAAACCATGACAGGGTGTGGGTTATTTATTTATTGTTTTTACATTATTTTCTTTATCGCCTTATCCGCAGGACCAGCCCCTTGCCTCCAGCCCAGCCAGCCCCATCACCCCAGCGTCCACTGGTACTCACCTCTGGCTTGAGGTGCCAGCTGGCCGGGTACAGCACCTATGGAGGGCCAGGATCATCTTGCCGGTCCATGGTGTTTTCTGCCTCCGGATTTCTCATGACCCCCGAGTGTGGGACTTGGCGTGCAATGATGCCATTAGCCTTGCCACATGATAGCTGCATCTTTGACACACCCAGGCGTCTGCTTGTTCTCCACCCCTCATCTTATGGAGTCAGTGTGTTAGTCTCCAGCTGCCGCTAGAGGCCAGGCATGCACCGATCTCCAATCCCATCCCTCCCTGGGAGAGGAGAACTGTCCTCCAGATGCTCAATCCTCGACTCCCCAGCTGACCCCTGGTGACCTGCTCGCACCGCTAACACGGGTCACCGGCATGGCAGGAGGTAAGGCATGATGTCTCAGCCCTCCACACCACTGGGCCGGCTGACAGGGTGTGGGTTATGCTGGGATTTACCCACAGCTGGCATGGTTTGGCCATGAGACCACAGGCCAAGTGGCCAAGCCAGGTCAGCTGTGGGTAAATCCCAACATAACCCACACCCTGTCATGGTTTACTGCAATTATGCAATGGCCCCTTCACTTTTTTGTGACGAAGTACAGAAAAATAGTTTTAACAGAGTTTTTCCTCATTTTTAATCATTTTTATTGAATTTATAATTCTGCCACAAAAAATACAGTAGTTCCCTGCTAGGTAGAATAATGTCCCCCCCACAGACACACACATCCCAGAGTGTGTGAGGCTTCCATTGTCATATTTTTAGTTTTATTGTTTTTATAATTTGGTTCTCCCACATGTTGATGCAAGTACAGGGAGTGCTTTCTCCCATCGGGGTATGGGAGGTTAGTGCTGGCAAGTAGGGATAAGAATTGCTTTGTCCATGACCATGAAGGTAACATGCTTGAGAGAGACATGGCAGCACTTCAGACATGCATGAAGGGTGTTTTTTTCTCATTTAAGTCTTACTCAGAGGCTTTTATTGTATACATTTCAAAGCCAATAATTTTTACTTTGTCTGTTTGGTTCCCATGTCCTGCCGTCGCTCAGCCTGTACTTCCGAATTGACTTTGCGGTAGTTAGGGACAAAGTAAAGGTCTGATGCGGGGAATTTCAAGGAAGAGAGAGAGTGAGAGAAAGAGAGCAAAGGGGGTTTTGTTGCAGTCATGTGTCACAGGAGATGGAAAGCGAGCGAGTCAGCTGGTCTGCAGAGCAGAAAGAAGGAGACATCAAACTTGGAGTAAGGGCAGAAGTTGAAAAAACAGCAGGATCCCTGCCAGCAAGCCTGAGGAGGGAGGAGCTGTCCACCTGATTCAGGAGTACATGCCGTAGGGTACCAACCATCCCATCCCCCTCTGTGAGTAAATTTAAGTGAAGGAGCAGCTCTATCACCAAGTATGAGCCTTAATGCTGAAGGAGGAAACTGTATTGATGAAAACTGAAGGCTAAAAGTTATATGAATCACGGCTGAAAAGCTGTGCTGTGATACTGGGCATGCTCTGATGCATATGCATAAGGCGCATGCCTGGTTTCACGGCTCTGCTTTTCGGCCCTGATTTATAGAGGTTTTAGTCATCATTTTTTTATTAAGAAACACTGGTTACTTCACTGTCACACTTTTCCTTTTTTACTTGTTTTGGGAGGCTATACAATTGATTTTGGGATTGTTGCCCGGAGTCCATTTGAAAACTGTGCTCCAGCATGTAGCAGCCAGGTCAGTGTGGCAATTTTCTGTTCTTATGTTCGGGAGTCAGATCGATTTCCAGGTTGCTTGAATGTGCGGCTTGCTGGTACCTCTTCTGTTGTTAATACTAGGATTTATCACTGTCTGGAGGTACCAGCTAGCCAATCAGAGCTTTACTTTATAAGATGCCATTGTGTAATTATACATACTACAATGATGAGTCTTTTTTGGACATTTCAAGATCAGCCTGGCCAATCGATTTTATAGTGTATCTAATTTCTGTAGTTTACTTTTGTTTGAATAGTCATACAAAACATTGCCATAATCGAATAAAGGAAAAAGCTGAGTTTCAACTATTTTTTGTATAGTATGACTACTCAAACGGTTTTGGCTATGGTACAAAAGCCCCACTCTCATGCCAGTCCGTGTAACAAGTTTGTCTACATGAACCTTGCCAGAGCCCAAAGAATCCAACCAATATCCTAAATATTTATAGGAATCTACCTGTTCCAAATGTGCCCCTTCAGCATCCATAATGGTCAGGTCTCTGCCGCTCCTGATTTTAGTTGTGGTTCCAAACAACATGCACTTAGTTTTACCTGTGTTCATTTTAAGTTTAGATCTTCCAAAATAGGCCAGGAGACCATTAAAACTAATCTGTAGTTCACTTTGAACTTTAGGCAATGATGATGCAGCAACATAGAGTACTGTATTGTTGCCATATAAATGATATGCCATGTATGGCACACTTTCTCCCAGACCTTTTTTAGATGAAACAAAAACAATAATGGTCCTAGGATCGAGCCCTGTGAGATTCCTCAGACTAGTTGCAACAGTGTAGATTCCATGCCATTTATAGCAGTTAATTGCTTCCTGGATTGGAAATATGAACAAAACCATTTCAGAGTTACTCTAGTAACCCCTATTTCTGCAAGCCTGTGTAGAAGGATTTGGTGGTCAACCATATCGAAGGCCTTGGAGAGGTCAACAAGGATGGCCCCGGTCAACTGTCCTGGGTCATAGCTTTGCTGACATCATCCAAGACCCTTTCCATGGACACCACCGTACCATGAGTTTTATGGAATCCTGACTGATATTTATCAAGTTGATTGTTTTTATGTAAAAAATCGGTTAGCTGCCTAGTCAGTAGCCTTTCAAATAACTTTGAGACTTAAGACAGTAGGGATATAGAGCAGTAGTTGGTTAACTGGCCAGGGCTGCCCCCCTTAAAAATGGGGATAATCCTAGTCAGCTTTCATTCCCGTGGGACCACCGCCTCAGACAAAGACCAACTGAATCAATAAGTAGGCGGTTCAGCAATCTGGAGTGCAGACTATTTTAAAAGTGAAGGTGTTCATCTGTCTGGTCCAATCCTATGTTGGTTTTCAGTTCCAGTTAAAAATCCATAACTTCATATAGCTCTGTCATTCTAAATGTGAAAGATGGGGCATCTTCCTCTTCTTCCTGGATTCCAGAGATAACTAGGCTTGGGGCAGAGTTGCCAAAAAGTTCCCAGCCTCTAAAAAGTACTTATTAAATTTATTTGCTGCAGACTCCCCATCAAAGCTACCTGTTGTCTCAAAAAGATGTGCATTAGTCTTTATTTTGATTGGTTGTTTATTTCTTTTATTATGGACCAAACTTTTGGGGTCACCTGCCACATCATCAATTTTTGCAATATAAAATGCTCTTTTCAGCATCTCTGGTCAAGGTTTCATATGCATTTCTTAACTTCCTATAAATTCTCAGTCTTTGGAACATCGCCTTATGTGTTCTATCCATGCTAGATTTTTAGCCTTTTTAATTTTCAGTGAAGTGATAAACCAGGTGGCAGATTTATTTTTAATTTTCTTTGTTTTGACTGGCAGATGCAGGTTATGCACCTTCATTAATTCCAATACAAAGTTGACTGATCTCAGGGCTGGGGAGAAGATGACCAGATGGGTAGAAAACTGGTTGAGGGACAGAATCCAGAGGGTGGTTGTGGGGGAGGTTATCTGGCACCAGAGAGGTCACCAGTGAGATCCCGCAGGGCTTGGTGCTGAGGCCACTGTTGTTCAGTGTCTTCATCAATGACATTGGGGATGGCATTAAGCAAAATGAGCCTATTCACGAGGCACCAAATTCTGTGGGAGAGTGGACACAGCTGAAGTGATACAGGACCTACAGGATGATCTGGAAAAGCTGGGAGGTTGTCCAGGATCTGGCAGCTTGGCTTCAATGCCAAGAAATGCAAAGTTGTGCACATTGTATTAAAAAGACAGTTGGATGTCCAAAAATAAACCTCAGCATTCACAATTGCGACAGCCATGGTTGTGAAGAAACAACTTTTGAGCCCAGCAAAACATTAGAAAACCAAGCCAGGGCCACAAATTTCCAGATTATGGGGCTGCCTGAGGATATTGAGAAGGATCACCCCCTAATTATTATCCTGGACCTGTCTCCTTCAAATACGGTCTGACCTACTCATACTTTTTCATTCATAATCTGGTTAGAAGGCAGTGAGAGTGCCTCTCTTCTTTTATTCTCGGTACAGTGAGCGTATACCATGTCAGTAAAAGTGTTTGGACATATTTTTAGTAACCCCGTGAGTAGAGAGATTATTTTGGGGTTGGGGAAATCATCGGACTTTTTACATCTACTGGTCTCCTCTGGCAGAGTGAGGACCATTGGGGGCTGGAAAATCTCAGGTTTCCCTGCAATTTGACCTACATGTGTTTCATAATTTTCAGCTACAATTGAAGGCTCTTTGGCTGTTTATGCTTGTCTTTTGATCAATCTAAACCTGCTGGGCTGGACTGAATGACTACGACACTTTATTTATTTTATTATGAATTTTATAGTTTTTAGGGGTTGGGTTTAGAGTTTGTTTTGTTGCCCGTCTACTTTTGGTCTTAAGTTTATGATCATTTATTTGGTAACAGATCTTGTTTTATCCCCCACCCCAAGTGAGAGTTGAGGGATTTGTATTTTATTTTTAATTTAAATATTGTTAATTTTAATTTTTTTTTATGAGTATATTTAGCTGAATTAAGTGATTAGAGTTGTTTTGTTATGTTGTTTTATTTTCTATTTTGCAGGTTGGTGTAGCCTTATTGTGGTCATCAAAATGTGCTGGAGGCTTGCCCCCACAGTCATGTGCTATTCATCCTCCGCCCTTCATGCTCTCCACCCCTTTATCTCCCCCCGTTGCAGTTTACAACTTACCAGCAGTGTAGAGTGCTGGGAATTGCCCACCGGGGGGGGGGTGTTGGAGGTGCGAACGGTGAAGGGTGAATGAGCCAGGCCACCACATCGGGGTCATAAAATCCAGAAGATGCCCTGGTGTGAAATGGAACCCAGATCGTTACCCGCCATGTCTGATTTCCATACCCAAAGGCACTACCAATTTTGGTGGGCAGGTTGTTTGGGCAGCCCTGGAAGCCAGGTCCATTAAAAACAAGACTGCAATTATTGCAAATCTTGTGGGAACAGCGGATCTGGCTTGTATCACTGAGACCTGGCTGGACGAGAATTCTGAACCTATATTGGAGGCTGCAACTCCAGCCGGGTACTCGGTGATCCACTGCTCGAGATTGGATCACGGGGAGGGTCGGTCTGTTTCAAGACTGAACTGGGCCTCATGAGTGTACCAGTTGAGGAAACTGAGTCATTTGAGTGTTACTGTGATAGCAGGTATAGGCTGTAGGACTGCCCTCATCTACCATCCACCTGGGGATGAGAAGCAGTTCCTTCAGGAAGTGGCGGATTTCGTGATCAACAAGGCGTGTGAGTCACGCAGGCTGATGGTTCTGGGTGACTTTAATGCCTGGGTCGATGATGAACTCTCACAGTTTGGACAGCACTTCCTCCAGTTGATAACATCTTTGGGCCTCACACAGATTGTTACCACTGCAACCCATAAATATTGTCACTCTCTTGACCTAGTCTTCCTCTTGGGGATCGAAGCCTCGGATTTGGGGATGGAACCAGTCACATGGTCTGATCACTACACCGTGGTGTTCAGTTTCCGTGCCCCCCTTCACAGGTTTACCCCTGTGGAGATGGTCAGGTACCGCTCTTTACGAGATGTAAGCTCTGAAGGCCTGGTGGCGGTACTTGACCTATCGGTCCTTCCATTGGCAAACAATGACCCAGAGACCCTAGTGATGACCTATAATAAGGCCATTTCTGTGGCCTTGGACGTCGTTGCTCCTGTCCGGGTTCATCCTCTCTCCCTTCTCCCTCGGTCCCTCTAGTTTGATGGGACTTTGATGGAGATGTGGCGATTAGGACAAAGGTTAGAACGTTGCTGGTGGAAATCCACCCTGGATGCCGACCACCTTAGATTGATGAACCATTATCAAGCCTATCAATCTGCAATCACACGTAAGAAGGCAGAGTTCCTGTCCGGGAAGATTGTTGCTGCTCAGAATTGACCAGCTCAGCTCTTTCGAACTGTGGACAGACTGTGCAAACCAGCCTGTCTACAGGTTCAAAAAGCTTTTTCACAAGTAGAGTGCGGTGAGCTTGCTTGATTCTTTGCGACTAAGGTGGCTGACATCAGGGTGGCGCTCCAACCAGCACACTCTATGGGCATTGCCTTGGATCGGTGCTCAGTCGCTGCCCCTCAGTTTTCCTGGAGTACCTTCGACCAGCAGGAGTTCATGGATGTCATGCAGATTGTCCAGGGTATGTACCCTATGTGCTGTAGTTTGGACCCAGGACCAACTACCCTGATTATGGGTTGCAGTGACATCATTGGTCCGTCCCTAGCATGGATAGTCTTGTGCTCCTTTGCAACAGGTGAGTTTCCTAGCTCCCTGAAGGAGATGGTGGTAACACCTCTCCTGAAGAAAGCTTCTTTGGACCCAGACTGCCATGTGAACTACAGACCAATCTCAAATATTCCCTTTATAGGGAAGGTGATTGAGAAAGTAGTGGCCGTACAACTGGAGATCCATTTGACCATCCATGACATCTATGAACCTCTCCAGTCCATTTTTCGAAAGAGGCACAGTACTGATACGGTGCCGGTTCAGGTGCTCAATGATCTCCTGATGGCAAAATATCGGAAAAACTGCTCCATCTTGATTCTTCTAGATCTCTCATCAGCATTCGACACTGTGGACAATGGGGTTCTGCTCGGTCACCTGAGGTTCATCTGTGGCCTGTCAGGTACAGTCCTCAGGTGGTTTACATCTTTCTTCACCGGAAGAAGTCAGAGGGTGGTGTCGGTGATTCATTCCTCTGATCCAGTTGCTCTGTTATGTGGGGTTCCTCAGGGATGGGTGTTGTCCCCCATGTTGTTCGCAGTGTATATGCTACCCCTCGGAGACATTGTAAGAGGGTATGGGCTGAGGTTTCACTGCTATGCTGATGATACCCAGCCCTACCTTTCTTTAGCACCTGACCAGGATAGAGCTCTCTCAGTCTTTAACAACTACCTCACAGAAATCCAGGATTGGACAAATTTGAGCTGGTTGAGGTTGAACTCGGAAAAGACTGAGGTGCTGGTTGTGGACCTGGGGCTCTGGATAGGGGGTCCGGGTGTAGGTTCGCCTTCAGGACTTTTTCTTGGGGGCTTATCACTCCTGACATCTGAACAGGTGCGAAACCTGGGGGTAATTTTTGATGAAGGGCTGACACTTCGTTCGCAGGTGTCAGCCGTTGTAAAATCCTCTTTCTACCATCTAAGGAATATCTCCAGGGTTAAGCATCTCATTCCATCTGATGATTTAGCCACATTGGTCCATGCCTTTGTGTCCTGGCACCTGGATTATTGCAACTCCCTCTACCTAGGGCTACCTGGGGTGGATATTCGCTGCTTGCAGCTGGTGCAGAACACAGTGGCCTGGTTATTGACGTTAACCCCTTGGTCCTGTCATATTTCCCCAGTGCTGCGTGAACTGCACTGGCTGCCAGTACAGTGGCGGATCACCTTTAAAGTCAGACTTCTGACTTATAAAGCCCTACACGGACAGGACCTGGACTACCTGAAAGAGCTTCTGGTCCCTTACTGCTCTGGGTGATCGCTCGGCTCGGGTGATGAGGGGTTGTTAGAGATTCCAAGGGTGTGTTTAAAATTTTCTGGGGCCCGGGCATTTATACATGTGGCCTCTACACTTTGGAATTCTCTACCCTGTCAGTTATGGGAGTGCGCGACCGTGGAGGCATTTAAACAGGCTCTTAAAACTTATTTGTGGAACCAAGCATATGGTGAATGATTCAAATGTTTTTTTATCCACATTATCTGCATTTTATACTATTTATGATGTTGTGAATTTATGACCTATTTTGTTTTAACTGTTTGTTAGGTGCCTTGGTTGTTGAAAGGCACCATATAAATAAAGAATTATGATTATTATCATTATTATTATTATTATTAGTGTTTGTGAATGACTGGCTGGATGAAAAACTGTTTTACAGCTTTGGGGAGTATTTTGAACTCATCTCTGTTTTTATGGGACTCAGAGTAACACCTTGGGTCATTTTGTTTCTGTCATTTAGTTTCATATCCTCGCCAATAGACTTTGGTCCTCCGTGTCCCTTACGCTGTAACTGATGATTGTTTATGTCAAGTTCTTTTGGAAAAGAAGACCTCTGTGGTTTTAACATGACTTATATTACACTTCCTAAAGCATATTCATAGATCAGTGTTACCAGCCCTGTAAACGGTTTTACTTTCGGGTTCTCTGGGGTTATTTGTTTTTCCTTGTATAATAGCTTAGGGACAATTGGGGTTTGCCTATTTATGTACTCATGCTATTCTTTTTTTAACTTTGAGCTGAATGCATGGCAGTACTTTTTGTTCATCTGGGACACGTACTCTGTTAGACTATCCTAAAATGAACTTCTTCACATCTCACTCACAGTCATGCTGCTCTTGGGCACCATATCAGTGAAAATTGTTACTTCAGTGATTGTTGAAATTAGAAGATTTCTCCCCCCTATGTTGTACCAAAATATGGTGAATACATCTTACCCTTTGATTAAGGAGCCTTTGTGCTTCTAGAGGTACAGCACTGTATTTGGACTGTTTACCACATGTGAATGTATCAATTGTTGTTACAATTGTGACATTTTATAAGAATAAAGATTTAAAAAAGACATTTCTAAACTGCAATATCTAAGTGGATCATAAAATTATATGCTATTTTTCGATTTGTTTGCTCCAAACATTTTATGGTAAGCATGTTGTAAACAGTGTAGCAAGGACTGTAGTTAAAGCATTTTTACCTAAACACAAATTGATGCTGTTGTCTTCATTTTATTTACATGATTGGGGGGGTGTAGCTGCACGGTGGGGGGAGTATCCAACTGCAGGAGGATCAGAGATACAAGCGTTGACCATTGTGGCAATTTGTGCAATTTAAATTTATGTTATTTTTTCCCTGGAGTCAGGAGTAGGAAAGATGTAACAAAAAGTGGATTTTATCTTCAATAAAAGCCCCAAAACTCACCCCAGAGCATCTAAAACCCTAGAGCTGTTGGGGGCCTAGCGGCCCCCAAACCCCCAGCCTTTATATAAAAATCATTCACACTGCATTGCAATAATGTCTATGGGGTGAAAGGTTGATAGCATTGTTGGACAGCCAGTTGCCCACCCCAGTTGCAGCTGCAGACTCTGAGGCCAGCTAGGATGTCTCACACCACTGACTCCAGGGGAAAAAAAACTTTTTTTCCTAAAGTCAGGGGAAGGGAAGATGTAACAAAAAAAGTGTGCTTTATCTACAATAAAAGCCCTAAAACTTGCCAGAGAGCATCTAAACTCCCAGAGCGTCTGGGGGCCTAGCAGTCTCCAGACTCCTAGCCTTCACGTATCCCAGTTGAAAGGGATTTCAGCACTCCACTATAAAAACTGTTCCAGTGCCACTGCATGGTTGCCCCCAACCCCCATCCAGTCTGCTCCTGAGCTGTCAAATCCTTATCAAGAATAGAGAGAGTTATGGCACACATGGGGCCCCTTTTCTACATATTAAATCCTACAGTGTTGAAGTAGACTTTAGAATTTGGCAAATCCAAGAAGACCACATATTTTTACCTCGGCCTGTCGATGTCTAATTTTGTTGTGGCTTGATGTTGAAAAAAGCTGTTCTAACTGGTGTGGTGCTTGGATTCATGAGAAAAGTGGTAGGCTTAGTTTGTTTCATGTGGAATTTGTTGTGTTATGCACCTTTAAAAACACTGAGCACTGTTATTACAGAAACTGTATTTTGGAATATGATAATGTGCAGTAAATGGGATTAAAAAATATAAGCCCTAAGCTACCTGACATGTCTGTAGCTTTGAATGACTATCCTAGTTTGAAAAGGACAACGTATTAAAGCCTTACTTTACTACTGATCCAGAAAAAAAAGGATGATTCACTACTGAGTCTTGATTCAACAAAGAAAGTACCATGCTAGTAGTTATCTTGGTATGATTATCTCTAGGAATTGAAGATAGGAAGGTCATGGGTTCTAGTCCCACACCAGGAACTTAGGTTACTGCCCAGTACTGACACTGTAGTGCACTATTATGGGGCCTTACACTGTTGAGTATCAAATATTGGCTTAGTGCACCTTTCTTGCAACCCATATGTAAATTAATAATGTGTAATATTCTGTTCCTAGTAATGTGCATTATTTTATATAAACAACATTTTCTAAGATGTCTTCCCTTGCTCTGACTTCATCAGGTGTTACCAAGCCAATACTGATAACTGTGTGCATATCGGGGCTTATCATGGTTCTTCATAAACTTTGGACCCCAGAGCCATCAACTCAGTGGGGCCCCCAAATCTGTAAAACTAGCCCTGCTTGGGGGGGGGGTGGGATTGATGGACCTCCTGGTCGGTTAGTGGGAAGGTGGTGGAGTGATGGGCCCATGGTAGGGGGGGAGCTTGAAGCTAAAGGAACTCATCTGGCTTGGAAATCTGGCCTGTTGGTTCAACTTGTGGGGAAAGTGGAGCGATGGGCCTCCTGGCCTGTCTGGTGGAGAAGGTTTGAAGTGAAGGGCTTACTGGAGTGGCTGGGGGTTTGTGTTATGGGGAGCACTGTGGAAGTAATGATGCCTGTTAGCATTGTTTGCTGGGGAGGAGGGGGCTTGGAGCTGAAGCCAGGCTTGCTGGTCTAGCTTTGGGATCCAACCTGAATGTGGCTTGGGGGGGGGGCTTGGATCGATGGACCTCCTACTTGGTTGGGGGAAGGTGGAGTGAAGGGCCTACAAGGGGAGGCTAGAAGCAAATGGAGTTGGTCCAGCTTGGGAATCAGGCCTGTTGGTGTGACTTGTGGAGACGTGGAGCAATGTGCCTCCTGGTCTGTCTTGGGGGGGCGGGAGTTTGGAGTGAAGGGCTTACTGTTGTGGCTGGGGGGTTGTGTTGGGTGTTGTGGAAGTAATGATGCCTGCTGGTGTTTTATGTGTGTGTGTGTGTGTGTGTGTGTGTGTGTGTGTGTGTTGGGAGGGGCTTGGAGCTTAAGGCTTGCTGGTCTGGTTTTGGGATCTGGCCTGTTAGTGTGGCTGGGGGGGATTGGATGGATGGACCTCCTGGTTGTTTGAGGGGTGGAGTGAATGGCCTACTGGTGTAGCTGGGGTACCTGGATTGAATAGACTACTGGTGTGGCTTGGGGTTTATTTTGGAGTGAATGGTCTGTTGGTCTGTCTCTAGGAGCAACCAAGCCAGGGCAACCGGTCCTTCACTCCAAGCCTCCCATCAACCATGGCCCTTCACTTCAAAAGCTGGGGGGGTAGCATTTGTGTGGGAGTGGGGATTGAGATTTAAAAATTATGTTTAGGGATGTTAAAATGCATGTGGGCCTTGTGCAGTCATGGGTGTGGAGATTAACAGTTCAGCTTAAAATTGAGCTTTTTTGGGGAAGGGAGCCATAGCCTTGGAAGCATTTTTGATTGAAGAGTACACTGCATTGTGTGTTCCAGACAGGGTGAGACAAATCAGGTAGCCAATGGCCACTAAAAAATTGGTTTGACTACCAGATTTCAAAAGTTACCAGCAAACGGGAAGTGATTTTTGATTTTTTTTAAAAAGATGGACATTAAAAAATATTGATCTGACTACCAGTTTTTAAAAGCTAGGGGTTAAGCTGACCATCGGCTAACAAACTGATATGTCCCACTCTGGTTCCAGACTAAGGCTACTGCTTCTTGTGGTGGTTGAAGGGAAGGAGGATTGGAGCATAGGACCCCCTGGTCAGGCTTGGGCTCTCCGTGACAGGTGCTGCAAAAGATGAAGGCTCAATAGAGATGAAGAGCTGGGTCTACAGTTGGAGCTTAGGGCAAGCAAACTGCTGTAATAGCTACTGTTAATATTTATTCTGCACTGAGGAACAGCAAATACTCTGTGAGCCAGTAAAAGAAAATTGCCTCATGTGTCTTGCAGTCTGTATAGTTTTTGGTGAGTATGCTATCACTGGACGTTTTGTGATCTGGCTTGAGGAATTCCCAAGCCTGACAAGCAGATTCAGTGCTCCAAACCCACCACCTCCAGCTCTTAACTTCAAAAGCCAGACCATCTTTGTCTGAATCTAACTCGTGATTTTTAAAAAAGTGATATGTTGTCCAAAGATTGTCTGAAACATGTTCTTTTAATAGTTTGTAGTGCAACACTTTGTTTTCTAATTTTTTTGTTTACGTCCTGTTTATCATCCTTGTCTCAGTTTGTATTTTGGAAACTGGTTTTCTCTCATCTCACCCCACCTCCCAGCCCTTCAATTCAGCAGCCAGAAGAGCTGACTTGGGACTGCACAGCCTGCTCAAGGTACATGGGAGTTATACATGTACATCACAACATGTTGTTTATTTCATTCAGTGCAAGAGATATCCACAAACAGGTTAAGCTGGAGAGACAAGCCAACAGCTCCACATTAGGATGAACTCACACAGACATACTATTAAAACAAAGGAGACTGAAAAATCAGCGGGGCACCACTTCTCCCAGCCTGACCACTCAGTTTTGGATATGTCAGTAATGGTCTTAAAAGGAAATCTCAAAAACACACAACAGAGATGAGCTTTTGAGATTAAACTTATTTTACATCTCAGTATAGTAACAGATGGGATGAACATAGATTTGGGTTTCGTGGGACATTACAAAAATTAACATCCACAGACTGCTTCTTTTTTAGACTGGCATATTATAGGACTTCAGCATGTGTAGGGTGTGTGTGTGTATGGGTGTATATGTGTATGTGTTGTGAAATATGTGAATATAGCAGGTGTGGACTTGCTGTCACATTGAGGTAGGCTTCTATTTAGATACATGGAGTTACAGTGTGTTACTACTCTTACACACATAATGAATATTAATTCTTCCATGCCTTTTACCTTCACCTGGGAGTGGGGTTGATTCCATTGTGCCATATTCAGATTACTTAGCCTGTTAATGTACATACAGGAGTGTTATCATAGACTGTCAAATATTTTTTTTTAACTCTGAACATATTGGGGTGCAAGATCTCATTTGCATGGAGATCCTGGACATATCTTTTTACATTAGGCTAATATTGTAGTGATTTGTGGAAATGTAGGTATGTTAGACCTCTTGTCTTACACGCATACTTTATATTTACTTCTAGTTACCTTACCCTGGGGAGGGTGGCAGTTTTATTTCATTGTGGTTCTATCCAGAATCCTTGGAGATGCTGCTACGCAGATAGGAGTAAGGTTAAATAGTGTCACATTTTTGCTCTGTAGGTATTAGGATACATGATCCCTTTTGCTTGGGATTTCATGACAAGTTGAATTCCTTTGGGGAACAATTGCAGTGATTGATGTAAATGAAGGTGCATTAGGAGTGTGTGCATGTATATCTCCTTAAAACTAGTTATCCCCCCCCCGCATTATTTGGGATGTTGGGTGGGGTAGTGTATTGTGTGTGTGTGTGTGTGTGTGTGTGTGTGTGTGTGTGTGTGTGTGTGTGTGTGTGTGAAGAGGAGGAGAGAAATTACATTTGTATCTCTTATTCAGATTCCTTAGACACTTTTGGTACATCAAGTTGTTATACACTGAGAATTTATTGACATCAGTACATATCAGGCTGCATGGTCTTATTCATTGGTGGTCCTTGACAAGAGTTTGTTGTTTGACACTAATACTGTCAATTTATAGTTATATTATCATTTATAAAGTCTTGTTACTACGCTAGAGGTTTTTGAAGTCTATGGGACATGATATCTAGCTGGAGAATATAGCTGAGTAATGGGTCCAGCTAAGGTGTACACATCATACAGTGTGCACTGATGTTTTTAAGACAGCTTTGCTGGTAATTTCTTGTCTGTAATACATACATTGAAACTTCTTGGAGTCCTAAGACAATCTTAGTATGTCTTTAATCTGGGTGGGGGTTGTTTTTCAGTAATTGCATTCTTATACACATTGTGAAACTCATAGCTTGATTTAAGAGCCATCTACTTGAGTAGTGTTATCCTATGTCAATTAAATTTACATGCAGTGGAATTCTTTGTATGTGTTTTTCACCAAGCACCTTTGACCCTGGGACCCTCCCAGCTTAAGGTAACATGGTACTGTTAAAGTTCTCTGTCATCATCTTCTGTGTTTTTAAATGAGTATTTTAAACCAATGGGGATTTTCCTGTTTTTTTCTGCATGATCTAGTTGTTAAAAATATTTTTTTTTCTAAATAACTGTCATTATGCTTCTGAAGAAGGACTGATTAGTCCAAAAACTAGAGCACTTTGCTCTTGTTGTTACATTTATGTTGGTCCATTAAACGGTATCAAATCATTTGCTTCTGGATCAGTTAATTTGAGATAATTTAAAAATTTCTTATCCAAATGTCTCCACAATGTCTGGATTTAGAGAAGCACCCAACATGGGAATATACCCTACGTTTTAAGTCTCAAGTTTCACTGGGTGCTGAGTTATAGGTAGCCAAACATTTTGCCAACATTTAGATTTCTACAATTTTAGTATAATTTTGATAGTATTCATTGAAATATTATAAAATTTGACAGGTATACAGGTTATCCTTACATTTGTATAGGTGCCTAGTTTCAGATTTCTAACTTCAAATGGACTGAGTTATAGCCTGCCAAATATGTTGCCAACATTTCAATTCCAGTTATTTCCCTCTGATTTTAAAGCAACATATCCAAATTTAACCAGAGTTGAAACATTTAAACTACTAAACCAAGTTGTTATTTCTGAAAAGTTCATATTTTCAGCTTTAAATAGGATTGCATTAAAAGTAGTCAAACTTTCACAACACTTAAAAATTAAATTTTGCAAGGATGAAAACTAAAAATGAAAGCCTCTGAAACTTTAAAACTAGATACTGCAATACCATAAAATTTGGTGGATTCGTAGACCTTACAAGGAGACTATGCATGCCAATTTTATTAATTGCTTGTGGCCAGAAATGGCAAAATAATAGGGCTGTGCATAGACTGAATAGTATTTCCTAAATATCACAAATAGTAGGCTTGCCGAATATTTGGATGGACATTCTGAATAGTCCACTATTCGGGACGAACTATTTGGTGGGTTAGATTTTAAAATCTCACAGAGCTTTTTGGGCCAATCAGAGGCTGTTTTTGGAGCTCACATCTAGGAACACTATGTGATCTACTCACTCTGAGTGTGTACCACTGAGTTCAATATATAGAGAGACTAGAGTGCAGACTCCAATGGCTCAGTTGAAGCCAGGCATCCACCATATTAGAGGAGACTTGAGATGGCGGCAGAATAGCAGAAACCCTTCTTGAAACTTAGCGAGTAGAACCAACAGATTGTTCTGACAGCAATCTGCTGATCCAGTTGGGTAAGAAGCAACATTGACAGCAAGGAAATAATAAAGTGGATGCAAATTGTGGTGACAAAAACAAGGTATGCTTGTTTGTCCTTTGCTTGTATAAGCCATCCATTACTTGATTGCTGTCAGAACAGAGTGCTGGTGCCACTATCTATCTACTGCATTTGCAGCACAATCATTTCTTGTAGTATCCCTTGAGACCTTTGTGGCCAAACAGAGATTATGTCACTTAACTCTAAATATTGACAGAGTTATGGCATTTGAAGTTCCAGTGTTATCCTATAGGAATCGTTATGTTTTATTACTTACTTTTTTAATGGCCACAATTATTAAAGGGAACAGCATATGTTATTCCTGTACAACCCCTTGAGACCTTTGTGACCATATAGAGATTGTCACTTAACTCCAAATATTGATAGAGTTATGGCTGTTAAAGTTCCAGTGTTATTCTATGGGAATAGTTATGTTTTATGACTTGCTTTTTTTAATGGCTACAATTATTTGGTGCATAAGGTTTTGCACTTCGGGCAAATAGCCCAGTTAGGGGTTATTGGTTGGGTGGGGTGAGGCTGGGGGACACTGAGGAAGAGAAGGACCTTGAGGTGTTGATTACAGGGAGCATGAACAACTCTGCTCAATGCAGGAAAGCTGCAGCTAAGGCTAACAAGATGCTGGGGTGTATTGCAAAGGGATTCTCATCCAGGCATAGGGAAGTGATCCTGCCCTTCTACAGGTCATTGGTCAGGCTGCTCTTGGAGTACTATGTGCAGTACTGGTATCTGTATCTGAAAAAGGACACTAAAGTGCTGGCGAAGGTGCAGCAGAGAGTGACAAAATTGTTATGGGGATGGAAGGCAAAGCCTATGAGGACTGGCTGTCTGAGCTGAATATGTACACCCTGGAAGATAGGAGGAATGGGGATATGATTGAAACATTCAAGTATTTGAAAGGGATAAACAAAGACAGTGCTGATGGGTTGTTCAAGCTGAGGAAAGGTAGGGACACAAGGGGGCATGGGCTAAGATTGGAGGGTGGAAGATTTAGGAGAGAGATGAGGAGATATTACTTCATGGAGAAATGGTGAAGTGGAATGCTCTACCAGCAGGGGTGATATCATGTAAGACAGTGGGAAGTTTTTAAAAGGCATAGGACAGGGAATGAGGGAGGTTCTTCGTGAATAGTGCTGAGAACTGGGGGAATAGTGATGAGAACATCCTGAAGATGGGGAAGGGGGTTGGGGTAGCTGTAATCTAGGGTTGCTGGCTACACACTCGAGCAGACTTTGATAGACCTTGAGGTTTGTTTCTGCTGGCAGTTTCATATGTTTGTATGCTTGTAATTATTTAAGGGTGTGGCATATGGTATTCTTGTAGTACCCCTTGAGACCTTTGTGACCATATAGAGGTTGTCACTTAACTCCAAATATTGATGGAGTTATGGTCTGTTGAAATTTCAGTGTTATCCTATGGAAATACAGTAGTTGTTTTATAACTTGCTTTTTTTAATGGCCACAGTTATTTAAGAGTGTGACATATGTTATCCGTGTAGTACACCTTGGGTCCTTTGTGACTATATATAGACTGTCACTTAACTCCAAATATTGATGGAGTTATGGCCTGTTGAAGTTCCAGTATTATCCTATGGGGAAGAGTTATGTTTTATTACTTGCTTTTTCAATGGCCATAATTATTTAAGGGTGTAGTATATGTTATTCTTGTAGTACCCCATGAGTCTTTTGTGACCATATAAAGATTGTCACCTCTGCATCCTTCTCCTGAAGCACCAGTAGCACAAGCCAGCCTCTGGCACCAGTGTACAAGCCAAAGTGCTGTGACCTCTGCATTCTCCTCTTGAAACACCAGCAGCACAAGACAACTTCAGACACCAGTGTGCAAACCAAAGTGTTGTGACCTCTCCTCCTCCTGACCTCTCCTCCTCCTGAAGCCATTTTAAGAACTTCTGTAGCAGTTCTCCAAAAAGGCAGCTTTCCTGGATGAATACCGACTACTGAATACTGAATAACAAATATCTGCGACTCGAATACCGATTATTTGGCTGAATATTTGGAAAAAGGTATTCGCACAGCCCTACAAAATAACATTTGTACTTAAAGTCAAATCCCACGAGTCTTTGTGAAAATTGTAGAATTTCATGAAAAATTCAATAAAACTGTAATTTGTTAATTTCACTCAGCCTTATCTGAAGGATTCTAATTAAAAGATAGGGGTATGAGAGGCAGGTAGTGCAGGTGGTCGCCAGGTTCAGGAGTTGGATGCACAGTTTCACCAAGAAATGGACAGCTGTGCTGGGTAGCACAACAGTTGTAGACCCCCAGATTGGAGCAAGGAAGCACACTGAGTCAAAAATGTCAGCCTGAATGCAGGATATTTATGGCTTACATCCAGTGAATGTATGATCCTGGGAGCCTGATGTACATGCAAGTCTAGGACTTACTGGTACTTAAAAAGATGTAGTGGGGGAAGACAATGTCTGAGGCAGCAGGAAGGAAGAATTGTGGCTATTCCAACAGGGTAGGTTAATAGAAAAAGGAATAGGTGACTCATGTTTTAAGGGAGTTTGTCACTTTAAAGAACAAAGAGGATATCAGTGGGATCAGTAGTTCTACTAAGTCAATCTGGCTATGTCAAAAGAGAAGGGGGGGGATAGTTAGTCAGTCAGAGAAGAACAGGAGGACTGCAAAAAAGCTCAGCCCAGCTTATCAAATGAAGTAGTGATACGTGCATTGTTAATGTTAAATTCCATGAAAAGAATTCTGGACGGTTCATCTATATGCTACTATAAATATGTGAGAAAATGTTAACTTTTTTTTACTGCAAATTTAAAACTGCTAAGCCAATTTATCCAGTTGCATTAGACACCAGGATACACTGACTATGGATATGTATATAAAATGTTAAGTCTATGCCTGTAAGAGCATAGAAGTTACAAACATCCATATTTTGGGGAGTTTTCACAAACTTTTGCAAATATTTACATAGTAAAGACTGAAAACCCTGTAACTTAAAAATCTCTAATTCAGTTCTCTCCATATTTACATCATTCTATAATTATGACAGAAAGGTTATTCATTCTAATTTACACATGTCTAGAGCCATAGGTGTCTGAGTTATATGCAGATAAAACGTTTCCTTAAGGCTTCCTGCAAAAATTAAAATGACAGATTTTGAGTACATATGCATTTGAGATGATGCGTCATATTGTCATGAAATCAGGCACATTATTAGAACACATGTCATCAAACAAGCATGCTAAATTTTAGATCTCTGACCTGATAGATGGCTGAGGTATACGCAGACAAAACGTTTCATGAAATTTCACACAAAAAATAAAATGACAGAATTTGAGCACTTAAAATTTTATAACTATCCATTTGGATGTTATGATATTTGAAACATTATTGGTGCTACTCACAAGGAGTGTGCACGCTGGTAGTTCATGACCATAGTGACTGAGATTGAGGCCTAGAAAAATGGCGATTCAATCTCGGTGACTGTGATCATGGCTACCTAGGGAAGTGGGTGACTGGATACTGTGGTCAGCGAAAACCGCGACAGGAACTCACGTATATATGCATGCGCACTCATGGGGGAGAGACACAAGGAGGGAAGGCATGTGGAAGGGGTTGCAGCAAGCAGCTGCCTAGCCAGATCACTGACATCATGGGGAGGGTGGTTGGCTGGGAGGCATGGGGTACCGGGTTCTGGTCCGGTATTCAGTGGGTTTTTTTTGCAGCCTGGTGGCATGTGTTGTCTCAAGTTCCCCGATATGCACCCCCTGGAGTTGAGAATCCATAAGTAGGGGTGCAGAAATTGGTGTGAGAAGCAACTCCCACATTAAAATGAGACCTGTAGGTCTCAGGTGCTGTTTTTCAGTGTGCATCACTGAAATTATTTTTGGGTGATGTACACTTGCCATAATAGTGATTGCTGTTGCTTGATTGCTATTATGACAAGGAACCATGCATGCCACATTTCAGAACTTTAGCTTAAACGACAACTGCGTTATGACCAAATTACTAAATTAAAAAAAAATTCCACAAAATTGTGATGAAATTGCATGAAATTTTGTGGAATTCTGTCGAAATTCTACAAATTTGTAATTTTACCATTCCACACTGCTCTAGGTGGCTCCTATACAAATGACATATTGGATTCAGCAGCAGGCATATCATTTTTTAAGACTTACTTTTTTCATAACAACATAACTGCAAAGCACAACCAATTATGATACAAATAGAGATAAGGTATGGGCCATCATGAACCAAAGCCCACAGAGTCCAATAGGTGACAGATAACAGCAGGTGAGGCACTAAAACCTGGAACACACAACATGCTCTAAAGGTCAGGCATGAGCTATTAGTAGCAAAACCCACAGAGAAAACAGGAGATGGATAACTGCAAGGGAGGATCTAAAACCTATCATAGGCTTTGGAGGTTAGGCATGGGCCATCAAGCATTAAAGCCCACAGAGCCCAACAGGTGATTGGGAAATGTGAGGGGCCAGCAGTGCAAGGAGCCTGGCTCTTATGGAATTAATGCAAGGGGGAGTTTCTTTGTACAGTGGGTAAAAGAACCTACTAGGGATGTAACCACCCTCAATATGGTACTGTCAGACCAGGACATGGTGGTGAAGGAGGATGAGGTAAATGATCCTCTGGGAACAAGTAACCACAGCTCAATGTGGTTCAACTTAGCCCTAGAGCAAGAGAGGACAAAGGCAAGGGCAATGGTTTTAGACTTTAAGAGGGTGGATTTTAGAAAGATGGGGGAACCTTCAGGACAAAATGAGGGGGTGAAAAGAATTGAGGATGAAAATTACACAGGTACTCATTAAAGAAAGTCAACAGTAGGTTGCTAGGACCTGCCTGAAATGAATCCAATAAATGGTAGCACTCCTGGTTAAATCCTAAAAAGCAACAAGCAGCAGTCAAGGTTCAGATTAGGCAGTTTAATTCTGGTTTGCAACTGCTTCCCTAGCACCTCTGCCCTATAATCAGGCCTTTCATTTGAGAAGATTAAGCAAGGTTACAGGTGCTATCTTTATTCAGATAGCTTAAAGTGGTACACACAAAGTGCACTGTTATGTGAAAAAAGAAATTTAAACAATGAATAATATCTGCACAATATAAAATTATAATAGAAAAAAGAGGTATTCAATGTTACTTTCTGATAAAACTATTAAACTATTACTCTATCAGAAACCTAAGGTCAAGCTGGCAACATTTTAACAAATCACTTGCACGTCTTGCTAACAGATGATACCCATTGTGGGATGCTTTGATAAACCCCTCAGGCTTCACCCTCGGGGTTTATGTATCATCCCACAACTTGAGTGTGCATTAAATTCTCATATCACACCCTTCCCCATCCTTTATTCTATATTCTATATATAATTTCTAGTTGAAAGCCGACTTTTATGATTGCTTATCTTTTCTAAAATTCTTTAATGTTACTGGTTTTGTTATCTTTTTTCTTTCTTAGTAGAACTGAAATGCATGGTAATAGTGTAATTATACCGAACCTTGTTTTGTTTCAAATCCTTGATCTACTCTTATTGCTTACTTGTTGATGATTAGGAACACATCTAAACAGTGCCTCTGCTCATAATAAAATAGTCTCCTCTCCTTTCAGTGCATCATGAGTGGCTAGATTGTGTATGAGGTGTCCATAGTCCAGGAAAGAGGCTGTGAGAGTTTATCAAGGACAATAAATGAACATGTTTTTGCGTGGTAACACCAATATGGTGGGTGTGACAGAGTAGTATAAAGTTCTGTCCCATTTGTTATGCAGACAGAGTTTAAATGCAAGGATCTGTTCTGTTCTCGCCTTTTCTGTCTCTTCTCTGTCTGGTTGCACAACTACATTTTCTCTTGAGATCTAGGGCTTGATCATCCCTACGGTCTCTGCCTCTCACTATCTCTCTACCTTCTCTTGCTGTTCTGTCTTTTTTCCCCCCTTGCAAATCTGTGGTACAAAAATATATGTGAATCATTATGTGGAAATGTAACTGATATTGGGGTCCCTTTGTTTAGAAATGTATATCATTTTACTGTTTAAATGTATATAGCTTTACTGTTGAAATTATTGCAAAGCACTATTTGGAACTCAAGGGGTTAACCTGAGAAGCTAGTTTGCAAACTCTCTAAGAAGCTGTAAACAAGAGGTCAGTTCTGGGTCACAATGTTCTTTTTGTTGCACTTGCTGAAAAATACAAGAACGCTGTGTAAGAAGCATGCTGTTTTTTTAATGAGCTCCTGTAAATACTTATTAAAAAAAGAGCTACAATGTTTTGTAAGAGAGAGACACAGAGACTGAGAGAGACTGAGATTGGCAATTGAGAAAAAAACACAGATGGACTTTCTCTGTTTATACTGCCTTTGTAAATAGTTATACTGAGCAATTTTATTTTTTCATTTTACTGTTTTTAATAATAAATCACTTATTGTGAATTTTACAACTGCTCCTGGTTTTCCTATGCTCCCTGACCCAAGCCTCGACAACAGATAGTGTCAGCTTAAGTGGGATTTATGCCATGCATACTCTAAGCCAGGGGTTTTGTGCATGGGTACTAGAGCTGGTACCAGAAAAGCGTAGAAGAAAGGTATGGATTCTGCAGCAGCAAACCCAGGGGTGGTTACCAGTAGAATGGCAGCCAAACTCATAGAGATGGAAGTCCAAGCTGAGACTGTACAGCAAGCACCAGTTATAGAAAAAGAACAGGCAGTGACACAGCCTGAAAGCCTGGCTGCCTTTTTCAAATGGTGGGCTATACAACAAAAAGAGATGGAGAAACAGAGAAAAGAAGAAATGCAGCAACTTAAGAAGCAGAGAAAAGAGGAGATGCAGTGACAGGAGCAGCAGAGGAGAGAAGAGTTGCAGTGACAGGAGCAGCGATGGCTGGATGCCTTGCAGCCTATCAAAGGCAGAGGATCTGGCACAGATCCAGATGAGCAACAAAACAGAAGCATCTTAAAAGACACTAAACTTACAAAGCTGTGTCCTTCAGATGATATCAAAGCATACTTGACAACTTTTGAAAAGGTTGCTACAGCTTGCCAGTGGCCAAAACAGCAATGGGCAATCAGACTGGTACCTTACCTGACAGGGAAAGCCCAACTTGCCTACAGCAATATGGACACTGCACAGTCAGAAAACTATGACCTGGTGAAAAGTGAAATCCTGAAAAGGTATGACATCTCAGGAGAGACCTACAGGCAGAGATTTCGATCTCTGAAGTACAACTCAGTCGACAATCCTCGAGAAGCCTTCACCAGACTCAGAGAACTCCTGATAAAATGGCTCCAACCAGAGGGAAAAACAGTCACACAGATCATCAACACATTTGCAATGTAGCAATTTATCAACATCCTGCCTACAGATATGCAGCTTTGGGTAAAGGAACACCAACCAGAAAGTGGGGAATGGCTGTTTCTTTGGCCAAAGACTATTAAATGGCTAGACAAATGCCACGGCAGTGAGGTAACAGCCAAGCACTAGTAAGAGACTATTTTTCTCATTTAAACTCCAAGTCTGATAAGTACTCTGGTGGGGGTAACAAATCTGCTCCCAAAGACTTTAATTGCTATAACTGTAATAAGCCATGTCATATTACAAGAAACTGCCCTAGTAAGAAGAGTGACACTAGAGAAGATTTGTCCTTAGCAAATTGGGGCAAGTACTTAACAGATGTGAAGGTGGGAGATAAGACTGTAAAGGGACTTATAGATTTGGGAAGCAAACAGACCCTAGTACATACTGAAGTGCTGGAAAAACAGTATCCAAAAGGACCAGTTACTGGTATCATCTGTATCCATGGGGACACGCGATACTATTCCACCAGCCAAGTGACTCTCACTATTAATGGGGTGTCACACCAAATGAAAGTGGGGGCAATACGTAAGTTACCTGTACCTGTGATTACTGGAATTGACTTTCCAGGATTTACTGAGTTAATCAAAGAGGGAGTAAATCCTGATGTTTCAGTAGCTGTGGTGACAAGGCTCAGGCAAAGAAAATCTCAGATGGTGGGGATGCTTTTCCTTTTTGCTGATTTTGATTTGGACTTGTCTGAGCACAACTCCAAGATCCAGAAATTCAGGAAAGAAAGAAAGAAGAAACAATGGCAACAAAAGGTTGATGAGGATAAAGGATTAACATATGAAAATGCTGAAACTAAACTGATAACTGATTGTGATTTTATTTCAGAACAAGATAATGATGTTTCTCTCCAGGGTTATTTTAATCAGTAAGGGGTGAAATCAAGATAGGGTGAACCTATGTTTGAGAAATGTAATGGGCTACTGTACAAAGTTTGAGTTAAGCCTCAGACACAGGACCAGATAGAACAATTGGTTATACCACAAAAGTATAGACCTGAGTTGTTACAGATAGCACAAAAAGGAAATAGCATTAAATCTGGAGATATTAGTTAGGAAATCTATAGACAAGAAAAACACAGACAAGTACCATTGTATGGCAGAGTTAATGGACACAATACAGTTGATTATATTAAATGGAAGACATCCCTCTGATATTGAAGGAAAGACTGCATGTCTAAATACAAGGGGAACCTCGACAACAGAGTTTGCTTTGTGTACAATATATGATTATGTGAAGTATTCAGATTTAAAAATACTACAAAGGATAGAAAGCGATCATATACCCTTACTATTATACAAGACAACTAGTGAACCTAATGCTCATCTTGAGGAGGAAGTAATACATATCAGGAATTAAAGAGTAAGATGGGACAATATTTTCACTGATAAAATGAATGCAGCATCTGACTATTTCAGGGTAATACTATCAGGACATTTACAAAATGATATGGAACCCAAGCAATTACATAACCTAATTTTGCAAACATATTCTGTTTGTATGGCTGCTTTGATAGTAAATGTTGAAAAGCCTGGAACAGTTTATAAATACGAGAACTGGTTTTATAAACATTGTAGACAAGAAAAAAGGAATTTAAATAAACAATTAAGAATTACTAAAAGGAATCCTACCAGGAAAAATATAAAAGACCTTAATTTATCTAGGAAAAAATACAAAATTCACATTATTAAAAAAAAATTTAGAACATCAAGGGCATCTTTGGGATACAATGTACAATGCAATAGCAAATAAGGATGATAAAACATTCTGGACATTAGTCGCTAGTGGTACGAAATTAACTAAAATGAGGTTTGATATTTACAACACCCCTGACATATGGGCTGATTATTTTTCCAGAATGTTTTATGATGATAACATTCAAACTGAGTCGGTTAGCACTCAAATTATTGGAGAGTTCAATTGGTTTACACCTCATGAAATTGGGCTGGCTATTGACAGTTTTAAAAGAAACAAATCTCCAGGGCCGGACAACTTTTCAACAGATTTTTGCAAACAGAATAGGAATTGGTGGTCTCAGGGTCTTTCAGACTTGTTTAATAAAATGATAATGTATGATTATTTTCCTTTGACCTGGTAAGGTAGCTACATTATACCTATTCATGAAAAAGGCATTAAAACTGAACCTGATAACTACAGACCAATTAGTCTTCTCGATAATCTTGTGAAATTATTCACAATGGTAGTTTTAGATAGACTAATTAACTGGATAGAACAAAATAAAACATTGTCCCACCTACAAGCTAGTTTTACTAAAAACAAAGGAACTCATACTCAAACATTTCTAATAGATCATCTATGGGAAAAATACTGTATTATTAGAAAGCAACCAGTTTTTGTCACTTTTGTAGATTTTTTCATCTGCTTTTGATTTCTTGTTAAGATCACTACTTTGGGATAAAATGCACAAATTAGGCACCAATTGTAATTTAATCAGTTTAATTAGAAGAAAATATACTGACACTTGGGTACAGGTTAAATGTACAAAAGCTGGGGATTTGACTGGTAAAATCAAAACCAACCTTTCCATTCGCCAGGGATGTGTTCTGGCCCCCACATTTTTCAATATATATATCAATGATATAATTGTTGCTCTAGAAAGAAATGATCAAAATGCACCTAAAATTGAGGTTTATAAGATATTGGTCCTTGCCTATGCAGATGATCTTGCAATAATATCAACCAGAAGGTTGGGACTCCAGAAAGCTTTGATCTTAATGGATAAATTAAGTATTTCACATAATCTAAAGCCCAATGCCTCAAAAATGCAAGTCATGGTATTTGGCAGTGGAAGAAAATATAGATCCCTATATATTGGTAATAAAAGACTTAAATATGTCAACGAATATCAGTATCTGGGGGTATGATTTACAAGTAATCTACAATGGAATAAACATATTAAATGCCTTCTTAATAAAGCTAATAACACAATAAAAGCACTGAATAGGTTCAAATATCGTTATGGGGGCTATACGGTTGTTCCATTTGTAAAAACTATGAACACTAAAGTTATTTCACAAATTCTTTATTCATCTGAAGTTTGGGGAGGTGCTAATGTTTTTTCTGTTGAGTCACTGCTAAATACTGCCTATAAAAAACTCCTCAGTCTTCCCTTGGGTACCCCCGCTGAGTTGGTCAGATCACAACTGGGACAACAAGTCTCAGTTTTATGATACAAGCAAGGCAAATTAATTTTGGGGTAAAATCAAAACTAGAAATAGTTGATAACCTTATTAAGACATGTATGAAGGAGAAAGAGAATCTACTGTGGTGTAACAAGGCTGGTTGGTTAAACAAGATAGAGAGATTATTAGATCATAATGGACTAACATATGTAAGAGCTTGGGGAAAACAAAACATTAATCTAAGCAAAACATATACGGGGTATATTATGAAGAAACTTTACCAGACATCTAGGCAGAAAGATCTTTTAGAACTAAAAAAAAAATAAAAACCTCAAATTGGCTAGTGGGCAATACTACAGAACATAATCTAAAGTCATACTTGAACATAGTAAAAATGGATGAACATCGAGCTGTACTGGCTAGATTTAGATTTGAAGTTTTTGCAAGTATGGTACTAGAGGCTAGATACAATAAGGAACATACTATTTCTAATGTCCGTCACTGTAACATGCAGGAAATTGAAGATTTGAAGCATGTTACATTGCGGTGCCCCTGGTATAATAAACAAAGGAATATATTTTTGAAGCAATATCTGGATACCTGCAATATCCCTGATAGATAAATGTTAGATCTTCTGTTTAACTCAGAAAATTTAGAGATACTTACAAATTTAGCCCAGTATTTAATTATAATTACCAAGATTAGGAAGAAAAGAATGGCCATGCAGAAAACTCCTGGTGATTAATGGCATAATGACAAATCAGTACATGAATTATCTGTAACCTGTCTATATAACATAGAACATGTTGCAACTGCTGTACTTGCCTGCTTGATGTTGTCTGTCGGGGAAGGGGGTAGAGTTTCTTAAATACTAAATTGAAGGTCGCTTTCTAGTTAGGAATTGTGGTATAATCCACCATTTTTAAAACTGTATATTTATGTGTATTGATATAACAGATTTTATTTCATGTAAAACTATATATGCTGTACTGTATGTTTTGTACATTGTATTGTATGTTTCTTTTTTGAAATGGCAATTTGCCGAACAATAAATTATTACTACTACTACAGATAGAACACGATAATCCTATGACTGGTCACTCAGGGAGGGATTGCACACTTGCCAAATTGCTGTACAGGTTATACTGGCCTGGAATTCATGAAGATGTTGCTATCTATTACAGTTCTTGTGCTGAGTGTCAGAAAGTAGCCCCAGTGACTAAAAAAACAAGGCGCCCCTGATGCCCCTACCCCTGATAGATGTGTCTTTTGAGAGAATTGCAATGGATGTGGTTGGTCCCTTAGACAAAAGTAAAAAGGGTAATCAATTTATTCTGGTAGTGTGTGACTATGCTACTCAATACCCAGAGGCAGTTCGAATACGTACTGTCACAGCCCCAAAAGTGGCAGCAGAGTTTTGCCAACATTTTCAGCAGAGTGGGCATACCTAAATAAATTATTACTGATCAGGGTAGTAATTTTGGTGCTGCATTACTTGAGGAGCTGTACAGACTACTAGGTATCACTGCCATAAAAACCTCCGCCTTATCACCCTCAGACAGATGGTCTTGTTGAGCATTGTAATCAAACCTTAAATGCATGTTAAAAAGATTTGTAAAAGGGGAAGGGAAAGACTGGGACCAATACAGCTACACCTACAGCTGGTGCAGAATGCTGCAGCCTGGGTTTTGACTGGGACAAGTAGGTCCTGTCCTATTACCCCAGTGCTGCGCAAACTGCACTGGCTTCCTATACGGTGATGGATCACCTTTAAAGTCATTTTATTGACTTTAAAGCCCTTCACGATCAGGGTCCAGCCTATCTGAAAGAACTCCTGGTGCTTACTACCCAGGCCAATCGCTCCACTCAGCCGACGAGGGGTTGCTAGAGATTCCAAGAGTGAGTTTAAAATCTTCTGGCAGCAGAGCATTTTCTTATGCTGCACCCACTCTTTGGAATTCTCTACCATGACGGTTACGGGAGTGCACCTACGTGGAGGAATTCAAGAATAATCTGAAAACTCATCTGTGGCAAATGGCCTTCTTGGATGGTTATTCATAGGTTAATTTTTACTGTGCTGAGATCTTACTTCATATTTTATTAACTGATGTTAATATTTGATGTTATTATGCTATGATTTTATTTATATGTATTATTGGATTTATATTTGATGTTATTGTTTTAATGTGTTCAGCACCTTGGTAAGTTGAAAGGCGCTTTATAAATAAATGTATTATTATTATTAATACTTACCTTACCTGCTTTTTGCTTACAGAGAAGTGCCACAGGCATCAATAGTTTTTTCACCATTTGAAATGCTGTATGGTAGACAACCTAGAGAGCCACTAGATGTATTAAAAGAATCATGGGAAGATAACTCCCAACAGAAACAATCTATTACATCTTATATGTGTGCCCTGAGAAAGAAGCTGGCAAAATATGTTGAACTTGCCCTTAGTAATCAGGAAGAGGCCCAAAACCAGCAGAAGGTGTATTATGACCATGAGGTAAAAGAAAAAGTTTTTGAGCCAAGTGAAAAGGTCTTGTTACTGTTATCCACTACAGAAAAGAAATTGTTAATGAAGTGACAATGGCCTTATAAGGTTCTTAGATGTACTGGCACAGTTAACTATGAGACTGAGACCCCTGACAGAAAAAATCCTACTAAGACATGCCATGCTAACCTCCTCAAGAAATGGGTTGAAAAAACACCTAAGGCTGTTTTGCTAGTTTTACCAGAAACTGATAAAGAAGATATTGATGCAGCTTATGATAGACTGGAACAAACTGTTACTACTGATGCTGTAAAGATGAATGTTTCCTTAACCTCTGAACAAACCGCAGAAATTGGTAACTTGCTAAAGACATTTAACAGTACTTTTATCACAGTGCCAGGCTGAGCTAAAGGTGTTGAGCACATAATAGTGACAAAGAATGCTCACCCTATTAGGCAAAAGACATACAGCTTACCAGAGTGGATAAGAGCAGATGTGGTTAAGGAAATACAAAAAAATGAAAGAACTGGGTATCATAGAAGAGTCAAGAAGTGCTTGGTCATTGCTAATGGTGATTGTAAAGAAAAAAGAAGGGGATGTAAGAATCTGCCTTGATTTTAGGAAACTTAATCAAGTGTCAGAATTTTGACAGTTATTCTATGCCCAAAATAGATGATTTGGTGAACAGAATGGGGAGTGCCAAGTATATCAGTACCCTTGATCTCACCATGGGTTACTGGCAAATTTCCCTAGCTAAAGAATCCAGAGACAAAACTACATTTGCCACTCCTATAGGAGTCTATCAGTTCAACACCATGCTGTTTGGTTTACATGGTGCACCCGCTACATTCCAGTGGTACATGGATGCAATTTTTTCCCCTCACACTGGTTATTGTGCTGCATACCTGGATGATCTTGTGGCGTACAGTTCAGACTGGAAAAGCCACCTGGAACCCCCACGAGCAGTTATCCAATTGATCAAAAATGCAGGTCTGACAACTAAACCTACCAAGTGTGCATTGGGTATGCAGGAAACCAAATATTTGGGTATTTTTTGGGAAACAGAAGAGTCAAGCCAGAGGTTTCCAAGATAGAAGCTGTAGCTAACAGCCTTGTCCTCAAAACCAAGAAACACGTCGGGTGATTTTTAGGGCTGGTTGGTTATTATTGGAGATTTGTTACCAACTTTTCCCAGTTAGCTACTCCCCTCACTGAACTCATGAAAAAAACGGTACCCGAATAATATGAAATGGATCCCAGAGTGTAACAAAGCTTTTTGGGCCATTAAGGCTGCATTATGTTCAGCCCCTGTTTTAAGAAGACTAGACTCTGAGAAACCATTTTTGTTACAAACAGATGCATTATAGGTAGGCCTGGGTGGAGTTCTGAGTCAAAATATAGATGGGATGGAACATCCTATTCTATACATAAATAGGAAATTGCACGACAGAAAGAAAAGGTACGCCACCATTGAAAAGGAATGTCTTGCAGCAAAGTGGGCAATGGAGTCCCTCAAGTTTTACTTATTAGGAGCTGATGTTGTACTTGTAACAGATCACAGTCCTCTCTGTTGGCGTAACCAAATGAAGGCTAAAAATTCTAGAATCACATGGTGGTACCTGGCACTACAGCCATTTTCATTTAAAGTGATGCACAAATCTGGGAAAGAGAATGTCAATGCTGATTTTCTGTCTAGATATGGATCAGGAATTGAGAATTTCGAAGGTTGAAAAAAATGTGTGAGTTTAAATTTCTCTGTTTACTGTGCTGCACATGCACAGAACTGTAAATGTTATATGCTTATGTTAGTTGAGAATTACTAGAAAGTTCTAGAAACCTGATTTTGTTAAACAGGTTCCCTCTTAAGGAGGGGGTATGTGACAGGGTAGAATAAGGTCCTATCCCATTTATTATGCAGAAAGAGTTTAAATGCAAGGATCTGTTCTATTCTCTCCTTTTCTGTCTCTTCTCTGTCTGGTTGCACAACCAGATTTTCTCATGAGACCTAGGACTTGATCACCCCGACAGTCTTGCAATTCTCTAGCTCTCTCTATCTCTCTCTGCTTACTCTTGCTGTTCTGCCTTTTCTCCCCCTTGCATATCTCTGGTATAAAAATATATGTGAATCGTTATGAAGAAATGTAACTGATATTGGGATCCCTTTGTTTAGAAATGTATATAGTTTTACTGTTGAAATGATTGCCAAAAGCTATTTGGAACTCAAGGAGTTAACCTGAGAAGCTAGTTTGCAAACTCTCTGAGAAGTTGTAAACAAGAGGTCAGTTCTGGGTCACAATGTTCTTTTTGCTGGACTTGCTGAAACTTACAAGAACACTGTGTGAGAAGCATGCTGTTTTTTTAACGAGCTCCTGTAAAGACTTATGAAAAAGAGCTGCAATGTTTTGCAAGAGAGAGATACACAGAGACTGAGAGAGACTGAGATTGGAAATTGAGAAGAAATGCAGATGGAGTTTCTCTGTTTATACTGCCTTTGTAAATAGTTATACTGAACAATTTTATTCTTTTTATTTTACTGTTATTAATAATAAATCACTTGTGAATTTTACAACTGCTCCTGGTTTTCCTATGCTTCCTGACCTGTACCTCGACTGCAGAGGGTAGTCTGTTTTTTACTTTGAAAAAGAAAAAAAGGAGTCAGTATCAAACTACCAGCTACATCAGCAGTATCTACAGATTACGTTTTTCCATCTGAACCTTATTATGAATCTTCCTGCCCTTACACGACTCATGTTAAATACCATATGAACTTAATTGTATGTAACACAATTTTGTCACTGTATGTAACATTTTGTTCTGGAACTTCTACACAAATTTTGTGAACAGGTATCTTTGTATTTCTGTCATCATTCTCCATGTAAATCCTAATAGTCTGTCAATCATTTCTATGTAATTAACCCCAAGTCACCCCTGAAAAAGGGACACCTTAGTCTCAGTGGGTCCCCTCTGGTCAACAAAATTCAAATAAATAAAACAAAATGTGAGCAATCATAAAATGTGTTTTTTGCACTAGGGACACTTTAAGGTATAAGGGGGTTGACAGTGTCCCTTTAATAATGGTTTCATATGCAACACAGGCAAATGGATCAGGGTTAAAACCTGCTTCTTTGCAGATGAACCTAAACTCTGTGGACACTGAAGAGGGTATAAGGGATATAAAGAGGGACCTTGAAATACTGAAAGGGTGGTCCAAGGTGTGGCAAATGAAGTTAATGCTAAGAAGTGCAAAGTTATACACACAGGTAGGGGTAACCCCAGGATTGTTGAGGGGGGGAGTGAAAAAACATCAGTGTGACCACAGAAAAACAAGCATTTGTCAATGCCGAATGTTGATTGCGTTGGTGTGTTGAGCTCGCTCACTGCCCCTCTGTCACTCGCTCAGTCTGTTTCTCCTGGTGCTGCAGGCTGCTGTTTTGTACTGGGCTCCTGCCTGTATTGGCACCTTGTTCTGCCCACTAAGAAATCCACAGCTGTCCCGACAGAGCTCCGTTGAGGTGGCTCACTCCCCCTCTCTCACTCACTCATTCTGTTTCTCCTGGCACTGCAGGCTGCCCTTTTGTACTGGGCTCCTGCCTCTGTTGGTGGCTTTTTCTGCCCACAAAGAAATCTGCAGCAGTCCCGACACAGGTCTGTTGAGCCTGCTGACTCCCCCTCTCTCACTCACTCATTCCGTTTCTGCCAGTGCTGCAGGCTGGCCTTTTGTACTGGGCTTCAGCCTGTGTAGCCGCCTTTTTCTGCCAACAAAGAAATCCACAGCAGTCATGATAGAGCTCCATTGAGCTCACTCATTCCCCCTCTCTCACTTGCTCATTGTGTTTCTTCCGGCGCTGCAGGCTGCCCTTTTGTACTGGGCTTCTGCCTGCATTTGCACCTTTTTCTGCCCACAAAGAAATCCACAGCTGTCTCAACAGAGCTCCATTGAGGTTGCTCACTCCCTCTGTGTCACTCACTCATTCCGTTTCTGCCGACGCTGCAGGCTGCCCTTTTCTATTGGGCTCCTGCCTGTGTTGCCGCCTTCTTCTGCCCACAAAGAAATTTGCAGCAGTTACAATAGATCTCCATTGAGCTTGCTCACTCCCCCTCTCTCACTCGCTCATTCTGGTTTCCCCACCACTGCAGGCTGCCCTTTTGTACTGGGCCCCTGTGTGCATTGCTGCCTTTTTCTGCCCACAAAAAAATCTACAGCAGTCCCAACAGAGCTCCGTTGAGCTCACTCACTCTTCCTCCCTCATTCGTTCGTTCTGTGTCTTCTGCCGCTGCAGGCTGCCCTTTTGTACTGGCTCCTGCCTGCATTGGCAGCTTATTCTGGCCAGAAAGAAATCTGAAGCAGTTCCAACACAGCTCCATTGAGCTCTCTCACTCACTCATTCCATTTTGTCCGGCGCTGCAAGCTGGCCTTTTGTACTGGGCTCCTGCCTGCGTTGCCATATTTTCTGCCCACAAAGAAATCTGCAGCAGTCACAATAGAGCTCCGTTGAGCTTGCTTACTACCGCTCTGTCACTCACTTGTTCTGTTTCTCTTGGTGCTGCAGGCTGCGCTTGTGTATGGGGCTCCTGGCCATGTTGGCACCTTTGTCTGTCCACAAAGAAATCCGCAGCTGTCCCGATAGAGCTCCATTGAGGTCGCTCAGTCTCCCTCTCTCACATGCTCATTCTGTTTGTCCTGGCGCTCAGGCGGCCCTTTTGTGTGGGGTTCCTGCCTGCATTGGTGCCTTTTTCTGCCCACAAAGTAATCCACAGCAGTCCTGATAGAGCTCCATTGAGCTCATTCAGTCCCCCTGTCTCACTCGCTCGTACTGTTTCTCGCACCGCTGCAGGCTGGCCTTTTGTACTGGGCCTCTGCCTACACTGATGCCTTTTTCTGCCTACAAAGAAATCTGCAGCAGTCCTGACAGCGCTCCGGTGAGTTCACTCACTCCCCCTCCGTCACTCACTCTCTCTTTCAGTTTCTCCCAGTGCTGCAGGCTGCCCTTTTGTACTGGGCTCTTGCGTTCAGCCCTTTTTCTGCCCACAAACAAATCTGCAGCAGTCCTGACAGAACTCAGTTGAGCTCGGTCACTCCCCCCTCTCACTCGTTCGATCTTAATCTGTCCCAAACAGTGATTTCCCACAGCGACTATGCTATTCTCTGGCAGGAGTGCAAAAACATATTTTAGCCAGGATGTGAAAAATGGCAGCTGTACTGTTCATAAGGAGGTGTGGAAAAATGCCACTGTTGAAAATGTAGTGTGAAAATATTACAAAATTGCAAAGTTACAAGGGTGCGTGGAAACACTTCCAAGCACGCTTGTAACACAGTCATGTTATGGAGTTTCATCACCAAATTTTCAACATAGACATTTTAGGACCTCTGTTCATGAACAGTGCCACTGCCATTTTCTTAATCTGTCCTGAACAATGATTTCCCACAGTGACTGAGTTATTCTGCACCAGAACTGTGAAAACACATTTCAGTCAGGATGTGAACAATGACAGCGGTACTGCTCATACGGAGGTGTGAAAAAATGCCACTGTTGAAAATCTGGCGTGACAATACTAAAAATTTGCGAAGTTACAAGGGTGCGTGGAAAGTGTGCAACCCAGTACTGTTATGTGAATACTGCTTCTTTATTGTGTGTTTTCTGTATTTGTTTACCCTCCACCCTCTGTAACCGACGTGGAGCCTTTGCAAAAGAGTCTGTGACTCAAAGGATTGTAATTCTGATTATATCCAATAAATAAATAAATAAATAACACAGTCATTCGATGGGCTATCATCACCAAATTTTCAACATAGGCATTTTAGGACCCCTGCTCATGAACAGTATCACTGTCATTTTCTTAATCTGTCCTGGACAGTGATTTCCCACAGCGACCGCTCTATTCTGCGCCGGAAGTGCGAAAACAATTTTGGCCAGGATGGGAAAAATGACAGCTGTACTGTTCATAAGTAGGTGTGGGAAAATGGCAATGTTGTAAATCTGGAGTGAAAATATTATAATTTCGTGAAGTTACGAGCGTGTGTGCAAACTCCGCTACGCACGCTCATAACACAGTCATTCGATGGGCTATCATCACCAAATTTTCACCATAGGCATTTTAGGACCCCTGCTCATGAACAGTATCACTGTCATTTTCTTAATCTGTCCTGAACAGTGATTTCCCACAGCAACCGCTCTATTCTGCGCTGGAAGTGCGTAAACACATTTCTGCCAGGATGTGAACAATGACAGCTGTACTGTTCACAAGGAGGTGTGACAACATGCCAATGTTGAAAATCTGGCATGAAAATATTGCAAATTCACAAAGTTACGAGCATGAGTAGCAACTGCACAGTGCACGCTCTTAAAACAGTCATTTTTTTGATTTTTTCCACCAAATTTGCAACATAGGCTTTTTGAGAGCCCACCTCATGAACAGTGAGACTGTCATTTCATTACTCAGCCCCGGAAGGTGATTCCATGCAGTGACCGCAAAATCACCTTTCGGGGCCGATTAACGCCATGACAGTTCAAGAATTCATGAGGAGGGGTCCCAAAAACCCCATGTTGAAAATTTGGTGCTAAAATTCAAAAAAATGACTGAGATATGCATTAAGTTGAAAAAAAAAACCCTATTTATTCCATTATACAGCTTACCGGCATTTCCTCAGTTCGCGGTCAGCTTTGAAGAGTGCAGACGTGTTCCCGGTCCACCAAAGATCGTCGTGCCAAGCTCCGGAGGTAAGTATGGGGGGATGGGGTGTGTGGGTAGGCAGGGTGTGCAGTGGGTGGGTGCGGGTTGTGGCAGGGAGCCCAGGGAGACCACTGGGGGACCGTTTCCTTTTTCTCAGGTTAAAAAAAAAAAGACGTCGCGGGACCACTTTTTACGTTCAGAGCAATGTGGCACGCTGGGGTGGGCTCCCAGCATGCCAAAGGACTCTTTCTTTGGGGGGCAGCATTAGCTGACGGGGGATTGGGCACCCCTGTCAGCACACAATAAAGGGGGCTTAGATTATGCCGGTGAAGGATTGGGCACCCCATCGGCAGACAATAAAAGCGGGGGTTGGTTACAGAATGCCGGCGGGGAGTGGGCTCCCGTTGGCAAAATCAACATTGGGGCACCAAAGCCAACAGGGATTGGGGCCCCTGTCAGCTCATAAACACGGTGGGGGGGTTATATTGTTTGTGAACATGGCACAAGCCACCGCCATGTTCACAAACAATACCAGGGTTTGGAAGTTCCGCCCTGCAAAGAAGGGTCGCTCCCTTATTGCAGCGGATGGCTGATGCTGCAATGACGAGGCGGCCCCTGATTACAGTGGTGAAATTGTCACAAGTTGGTGGCAAGGTTCCAAACTACTGTCACCAGCAGCATACAACGGCATTGGGGGAAGCAGGACAAGCCTTTGCAGGCTGTGGGAGCATTGGCCACAACAGTGCCATGCCTCCACAACTTGCTTCTGAGCAAGCTATCCCAATATGTTTCTTGCGCTGTGCACAATCAACATAAAAAGGGTCTTTGTGGTCATCATTAGATAGTATCATGCCATCAGCCCAGAGCACCAGGGCACTTGGAAAGGTACACAGGATGCTGGGATGTATAGGGAGCAGGTTCTCGTAGGAGAAAGGAGGTACTGTTGCCCCTCTGCGGGTCTTTAGTAAGGCTGCAGTTGGAGTACTGTCCAGTTCTGTAGCCCACAACAGAAAAAAGATAAGGAGCAGATAGTTGTCCAAAGATGAGCTACAAAGGTCAGCTAATGGTACTAGGATGGAAGTCTGTGCCTCCTTAAAGTATCTTGACGTACATCTGGACCAGGAGCTTACCATGAAATCTCATGTGGAGGCAATTACGGAGTCTCTCTGCCAAAAAATCAGGCTTCTATATAGACTAGGTGGGTATCTCTGTAATGAAGCTTGTTTGACCATCACCACAGGAACCCTTCTTTCAGTTTTACAATGTAGTGCTCCCCTCCTACAACCTCTCTGAGGTGGTGAATTAGGTAAACGTAAAGTGCTCTACCACAGTCACTCGCTGCTTCGTAGCTGCTGCACACCCCGAGATCACCACTGTAGTATACTCACCTCACTAAACTGACCTGCACTTGAGGTGGGACTAGTCTACCCTACCTTCTGTCTTGCCTTTAAAATAATCAAAATGACTGCCCCCACACCTTAATGGGCTACTTCAGTGCAAAACTCAGAAGCGGGAGCTTAGATCAACTACTTGCTCTGCCTTGGAGTTCCGAAGATCTAGATCCTGTGCTGGTGATAGGTCCTTTACTATCTCCGCCCCATCCTCTGAAACAACCTGACACCAGAAGTGTCTAACTGTACTTCTTTAAATGCATTCAAAGTTGCCTTTAAATCTCACATGCTTGTGGTAAGTAGGTGCAGTTGCAACTGATGCCTCAGATGCATTTTCATAGCACTTCCATACTATTTCTCAGCCTAATTTTAGTTATAGGTTCTAATATTCATGGGCACTTAACCCAGTTGGAAATATTATAACAAGCAGTATCTGCATCCTGTACTCCTCATCTGTCTGGTTACCCCAGATATGGGGTTGCTTGTACTTAGACTTTATACAGCATATGATGATATGAGTGCAATGTGATTTTATTTCAGCTCTGCTATTTTTACTATTTCTTAAGTTGGTGCCCATCTTATGTATGCTTCTCATATATCGCGATATGTAACTGTAGTTATTAACTTGTCTCTATATGAAAACTGTTAATTCTAGATGTCTCAAAATGTAGTCTGTGATTGCTAACTTATCTGTGATTGTTAATTTGTCTCATTATGTAAACTGTTTTTATTGAACGTAATTAACTCCGGGTTGCCCCTGAAAAAGGGACACTATGTCTCAATGTGCTTACCTGGTTAACAAATTTCAATAAATAAATAAATATATAAGCAACAGTGATATAGGGTCAGGCATCAAGGGAAAACATTTGAGTAGCACCGTGTCAGTCTGAACTTGTATTTGATGGAGGCCCAGAGGAAGAGAGGGGGCATGATGGGAATAAACAGGGTAGAGGGCCATGACTGTTCCTGCAATGTACATTATAAAAAAAAAAAACAGAGGGCACAATCATAAGTTGGTGGGGATAGATTCAGGAAGGACATAAGGAAATACTTCTTTATGGAAAGAGTGGTGAAGAGACAGAACAGCCTGCCCAGAGCAGTGATAAAGAATATGGACCATCTATAAGAGGCTGGTGAAAGGAAAGATAGGGAAGCAGGTGGGTAGGGGAAGGGAAGGGGCAGAACTGCCACTAGGGCATTGGCCAAGGTACATCCAAAAATAGGTTGGAATGGTGCAGGAAGGAAAATGGGCAGACATGATGGACTACAACTTTCTCTGCTGACAGCTTTCTATGTTTATAGGTTTTTGTGCCGATTGATAATTATTTTATTCAGCCCTTTCTCTTCTTATGCTGCCCAGACTGCCCTATCTGCTAACATTCCCCAGCCCCATCACCCACCTTCCCTGGGATTTAACTCCACCCCTTGCCTTGGACCGGAATCTGGTATGTGGGTGCCATGGTCGGTGGTGCAGGGCCTTCAAGGGTGTGGATGTCAACCTGCAAGCTAGGGAATTTTTCTTTCTGAGGGTGGACGGCATGTGAGGTCACACACCATGGGCTTGGTTGCATGAATGCATTCTATTGACGTCTGGAGGCCGTCTCTACCTCTTGGTGTGCACATACTTATGCAGTAACCAAGCAGCCATTAAATGGGAGGCAAGTAGGGGAATGTAGTACCCCTCTCTGAGGGTAGAGAGTTGTCCTGGGGACACCAGATACTTCCTCTCTTGGCTGGCCCCTGAGTGACCTGAGTAATTACTGAACCTGGGTCAATGGCCTAGTGAGTTGAGGCACTACTACTGCGATATTAGACCAGCTCCCCTGATGACTTTTAGGTGGCTATTGGCCACCAGGTCACTGCCTTTAACAGGCTGTGTAAATATTGTGGGTTTTTAAGTTTTGTTTATTTTTCAGAGGCCCACAACCCCTCAATATCATGTTCCTAATGGCATAGACTATATTTCTGTTGCAGAGTAGATATTTTCTCAGCATCTCCAAGTTCTCCCTACCTCCTTAGATGCATTGTCGTCATTAATGAGGCACTTTTAGAACAGAAGTGTGTTAGACACTTCAGTTGCACTTCATTACATTTCATCTTTTCTCCTGTTCCCCGGAGGCTTTTTTGAACTGACATGAACCTTCATTCTTCTCACTGTATATATTACTTTATATGTTGCTTTTCATTCTCGTTCATGAAATTTTAATCCCCTCCCAAGAGTCTTCATTTTTGTTCTATAGAGCTTTTACACCCCCAATCTCTCATCCACAGTCCTTTGGGCTGTGACTAGAAACAACCCACACCCATAAGCCTCTGACCCACTGCTGCCACTTCTCCCCCACCGCTTTCCTTCCATGGCAGGAGGGATACAAGGGAGGTTTTCCCCAGCCCAAAAAGAATTTGGTAATGGGCAGTGGGCTACATGGTGTGGGGCCCAGATTTACAGTCAGCCATTATCCATATGGAGATCAGGATTTTATCCCCTGGTTTTACTCTCTGGAATCCCCTACATCCTCAAGCAGAGGCATAGCCACTGTCAGCCTCTTGCATGCACAGCTTGGACTTAAGGAGGGGAGGATCTCTTGGCTTGCCACAGGATTCCCTGTGCCTGCCTCAGCCCTGGTCTGCCCCTGATGTAAGTGACAGGAGTCTGCTTCTGAATCTGGGTGATCTGCAGAGCAGCACAGTACTCGGCTGCAGGACCACTGGGGTGGTCAGTCTTCATTTTCTTTTTTTTTTGTTTCTCCATCACCTGGTTGGCCCTCATTCAGGAGGTGCCCTGGTCCTATCCCCCACATCCACCAGGACTTACCACCAGCTGTCTTCCCCAAGGGGTTGCCCCTCTGGCAGGGTCAGTGAGAGGCGCCCCAGGCCTCCACTCAAGAACCAGATCCAGGAGTGGGACCTGCAGGCATCTGTCATCATCCAGCCATTGGTAATTTCCCAATTTTTCTGGTTCCCTGGGAGGTATGGTGTGCAATGATGTCCAGGTGCATACCACATGCTCCTGCATGACATGCACCCAATCTGCTGGCCCTAGCTGCCTTTCCCCCAGCTTCCACCAGGAGACAGGAAAGCAGCAAGCTCTACCCAAGTCTTCCCCCCCGGAGGAGATCCATCCATCGGATGCTCGACCCTTCTCCTCCTGGCCAACTCCTGATGCCCAAAAGTCACTCCCAACCCTGGGTTGCCAGCATGGCGGCAGGTGAGATTTGATGCCTCAACCCTCTGTGCTACTGGGCTGTCCCATTCTTCATTTTCTTTACTTAGAAAATGGCCCATGAAAATCCTGTAACCTCATTGGTAGAAACATGTTAAATGAACACTGGTTATTTTCTGACAACAGCACACCTTAATTGAACTACATTTTTTTAACAAATAAAAAGCCAATTTTAAAAGCAGGATAAAACATTCCAGTGTGTGCTGGTGGCTGTGGCACTTGGCTATGCTTTGTGCCTGGCAACCATCCAATACATTCATTATTCCATTATAACCACACACCCTGTCATGCATTATCTGTTACTTATTTTTTAACCCTAGAACCAACTTGTTTTTACCTAGGAATCCTCATCTGACTTGGGGAAAGGGAAGGCAGGGTGTTACTCGATCACCCACAATAATCTATGCCTTCATTAACCCCAACAGGAAGCACCACAGAAGCAAGAAAGCCACCAGCCTTCCTCCTGGCACCAGAGGGCATCAACCCTTCAGTTCTTCCTAGGCTCCATCAGTCTAGAACTGGGGTGGGGGTTACGCTGCAAACCCAGGTCACCAACATGTGAGCACAATGCATTCCACCAGTGCTACTAGACTGGTCTGTTCCTTCATTACCAAGTTTTGAAATGGTACTGACTCTATGGTTCACATAGGATACCTAGGTTCAGGAACAACATTGGGGCATGTCCCAAAAGTGATGTCCTTGATCTCAGAGGATGGCAGGTTAACTGTCTAGTGCCCTCTACAGCTGAGTTTCATTTCTGAGTGCACTGTTTTGAAATCAGATCAACACTGGATCTAGTCTGCACTCTGGAACTGAACTGAATGAGTAACAGTAAGTAGCAGAGGTAGAACCTTCACCACTGAAAAGTTTCCTTTCAATTGCTAAAGTTTTATGCTCAGTATTCAGTGACAGAGTTGCATATGGCAACATATTTCCATTCTTTCTGCAACATGCTACAGCACCATAAAACTCATTTAGTCTGGGTAAATAACAGTGGCCAAAACTGGCATCGGCCCACTAGCCAAATGTGGGTAGATTTCATATGAGGCTAGTAATGTTTTCCTTTAGCTAGCCCCGCTGGCTTGTATTGGAGAAGATAACATTAACTACGTACACCACTTGGACCCATGGAAAAGTACGTGGGGCCAGTGGATTTTTCCAATCATTAGTCCTGCTGGTAAGTGACAGCAGAACTTTTTTTATAATTTATATTTTCTCTCATCTCTGTCTCAGCCCTCTTTCCTTAGGTTGAACCCAGCCTCCCCCTGCTGCATCCTTGCTGCTTACCTCCTTTTCCCCTTCCAACCCTGTAGGCTTTTCCTTCCCATGGAGGAATCTGGCTGAACTGGATTCAAACCCCCTGCCTTCCCCAGAGAATGGAGGCAGGTGTTCCTAGGGGGAGGAGGGGAGTGGACAGTGGTTTGTGCCCAAGTGTGCCCAAGATCATCCTGCTGAGACAGGATGTTTCCACTTTTTAGCCCCAGCCCTTGGGATGTTGGCATGCAAGGAGCGTGCAGAGCAGAGTCAATAACCCCCTCTGGTGTACTGTTGCTGCACTGCCACTCATCATCAACCAGGTGGCAGTAATGTAGAAATAGCAGCTACCTTCCCTGCCCACAGGAAGAGACTGTCCTTTGGGACACTGGATCTTCCTCCCTGCTGCCAACCTCTGGCGACTCAAACTCATTCTCATACTCAGGAAGCCGGCGTTGTGAACAGTAGTGCTGCCGCTACGTTGATGTGCCAGCCTATGGGTGCATAGCTTGAATTTTGATCCCTAAATTAAAATTGTCAGACGATGTGATTGACTCTGAACGTGCTAACAAATTGCAGGTTACTCAGAATACCTTGATTAATTGACACATTTGTTTGTGACTGTGCACAGTACTATCCAATGACTGTCATTTTTTTATTTTGTATTTACCAAGCTTTCAAGAAACTGTAAAACATATTATGTAACATGCATTGTATAATCCCCTTGTAAACATGGTAAAATATGTATCCATTAATACCATACTGTGTTTAAAGTAACTAATCTTCACTTTATCATAGTTCAGTGTCATGTTGGGGAAACTCAAGTGGAAGTTACTTTTCCTTAGAATTTATATCACTATGTGACAACATGCACCTAATAGCCAGGATCTATTAGCTAAATGTTCATAAATTCTCGAAAAGTCCAGTCTGGCCTGTATAGCCAGCATGGCCCCACATTCAACTTTAATGACAGTCACCTAAAATAATATTGTAATATTGCTGTGTGTTTTCATTTTAATATGAGTAGAATTTGAACTTTATCTTTCTTTGACTGCCTCCTGAAATTCCTCCTGAAACATTTTATTTCTTTATTCATGAGTTCTATTTTTGCCCTTGGACATCCTTCAGCTTTTGCCAATGCCACCTCCTGTCCATCGAGGACCCTCTCACCTGGTCATCCAGAGACTCCATGGGCCACTTGTGACACACTGCTGTGCTGCCACCCCTCAGACTGAGCCCCCTGAGGTGGGACCTGCTTTCAGCTCCTGCAACAGCTTCATCCCCCCACCCCCATATCCAGCTACCCATGGTGGAGGTGAAACCTAGGAGCTAAGCAGGAGTGAGGAAAGTGGGCCCCTCACTGGACATGATGGGCAGGCATACAAACATAGACAATGACAACAGCAAAAGACCAATGGTCCATCCATTCTGCTCATGGTTCCCTGTCTATCCCCAGGATCTAATGTCCATTCAGAGCCCCAGCCCTCCCCGTCCACCCCTAGTCCCCTTCCAGTTTCTGTCACTCTCAGTAACCACTATACCCTTCACTCTGTCCGAACTGTGCTTAAACTATTAATGGTTTTATCACCTATCACCCCAGCTGGTAGACAGTTCCACCACCCTTTCTATAAAACCGTACTTCCTTGTGTTCCTCCTAAATCTTCCTCATGTCAGTTTTCACTCATGCCCTTGTGACCTCAAACTGGTACTCCATGCTAAATAATTCCCCACAGTTCACCTTGTTTATTCTTTTCAGGGACTTGAAGGTCTTTATAATAGCTCCCCTCCTCCTTTCTGGTCTCCAGCCAATACATGTTCAGTGCCTTGAGGCGCTCATCTTGAGACCTGCCCTGTTAGCCCTGAATCATCTTTGCCACCCTACACTGCACCATCTCCAGGCAGGGTATCATCTTGCATAGCCAGTAGCCATTTTGAGCCATTGTTGCTTTCCACTGGGATACAGCCATGCTGTGATGCATGAAGGCATGTGCCTGTGCAGGCACCGTCAACATCGGCAGTGGACGCATCTCAACCTTTCCTCAGTCTGCCGACCTTAGACATGCTGTGACCCAATCTTCACTAGGTGGTACTGAGATGGCAGGCAATGCATTCCTCTGCCCCCAAAGGAGGAGAGCTGTCTCACGGAGCTCACTCTTTCACCCCCGGCCAGCCCCAGATGACATACTGTAAGCTCACGTTCAAACACGGGCTGCAAGAGTAACAATAGGTAGCACCACTGCTACACCACTAGGCCACACTGAAACATTTTAAACCATTATCAAATTTAGCTTTAACTTTAGACCATTTGGGAAAAATGAATGGCAACTGCAATTGGTCATCACCCACTCTGCAACACTGTTAACAATATACTGTAGAAAATGCAGTTGCTGTTTACAGTATGCTGTGGAAAATGCAATTGGTGTTTACAGTATCGCCAGAATCAAAAGTCCATCACTATGGCAGGACAACAAACCTCAGAGGACTATTCGAGGAGGCGAGGTGCCATTTTTGGGATACACCACTAATAGAGGCACAGTTACAAACAAATATAGAAAATTAAAGCTCATGCACCCATAAGAACTTTTGACCTAAACAAATCACCATCACATTTAAATTTCACATCAGCCCTAAACATTCCTATGCCCAAAATGTCCCAACAAACTGTTCAATCATGTTCTGAGTCATCCAATGGCTCTTCTCTGGTTTGGGTTTAGTACTGCCATTCAAATAATGGTCTCTCCTATGGTGTCACTGATAGCCCTTCTCCCAGTACCATTCCCAATGTCTGGCAACCTTGGAGTCTGTGAAGATATGTTTGTCGCCATGCATAATCTGCAATTAAGCTGGCTTCAGAAGGGGAACTAGTGATATTTTGCCTCCCCAAACTCACATTTTACCATAAAATCCATTTTATATAAACATTAAGACATGACAGGGTGTGAGTTAGGCTAAGATAACTGCACACCCAGGGGGAGGTAAAAAAATGTCAGGTAAAAAAAATATAGACTAACTACAGAGTAAAAGTTAACTCTGTGTTTTATTTAAGTGTAGTGTTACTGTTTAAGGGTAGAAATAGTCCCAAAACTTGCAAATGTGGAAGTAAAATTGCACAGGTGTGTCCACTAATGTGTGGTAATTTGATAGGAAGGCAGGCTTGGAACTGATGAGTTTTGCATGGTGAGTTAGGCTGAGATAAAAAGTACAGGAGCCAGCCTGTGTCAGCCAGTCAGCAGTCAGAATTCTTTTTACCCATTTAATAAATAACAATTAAATCACAAAAACGGTATAGTATGAAAATAATACATAACTGACTAAGTTAAATAAACCATGTGAGCCCATCCTGGGATTCTGATAAATGCAGAAAAAGGCAATAAGGACAGTGATGGGGCTAAAGGGGTAAGGCCATCAAAAAATGGAGGGTGATGAGTACCAATGCCCACAGCCTGTGTAACAAGCATCCTGAACTAGTGGCCTTGATGGAAGAGGGATGCCTGGATATTGTGGCAGTCGCTGAAACATGGTACACAGAGAACCATGACTGGGATGTCAACATATCAGGATACACAATCTACAGGAGGGACAGGGTGGGTAAAGAGGAGGAGGAGTAGCTCTATATAAGGGAAGGATTAAAGCAACAGAACTAAGAGTAAACAGGAAGTTGATGAGTCACTATGGGTCGCCCTGGAGACAGGAAATGGCACCACAATCTGCATGGGGTTGTGTACAGACCCCCATCTCGGGGAGGAATGGACAAGGAAATGATAGAAGGCATCCTTAAAATGGCAGAAAAAGGGGAGATATTGTAGATGGGGACCTGAATATGCCAGATGTTAACTGGAGCACCTTTGCTGCAGGCACATCCAAGAGCAGGTTCATTCTTGATGCCTTACAGGGGGCATGCCTCAGACAGCTAGTGTTGAAACCCACTCGGAAGGGAGCAATCTTAGACCTGGTACTCTCAAATGGGGACTGAGAAAGGATCTCAGATTTAGAAGTGGGTAGCCATCTGGGAACAAGTATCCACCAAACAGTGTGGTTCACAATAAACACAACCAAACAGTCAAGCCATACAAAAACAAGAGTATTGGACTTTATGAAGGTTGACTTGGGGAAAATGAGAGAGTGCCTCAGAAAAGCACTAGCAAAAGGGCAAGAAGGACGGGTGGAGGTACAATGGGGAATAATCAAAACAGCCATCACAGAGGCAACAAGCCTTTGTGTGAAGCAAATCAACAAAACAAAATGAAGGAAAAAACCACTATGGTTCTCAAAAAAGGTGGAAGGGAAGGTTAAGGAGAAAAGGATAGCATTCAGGAAATATAAGGAAACACAGAAGGAGCAGGAAATTCCAAAACAGAGGTTGCGCATGGAAAAAAGGTGCAGGGATAAAACTGAACAAAACTTCAAAAGAAATCCAGCACTCAAAAAAACAGAATGTGAAGACTGCTTCATCAATATCAAAAGTGCTTCATTTTATTAAAGTGCCATATACCGAGCCCTGACGATTTCAGAACCAATTTCCTTTTTCAAAGAAGGAGCAGGACAGAGAACTTTATCAGTTAAAGCAGAAAGAGGCAGGGAAGGCAGTCAGAATAGCAAAGGCACAAACTGAGGAAAAGATAGCCAACTCTGTTAAGAAGGGGGATAAAACCTTTTATAGGTACATTAGGGAGCAAAGAAAGACCAAGGGAGGGATACAGAGACTTAATAAAGGGGAGAGAATGTGGGCAGAGGGTGACAGTGAAAAAGCAGACCTACGGAACGAATATTTTGACTCAGTATTCGCAACGGAAGAGGAGGGGAAGGTACCTAAACCAAACAAGAGAAACACACTGGATAGGGGGGTCGATACCAGTCCATTCAAAGAAGAAAGGGTTTTGAAAGAACTCTTGAAACTGAGGGTGGACAAAGCAATGAAGTCTGATGGGATTCACCCCAGAATTTTAAAAGAACTAAGGGTAGAACTGGTAACACCACTGACCACTCTCTTTAACAAATCATGGGAGGATGGGGTGGTACCTGAGGACTGGAGGAGGGTGGATGTGATTCCACTTCACAAAAGTGGGAGCAGGCAGAGGCAGGAAACTACAGACCAGTTAGTTTGACCTCAGTGGTAGGGATAATGATGGAATCACTTCTGAAGGAAAGCATTGTTGAGTACCTAGAGGCCAGTGGGACACAGGACCCAAGGCAGCATGGTTTCACAGCAGGAAGGTCATGTCAGATGAACCTAATAGATTTCTTTGACTGGGTGGCCAAAGTAGTTGACCATGGAGTGGCTGTGGAAAAGGCCTACCTAGATTTTAACAAGGCATTTGACAGTTTCACACAAAAGATTAATATACAAGTTAGCCAGCCTTGGAGTAGGTCCCAAGGTGGTAGCCTGGATAAAAAAACTGTCTGGACAACAAGATGCAAAGGGTAATAGTAAACGGAGTCCACAGTGAAGAAAGGAGAGTAATTAGTGGAGTACCGCAGGGTTCGGTACTGGGACAAGTCCTCTTTAATGTCTATATAAGTGGCATTGGAGAGCACCTGGCAGGAAAAGTATGTCTCTTTGCAGATGACACAAAGATCTGCAACAGGGTTGATACACGTGGTGGGGTGGAAAGGATGAAAAGGGACTTGGCGAGGTTGGAGGAATGGTCATATATATGGCAGCTCAGATTCAATGCAAAGAAGTGCAAGGTAATGCACCTGGGAAACAAAAACCAAGGGGAAGAGTACACATTGGGGGGTGAGATAATAACAACAACAAAAAGTGAAAGAGGCCTAGGAGTAATTACTGTATATCAGATGACCTAAAGGTGGGCAAGCAATGTGAGAAGGCAGTAAGGAGGGCTGGGGGGATACTGGGATGCATAGGGAGAGGCATCAATAGTAGAAAACAGGAAGTTGTTATCTCTCGGTACAGACAGTTGGTGAGACTCCATCTGGAGTACTGTGTGCAATTCTGGAGACCCCATCTCAGCAAAGACATAGACAAAGTGGAGGCTGTTCAGAGGAGGCAACCAAAATGGTGCAGGGTCTGCACCAGAAGACATACGAAGAGAGATTAAAGAAGCTTAATATGTATACACTCGAGGAGAGGAGGGAGAGGGGGGACATGATAGAAACTTTTGAGTACATCAAGGGAATCAACAGAGTCCAAGATGGTAGCATCTTTCAGAAAACGAGATATGCAAGACTAAGGGGGCACAATTTGAAGATAGAGGGGGGACGGCTCAGAGGTAATGTTAGAGAGCATTTTTTGACAGAGAGGGTTGTGGATGCATGGAACAGCCTTTCTGAGGAGGTTGTGGAGTCGGGAACAGTGGGAGAATTCAAGAATGCATGGGACAAACATAAGGCAATTCTAGTGGGGGGTAGGAAGAAGTAAGCTGTTGAATAACTAGAATCTACAGCTTATCCATCAGGTAGGGAAATTTTCAGACTAGGTGGGCCAAGCAGTCCTTATCTGCCATCAAATTCTATGTTTCTATGTTTCATACAAATCCTTCAAGCTTCTGTCTTGCAGTTTATGATGTCATAACACTCTCGTAGTGTATGATGTCATCAGAATCCTTGATGGAATTGCAGCTTTGTTGTGCATGGTTACTTATGCATTATTCTATGAATTATTCTTTATGTTGTTCTATTTGCTAAATAAGCAATAAGACATGCCATAGTGTGGGTTATTATGTGATAAACACACCTCTAAATGTGCCATGTGGTATGAGGTGTTTACACTGAGGGCCTTCAGCACCTGGAAGTGCAGTTATCATATAACAACTCACATCTTGCTGTGTCTTATTGTGTTTACAAAATGGGCAAATTGAGAAACAATTTAAAACACAAATAAATGCCATTTTTCTTTAAATTAAAAACGTGTTTTCAGCTTGCCTGCCAGCAAAGCAGTAGCGCTACTGTTTGCTACAACAATGGGTTCAGAAATGTGCCAGGAGCGTCAGAGAGCCAGCCAGGAGGAGGAGGAGGAGGTTTCGTCAGTGTTTCACCCGACGCACTTCCGGGTGCGAGGCACTTAAAGGCAAGCTCTGCGAGCACTCGTTCACTTCACTGTACCTATGCTGTGAGACTACCTGTGTAGTGAGACAGTACGGGCAGCGAGAATGAGCACTGCAGATACGAGCCTTTTTTTTATTACTGTGAGGGCATTCCTTAAGAAGTACAAACAAGATCTCTGACAAAGATATACTTGGGCAGGAAGTAGCCTGGTGCTTGTAGTTCTTTTGAAGTCCTGAGGACTACATGTTCCTGTTCTGGTGGGATGATTAAACTCTAAGGGTGATTACATTGTTTGTAAGACTACAGCACTGTAGGTGTTTTTAGTATTAAAACTAGCGCTTAGTAAAGCTAGCAGGTACTCAGCTGCTTATTTTAAATTTATTTGGGGCTGAAACCGAGTGAGGTTTTGTCAGTGTTTTGCCAGCGCACTTCTGGGTGCGAGGCACTTATGCAAGCTCAGGAAAGCGGAGCAAGCGCACATGATCAGACGTGAAGGCTGCAAGTAAAGACACACAATATTATTTGCATGTGTCTGCAGTGTCCTTAGGCTGTAACACGCAGGTACTTATGGAGTTTAAAATCATCACTTCTGAGCGAGATAGAGCATCTAAATGCCAAAGATGTGGCATGTTTACACTACTGGATAAAGAGGGTCCTGTTCTAGGCCCTATTTGTAATAATTGTGTTCACATAGCTACCTTTCAAAAAGAATTAGCTGAGTTACATTTAAAAATTAATGATGTTATTAGTAACCAAAAAACTATTCAGCTACTGATGAAAAATATTATTGACCCAGCTCCAGCTATCCTGTATAGGGAGCATTGTGAGATGATTACTGGGAATAAGATACAGAGCAATCAACCAACCACCTGTATCAAATGAGCTTGTAGCATGAAGTACAATAGGAGATAGGGGTGTTAAGAGAAAATATATAGAAGTAGAATGGACTGATGATGATAGTTTTGAATGGTCAACAGTTACTGGAAATAGATCAAAAAGAGGTAGGAAAGAAATTGATTTCTCCCTTCCACTTAGGAATACATTTTCTACACTAAGTGACTGGGAAGATAGTATAAGCATGGAAGATGTCTCAGGCATGATTGATGAAGTAGTCCCTGTGAATTGAGTTGAAAACAACCCAGCCGTTAAACCTAAAACATGTAATAAAAGCACAAAGCAGATATCATATACCCATAGTCATACATCCCCCAAGACCCTGGATGAACAAAATCAAAACCCAGTCTGCCCTTCTGATGATGGGATTGTTCTAATTGACATCCCACTACAACAGTCCCTAGAAAATGAACTATCACAACAAGTGTTTGTGCTTGGTGATTCCATGAATAAACAGATTGATAGGCACATATGTAAGCCTGATAAACATAATAGAACATTGAGCACCTTTAAAGGAGCCTCAATATCGGATGTTACATTAATGGCTACAGATATTCTGAAGAATGGTGGGAATAAACCAGTTGTTATTATACATGCTGGTACAAACAATATTAATAAAAATAAAATAGATGACATCAAGAAGGACTTTATTATATTAAGTGATATTTTAAAACCAGAAATTGTGATATCTCCTTTTCTGAGATTCTGCCAATCCCACGAGCAACACATGATATGATTTACAAAATTACAATAATTAATAACTGGTTGAGACAATGGTGTCTTAAAAATTATTGTAATTGTATTACTCATTGGGAGGAGTTTGACAACAGACAACATCTATTTGCATGGGATGGTCTCCATCGAAATAAAAGAGGAAGTAGCCTCCTGGCTAAGAGGTTTTTGACATTTATGTCAAAGTCTTTAAACTGAATAGGTCAGGGGGAAGGAAAAATATGTGACAAATAAAAAGGGACTGAGGGTTGTAATATTTTCTTTACAAATGCAAGAAGCTTAAATTTGATTAAAAAAATCAGAATCGGAGGCATCAATAAATCTACTTAAATTACATGTACTGGCAATCTCTGAAACCTGGTGGGACCAGGACTCTGAGGGTTTTATGAATATACCAGATTATAGGCTATACAAAAAGAACAGGGGTGGAAATATGAAAGGAGGTGGCGTCTGTTTATATGTGCATGAGTCAATTCAATTGGTCATCATTGAACCGTCAAAGGACTATGACATTAATTTAGAATCAGTTTGGGTTAAAATCTCACCATTAGGTAGATCACCTATAATTATAGGAAATTGTTATAGACCACCTGTGGCAAATACTGAATACAACCAAGCACTTAATGAGGAAATACTCACAATGACAACATTGGGAGATGTATTACTGAAGGGAGACTATAACTATCCTGGAATTAATTGGTTAGATCTTACAGATTCTGAAGTCAAAGAACGAGAATTTATTGATCTTTGTATCAATAATGGATTAAATCAAATTATTGATTCTCCAACTAGGGATGGGAATATATTAGACCTATAACTGACAAATATAGAGGAAGAGATAGAAAATCTGACTTTAGGACCACCATTAGGGAACAGTGATCATTACACTATTAGATATCATTTAAATATAAGACATCGTTATCTAGGATCTAAAAGTATGGTGAAAGACTATCATAAAGCTGTTTTTTCTTAAAATTAATTCCATGATTTTGGATACAGATTGGGAGATGATTTTAGGCTCAAAATCCAAATCAGTAGAACATGCTTGGACTGAATTTAAAGAATTACTATGGGAGATAGAAGACATTTATGTTCCTACTAGGACTAAATACAATACAAAGGGTAAAATCCCAATTTGGATGATTGATAAGATTATGAAACTAATTAAGCATAAACAGAGATTATTTCACAAATTTAAATTAAATCCCTCCAAAGAAAGATGGAAAAGATATCTGGGTGCACAGAAATTATTAAAAAAATCAATTAGAATGAGGAAAGCTCAGTTGGAGCTGTCTATAGCAACTACTAATAATAAGAAGTTATAATATTCTTATATGAATACCAATTGTCGGAATAGGGTGAAAACTGTGGGACCTATTAGAGAGAATCAACATGTAATAACTGATGATAAAGTAGTTGCTAACAATTTCAATTCATATTTCTGCGCAGTATTTTCTAGACCAAACAAAAATATTTTACCTGAACTTGTTAAATCTAAGGATATATATTTTCAAGAGGAAGAGATTATTAACCTCATAGAACAGCTTATTATCAACTCTAGTCCAGGACCTGATGGCATTAACACCATCTTATTAAAAAACGTGGCAAGTACACTGGCATATGCTTTGTCTCTACTTTTTAATAAGTCTATAAGTGAAGAACATATACCTAATGATTGGAGAGGTGCTCTAGTTGTGCCTATACATAAATCGGGAGATGGGGTAAAATGGATAACTATAGGCCAATCAGTCTCACTTCCCACTGTTGTAAACTACTAGAACGGCTTATTAAAAATAGACTAGAACAACATCTGGTCAATATGATGTTACACAACATGGATTTGTCACGGGAAGATCATGTACTACAAATCTGATTACATTCTATGATAATGTCAGTAAAAAACTGGATGAAGGGAATCCTTGTGATATAATCCTACTGGATTTTTCTAAAGCCTTCGACAGAGTAGTTCATGATAAATTAATTACCAAATGTATTTCTTTAAAATTCAATAGTTATTTTATTAAATGGATACATAATTGGTTGCTTAACAGGAGTCAGAGAGTACGTGTTAACGGAGCACTTTCTGAGGAGGGAGAGGTGGGTAATGGAGTGCTGCAGGGTTCGGTGCTTGGACCTTTACTATTTAATATCTATGTCCAAGATATGAATAGCAATATTAATTCCTATATAAGTAAATTTGTAGATGACACTAAGTTGTGAGCCGAAGTCAGCACTATTCATAAACATTTTCAGCTAATTTCAGACTTGGCTAAGATTGAAAAATGGGCCTATGAAAATGGTATGAAATTTAATATAGACAAATGTGTGTTCTACATGTTGGTAAAAGCAATCCTAGATATACCTATATCCTCAATCAAACTATAATTAAAACAGCTTTATGCATCAGAGATCTGGGAATAGTAGTTAATGAAACTCTGTCAGCAGATAGCCAGTGTAAAAAACTAGCAAGATCAGCCCACTCCTTGCTAACTAAAATAAGACAAAACTTTGTAGAAAGATCTGAGCATCTTATTGTACCCCTGTATAAAACCTATGTACAATCCATTATGGACTATGGATCACAGTTTTGGTCCCCATATTTAAAAAAGGACATTGGGATTTTGGAGGGGGTCCAAAGAAGAATGACTAGATTTATTCCTAGATTAAAATCAAAACAATATTGTGATAGACTGAAAGAGATTGAACTACATACACTTGAGGCACGCAGACAAAGAGGGGATCTTCTTTTATTATATAAACTAGTCCGTAGTGATGTGGTCTGCAAGAGTTCAATATAAAATTTAGTAATTTAAGGAGGAATCTATGATCTCACGACCAGAAAATATTGGTCGAGAAAAGTAAAACCTTTAAAAAGGATCAATATTTTACAATTAGAACAGCTAAGGCATGGAATAAATTATCTCAGGATGGAATAAATAAACCCTCTCTAGAATCCTTTAAAAACTATTTAGATTATACATTTTACAACTGCAATATATTGGTGTAATTGACCCACATATGTGGGAGGCGTGTAGAATGGGCCTATTGGGGTCCCACATGCCAATAAAATCCTAGTAATCCTAGTAATCCTAGATTGAGCCTCGGTGGACTACTGTCTTCTAGAGAAGGTGAAATGAAGTGCCCAGTGATAGTCTGATCCCTAGTGTTGGCTGGGAGTTGGTGAGCGAAGTGATCAATATGGAGCTGGGACTGGTGGAGCAGCAGAAGTTGGTATGGGAGCATGCCTGATGTTTCCCAGATAGCATTATACATCTGCACCACCAGGAAAAACACAAAAGAGAAAACCTCTCAAGTGATGCACCATGAAGTCCTGGATCCCCTCAGACCATGCACCCTCCAAACTGGAGAGAGTCAACAACTGAATTAGCATCTCAGTTTCCCACCCTCCTGCTCAAGGGAGGAGAGGCCCCACCATGAGGGGTAAACTATGCTATCCCAGTCCCATAAAATTGGCAGGTAAGTTCCTGGGAAGGTAGGGTGACACAGCTGGAGAATCTCAAAGGGACAGACAAGGTTATATTCCTGACAACCCAGCTCAGGGGAGCATAACTAGATTTAAACTATATTTTAATTTGTTAAAAGAAACTAGTGAAAAGTAGCCCCTTCCCACCTGTTAATCGTGTCTGTCCACACATTCAATAGATGGATTGTTTTTTATGAAATTGAGTAATTCTGCAGAAGTTTTAATTCCTGTAACAGAATGTTGATTCCCTTACACACAAACAGACTTATATGGATCCACGGTCTCAGTTTTATCTGTGGCAGGGTAAGTAGTAGAGATTGCTCTGGCAAGCTGAAAAGGATAGGAGGGGATTTGTCATGATTCTGAAAAAACGCCAAGGGTCAGATATTCAAATACATGCAAAGCAGAGTACAAAAATTTGTGCTGCACTTTGCGGTTGCCCCAGGTGCCCAAAGATGCCATATTCAGTTGAATAACACAATGTGCTGTTTGAGTGAATATTGGGTCATGTCGGCCCAGTGCTAAGCTACTTTGTGCTGCCCCAACAGGGCTCCTGAAGTACCCTGCGAGATTAGACAGTGCCAGAGTACTATTTGCAATATTCAAAAGGACTCATGCAAACAAGCCCATTGGGCATGCAAGGTGCTAAGGGGCCCTTTGCATGCCCATTATGGGTTGATTTGCATGTGTAGCGAGGCAGGTTAGCGCAGCACCACCCCCCAATTTGCTGGTCCTAGACACATAAATATTCCTGGTGCTAGTGGTCCCCCCAGATCCCATGGTGGTGCCCTGCCTCCCTCCAATACACAACCCCATAAGTAGAAATAAATGCCCAGGTGCTAGTGGTGCCCTCCATCCCTCCGATCCTAGCCCTGACGTAAAAGTTGATATCCTTGGTGGTAGTGGTCCCCCCCAATCACCAGCCCAGAAGTACAAAAAACCCCTCCCTGGTGTACGGTGGTCCCCCCTGCACCTCCAGCCACCCCCCCACTCACTGTATATCATCAGTGGTGCCACAAGTGCATGCGACCATCGGCACAGCCCTCCTCACACTTCCTCAGCCAGCCTGCCTCTTATTTATATGACAGGATCTGCACCCTATCCTATAAATAAGAGGCATGATCCCTGCCTGTACATATGGTGACCAGCTGAGGAGGGGTGAAGAGGGCTGTGCCGGTCACCGTATGCACTCGTGCCACTACCAATGAGGATACGGTGAGTGGTGGGTGCCTGGTTCTGCAGGGGGGCCACTGGATGCCAGGGAGGGGTTGTTTGTACTGCCATAAATAAAGGTAGAGTTTAAGGGCAGACTGGATGGGCCTAGTGGTCCTTGTCTGCCAACAATTTCTATGTTTCTGGGCTGGTGATCAGGGGAGGGGGACCATTACCACCAGGGATATAAACTTTTTCGTCAGGGATGGATTGGAGGGAGTGAGGACACCACTATCACCAGGGAATATATTTCTACTTACAGGGCTGGAGATCATAGAGAGGAAGGACACCACTACCACCAGGCCATATATTATTACTTATGGAGCTGGGGATCAGAGCGGGAGGGAGGGAGGGCACTACTACCACCAGGACTATTACTATATATGGTGGGGTTGGCGTCGGGGGGACATCAACAACACCAAGGACATTATGTTCCACAAAACGGATTGGCAATTGAAGGGGGGGGGTCTTGGGATCACAGAGGGAGGTTGTGCTCCCCCAGTGGCCAACCAGCTTGGTGGCTACATTACCTCCAGCAGCTGCTAGGGTTACCCAGAGTTGAGTCAGGGTTTTGATAGACAGTATTTGCGTTGCACAAAAGGACTACACTAAACACTTTTACGCAGCACAATGCCGTTGAATATGGGGTAGCTTGCATATTCAGCCACGCCGCTCCCCTTGCTCATATGCATTCATTATGTTTTGCACAGGCACTAACCCTCTTTGCCCTTGCAACAGCCCCTTCTGAATATGGGGCTCCAGCGTAAACTCCAGTTTGCGCAGGCAAAGACCCATTAGCACCTGTGTCAACTTTTGAATATCGGGCCCAGGGAATTAAAATTGTGAATATCACTTAATTTCTTTAATTTGTTTATGTATGTAAGTAGGGGATCATCAAGGTAAAGAATGTTTAATTATTTATTTATATTTCTAAGTGTAAGGGAATCAGAAACATAAGAGCATAAAAGTTCACCAGCAGAAGAAGGCCTTGCAGTTTTCTGAGTTTGCCTGATACAGAGCTATATGTACCTCTTGGATTCATGTCCCTCTGCCTCCCCCTTCCCTTGTCACCCGTACTAGTCCTCTAACCTTATTCTACCCCATCTTAAAGCTACCCTATGTTTTTTGTCCTACAACCTACTCTGGCCGCTTTTTTCACCCTTCCACCACCCTCTCCATGATGGCATCCCTCCTGAATTTGCCCCCAGCCAATTTGCAGTCATTTCTTCTCCTATTCTTGTTTTCACTGGGCTAAAGTAATTCACTAGCATCCGCGCTATTGATACCCTTCAGGAACAGTATTTAAAGGTCTAAATCACGTCCCCTCTCTCCTTCTTATTCTTCAGTGAGTACATACTCAGACTCTCCAGCCTTGGTTCACACGAGTACTCCTACTGCTCCTGAATCATCTTGGTGGTCTTCTCTGCATCATCTCCTACTGGCTTGTATCCTTTCTGAGGTAGGGATTTCAGAACTTGTCACAATATTCTAGTTGCAGTTGTGCAAGAGATCTGTACAGAGGTAGTATAACCTCCTTCCTCTAGCTTTTTTTTTTTATACTTTTCTTTTTTCCTCCTGGTTTTTCCTACCCTCTTGATCCTCTCCTTCAGGCCTCTCAATGTTCACTGCCAGATTCTGGACCCATGATCTTCCCCTAGAGTGCCTCCTCCCCTTCTCTGCACAGTGGGGTCTGTCTGGTGTCGGTGGTCTGAGGCGAACGGAGAGGTCGTCATCCAGGACTGTGAGTGTAATTTTTCCTTGTTTCTGTTTTTGTCCCCCTGTCCCATTCCCTGGGGATGCCAGCACTTGGGACTCAGTCCCAAGAGGTGATGTGCTGATGTACGTCTAGCCTCTCATGCACTGTATGACACCCCGACCCCTAGTATCGGAGCCGCCCATCCCTTCAAGGACCGGTGCTTCCACTGACTCTCTACGGAAGTGTCGGATGCTGGTGCATCCCGGGTATCCCACCCCTGAGGGAGAAGAGCATCTGGAGGGACACTCGATCCTCTCTCCCCCTGCCAGCCTGGCTACCCAGGTCCATTTCCGAACCTGGGTCACTGGCATAGAGCGAGGTGTGGCATCTAGCGCCTCAACCCTCAGTGCCACCGGGCCGGCCTCCATCCTCTAGCTTGTGATTCCCATACCTATGCAACCCAGACCCTGGGTGCCCTACCCACTGTGCTACTGCATTGCACAGAGGGCTTCAGGGTGCTTGTAATTGCTACCCCTAGATCTTTCTCTTCCTCTGACACTGTGACAGCCACCCCCCAACCTGTACTCAGCCCCTGTCTTGCTCCTCTCTATGTGCCTGACCTTGCAATAATCTTGGTACTGAAGTCCAGTTACACATCTAGAAGGTGTCCAGGTTGCCTTCTCTCCTACTTTAGAATATAAGTCTTGATCTTGGATCACCCATGTGACTAAATCTAATGAGTAACATCAGGAACAAGGGGAACACCTCTATAAAAGTCTAAAATCTTCAGGTTTATTTGACTCACAAAAGACACTGTATGGAGGGCAATGAAATACCAGTGATTTTACCAGAGTTTGACAGAGATACTGCTACTATATATATATTTCGGATTAGCATTTGCATAGTGATGAAGTAAACTATTAAGAACACTATTACAAGGATTCCATGTCATTTGAGCAACTTTTATAGAGTGACTGCAATTTGGACGAATGCACATTAGTGACTGCAATTTGCGCAAATGTACTGATCAGCGATGGTAAATATAGCGACTATATTGCTACGGCATCAGAGGCACCAGCCGTACTCTCCACCACAACCAGAGCTCCTCCTCATCCTCTCCCTCGGGGACCCACCCTCCTTTATAGCAGCAACGCCCCTGTTCCCACTGACCCACAGGTGCACCCATGTTACTTAGGGGGGCTGCGCCTCGGACCCCCCATCTTTGGGATAATGACACCATGCTGCACATGGACACTAGGGAAGGCTATATATATATATATATATATATATATATATATATATATATATATATATATATATTTATCTCTCTCTCTCTCTCTCTCTCTCTATATATATATATATATATATATAAATATATGTTAGGCTTAATGTGCAGTCACTCAGATGTACCAGTCGCTGTACATTAACAGTCACCCATATTGTAGTCACCATAATGCAGTCACTCAAATACAGTAGCATTGCCCATAATACTTTGCTCAGTTGACCTGCAACCTATTACAAGTGGTGGAGGTGGCACTCTATTGCTGTATATTATAAAATGATCTTTACATAGTTATTGGAGGTTTTTATGATTTTCCAACAGTTGTATCACAGTGGATTAGACAAAGTGGAGGTGTCGCCATTAAACGTTGCCCACCATACAGTGTGTTTTATGATTTGAATACACTTAAAGATTATGGACTTATATAGTGGTATTCACCCATTCTTGAGATTACTCATTGAAGCCCAGTTGCTAGATCCCGGATCACCTCTTTAGCATTTCCAGATCTTTTCTCATGTCTCTAGCAGGCCTTGTAGGACCTTATCTGTGGCAATAGGTTCTGCACATATTTTTGTTGTCCCTTCCCTCCCCATGTCCATCCTCCCTTGTGGTAGTGGCTTGCAAATACTGAGCACAGGATTTTGTTTTATTTTTATTTGTTTCACTGGGAAAGTGGACTGCATCAAAGATCCATTTTCAGCCACACCTGGGGATACTGGGTTCACAATAGGTATAGACAATACATGATTATTTAACTCACATAGCATACAAAATAAAAACACTATAAATATCATATTATACAACATGTACATGATTCATAAGGGTATGCCATGAATAATAAACACTGGTAATCTTAGTTCTTCAGAATTTAATTTAAGTAATGTCCAAACAGTTGCAGACTGACTATGTTTTTAAATGTTCCTGCAATTTTTTTTTTGAAAATGGTGGCTTTGAGATCAAAGACCATTTCCATTTCCATTTCATATTATTTAGCTTTTGTTTACCAGGTAGGCACACTAGGCAATAAGATGCTTATTTTCAGGTATGATCTGGGAGAGTACAAAACCAAAAATACAAACATTGAAAAGTACAATACTATAGAACATACACAGTGAGAAGATGCATACACGGTAAGATTTAATACAACAAGGTATAGTATGGAACTACGGCACATAGCGTGAAGATGCAATTAAAACAGGAACATACAGTGGCAGGACTGATACATGCCATATAGTGCAATTCAATTTTAATTAAGGCAATTATGGAGTACGTAATACTTGATTGTATAGTAACCCTTGCAGCCAGTAGTAGCATTGTTTATCAGTACAGGACCGTAATAAGAAAAATGATCTGCCATTTTTGATTTAATTTGGATTTCACAAAATCGTTTTAATTATGTCTGTCTCAGAGATTTGGGATTTTTCACTTTTAGCGATTTATTTTTCAACACCATTGGTATCCCTGTGTTTAAGGTTTTATGTGGAAAAGTCAGAGCTACAAACTGAACCCTAAACCTTGGGGATAGAGTTCCAAAATTTTGATACAGGCTGCAATGGTGTTCCATTTTTTTTAGTTTGTGGTAAATCTAATTGTGTTGAAATTAACCTCATACTTATGAAAAATTGTTTCCGGTAAATTATAGAGTAAAATTGAGTGGTATTCTAGTGCTGGGAGAAGGACCAGTTTTGCTATGACGCTTTTAACATGCGTTGTTGCACTGGTTTGCTTCCTATATAAATAACCCAATTTATTGTTGATCTTTTTTGTGATCTTTATTATATTATCACTGTATAATAGCATTTGGTCTAACATAACGTCTAAATAATTAAAGCATGGCATTTCCATTTAGTCCTTTAATTTTCATATGGTTTCATTTTGAAACAGTTTTTTGTCATATTCCAAAAACCATAGTTTTTCTTTTCTTTTCATTCAACAGTATTTTATTTTCAGCAAACTAAGTCTGCAGTGTGTATACAAAGGTTGCATTTTTGCCTCTAGGTCCTCTCCTGTCTTACCTGTGTAATGCAGAACTGTGTTTCATTTAATACTTCTATCTTGCTTTTACTATCCTGTAACCACTCTATCCCCTGCCTCAGTTTAATAGTGCCTTCTTTCATTTGCTTTTCTTGTCTGATGTAATGCAAGAAAGGATCTGACCGCTTGGCACCACTAAAGGTGCTAATCTGGGTCACATCTGGAAATGAGACACTGCTCAATATGCCTTTCCCAGCTACCAATCTTTAAATAAATAAATAAATAATAATCACCCACATACAGACTGTACTTAAACTTACAAGAACAAAAAAAGTGGAGCACACAAGCATATACACACTTTAGTAATTTATTTTGTTTCCATTAGAAGATGCAGTGCAGGTTGATACTGCGATGTAGCACTCTACATATGGGGCTTTCTCAGAGGGGTGTATCATTGTAATTGGTAGACTTGAAATATCCCAAGTAACTGAAAATTCACACATGAAGTAACCATTTGAATCACCACTACCAATCAAACTCTGAGACTAGGTTTCTTACATAAAGTGGTTGTGCATACCTTGTGATAAAAGTGCTAAAAACATTTTATAAAAAAAATGTGTCTATAAAATCTATTAATGGCATGAGCTGTTTGATTTTATCTGTGCATTTTTTGTTCAGAAGAAATTCTTTATAAATTCAAACTTGTGATTTACACAGCTCACACTGACAACACAGGATAATTCAGCTGTTGTTATGGACCTCACAAAATGGGAATCCCAGGAAACTAACAAATGCCGGTTTGTATAAACTTTATTCCTCAAAACTATTTTGCTTGTCTAATGTAATGAAAGGAGCCTTGTCTCCTTCTTTGACTCCTTTTACTATATTTAGTTTATCACTAGCCTTAGCCCTTCCTCAGTTCCCTGCTAGCTGCTTTGTGTTTTTCTAGGTATTCTACACTATTCTCCTCCCGCTGACTCCCCTATATTTCGTAACAGCAACTCTTCTTTCTCTCTCTCTCTCTCTCTCACTGGTTTTGCTACCTCACCTGGTACTACTGGGGTTTCTTATGCTTCTTCCTCTTTTCCTTCTGCTTGAGACAGGTGTTTGTGACCTCCTAGAGAACATTTTTGATAATGGTTACTTCTCTTCCACTCCATCTATTCCCTTGAACTCTGACCAGATGTTCTCCTGATTTTTCCCTCACTGTGCAGCAGTCAGCCTTTCTGAAATCAAGAATATGCGTTGTGGTGTTTAGGATTTTAGGACCTAGGATCTTAAACCATTTCTGTGAACATTAAGTGGAGTATACTTCAAATAACTACTAGTTTTGTAGACCTCATAATAGTGATGGTAATCATATTTGTAAGAACAGGGTACTATGAGATTCAAATTAATGTATTTAGAAATAGGAAAACTTAATAGACATTGGGTACTGATATCAACTAATGCTATAATTTTGTTCCCTTGCATGCAATTCTTGATGACTTTGAAGTCCTCCCGTCATCATCAGACCATTCATCAAGAAGATTAAGTATTGGGGATTTATACATGATCACCTGTCCGCTATCATCATATGGGCAGCATCAGAAAATGGACAAGAGAGAATTTGGACTTTGATAATGGACATTTAGTATATTACATGATCTGAACTTACAGTGCTTAGATTTTTGGTGTGGCAACACATAGTCTGAGATGTGGGTGACACCCCCCCCTTCAAAATCTATTCTGTATGGCACTATAAGACCCTCCTCAAAATTAGTGAGGCGCTATGACCTTCAGACAGAATCCTCCTGTCCTGTCTGCTCCCCTTATTAGTTCTTACTTTCTTAATATTTTTTTATAAAAATATATTTTTCAAAAATAATTACAAAGTTGTTGGATGCTGTGCACTAGATATTGTGTTTACACTTTTTTAAATGTTGTTGATTATGCAAGAAAAACTGACCGAAATAATACCTAATCTAACCTATCACAGTCACTACTATATTTTATGGGAACTGCGCCTGCCTCATGGCACTGCAGGCCATGCTTTCTGTAGTACCTCTACTCCCTTTCTTGTTTCCTTTAGTTTTACTACTAAGAAAACATCTGCAGCATGCACTCTGTTGTTGTCTGCTGTTGAATTTGGTGGTCTCTCTCTCTCTCTCTCCTCTCTCTCTCTCTCTTTTTCTGACTAAGGAACATTTTTTTTTTTTACCGAGAAGTTAAGTACTCTGCAATGTCTACACCCTGCTGTTGTCTCTTGTTGAATTTGTTGTTCTCTCTCTACTCTCTCTCTCTCTCTCTCGCTCCTCTTCCCTCTTTCTGGCCAAGGAAGAAACTTTTTTTTTTAACTGTGGAGTTAAGTACTCTGCAACTTCTGCAGCACTCTGCAGTTTGTTGTTGAATTTGCTGGTCTCTCTCTCTCTCTCTCTCTCTCTCTCTCTTTCTACTCTCTCTCACTCCCCCCCAACTAAGAAAGAAAAACGTGGTTTCATTTTATTTACTGGAGTTAAGTACTCTGCAACATCTGCACTCTGCTGTTGAATTTATTGGTCCTAAACTATTCCCTCCCCCATCTGAGTGGAAGAAAAACATTTCAAGTTATTTTTTACTGTGGAGCCTCCACATACACACAGAACTGCATCATTTCAATGCAAAGTCCAAAATGTGTTGAATATACTCTTTCCTATGGGATAACCTGTGGTGGCTTGCACACAGGATTGTTTCAAACATGAGTCAATCACAGACAAAATACCCTAATTAGTTGGCTACCTTTAGTGCTCCAGTATGACAAGTGTTTGCCTTTGTTGGTCATGTGACAGTCCAGAGACACAGGAGTATTCAACAGAGACTGGGGGAAATAAGTTTTTTTTATATTCTGTACCCTGCCCTGCCATCCCTGGAACAGGCTGCTGCCTGTAATCCACCAGACTGGACTACACTTCCAAAATGGGCCAACATGGCAACTCAGGTCAAGCCACGAAAGGCTCAGTTTTTCCAAACAAAGCTGTGTCAGCCCAGTCTGGGGAGGTATGGCAGTGCGGCAGAGTCAGTTTTGCCCATCCCTAGGAGAAATGGCTATAGTTTGAGTATGGTCTGTGGTAACAGTGTAGTAGGGAAAAATGGGCAGACTGGATGGTCCAAGCGGTCCTTATCTGCCAACAAATTCTCTGTTTCTATGTTTCTATGCTCCAGCACACTCCAGACTTAGATGCCACAAAATGTCTGAGCATGAGTATCGGTCCAGCATGCTGGAAGTAGATGGGATTGGGTGCCTAGTTCCTTGGAGCCAAAATACAGTCCCCTCCATTCCTAGATGGATGGAATTGAAAGACTCCCATGGAGGTAAACCAGCTTCATGAGTTTTGGGGGCTTTTTTCAAAGTGAACGCAATTGGTGCTGTTTATCATTATCGATTGTGGGAGCACCCCTGACCAATCACAGCACTCCTTTCAGTTGTGCGTGAGGTACTCTTATTACCATTAGTGTACCTCACTCGCTGAACCCCTGTAATGGGCTTCTCACTGACTGCTCATACATTCAGCATTATAAATTAAAAATATGATTTTTTTCATTTAATACACTTAGTGATCTATAATAATTTTATGGGTCAGTTAGGAGGACCTTCAGTTTGTAGTCCTCTGGTCCTAAGAAGGCATGAGGTAACACTCTTAAATCCATAATAGGCCCACCAAATGGACCCATAAACTTATATCATAAGATTATATTACAATTATGTAAGGATAAGACACAGCAGGTTGTGCGACTGTAATGAGCTATGAACAAACTTGGTACATCCAACAGATAAAAATCCAAACATACACCATGAGCTGCAAATGTTGGCCATGCTGCACCTCCAAAGGTTTCACATAAAACACAACATTTTCCAAGCGGTGGTGTGCACATAGAGAACAACTCTACTAGCATGAAATTAAGGAAAGATTATCCACACACAAGTTTTTCGATTTTGCAGAAAGTTTTTACTTATCTTCCTCTCATGCATAATATAGTCTCAGAATCACACAGGTAACAAAAGCCCCTAGTGCCTCAACTCTCATGAATCTTCAAAGGGGGTGTTGCTAACAAGGAATCAACTGTCTTTTAAACATTAACTCATGAATGTTAAGTTTTTTAACATGACATCATAGAACCAACATTAATATACCATTAAGCATCAATATCCTCAGTTTTTAATAAAAAAAAATAATTTATAGAATTAAGTTTTTACAAAAAAACTTCACCATATTACACAATTCCAGATATAAATTACACAATAAATATTACAAAAAAGCAGGAAATGAAACTAATCATTAGGTCCTGGAGAGCTGAAATTGAGGTAGCCAATACAAACTCCAAATTGCATTTTTAAAATTCCAGGTAGGAAGGAGTCCCAGGACCTTAAACACATTATCATGTGTTCCTACAAAAGACAAATAAGCAAAGAGATGGATAAATAGAAAAGTCATGATACAAACACTCTTTTATGTTTTGCAATAAATTACTATAATTTCTCATATTCATAGCCTTCGAAACACTGCCTTATCTATAAATCTATATAAATGAAAAAATAAAATAATTTCTATTTTTGATCATAAGAGCTGCTTTATGTACAATTTACTGTTTAAATGCCTTAACTTTATCATCTCATTTTTTCATTAATATTTAACCCCCAATAGATTACTGTACATACTGAATTTATACATATTTATATCACATCTTTCAAACCATGTTGTACTCATCCAAATGGTGCAAAAGCCTAAAAAAATTATCTTGTTTATTATATTATTTAATTTTAAGGAAAAGTTTTATATCACATTTTTCATTTAAACCACTCAGCTTTGCACTTTTTAGTTTGTATATCCACATGCTTTCATGCTGCAACAAAATGTTTGGTCTGTCACTTCCCAAAGTTGGTGGTGGTATCCAGTCTATACCCATATCCCCTATCAGAATTGACCAATTGCTGTAAATGATGTTACCAATGTGACCAGCCAACTCATTATATTCTGTAATAAAAATACAGGGATTAGTAGTTTCTGTCATCAACTGTTTTTCCCTAAAAGGTCTGTCCTGTTCATTTTCCTTACCCTTTCTAAGTCTTTTCCAGCATGTCCCAATCATATCCTCTTCTTTTAAACCTTTGTAAAAGCTCTCTTGCTTGAATTTCGAAATCTGTATTTGCACTACAATGTCTTTTAATGCAAATAAGCTAACTAAAAGGAATCAATTTTTTCAAACTAGGGTGGTGGGCACTGGTTGAATTCAGCACTGAATTGGTTGCAGTCTCCTTTCTAAATGTCCTAGTTCTAATACAGGCTTCCTCATTAATTTCCTGATGGACGGCTAGATGTATATCTAAAAAATCCATTTCTACCGGAGCTTTCTTATAGGTGAATTTTAAATTTAAATCATTTACATTCAGCCAATACATGAAATTTTGTACCCTTGTTTGCTCACCTTTCCAAATACAGATCACATCATCAATAAAATGAAACCACTTGATGATGTGGTTATAGAAAGGATTTACATCTTCATTTAGTACTGTAGTCTGTTCCCAGTTGCCTAAAAATAAATTAGCATAACTGGGTGCCATAAAGGCACCCATTGCTGTTCCACACTTCTGTTCAAAAAGAGCACCCTCAAATTCAAAATAGCTATGTTTTTAAATAAAATCCAGCTAATCCAAAATAAATTGTATGGGTATATCCTCCCCTTCTGGATATTTTTTCAAACATTCATTTATTGCTTCTTTGGCTGGAAAGAGAAGAGGGGTATATTTTTTCCCTTATACTTTCTTTATAAGCTCTAGAGTACCGATTTGGAGATACAGACTGGCTCTGAAAAGTTTTAAAAAGTCTGAAAAGGCTGTAGCAAGAGTGTGTGTTAGGACAGGATGAAGTAAGTGAGTCCTTATGTATAAATTTGTTTTACTGTCTAGTAAACTGTTTAGTAAACTTACCAGGTGTGTTAATAATAGTCTGTTTAATAATAGCCTGACATTCTTTTAGTACTGTTTTGTATTATTTTTATAAACAAAGCAAATTTGTTCTGTTTGAAGCATTTAGATTTTTAATATTCCAGAGGATTCTCTCAAAATCTTTATCATTTAAATTTAAGATACCCTGGAAATGAATCACTTTTTATAAAAAGTTACAAAGGAGAGGCATATGTGATTACCAGCAGATCCTGGGGAGATGCCAGTTCCTAAGTGGTCAATTAAAATGTACTAAGACTAAGACTTTTTGGAGGCCTTTGGGTTTTTGGAGCCTCATGGGGAAAATCTGATAAAGATCTGGAAGAGCCAAATAAAAGCAAGAGAGTGGACAAATATAAACTGGGTAAACGGCACTTAAAAGGTGCACAAAGAAGGGACTGTTGTGGAATTTTCCTTTTTTTTAAGAATAAGTATTAGGCAAGCACTTTCCATTTGTAAGATTAGTGTTACTCTGATACTTAATTGTATATCCCCTGCATTTTTTCTATTTCTTCTTTGCATGTGACAGGAGTGTTGTTTGAATATTAGAAGTTGATCAAAGTGGATTTATCCATTTGTGAGAGTATGCCAGCCATTACACACAGCCAGAACAAGACTGTTAATTCATTAGAGTCTGGGGATACATCTATTGCTGGAGATTGTAAATGGGGGGAAGCTAAAGTTAAAGGGACGTTGTCCTTGAACACATTGGCTAACAGAATATTGGGTAAAAATCAAGACAAACTGTACAACAAAGGTCAAATTAAAAGGAATAAAAATAAGCATATAAAGCAGGTACAGTTAGCAAAGGGAATTACATCTCAGTTTATCTCAACTCCAAATTAAGGTAATGGAGATATTAGGCATTTCTTTTGTACTCCTGTTAATAAAGTAAAAGCAAATTTGGAAATGCCAGTTGATATAAATAAGGATATTACCGCCTTTTTGAATTAAACATATCCCCTGTAGATGATATTGTTGTGGACAACCCTAGCTTAAATTAGATAAAGGTGGGAGTAGATTGGGAGATTGACAATGAGAAAATTGACTTTACTCAGAATTTTTCTGATTTAGATATGGAAGTTAGAAGCTTAAGAGAAACTCATACAGCATGATATTGCTCATCTTGAAACTAACAGAAATATGAACCAGAATATTTTTATTTCTAGTCGTCAGTCAGCTGGAACAGGTGCTAATATAATAAATAAATCTGAACTAGGTCAGTTTTATGATAAGGAGGTCCCTAAAGTAAATCTGGGAATTGTAACTTCACCAAATGAAGGGGAGAAATTTTCCTTAAGCTCTAGTTATTTTAGTTCATGGTCAATGAGCCCAGAATCTTTGAATACATCAGATGTTGAGGGACTGTCACATGAGCTGTTAGCAGTTCTTACAGACCCAGTGAAAGCTAATATACTTTTATTTAAACAGCTTACAGAGATCAAAAAAGATTTATCCTTTGTAAAAGGGGTGTGTCTTGAAAGTAGAATTAAATTGGTATCAATACAGCAAAATCTTTCTGAGAAAATTGATATTGGGTTAAAGGATGATTCAAAAATATTATGAATTGATAATGACCAAAATGGACTGAATGATGGTGACATAATGGATTCTAAGGGATCAATTAGGGGCTTACCTGATGAGGATCGGAGTGGAATTAGCACCCACTCAGAATATGTTGTGCTTCTGGCTAAAGAGTTAAGAGATAGTAGTATTTGTAGAGAATTGGCAGCTGATCACTCAATGTTGTGGCATAAGGGTGTGCTACAGGAAAGGGAAATGGATCCTAGTCCATAGAGACTAGGTCTTGCTTCTGCCAGGAATATGTATCTTAGTGAACCTGAACCCACTATCAATGCTGAGATTTCTGGGTTTGATTTATTAAAAAATAAAGATTGTGATAACAAAATGGAAAAGAAAAGGAAAATATCTACTGAAATAAGTAAAAAAATCAGCACTAAGGGAAAACATCATGGGAACAATGTAAATAGTTCAAATTCTGTTGTCAAATCACAAACTGTTAAGCATCCACAAGTGGTTAAAAAAAAAACAAGCAGGGAGTGGTAGGACAGCGGGGGTAAATAAAGAGAAAAGTCAAATAACAAAAAAAAAAAAAAGAAAAATGTCTACAAACTAAGATATATGACGGAATTCAAATAGAGGAAAGAGATAAGAATAAGTTGGCAAAAAACAATAATGAGGGAATGATGGAACAAAAATTAAGAGTGATTCAAAATGCTGGATCCAGGACCAAAGGATGCTCATTGAGTAAAACATCAGTAATTGGTATGCATGAACATTTTAGATTATTTATGGAGAAAACTTTGGAATCAGATTTTGTTTTACCATTGTATAAGGATTCATGCCTGCCTAATGAAACTCCAGAAAAACTTGTTGCTACTGTAATGAGTTTATTACTGTTGCTGTTTGATTGATGCAACTGGGTAAGACATTCAATCAGCATTTTAAGACCAATAATTGGAACTGAATTGGTTTTGTTGGTAACTGACCAATTCTATTTTTTTTTTCGCTTATTTTGTTTATTTGATTCTAGGACTACAAATACCTTTGAGCTGAAGCTCTTTTACAAAGGTTCCACATCAGTAAGTACAGGCATACAGGTCATACAAGTTACATACATTATAAAACAATCAGTAACACAGTTGTCATAACATGTTATTACAAGGACTTTACAGGAAACACATAGGGAAGATGTAGGTAACATCGAAAATGTTAGTGTGAGGAGGAGCTAGGAAAGGGGGGGTGGGACAAATAAAGGCAGCCAAGGGTCTTTTGTCATGACAGAGCAGGGGTAAGAGCAAATGTTGGGCATGGTAGGAATGAAGTGCTACATAGGTTGTCCACAGCAGACAGTAGAGACTATGGGCAGTAGCGTGGAGAGTATTGCATTAAGCAGGGCATTCACAGGTGCTTGAGCCTGCTAATGAGAGGCAGAGCTTAGTCTTGAAAGTGCCCAATGTTGAAGAGTTAGAGATGTCAGTTGCAATTCTATGTCTTAAATGCAATAATTCAAAAATCTAAGCAACTAACTGATATGAATATTGCTGTTGGTAATGTAGTTGAGATGATAGATCTTTTTCCAGAGTTTTATGTAAATAAATCCAAAAATGTTAATAAAATTGACATTTCAGTTTCTATTTATGATATGAAACAATTTCCAAAAGAAACAAAATTTAATTTAAATCAAAAGCTGATTGACTTTCTAAACGTGTGCCTGGATTTACAGGTTGGTAGCCATCAAATTAGTAAAGTCTCTAGATCATATAAGGATGGTCAAATTATATTCTTTGTTAATCAAGAATGTATTTTAACCCTTAGAAGACTGTGGACATATACATATGTCCAGAATCTATATACGTTCACACATATTCAGTTCTCAAAGGGTTAAAGGAAATTAAAAAAAACAAAGTATTTTGGATAATCTGGAGGTTTACTTTTGTGTTGAAGAAGAATATGAAAAGGTTATTAGTAATCAGAATGCTAATGAAGCAGCTTCTCAAAGATGGGAGATTATGATAGAGACTTCTAACAGATATGAATCTTTGGCTCTTTTGACAAATTGACAGTGTGTTTGTTTGGAGGGGAGACCACAGGGACCTAATACAAATATTGGGGAGTTAAACCATGTAGATTTGGGTAGATCTGATAATTATGACACAAGGGCTATTAAAATTTTGTCTTGGAATTCAACTGGTCTGGAGGGAAACATGAGAGATCCTGACACAGTTAATTATTTAAAACAGTTCAATATTGTGGGAATACAGGAAAAATGGGCTTTAAGTGATTTATGTATGAGTGGGTATTCAGTGTACTGTAAGAAAGCAAAAAAAATGTATGGGAGGGCTGTAGGTGGTTTGGCAATTTTTGTTACATTAGATAGGGATGTTATATCTGAGGAGTTAAGTACCACAAGTAGCAGTATTTTGACTATTAAATTAATAGGACAAAATAATAACAAGAATTGGTATATAAAAGTCAGCTGGTATGCGATGGAGAAAAATGCATCCCCGAAGATGCCTCTTAAATATTTGGTATGGATAGCCCTCAGATTGGACATAAATAGAATTAAAAACAGATGGACCAAACATACACTAGAATTCTGGCTCCAAACATGACAGAAATGGGAGACCCTGACACCAATGTGACCTTATATACCCCTGACCTACCTCCCCCACTTCCCTTTAAATAATAAGAACAATAGCTTTTTAAACTGGAAAAGACAAGGACTAACCCATCTTACCCAATTCCTGTGGGAAATGTCCTGAAAAGCTTTACAGATTTGCAACAGGAATTTAGCCTTCCCTGGAAAGATTTTTATAAATATTTACAATGCTGACACTACATTGAGACGAGGGTGGGCCTGGCGGCCTTGGCCAGCCCCATAATACCACCCCTAGCTGGGACATGCCAAAAAGCCCAAACCAGAGAGATGAAAGGTTTCACCTCGTATATTTATAAGACGTTACAGGAGGGTGAGGGCACCTTGCAGATCCAATGCATAGAACAGAAGTGGGAAGAGGAATTAGACATAAAGCTGTCAGAGAAGGAGTGGGGGATTTGGCTAGGAGTAAGCAAAACATCTAATTCCCCAACATGGAGGGAACACCGTTGGAAGGTGGTGGGTAGATTTTTTATAACCCCGATAACGTCACAACATTACACAGCACCCCCCCCAGATAGCTGTTGGAGGTGCTGTGGTGCAAGGGGTACAACCACCCATATATTTTGGAGTTGCCCACAACTTACTAATTATTGGAAAGAAATAATTCAAGCTATTATAGAAATATTCCATTTAGAGGGAAGACTGGGTCCAGAGAATATGGTACTTGGCCTCCCACCATCTGAGATGAGGTTAGGTGCCCAAAAGTACTTATTTTACATCCTGATAGCGGTGGTCTCAAAGACCATCACACAGCATTAGCTTAGTACCCACCCCCCAACATTGTCTCAATGGGTAACTAATGTAAATTGCATCAAAGATTCTGAGGGAGCCACAACACGTCTGAGGTTGCTGACTGACAAGTTTAACTCTAGATGGTTACCTTATTATAATTATACAGAAAATTGTACAGGCACTCCAGTGCTAGAGCAGTATATACTCCCGTGGTGAAGAAGAGAGAAGGGATGGGACTACCACCACTGCCGCTTCCCCCCCCCACCTTAACAGCGCTGTGTGTTACCAATTGAAGATGGCGCAACTGGACCAGCCAGGGTGCCGGCCTCCTATAAGTTGAAAATGGCTTTGACTTTGTTAGGGAATTAATTCTCAAAAGGCCTAAGAAAATATAATCTAGATGTTCCATGATTATAACTTTGCACAAAATAAGTTATGTAGTTATTTTTATTATTTTTATTATTTAATTGATGCAGTATTTATATTGTTCAAAGTGAAGTACAATCCTTGATGGTTAATAGAATTATAGGGCATAGTACTAATTTATCCAAGCAGTAATATAGAGAGATTTAAATGTGGATACCCTTCAGATCAAAATAGTCTCTTGTTGAAGGACGATCGAGCCATTGAAAGATAGATCTCTCTCCTGCTAAAACAAAACACAGTTATGAAGAATCCATAAGCAACAAGATATTCCTATTTGATTTATTGTATACTGTGTATGTATTGTCAACCCAACTTTGTTTTATGCTCTCTTTTGCAAAAAAAGAATACAAAGAGATGTACTGTATATTTTTAACAAAAAACTGAATAAAAAGCACTTGGTAAGTTCAAAAAAAAAAGAATTGGTATATAATTAGTGTTTATTCACATCCCTCAGGTAACACTAAAGGAGACAAAGATTATCTTCTAATATTGGATGATCTGGTTAAACAAATACAAATTGACAGTCCACTTGGTAAAATTATTGTAATGTGAGATTTTAATGCAAGACTTGGTGATCTTCAGGGATGCTCGGATGGGGTAATGGAGGCCATTACTGCTAATCCAGACAGTAAAGTACAGCTAATAAGGAATTCTAAAGATAAAATGATTAATAAGAAGGGAAAAGATCTAAAATGAAACTTTGTCAAACAGAAATTTGTTATTGTTAAATGGCAGATCCCTATTAGATATGGAAGGACAATATTCATTTCTGGGAAGTAATGGCTGTTCCACTATCAATTATATTTGGGTTAATCTTAATGTGATTAGTAATTGTAATTCCTTGAGTTTGGTGCCTAAACCCAAAAGCCAACATATGACCTTGGAGCTAGAGATTTCTGTAGAAAATAAAAATAGCAAAAAGGATAGAATGGGTATCCCTGTAAAGAAAAATAAATAGGGTATAGAATGGAATTTGATTGAGGGGCATGATTTTTATGCATTGATTGAAAGTAAAGGTATTCTTTCCAATTTATTAGAGCTTTCTGAGCAATCTTATAAATCTACATTAATATCAGAATATAATAATATTAGAAATACAATTGCATATATAATAACAAGGGACTTTCCTGTTCAGTCAGGGCAGAAATGTCAATGGTTTAACAAAGATTGCAAAAAAGCAAGGAAATTACTAAATCAAAAGGTTAGATTATTAAAACAAAACCCAAATAAGAATACCAATAGAATAATGAATAAGGTTAGAAAAGAGTACAGAGAGATTTTGTTTAAACATAAAGACAGATATATTAAACAATTGTGGACAGATCTTCAAAATGCAGTTTTTATAAAGGATAGTAAAACTTTCTGGAATATTGTTAACCATGGTACAAGGAACTATAGTTATGTTGATACTCATATTGAATCAGAGACTTGGGTAAGGCATTTCAAAACAATTTCTTTAGGGATGACCAGGATTATTTGGCTTGTATGGGTAATCAAGATCTGATAAGGAGAGAGTTTATTCCAAGTACTGAGATTACTATATCTGAACTTTAAAAAGCTTTAGGATCATTTAGGAAAAGAAAAGCTCTTGGACCTGATGGGGTCCCTTTAGATGTAATCATTAAAACAAAAGACTTCTGGATTCAATTTTTATATAAATGATTCAATTATATCTGGAAATCAGGAGATTTCCCAAACAGCTGGAAGTTGAATATAATTGTCCCAACATTCAGAACCCAGAGTGTTACAGGCCAATTAGTTTATTGGATACTGTGGGGAAAGTATTTTCCAGAATTTTGAACAATAGATTATTGAGATGGTCAGAAAGTAATACTATAATTGATGAGGCTCAGGTGGGTTTTAGAAACAATCATTCTACAACTGATCAATGTTATATATTATTTCATATAACTTATAAATATAATGTAATCAAAAAACAAAAAGTTTATTGTACATTCATTGATTTAAAAACAGCCTTTGATAGGGTCAGTACACCACTTCTTTGGGAAAGACTAAATAAACTGGGAACAGATAAATCTTTATTGGAAATGATAAGAATCTTACATGATAATACTTTTACCAGTATTAGATATAGTGAAACCGGAGAATTAAGTGGCTGGTTTCAAAATAACATTGGAGTTAAACAAGGGTGTACACTCACTCCTTTATTATTTAATTTATACTTTTCCACTGTATTAAATGAAATGTATAATCAGGAATTCCATTTACCTAGAATTGGAACAAGATTAATTTCGTATTTAGCATGTGCTGATGATGTTGTCCTTTTTTTCTATTAGTTATTTGGGAATGACCAGGAGTTTAGAAAAATTTCAAGAGGAGTGTATAAAGGCAGATTTGCAAATAAACTATGAGAAAACTAAAGTTTTAGTCTACAAAGGTAATAAAAAGAGTTATCGGTATTATATGAATAATCATAGATTAGAAGTAGTGCAGAACTGTTGTTTTTGGGTTTAACCATTAGTGAGAATGGAAAATGGGATGTGTACGGTGGAAAATCATTGGAAGGGAATTTAGTAGTAGTCCGTGCAAAGATTAAATTTCAACTTTTATATGGTGCTGAAATATGGGGGACTTGAATATAAAGGAACACTGGATATTCGTTTGAATATGTTTTATAAAAAAAATCATGGGCCTTCCTAATAGTGCACCTTCAGCACTGGTCAGAGTTGAATTTGGACAACTTTCAGTGGAGTGCTCTTGTATCCAGTGGTTGATTATTTATTGGATGAAGATATTCATTATGCCTTTATATAGGCTCCCTCAATTGTGTTTAGAAGAAGCCATTAGTTACACACGTCAGAATATAACTTTCCCATGTATGTTGGTGGTGGAGAAATTTATTAAACCATATGGTTTATTAAATATAATTGCAGACAGTCTTAGATATCCCTTTGAGATTATTAAAATGATTGTAAGTGATAGAATTGGGGATATTTTCAGACAAGGTGATTTGGAACTTTGTAAACAATCAAGAGCTTGTCCCTGGATGGCAAAAAATAAGAGAGAGCATAAGACAGAGGGATACCTCCATGTTTTAACAAATCCAACACAAAGAAAATATTTCACAAGATTTAGATTTGAATGCTATCCAAATAACAAAAAAAGTACAAATTAATAAGGATAAAAAAGGGTGTTTATATGTAATTGTGGATTGGATCGAGATGATCTTTTGCATTTAATATTATTCTGCCCACTGTATTAGAAGTATAGATGTTCTCTTTTAGGAGAAATACTGAGTCAACTGCAATACCAGCCTAAGCAATTGTTGGTATATCTGTTAAAATCTAAGGACCCCAAAGTACTGGTCCCTGTGGTCTCCCTATTAAAAATGATTACACAGAGAGTATTTCATCTGAATGTCTGAATATAATATTCTGATATTGATTATTAATGTTTAAAGACCTGTGGAAGTATTATATTTTGCGATTTGTATCCAGAACAACACTGTTTGAAAGTTTTAACAGTATGAATGTAAGTTTATACAAGGATAAATTAATATATGAATGTCCTAATTACAAAAAGATGGAAAAGGCATTTTATGTATGTTATTGTGAGAGAAATGTTTTTATATGAATGTCAGGTGAATGTTATTTATGACACAATTTGTAAGATTTTTCATATGAAGTAATAATGTACTTCTGTAATGGTCTTTTGATCGAACAAATACAAATTTTCTACTACCATTGCTGTTCCACATTTCTGTTCAAAAAATGTACCCTCAAACTCAAAATAGTTATGTTTTAAAATAAAATCCAGCAAATCCAAAATAAATTGTATAGGTGTATCCTCCCCTTCTGGATATTTTTTCAAACATTCCTTTATTGCGTATTCACCATCAACATGGCGGACAGATGTATATAATGACTATGTGTCAATAGAGAGCCAGCTATAATCATCCCTCCATGTTATGTTTTCAAGTTTTTTCAAAAGATCAGTGGTGTCTTTTATATGTGATTCTAAACTGACCACCAATGGCTAAAAACAGAAATCAGCAAACTTCTTCAGATTTTGCATAATTGAGCCAATCCCTGAGACAATCAGTCTATCTGGGGGAGACTCCATACTCTTATGCGCCATGTTGATGGTGAATATGCAATAAAGGAATGTTTGAAAAAATATCCAGAAGGGGAGGATATACCCATACAATTTATTTTGGATTCACTGGATTTTATTTTAGAACATAACTATTTTGAGTTTGAGGGTACATTTTTTGAACAGAAGTGTGGAACAGTAATGGGTGCCTCTATTGCACCCAGTTATGTTAATCTATTTTTAGGTATTTGGGAACAAACTACAGTACTGAATGAAGATGGAAATCCTTTCTATAACCACATCATCAAGTGGTTCCGATTTATTGAAATGTGATCTGTATTTGGAAAGATGAGCAAACAAGGGTACACAATTTCATGGATTGGCTGAATGTAAATTATTTAAATTTAAAATTCACCTATAAGAAAGATCCGGTAGAAATGTATTTTTTAGATATACATCTAGCCGTCTATCAGGAAATTAATGAGAAAGCCTGTATTAGAACTAGGACATTTAGATAGGTGACTGCAACCAATTCAGTGCTGCATTCAACCAGTGCTCACCCCCCTAGTTTGAAAAAATTGATTCCTTTTAGCCAGCTTATTCGCATTAAAAGAAATTGTAGTGCGAGTACAGATTTTGAAATTCAAGCATGAGAGCTTATGCAAAGGTTTAATAGAAGGGGACATGCTGGAAAAGTCTCTGCAAAGGGTAAGGAAAGTGAACAGGACAGACCTTTTTAGGGAAAAACAGTCAACAACAGAACCTACTAATCCCTGTATTTTTATTACAGAATATAATGAGTTGGCTGGTTGCATTGGTAACATCATTTACAGTAATTGGCCAATTCTGATAGGGGATGACAAAATAGGAGGGACAGTAGGAAATAAACCCAGAATTGCATTTAATAGGGCCAGCAATTTAAAAGACAGACTGGTTCACCAATAGGGAGATCAAAAGGCTTTTTCTGTTGCAAGCGATGTAACATTTGCAAGTTTGCTTTTCCAGGGGGAGTGTTCTGACATCCTGAGAAAAAAGATGTAGTGGTAAATATTGAACATCTAATAACATATGATACACCATATGTTGTATATGCTTGCTGGTGTACCTGCAATCTTGTCTATATTGGAAAAACAATTTGTCCACTAAAACAACACATTCAGGAACATGTTAGATCAATACTGAATGATAGACAAGATACCGCAGTAGGTGCACATTTTACTTTATGCCATAATTCTTCCCCAGACGAACTTAGGTTTATGGGTGTAGACTGGATACCACCACCAACTTTGGGAGGTCACAGGCCCAAACATTTTGTTGCAGCCTGAAAGCATGTGGATATACAAACTAAAAAGTGCAAAGCTGAGTGGTTTAAATGAAAAATGTGATATAAAATATTTCCTTAAAAGTAAATAATATAATAAACAATAAGAGAATTTTTTAGGCTTTTGCACCATTTGGATAAGTACAACATGGGTTGAAAGATGTGGTATAAATATGTATAAATTCAGTACATACAGTAATCCATTAAGGGTTAAATAATAATTAAAAAATTAGATGATAAAGTTAAGGCATTTAAATAGTAAATTGTGTATGAAGCAGCTCTTATGATCAAAAATAGAAAAGAATTTTCTTTTTTCATTTATATAGATTTATAGATAAGGCAGTGTTTTGAAGGCTATGAATATGAGAAATTAAAGTAATTTATTGCACTACATGAAAGAGTGTTTGTATCCTGACTTTTCTATTAATCCGTCTCTTTGTTTGGTTTTTGTAGGAAAGCATGATAATGTGTTTAAGGTCCTGGGACTCCTTCCTACCCGGAATTTAAAAAATTTAATTTGGAGTTTGTATTGGCTACCTCAATTTCAGCTCTCCAGAACCTAATGGTTACTTTCATTTCCTGCTTTTGGTAATATTTATTGTGTAATTTATATCTGGAATTTTGTAATATGGTGAAGGTTTTTTGTAAAAAACAATTCTATTAATGAATTTTTTGATTCAAAACTGAGAATATTGATGCTTAATGGTATATTAATGCTGGTTCTATGATGTCATGTTAAAGTACTTAATTTTCATGAGGTAATGTTTAAAAGACAGTTGATTCCTTGTTAGCAACACCCCCTTTGAAGACTTGTGAGAGTCAAGGCACTAGGGGCTTTTGCTACCCGTGTGATTCTGAGACTGTATTATGCATGAGAGGAAGATAAGTAAGAACTTTCTGCAAAACTGAAAAACTTTCACGTGGATAATCTTTCCTTAATTTCATGCTAGTAAAGTTGTTCTCTATGTGCGCAACACCACTTGGAAAATGTTGTACGTCCAACAGACCTAGGTTTGCTTTCCACAATTTCCACTTGCATACTGTGTGCCTAAGCAATTCACTAAACTTCCCTGTGTTCCTGGGTTGCCGCTGTAAATGGGCCTGGTGCCCAGTGAGTCATACCATGTTATCAAAGAATAAAAAAAGGACAAGAAAACAAAAAAAGTAAATAAATATGCATGCCTTGGGTGCCCTGGCACAAGGCCAAAAGCCAAGTGCCATCAGCACCCTAGAAGTGTGTATAGCTCAATTTCAGCAGTAGCACATCCCGGAGCATCTTATCCCACTTATCAAATTAATATTTTTGTTGTTAAATAATGAAATCAGAACAAAAAGCATTAATAACTGTTTAAATAGTGTTTGTTCGAAAGTTTAAGATCATTTAACAAGTGCATTTTACCTTGTATAATTTAAGGTGGTAGAAAACAGTTTAGCGAACATTATAGTCTGCTTAATAACCCAGTGTATTGTTTCATGTGTCTGTTTAGTGTACCTTTTTATAGCACCCCCCCCCCCAACACAGTATTCTTTTTAATTCTGTATGAGTTCTGGAACCTGCTGACATCAGTTAACCGGTAGTCCTGAATGGAAAGTTTAATTGTAGGCTTCCACTCAACTGATGTCACTGGGTTCCAGAACACATAATAATTAAAAAAAATAATATTGGGCTGGAAAAAAGAAGATGCAGCATTAACAAGATGTTCTAAATAAGAACAAAATATCATTATAATATTGCATCATTTCAGCAAAATGAAGAAGCTGGAGTGGTTCCTTGTAGAGCCTGACTGAACAGCGGCAAGGTATTCTTGGAAAACTTCTTGATTTACTGTAGTGACATGGATCACACTACTGTAAGACAGCAGTGAGCAGGTATTAATTGCTTTTATGCATCTGTGGGGGTTTTAGTGTTGAAAATTATACTAGTAGATAGTGTCAGACCTCGTGAACAAATTCTTGAAGAGACTGATCTTGAATACAATGATGGTAACCATGAGACTAATCCTTCAACACTGGACAAATAAAACACTAGTATATGCAAAATGGATAAATCACCTTAATGATATAATTATCTTATAGTAAAAGTTTTACTGTCATACAAGAAAAAGTACACTATACAAAGAAACATAGGAAAGTGTATTTAATTTATTAAACACTAAACTATGCTGTCAGTATCATTTTATGTAGTGTGGTGATGGAGTTGCAATAATTATTCATTGGTTGGAATTTGTTTTTAAAGTAGAAGTGCATGATAGTGGTGAAAATGTTGACCTGTGCTTTTTATATTTCCTTGCGCTTGCACAAGAAACATTTTGTTTCAGAGAATGGCATTTCAGAGGTGTGTCATGGACTAGCCCAATGCAGAGCAAGCTACAGTGGGCTCATCCCTGTCAGGCCAGTGACCATGCAAGCAGAATATGATGATGGTCACAGTTTCATGGGCATAAACTTTATGTACTTGAAAGGACTGAAGTGCTCCAATGAGAGAGCGTGTCAGTACTTTCATTTGCATAAAGCCATCTAGCAAGCAGCTGAGCGGCTTTATGTACATCAGACAATTACAATACAAAGATATTCTCCATCAGCAGCATGTTCTAGCACTGTCCACTGGTCTTGTAAGTTAGGTGGTGAACAGCAACAGAGAGGTAGCAGGGAAGCAGAAAATTTAACATGCGAACATACAAATCTGTCAGTAGAAACAGACCACCCAGTCTATCAATGTCTACCCGAGTGTGTAGCTAGCCTCCTAGATTGCAGCTGCCCCAACCTCCTCCCCATCTGTCATTCCCATGATGGCCTCAGCCCCCTCCACCCAGACCCTCCCTCGTGCTCTGTCCCATGCCCTATTAAAACTTCCTACTGTTTTACATGATACCACCCCCTCTGGTAGAACGTTCCATTTAGACACCACCCTCTCTGTGAAATAGTGCCTCTTCATCTCCCTCCTAAATCTTCCGCCTCCAATCTTAGTCCATGCTCTCTCATGTCCCTACCCTTCCTCAGTTTAAACACCCCTTCAGTGCTAGCTTTGTTTATCTTCCTCAAATACTTGAACATTTCAGTCATATACCCCCATCCCTCCTCTCCTCCAGCGTGTACATATTCAGCTCATTCAGCCTGTCCTCATAGGCCTTGCCCTCCATCCCCTGTAACATTTTTGTTGCCCTCCGTTTCACACCTTCCAGTAAATTAATATCCCTCTTTGGATAGGGCTACCAGTACTGCCCACAGTACTCCAAGTGCAGCCTAACCAAAGATCTGTAGAGGGGCAGGATCACCTCCCTATGCCTGGATGAGAAACCTCTTGTGATACAGCCCAGCATCCTGTTCACCTTAGCTGCTGCTTTCCAGCATTGGGCAGAGTTGTTCATGCTCCCTGTTACCAACACCACTAGGTCCTTCTCTTCCTCAGTGATCCCCAGCCTCACCCCTCCCAACTAGTAGTCCCTCCTCGGGGTTCTTTGCCCTGAAGTGCATAACCTTGCACTTTTTTACATTGAATCCCAGCTGCCACTTCTCTGACCATACCTCCAGTTTGGTTAGGTCCCCTTGTGGTTGTTTCCATCCATCCTCTTCATCCACCACTGCCCCCATTTTGGTATCATCTGTGAATAGACTAACCCTGCTCCCAACTCTGTGTGCAATATCTGAGATAAAGAGCCCAAATAACACCGGGCCCAGCACTGAGCCCTGGCACACCACTGTCACCAGTCAGGTGTTGAGGCCCCCCACTACCACCCATTGCAGCCTCCCCTGCAACCAGTTCCTTATCCAGTTTGTCACCTTCATCCCCACTCCTGCAGCAGTCAGCTCCCCCCCCAGCCTCCATGAGGTACTGGATCGAAGGCCTTTATGAAGTCCAAATACAGGACATCTACAGCATGACCCATATCCAGATCTCTTGTTACTCAGTTGTAATATTCTATTAGATTGGTCTGACAAGGCCTCCTCAAGATGAACCCAGGCTGCTGCCCATCCTGGAGGTCATTACCCTTCAGGAATGACACCAGCCTCACCTTCAGTATCACCTTCATAAGTTTATCCACTATAGAAGTGAGACTGACAGGCTGATAATTTTCTGGCTCGTCCCAAGGGCCACTTTTGTGTATGGACACCACATGGGCCACCCTCCAGTCCTGAGGCACCCATCCCATGTCCAGGGAAGTGTTGAACAGGTCCGCCAGCAGCTCGGCCAATACCTCCGCCATCTCCCTCAGCACCCTGGGGTAGATGCCATCAGGACCTGGTGCCTTGTCCACCCTTAATGCCCTCAGACCCTCTAGTACTCTTCTTCCCTCAATCATTCTCCATCATCTCCTCCCCTCCTCCCCCCCCACTCTCCCCAGTCCATGGTGGTGGTAGTGGACCATCTACTCGCTGGCCAGAAAATGGAGCAAAAGTATTCATTTAGTACTTCTTGTTCCTCTCCCTTTTCCACCTCCCTCCCCTTCCCTCCCACTTTATCTTCACTATATGGTCTGCACTTTCTCTTTCCTGACATATCTAAAAGTCCTTCTCCCCTCCCTTGATGCCCTGCACTAACCTCAGGTCCCTGGAGGCCTTGGCTACTCTCACTCCGCCGTTTACCTCATGGACCAACTCATAAGCTTCCCTGTCCTCTTCAGCCCCATCTGAACTTCTGGTAGCCAGCTCTCTTCACCTCCCCCTCTCCAGCTTCATCTGCTTGCGCAGTCCTGATGCAAGCTATCAGCCTCTGTTAGCCCAGTTTTAATAATTTCCACTTTTGCTGTGCATCCATCTCTGGCCTAATACCCTGAGGTCTCCCTTGCAGTATTTCTCTCATCCTTCCGAAGTCCACCCTCCTAAAATCCACCACCTTTGTCACTGTGCCTCCAGACTCCCTGCCCTACTTGAGAATGAATCACACTGTTTGGTGGTCACTACCAGCTAGTGGGTCTTCCACCCTTATTTCCCTCACTGCCTCCCCATTTGACAGCACCAAGTCCAGCATGTTACCTAGTCATGTTGGCCCCCGAAGGTTCTCTCACCACCCTCTGGAATTCAATTAGTCAAAATAAGGTCTATCAGTTGAGCACTCAACAGTTTGTTACATCAAGAAATTTTCATACAGCAGCTATGGAATGTTCAAGGGAAAATTTGAACTCAGTTTCAGTTGTATTCTGAGTACTCATTGACAGTGGATATCCTGGGTCAATCCAGCTATGACCGCAGCATAAGAATTCTGGTACTGAAAACCAGGCACTACTCATTACATCGGTGGCTATATTCACAGTTACAGACAAAAATACTTGTGAACCGCACCGTAGCACATGAGTTCGACCCTCCAAATCACTCACCTCCTCCAGCTGTCACTCAAGCAGGGCTCATACCCAACAGTAGGGAGACAATTAAAATACAAAGATATCCTCTATCAGCAGCATGTTATAGCACTGTCCACTGGTCTTGCAAGTTAATCGTGGCTGAAGTAATTCCACCCCGTTTTCCTTGGCCAGTAATAAAAACTGGGAGTAATCTCTCAGTAAATCTCTCAGTTAGAAGGTTGGAAAGTACCCTAGGTTGAAAGCATGGAGCAATTGTAAAATTGTGAAATTATTGAAACCATAGGCGCAAGAACTGTAGGGCAAGGGGAGGTGCATGCCCCAACTATTTTTGACTGAACTCGATCTAAGATATTTTTTACTTTATCTTGATAAGATAACCTTTAAGTATCAAAGTTTACATGCTAATATAAGACTATGTTAATCTGTATATTTGATCTCAGTGTAAAAAGTTGAATATTGTACAAATCTTTGGCTCAACTTATCTAAGTTGCCCCTTTCTTCTGATGGTGGTAACTACCCAAGATGTCCACCAAGCTGGGCAGCATTGTGAAGGACATTGCCGATTTTGTTGAATTTGATGAACTGTGTGCTGCTGTTTGAGGAGAATCCAGTGAATTGTTAACTTTTTAAAAATTATAAACTTTATTCCACTACAGGTATATTCCACCATATTTTATTTAGGTAGTGTTATAGATAGGGACATTTTTTAGCATAGTTAGGGCTTCTTAAGTGAGTTATTGCAAGGAGGCAGCATTTTTTTTGTTTTTAGTTTGGGCTCTATGGTTTTGCCCTGTACTGCACTTCACCTGATTTTATCTGTGCATTGCACCTTTCAGGTTGTGGAGTTGACCCAGCCGGGTCGTTGTCTCCCGACTGGTGGGTATGAGCCCTACTTGAATGACAGCTGAAGGAGGCAAGTGAGCTGGAGGGTCAAGCTCACATGATGGAATGCAGTTCGCAAGTGTTTTTATCTGTAACTGTGCCTATGACTGCCGTTGTTATGAGTAGTTCCTGGTTTGCAGTACCGGAATTCTCATGCCGCAGTCATGACTGCTTTGACCCAGGACATCCACTGTCAGTGAGTACACAAAATACAACTGAAACCAAGTTACAATTTTCCCTTGAACATCCTATAGCAGCCGTCTGAAGATTTCTTGATTTAACAAACTGCTGAATGCTCAACTGATAGACCTCATTTTCACTAATTGAACTCCCGGGGTTGGTGAGAGAACCTCCGGGGTTTAAACTTTCTGCTTCCCTGTTACTGCTCTGTTGCTGTTCACCAGTTATTAAATCTCACCTGATTAGACTATGAAGCAGTAGTGAGAGTACTACTAAGTGGCAGTACCAGCAGCAGGTGCCCAGACTTCTCCCCGCTCCTCCGAGATTATTGCCGTTGAAGGAGCCATCTGTGAAACTGAAGCCCGGATCAAGGATCAGCAGCCCAGCTGCTCCCCACTAATTGTGCCCAGCGAAGCCTTAAAGCCGAAAGGTACATCCAAGCCCACCGGGGCTTTGGATCGCCACCTCCTGAGCAAGCACTGCCGTGTACCTGCTGGTCTTCCAAGCCAAGCGGTAACCCCAGCGGCAGGTGCCCAGACTTCTCCCCGCTCCTCCGGGATTATCGCCATTGAAGGAGCTGTCCGTGAAACTGAAGCCCGGATAGAGGACCAGCAGCCAGCCGCTCCCCACTAACTGTGCCCACCAAAACCGTAAAGCCAAAAGGTACATCCAAGCCCACCAGGGCTTTGGATCGCCGCCTCCTGAGCAAGCACTGCCGTGGACCCGCTGGTCTGCCAAGCGGTAACCCCAGTGGCAGGTGCCCAGACTTCTCCCCGCTCCTCCAGTATTATCGCCGTTGAAGGAGCCATCCATGAAACTGAAGCCCAGATTGAGGACCAGCAGCCTGGCCACTCCCCACTAATTTTGCCCACCGAAGCCATAAAGCGGAAAGGTACATCCAAACCCACCTGGGCTTTGGATTGCTGCCTCCTGAGCAAGCACTGCCGTGGACCCGCTGGTCTGCCAAGCCAAGCGGTAACCCCAGCGGCAGGCACCCAGACTTCTCCCCGCTTCTCTGGGATTATTGCCATTGAAGGAGCCGTCCGTGAAACTGAAGCCCGGATGGAGGACCAGCAGCCCAGCCGCTCCCCACTAATTGTGCCCGCTGAAGCCATAAGCCAAAAGGTACGTCCATGGGAGCTTCAACTCCCTGAATGTTTCAAAAAAGGTGCCTAGACGGTGATTGGACAACCCCCTCCTTGACAGCAGCATGGATTGGTGTCAAACCCAAGGGACTAGTCTTGGCTCGGTTGCCCATTGCCGTCGGCTCGAGACACGGACCGCACAGCACTGTAGTGAGACTGCCTTTCTCCCCGCCTTCACCGTGCCTTCTCTGGCTAAAATTACACAGTGTTTACAGCTCCCCTGGGGCTTACTTGAGAGGGGTGCGCTTTTGTATTGCCATTTAAACCACTTACTGAAGTGTTTATCTTTGCCCAGCAGAAATAGAGTTGTGTTAATTCACTTGTGCTTAGCATTTCCTAAAGTTAGCCACAGAAGTTAATTCCAGTATTGTTAGCAAATTAGTTGGTTAAGGAATTGATCCAGTGTTTAAAGTATAAGTTTATTTTCTCAAGATTGTTCTATCTCTCCTCTCCTATACTTGACACGCTCCACCCTGTCTACTCCTCCCTTATCTCTCTGCCTGCCCTTTCTCTTTTGTTCTACTTGAGCCCACCCACCTACGCTTACTTAAACCCTCTCCCTTGCTCTCTCCCTCAGGTACATCCAAGCCCACCGGGCCTTCGGATCGCCACCTCCTGAGCAATCGCTGCTGTGAACCCACTGGTCTGCCAAGCCAAGCAGTAACCCCAGCGGCAGGTGCCTAGACTTCTCCCCGCTCCTCCGGGATTATCGCAGTTGAAGGAGCTGTTCGTGAAACTTTAGCCTGGATGGAGGACCAGCAGCCCGGCTGCTCCCCACTAATTGTGCCCGCCGAAGCCGTAAAGCTGAAAGGTACGTCCATGGGAGCTTCAACTCCCTGAATTTTTCAAAAAAGGCACCTAGATGGTGATTGGACAACCCCCTCCTTGAGAGCAGCACAGATTGGTGTCAAACCCAAGGGACTATTCTTGGCTCGGTTGCCCATAGCCGTCGGCTCGAGACACAGACCGCACAGCACTGTAGTGAGCCTGCCTTTCTCCCCGCCTTCAATGCGCCTTCTCTGGCTAAAATTACACAGTGTTTACAGCTCCCCTGGGGCTTACTTGAGAGGGGTGCGCTTTTGTATTGCTTTCTTCCTGCCGGCGCTTTGCTGGCTCCCCACCCGCCTCACCTCACCCACCCTGGGCGGACCTGTAGCTATATAGGATCATTTTGTTCAGATGACTTAGTGTCCATTTTCTCATTGGCTCCTTATATTGTGTCACCACTAGAGGTGATCCTTTCCACCACTCGCTGTTCATCCTTAGGGTAACCTAGCCGAGTACGCCTCCATAGCTGCATTTAATCTCATCTCTCTGGACTGCTTCCTAGCAAGGTCGCTCTGAAACCTAACTAAGTACCTACCCTTACCTTACGTATTTTCAGTTTAAACCCCTCTCTCCTTCTTGCACTGTGTCATAACCTAACTCGATATTGGTTACTGCTGACTTGAAATTAGGTCAGTATTTAATGGGTGATCCACCTGCCCCGTGTCACAGCCACTGGACGATCTAATATCTCCTGCTTATTGTAACCCCGTCACATCTCTCTCCTCTCCCCATTCCTCTCATCTTACACTACCCGCTTCTAGGACCCATCCTACTACAATATATTACTGCTACTCACCACCCCCCCCAGTTCTTTTCCTCAATTCAAATTTGTTAGGTACTTCTCTAAGCAATTTTATACCCTCTTGTGGTGACACATACATGAAGCACTTCTTCTTCGGGGCCCGATCCCTTCCTATTATGACGCGCTCTACTACATGTTTAGTTGACTGTATTATTCTGCATGGTGTTTTTAAATGCCTACTTATAATAATGTATGACTGTACCATTGCCTGTTCCCTTCATGTTATAACCTGCTCCATGATTTGTTTAGTTCGCTGTAGTATCTTTGCTATTGTTGCATGTAGTACTAGCCAATGTTTTATTAGCCAAGCTACTGTTATCTGTGTCTACATGGCTAAAAATAAGCTACTTTGTTTTGTTGTCAGGCATTTCGCTTTACTGTTTACTGTTTATTGTCATCTTTGTCTCCATGGCTAAGAACAAGCCATATTGACTACTGTCATTGATTTCTGAAATGCTTTTCTGTATGTATTGCCTTGTACTCTCTCAGGTCATGCCTGAAAATAGTCATTTATTGGCTAGTGCACTTACCCCATTAACAAAAACTAAATAAATAAAAAATAAAATAAGTTCACTAGGCTGAAGAATTCAATTGAAAACTCTTTGTTTTGTTGATTAGTCTTCTGCTGCCATATACTGGTTCCAAACTGATTTAAGCAGTAGTGAAAGCACTGCGACTTTCTCATCTGTTTTAACACCAAGTTTCTCTGGTAAGAACAGAGACTGTATAAATGCACAGGACAGTATTTTATATTTTAGACTTTAAAGTGGTTTATCATCCAGACTATTATTTTTGCCATTTTGGGACCTGGGCTTTAATCACATTACAAGGCTACTATCTCTGCTGTTTTTGTTTCCTTGCGTGTACTCAAGAAACATTTTGTTTCAGAGAACGGCATTTCAGAGGTGTGTCACGAACTATCTCATTGCAGAGCAATCTACATTGGTCTCATCCCTGACAAACAAGTGACCATGCAAGCAGAGCATGAACACAGTGGCCCAGCTTTTGACTGGGTCTTCGTGATCTTGTCATATTTTTCCGGTGCTGCGCGAGCTGCACTGGCTGCCAGTACAGTGGCAAATCACCTAAAAAGTTGGCTTGCTGACTTTTAAAGCCCTACGCGGACTTGGTCCAGACTACCTGAAAGAGCTCCTGATTCCCTACCAGCCCGGTCGATCACTCCACTCATCCAGCGAGGGGTTGCTAGAGGTTCCAAGGGTATGTTTAAAATCTTCTTGGGCAAGAGCTTTTGAGTTTGCTGTGCCTACCCTTTGGAATTCTCTACCCTGTCGGATTCGGTAGTGCGCAACTGTGGAGGCATTCAAGCAGGCATTAAAGACTTATTTGTGGCTTCAAGTTTTCAACAGTTGAATTTGTTGACTAAATTATGGATACTTGTATGATTTTATTGAATATGTTATGATTTTATTATTATTGCTGTTTTAAAATGTGAGGCGCCTTGGTGTTGGATAAGGCGCCATACAAATAAATTTTATTATTATATTATTATTATTATATGATAGTGGTCACAGTTTCATGGGCATAAACTTTGTGTACTTGACAGGACTGACATGCTCCAATGAGAGAGTGCATCAGTACTTTCATTTGCATAAAGCCATCTGGCAAGCAGCTGAGTGGCTTTATGTACATCACTGCACTAATGATGTTGCTGATGTAATGACATCTGAATGTCTCTGTCTCACCTTCCCAGATGCGCTGTCCTCTAAAAGTCTCTTTCCTGTTTTTTTGAGGATGAGAATTTGCAGCAGACCCTCACCTAGCTACATCAGTGGGAGGGCGGTGGTGGCAGCAGAATTTGTACCAGAGGACCCCATACTTCACCGGCGGCTAGCTAGCTTCTTGGTCATCACATTACTGCTGTATTTCTCATCCATCCTTCTCTGCACCAAGGATGTGTGCTTGCAATTGTAAATTACTGACACAAACTGGTCACAGATGTTTGTGTTAGAGCTACAGCCCTACTGGGTCCCAGTGCCTGAATTTGCAGCCATGTCCACTGATGCACACAGCACGGTGTCGCCGGCAGACAGGCTGGCAGCAGTCACACCTCCTGGCTCCAATTACCAGACAGTAAGTGAACCTAAGTGCCTGTTGGAGGTAGCAGCAGGCCTACAGACTGGGGCTGTGGTGATAGCCCATGCTAGGCCCTAAGAACATCTCCCAGGGAGCACGGTGAGTCTGGCTGCTATGAAAGTCCTACCCTCTCACACATGGAAATAAATTGTATATATTGACTCAAGATATTATGTATTTGATTTATTCAACATCAGTTTATCAGTTAGACTTCTTAAATCAGATGTCTCTGTATGGATTTAACGGTTTCTCTTTAAATTCAATACCTGGTCTCAGGGCACAGCAAGGCTATTATAATGTCATCAGCAGTTTGGAAAGCCTGCAAAGCACTGCAGCAGGTGAGGATTTGTTTAGTAACCTTAAGTTGTTATTCAACTAACACAATACATCCCTGCCACATAAACCATGCAAGGGAACATTTGGCATTGACAAATGCTTGTTTATTCTGTTTTATATTGCCCCTTACCTCCCGACTTGTATGATACCCTTTCCCCCCATGTTGAGTCTGCTTTTCTATTTTCTTTTATAATTGAAATAATAAAAGGTGTGCGCTGGTTAATATGGCTCAGATCAGATTTTCATCACTAATTTCTGCTATTAAAAAAAAACATAGTTTAAGATCACTTTTCATGTGACTATAATGAACTAGCATGCAGTAGACACTGCTCCTCGATCTTCTGGGACAACAGGTGTACATAAACAGCTTTGAGTACTGATGAAAATTTGGTCTGAGCCATATGAAAAGGCACTGTCCTTTTAATATTTCAACTGTAAAAAAAAGTACTAAAGCAGACTTGAAATGTGGAAAGAAGGCTATCATACAAGGGAAAGGGGAAATTTTTTAAACAGGAAAGGCACACTAAGCCAAATCTTGTTTCCAGGTGTGACCTGGGAGCACAGGGAAGTTAAGTGACTTGCTCAGGGTCCACAGTTTGCAGGTGGGAGCTGTGGGATTCAAACCCAGTTCTCCAGGTTTATAGCTCAGAGCCCTAAATCACTGTGCTATACTGCCTCCTAAATGTTTAACATACATATCAGGAGCTATGGGGCAATCTAAAATAGAATAAAAAAGTATACATTAAAATTTTCACTGCTACCTTTATTGAATGTACTTCTGCTTTTATTAAAAGTATGCATTCATTTTTTTTCCCTATAATGTTTATTTGCTCTCTGGCCTCCTATATGCAGATCACTCATATGAATGGGCGTGGGTTCTTATGTGGAAATCAATGAATCAATCAACCACTACTATCTCTGGATGTGGAGTTGTGCAGAAGTGTGACATTTTGCTGTTACAGTATTTTTTCTGTAGGTATCCTGTCAGTCTGCATGGATGTCCCATTTGTCTGTCTTGTTTGTCATATTGTTCTACTGTGCTCAAAGACTAGAAGAAGATAATCAAACAGCCCCGGTATGTGTTGCCAAATTTGCAACCAATTCTTCATTATGATGACATCTTTTATCTGTTTTCTCCTTTAATAAACACTTAAAACATAGATTATAAATATTGGACAGCTGATTTAATAAGATTTTAGATAAGAAAATCGTATTCTACAGCTATTAAAATAGGCACAGTTGGCTGGATTTTCAAAACACATAAGACAGGTGCAATTCTTGATTTTGGGCACAGTCTGCCTCATGTCAAATGCATCACAGCAAGAAAATGAAGCCTGCATCGTTATTTTGATGCATGTGTCATTTTGTGTACACAACTTGTGGAAAAATATCAAATTGTTTTTTTTGTGGTCTAGCAGTTATGTCAGAAGTAACACAACTGTGCCACATACGTGATGCAAAGCCTTAAAAATCTAATCTAGTGTACACAACAATGTCAGCTCTGTAATGGTGAATGCTTGTCCTTTTATGATATGAAAATCAATCAGAATGTAAATATAGCAAATTTAAAAAAAATTCTTAGCTGCACTTCATGGTGGGGTGCTTGGATTAACAGGAATCCATCCCATTTGTGGAAATTAGAATTTCAGAAATCCTGATTCTGACTTCCACTCCATATCCTTAACAATCAAACAAACCTCCCTCCACCCAGTACATTGATGCCCTTGGCAGGACAGGTATAAGCCTTCCCTCTTCCACCACCCTTGCCTCTCTCCTCTTACCTTAAGCCATTACTTGAGGTGGGGTCCCATAGCTGTCATCCTCATTGTGGTGGGCAGCTGTAGGCAGATTGGGTCCCTCTGCTGACTGGTCCGACTGTGACTTCATTCAATAGCTGTCACAGATATTTTTTTTATGACAGTCTGAAAAAATGACCCCTTGCCCTCTCCCCAGCAACCCCCCCCCCCGCATAACCTAATCCCCTAGTGTGACTCTTCCCTGGACCCTTAGATCCAAAAGGGCAATTGTCCTCCTCCAAAACAGTGACTCCATTCCTGATGACAGTCCATTCCTTAATCCATCCATATACAGTCTTCAGTTCTTTCTTAGTCAAAAATCCATACTTATCCTCATCGGTGCCCTCCCTGTATCCCAAGAGAGAGTGAGGACTGGCCTGTCTCCGCTGACTCCCCAATCCCACAGCTGTAAATCTAAGTACACTGCACTGCACACTAGCATAGCCACACCCATCTGATCCATTCTCTCCACCATTCCCAGAAGCCCCTGGTTCTTCTGGTTGGCCAACCTTAAAAAAAAACTGGGATTTACCAACTAGATGCCTTACACCATAAGAGTTTATTGTTGGCTAATCCCAGGGTAAACTGGAGTCAGTCATCCAGGAGAACCAGGCTTCTCTAAGAATAATTGAGGTAATGTAGGTCATACAAATACCCTTTTCCCTATTTTGTGTTTGTTTTAACTCTTTTGAAACTGAAATAATAAAGGGAATACTCCTTTTAATATGGCTACCTCAACATTTCCATCAGCATTCCGAACTGTTTCTGAACACTCAGTGTCCCATAAGGTCAGAGAGCAGTGTCTGCTGCATACTAGTTCAATTTAATTACAAGAAAAGTGATGTTAAACAATTAGTATTGAAAAACAGCTAAGAATACTGATAAAACCAAAGGAGCATTCCTTTTATTATTCCATATATTTTTTTTAAATGTTAATGCTTTTATATTTAATATGTAAAAGATCACTGGACTTGTCCTCCCTCCTAGCTAACATATGAACCTCTGATTGGTTTCTCATCTCTGCACTCACTAATGTTATGTCTGCCTTCCAATCCTTCAAGACCAAATTTATGGCTGTATGGGATCACCATGCACCCCTAAGGAAAACCAGAGTACGGGGCTTCCACCTTACCTGGATATCAGCTGAGTTGTTGGCTTGCCTTCATACCAGAGACCTTGCCTGGTGATCCTGTAAGATCACAGGCTCCCCAGCTGCTTTGACCAACTACCATTACCTTTGCAACATGTGAACCAAAGCCACAAGGCTGGCTAAGTCCCGAATATTTTGCATCCACACTCCAGAACAACCTTAATCACCCTTCCAAGTTCTGGAAAGTTATTCACTCCCTCTTCTCCCCTCCGACACAATCTCCCCCCTTTCCTTGAGGTTGGCAACTCTCTCATCTCTGATTCTTCTGTTGCCTCTTCCCTTAACTCCTACTTCATCACCTGTGCTCTTTCTCTCAACTCCTCCTCCTTCTCACCTGCCTCTGCCTCCCACTCCTAACTCTTTCTCCTTCTCTCCTACCACTCCCTCTACTTTTCTTAAGGCCCTGCTTGCCCTTAACTCACAAAGAAGGAAGCCCTGATTGTCTCGATCCTAAGCATCTGCTTTTCTCAGCTCCTGCCATCACTGTTCCTATTACCCAGCTCCTTGATTTCTCCTTCTAATCTGCCACTGTTCCTGAAGACAGGAAACAGACTATTGCCATCCCACTCCCTAAAGGTGGTGATACTGCTGCTTCTGGTAACTGCATTCTATCTCTCTTCTTCCCACTCTGGCTAAATTACAGGAACACCTTGCTCTCTCACAGCTTTCCTCCTTCTTTGATTCTTCAACAAGACTCTTCTGCTTGGTTAGTTCTGCTCCTAGTGGAAAACAGCAATGGTAGTCCCGATCCACAAAGGGGGAGGGAGAGTTGGTGGAGAATTATAGACCCATATCTATTCTTGGAGCACTTGCAAAAGTATTAAACAAGCTGTATATAGACAGGTACAAGACCATCTAGAACTCCAACACCTACTTACTGATATTCAACATGGATTTAGAAAAAAACACAGTATGGACACAGCTCTTGTCAGATTTACTTCCGATGTACTCAGGGCAATGGACAATGGTCTTGCTACAGGTGCCCTATTCCTAGACTGAACTATGACATTTGACCAAGTGAATCATGATCTCCTCCTTACCAAACTTGGTCAGCTAGGTCTGGACAACAATACTTGCAACTGGTTTCAACACTACTTACGGGATAGACAACAGCTGGTAAAATGGAAGGGTATCATGTCTAATCTAAAACCTGTTACCCAAGGAGTACTACAAGGATCTATCCTTGGACCTCTGCTGTTTTCAATATTTATAAATAGTATGCCTAATCAGTGTGGTGAGGCTAAAATCCAACTCCACGTAGACAATGCTTTACAGGTGCTCTAATGATATCAACTAAATTAACCTGGACCTAAATGTTGACTTTAGAATTCTTGAAAAATGGCTTGAGGACAACAAACTAGTCCTCAACATAAAGAAATCCAAGGCATTGTTATTTGGTACCAGGAATCTGGGAACCAAGGGAAATAACCTCCTCCACATATTCTCGTCTAGTGGCACAAAGTTGGAAGTCTGTGAATCCATAAAATACCTAGGAGTACATCTGGACCAGGAACTTATGTTGAAATCACATGTAGAGGCTGTTACGATGTCCCTCCCCCAAAAAATTGGGCTCCTATATAGACTCAGTGGATACCTCACTAACAAAGCCCAGATGTCCATCATAGAAACAGAGAAACATAGAATTTGACAGCAGATAAGGGCCGCTTGGCCCACCCAGTCTGCCCATTTTCCTACCTAATGGATAAGCTGCAGATCCTAGTTAACCAGCAGCCTACGTCTTTCTACCCCCACCCCCAGAATTGCCATATGGCTGTCCCATGCATGCTTGAATTCAACCACAGTGTTTGACTCCACAAGCTCCTCCAGAAGGCCGTTCATGCATCCACAACCCTTTCTGTGAAAAAATACTTCCTTACATTACCTCTGAGCACGCCCCCATCTTCAAATTGTGTCCCCTTGTTCTGTAACCTCATTTTTTGAAAGATTCTACCCTCTTGGACTTTGTTGATTCCTTTGAGGTACTTGAAAGTTTCTATCATGTCCCCCTTCCTCGAGGCTATACATATTAAGCTCCTTTAGTCTCTCTTCATGTCTTCTCCAGTGCAGACCCTGCACCATTTTAGTTGCCCTCCTCTGGACAGCTTCCATCCTGTCTATGTCTTTGCGGAGACTGGGTCTCAGAACTGCACGCAGTACTCAGATGGGGTCTCACCAGCTGCCTGTACAGAGGATAATAACTCCTGTTTTACTGGTGATGCCTCTCCCTATGCATCCCAGTATCCCCAACCCTCCTTGCTGCCCTCTCACATTGCTTGCTCACCTTTAGGTCATCTGATATGACTACCCCCAGGTCCCTTTCCATTTTGTTGTTCTTAGTATCTCACCCCCCATTGTGTACTCTTCCCCTGGGTTTTTGTTTCCCAGGTGCATTACCTTGCATCGTAGCATTAAATCTAAGCTGCCATACATTTGACCATTCCTCTAACCTTGCCAAGTCCCTTCTCATCCTTTCCACCCCACCTTGTGCATCAACTCTGTTGCAGATCTTTGTGTCATCTGCAAAGAGACATACTTTCCTTCCAGTCCCTCTGCAATGTCATAAAAGACATTGAAGAGGACCAGTCCTAATACTGAACCCTCGGCATCCCACTAGTAACCCCCCTTTCTTCAGATTGGACTCCATTTACTATTACCCTCTGTGTCCTATTCTCTAGCCAATTCTTTACCCAGGCTATCATCTTGGGACCCACTCCCATGCTGGCTAACTTGTATATTAATCTTTTGCGTGGGACTGAGTCAAATGCCTTGCTAAAGTCTAGGTAGGCCATGTCCACAGCCCCTCCCTGATCTACTACTTTGGTCACCCAGTCAAAGAAATCTATTAGATTCATCTGGCATGACCTTCCTGCTGTGAATCCATGCATCCTTGGGTCCTGTGCCCCTCTGGCCTATAGGTACTCGACAATTCTTTCCTTCAGAAATGATTCCATCATTTTCCCTATCACTGAGGTTAAACTAACAGGTCTGTAGTTTCCTGCTTCTGCCCTGCTCCCACTTTTGTGGAGGGGAATCACATCTGCCCTCCTCCAGTCTTCAGGTACCACCCCATCCTCCCATGATTTGTTAAAAAGGGTAGTTAGTAGTGTCACTACTTCTACCCTTAGTTCTTTTAGAATTCTGGGATGAATTCCATCAGGCCCCATTGCTTTGTCCACCTTCAGTTTTAAGAGTTCTTTCAGAACCCTTTCTTCTGTAAATGGGCTGGTATCAACTTCTGTATCCAGAGTGTTTCTAATATTTGTTTTAGGTACAGCCCCTCTTCATTTGTAAACACTGAGCAAAAATATTTATTTAGTATCTCTGCCTTTTCACCATCACCCTCTGCCCACCCTCCTCCCCTTTATTAAGCCTCACTATCCCTCCCTTAGTCTTCCTTCACTCCCTGATGTACCTAAAAAAGGTTTTATCCCCCCTCTTAACTGAGTTGGCTATCTTTTCCTCAGTTTGGGCCTTTGCTGTTCTGACTGCCTTCCCAGCTTCCTTTTGCTTTAACTGATACAATTGTCTGTCCTGCCCCTTCTGTGATTCCTTGTACTTTCTGAATGCTGTCTTTGTCTCTTGAACCTTCACTGCCACCTCCTTTGAGAACCATAGTGGTTTCTTACATCATTTTGTTTTGTTTATTTGCTTCACACAAAGGCTTGTTACCTCTGTGATGGCAGTTTTTATTATTCCCCATTGTTCTTCCACCCCTCCTTCCTGCCCATTTGCTAGTGCATTCCTTAGGTACTCACCCATTTTGGCAAAGTCAACCCTACTGAAGTCCAGTACTTTTGCCTTTGTATGGCTTGACTCTATAGCTGTGTCTATTGTGAACCATACTGTTCGATGGTCGCTAGTTCCCAGATGGCTACCCACTTCTACATCTGTGATCCTCTCTCCATCTCCATTTGAGAGGACCAGGTCTAAGACTGCTCCCTCGAGTGGGTTCCAATACTACTTGTCTAAGGCATGCCCCTTGGGGCATCTAGAATAACCCTACTCTTAGAAGTGGCTGCTACGGCTGCACTCCAGTTAACATCTGGCATATTCAGATCACTGCATCAACCAATATCTCCCTTTATCTGCCATTCTAAGTATACTTTCTATCATTTCCTTGTCCATTTCCTCCCCCTGAGAGGGGGGTCTGTATACAACCCCTGTGCGGATTGTGGTGCCATTGCCTGCCTCCAAATTGACCCACAGTGCTTCTTCTCCTCCCTGTTTACCCTTTTGTTCTGTTCCTTTGATACCTTCTCTTATGTAGAGAGCTACTCCTCCTCCTCTTTTACCCTCCCTGTCCCTCCTGTGGATAGTGTATCCTGGTATGTTTATGTCCCAGTCATGGTTCTGTGTGTACCATGTTTCTGTGACTGCCACGATATCCATATGTTCCTCCTCCATCAAGGCCACTAATTCAGGAAGCTTGTTACCCAGACTATGGGCATTGGTACTCATTGCTCTCCATTTTTTGATTTCTTTACCTTCTGTAGCAGCATCCCCCACTGACCTTTCTACCTTGGTCTTTTTCTCATTTAGTACCCTGTTTTGTAGGGGGAGGCTGGGATTTTCCTGCTGCCTATCAGTGCCTCCCCCCCTTGACTAGTTTAAAAGCTTGCCAGTGAAGCATTTAAACCGATTGCCCAAAAGAACACTACTTCCAGTCCTATATTACAATTCTTGCCTTCTGAAACCTCTCCGTAGTGCTGAATTTGATAAACTTAGAGTACTCTACCACAAAATTGCCCATTTCACAGCTGCAGCACACACTAGAGACCACAATCGCAGCATACTCTCTTCACTTAATTGATCTTCTTTTGAAGCAAGACTAGCTTACCCTACTCTTTGCCTGGTCTACAAAATACTCAAAACAGTGGTTCCTCCCAGCCTTCAAGGACTACTATAGTTCAGAGCTAACAAAAGAGAGCTTAGATCATCAGGGTGTTCTACCTTAGAGGTCCCTAGGTCTAGAACATGAGCAGGTGATAGGTCCTTTTTGATATCCACCCCTATCCTCTGGAAGTTCCAGCAGCCAGCTGTGACTCACAGTACCTCCCTAAAAGCATTCAAGACTGCCCTGAAATCACACTTGCTAGTGATTAGTATGTGTAGCCGCAATTGATGTTTCAGAAGGGTTTCCCTGCTTATTCTTAACCTAATTTTAGCTATGCATACTTTCTATTCAAGGTCTATTAACACTGATCAACATATTTGCTACCAAATTGCTCCTGTACTCGTGTAGCACATCATCTATACTTATTCCCCTTATATGGGACTGCCTGCACTTTCTCACATTTCAGCATTTGCTTGCAATGTGTTTATGTCTACTGTGTATTTGACTCAATCCATAAACTATGTTTATTAACTCACCTAAGTATGTTAACTATTATTCCCTAAATAGTTAATGATTTGCTGATTCCCTGTCTCAATGTGTAACTGTCTCTTACTGAATGTAAATAACTGTCTTTTACTAAATGCAATTAACCCCAGGTCACCGCTGAAAACGGGACTATACATCTCAGTGGACTTACCCAGTTAACAAATTTCAATAAATAAATAAAATAAAATTCTTCCTCCTTCTTCACTCCTTTTCAGTCTGGCTTCAGAAAATCCCACTCCACTTCCACCTCCCTCCTCCGTATTAATAACTCCATCCTTCCAGGTAGGGATCAGAGTATGATCAGCCTGCTATCTTTGTCAATTTAGTTAATGTATTTCACATTGTGATACACCCCCTTCTTCTGGACAATCTTATATTGGCAGGTCTCTCTGCCTCCTCAGTCAGCTGGTTCTGCTCATATCTTGAGGGTAAGTCTCAACCTGTTTGGATTAGAAGTTCCCTAATTCCCAAACTCCCATCTGCTCAGGTGTCCCTCAAGGGTCTGTTCCGGGCCCACTCTATTGTCCATATTCTTGAATTACCTTGCTTCTGTCTATTCCTCTGTGTCCATTCATATGTATGCTAATGATACAGTGCTCTTTGTATCTGGCTCCTCTGCCCATGACCTTACTTCCCCACTGCAGCCGGAGTTTGACAATATTCAGAACTGTTTCCAGTCAAACTAATTGTCACACAATGCCAAAAAAAAGGTTGCTATGGCATTTAGTACCCAATAGAGGCTTTCCAAACTCACCTCCCTCCCATCCTTTCCAACCCTTAATGGTACTACCTCCCCACTGTGAGATTGTATTGAAGATGATACACCCCATTTTTATTTTATTTGCTTGAAATTTGTTGAAAGGGTAGTAATAGTATATTTATTTTTAGGTGCCCAATCGCACAGGCTCTGGGTGCCTTAGTCATCAAGAAAATACAAATAATAACAGCAGCAAATAAATACAGTAAGTTTTACCATATACATAAACCCAGTTAGGATATAATAAGATAAGCTCTTGTAAACATATAGTGCTTTAATCCTTGTTTAAATTCTCAACTGAGGGGGCCTACCACTGCTCTCATTGCAGCTAGTTCCAGAAAACTGGAGCAGCTACAGCAAACATATGATCCCCAGACAACTTTAAATTTGACCTGGGGATCTTTAAAAGGCCCACCTCTGAGGAACGTAGAAGGTGGTCAGAAGCATATGGACAGAAGAACTCTTTTAGGTAGCCAGAACCCAGGCTGTGTAGGGCTTTGTATGACAAACTTATCTTGAAGGAGATCTCACAGCAGCCAAGTATAACATCTGCAGAGCCAAGAGATATGCTTGAAATAAGGAACTTCAGCAATCAATCTAGCTGCAGCATTCTGTACCAGCTGCAAGCAGCACATCAGATCTCCAGACAGCCCAAGATAAAGAGCACAACAATAGTTCAGCCTGGATGCCCGAATGCATGCACCAGGGACTTCAGGTCATGAGTGCTGAGAAAGGATGCTTGATCCGGGTGATATTCCTGAGATGAAAGGAACCACCACAGCAGACACCTGATATTCCATAGTCAGCCTGTGATCCATGATACCCAGATTCCTCACCCTATCTCTAGCTATAAACCGAGTAGGTCCAATATGTAAGCCAGCCACCCCTTCACTCAAGCCAGTTGCTCTTCTGATACCCAAGTCCACCAGTGGCACTTCAGTCTTGTCTGGGTTCAGCCTGGGCCAGCTGGAAGCCATCCAGTCATTGATCACAGGTAGGCAGTCATTTAGTATGCCCACTGCATTCTTCTAACCAGGAGCAAATGACAGATACAGCTGAGTATCATCTGCCTAACAATGAAACTGCAGACTATATCTCTGTATCACTTTTCCCAGTGGCAGCATGTACACCACAAATAATATGGGAGACAGAATTGAACCTTGAGGAACTTCACAGGTCAGGGCAGCTGGTCAAGAGAGAAAATTCCTCCATGCTACCTGCTGCACCCTACTGTAAAGGAATGATTTGAACCACCTCAAAACAACCCTGTCGAGCTCCACCAAGTACCTTAGTGGGATCTGTTATAATCCCATGCTCTGTGGTGTCAAACTCTGATGAGAGGTTAAGGAGAACCAAAATGAAACATTCACCTTAACATGCACAGTCTCTGTGCTATGACGCCCTCTGAATCCAGACTGAAACAGTTCAGATAGAGAAAGCCTCCAGGTGCATCTTCAGTTGCATCACAACCACTCTCTTAATATGCATTTCCAAAAAGGGAAGGTTAAAGACAGGCCTACAGAGACCTAGGTCCCGATTTACAAAGCCCCCCCAAATGGTGCAAGGGTCTTATGCCACAAGGAATGACACAAGGTGTGGCTTGTGCCAAAAGATGTGCAGGGAGCAATTCACAAAAGCAGCCTGCATCATACAGGCTGCATGTACCAAAAGGGACTTGCACCATCCTTGTGGCACAAAATGGGATGTGACATGGTGCTAGGGGGCTTGTGCCAGATGCAGGTTGCCATATCTCCTAATTTGGGATTTACAAAACCCTCCCAGAGAGCAAATTTCTAAGTACCATTAGACCAGCCAGGGCTGGTCTGAGGGTACTTAGAAGTGGGTTAGAGACCATGCGCCACTCTCAGAGCCCTCCATGGGTGGGAGGGAACTTGTGCTGCAGTCCCTCCAGCCCCAATTCCCTTTTTAGTAACATTACTCATGTCCCTGGTGGTCTAGCAGACCCCCCTCCCTATCCCCAATGTCCCCATAAATATTTATACATCTTTCCCTGGTGGGCTAGTGGACCATTCACCCCGGCAGGCAGTGCCCCACCACCCTGCTCACCTCTTCCCATCCCCTAGTCGGTACCAGCACAGCCCTCCACGCTCCACCATAGCTGGTCACTGACTGAGCCTGTCAGTGAGCGTGGACTGTATACAGTATGCGCTCTTTGATTGACGGTTTGCTGAACTGTTCATCAGTGAACACGTGCTGTAAACAGTATGCGCTCATTGACAGCTCAGTTGGCGTTTGGCCATGGTGAAAAGCATAGGGCTGTCCGGTCACCAGCCTGGGTACAGAAGGAGGAACAGGGTGGTGGGGAACTACCTGCCAGAGTGGGGGATACGCTGGACTGTCAGGAACAGATATCTAGCAATTTACGTGGGAAATTGGGGATAGGGAGGGGGTCCCACTAGACCACCAGGGACAAATATCTAATAATTTATGAGGGAGACCAAGGATAGGGAGGGGAGTCCACTAGATCACCAGGGACAGATATCCAATAATTTATGGGGGACATTGGGGATGGGAGGTGCGAGACACAGTCGCTGTCCATGGGCGCAGCTGCCGTCCGACCACCCCACAGCTTATGGCAAACCTCGCAGATGTGCCATCTGTTTGGCGCACAGTCACAGTTGCTGCAAGCTGCGGGACTTTGCCACCGGCACCCTGCCCAATAGTGAAATGGGTGCAGGGTCCCTGGTGCACCAGCAACTGGCTCAAGCTGCCTTTGGTGCAACTTGCATTGACCTTTGTGAATCAGGCCCCTAGTCTATAGTGCAGCTCCCAAATGCTCCCTTTCCAGACTGGACCCCCTTTCACTTCTTTTGTCAATTTGCCTGGGATTGTCACCCTCATATCTACTGCTGCTTGTTCTACTCAGACTTTTTATTTTCCTTGATAGCAGGCACCTTTCCCAAATTGCTTCCTTCATTTCCAAATTCTGGTTTGGTCCCTTTCCCTCCAACCTCACCGTCCTCCTATCCTCTCCCTCACTTGCCTCCTACCCCAGTCCCACAGCAATGATTCCCATTCCCTCACCGTTCCACCCAGAAAATCTACTGCTTCTCAAGCTGCCTTCCTATATTTTTCCCCTAAACTCTGGTCCTCTTTTCCCCTGCCTATTTGCTGTACCTCTTCTCCCTTGTCTCTTAAGTTTCATCTGCCTGACTTTTCTGCTCCTACCTGCAACTGTCCTTGACCCCTTCCTTAAATGATCCCCCATCCCCTACACTTATTGCCCCAACCATGTTTGCTCTCCTTCGTTATACCTGATTAGGGTATTTTCTCTATGCCTATCCAAGCTCAATTTTTAGCTACCACACACACCTTGTGGTACTGTTTTCCTTGCACTGTTTAATATTATGCTCCTTTTTGATGTACTGAATAGCTTGTGTATATTATTGTTTTTTGTATATGTTAATGCACTATCTATTTTTTCTCCTTTTATACTGTCTTCCTTACCCTTCCTCCAGGATGCATCTGGAAATGAGCTATTAGCTCAATATGTCTTTCCTGGTAAAATGTTTAAAATAAATAAATATATCAGCAGGAACTTGAATTTAAACTGAAGAACCAGGGCCAGAAAGGGTTAAAACATGCAGGGTTCCCCACAGGAGGGAGCAGTCAGCCCCCGCTACCAGGAAGGTAACAGATAGGGGTAGGGTGAGTAGAAGAGGGCATGAGGCAGAGATTTCAGAAGGTGGGAGCTGTGAGGTAGAAAACATAAGGTGGTCAGGAGGTGGAGGAGTGAGTGGGAGGAACAGAAGAAGGCTAGGGGTAGGTAAAAGAATAAGGGTGGACCTGGGGATGATGTGGAAAGGGGAGAGCAGTGGCTATTTATTGAAAAAGAAGGGAAAATCAGGAGTGGTAGAGGATAGTGTCACCGAATGCCAGAAGTCTAGGGAACAATTGGATAAACTGCAGGATGGTAGAGGGGAAGGTGGAGCTGGTGGTGATCATGGAGACTTGGGCTTCCTTGAACCATGAGTGAGACCTCACCATATCAGGGTATACTCTCAATAGACAGGACAGGGAGAAAAGAAAGGAAAGGGGGTGGGGTGGCACTTTACATCAGGGAGGACATTACTGCTACCAGGGAGGTGATATGAGAAGTAAAGGTAAAGGTGCTGCAGGTACAGATTCAAACAACATCATAAAGAAAAGTGAGGCTCAGGGTAGTCTACAAGGTAAGCAAATCAAGACAGAATAGTGACAGCAAGCTGGTTACGATGATCAGGATGGCAGCAGATAGGGGTGGGGTGGTGGTAATGGGGGACTTCAGTTTGTCTAAGGTGGATTGGAGTATGCCAGGAGCCAATTGATCCTGGATGCAGTACAGGATGGGTTCCTAGTCCAGGGAGTGACCAAACATACACAAGAGGGAGCCATCTGCATCTGGTATTAAGAAATGGGGACCATATCAGGGACATCAAAGGTGGAGAACCCCTTGGGGAGCAGCAATCACCACATAGTGTGGTTCAGGGTGGATATGGGAACAGGAACTACGAGCACTAATACAAAAGTGCTGGACTTCAGGAAGGCCGACTATAGGAAGATGGGAGAAATACTGAATGGACACCTAGCTAATCTGAAGAATAGCATGGGGGTGGATCAAAAGTAGACAATTATCAGGGAAGGGATTGTGTTGGCCACTAACACCTGCCTTCAGTAGAGGGGAAAAACTCCAAAGTCAAGAGGTCAAGCTGGTTTGACAGGGAGGTGGGCCAGGCAATGAGTGAAAAGAGGGACGCATATAGGAAGTTTACTAGTAGCAAGGGAGGAGGATGAGGGGATCTACCTGGAGAAAGCTAAGAAGATAAGTAGGGTGGTTAGGCAGACAAAGGCTAGGAAGGATGCATACTGCAGACTGCAGAGGGGATCAAGGAGGGACAGAAAGCCTTCTTCTGGTACATCAATGAAAATAGCAACATGGAGGTGAGCATAGTAAAGGTAAACAAGCATTTGTCATTGCCGAATGTTTGCTTGCTGGCATTGGCAGTGGTAGTGTAGAAGTTACAGAGCTGCGTAATAGTAATGGCAGTGAAGTACTGAACTGAAGCCAACCCCACCACCACCCTGCAGAGAGTGACAGGCATTGGGGTGTGCCTTTGGGTCATCAGGCATAACGGCCACGCCATTTCAGTACACCCCACCTTGCAGACACTGGCAAGTGTCACGGTGTTCCTTGGGGTCTTTGGCCCTTATGTGCACCCCATTCCATTAGGAAATAGAGTGAGATGGGTGTGATATAGGAGAATGGGGTGAACTTTGGGGCCGAAGAGTCCAAGGCATACCTCGATTCTTCTCACTGGCTGCAGGATGTGGAATGGTATGAGCATTACAGGCAAGAATCCCAAGTCACACCCCTGATGCCTGTCATTCTCTACAGGGTTGGGCGTTATGGTTGGAAACCCTAATACCTGAGGCATTCGTTGGTATTTTCACTCCAAATGTTCAACATGGTTTTTTTGTGACCCCACCTCATGAACAGGGGGAATATCAGTTTCTTAGCCGAAAGCTGCTTATGCACAGCGACTTCACGGCATTTAGCACCACAGGTGCAAAACATTCAACAGGATGTAAAATATGACAGCTGTACTGTTCATGGGGAGCTGTAAAATGGCAATGTTGCAAATCTGCAGTAAAAATATTTAAAAAGTGGTGAAGTCACGGTACATAGAAACTGTGCAATGCACACCATAATATAATTAGGTTGGGGATTTTTACAGCAGATTGTCAACTCAGGCATTTTGGTGCCTCAATCATGAACAGTGTCACTGTGATTTTCTTTATCTGTCCCGAACAATGATTTCCCACAGCGATCACGCATCTCTGCGCTGAAAGTGTGAAAACACACTTCGGCCATGTTGTGAAAAATGACAGCTGTACTGTAAATAAGGCAGTGTGGAAAAATGCCACTGGTGAAAATCTGGACTTAAAATATTACAAAGTCATGAACTTACGAGGGTGCGAGGAAACCACAATGCTCACTCGTAACATAGTCATTTTATGGACTTTTGTCACCAAATTTTCAACATAGCCATTTTAAGACCTCTGCTCATGAACAGTGTAACTGTGATTTTCTTAATCTGTCCCAAACATTGCTTTCGCACACCAACAGCACCATTGTGCGCCACATATGCGAAAACACATTTTGGGCGGCATATGAAAAATGGCAGCTGCACTGTTCATAAGAAAGTGTAATAAAATGGCAATGTTGAAAATCTGGAGTGAAAATATTAAATTTGCAAACTTATGAGTATGCATAGGAACTGTGCAACGCACGCTCGTAAAACAGTCATTTTTAGGAATGTTTTCACCAAATTTTCAACATAGCCATTTTAAGACCTCTTCTCATGAACAGTGTCACTGTGATTTTCTTAATGTGTCCCATACATTGATTTTGTATGTCGACTGCGCCATTGTGCGCTACATGGGCGGAAACACATTTTGGGCAAGATGTGAAAAATGACAGCTGTACTACTCATAAGGAGGTGTGGTAAAATGGCAACATTGAAAATATGGAGTGAAAATATTGAAAATTCGCGAACTTACGAGCGTGCGTAGGAACTGTACAACGAACGCTCATAAAACAGTCATTTTTTGGAATTTTTTCACCAAATTTTCAACATAGCCATTTTAAGACCTCTACTCATGAATAGCAACACTGTGATTTTCTTAATTTGTCCCGTACATTGATTTCGCACACCGACTGTGCCATTATGCGCTACATGGGCGGAAGCATGTTTTGGGTGAGATGTGAAAAATGATAGCTGTACTACTCCCTTAAGAAGGTGTGTGGTAAAATGGCAATGTTGAAACTCTAGGTGAAAATATTGAAAATTCTGCGAACTTTCTGAGCATGCATAGGGACTGCATAGCATACGTCAGAAACAGTCGTTTTGGAATTTTTCCACCAAATTTTCAAAACAGGCTTCTTGAGAGCCCACCTTATGAACACTGGCAGTGTTGTTTCACAATCGAACCAAAGGTGATTTCGTGCAGTGACTGCGAAATCACCCTTCGGGCCTGAATAACGCCATGACAGTGACATCACTCATGAGAAGGGGTCCCAAAAACCCCATGTTGAAAATTTGGTGCAAAAATTCCAAAAAATGCCTGAGATATGCAACAAAGTTGAAAAAACCCTATCTAGCCCATTATACAGCTTACCGGCATTTCCTCAGTTCGTGGTCAGCTTTGAAGAGTGCAGACGTGTTCCCGGTCCACCAAAGATCGTTGCGCCAAGGTCCGGAGGTAAGTATGGGGTGAGGGGGGTGTGGGGAGGCAGGGTGCACAGTGGGTGTGTGCGGGTTGTGGGAGGGGGGCCAGGGAGACTACGTGGGACCGTTTTTTTTCTTTACAGGTGTTCTTTTTTTTTCCAATGACGACGCTGGATGTTTGCCACGCTGGGCTGGGCTCCCAGCATGGCACAAGGATGGTTGGGGGGCATTCAGCCAATGGGGGATTGGGCACCCTCGTCAGCCAAAGCATCTATTGCCACGCTGGGGTGGGCTCCCAGCATGGCACCCAGTACTCGGGAGGGGTGAGGACAGTGGAGTCGATGGGGGATTGGGCACCCCCCCGTCAGCTATGTCATGAGTTGCCACGCTGGGTGGGCACCCAGTGTGGCATTTGGAAGGCTTTGGGGGGGCGGGGGAGCGCTGCACAGCAGACGGGGGATTGGGCACCCCCGTCAGCTATACAGTGTGTGCGTGCGGGGGGGTGCACGCCTGCGTGTGCGTGTTTGTGTGTGTATAGGGGGAGCTGCACATGAGCAGGCGATATCTTATCGCTGCTCACTGAAGCGTAGCTCCCCCTTTCAACTGTATGCCACTGCATTTTGGAGCTTGTCATGGACAGCTCCAGCATGCATTGGCTTACAGAGGCCGCGCCTGCCAACACACTGACTGAATTGGAAGAGGGGGTGACACACCGCTGAAATCTCGGATGATGGCACTATGTTTCTTGCACATGTGTGCAAGCAAACATAAAAAGGGGAGAGGGTTGGGAAGAAGGCAGTAAAGAGAAAGCAGAGGTGTTGAACAAATACTTCTGCTTCATCTTCTCTAAGGAAAGGGATGGAATGGTTCTGCAAAGGAGGATGATGGGAGGGAAGGGAAGGGGGAGGAGTGGCCGTGGATGAGGACAGGATAACGGAAGACAGGGTTAGAAAAGGGCTCTTGTTTCTGAAAGTTAACAAGTCCCCTGGATCAGACGACATGCAACCAAGGGTGTTGAGGGAGATGGCGATGGATCTGGTGGGTCCACTGGCAGGTCTGTTCAACAGCTCATTAGATACAGGGTGGTAGCACAGGAGTGAAGAACCGCACATGTAATACCACAGCATAAGAGTGGGCCCAGGGACAACCGTGGGAACTACAGGCTGGTCAGTCTGACCTCCATTGTCTGTAAGCTGATGGAGGCCATTATGAAGGAAAAGCTGGTTGGGTCCTTGAAACAAACAGGCTGCTGGACAAGAGACAGCATAGGTTCATGCTGTGCAAATCTTGTCAAACCAACCTTTTTTTGTTTTGAATTTAATATACTTATTGCAATTTTAATTTTACAAAAGACGAACAGTGACAAATCCCACAACAGTACAAGCCTATTTCTGTGCACAACAAATCCATACGGTAACAGTTTAAGTATGCAAACATGTGATACAGAGTACATGACAGACACAAGGAGGCAGTTTTCATCACAAACATTCAATGTCCCTGGTAACATGTCCCCTAACCCCAAAAGACCCCTATCCAGTTATGTCTGGTACTGTGATCACCTGAATGCCCTTAGGACCTTTAAGTGTCGAACAGGTGGTTCTAGTTTTTTTTTTCAGTTTTTTTTTAATTTTTATGTTATTCTTTGGTAACTGGGTAAGTCCCACTAGGCACAGGTGCCAGTTTTCCGGGGCAACTCGGGAGCACTGGGGAGGTTAAGTGACTTGCTCAGAGTCACACAGTATGCAAGTGGAGGTTGTGGGACTCAAACCCAGATCTTTCTGCTGGATATACCAAGCTGTTTCTCAGCGTGCTACTGTAACCTTTAGGCTACACTGCCAGCCTAAGTACATAAAGGCATTCGTAGCATTTTTGGCATCCCATTAGCCTATTACGTAGGCTGGCAGTTGATTTCTCAGCTCTAAGAACAAACATAAGCTCAGCATTCCACTCCTGATAAGTGGGTGTATTTTGGTCCATCCAATGATGTAAAATAACTTTTTTAGTGCAAGCTGTCATCTGTGCCATGTGGTACTACTGCACTCCAACCAATTTACAGCCATGTTCCCCTATTATACAGATTTCTGATTGGAAAGCCTTGTCCACTCCCCGAAAAAAGAGTCTAATTTAGATTTAATAGTTAACCAGAGTGGTTGAGCCCAAGGACAGTGCCAAAGAATATTCAGAAGGGTACCTGTTTCTTCGCCACACCTAGTATACAGGTCATGGTCCAGTTTTGGGTATCACCCTATTCCAATAAAGTGCTGCACTGTACTAGAGCTGGGCAGGCTGTTCCGTGGGAGATCCGGACCCCCGGATCGAACCTGCAATCCATGGACCCAGATAAATATGGACTTCACAAAAGTCTGGTTCTGGGTCCGTGGAAAGCCATTTCTGCCATTTTGTTTACTGTTGCCATGGGGATGCCGTCAGCATGCTCGCTCCAAGTACAGTCAGCATCATCCAATCAGGCAACAGACAGTCACGTGATGCACTCACAGTATATAATCATGCTGAGTGCACAATGCGGCCCAGATGCAGAGGAGCAGGAGCACCTCAGCAGAGACACCGCCAGAAAAAGTTGCTAAACAACCCCCACAAATACAAAAAATATATATATATATATGGAAAGGAGGGAAGAGAAACTAGGAGAGTCAGAGAAAGAGACTTACCGGGGTGGGGTGGGGGAGAAACTGACTGCCGGGGGAGGGTGATGGCAGATCAGAGTCGGGACTGGAGAAAGGAGGAATCCGGAGGGACTGGGGAGATAGTGGTGGCCTGGGTGACTGCCGGTGGGGGATGCAAAAGGCAGACAGTGTGGCAGTGTAACTCTATGTACATGAATAAGTGCAGGCTGGAAAAATCTTTAACTTGTGCCATTGTAGAAGATCCAGAGGAGACAGGGAGAGACTACTGGAGGCCCAAGAGAAATTTTACAGTTACAGAAAATCCCAAATGAAAGATTTTTTTCTTTCCTTGGCCTCAGACAGTGCAGCTGTGTACATGAGCAAGGGCAGGCTGGCAAAATCTTTGACTTGTGCCATTCCAGATTCAGAGGAGAGAGGGAGAGACTACTGGGAGCCCAAGAGAGATTTTACTGTTACAGAAAATCCCAAATGAAAGTTTTATTTTTCTTTTCTTGGCCTTAGTCAGTGTAGCTGTGTACATGAGAAAGGGAAGGCTGGCGAAATCTTTGATGTGTGCCATTTCAGATACAGAGGAGAGAGGAAGAGACTACTGGGGTCACAAGAGAGATTTTACAGTTACAGAAAATCCCAAAATTAAAGTTGTTTTCTTTTCTTGGCCTCAGACAGTATAGCTGTGTGTACATGAGAAAGGGCAGGCTGGCAAAATCTTTGATATGTGCCATTCCAGATCCACAGGGGAGCGGGAGACACTACTGGGAGTCCAAGAGAGATTTTATAGTTACCGAAAACCCCAAATGAAAGTTTTTTCCTTTTCTTGGCCTCGAACGGTGTAGATGACTGTGTATATGAGAAAGGGCAGGCTGGCAACATCTTTGACTTGTGCCATTCCTGATCCAGAGGAGAGAAGGAGAGACTACTGGGGGTCCAAGAGAGATTTTATAGTTAGCGAAAATCCCAAATGAAAGTTTTTTTTTCTTTTCTTGACCTCAGACAGTGTAGTTGTGTGTACATGAGAAAGGGCAGGCTGGCAAAAGCTTTGACTTTTGTGCCATTCCAGATGCAGAGGAGAAAGGGATAGACTACTGTGGGGGCCCAAGAGAGATTTTACAGTTACATAAAATCCCAATTGAAAGTTTTTTTTCTTTTCTCAGCCTCAGACAGTGTAGCTATGTGTACATGAGAAAGGGCAGGCTGGCAAAATCTTTGACTTGTGCTATTCCAGATCCAGAGGAGAGAGGGAGAGACTACTGGGGGCCCAAGAGGGGATTTTACAGTTACAGAAAATCCCAAATGAAAGTTTTTTTTCTTTTCTTGGCCTCAAACAGTGTAGCTGACTGTGTATATGAGAAAGGGCAGGCTGGCAAAATCTTTGACTAGTGTCATTCCTGATCTAGAGGAGAGAGAGAGAGACTATGGGGGGGGTCCAAGAGAAATTTTATGGTTACATAAAATCCCAATTTTTTTTCTGGCTTCAGTGTGGCTGTGTGTACAGGGCAAGGGCAGCAGGGTGGCAAAATAAATCTTTGACTTGTACCATCCAATCACAAATCACAATCATTTGTTAACATTCATTCACAATCTCGTCCAGAGGGTACAGAGAGAGAGAGACTGCAGGGGGGATGACGATAAATGTAACAGTCTCAGAAATCCCAAATAAAATTTATTTTACTGGCTTCAGTGTGGCTGTGTGAACAGGGCAAGGGTAGCAGGGTGGTAAAATAAATATTTGACTTGTGCCATCCAATCATGAATCATGATCACTTGTTAACGTTCATTCATGATTTCATATATTAAAAAAAATACTGTCCAAACAACATTCAAGTTGATATGCCTGTGCTGCTGGCTGTGGGTTGCCCAGGGGATAATCAGTACAACACAAGTAAAGTACAAGTACTGTACACACAAGTGTCATCATCATCACTCATTCCCCATTATTCCTCCTCATTATCATTAGCTTTGTAGTATATCACGTTACATTATGCATAAGCATTAACCAACCCCCAGTGTGGGACTGTGCTGTGTGCGACTATGCACCAGATGTGTCTGCATCTCCAATTCAGATTCTGAGGCACACTTAACAGTTGCTGAATTAAGTCATTTAACAGTAACTAACTGTATTGTAGGAGTCAGTCAGGCAATCTTTATAAGGAAGTGGTGATGGACTGCTGTGCTGTCAGTGTGCTGTGTACAGTCACGAGTCACAATAGTAAATTTGTCCCTGGCCTGTGGGTGGGAGTCATCAGAAGGACATCACGTTAGTTAGAGGGATCTTTTGTTACAGGTTAGAATACTAATAAAAAATGGATCAAAGTGTTGATGAGGTACATTCTATTTCTCAGGTAGGCAGTGGCACTGCAATAGACAAAATCAAACCCCAGAAAGTGATTGTTTTCACATCTAAGGTTTCGTCTTCCAAGCGAATGCTTGAATCCAAAAAGGTGAATGTCCTGGATCATCATCAGTCCCAAGTAAAAAAAAAGTTATGTAGTTAAAAAAACTAAAGGCTTGGTGGGTACCACCCACAGAGGTACCCAATGGTATGGAACAATTGCATACTGTGCTACTGCCAGTCCCTCATCCGATTCTTCTGAGGTTGAACCCGATGAGGGTAATAATGAAGATGAAGAGAATGATCAGGCAGCGCAAGGTTTACTGGAGGGGATGAAAATTGCAGATGAGGTAGAAACAGGCAGAAATGTTTTGGTTGTGGAGGGGGGTAGTGAGAATAAACCACAAGAGGAACAGGCCCAAGAAAAATCTGGAGGTGGGGCACTGAAAAGGTGACCAAGGTGCCATGCCTTCCTGGGAAAAAAAACTAAAATAATATCATCTTTTGTTTGGTCATACTTCTCCATTAGTGCTTTCAATGAGTTGGTAGCAACATACGCTGTTTGTAAATGGCCTATCAGCAGGGGTAAAAAGAAAGGAGCATTGGGAACTTCAGCACTGAAAAGGCACCTAGACAGATGTCATAACATTACGGAGAAGTCCAGTTGTGAGTCTCGAAAAGAAAGTGACAGTGATAGCTCACTTCACTCAGGGGTAACTCCCATAGATGAAAGTAGTGGAAGCCCCCGCAGCACTACTGAAACACCTCCACCACCACTTCCTGCCATTTGAAGGACTCCTCCGGCTGTTACTGAAAGTGACCATGTGTTCAAAAGCCCTCCTCCTTCAAGGAGACAGCTTACCATCACATAAACATATGAGCGTAAAGCCAAATATGCCTCGACTCACCCTGTTGCTGTTACAATAACCAATTTTCAGAAATGACAGTTGTTGATTTGCTACCATATAACATGGTTGAACATATAGGATTCAGGTGGCTGCTTGAGTACCTTGAACCTCAATATAGTATACTATCACGGAAATACATCTTGACAACAGGGATTCCAGATCTTTACGATGTTGTATGTAAAAAATTAAGACACGTCTTGTGCAATGCTGTTAGGAGGGTGGTGCATCTCACAACAGATATCTGGAAAAGCTGTCAGCCTGAACCCTTCATGTCTGTCATGACACATTGGGCATGTTTCGATAATTCACATGTGACTGGGGAGAGTGAAGCATCGCAGTTTGCTGTTCTAAGAACGTTTTATTTTCCATCTGAACATACCTCATACAACATCAATGACGAGCTCCAAAAACCAATACAGCAGTGGCACACTTCACAGAGACTGTCAGTTGGCTTTATAGTTGCAGATAATGGGTCCAACATAAGGAAGGTCTTGGAGGAGGGGGGGCCCTCTTTACATCTGCTGCTTTGCGCATTGCTTAAATTTAATAGTTCATGGTTTTCTTGATGATGGCAGGGAGATAGAGGCTTTTGTTAGCACTGCTAAAAGAATATGCACTCGTTTCAGTCATTCAAGCAAAGCCTGTCACTTGTTTGAAAAAATACAGCAGGAGCACAGTTTACCTTTGCACAGACTGATTCAAGACATCTCTACTGGATGGAATTCAACCTTTTATTTGTTCCAAAGGCTGCTGAAACTTCTGGAGTTTCTAATTTTCCTGCTCCAATCATTTAAGGAAATCACCAGGAAGATTAATGCAAACACAGCAACTCTCATCCAGGGGATATCCCTAATAAAAATGTTAAAATTCAGATTGAATCTGATTAGGGAAAAGTTAAAGAAGCAAGACAGTTTCATGATCACACAGGCTGCCAGTGGTGCTGCTGACACATGCAGTTTGCCCCCCAGAATACAACAAGATCTAACGAGATGTATGATCAAAAAAGTTGAAGAAGATGACAAACTATGTAAAATACTTCATTCTGAGTACTACATTAAAGCAACAATCTTGAGCCCACGATACAAATCAAAGCAACTATTGAGTGATGGTGATGACTCTTGTTACAAGATAAATAGACAAGAACATAGAAACATAGAAACATAGACTTTGACGGCAGATAAGGACCGCTTGGCCCATCTAGTCTGCCCATTTCCCTACCTACAGGATAGGCCGCAGATCCTAGTTAACCAACAGCCTATTTCCTCCTACCCTCCACAAGAATTGCCTTATGTGTGTCCCATGCATTCTTGAATTCTCCCACAGTTGTAGACCCCACAACCTCATCAGGAAGGCTGTTCCATGCATCCACTACCCTCTCTGTGAAATAATACTTCCTCACATTGCCCCTGAACTGCCCTCCTTCTATCTTTAAATTGTGTCCCCTTGTTCTTGCAAGTCTCTTTTTCTGAAAGATGCTACCCTCATGGACTTTGTTGATTCTACTGAGGTACTTAAAAGTATCTATCATGTCCCCCCTCTCCCTTCTTTCCTCAAGGGTATACATATTAAGCTCCTTTAGTCTCTCCTCATATGGCTTCTCTTGCAGACCCTGCACCATTTTAGTTGCCCTCCTCTGGACTACCTCTATCCTGTCTATGTCCTTGTGGAGATGGGGTCTCCAGAACTGGACACAGTACTCCAGATGGGGTCTCACCAACTGTCTGTACAAAGGGATAAAAACTTCCTGTTTTCTGCTGCTGATGCCGCTCCCTATACATCCCAGTATACCCCCAGCCCTCCCTACTGCCTTCTCACATTGCTTGCTAACCTTAAGGTCATAAAGAAATAATTGACGAGGTGCATGCTGTCATGTAGCAGAGCACAACAGCAGCACCACCTTCAGAATCTTCTTCACGACACAGCACAGAATCAGGTGGCCCATCCTCTACTGTTGCAGCATTTTCTCCCTCTTCCTCCTCAGCCACTGCAGCCGAATCTTCTTCTTCACCAACCAGCCAAGCATAGCACTATCCCACAATCACTTGGTTCAGCTTCATGTCTTTGGAGTCACTTAGAAGATGTAATTGTAACATCTTCTTCACTGCCTCTTGTAACACAGCCTCAGCATAGACCATTGTTGAAATGTACAGTACCTGGCAGATCCCAGTATCAGCTGGAATGCTGATCCTTTGCAATACTGGAAATCCAAACAAAATATGTGGTCTGCTTTAGTAAACATTGCAATGAAGTACATGAATTGCCCTCCGACTAGCGAGTGTTCAGAACGATTGTTTAGTTCAGCTGGTAACGTCATTACTGACACACGATCCTGTTTGACACCAGAAAATGCTGAGCGCCTCACATTTCTCAAAGTCAACATTCCTCACTTTAATTTCAAATATGATACCTGAATAAAACATACACTGACTGCCCTGAGCAGGCCCTATCCACAAAACACTTTCAAGAATTCGTGTCTGTGGTGAAAATCTTTTGTGAATAGGGTCTATTACATGTGATAGCAATTAATTGCAACAAGTCGGGTCAGGATGGACCAGGCCAGGCCATTGTTACTTGAATGATCACATGAGTAGCACAGAATAGAAAAAAAAATAATAACATCAGTGGGTTCAGAGTCCAAATACAGCAAACAACTGCATTTCATGTCACAAACTTACTTGGTGGTGCCTGGTACCACAATCTGATCTGGAAGGTAGGGTATGCTGTCTACTATTACTACTTATCACTTTTTGTCCTTACTCCAGTCCTTACTACTAGTACTAACACACTATTTGCCAGCAGATTAGGCCTTACGGTCTATCGAGTCTGCTCGAACCTAGATCCTTAGTTGGGTGCCGAGACCCTCCCATCCCTTGTTCTCTAGAAACCCCTATCATCCATCCCCACCCCCCCGGGACAGGCCATCATCTGATACATCCACTTTCTGTGTCTGTCCCACCCTCTCTTGAAGCCCTCCACTGTGGATCTCTGAACCAGCTCACCAGGCAGTGCATTCCAGGGTCCACCACCCTCTCAGTGAAACCTCCTCTCTTTTCCCCCTCACCCTTCCACCTTCCAACTTCAAACCATGCCTCTGGTGATACCTCCTGCTTTAGTCTAAAGATCCCTCCATGTTGCCCTATTTATTCCCTTGAGGTACTTGAGAGCCTCAATCATGTCCCCCCTGTCTCTCCTCTCCTCCAATGAAAACAGGCAGAGCTCCTCAAGTCTGTCCTCATAAGTCAAATCCCCTAGCCCTCGTATCATCTTTGTTGCCCTCAGTACTGGTCACTTTTTTTGCCCTCAGCAACTGATCCTGACTGTACTGTTTTAATTTTCGTACACTGCATGGCTTAGCAGATGCCTGAAACCCAGAAACTGAATACTCTTTGTATATTTCTCACATCCCCCATATGTAGCTGTGAATATGTCACAGAAAAAAATGCTTCTAAATTGGAAATTGATATCATTTCTTTATTGTTTGTGTGTGCGTGATATGCTAGGCTGGTTACTTCTCACTTACAGTAACTGGGCCAAGATTATTATATTACTATAGAAACATAGAAACATAGAATTTGACGGCAGATAAGGACCGCTTGGCCCACCCAGTCTGCCCATTTCCCTACCTACTGGATAAGCTGCAGATCCTAGTTAACCAGCAGCCTACTTCTTCCTACCCCACCCCCAGAATTGCCTTTATGACTATCCCATGCATGCTTGAGATTCCACCACTGATTTTGACTCCACAACCTCCTCCGAAGGCATTCCATTCATCCACAACCCTGTCTGTGAAAAATACTTCCTTAAATACCTCTGACGCCCCCCTCTATCTTCAAATTGTGCCCTCTTGTTCTTGCACACCTCTTTTTGAAAGATGCTACCCTCTTGGACTTTGTTGATTCCCTTGAGGTACTTGAAAGTTTCTATCATGTCCCCCCCTCTCCCTCCTTTCCTCAAGGCTATACATATTAAGCTCCTTAAGTCTCTCTTCATATGTCTTCCGGTGCAGACCCTGCACCATTTTAGTTGCCCTCCTCTGGACAGCTTCATCCTGTCTATGTCTTTGCGGAGATTGGGTCTCCAGAACTGCACACAGTACTCCAGATGGGGTCTCACCAGCTGTCTGTACAGAGGGATAATAACTTCCTGTTTTCTACTGGTGATGCCTCTCCCTATGCATCCCAGTATCCCCCCAGCCCTCCTTGCTGCCCTCTCACATTGCTTGCCCACCTTTAGGTCATCTGATATGACTACCCCCAGGTCCCTTTCCATTTTTGTTGTTCTTAGTATCTCACCCCCCATTGTGTACTCTTCCCCTGGGTTTTTGTTTCCCAGGTGCATTACCTTGCACTTCTTAGCATTGAATCTAAGCTGCCATACATTTGACCATTCCTCTAACCTTGCCAAGTCCCTTCTCATCCTTTCCACCCCACCCTGTGCATCAACTCTGTTGTAGATCTTAGTGTCATCTGCAAAGAACATACTTTTCCTTCCAGTCCTTCTGCAATGTCGTATAAAGACATTGAAGAGGACTGGTCCTATTGAACCTCCTGTACTCCGCTAGTAACCCTCCTTTCTTCTGAGTGGACTCCATTTACTATTACTCTCTGTGTCCTATTCTCCAGCCAATTCTTTACCCAGGCTGTCATCTTGGGACCCACTCCCAGGCTGGCTAACTTATATATTAATCTTTGTGTGGGACTGTGTCAAATGCCTTGCTAAAGTCTAGGTGGCCATGTCCACAGCCCTCCCTGATCTACTACTTTGGTCACCCAGTCAAAGAAATCTATCAGATTCATCTGGCATGACCTCCCACTGTGAATCCATGCTGCCTAGGGTCCTGTGCCCTCTGGCCTCTAGATACTCGACAATTCTTTCCTTTAGAAGTGATTCCATCATTTCCCTATCACTGAGGTTAAACTAACAGGTCTATAGTTTCCTGCTTCTGCCTTGCTCCCACTTTTGTGAAGGGGAATCACATCTGCCCTCCTCCAGTCCTCGGGTACCACCCCATCCTCCCATGATTTGTTAAAGAGGGTAGTCAGTGGTGTCACTAGTTCTACCCTTAGTTCTTTTAGAATTCTGGGATGAATCCCATCAGACCCCATTGCTTTGTCCACATTCAGTTTTAAGAGTTCTTTCAGAACCCTTTCTTCTGTAAATGGGCTGGTATCAACTTCTGTATCCAGAGTGTTACTACTGTTTGTTTTATGTACCTCCCCCTCTTCCTTTGTAAATACTGAGCAAAATATTTGTTTAGTATCTCTGCCTTTTCACAGTCTCCTCTGCCCACCCTCCTCCCCTTTATTAAGCCTCATTATCCTCCCTTGGTCTTCCTTTGCTCCTAATGTACCTATAAAGGTTTATCCCCTTCTTAACTGAGTTGGCTATCTTTTCCTCGGTTTGGGCCTTTGCTGTTCTGACTGCCTTCCCAGCCTCCTTTTGCTTTAACTGATACAGTTCTCTGTCCTGCTCCTGCTGCGATTCCTTGTACTTCCTGAATGCTTTCTTTTCTCTTGAACCTTCACTGCCACTTCCTTTGAGAACCATAGTGGTTTCTTACATTGTCTTGTTTTGTTTATTTGTTTCTACACAAAGGCTCGTTACCTCTGTGATGGCAGTTTTATTATTCCCCATTGTTCTTCCACCTCCTTCCCGCCCATTTGCTAGTGCATTCCTTAGGCACTCACCCATTTTGGCAAAGTCAGCCCTCCTAAAGTCCAGTACTTTTGTCTTGTATGGCTTGACTCTATTGTTGTGTTTATTGTGAACCATACTGTTCGATGGTCGCTAGTTCCCAGATGGCTACCCACTTCTACATCTGTGATCCTCTCTCCATCTCCATTTGAGAGTATCAAGTCTAATATTGCTCCCTCTCGAGTGGGCTCCAGTACTAGTTGTCTAAGGCATGCCCCCTGTAGGGCATCTAGAATAACTGCACTCTTCAAAGTGGCAGCTGCAACTGCATTCCAGTTAACACTATATTTAATTTTTGATACTTAAATTACTTGGCAGTGGCTGGCAGCAATTGTGGAACTAGGAAAGATGTAATTGTGTTGTGTGTCTGTCATCAGGTCTTCAGGTGGCAGTGGCAAACTTTTTTATGACTGCACTGCACTTGACTGAGGCAATGTGTGACTGGCTGCCTGCCTGGGTGGGGGTGATCACTATGTCTTTTGTTTTTCTTCTTTAAGGATTCAGCATGTTGATCAGATTCAGTAGAAGTAGTCATAGTACCAGGAAACATTACCAACTCTTGGACCAGGTAATGTACCATATACCACAGTACACTACAGCATGCGAAGCAGTTGCATCATTCACATGGGTAGGGTGGGTGGGCTTTCTTAGTGCTGCTCATTTGATTATTCATATCCATTTCTTTGGCCTGTTTGGCTCTGACTGAAAATCCATCAAAATAATACCCACACAGCACCATTAATAAAAAACAATCTTAGTGCCTGGCAATGCCTGCAGTGCTTGGTGGTACTATGATATAGGTATTTGCATCTGTCTGTCTGTCTGTCTCTCTCTCTCCAATTCTCTCTGTCTCTCCCAGCACACTCATGTCACGGACAGAGCAGGATATGCCACCCCACCATTATAGGCCAGCCATGAAGGGGCTAGTAGTGAGTGATTGTTTTTTATGTTTCTTGCATGCATGTGCAAGAAACATAGTGCCATCATCCGAGTTTTCGGAGGTGTGGCACCCGTCTTCCAATTCAGTCAGTGTGTTTGCAGGCACGGCCCCAGTTGCCCAATCACTGCTGCAGCTGTCTATGACAGCAGTTGAAAATGCAGTGGTCGACAGTTGAGAGAGAAGCTCTCCAGTGAGCAGAGCCTCCTCACGCACACACACACACACACACACACACACACACACACATGCACACATACTGTGTGCCTACGCGCTCCCTCCCCCCATGCACACTGTACAGCCGACGGGATGCCCAACCTCCGCCGGCTCCACACACCCCCAAGAGCTCCAGGTGCCACGCTGGGAGCCCACCCCAGCGTGGCAAAATGTGTTATGGCTGACAGGGGTGCCCAGTCCCCCGTCGGCTCCAGCCCCTCCCAAACAGCCTTCCAGCTGCCACACTGGAAGCCCACCCCAGCATGGCAAACGTCCCTCGTCGTCTTCTTAAAAAATAAAAAGTAAATACAAAAACTGTCCTCGGCTCTTCTCCCTGCCTCCTCCCACAACACCGCACCAACCCACTGTGCACCCTGCCTTCCCACACCCCCCCACCCCATACTTACCTCCGGACCTCGGCACGATGATCTTTGGTGGACCGGGAACACATCTGCACTCTTCAAAGCCGACCGCGAACTGAGGAAATGCCGGTAAGCTGTATAATGGGATAGATAGGGTTTTTTTTCAACTTTGCTGCATATCTCAACATTTTTTGGAATTTTGGCACCAAATTTTCAACATGGGGTTTTTGGGACCGCTCCTCATGAATTCTGTCACTGTCATGGCGTTAGTCGGGCCTGAAGGGTGATTTCGCGGTCACTGCATGAAATCACCTTTCAGGACTGATTAATGAAACGACAGTGCCAGTGTTCATAAGGTGGTCTCTCAAAAAGCATATGTTGCAAATTTGGTGAAAAATTCTAAAATGACTGTTTATTTAGCGCAGCAGCAGTTCCTACACACGCCATCATAAGTTCGCAAAATTTTGAATATTAGCACTCCAGATTTTCAATATTGCCATTTTACCACATCTCCTTATGAGCAGTACAGCTGTCATTTTTCACACCGTGCCCAAAATGTGTTTCTGCGCATGTAACGCACAATGGCACAGTCGGTGTGCAAAATCAATGTATGGGACACATTAAGAAAATCTCAGTGACACTGTTCATGAGCAGAGGTCTTAAAATGGCTATGTTGAAAATTTGGTGAAAAAATTCCTAAAAATGACTATTTTACTAGCATGCTTTACGCAGTTCCTATGCACGCTCGTAAGTTCGCTAATTTTCAATATTTTCACTCCAAATTTTCAGCATTGCCATTTTACTACACCTCCTTATGAGCAGTACAGCTGTCATTTTTCACATGTCACCCAAAATGTGTTTGCATGCATGTAGCGCACAATGGCGCATTTGGTGTGCGCAGTCAATGTTTGGAACAGATTAAGAAAATCACAGTGACACTGTTCATGAGCAGAGCTCTTAAAATGGCTATGTTGAAAACTGGGTGAAAAAATTCCCAAAAATGACTGTTTTATGAGCATTTGTTGCGCTGATCCTACACACGCTCGTAAGTTCGCGAATTTTCAATATTTTCACTCCAGATTTTCAACATTGACATTTTACCACACCTCCTTATAAGCAGTACAGCTGTCATTTTTCACATCTTGCCCAAAACATGTTTCCACTCAAGTAGACAATACCAGTCGCTGTCTGGTAATTATCATGGGGACACATTAAGAAAATCACAGTGACACTGTTCATGAGCAGAGGTCTTAAATGGCTAGTTTGAAAATTTGGTGAAATTCCTAAAAAATGACTGTTTACGACATGCGTTGCGCAGTTCCTACTGCCTGTAAGTTCGCGAAATTTTAATATTTGTGACCCAGATTTTCAACATTGCCATTTTACCACACCTCCTTATGAGCAGTACAGCTGTCATTTTCACATGTCGACAAAATGTGTTTCCGTGCATGTAGTGCACAATGGCGCATTTGGTGTGCGCAGTCGATGTTTGGAACAGATTAAGAAAATCACAGTGACACTGTTCATGAGCAGAGGTCTTAAAATGGCTATGTTGAAAATTTTGTGAAAAAATTCCCTTCAGACATTTTGCAATGTTACTAATGAAGACATTGAACAGGACTGGCCCCGGGACCGATCCCTGCAGCACCCACTGTGACCCTCTCCCTAGACTGCACACCATTTACCACCACTCTCTGCCTCCTGTCTGTTAGCCAGTTTTTAACCCAGTTTACCACCCTTTCCCCATGCCCAGCCTACCCAGCTAGTTTATCAGCCTCCTATATGGGATGGTGTCAAAGGCTTTGCTGAAATCAAGGTAAGCGTTGTCCACTGCCCCACCCTGATTCACTTCCTTTGTCACCCAATCAAAGAAATCAACCACATTTGTCTGACATGATGTCCCCACTGTGAATCCATGTTGTCTATGGTCCTGGGCTCCGATGGCTTCTAGATGCACCACTATCCTTTATTTAAGCAATGTCTCCATGATCTTCCCCACTGCTGAGGTGAGGCTGAATGGCCTATTGTTCCCTGCCTCCTCCCTGCTGCCGGACTTATGTAGAGGGACCACATGTGCCCTCCTCCAATTCACTCGTGTTGAATGACTCAGTGAACATGGCTGCCAGAGGTACTGCTATCTCCCTTCGCAGTTCTCTTAATATCCTCAGGCGTATGCCATCTGGTTCCATCGCTTTGTCCACCTTCAATTTAGTGAGCTCCTGCAGGACTCTTTTGCCTTTGAATGGACTATTGTCCACCTCTTCACCCCCTTGGCAACTGCTGTACTGTTGTGGCCCTTGCCCCTCCCACTGTTCTGTGAATACTGAACAGAAAGACACAGTGGATGTCTTGGGAGGAAGGCATGGAACTATCACTTCCAAATACCTAAACAGCACATACAAGCAAACAACATTTGGCATTGACAAATGCCTGTTTATTTAGCAGTTTTACATTAATTTTTATACAAATAATCCATTAAATTATTTCCTTTGGGCCTCTGTGTTAAATGTGACTGACTTTGGCCACTTTTATGCATTTTTTCACATTTTTTTAAATATTGCTCAATAAATCAGAACTAATCAGAACAAATCAGAACTTCATCGTGTTCTGGTTCTTATTTAATAAGGGTCAGAACTTCACCACATTCTCCCAGCCCAACTGTCAACTTTGTCTGTAGTGAGGTCATATATAATTTGGTATAAATGGGAGAACAGTTGCAGTGGCAAGGCTGAGTCAGCTAAAGAGAGGATGATGGCACCGTGGTTAGGAGACCAAGAGTGTCCTCAAAAATGCCATGCCAACACATGTGATACTTGCAGGAAGGGAAAGACCATATTGTTAGGAAGCTGGTATCTCTGGCAGAACGTAGCTAACCTTTTAAGTTTATATCAAAAGTGAATTGTTCAACTCTGATGATACCCAATTCTTGTCACACTTGGTGGGTAATGGACTTGCCATCAATTCTGAAATTAGGATTTATGAGAAGGGTTATGATGTGTCATGCACTGGTTGCAGCGTGAGGAGGTGGCACAACTGATGGTGTACCTGCACTGAAAATGCCAGGGGGTATTTCTAAGGCTCTGGGGCAGCCTTTTAATACAGGCAGACAGTTTAGCTTAGTGGTTAAGGGCACGGAGCTGCAAACCTGGAGACCTGGGATTCAATCTCATCAGCCCCCACTTGCATACTCCATGACCCTGAGCAAGTCACTTAACTTCCTTGTGCTCCCAGGTCACACCTGGAAACAAACTCTGACTTAGTGTGTCTTTAATTTCCCCTTTCTCCTTTCCCTTTCCTAATACTAGTCTAAATGAGTGACTTCAAATCTGCAAGGGCTTTAGAACAGAGGGCCTGTTCCATTTGTAACCACAGTGGTATATAATACAAATCTTTCTCCTGGGGAGGCTCTCTCAGCCACTGCAGATAGTTACTGCAATTAAAGGTGAGGTAATAGAGAAACAGGTTTGGCAGTTTAAGCCCACCTAATATCTTAGAAGCTGTTAGCTTGTAGTAAGCTCTGTAAGCTGTTTTCTCAGCCCCCCAAAATCTGGGAGATTAATCCATGTAGTCTAGTGAACCATACCTTGGGTACCACCACATTGATCATACTACGTGGATATAATACTCAATTGTTTTACTCCATAACATAAGTGGGAGGTGGGCCCACCTGCCTAAGTCCTGTGATAATTGCAAAAGCAAGGGATCCAGGTTAGGGATAATCATATCTTGTGGGTTATCAGGTTTCCATCTGAGGCCAAGAGCAGCAACTCTGTGCCTTTGTAAACCACAATTTAAGGGCAACACATCTGTTTTGTCAACATTATGTTTATAGTTTGATGTTTCCCCAAACTTAGTACTTTCCTGGAGAGCATAAGGCAGGGATATGCTGGGGTGGGTAACATGAAGTAATATATCATCCACATAAACCAAAATTTTGTACTGGGTGCCTTCAATGCTAATACCTGTTATTTCTGCAGTTTGCTTAATTTTATGGATGAAGAGTCCCAGAAAAAGGTTAAATAAAAGGGGGGAAGAAGACACCCCTGCCTCATGCCTTTGTACAGGCTAAAAGGTTCAAAATAGAAGCCGTTGCAACAAAGCTGAGCAGTTAGACAAGTATATAACATTTTTAGCCAATGAATATGTTCTTCTGCAATATGGTACTGAGCCAAGGTTATAAAAAGGTAGCATCATGAAACCCCATTAAAGGCCTTGTCTGTGTCTAGGGAGACCACAGCCACAGAGGGGGTTGGGCTTCCCAGATGCAGTGATTAAATGGGCTAGCTTGTGCAGATGATCTGATGAAACCCTGCCTGGCACAAAGCCCACCTGTTCACAGGCGATAAGTGTCCCCCACACTTTAGCTAAAATTTTACATCCACGTTCAATAGTGAGATCGGTCTATAATTGCCCATGTTCCTGTGATTCCTCCCAGGTTTGGGTATGAGCATGATGAGTACACTCATCCAATCTCCTTCCCTTATACCTTCCTTGTATAGATAGATAAACAATTCCAGGAGTAGTGAACTGAGCTCATAGGGGAAAACCCATCCGGCATGGGTGCCTTATTTGTGTTAAGTCTTGCATAGCCTGTTTAATTTCTTCCAATGTGAGACCAGCAGCCAAAAAGGCCTGTTGGGCTTGAGGAAACCTTGGGAGGGGTAAATCCATGAAATAGTCTCGAACTGCAGTTTCTGAGGGGGTGGGACACTGGGTCATAGACAGTTTGATAAAAGTGTTTGAATTATTCCACAATAGCATGAGGTTCCACAATTAGATTAGTTTTTCTGGGCACTTTTAAACCCTGAATAGTGCAGAAGACTTTCTGTTGGCGTATGCGTAGGGCCCTGAGCTTTCCCATCTTTTCCCCTTGATTGAGATATTTGACACAGACTCTGTAAATGGCCAATTCTGCAGATTCACAATGAAGTCCAGCATAAGCAGCCTGGTATTTAGTAAGTTCTATCCATGTTTCTTCAGGGGCATTAGGGGATAATGTTTTTTCTTTCTCTGATTTTAGTAAGAAGCTCATCTGCCTACTGATTATGTTTTTTTCTTTGTTACAAATGCCACCTGGATGAGTTTCCCTCACAGTCCACACTTAAAGGCCATCCAGAACGTGTTGTATTCTTATTATGTATAATGAAGTAATCTATCAATGTTTTAAGTTTCTTAATAAAGGTTTGGTCTTTCAGAATCTGATTATTTAGTCTCCATTTCTTTGCTTGGGGAGGAATTCTGGTGAACTACATAATATGGGACATGGGAATGATCTGAGATGACTTGGGTTTGTATCTTGCATGAGTGTAAGCCCTGAAGGCCCTCCTTACTAATAAGGAAGTAATCTAGCCTAGACTCGGACCCATGACCTGGACAGTAGGAAATATACTCCCTGAAACCAGGGTACAGAGTACATCATGGGTCTATCACTCCCAAGGTATCTGATAGATCCTTAAGAGCTCTCTGAGCAAGGGACAAGCCCTTGTGTCTAGTGGTATCCATATTAATGTCCTGATTCCATACTAAATTCCAGTCCCTCGCTAATACAAATGGCAATTCTGCCCAGGGTGCCAAGAGGCCTGACAGTTCCATAAAGAACCCAGGAGTTTCCGAACTGGGCTATCAAACCAATCTGATCAGCTTCTTTGACTGGGAATGAAGGCAGCAGACCTGAGCCAGGCGGTTGATATGTTATAATTGGATGTCAGAAAGGCCTTCAGCTCAGTACCCCATAAGACGTTGATCAGGAAATTGAAGGACGCTAGGGACAGGAAGCAAAGTAACAAGGTGGGTGGCTAATTGACTCAGTGGTCGGACATAAAGGTGGTCGTGGGGGAACTCTCAGGCACAAGGGGAAGTCAACAATGAGGTCCTACAAGGGTCGGCACTTATCCCAGTGTTGTTTAATGTATTCATAAATGACAATAGGGAAAGCATTCAAGGCAAAAATCTGTCTTTTTGAAGACAATTCCAAGCTCTGTGAAAGAGTGGACACAGATGAAGGGGGACCTAAAGGAAGACCTAGCAAAGCTGACAAGGTGGTCAGGGTATATGACAACTTGGATTCAATGCGAAGAAGTGCAAAGTCATGCACACAGAAAGAAAGAACCTGAGGACTGAGTACAATTTGGTGGCTGGGGGGGGGATCAAGGTCACTGAATCAGAGGAGGAGAAGGACTTCAGGATAGCATCACCAGTGACCTTAAGCCAGCTACAAAGTGTAGAAAGCTAGCAGCTAAGGCGAACAGAATGCTGGTGTGTATTGGTAGAGGGTTTGCAAGTGGAAGAGAAGAGGTTATACTGCCACTTTACAAATCCTTTGTGTGACCATACCTGAAGTACGGTGTACAATACTGGAGCTCTCATCTGAAAAAAGATATCAACCAGCTTGAGGCAACCAAAGGAGGGCAACAAAGATAAGTCAGTGACATCAGGGCAGGGTATATGAAGACAAGCTGAGAGAACTTAACATGCACTCACTGGAGGAGGAGAGGGAGAAAGGGGACATAATTTAATCTTCAAGTACCTGAAAGGTGTAAATAAGGTGGATACTGAGGACCTTTTTTGTCTCAGTAAAAACAAGACCTCCGGGGGCACTGTTATAAACTGGTTTCAGGGGATGGTTCAGAAAGGAGGTCAGGAGACACTTATTTACAGAAAGAGTGTTGGGACAGAATGAACTCCCATTTGAGGTTGTTACTCAAAAAACAGTGGAGGGGTACAGGAGGGGGAGACTGGGTGAAGGGGAGGGTCAGGATTGAAGGGGAGGGTGGTGGGTCCCACTGTAATCTCTAGAGCAGGGGCTCCACAACCAAATAGGCTTGATAGATTGTAAAGCCTTATTCTGCTGACTTTTTCATGTGTTTGAATAAATAAATAAATTGCAAAATCAAAATTGATGGGAAAGGATTAGATGGACTAGATGGGTGATAAGAGAAAATCTAAACTACAATAAAAAAGCATAGGTCAGAATTTTCACTGTCAGTGTGGAATGCTACTTACACAGCTTGGATTATATTTCATGAAAATCTAGAAAAGACTAAGGACCTACTATTCCTTTGTGCTGCTGCTATTAACTGTTACCGTTTGCCCCTGACTTGCAAAGGTAGCATTCACATGACATTGCATTTTCATTCTGTGTTTCACATGGTTTTTGTTCTGCAGCTCTTTATCCCCTCGGGTAATACCGGTGTGCTTTTCAATCACCCACCAGTCACCTAACCCGCAATCAGCTGGTGTGGCCAGGCCACTGTGGGTGGGCTCAGTTGGGCTATTAAAATCAGCCCCCGTGTCTTGGAAGTGGCGGTGGCTGTGTACTCTCACTGAGTACAATAGCAGAGTATGATGTGTGAGTGGCAGCCCCCTCTGCACTTCTGTCCATTGTACTGTCAACGATCATTATACCCAGTTTGGTGGTATGACAGCTTGCCCCATCCTCCCCTATTGTCATTGTCTGCTAAGGGGCTCTGCAAAGACATAGCTGCTACACTATGCTCTGAGACCTGATCTGTTGCATTTTAATGAATGGAGCCATACGATTCAAGACCTACTGCTGCTCTATTAGTAGTTTGGGAGTGACGTTCCCTGCCTGCTGAATTGTGTTTCTGTGAGGTAGCACGCACTATCCCCCTTAATGGCTGCTATTTAATTTGTACTCTTTGCACTCAGTACAGCCTCCAGATTTCAGCTGTCATAGCTAGTGAGTGCAGTGATGGACACAGATACACATGTAGAGAGGCGGCAAAGTGAAAGGTAGGCAAGCCAAATATTTATTCTCAGAAAATCAAAAATAATGCAGCAATATGTTACAGCGGACTTGAACGAGAAATCAAAATGAACCAAAATAAAAGGTACAAAAAGGAATATTCTCCCAAAAAGTCCCTTCAGGCAATAACAGCAACAGCCACCCTGGAACTGGGAGAGACCTAGTCTGGAGGTATAGGCTTCTCCTGGATCAGAAGCAGACTGATCCCAAAACCAATCTGATCTATGTTACTAGATGGAACTCTTTTATAACTGGAAGACAACATGTGACTCTCTTAGGCTCCACGTTTGTAAGGTGTAACAGAAAAACATCTTTATTTTAGAATATAATCATTTTTAATTAATATGCAAACATTCTTAATCTTTATTGTGAGTTTGAGGAAGGCTCCTGCAATGATAAAAACATTTATTAAACAAAAACAGCAAACATTACAAAGATGAGCCCCTCCCTCCTCTAGTGCAGTGCATAACTATAGTGCATAGAGGGCCGGCTGCTGCCTAAGAACACAATGGGAGCAGCAGGAAACAACAGGGGAACCATAGAACTACTCTGAGAAATCACTTTAGGTAAGCTTCTTTCCTCTCTTTAAAGAAGCTATCTTTACATTCATGCAGTTAGCAAATAGTAGGCAACATTTTACACTTAAGAGAAAATTCTACAATTGTGCACACTGTGTCTAGAAGTTTAGCAAAAATTCTCCTCAGGACCATTCCTTTAAGGCCTACAGAAAGAAAAGCCGTCGCATAGCACAGCAAGGTATAAACAAACAAAAATACTGCTACAAAGGGGCTGTACTGTCACAACTGCTTTACTCTGGAGGAGTCCTTATTTTGCCCCTTTATTTTCTGTCATAACATTTCATTTCTACCTAAATGAATTAACATTTTGTTTACAATGCTATTTTTTTACATAACCTTAAAGACATTGAGGAAGGTAAGGTACTGTTTAGAACTTCTCTGCAATATATTCTGCTTCAAACTTTGCTCAATTGCTGCCTCCAAATAAGGCAGGCTAAAATATGTGCTTTTTACAATATTTTTTTCATACCACAAAACATTTGGGTGTGCTTCTGGACCTCAGCCTATCAACAAGGCTTCCCAGGATTGGACAACAGGTAGGCAGACGTTGCAGTCTTTAATTCTTTAATTTCTTTGTTTGTCTTGCAAAATTACACTTAAAACAGATAAGCGCACTGCAAAGGAGACTTCCGACTTCCTGCTAGTGCGAGGGGGGGGGGACAACAGCAGCATGAAATGTTGTTCATTGTGCTCTCACAACACAGAGCGTCATGCTGGCAATTAATTATACAAAGCCTGAATAGTGCGGCCACATATGCGCTCCTGTTTGTACCGCTACACAAATAAACAGTTTTCTCTCGGATACTAGAATAGACAGACAAGGACATTCAAAGCTGCCATTCTAGATTCTGGATTGCTTATCTTGCTTTACATATACTGTTACCTCATATGGGGGGGGGGTGGCTCCATACCTTCCTACAGAGATATACAAATAGGGATAGAAAGAGCCTAATTTCCAGGTGACCTACCTGGAAAAAAGGGGAATACAAAGGGGTTAAAAAGAAAGGAAGAACAGAAAAGGAAGTCAAGGGGGTGCTACTGCAGTAGCCTTTGGGAAAAGAAAGAGGCAGGTATATGGAGGGGCACCAGCACTTTTTCACACTCCTCCCCGCTTAAGAGGAAATTACCAGGGATCCTATTCTGCATCTTTAACCCTTAGTTTTCTAATCAAGAACAATGACAATACAATGCACATTCATCAGATCTCTCTCTCTCTCTTAATGGAGGGAGAGATGGCGCTTTAGCCCACCCACTCCCAAAGCTCCACCTCAGGGACCCGAAACAACTTTTAGATGTAGAAAGGTTATTGCTAACCCTTCCAATTCCTTTCTATTTCCCCAAGGTCTGACCATGTATATATATTTATGTCTGCCCCATAACGTGACATAAAATCAGCATTTTTATTCAAAGTACCAGGTCGGTGGTGTACCGTGAATTTATAAAGCTGTAGCGCCAGGTTCCACTGCATTATTCTAGGGTTCTTATCCTTCATCACATGAAGCCAGCATAGGGGGTTGTGATCAGTAATGACCTCAAATTCAGACCCCACAGGTAAAATTTAAGGGCTTCTATGGTCCACTTCACCACAAGACAATCCTTTTCTATTGCTGAATATCGTGTCTCCCTTTCATGTAACTTGCGGCTCAAGTAGATAATAGGATGTTCTTCTCCTGCTATTACCTGTGACAAGACAGCCCCTAGGCCGCAGTCTGAAGCATCCGTCTGTACCAAGAAAGGTAGCGAGAAGTCTGGACATTTTAGTACAGGGTCTGCACAGAGGTAGGCCTTTATGGTAAAAAAGGCCTTTTCACATTCAGGGGACAGTTTAATTTTATCTGATTGGTGTTTCTTTGTAAGGTTTATAAGAGGGGTGGCTATTGTGGCAAAGTTGGGCACGAACCTCCAGTAATACCCCACTAAACCCAAAAAGGAATGGACATGCTTTTTGGTTATGGGTTGGGGGCATTTTGCTACTGCATCCACTTTATCTACTTCTGGCTGAATGTGACCATTCCCTATTATGAACCCCAAATACCGTGTCTCCTGCATGGCTATGGAACATTTATTGGGATTGATTGTAAGACTTGCTTTAGACAAGGCATCCAGGACAGTGGCCAGATGTTTCATATGCTCTTCCCATGTGGGGCTAAACACCACCATGTCATCAAGATACGCAGCACAATAGGAGACATGATGTTTTAATGTCCGGTCCATAAAGCACTGGAATTTGGTGGGGGCACCATGTAGCCCGAAGGGCATGGTGACAAAGTGATAAAGACCAATAGGGGTACTGAAGGCTGTCTTCTCTTTTGAGGCTGCATCCAGAGGGATCTGCCAATAACCCTTCATAAGGTCGAAAGTGGAGTTGTATTTGGCATTACCCAATCTGTCGATAATGTCGTCTATCCTAGGCATAGGATAGGCGTCAAATTTTGAGACAGCGTTGAGTGACTGAAAATCTAAACAGAGACGTATGCCACCATCTTTTTTTTTTTTTTGAAATCATTCTTTATGTCCTCCCCTTGCCTGCCACCTCAGACCCTTCAGGGGAGACAAGTGGACATCCCACTGCCTAGAACCCTACCCAGACAGACCCTCATGCCCCATGGAGCATTGGCTTGCACCACTGCCCAGGGGGGCGGGGCGGGCGGCAACCCGTTACTTCACAATTTCATCGGTCGAGGGCTGCTGGGTGGCTTAGGCACATCCGTGGCTACGGCCTCAGTCTCCCCATCTTCCTTGCTGTGGCAGGCATTTTCACTGGTTTCTCCCTCCCCGAGCAGCGAGTGACTCCCTGACATCAAGGCATTGACGCCGACGTCCTTGCTGCTCATTGGCCACCCCTCTTCTCCTGAGTTGGAGCTTGCATTTCCTCGAGCCTCCACTCGGGTTCATGCAAGTGTCGGGCATCGGCCAAATCCCTCCCCAGAGATGGCAAGCAGTCGTTGGACGCTCAAGCCGGTCTCCCACGGCCAACCCACTGACAACCCAAGTCCGCTCTCAAACCCGGGTCGCCGGCGTGGAGCAAGGTGTGGCATCCAGCGCCTCAACCCTCAGCTCCACCGCCATCTTTTTTTATCTACCACCACAATCGGGAATGCCCACGCACTATTGGATGGCTCTATGACTCCCAAATCCTGCATCTTCTGTATTTCGTTAATCACTTCCCCTCTAGCTTTTTCTGGCAAGCGATAGGGTTTTTGACTAATAGGCTTCTCAGTGGTGACTTCTATGTGATGTTTTATACCCTGTATGACCCCTGGGGTAGTGATAAATATTTGAGAGAATCTCTGCAATAGGTTCTCTAACTCGGCTTTTTGTTCCACAGTTAACTCAGGATTGATGGTGAGGTCACCAACTTCTCCTGGTTTCTCTAACCAGTTATTGGCTACATCCAGTTCACTATCTTCTTTTGCTGGATAAACAAAACAACTGGGTAGTGGTCTCTCAACGGTTTCTTTAGCAGATTTGCATGGTAGATACCCTGTGTTTGTCGCCTATCAGGTAGTTCAATTTCGTAGGTCACAGGACCTATTTGTCTCAGGACGGTATGGGGCCCTGCCATTTCATTAAAAGTTTTTTTGATGTAGAAGGCAGTAACAAGACGACCTTATCACTGTTCTGAAATGTGTTAGTCCCTACTCCCAGATCATAATACTCTTTTTGGATGCGTTGTTTATCAAGGTTCTTCTGTTGGGCTAGCTGAGTGTATTTAATCAGCCGTTGTCGTAAGGCTATTATATACTCAAGGGTGTCTGTGGCTTGTTCCCCTTTACCTTCTTCCCATTCCTCCTGGACTATATCCAGAGGACCTCTAGGGCTTCTCCCATAGAGTAGTTTGAATGGCGAGAATCCCGTTGACGCCTGAAGATCTTCCCATTAGACGAAGAGCAACAGGGGAAGGTATACATACCATGACCTCCCTTCATCCTCAACATTCTTTCTTAGCATTTTCTTTATGGTCTGGTTGAATCTTTCAACCAGCCTGTCTGTTTAGGGGTGATAGGGAGTAGTATGTATTGTTTCTACTTCCAAAGTAGCATATAGACGCATGAGCATTCTAGAGCAGAAGTTACTTTCTCGGTCTGTGAGAATTTCCCTCGGGATCCCCACCCGACTGAACAGTTTAAGTAATTCATCTGCGATCTTCTCAGCAGTAACTGTCCTGAGGGGGGTGGCCTCGGGATACTTAGTACAGTAATCACAGATGACGAGTATAAACCTATTACCCTTCTTGCTCTTGATTAGGGGCCCCACTATGTCCTTTGCTATTCTACTGAAAGGAGTTGTAATAAGGGGTAGTGGTTGGGGGGGGACAGTATATTTTCTGGTGATAATAGCCACCCACTGACATTCCTGGCAAGTACGACAGAAGTCTGCTACAGTAGTAGCCAGAGACATTGCCAGCTATTTCCAGATATTTCTTGAAATTTCTAAAGAGTTTCTCTCTGCTGCCCGTACTGTGGAAATGCAGAAAGCAGGAGATATTTCTGGAAATATCACAGAAATTTGGGGAAATATCTGGCAGTGTCTGTGACTGCTACTGTACTTGGGCATGTATCCCCACCCAATAGAAGTGCACCAACAAACTTTGTAAGGTATGATCCCTACCCAAGTGACCAGCCAAGGGTATGACATGGGCTAACTGTAATAATTTGTCTCTATATTTGAGAGGAACCAATAATTGATCAACCAATCCACCAGTTGCAGGGTGCTTACACCGCGCCAATAGAGTAACCCCTCTTTGACAACACATTGCCAACCACCCTCTTCTTCTTTTCCCACCATCTGTAAAAAAGGCTTCAGGGTTAGATCATTTCTTTGTTCAACACCAAAACATGTATCCTTTATTACAGTTGCAAACTCATCTCTTTTCTCATCTGTACTCTCAACATCTATAGGTTTAGTATGCTTTAGAGTCCACTGTTTCTTCTCTGTTCATTTTTCTTTTTTGGTTTTGGGCATTTTCCCCAGGTACCCCAAACACCTCCTCTTCAAAAGGAAACAACCCAGCACATTGGTGTTCTTGCTTGGCCTGTGTGCGGGTAGTAACCATGAACATTCCATCACTAGATGTAATTAAGCAAGGGAAATCAGGATGGTCAAGTCCAATGATGCAAGGGACAGGCAAATGAGGTACCAAACCGGCAGTCATCCTGTGGGTTTTACCTTGTATCTGTAGTTCAAGTTCAGTCACGGGATAGTGGTGAATGTCCCCATGTATACAAACCACTGCTGTTCCTGCCCCTTTCTCATGTGTTTGCTGCACCAAGTCTGTGCGAACAAGGGTCTGCCTGCTCCCCGAGTCTACCAGTCCTGAGGCCTCCCGGTTTCCTATTTTTATAGGCACCACATAATGTCCCCAGTTTGCCAAGGCTAATAGTGCTGCCGCATTCTTCTTTTTGGGGCAATATCGGGCAATATGTCCCTTCCCTTGGCATTCCCTGCAGATTATATTAGGGTTATGTTGTCTAGCAGTGTTAAATTTCCTAGTACCTCCGACACCCTCTGAAGATGGAGAAGAGTTCAAGTTCAAGTTTATTGTAGGAAAACTCCACTGAGCAAGCTCATTCACAAGGAGGTCCTTTGACACAGACAAGAGAAGAGGAAGATAAAGACCTTACCATGGGGGAGGCAGTACCAGATCTTGCATGTCCACGGTGGCGATTGGAGCAAGCTGTGAAATAATCTTCCGCCTGGGTGATCGCCTTTTCAGTAGTATCTGGTTGGTGTTCCTTCACCCATACTTGTACATCTGATGGTAAGACGCACACAAATTGCTCTAAAATCACCATCTCTAGCATCTCTTCTGCTGACTTGACCCCAGGTTGCAGCCATTTGTGGCACAAATCCTTGAGCCTTGTATAAGCCTCTTGAGGGGTATCCTAAGTGTGGAACCTAAAGTCCAAAAAAACGCTGCCGGTATGTCTCTGGGCTTATGTCATAGCATTGTAAAATAGCCTGTTTGACTGCAGCATAGTTCTCGGCCTGTGTGCTGTCTATATGCCTATAAGCTAACTGGGCTTTTCCAGATAAATATGGGACACGACGATAACCCACTGAGATCTGGGCCACCCACAGCCCTGGGCAATCTGTTCATAGGTAGTCATATAGGCCTCAATATCATCAGTCACACCCAGTTTTGTTAATTTAATGTCTTTGGGGGTATCAGCAGGTGGTGGGTTGTGTGCCCTCATATCATGGATGCCCTGTAATATCTCAGTCCACCGGAACTCAGCCCTCTGCAGGTTCATCTCCTTTTGTTTGTCAAGTGCCAATTGTTTCATACATATACAGCACAGCAAACTACTCACATCCTCAGGGGGTTCATCGGCCACTGGTTCTGCAGCTGTTGTGCCTTCACTCTCCTCTTCCAGCCTTCCTCCTTTTCCTCCTTTGCTGTCTTCCTCCAAACATCCGTCCCCAACCCCTGCAATGGGTTTTCTCCATACTTGCAAGCCATCTGATGAGTTAGGACACCTCTGGGCTTCAAACTGGTCTTGTTTGCCATCTTCTTCTGCATCCGGGTCCACCGACTGGAAAATACCAGTGTCACCAGCACATCCCACTCTGACGCCAGTGTCATAGCTAGTGGGTGCAATGATGGACACAGATACACATGTAGAGAGGTGGTAAGCTGAAAAGTAGCCAAGCCAAATATTTATTCTCAGAAAATCAAAAATAATGCAGCAATATGTTACAGCGGACTTGAACGAGAAATCAAAATGAACCAAAATAAAAGGTACAAAAAGGAAAATTCTCCCAAAAAGTCCCTTCAGGCAATAACAGCAACAGTCACCCTGGAACTGGGAGAGACCTAGTCTGGAGGTATAGACTTCTCCTGGATCAGAAGCAGACTGATCCCAAAACCAATCTGATCTATGTTACTAGATGGAGCTCTTTTATAACTGGAAGACAACATGTGACTCTTTAGGCTCCACGTTTGTAAGGTGTAACAGAAAACATCTTATATTTTAGAATATAATCATTTTAATTAATATGCAAACATTCTTAATCTTTATTGTGAGGTTGAGGAAGGCTCCTGTAATGATAAAAACATTTATTAAACAAAAACAGCAAACACTGCAAAGGTGAGCCCCTCCCTCCTCTAGTGCAGTGCATAACTATAACTATAATGCACAGAGGGACGGCTGCTACCTAAGAACACAACGGGAGCAGCAGCAAACAAAAGGGGGCACCATAGAACTACTCTGAGAAACCACTGTAGGTAAGCTTCTTTCCTCTCTTTAAAGAAGCTATCTTTACATTCATGCAGTTAGCAAATAGTAGGTAACATTTTACATTTAAATGAAAATTCCACAATTGTGCACACTGTGTCTAGAAGTTTAGCAAAAATTCTCCTCAGGATCTTTCCTTTTAGGCCTACAGGAAGAAAAGCCGTTGCATAGCACAACAAGGTATAAACAAACAAAAGTACTGCTATAAAGGGGCTGTGCTGTCACAACTGCTTTACTCTGGAGGAGTCCTTATTTTGCCCCTTTATTTTCTGTCATAACATTTCATTTCTACCTAAATTAATTAACATTTTGTTTGCAAGGCTATTTTTTTACATAACCTTAAAGACATTGAGGAAGGTAAGGTACTTTTTAAAACTTCCCTGCAATATATTCTGCTTCAAACCTTGCTCAATTGCTGTCTCAAAATAGGGCAGGGTAAAATATGTGCTTTTTACAATATTTTGTTCCATACCACAAAACATTTGGGCATGCTTCTGGACCTCAGCCTATCAACAAGGCTTCCCAGGATTGGGCAACAGGTAGGCAGACATTGCAGTCTTTAATTCTTTAATTTATTTGTTTGTCTTGCAAAATTACACTTAAAATAGATATACGCACTGCGAGGGAGACTTCCAACTTCCCGCTAGTGAGAGGGGGTGGGTGGTGGGAACAACAGCAGCACAAAATGTGGCTTAATGTGTGCTCACAACATGGAGCGTCATGCAGGCAATTCATTATACAAAGCCTGAATAGCGCGGCCACATATGCGCTCCTGTTTGTACCTCTACACAAATAAACAGTTTTCTCTTGGATACTAGAATAGACAGACAATATATTCAGAGCTGCCATTCTAGATTCTGGGTTGCTTATCTTGCTTTACATATACTGTCACCTCATATGGTGGGAGGAGTTGAGTACTGTGGCTCCATACCTTCCTACAGAGATATACAAACAGGGATAGAAAGAGCCTAATTTCCAGGTGACCTGCCTGGAAAAAGGGGCATACAAAGGGGTTAAAAAGAAAGGAAGGACAGAAAAGGAAGTCAAGGGGGTACTTCTGCAGTAGACTTAGGGAAAAGAAAGAGGCCAGTATATGGAGGGGCACCAGTGCTCTTTCACATCACCTACTATTTCCCTGTGCTGCTGCTTTTAACTGTTACTATTTCGCATTTGACTTGTAAAGGCAGCATTTAAATGACATTGCATTTTCCATCTGTGCTTCACGTGCTATTTGTTCTGCAGCCCTTTAGCCCCTCTGGTAATTCTGGTGTGCTTTTCAATTACCGACTAATTGCCTAACCCCCAGTTAGCTGCTGGGGCAAGGCCACTGTGGGTGAGCTCAGCTGGGCTATTAAAATTAGCCCCTTAGACATGGTGGCATCTTGGAAGCAGCAGTGGCTGCGTTCTCCAGCTGAGTACAATGGGAGAGTACGGAGTCTGCTGGAGTAAGCCAGATCAACCACGTCAAGTGGCCAGGAACTCTGTTTGGTTTGTGGTGTCTGATACTGATACTGCTATTATTTTTTAGGAAGCTTTAATTGTCAAAATGCTTTCTATTGGATATTATGTTGTATAGTTGTTCTCGGTATCAATTGGGGTAGCTGGGGTTTAGAAGGGTAGTACAATCACTGGCACAGGATTAATTGGACCAGGTTCTGAGGGAATATGCACTTACAGCGGGATAACAAGTTCAGTTGGTACTGATTTTCAAAAAGTTTTTTTAAAGAGAAAACAAGGGTGGGTTTGTGAGAGTTAGTTGAAGTTATCAGATGGGGAGGTACTTCACCTGATTCTAAGAACTGTAGAGTGTAAGCATTCCAAAGGTAGATGTAAGAAAAAAATCTTAAAGGGAAGAAGAACAAGTTAGAATAAGGTTATTGATTAACTTGTTGCTAAGGATATCTGGCAATGTGCATGTGAACCTGGACCCTGAAAGTAAACAAATGAATCAAAATCCAAATGGAAAAAAACAAATCTGGCCTGTATTTAGTACATTTAAACACTGGCAGCCTTTCACCAAAGTTAACTGAATTTTGCGCCTGGGTTGGGGTGCACAAACCAGATGTCATTATGCTAACTGAAGCGTGGTGACTAAAAAACTGATGGTGCAGCAGTGACCTTGGAGCATTACTCTGCAGTTCACATGGATAGGGGGAGCAAAAAGGGAAGTGGCTATTTAATTTATGTTAAGGATAATTTAATGGTAGAGAGAGTAAATATTGGAACATGCAAACCAGAATGTGAGTTCCTGGCACTTAGTCTTGTAGTTGGAGGGATAAAAAAGCTAATTGTTGGGGTTGTATGCATTCAACCAAAGTATAAGGAAGTTGGGATAGATTGCTTTGGTGGGTGCATAACACATTTAAACAGTAATCATGGAAAATTGCTTTCTGGAGATTTTAACAACAATTGGTTAGATAAGGCTAATATTATGATTAAGGATAAGATAGCAGCATTAAATTTGTACACAAGGTGAGTTAAACCACTAGGACAAATTATAAAACAAATTCAAGCTCTTTACTGTATTTGGTATTAGCAAGTAATTGCAAACATGTGCGGAAAACAGTAATGCTTCCAGATGGTCGGAGTGAGCATTCTCCTTCTTTTGTCATTGGGTGGTTAAAATGGACAAGCCCAAACCAGAAACAGTTAGTATTAGGAAGATTCTTGCAGGTAAAATAACAGCATTTAAGCAAATGTTGAGTTGTGTTGATTGGTTATTTATTGATCCATCAATTAATTTGGCACTAGACTATTTTATAACTGAATTTAAACAAACTTGTGATACATGCGCACCAATTAAGAAAGTAAGGAAATAAAAAGGGGATTTAAATTGGCTAACAGAGGAGGTTAGACAATTGAGAAGAGAGAGGGATGGAATGTGATTAAAATACAGGAATAGCGGCTTGGAAAGGGATAAAATAGCATATAAGCAATTCAGAATTAAATATAAAGTGATTATTTGGAAGGCTAAGGCAAATTATTTCCAACAAAAGCAAAAGGAGGAAGCAGAAAATCCTAGAAAGTTTGGGGCTAGTAGCAATCAAATTCTAGGAAAGGATCATAAAAAGGTATCTAAGACACTGCAGAGTGAAGAGGGTTTACTAGTAGAACCACTTGATGTAGCTTTTAGTTTATTTTCTATGCAGGCTCATACTGCCTGTGTGGATGACAAAAAATGGAAAGGAACTAGTGTGGTTGCTAGAGTATTTTATTTTAAACAGGTTATAGAGAAGGAAGTAGTAAAGTATTTAAATAAAATGAATACAAAGAGACGGGTAGAGACCGATGGTGGCCTGGACTCTACTCTTGAAAATAGCTTTTACAGAGGTGGCAGTTCCCATTAGGAAAATTTCCATCTCACCACTGTGCACTCATGAGGTCCCAGATCTTTGAAAACAGGCAGTGGTGGTCCCTGTATTTAAGGTTGGAGATAAATAGAATAATAGATACATTCTGGTGTATTACAAGGCAGTAATTCATCGAGAGGATCTGGGGGCACAGTAAACCTCGAGAGCGAAGCTTGAGAGGTTTCAAGTGCCCCCAGATCCTTGAGATGAAGAACTGCCTTGTAACACAAGAATGTATTTGTTATTTTTTGTAATATATGGATGCAAGGAAATTGTCAGTGCTTACCTTTGCCAAAGAATGAGGAATCTTCGACTGCGGTGCTGCGGTGATTTTTATGTGAGAAGGAGCCAATGATTGTGGCAACATCGAAAACTTTTCAAAAATTCAAACAGCTAAACTGTGCAGTGTTAAACTGCTAAATGAAACAGCTGTAACAACTTTTTTTTCTCGAGCGATGGTTTCTGTGGACACTTAGTCAGACTCCGAGTCGGAGTAGTGAACTGAAGGAACAATTTTCTCTCACTAAGCGAGAGACGCCCGCCATGTTTTTTGAAATAATTGGTCCGCCCAAAAAGAAAGCACATCCAATCAGGAGGTGCGGTTTTAGGAATGTCACCACGCACAGCTTTGGGGATGTCAGGAAGCCGCCTACAATCTTGAGTTTACGCTCTTCAAGTTTTGTGATAATACTGTCGTTCAGAGCTCAAAAGATAGTATTATGAGCTCCGAATGATAGTACTGTATTATCACTTGCCAACGATGGTATTATCACTTTGGCTCCAGTGTATTACTGGAAATTTTTTATGTGCTTTTCAATAGTATTATTTTAAATATCCATATATTACAACACAGTAACAGCAATTATAGGCCAATCTCAGTTTTGTCCAATGTATTAGAAAGGAGGATTGTGTATGAGCAGTTGTTGAGTTACAGTGAAGATTGTGATGTGTTGACCAAATCTTAACATAGAGAATACTGGATGGTCAACTATGCACAACCAGTGTGTTCTGCCACAGAGGGGTTCTGATTCCCTCTGATCTTGAGAGTGAAGCTCGAGAGGTCCAGGGGAATCAGAACACTGAGATGACAGAACACACAGGTTGTGCATAAAGTTGCTCATCCTGTATTTTTTATAGTGTATAGTAGTACTATGTGAAATGTTTGCATTGTTTTTCTTTTTTCTCTTTTTCATAATGAAACTGACTTGAAAAGTTTCTAGAGGTTCTAGAATACTGTCACCACAGAATTAAATAGAGGAAAGCAACAATATGCCAGCATTCCAAGTGGTTCTGCTACAGTGGTGACATCACTTGCTGCAGCAGAACAGCATAATGACATCACTACTGCAGCAGAACAAGCATATTCCAGGCACAGAATTTCATGCATAACAGCATTCCAGTATACATTATATGGCTTTTGAAAGAAATGTAGTACTGTATCTGCCCTACTAGAATATATGGACTTTTTGGGAAGTGCATTGGATGGTGGGAACATGACCAGAGCAGTCTATATTGACCTGTCTAAAGCTTTCGATTTAATCGACCATCAATTGTTTTTTGATAGGTTATTTGTGCTTGGGATGTTGAGTAATATATACAGTTGGTTCCAAAATTACTTGACAAAACAGAAAGTAAAAATAGGCAATATCACATCTACATTAAAAACTACTAATACTGGAGTTCCACAGGGTTCCATTTTGGGACCTCTCCTTTTTAGTCTAGTTTTGAATAATTTCCCTTCTATCTGCCAGGACTGCATAATCTATCAATCAGCAATCACCCGTAAGAAGGCTGCATTCCTGTTCAGGGAGATTGCTGCCACTCATTATCGACTGGCTTAGCTCTTTCGAACTATGGGCAGGTTGTGCAACCCGACCTGTTTTCAGGTTCGAAGAGCCTTTTCACAAATTGAATGTGATGAGCTCTCTCACTTCTTTGTGGATAAAGTGGCCGACATCAGGGCAGAGATCGTCCTGGTTCACTCTGTGGAAGCTGACAGTGGTCAGTGTCCAGTCATTCTACCCTGGTTTGTCTGGAGTTCCTTCGACCGGCTGAAAATTATGGATGTTGTGCAGATTGCCCAGGGTATGCGCCCAATGTGCTGTAGTTTGTATCCAGGCCCAACTGATAATGGGTTGTTCTGTTATCAGCCCTGCCCTTGTGAAGATAGTTTAGTGCTCCTTAGAGTCTGGTGAGTTTCCTAGCTTCCTGAAGGAGATGGTGGTGACACCACTCCTGAAGAAAGCTGCTCTGGACCCAAACTGCTTTGCAAACTACAGACCTATCTCAAGCCTTCCCTTTATAGGGAAGTTTATAGAGAAAGTTGTGGCACTACAACTGGAGAACCACCTTACTATCCACGACATCTATGAACCCCTCCAGTCTGGTTTTCGTAAGCGGCATAGTACTAAGACTGCTCTGGTTCAGGTGCTCAGTGATCTCCTGATGGTGAGGGATCAAAAGCACCATTCAGTCTTGGTACTTCTTGATCTCCCTTCAGCTTTCGACATGGTGGACCATGGGGTTCTCCTCGGGTGCCTGAGGTTCATCTGTGGCCTCTCTGGTACAGTTCTCAGATGGTTTCAATCTTTCCTCTCTGGCAGATCTCAGAGAGTGGTATCAGGGAGTTTTTCCTCCAACCCATTCTCTCTCTGCCATGTGGGTCCCTCAGGGTTCGGTGTTGTCCCCCATGTTGTTTGTGGTGTATATGCTGCCCCTCAGAGACATTGTAAGATGGTATGGGCTGAGGTTTCACTGCTATGCTGATGATACCCAGCTCTACATGTCTTTCACACCCGACCAGGATAGTGCGTGCTCTGTCTTTAATAACTGCCTCGCAGAAATCCAGGACTGGATGAGATTCAGCTGACTGAAGTTGAACTCTGGAAAGACTGAGGTGTTGGTGGTGGATCCAGGTTGCCAGACAGAGGGGTCGGTAGTGGGACAACTCTCTGGACTTTGTCTCAAGGGCATCCAGCTTCCTTCCTCCAAATGGGTGCAAAACCTGGAGATGATTGTTGATGACGGGCTGACACTGTGTTTGCAGGTGTCGGCAGTCATCAAGTCCTCATTTTACCATCTTAGGAACATCGCCAGGATTAAGTACCTTGTTCCATCCGGCGACCTTCCAATGCTAATCCACGCCTTTGTGACCTCTTACCTTGACTACTGCAACTCCCTGTAACTAGGGCTACCAGGAGTTAATATCCCCCGCTTGCAGCTAGTGCAGAATGCTGCAGTGCGGTTGTTGATGGGGACTTCTTGTTTGAGTCACATCACACCGGTGCTGCAAGAACTGCACTGGCTGCCGATCCAGTGGTGGACCACCTTCAAGGTCGGGATTCTGACCTTTAAGGTCCTGCATGGACTGAGCCCGGACTATCTGCAAGAGCTCCTGCCCCAGATGACCACTCTGTTCAGCTGACAAGGGGTTGTTAGAGATTCCCAGGGTATGTCTTAAAACATCAGGAGCCTGTGCTTTTATGTATGAGGCCCTGACCCTGTGGAATTCTCTACCTCATCAGATATGTGAGTGCATGACTGTGGCGAGTTTTAAGAAAGCACTGAAGACCCATTTGTGGCACATGGCCTACTCAGACTGATTTATTTTTAAGATATTTATTTACTTGCTAACTGGCTGTATGGAAATTTTTATGTTTTATTGGTTTTTATATGCTTTAATGTTGTACAGTGTCTTAGTTTTGGAAAGGTGCTTTAAAAATAAAGTTGTACAGCTGGCCCAGTGGCACTGAGGGTTGAGGCACTGGATGCCACACCTCATGCTACACTGGCGACCCAGGTTCAGGAACGAGCTCGAGTCGCCGGGGGTTCGGCCGGGGAAGGTAGGATAGAACGCTCTAATGGATGCTCCTCCTCCATGGGGGTGGGCAATGGGCAGTCAATGCCCTACATGCGGGGCACGCCTGTGCTGTGCCAGCTTCACGAGGGGCCGGGGTGGAGAGCAATGTGACACTTGACGGGCGGTGTGCATAAGCATGTTGTTTGTCTGAACGTAAGTCCTCTGTGTCAGCACTCTCAGAGGGATGGGACCTGGAGAAAAACAAAGGCAAAAATCTCCCGCCCGCGCAGAATGATGCAGAATGATGCCAAGTCTATACGGAAGTGGCCCGGCCGAAAAGACCAGTGGATAAAATCCACTGGGCAGGGACCTGGAGAAAGTGAAAAAAAAAAAAAATAAAGTTGTATTATTATTTAGTTTTATACTTTATGCTGATGATGCAGTCCTGATAACCAGTGGTAGGAATGTTGAAACTCTTACTGAACCTCTCCAAGATGATTTTGTGAGGGTCCAGGACTGGTTCACTAGGAGCAAACTAGTGATGAATGCTAAAAATATAAAAAAAAAAAACTCAGTCCATGGTGTTCTGCAGTTATATAAAAACTGGAAAATGTGAACAACTGAACATCATAATAGTTATAGACGAGGTTCTGGAGCAAGTCCAGTCTCATAAATATTTGGGTATTCATCATGACAGTGTACTGTGCATTGCAATGCACATAGATAAGGTGGTAAAAAAATAAACATAAGGGAAAGGGGAAATTATTTAACCAGGAAAGGCACACTAAGCTGGAGCTTGTTTCCAGGTGTGACCTGTGTAAGCCCCTCCCCCCCATTGCAGGGCTTACCTGTTGGGGCTATGGCCCCTGATTCCCCCACTGTTGCTGTCTTCAGCCTCCAGTCTCATGGACTACCCATAGCAGAATAGGAGGGCTGTCGAAAGGAGCCCTGGTGGGGCCAGGGCTCCCTCCCCAAAGCTGCTTGGCAGCTGCCGCTGGCTCTTCCTGTTCCTCGGCCTCATGGTGGAAGCAGGGCCAAGATGTTGCTGTTGTCTGAGCCTGCAGGTGCAGGTGGAAATATTTCTGCCCCAGGCATGGGGATTTACAGGGTCAGCAGCTGTTGGTAAACATGGTGGCTGTGCATGTGGAAGTCCGTACATGCATGGCCGAGGTGTAAAGGAGCTGAGCCATGACTTTAAAAGATGTTTGGCCAGTAGCCATACACTTAAAAGACATTGCCAACTCCAGGGTGGCAACAGAACCAGGAATTAAGTATTGAGCACTGTCGGGTGCATCATTGGGGGTTTCCCCAGTCCCTAAATAGCTATTGGGAGTGGGAGCTGAGTTAGGGAGGTGCACATGCACACCCGCAGCATAGAATGGTGCAAAACAGCTGGCTCCTTTTTTAGGAGACCTGTAAGCAAACGGGGCTCCTTTCAGTCAAAATGGGGATTTCCCTAGCCCCATCAGAACAAGAGGGGCCAGGGCAGGGCAGATAGGAAATAACCCCTAAATGGGCTTTAAATAAATGCTGGAGGCTGCAAAAGTGAAGACAGGCTAATGTAAACAAACATGGCGGTCCCCAGGGACTCACCCTGCCACTAGGGCTGCTGGGAAGGGTTAAAGGGCACCTTCCACTTGCCTGGGAAGTTACTGCCCAATAAGGTTAGGAGGTGGGGGGGGGGCTGCTATAAAAAGGGTCATGCCCTGGGATCTGGATGGAGTCCAGATGTGAGCAGAGAGGGAGAGACTGTGTGAGGGAGGCTACCCAAGCCAGAGACTAGCACTGGGGCATAAAGGCCCCTTCAGAGAACCCAAAGTTTCAGGCAGAGTAACTGCTCTGCTGTGTTCCCAGCTGGAAAGCTATTTAGACTGCTCACCTGTTTTCCCAGCCAGGAAGATATTTAAACTGCTTGCCTGTTTTTCTAGCCAGGAAGATATTTCGACTGCTATCCTCTTTCCCCAGACGAGAAGCAACCTAACCAGTCTGGTGTAGACTGCAAAGAACCCCACCTTTCTTAATGTTCTAGCAGAACCAATGTATCCAGAAAGATGTCCATGGGAACCACTAGCCTCAGTGGAACCCTGGTCAGGTAGAGAGCTCTGGAGATGGTGGCTATCTCTCACCTGCAACCTGGGTGGTGGTGTCTGAACCCTCCACTGGAGGAGTCTAGAGCACTATCTCTGTTGGTGAATCTGATGAAAGGCCCGAGTGGCAAAGATGGTAAGAGGCCTGAGGGGTAAAGACAATGAAGGGCCTGAGGGGGGCAAAGATGACAAAAGGCCCGAGGGGCGAAGACAATGAAAAGCCCATGTTATTTTAAATATTTTGCTACTGCTTAAGTGTTATTTCTGTATTTGCATCCTCTTTTTATTGCGTACGGTGCCCAGAGCCTCTGAGATTGGGCACCTTAGAAATAAAGTTGCCCTGCCTTGCCTTGCCATCAAGGGTGATGGAACCAGTGCCTGCTATAAAGTTTCCAGTCTGCATCTTCTGTTTCTTGAGAGACTGCCTCCTGTATTCGGAGTGGCACAGCCAAACAGTCTCCTTCAATAGCACAGAAACCAAGAAACCTAGCTTTGACGGCAGATAAGGACTGCTTGGCCCACCCAGTCTGCCCATTTCCCTATCTATTGAATAAACTGCAGATCCTAGTTAACCAACAGCCTACTTCTTCCTGTGCCCCACTATAACTGACTTATGTCTGTCCCATGCATTCTTGAATTTCCCATTTTTTATGACCCCACGACCTCCTTAGGAAGGCCGTTCCATGCATCTACCACCCTCTCTGTGAAGAAATATTTCTTTATGTTGCCCCTGAGCTGTGCCCCCTCTATCTTCAAATCATGCCCCCTTGTTCTTGCACATCTCTTTTTCTGAAAGATGCTACCCTCTTGGACTTTGTTGAATAGCTACCCCGAACTCTCCAAAAATTGTGTGTGCCTCTGGGCTGCGGCCCTGAGGAGTTTTTTTAAAGTAGTTATTTATGTAACCCTCCTGCAAATGGGGGTTTCCAAAAGTCTTCCAGGAGCTTGCTTGAATGCTCCAAGCCTGGATGGTGTTTGGCGTCTAAGCCGTTTGTCTGTGAGTGCTTTTAGAGCCTCTGGTACTGTCTCTTTAAGAGCTGTCTGCCTGCAGACATAATTAATTTGGATGGGGGCCTGTGTGTTTCCCCGCTTGAGTCCCACTCGAGCTGCTGCCAAATCATTCCATTTCTGCCGTCACTAAGTAGGCAGAGTGAGCACTTTTCAAAGATGTAACTGTTTGCCAGACATTATTTACAGTAATAACGAAAATACAGTCTGTCTAACCTGCTTTTTTTTGCAGTCAGAACTGTGTTTGCCTAGTCCCCCATTCTAGTTTTGAACTGCTGAACTGGACAAATCAGTGTGGGGGGACCTTTGAAATGGAGCCTGCTGCTGGCAAATCAGAACTTGGGCTCTCATTGTGGAGCCAGCCACCAATGTACCGTAAGGCCAGTGCTTCTGGGAATTGTAGTTTGGACTCCGGCACCTTTTTTCCACCAACAGAGGGAGTTTACTGTGAGTGGCAGCCAAACCAGCCAACTGAACTGGAAGGAACTCAAAGGAAATGCCCACCTCTGTCTACTGGAAAGGTCAGATCAGTTTGGGCTGTGAAGAGACAGGGAGCTGTGTGCTTCTTCAGTGTGTAGTTTTAGCTCGGGAATCTCGTGTAAGGCCCTAAGTTTCAGTCTGCAGCTTGTGCAAGCGCCTGTTTGGACTGAATCCAACCTGTGAAGAGAATCAAGGAGATCTGAAGAGCAGAAACCAGGCTCACCCTGTAGATGACTGGAGAAATTGCTGAATCGCGCTCAGTCTGTCAGGAACTGAATCTGCTGTGTGTTCTCCCGGGTATTGTGCAGTAATTGCGATTGGGATTGAGAAGCAGCCTGCCTGGTATAGTACTTTCCTTTTACATATAAATGTGTGTAGTGCTTGTGGAGAATCGTGTTTCAAATCCCCTGTACAGTGAATTGAGTGCATGAAGCTGGAAGTAAACCCCAGCTTAATCCAGACTACATCCATTTGCTCTAAACTGTAGGGGGGTCCAGTCACAAGGACTTTTATCCACATGGTCTGCTCCTCCTGGCAATCCAGGACAATCAGCCTTCCATCCAGTTCCCAGCATTGAGTTTGTGAGTACAAAGCAGGGTAGCTCCCTGCCATCTGTTTATTGAATTGCAAGTGTGTCATCTAATTGTTGCTTTTTTCAGTTCTTCGTGAACTGAGCCCTCTGGCTCTGGATTACAGTTGAGTATTGTGCAAGTGTTTTTTTCCATCACAGAGCCCAAACCAGCTGCACTGATCCTAGCTAGGTCTCCCCCATCCTGGGTACCCAGTGACAGTGACAATTTGGGACTCTGAATATGCGCACAGTACTGTGATTAATGTGTTTAACCTAATTAACCTGATCTCCCTTCCTTGTTACAGCTCCTTAAATAAATCAGATCTGTTTGTTTCACCAAAGTTACCCTGACTGAGGTATTCATTTATATTAAAGTATTGTACTGTGGCTTTTGTACTGTATCATCTTGTTTTACAGGGGATCCCCAGAGTCCAGTCGACGGAGCCAGTCCTGGGGGTAAGGATATATTGTGAAGATATTTCTGATGCACTGTGTGGGCCACTAGTAGGAAGAAAGGGGGGTTACAGTGTCCCAGAGAGCTGTGACCAAGTTAGTTTAACTACTGCAAACCCTGACCTCTGGGTGGAGGCACCCGCCATTGGACCTAGGCCCCTCAACCTGTTAGTAGTTAAGCAGGCAGGGGTAGTAGCCCTTGGGATAGCGCCACCTAGGGGTTACATCTTGGAGGCTCACCACTGGGATTGTGTGTCCTCTAGTGGCCTTATTTACGAACCACTGTTAAAAAAAATAAATGGGTACCCCAACAGAAGTGGCTGTACACCAGCTGGTGAAGTGGTGTAATGGGAAGGAGATCAACCCCCAAAATGCTATACTTATCTTGGATATCCCGCTGGGTACCAGTACGGACACTGTAAAGGGAGTACTTTCCAAGGTTGAATGTTAATGAGACCCTGTGGTAGAGGGGCGACAGGCTGATCTTCTCACCCAAACTTTCATGGCCCTAATAGAGTGTAAGGACCCTGTAGACAGTTCTAAAGTGCCACAGACTGTTACCCCCGGGGAAACCCTCACTGTCTGGAGAGTGATAACCAAAGACAGTAAAGACCCCAAGGAGAACGAGCCTCCCCCATTATCTGAAACTTTTGAGGAGAAATTTGCTAAATTGTTGTTGGGGAAGTGAAAACTGTGGAGGATTTAAAGAAACTATTATTGCCACCTGAGAACATTCCTCCACCAAACCATCTTCCTCCAGCACCTGCTATTGCCCCTCTCCTTCTGTGCCAGTGCAAGCCCTCATGTCTGTACCTGCAATAGTGCAGACTCTTACCGCAGGTTGAGAATTTTCTCCAGCACCTTCCCCGCTCCACAAGGGGAGGATGATTGGGAGACCTAGATAGACTGTGTTGCCCCTTTGGTATCTGAGTGGCAGTGTGCAGAGGCTGAGAAACAGAAAAGAATCCTAGAGAGCTTGGGAGGTCCCGCTCTGGAAGCCATTAAGTCTTTGAGGTCCACAAACCCTGAGGCATCTGCCCAAAAGTACCTAAGTGCACTTGAATGCAATTTTGGGAGTATTGAGTCAGGGGAGAGCTTGATGTGGAAGTTTCAAGGTACAAAACAATGGCAAGGGGAAAGTTTATCTGCATATGTTACTCATCTGGAAGGAGCGCTACAGAGGGCCTACCGGAAAGGTGGGGTGGCCGCCAGTGACTTAAACTGTGTGAGGTTGGGGCACATATTGCAACATGCAAAGCACTCAAAATTGCAGCTCCTTCAGTTGAGGCTTCAAGACAGGAGAGGTAACCCACCGGATCATTGTGATTTGATGAAAGAAATCCAGGAAGTTGAGGAGGAGGAGGATTTCTCAGAGCCCCACATAGTTGTAGCTGCTACAACCTCTGCTCCAAGGGCGGGGTCAGCTGCTGACAGCCAGGGATCACCGAAAACCCGTGATGAATATCAAGGATTAAGTGCCTGCCAAACGGGGATGGCTGTAAACACCTCGCACTGGGAGGAGTTGCTGAGGGAGATTAGGAATGTAACAGACTCATCATGAAGGCCACTTCTATGAGCACGGGCACTAACACTTGCCCGACTGCTTCTGCTATGGGGGTGGGGGTGCCCACCCAGGCACCTCATGTTGACAACAGTTTGAAACTTGATGTATTGACTATGGAAGTGAGGGAACTGAAGAAATGTCTCAAAATGTCCAACCCACCTCTGGCTGAGGCGGCACCAAGGTTTTCTATCGATAGTACCAATGCCGCAGCCCCCACAGTGATACCTTGGTCACCCCAAACTTCAGTAGACATATTTGGCCATAATTGTGGGAAGGATGGGCACATGAAGAGGGAATGCTGGTCTCAGAAAGACTTAGAGAGAGTAGTGAGCTGGCTACAAGGAGAGCTTCAGAGAACAAGTCAGTGGTTAAGAGGTGCATGAAATGGTCCCAGTGATGGTCCCAAAAATGCTAACTGACGTCCCTTTGTGTCAAGGTCAGTTGCCCAGGCTCCCGCTACTGCCTCTCCAGACTGGTCCAGAATAGTGGGTCCCTCCATGGAGACCACTGTAAAGGTGAAAGGAGTGTCTACAAGAGCTGTATTAGACAGTGGCTCCCAAGTGACAATTATGTTCCAGGATTGGTATCAGAAGCATTTGTCAGACATACCCTTACAACCACTAGAAGGACTGCATGTATGGGGGTTAAGTGAGAAGGCCTACCCCTACTCCGGGTATATCCGAATTTGGCTGTCTTTCCCCACCTCTGTGGTTGGAGTGGCAGAGCAAGTAGAGACCCTGGCCTTAGTGGGTCCCCCTACTGGACTGTATGATGGGGTTCCTTTACTAATTGGGACTAATGCGCATATGTTTAGACAGCTAGCACAGTTGTGTTATGAAAAACAGGGGTCAAGGACTAGTAGAGCTTTAAGAATTCCGGCCTTAATCAAGAGGGCCTATGAGGCACAGAGAGATGCTGACAAAGTGGAACCAGAGGAACCGGTTGGAGTTGTCTGGAAAAAGGATCCTGAGTCTCTGATCCTGGCGCCAAATGCCCAGTGTACCCTCCAGGGGGAAGCTCGTATCAGAAAGGATGTCAAGAATAAAATCCTCATGTTGGATGCACCAGGCAATGGGAGATTGCCGGAGGGACTGCTGGTCAAGCCTAGTATTTTGCCTGCTAGAGCCCATACTTATGCCAGAAGGGTAATGGTTCAAGTTCATAATGTGTCTGACACAGAGACTTGAGTAAATAGAGGATGCACCCTGGCTAATGTGCATTGTGCAGACACTGCAGTGCTACCCAGTAGCAAGAGTTCGGGGAAGAATGACAGAATAACACCTGACTTGTTTGATTTCGGTGACTCCCCGTTGCCAGCTGAATGGAAAGTGAGGATCAGTGAGAAGCTTGCCCAGAGAGACCAGGTGTTTTCTTTAAAAGAATGGGATGTAGGATGCATGCAAGGAGCTGAGCACCACATTTGGCTGCATGATGAAAGGCCATTTCATGAGAGGTCTCAACACCTGGCCCCTGCTGACATAGATGATGTGAGACGGCATCTGCAAGAGGTGCTAGCTGCTGGTGTAATACAAGAATCCAGAAGCACCTATGCTTCCCCCATTGTGGTAGTGAGAAAAAAGAATGGGACAGTAAGGATGTGCGTGGATTATCGCACTTTAAACCGGTGAACTATCCCTGATCAGTATACAATGCCCCGCATTCAGGATGCTTTGGGTTGACTGAATGGTAGCAAGTGGTTCTCTGTGCTGGATCTTTGCAGTGGGTACTACCAGATCCTGATGGCCCCAGAGGACCGTGAGAAGACAGCCTTTATCTATCCGCTTGGCTTCTATGAATTCATGAGGATGCCTCAAGGGATTTCAGGCACCCCAGCCACTTTTCAACAATTGATGGAGCATGCAGTGGGGGACATGAACTTACTAGAGTGCCTGGAATACCTAGATGATGTTATTGTGTTTGGCAGCTCACTGGAGGAACATGAGAGCAGATTATGCAAGGTGTTGGACCAACTGTAAGACTTTGACCTTAAACTGTCCATTGATAAGTGTCAATTCTTTCAAACGTCAGTAAAGTATGTGCAACACATAGTATCCACCGAGGGAATAGAGACCGACCCAAGTAAAGTCGAGGCCTTAACCACCTGGCCACAGCCCAAAAATCTAAAAGAACTGCAACGATTCTTGGGATTCTGGTTATTATCGGCATTTCATCAAGGACTATTCAAGAGTGATCCGCCTTTACTTAATCTTACTCAAGGGTATCCCCAACCCACAAAAAATACAAAAGTCAGCTCCTCGAGACTGAAAGAGTGTATTTTCATCCAAGTGAAGTATTTGGGGCCCGCTGGACTCCTGATTGTGAGACTGCTTTTCATGAGATCATATATCAACTTACCCATGCTCCAGTGTTGGCCTATGCTGATCCAATAAAACCTTATGTCCTGCACACTGATGCTAGCTTGCAAGGGTTGGGGGCTGTGTTGTACCAAGAGCACGAGAATGGCCTGAGACCAGTGGCCTTTACCAGCAGAAGCCTGACCCCTTCCGAAAAGAACTATCCTGTACACAAGTTAGAGTTCCTAGCTTTGAAGTGGGCCATTGTTGATCAATTCCATGAGTACTTGTATGGGGCTAAGATACTAGTAAAGACTGACAATAATCCTTTAACCTATGTGCAGACTTCAGCTAAGTTGGATGCCACTGGCCATAGGTGGCTCTCTGCGTTATCTACCTACAACTATGCAGTTGAATACAGAGCAGACCTGAACCACATAGATGCTGATGCTCTCTCCCAGAGGCCTGTTCCCCAGAATGACTGGGTCAGACTGTCAGAACCTGATATTAGAGCACTCTGCCAGAAGTTTGACAGAGAGGAACAAATGTCCATGGATGCAGTGGACTGTACGGTGGATTGTTTGGGACCCTCTGAGAATTGCATACCTGCTGCTTATTGCCACTTTTCTGCAATAGACATTGGTGCACTGCCTCAGCTGGACAATGACAGTATTTGGCGGGCTCAGTCCTGAGATCCCATGATCAAATCAGCTTTAGAAGCCCTATATGCAGGGAAAGATGTGTCCAAATTACGTTCCACTGATTTGAGAACTGCATTGTTATACAAAGAAGGTCCTAAGTTGAAACTGATCAATAGACTGTTATACAGAGAAACAGTAGACAGAGGGGGACAAGTAGACAAATAACAACTAGTGCTGCCCACTGCCTTTCGAGACTCAGTACTGAGGTCCTTACACAACCACATGGGGTACCTTGGTATAGACAGAACACTTGACTTGGTGAGATCCAGATTTTATTGGCCTAAGATGGGGGCTGATGTGGAGCAACACATTCGAACTTGTAGTCACTGCTTACAGAGGAAAGCTTTGCCTAAGAGGGCTGCCCCCTTTGTTAACATCACCACCAGTGCACCCATGGAGCTGGTCTGTATTGATTTTCTGAGTTTGGAGTCAGATCAAAGAAATATTAGTAATGTGCTGGTGGTCACTGACCATTTTATGAGATATGCCCAAGCTTTCCCTACCAAGGACCAGAAGGCATCCACTGTGGCAAAAGTACTTGTAGAAAACTTTTTTGTTCACTATGGGGCTCCACAAAGAATCCATTCTGATCAAGGAGAGACTTTGAGGTCATCTGATCAAAGAGATGCATTCTCTGTGGGAGTGCGAAAGTCCAGAACCACCCCTTACCACCCCAAGGGGGACCCACAGCCTGAACGTTTCAACCGCACTTTGCTAGATATGCTAGGCATCCTCCACCCAAAGGACAAGCCTAGATGGAGCCAACAAATTAGCACCCTGGCACATGCCTACAACTGCACCAAAAGTGATGCCACTGGTTCTCCCCTACCGCCTGATGTTTGGAAGAGAAGCTCGACTACCGGTAGATGTGTGTTTTGGGGTCTCTCCTGATAGGGTTCGAGCTGACAATTATTTACAGTATGCGCAAAAGTTAAAGGCCCAGCTAAATCATGCACTAACTGGCTCAAACCACGGCTGCCAAAAGAAATCTGCCAACAAAAGAAAGGTATGACAAAAGGTGAAAGCACAGGAACTCCAGGAGGGAGATCGGTATTGCTAAAAATCTAGGACTGCATGGCAAACATAAGATTGCTGACCGGTGGCACCATCTCCCTCACATTGTAGTGGGCAAACTAGATGGTCTGCCTATGTATAAAGTAAGGCCTGAGAATAATTCAAAAGATGTTAAAACAATGCATAGAAATCATTTACTGCCCATTGGACAAATCTTGATTGAGTCTGAACCCCCAGAAAATGCCACCTCTGGACCAGTGACTAGAACTGCTGCTAAGGAAAAATCAAGAAAGTCTGCACCTGCAGAAGCTGAGTTAAAGTGTTCCCCTCCACAATTCCCAGTTGAGCATGACTGTCAGTCCATATCAGAGGAAAGTGAGTGTGACTTTGAATACTACCCTTCTTACGAACTGAGTCAGTTGTTTTGGGGCAATCCCCTAGTCAATACTGGAGATGAAGCTGGGCCTTCTGGACTGTCTAAGCCCCCAGCTTTGTCCCTGGAGCCAATGCTCCCAGAAAGCGAAGTGCAAAGCATCAAGTCAGATGATATGGAATCATTGTGTATGGTTGAATCGTTTGAGCTTTCAGGGGAAGAAAATGATGGACTGGAACAGACTGGTGACAAACCAGAACAAGAAGAGTGTGTTGAGTGCCCTGATAATTCACTGTCAGTGTCAGAAAGCTCTCCATGTGAGCCAAGTGTTGTGGACTCAGAGATTGTAACTCCTAGAGCTGAAAGTGCTCCAAGTTCTAGCCTGTCTACCCCAATGGAGACTCCCTTGACAAGTGAGGACAATGCTGAAAATGAGGCTCAGAGTGCAGAGACTGTAACAATCCCCCTAGAAAGACTGGTTGAGCTGTAAAGCCTGTGGTGCACCTCAGTTATGATTCCCCTGGGAGGCCTGCGGACTTGCCTCTCAATGTTGTCCATAAAGGAGTGTATGTGTCCCCAAGCTCATTGCACAAACTGACCATCAGTGCTAACTCCAAGTTACTTGTATTGCCCTCTAGATATGGTGCCCCTGCCCCATCCAGCCCCAAGGTAGCTGATAGGGAAGGGCCCCCTCTCTCCAGGTTTCATGTACAAGAGGTAATAACCTGAGTTATGGTACAATGTGTGTGTAATACTGTGTAAAGTGTGACGTACTGCAAAGTTTCAGAAATGTGTTTCTGGTAAAGTGATATATTGACTGATGATTACATGTATAAAGCCTAATGTGATACTGATGAAAATGTATATGGTTCTACTGAAACTTATGGGGGTACTTGCTTGACGTGAACGCCAAGCTTTTTCCAGGCCGGGAAGGGTATAACCCCCCTGCAAATGGGGGTTCCCAAAAGTCTTCAAGGAGCTTGCTTGAATGCTCCAAGCCTGGATGGTGTTCGGCGTCTAAGCCGTTTATCTGTGAGTGCTTTTAGAGCCTCTGGTACTGTCTCTTTAAGAGCTGTCTGCCTGCAGACATAATTAACTTGGATTGGGGGCTGTGTGTTTTTCTGCTTGAGTCCCACTCGAGCTGCTGCCATATTGCTTCGTTTCTGCGGTCACTAAGTGGGCAGAGTGAGCACTTTTCAAAGATGTAACTGTTTGCCAGACATCATTTAGAGCAATAACGAAAATACAGTTTGTCTAACCTGCTTTTCTTTGCAGTCAGAACTGTGTTTGCCTAGTCCCCCATTCTAGTTTTGAACTGCTGAACTGGACCAATCAGTGTGGGGGGACCTTTGAAATGGAGCCTGTTGCTAGCAAATCAGAACTTGGACTCTCATTGTGGAGCCAGCCACCAATGTACTGTATGGCCAATGCTTCTGGGAATTGTAGTTTGGACTTTGGCGCCTTTTTTCTGCCAACAGGGGGAGTTTACTGTGAGTGACAGCCAAACCAGCCAACTGAACTGGGAGGAACTCAAAGGAAATGCCCGGCTCTCTCTACTGGAAAGATCAGATCAGTTTGGGCTGTGAAGAGACAGGAAGCTGTGTGCTTCTTCAGTGTGTAGTTTTAGCGTGGGAATCTCGTGTAAGGCCCTAAGTTTCAATCTGCAGCTTGTGCAAGCGCCTGTTCGGACTGAATCTGACCGTGAAGAAAATCAAGGAGATCTGAAGAGCAGAAACCAGCTTCACCCTGTAGAAGACTGGAGAAATTGCTGAATCGTGCTCGGTCTGTCAGGAACTGAATCTGCTATGAGTTCTCCCGGATATTGTGCAGTAATTGCGATCAGGATCGAGAAGCAGCCTGCCTGGTATAGTACTTTCCTTTTACATATAAACGTGTGTAGTGCTTGTGGGGAATTGCATTTCAAATCCCCTGTACAGTGAATTGAGTACATGAAGCTGAAAGTAAACCCCAGCTTAATCCAGACTACATCTTTTTGCTCTAAACTGCAGTGGGGTCCAGTCACAAGGACCTTGTCCACATGGTCTGCTCCTCCTGGCAATCCAGGACAATCTGCCTTCCATCCAGTTCCCAGCATTGAGTTTGTGAGTACAAAGCAGGGTAGCTCCCTACCATCTGTTTACCGAATTGCAAGTGTGTCATCTAATTGTTGCTGTTTTTTCATTTCTTCACAAACTGAGCCCTCTGGCTCCGGATTAGAATTTGGTATTGTGCAAGTGTTTTTCCATCACAGGGTCCCGACCAGCTGCACCGATCCTGGCTAGCTCGTTCCCCTATCCCGCCCAGGCTGCTGATTTTTCGCTCCGTTGCTGCCATCGCTAGTGGTGCAGGGGGAGCATTACAAGGGGATGTGAATGTTGGCTTTAAATACTGGGAAATAGTAATGACAATGTAGTGTTCTAACCTGCCTTGTTTTGCAGCACAGAAGGTTTCAATTGCCTCCTCCATTTTGGTCCCGAACTACTGAATTGGACCAATCAGTACCTTGGGACCCTACAGAGCTGGCTGACCAATAGGGGAACTGTTTGTATTTGAGAGAGGTATTATGGGCTATGGTGCTTTTTCGCACCACTGAGAGCTGAAGGAAGTGACTGGCAGGTCTCGCCAGCCAATGGAAGTGGGTAGCGCCCGAACTGAAAGAAGAGCCCCTTGTTGCTGGAGGGCAGATGCGTTGTGGTTGGTGAAGGGAGAGGAGCTGTGTGCTTCTGCACTGGAGAGTGTTCGCGCGGGAAGCGCATGAAGGCCTGAAGCAGCCGTCTGTGTTTTCGGCTTCAGCGGACTAAATCTGTCGGCGGGCGGTCAGAGGAGGCTGTGCTTTGTACAGCTACCCACCAGGCTCGACCTGTAGGAGGACTGGAGAAGATTGCTGAATTGCGCTCGGTCCAAAGAAAAGTGGAAGCTGGCGTTGCAGTATCTCAGTGGCTGTGAGTTTGTGGGAGCATTGGAAGCAGCTGCCTGGTGTGGTACCCCTCTGTTGCTGTTTACCATATAAATGTGTGAGAAGGCTGGTGAAAGTCAGGCTCCATCCTGGTAGTGGTGAAAGAATCATTATTTGCTGAGGTTGTGAGTACTAATTCAGGGTAGCTCCCTGCAGCGTGTCTACGCAATGGTTTCAGTGCACTATTGTATTGCTGACTGCCAAATTAAACTTCCCTCCTACTTTGACCTGCTTAGGACTGTTATGTTTTGTCTGTGCTGGGGCCCAACCAGCTGCCACGTGTGGACTAGCCGTAGGGCTTGGGTACCCAGGACAATAAACTGAAGGGTTAGGCCTGTGCACAGAGCCCTAGGTAGATAAGTATAGTGATAAGCTAATCAACTTGATTCCCCCTGTCCTTGTTGTTTTCTCCCTGAATAAATCAGATTGCTTTTTGTACAGCTACATTCTGGCTATTGTGTACATTAATGGTGAACTGCTGCCTGGTGATTGCAACATAACTGTGTCTTACTTTACAGGGGGTCCCCGAAGGGAGCTGGAACATATTTTCCGTGGGGTAAGTGTACTGGTGAACAAAATTGTTGGTACCAAGTGTGAGTCACTAGTGGGACGAAAGGGGGGTTGCAGTAGCTCAGAGGGCTGTAACCATGGTAGTCTTAACTGTGCTAACCCCGACCTCTGGGTGGAGGCACCCGTCAACGGATCTGGGCCCCTTAACCTGCCTCTGTGGGGGCAGACAGGGGTAGTAGACCTAAGGGTAGCGCCCTCTGGGGGTTACACAATTATTGCACAATACCCGGGAGAACACACAGCAGATTCAGTTCCTGACAGACCGAGCACGATTCAGCAATTTCTCCAGTCTTCTACAGGGTGAGCCTGGTTTCTGCTCTTCAGATCTCCTTGATTCTCTTCACAGGTCGGATTCAGTCCGAACAGGTGCTGGGGGTTACAAATTGGAGGCATCGCTGGGATTTGCGTCCCCTAGTGGCTCAGTGAGGAAATACATCAGAAATGGAAAAAATGGAAGGGGATATGCTGGAAAAACTTAAACTGGGACCCATTAAAACCACGGTACACAGATCGATGGGTTGGGGTGAGTCAGAAGAGCTAGACTCCCAGAAGATTGTATTATTGTTAGATGTGCCCCTGGGTACCTCGACTGTTGATATTGTCTCTGTTGCCGAGAAAGTAAAGTGTTTGGGTAAGGTTGAAGTGAAAGGGCGTATGGCTGATCTGCTTGACCAGATCCTGCAGGTGCTACTCCTATGCAGTGTGGCCATCGACCCTGAGAAGATACTTCCTGTGATTTACCCGAAGGGTGCATCCCGGGGTGGAGGCTAATTCATATCCGAAGTGGGTCAGTCACCCCTGAGGGGTCTTCCCAGATGAACAGTTTTAAAGACAAACTACTTAAGTTTTTAGCTGTGGAGGGGAGGACTACCCAGGAGTTGTTGCAAGCCTTGGATTTGTCCAGTGATACTACCCCTCGGGGTTCCCCGGACACCTCCCCTTGCCCACCCAAAAGTTCCGTGTTGGCTTCTTTGCCCTTGGCAGTCCCATCCATACAGCTTGATTCCTACCATAAGTTAAAACTTTTCTCTGGCATTGTACCAGTGCCTTCCGGGGAGGATGACCTGGAGGCGTGGATGGACTATGCCACCCCTTTAGTCCAGGAGTGGCAATACTCCGAGGGGGAGAAAAGGAAGAGGCTGATTGAGAGTTTGTGGAGTCCTGCCTTAGAAACCATTAGATTCTTCCGGGCCACCCGTCCGGAAGCCACTGCTGCAGAGTATCTCTCTGCTTTAGAAGGAGTTTTTGGGAGTACAGAGACTGGTGAAGATTTACTATGGAAATTCAGGTCTGCTAAGCAGTGGCGAAATGAAAAACTGTCCGCTTTTGTTACTAGAGTGGAGCAGGCATTGCAGAAGGCTTGTAGAAAAAGGGGAATCACTGCTACAGCCCTGGATCAGGTTCGGTTAGAACATATTTTAAAGTCTGCCAGATTCTCTAGTGTAACGCTGTTGAAACTCAAGTTGCATGATCGGCGGGCCACCCCGCCTGAATATTGTCAATTGATGAGGGAAATTCGAGAAGTGGAGACTAACGAAGAGGGGTGGGAACCCTGTGTGGGGGCAGTGAACCCTAGTGGGACCCCTGAGTCTAATACCCCTGAGGAGACTGGCTCGCCTGGAGGGTCCATGGGGTCCCCAGATTTCCCAGGTACTGTGGGGATGCGGGTTGTTTCCTCTGACCCCTACATGGAGGGTGAGTTGAGGGCTGAGATCAGGAATTTGTGGGAACTGGTGAGGGACTTAAAGCAATCTACTGTGTACCCTATCTGGCCTGGGGCTCCTGAGTCCTGTAGGGCCCCAAACCCTAGCCCTAGAGAGCTTTCTCCCTCCCCTCAGGGCTCCCCTCAGAATAGTGATCCCTGGGACCCTAAGTTTTGTTATCACTGTGGGGAAGATGGGCATTTCCAGCCTGACTGCAAGAGGCCGGAGAATTTAAGGAAAGTTAACAGCAGACTGATCGCTTGACACCATCAGACCCAGTCTCGGGCCCCCAAGAAAAGTTTTGTGACTCAGGCCCATGCCCGGTGGGCTACCAATGTTGCTACCCCAACTGGTCTGATGTGGTTGGGCCGTCTATGGAGACCCGGGTGTGGGTAAATGGAATTCTCATTCGAGCTGTACTGGACAGTGGCTCCCAGGTGACCATCATGTTTCAGGACTGGTACCAAGCGCACTTATCTGAAGTGCCCCTGCAGCCTCTAACTGGTCTACATGTATGGGGGCTGAGCGACAAGGCCTATCCGTATTTGGGGTACATCCGTGTCTGGTTATCTTTCCCTGCAACTGTGAATGAAATAGATGAGCAAGTGGAAACCTTAGTTTTAGTTTGCCCACCCACTGAACTGTACGATGGGGTGCCCTTGTTGATTGGGACAAAAGCACACATGTTTGGACGACTGGCCCAATTGTGCTCAGAGAAGCGAGCACGACTGGGCGAGCTTTTGAGCATATCTGCTGTGATTCAAAAGGTCAGGGCCACTCAGAAGATGGGTAGTTTGGAGGAACCCAATGCCCTGTGGGGTGGTGGAAAAGGATCCGGCCCCCGTGGTACTTGCCCCAAATGCACAATGTGTTTTGCATGGAGAGGTACGACTAAAGACCAATGTCAAGAATAAGTTGTTGATGCTGGATGCGCCTGTGGAAGGAGGATTACCTGAGGGGTTGTTGCTCAAACCCAGCATTCTGCCGGCTAGGGCCCATGCTTATGTTAAGAGGGTGATGGTTCAAGTGCACAATGTGTCTGATAAAGAGATTCGAATAAGAAGAGGGTGCACCCTGGCTAGCGTTCATTGTGCAGATACTGCTGTATACCAAAGAAAGAGTTCCCGGACGGGTGATAGAGTTACTCCTGATCTGTTTGGCTTCGGTGATTCCCCGTTGCCCGCCGACTGGAAATGAAGGGTCAGTGAGAGGCTTGCCAAGAGGGACCAGGTTTTTTCCCTGAAGGAGTGGGATGTAGGATGTGTACAAGGGGCTGAGCATCACATTCGACTGCACGATGAAAGATCTTTCAGAGAGAGATCCCGCCGTCTGGCTCCTGCTGACATAGATGATGTAAGGCGGCATCTGCAAGAAATGTTGGCTGCTGGCGTAATTCAAGAGTCTAGGAGCCCTATGCCTCCCCCCCATCATAGTAGTAAGGAAAAGAATGGGGCAGTTTGGATGTGTGTAGACTATCGACTTTGACTAGGCAGACCATTCTGGATCAATATACCATGCGCCTACAAGACGCCTTGGATTGTTTGAATGGAGTAAGTGGTTCTCTGTATTGATCTTCGGAGCGATACTACTGGATCCGATGGCCCCAGACGCATCGGGAGAAGACTGCTTTCATTTGTCCCTTAGGCTTCTATGAGTTTATTCGGATGCCTCAAGGAATTTCGGTGCTCCAGCCACTTTCTAGCGCTTGATGGAACGAGCTGTGGGGACATGAATCTACCGAGTGTTTGGTCTATTTAGATGACGTTATGAGTGTTTGGCCGATCATTGTAAAGAACACGAGCAACGATTATTCAAAGTCCTGGATCGGTTGGAGGATTTAGGCCTTAAATTGTCTATTGACAAGTGTCAATTCTTCCAGACTTCCGTGAAATATGTGGGCCATATAGTGTCCACCGAGGGCATAGAGACTGACCCTGGCAAGGTGGAGGCGTTGACCACTTGGCCTCAACCCAGGAACTTAAAAGAGCTGCAACAATTCCTGGGGTTTTGTGGATACTATAGGCAGTTTGTGAGAGACTATTCATGAGTAATTTGCCCCCTCCTTAATCTCACTCAAGGGTATCCACCTACTCACAAAAAATATAAGAAGGGTGTGTACACTGACCTGGAAAAGAAGTACTTTCGGCCAAACGATATGTTCGGGGATCGATGGACTGCTGAGTGTGAGGAAGCTTTTCACAACATCATATATCAACTTACTCACGCTCCAGTACTGGCCTATGCTGACCCAGTCAAGCCCTACACTCTTCATACTGATACCAGTCTACAAGGATTGGGGGCTGTGTTATACCAGGAGCACTCGAATGGGCTGAGACCTGAAGGCTTGTGCAGAAGTCTGACGCTTCAGAGAAAAATTACCCCGTGCACAAACTAGAGTTTCTGGCTCTAAAGTGGGCCATTGTTGATCAGTTTCATGACTATTTGTATGGTGCCAAGATATTAGTAAAGACTGATAACAACTCTCTGACCTATGGACAGACCTCTGCCAAATTGGATGCTACTGGGCATAGGTGGCTCTCTGCCTTGGCCACTTATGATTATGCTGTAGAATACCGGGCGGGCCTAAACCATATAGATGCGGATGCTCTCTCTCGGAGGCCTGCGTCCCAAACTGAATGGTCTGGTTGTCTGAACCTGACATAAGAACGCTTCTGCCAGAAATTTGACAAAGAGGAACAGGCATCTCCTGATATGGTGGACTGTGTGGTAGATTGTCTGGGGTCAGCCGGAGAACTGTATACCTGCTGCTTACTGTCATTTCTCTGCCTTGACACAGCTTCCTGCCGCAACTCAACAATGATGATCTTCAACAGGCTCAATCCTGTGATCCTATGATAAGAACGGCTGTAGAGGTTTTATGGCAGGAAGGATGTATCTAAACTACATGCTCCACTGACATACGGACTGCTTTGTTGTATAAAGAGGGCCCAAGTTAAAGCTGATCATCCAACTACTATATAGAGACTGTGAATAAGGAGGGTCGGGTACACGTCAACAACTGGTGCTGCCAGTGGTTTTAGAGAGCTAGTTCTCAGGTCATTGCATAATCAAATGGGGCACCTGGGCATAGATCGAACACTTGACCTGGTACGGACTCGATTCTATTGGCCGAAGATGAGTGCGGATGTGGAACAGTATGTCAGGACTTGTGGTCATTGTTTGCAAAGAAAACCGTTACCCCGGAGAGCTGCTCCTCTGGTCAACATTACTACTAGTGCTTCTATGGAACTGGTCTGTATTGATTTTCTGAGTTTAGAGCCTGATCTAAAAAGTGTCAGCAACATATTGGTGGTCACTGATCATTTTACCCGGTACGCACAGGCTTTCCCGACCAAGGATCAGAGAGCAACCACGGTGGCTAAGATACTTGTTGAGAACTTCTTCGTCCAATATGGGGCCCTGCAGCGGATTCATTCCGATCAGGGAAGAGACTTTGAGAGTCGTTTGATTAAAGAGATGCTATCTTTGTGGGAGGTGCGAAAGTCATGAACTACCCCCTATCATCCGCAGGGAGACCCTCAGCCTGAAAGGTTTAATCATACATTGCTTGACATGCTGGGCACCTTACAATCAAAAGATAAGTCGAGGTGGAGCCAACAGATCAGTACTTTAGTTCACGCTTACAATTGCACGAAGAGTGATGCCACAGGGTTCTCCCCCTATCGACTGATGTTTGGGAGAGAGGCTAGATTGCCAGAGGATGTGTGTTTTGGGGTTTCCCCCGATGGGGTGCAAGCAGAAAACCATTTACAGTACGTACAGAGATTAAAGGCCCAATTAAACCATGCCTACCAACTGGCCCACACCATGGCTGCTAAACAAAATCTGGCTAACAAGGAGAGGTATGACAAAAAAGTGAAAACAGCAGAGTTGAGAGAAGGGGATAGAGTGCTGTTGAGAAATCTGGGATTGCATGGCAAACATAAGATTGCCGACCGATGGCATCACCTCCCCCATATTGTTGTGGGACAGCTGGCAGACCTACCTGTATATAAAGTGCGGCCTAAAAACAATTCGAAAGATGTGAAAACGATACACAGAAATCACTTGCTACCGATTGGGCAGATCTTGATTGAAGCTGAATCTTCCACTGCCACTCCTTCCTGGCCTGTGGCTAGATTTGTTGCTAAGAGAAGAACCAAGCCCGTGGAGCCTTCGACAAGTCCACCAAGGGAGCCTTGTCCCACCCCGCTTGCAAAAGGAGATGATCAACACTCAGTGTCGGAAGATAGTGAAGGTGATATTGAATACTATCCCTCTTATGAACTGAGTCAATTGTTTTGGGGCAATCCCCTTGTTAACTCGGTAACTGACATTGGCCCTTCTGTACTGATTGAGCCCTCTACTTTGTCCCCGGAGGAAATGCCTCCAGAAGATGAATGGGGTAGCAGACAAGCTCAAGAGGCTGAGCCCTTAGTCCTGGATGAACTGTCTGGCCTGGCTGAATTATCTGACTTTTCAGAAGAAGAGAGTGAGATGGGGGAACAAGCCAGGGATATGCCCGAATAGGACGAATATTTTGAATGCCCTGATGGTTCCCCTTTAGTACCTAAACTGCCCCAGGTGAGCCTAGTGGGTGGGTTCAGGGATAGAAGGTCAAGCCCCAATAGTATTATGAGCACTGAACCTGTTCCCTTGAGGAGATTCCCGCTGCTAATGTCACTGATATCGAAGTGAGCCAGGCCTGGTTCTAAAATCCCTGAGACCCCTAGATGATCCGGCCACCAATACGGCTAGTAATAAAGTTGAGCTATGAATCGCCGTCAGCCGCCATGGATCTGCTCTTTAAATGTGGTTCACAAGGGGGTATATGTGTCCCCACGTTCCCTGCCTAAGTTAGCCTTGGGGGATAACTCCAGATTGTTAGTATTACCCTTTGAGTGTAGTGCTTCTGCTCAGGGTGACGCACCAGTGACTAGAAAAGAGGGGCTCCCCCAGTCCCGGTGCCATAAGCAGGAATTAGTAACCTGATTTGAAAACAAAAGGGAAACTAGAGTTATGTGTACATTGTGTATGAATCATAATATATTGTTAATGTGATATTTCTGTATGTGATTTAAAATGTGATGTAGTGTTAATTGGAGTGTTCACCTAAATGGCCACAGGGGTAGTTGCTTGATGCGGACGTCAGCTTTTCCAGGCCAGGAAGGGTGTAACCCCCTTGCAAATGGGGTTCCTAAAGCTTCCAAGCTTGATAAATGCTCTGTGCCTGGTTAGAGTTCTCGTTAAAGCCGCTTAAATGGGGAGCCAGTGAGCGCTTTAAAAGGCCTCCGTGATACTGTCTCTTTAAGGGCTGCTTTGGTTTGCAGTCATAATTGATCAGGGAGGGGGGTTTGAGGTTGCTATGTTGAGTCCTACTTCGGTTGCTGATTTTTCGTCTTGCTGCCATCGCTAGTGATGCAGGGGAGCTTTACAAGGGATGTGAATGTTGACTTTAAATACTGGGAAATAGTAATGACAATGTAGTGTTCTAACCTGCCTTGTTTTGCAGCACAGAAGGTTTCAATTGCCTCCTCCATTTTGGTCCCGAACTAGTTTGTTTGTTTGTTTGTTTGTTAATTTTTATTCTATATAATCAGTGAGCAATAATGCCCATTTTCACTGATGCCCAGTCACAACATAATACATACATAAATAATATACAACATATAAATATAAGAAACAAACATACATATAAAATACATTATTTAAAACAACAACACTTTGAATTAACAACCAAAAATTTCTTTAAAATCCTCTTAAATGACAAAATCGTAACACATTGCATAATGTTAGAGGGTATCTCATTATACAATTTCACTGCATAAAATTGAAGAGAATTTGAGCAAAACACTTTATAGTAGGAATCCGAATTTAAAATTTAGATTATCCTGCTACCTGGTTCCTACACCATTAATCAATTTAATAAACATGTCACAAATAATACCAGAAAAATTTCTAGTTTAATTTTTGAAGAAATACTAAAATACGTAATCTAAACCTATCAACTAATGACAAACACCCCAAAGAACTATATAATAAACAATGATGAGTTCTTTTCTTCTGTCCTGTAGCAAATCTAATAATACTATGATAAGTGGATTCCAACTTATTATCATTCTAACTGAAGTAAAAATATATAATTAATCCATAATCAATAACTGAGAACAAAAGACTATTAACCAAAATTATTCTAACCTCATCTTTTAAAAACCTTTTCAATCCATAAAGCATTCCCAATCTTCTATGCAGCTTACCTATTAATTTCTGAATATATATTTCAAATGATAAATTACAATCAATAACCAGGCCTAAATAAATTTCAGTAACCCTTTCTATATTATTCCCAAAATTATCCTTTAGAATTAGCTCAGAATTTACACTAGATCTAGTATTATTAAATACCATACATTTTGTCTTTACATGATTTAACACTAAATTTTGCTCCATTAACCAACCATGCATCAAACTAAAATCATCCTGTAACTTTTTCTGTACAGCCTGTAAAGTATTACCAATACATAATAAAACTGCATCATCTGCAAACAGTATAAGCTCTGTTTCTTTACATACTTTATGCAAAGAATTTAAAAATAAAGTAAACAACAAAGGACCCAATACAGACCCTTGGGGAACACCACACATCAGAATACCCTCATCAGATAACACACCATTCATCATAGTTTTCTGCACCCTACCAGTTAAATAATTATTAAACCATAATATCACTTCCTTTGAGAAATTTACCTCCAGCAAACTCATTAACAACTTCCTATGATCAACCAAGTCAAACGCCTTGGTGAGGTCCACAAAGCCAGCAGCTACTATTTTACCCTCATCTAAGGCATTGTACACCTGCCCCGTGAACCTCACCAAGGCGGTTTCAGTACTAAATCCCTGCCTAAATCCATGTTGTGCAGGAGACCATAAAAATTTTGATCCAAATAGGCTTTAACTGATCAGAAACTATTCTCTAATAATTTAGATAAAGGAGCCAATAGTGTTATAGGTCTATAATTATTAACATTAATTTTACTACCTGTTTTGTAAATTGGCCTTACAACACCACATTTCCATTTTGAAGGATATATATTATTAGTAAGGGAAAATTAAAACTTTAGTCAACATAGGAACAATCATTGACCCAACTTTTTTTAAAATTCTGTAATCTATTCCATCCACCCCTAAGTATGGCCTAGGATCAGTCTTCAAAATATACATCAAAACCTCATTTTCAGTAAGCTCCCAAAAATGAAATTTAGGCACCCCCCCTCCACATAATTTTCCTCAAGTAACTCCTCTAATTCTAAACTTGAAACACGTCCTTGAATATTAAACCTTTCCAAATCAGTAAAATATGCATTAAACCCATTTACTACTTTAATTGGATCACTAACCAATTGTCCATCTAATTGCAACGTAATATTATCCAAACCCTTACTTCTTCCCATTAGATCATTCAAAACTTTCCAAAGAGCTTTAGTATCATACGACCCCTTACCCAATTTATTTAATAAGTAGTCCTTTTGCTTTCCTAACCTTTGCCTTACATAAATTACGTAATTCTTATATTCCTGTTGCATACCAGCTGTCTTATACTTTAAACTTATTCCAAACCTTATTTCTATCCTCATAGTTTTCCTTAGTTCACAATTGAACCATATATTCTCCTCTGCTTTCAATTTAACAGTCTTAAGCGGCAACAACTTATCACAAATGCCAACAAAATAACTACAAAACCTACAAAAGCATCATCAATATCATCAATAATATCTAAAAGACCAGTCGATTAGCTGAACTTCATCTAAAAAGACTGCAAATTAAGGTCCCAAACCTTCCTGTACTGCAAAGTTCTATACGGTTCTTTAAAATATTTAACAGACCAGTCACAATAAATTGCACAGTGGTCACTAAGACAATCTGAATAAACTCCTGACTTAACTACATGATCTAGACAATTAGTAATAATCCAATCAATTAGTGACTCATACCCAGTTCGATAATTATATCTAGTGGAATCAGTCACCAACTGAAACATGCCTAAATCTAGAACCAAATTTCTAACATCAATTGCTTGATTTGAAGACCAATCCAAATTAAAATCATCTAAGATTACTAATTCTGTAGAGGAAGGGGAAAAGATAAATCTTGAAAAAAAGCTAGTGAATTGGACCAATCAGTACCTTGGGACCCTACAGAGCTGGCTGACCAATAGGGGAACTGTTTGTATTTGAGAGAGGTATTATGGGCTATGGCGCTTTTTCGCACCACTGAGAGCTGAAGGAAGTGACTGGCAGGTCTCACCAGCCAATGGAAGTGGGTAGCGCTTGAACTGAAAGAAGAGCCCCTTGTTGCTGGAGGGCAGATGCGTTGTGATTGGTGAAGGGAGAGGAGCTGTGTGCTTCTGCGCTGGAGAGTGTTTGCGCGGGAAGCCCGTGAAGGCCTGAAGCGGCTGTTTGTGTTTTCGGCTTCAGTGGACTAAATCCGTCGGCAGGCGGTCAGAGGAGGCTGTGCTTTGTACAGCTACCCACCAGGCTCGACCTGTAGGAGGACTAGAGAAGATTGCTGAATTGCACTCGGTCCGAAGAAAAGTGGAAGCTGGCGTTGCAGTATCTCAGTGGCTGTGAGTTTGTGGGAGCATTGGAAGCAGCTGCCTGGTGTGGTACCCCTCTGTTGCTGTTTACCATATAAATGTGTGAGAAGGCTGGTGAAAGTCAGGCTCCATCCTGGTAGCGGTGAAGGAATCGTTATTTGCTGGGGTTGTGAGTACTAATTCAGGGTAGCTCCCTGCAGCATGTCTACGCAGTGGTTTCAGTGCACTATTGTATTGCTGACTGCCAAATTAAACTTCCCTCCTACTTTGACCTGCTTAGGACTGTTATGTTTGTCTGTGCTAAGGGCCCCAACCAGCTGCCACGTATGGACTAGCCATTAGGGCTTGGGTACCCCGGGACAATAAACTGTAGGGTTAGGCCTGTGCACAGAGTCCTAGGTAGATAAGTATAGTGATAAGCTAATCAACTTGATTCCCCCTGTCCTTGTTGTTTTCCCCCTGAATAAATCAGATTGCTTTTTGTACAGCTACATCCTGGCTATTGTGTACATTAATGGTGAACTGCTGCCTGGTGATTGCAACATAACTGTGCCTTACTTTACAGGGGGTCCCTGAAGGGAGCTGGAACATATTTTCCGTGGGGTAAGTGTACTGGTGAACAGAATTGTTGGTACCCAGTGTGAGTCATTAGTGGGACGAAAGGGGTGTTGCAGTAGCTCAGAGGGCTGTAACCGTGTTAGTCTTAACTGTGCTAACCCCGACCTCTGGGTGGAGGCACCTGTCAACGGATCTGGGCCCCTCAGCCTGTCTCTGTGGGGGCAGACAGGGGTAGTAGCCCTAAGGGTAGCGCCCCCTGGGGGCTACACAATTATTGCACAATACCCGGGAGAACACACAGCAGATTCAGTTCCTGACAGACCGAGCACGATTCAGCAATTTCTCCAGTCTTCTACAGGGTGAGCCTGGTTTCTGCTCTTCAGATCTCCTTGATTCTCTTCACAGGTCAGATTCAGTCCGAACAGGTGCTTGCACAGGCTGCAGACCGAAACTCAGGGCCTTACACGTGCTTACCGTGCTAAAACTATACACAGCAGAAGCACATAGCTCCTTTTCTCTTCACTGTCTCACCTCATCTGATCTTTCCAGTAGACAGAGCCGGGCATTTCCTTTGAGTTCTTCCCAGTTCAGTTGGCTGGTTTGGCTGTCACTTACAATCAGATTCCCCCTGTTGGTGCAAAAAGGTGCCGAAATCCAAACTACAATTCCCAGAAGCATTGGCCATACAGTACATAGGTGGCTGGCTTCACAATGAGAGTCCAAGTTCTGATTTGCCAGCAGCAGGCTCCATTTCAAAGGTCCCCCCACACTGATTGGTCTAGTTCAGCAGTTCAAAACCAGAATGGAGGGCTAGGCAAACACAGTTCTGACTGCAAAGAAAAGCAGGTTAGACAAACTGTATTTTCGTTATTACTCTAAATGATTCCTGGCAAACAGTTACATATTTGAAAAGTGCTCACTCTGCCCACTTAGTGATGGCAGAAACAGAGCGATTTGGCAGCAGCTCGAGTGAGACTCAAGCAGGGAACCACACAGTCTCTCCCCCCCCCCATAGAAACTAATTATGTCTGCAAGCAGACAGCTCTTTAAGAGACAGTACCAGAGGCTCTAAAAGCACTCACAGATAAACAGCTTAAACGCCAAACACCATTCAGGCTTGGAGCATTCAAGCAAGCTCTTGGAAGACTTTTTGGGAACCCCCATTTGCAGGGGGGTTACTCCCTTCCCGGCCTGGAAAAGCTTGGCATCTGCGTCAAGCAAGTACCCCCATAAGTTTCAATACAACCATATACATTTTCATCAGTATCACATTAGGCTTATACATGTAATCATCAGTCAATATATCACTTTATCAGGAACACATTTCTGAAACTTTGCAGTACGTCACTCTTTACACAGTATTACACACACATTGTACCATAACTCAGGTTATTACCTCTTGTACATGAAACCTGAACAGAGGGGGCCCTTCCCTGTCAGCTACCTTGGGGCTGGATGGGGCAGGGGCACCATACCTAGAGGGCAACACAAGTAACTTGGAGTTAGCACTGATGTTCAGTTTGTGCAATGAGCTCAGGGACACATACACTCCTTTATGGACAACATTGAGAGGCAAGTTCACAGGCCTCCCAGGGGAATCATAACTGAGGTGCACCACAGGCTTTACAGCTCAACCAGTCTTTCTAGAGGGAACTGTTACAGTCTGTGCACTCTGAGCCTCATTTTCAGCATTGTCCTCACTTGTCAGGGGAGTCTCCATTGGGGTAGAGAGACTAGAACTTGGGGCACTTTCAGTGCCAGGAGTTACAATCTCTGAGTCCACAACACTTGGCTCACATGGAGAGCTTTTGGACACTAGCAGTGGACCATCAGGGCACTCAAAATACTCTTCTTGTTCTGGTTATCACCAGTCTGTCCCAGCCCATCATTTTCCTCCTCTGAAAGCTGAAACAGTTCAACTATACACAATGATTCCATATCATCAGACTTGATGTTTTGCACTTCACTTTCTGTTATCATTGGCTCCAGGGTCAAAGCTGGGGGCTTAGACAGTCCAGAAGGCCCAGCTTCATCTCCAAGATTGACTAGAGGATTGCCCCGAAACAACTGACTCAGTTCGTAAGAAGGGTAGTATTCAAAACCACACTCAGTTTCCTCTGACATGGACTGACAGTCATATTCAACTGGGAATTGTGGAGGGGAACACTTGAACTCAGCTTCTGTAGGTGCAGACTTTCTTGACTTTTTCTTAGCAGCAGCTCTAGTCACTGGTCCAGAGGGGACATTTTCTGGGGGCTCAGACTCAATCAAGATTTGTCCAATGGGCAGTAAATGATTTCTATGCATTGTTTTAATGTCTTTTGAATTATTCTCAGGCCTTACTTTGTACACAGGCAGATCATCTAGTTTGCCCACTACAATGTGAGGGAGATGGTGCCATCTGTCAGCAATCTTGTGTTTGCCATACAGTCCCAGATTTCTTAGCAATACCCAGTCTCCCTCCTGGAGTTCCTGTGTTTTCACCTTTTATTATACCTTTCTTTTGGCCAGATTTCTTTTGGCAGCCATGGTCTGAGCAGTTGATACGCATGATTTAGCTGGGCCTTTAACTTTTGCACATACTGTAAATAGTTGTCAGCTCAAACCCCATCAGGAGAGACCCCAAAGCACACATCTACCGGCAGTTGAGCTTCTCTTCCAAACATAAGGTGGTAGGGGAGAACCCAGTGGCATCACTTTTGGTGCAGTTGTAGGCATGTACCAGGGTGCTAATTTGTTGGCTCCATCTAGGCTTGTCCTTTGGGTGGAGGGTGCTTAGTATATCTAGCACGGTGTGGTTGAAACGTTCAGGCTGTGGGTCCCCTTGGGGGTAGTAAGGGGTGGTTCTGGACTTTCGCAATCCCCACAGAAAATGCATCTCTTTGATCAGATGACTCTCAAAGTCTCTTCCTTGATCAGAATGGATTCTTTGTGGAGCCCCATAATAAACAAAAAAGTTTTCTACAAGTACTTTTACCACAGTGGATGCCTTCTGATCCTTGGTGGGGAAAGCTTGGGCATATCTCATGAAATGGTCAGTGGCCACCAGCACGTTACTAATATTTCTTTGATCTGACTCCAAACTCAGAAAATCAATACAGACCTGCTCCATGGGTGCACTGGTGGTGATGTTAACAAGGGGGGGCAGCCCTCTGGGGCAAAGCTTTCCTCTGTAAGCAGCAACTACAACTTTGAATGTGTTGCTCCACATCAGCCCCCATCTTAGGCCAGTAGAATCTGGATCTCACCAAGTCAAGTGTTCTGTCTATACCAAGGTGCCCCATGTGGTTGTGTAAGGACCTCAGCACTGAGTCTCGAAAAGCAGTGGGCAGCACTAATTGTTGTTTGTCTACTTGTCCCCATCTGTCTACTGTTTCTCTGTATAACAGTCTATTGATCAGTTTCAACTTAGGACCTTCTTTGTATAACAATACAGTTCTCAAATCAGTGGAACGTAATTTGGACACATCTTTCCCAGCATAGAGGGCTTCTAAAGCTGATTTGATCATGGGATCTCGGGATTGAACCAGCCAAAAACTGTAATTATCCAGCTGAGGCAGTGCACCAATGTCTATTGCAGAAAAAAAGCGGCAATAAGCAGCAGGTACGCAATTCTCAGAAGGTCCCAAACAATCCACCAGACAGTCCACTGCATTCGTGGACATTTGTTCCTCCCTGTCAAACTTCTGGCAGAGTGCTCGAATATCAGGTTCTGACAGTCTGACCCAGTCATTCTGGGGGAACAGGCCTCCAGGAGAGAGCATCAGCATCTGTGTGGTTCAGGCCTGCTCTGTATTCAACAGCATAGTCATATGTAGATAATGCAGAAAGCCACCTATGGCCGGTGGCATCCAGCTTAGCTGAAGTCTGCACATAGGTCAAAGGATTATTGTCAGTTTTTACTAGTATCTTAGCCCCATACAAGTACTCGTGGAATTGATCAACAATGGCCCACTTCAAGGCTAGAAACTCTAACTTGTGTACAGGATAGTTCTTTTCGGAAGAGGTCAGGTTTCTGCTGGCAAAGACCACTGGTCTCAGGCCATTCTCGTGCTCCTGATACAACTCAGCCCCCAACCCTTGCAAGCTAGCATCAGTGTGCAGGACATAAGGTTTTGTTGGATCGGCTTAGGCCAACACGGGAGCATGGGTAAGTTGATATAGGATCTCATGAAAAGCAGTCTCACAATCAGGAGTCCAGCGGGGCCCCAAATACTTCACTTGGACGAAAATACACTCTTTCAGTCTCGAGGGACGCTGACTTTTTGTATTTTTTGTGGGTTGGGGGATACCCTTGAGTCAGGTTAAGTAAAGGGCGGATCACTCTTGAATAGTCCTTGATGAAATGCCGATAATAACCACAGAATCCCAAGAATCTTTGCAGTTCTTTTAGATTTTTGGGCTGTGGCCAGGTGGTCAAGGCCTCAACTTTGCTTGGGTCGGTCTCTATTCCCTCGGTGGATACTATGTGTTGCACATACTTTACTGATGTTTGAAAGAATTGACACTTACCAATGGACAGTTTAAGGCCAGTCTTCCAGTCGGTCCAATACCTTGAATAATCTGCTCTCATGTTCCTCCAGTGAGCTGCCAAACACAATAACATCATCTAGGTATACCAGACACTCTAGTAAGTTCATGTCCCTCACTGCACGCTCCATCAATCGTTGAAAAGTGGCTGGGGCGCCTGAAATCCCTTGAGACATCCTCATGAATTCATAGAAGCCAAAGCGGACAGATAAAGGCTGTCTTCTCATGGTCCTCTGGGGCCATCGGGATCTGGTAGGACCCACTGCGGAGATCCAGGACAGAGAACCACTTGCTCCCGTTTAGGCAGTCCAAAGCATCCTGAATGTGGGGCATTGTGTACTGATCAGGGATAGTCCACCGGTTTAAAGTGCGATAATCCATGCACATCCTTACTGTCCCATTCTTTTTTCTCACTACCACAATGGGGGAAGCACAGGGGCCTCTGGATTCTTGTATTACACCAGCAGCTAGCATTTCTTGCAGATGCCATCTCACATCATCTATATCAGCAGGTGCCAGGCGTCGAGACCTCTCACGAAATGGCCTTTCATCATGCAGCCGGATATGGTGCTCAGCTCCTTGCATTCTATGTCCCATTCTTTTAAAGAAAACACCTGGTCTCTCTGGGCAAGCTTCTCACTCATCCTCACTTTCCATTCAGCTGACAATGGGAAATCACCAAAATCAAACAAGTCAGGCGTTACTCTGTCATTCTTCCCCGAACTCTTGCTACTGGGTAGCACTGCAGTGTCTGCACAATGAACATTAGCCAGCATGCAACCTCTATTTACTTGAATCTCTCTGTCAGACACATTATGAACTTGAACCATTACCCTTCTGGCATAAGCATGGGCTCTAGCAGGCAAAATACTAGGCTTGACAAGCAGTCCCTCCGGCAATTTTCCATCGCCTGGTGCATCCAACATTAATATTTTATTCTTGACATCCTTTCTGATATGGACCTCTCCCTGTAAAGTACACTGGGCATTTGGTGCCAGGATCAGAGACTCAGGATCCTTCTTCCAGACAATTCCAACTGGTTCCTCTGGTTCTACTCTTTCAGCATCTCTCTGTGCCTCATAGGCCTTCTTCATCAAGGCTGGAATTCTTAAAGCTCTACTGGTCCTTGACCCCTGTTTTTCATAACACAACTGTGCCAGCCATCCAAACATATGTGCATTAGTCTCAATTAGTAAAGGAACCCCATCATACAGTCCAGTAGGGGGACACACTAAGGCTAAGGTCTCTACTTGCTCTGCCACCCCAGCCACAGAGGTGGGAAAAGACAGCCAAATTCAGATACATCCAGAGTAGGGGTAGGCCTTCTCACTTAACCCACAGACATGTAGCCCCTCCAACAGTTGTGAGGGTACATCAGACAAGTGCTTCTGATACCAGTCTTGGAACATAATTGTCACTTGGCAGCCACTGTCTAGTACAGCTCTTGTAGACACTCCATTCACCTTTACAGTGGTCTCCATGGAGGGGCCCACTATTCTGGACCAGTCTGGAGAGGCGGCAGCAGGGGCCTGGGAAACTGACCTTCCACAAAGGGACGTGAGTTAGCATTTTTTGGATCCTCACTGCGATCATTTTGTGTACCTCTCAACCACTGATTTGTCCTCCGAAGCTCTCCTTGTAGCCTATATACAACTTTGTCTGTGTCTTTTGGGGACCTGCATTCTCTCTTCATGCGCCCATCCTTCCCACAGTTATAGCAAAACATACTTTCTGGAGTTTGAGCTGGCCGAGGCGCCACACTGGGAGCCAGGATGGGGTTACCACTAACTGGACACCTTGGTGCCATCTCTGTCTGCGGCGTGATAAGCATTTGGAGGCATCTCATCAATTTCCCCACTTCCATGGTCAAGACATTGAGTTTTGAGCTGTTGTCAGCAGGAGATGCCTGGGTGGGTACCCCAACCCCCCTAGCAGATGCAGTCGGATATAGGTCGGGTCCTGTACTTGCAGGCGTGGCCTTCATAAAGGGACTATTTTTGAATTCCCTGATCTCTCTGAGCAGCTCACCCCATGGTGGCACACCCTCATTGGTCCCCACTTCATAAGGACCTTCCGATGCCGTGATCACTTGGGCTGTGCTCACCCCAAAATTAGAATCTCCTCCTCATCTTCAACCTCCCAAAGTTCTTTTATTAAGTCACAATAGTCCGGTGGGTTACCCCTTCTGTCTGGGAGCCGTAATTGAAGAAGCTGCAATTTAGAATGCTTTCCATGCTGTAATAAGTGCTCCAACCTCACATGGTTTAAGTCACTGGCGGCTACCCCACCTTTTCGGTGAGCCTTCTGCAGAGCTCTCTCCATACGAGTAACATATGCAGACAGACTTTCCCCTGGCCACTGTTTTGTACCTTGAAATTTCCACATCAAGCTCTCTCCTGACTTAGTGCTTCCAAAATTGCCTTCAAGCACAGATAGGTACTTCTGGGCAGATGCATCAGGATTTGTGGACCTCAAAAATGTAATGGCCTCTAGGGCAGGACCCCTCAGACTTTCTATGATTCTTTTTCACTTCTCAGCCTCCACACACTGCCATTCAGGTATCGGGGGTCAACACAATCTATCCAGGTGTCTCAATCATCCTCCCCTTGGGGGGAAGGGGGTGCCAGAGAAGATCCTCAACCTTCGGTAAGAGTCGTGACTAATGGCAGGTGCAGAAATAGGAGCCTGCATTGGTTCAGCCACCATAATGGGTACTGGAGCAGGAGAGGGTTTTGGGGAAGGAACACCCCCAGGTGGTAAGAATAGTTTCTTCAAGTCCTCCACAGCTTTCCCTTCCCCCAGCAACCATTTAGCAAATTTCTCCTCAAAAGTTTCAGATAGTGTGGGGGCTCATTCCCCCCCCCCGGATCTTGACTGCCCTTAGTTATCACTCTCCAGGCAGTGAGGGCTCCCTCTGGGGTAATAGTCTGTGGCACTTTAGAACTATCTATGGGATCCTTAAACTCTACTAGGGCCAGGAAAGTGTGGGTGAGCAGATTAGCATGTCGACCCACCACCACAGGGTTTTGTAAACCCTCCACCTTGGAAAGTACTCCCTGTACAGTGTCCATATTGATACCCAGGGGGAAGTCCAGGATAAGCATAGCATTCTGGGGGTCGATCTCCTCCCCAGTGCACCACTCCACCAACCGGTGCACAGACACTTCTGTCGGGGTACCCATTTATTTTCTTTATTTTTCACAGTGGTTCGTAAATGTGGTCACTAGAGGACACACAATCCCAGTGGTGCCTCCAAGATGTAACCCCTCGGTGGCGCTATCCCAAGGGCTACTACCCCTGCCTGCTTAACTACTAACATGTTGAGGGGCCTAGGTCCAATGATGGGTGCTTCCACCCAGAGGTCAGGGTTTGCAGTAGTTAAACTAACTTGGTCACAGCCCTCTGGGACACTGTAACCCCCCTTTCTTCCCACTAGTGGCCCACACAATGCATTAGGAATATCTTCACAATGTACACTTACTCCCAGGACTGGCTCTGTCGATTGGACTCTGGGGACCCCCTGTAAAACAAGATGATACAGTGCAAAAATCACAGTACAATACTTTAACATAAACAAATACTTCAGTCAGTGTAACTTTGCTGAAAACCAACAGATCTGATTTATTTAAGGAGCTGTAACAAGGAAGGGGGAAATCAGGCTAATTATGTTAAACACGTTAATAATCACAGTACTGTGCGCTTATTCAGAGTCCCAAATTGTCACTTTCACTGGGTACCCAGGATGGGGAGGGGCTAGCCAGGATCGGTGCAGCTGGTTGGGGCCCTGTGATGGAAAAAACACTTGCACAATACCCAATTGTAATCCGGAGCCGGAGGGCTCAGTTCATGAAGAAATGAAAAAAGCAACAATTAGATGACACACTTGCAATTCGATAAACAGATGGCAGGGAGCTACCCTGCTTTGTACTCACAAACTCAGTGCTGGGAACTTGATGGAAGGCAGATTGTCCTGGATTTCCAGGAGGAGCAGACCATGTGGACAAGGTCCTTGTGACTGGACCCTATCGCAGTTTAGAGCAAATGGATGTAGTCTGGGATTAAGCTGGGGTTTACTTCCAGCTTCACGCACTCAGTTCACTGTATGGGGATTTGAAATGTGATTCCCCACAAGCACTACACACATTTATATGTAAAAGGAAAGTACTATACCAGGCAGGCTGCTTCTCGATCCCGATTGCAATTACTGCACAATACCCGGGAGAACATACAGCAAATTCAGTTCCTGACAGACCGAGCGCAATTCAACAATTTCTCCAGTCTTCTACAGGGTGAGCCTGGTTTCTGCTCTTCAGATCTCCTTGATTCTCTTCACAGGTCGGATTCAGTCCGAACAGGCGCTTGCACAGGCTGCAGACCGAAACTCAGGGCCTTACACGCGCTTACCGTGCTAAAACTATACACAGCAGAAGCACATAGCTCCTTTTCTCTTCACTGTCTCACCTCATCTGATCTTTCCAGTAGACAGAGCTGGGCATTTCCTTTGAGTTCCTCCCAGTTCAGTTGGCTGGTTTGGCTGTCACTCACAATCAGACTCCTCCTGTTGGTGCAAAAAGGCGCCGAAATCCAAACTACAATTCCCAGAAGCATTGGCCATATAGTACATAGGTGGCTGGCTCCACAATGAGAGTCCAAGTTCTGATTTGCCAGCAGCAGGCTCCATTTCAAAGGTCCCCCCCCCACACTGATTGGTCTAGTTCAGCAGTTCAAAACCAGAATGGAGAGCTAGGCAAACACAGTTCTGACTGCAAAGAAAAGCAGGTTAGACAAACTGTATTTTCATTATTACTCTAAATGATTCCTGGCAAACAGTTACATCTTTGAAAAGTGCTCACTCTGCCACTTAGTGACGGCAGAAACAGAGCAATTTGGCAGCAGTTCGAGTGGGACTCAAACAGGGAAACACACAGTCCCCCCCATAGAAACGAATTATGTCTGCAAGCAGACAGCTCTTAAAGAGACAGTACCAGAGGCTCTAAAAGCACTCACAGATAAACGGCTTAAATGCCAAACACCATTCAGGCTTGGAGCATTCAAGCAAGCTCCTGGAAGACTTTTTGGGAACCCCCATTTGCAGGGAGGTTACATGTATTTTTAAGAATAAGGCAATAAAAACCTGGATTTCTCTACACCTACCTTTAGCTGCCAGTTGCCAAATTGTGCAATTCAAGAGAGATATGAGAGAATATTTGAATGATTTGGTAGTCTGTAAATGCTTTAATCAGATCTCTTTTTTATACTAAAAACTTGATATAGGTTTTTTGACAGATTCTTATACAGTATGTGTTCTGTTTGTGTTTGTTTTATATTAATTTTAGAGATTATTTAGTCTTTTTATACTGTCCTATAATAATTTTATTAAGTTATTTGACGTGCTGTCATTATATAACAAACCCAAACTGTATGTTTTAACATAAGTTGTAACATGGCAATTAATAGTATCATGGAATACAGTAATTACATTGGTGAAAACACAATCCGTGACCGAAAACCAAGCGGATATTAATTCCCTAGTAATGCCCGCTTGGCATCAGCAGCGCACTTACTGAGAAACAGAGAGAGAGAGTGAGGAAAAGAATCACTCCCTCTCCCACCTTTCTTTGTGCCTGTCTCTGTGTGTACCTATAGATGGCAGTAGTGTTGCAAGACAGATGGAATGCTCCTCAGTCTCCCACCCAAGCACCCAGGGGACCTCTGAAGACTCGCATGACCTCTGGTAATGCAGGAGTAAGTAAAAATGATATTACTCAGAGATTGAGCAAGAAAAGTGGAGTGTGTAAAATTGTGGACTTACCCAGAAACTGAGTGCAGTAGCCACCCCGCACAACTCAAGCACTGCAGTGATAACTGTTGCCATGCATCGCAAAGGAAGAGAGCGAGAGACAGAGAAATCAGCAGTAATTACTGTCTCTTTCTTACTGTTACTATTTGTCTGTGAAATACAATGCAGCGATCATCAGCTTTTCTTTTTTTTTCACAGTTAATCTTTTTATTGAGTGATTTCAGAATTATTAAAGATATTGGATCTTAATCAGAAAAATTAGGTTGAGAGGAATGGATTACAACATCACCACAACTTTTACAAAGTGTTACAACAGTTTGTCTATAATCACAGATAAGTACAAATAGAGCATGTAGGACATAACCATCTGCAATACAGAAAATACAAAGTGAAGGCTAATTCAGGTAACAGATATATAAGAATGACTTACCCATCCTTCATGGACTTGTGCGCTTCAGAGCTTTGAGCTGCCTGACCAAAGAAGGTTAGAAGAAATAGAGAGAAGGTTAAACGTCTTCACCTAAGTGTAGAAGATGAGGGGGGAGGGTACTAAGTGGCTGTCCACAGTTTAGCACTCAAGATACTGTACCTAACAGGAGAGATCAAAAACAATCATAAACAGAAAATTCCGCCATGTATACTTGGAAGTTCATGGTGGTCTCAGCTTATCCTTTGTGTACCTGGGACATCTACCAGCAGACAATGAATTAATGAAAGAAAGGTATGGAGCCCATACTACGTCATATTTAGACGTGTTCCCAGATTCATAGCAGGACATTCTGGTAAGGTTTGCCAGACCCTCCATAGCCTTATGCTACTCCTTTTCTAGTGGGACATCAGGTGTTCTCCACCTTTTAGGATTAGCTTTTTCACCTCAACTGAGGCCTGTATGAGCCAAAGCATCATGGGTTTGGGTAGGGCATGATTTTTTGATGACAGACCCAAGATCCAAAGTTCGGGATTAGTAGGAAGGGCTAACCCAAAAACTTTAGAGCATTGACTAATCACGGAGGACCACAATGGTATCAGGTGAGGACACTCCCACAGGATGTGAAGTAGATCCGCACCCAAGGCACCACACCTCCAGCATGTATCAGCGGGGAGCAATCCCATCGTTTTCAGTTCTGTAGGGCTTCGGTACTACCGGTGCATTACTTTATTTTTGATGATCAGACTTCTCTGATTGCAGTAGGGTTGGTGTATCCTTAGTCACCCTGCTGCCACTGTTGCTCCATTATTGATGTCCCCAGACTTCTTTCCCATTTGGCCTTGGCTGGGATGGAGGGGTTCAGGGCACTGTCCCTAATAAACCTTTATATGTTACCTGCACGGCCCGCTGGATGCTCAACCCAAGCTTCAACTGGCAACAAGGTCTTTATACCTTTCTTATTTCTGATACATACAGTGCAAGAATACTTTTGTATAGCCCTACAGGTGAGGAGGTTTCTGATCTGAAGGTACTTCCAAAAGTCTTTTTTCGGAAGGTCGTATCTTGTTTATAGCCCTTGGAAAGAGTCCATCAATTTATCTCCAGGGGTTTCAAGGCCCCCCAGACATTCTATCTTTTTGGACTGCCAGTCTGGCTACTTAATGGGTTTATTATCAATACAGAGGTCTGGATTGAGCCACAGAGGGGTGTATTTACTCAGACTGAGGCACTTTCTTGTCTGGAGCCCTAGTTTATGCCATACTAGATGTGAGATAAAGATGGTGAGCCAATATTCCATCTGTTAAGGTAGGGGATGAATCAGTAAAGTAAAGGGAGGGGGGCCATTCAGCAAATCCTTTTCAATTGTTATCCAGGCTGGAGGGAGGAGGGAAGATGAGTGACCTATCCCTTTCAAGGAATTTGCCACTATAAAAGCTATGGAATATTAGGTAAAGTCAGGCAAATTCCAGGCCCCTCTCAGTTTCTGAGCTCACAGCTTGGCTTTGCTATACCTCGGCCTTGAGGCCCCCCACAGGAATCTACTGATTAGGCTGTCTAGATTTTTAGCCCACTTGTCCAGTAATACCACAGGAATGTGGGATAATAAGTGATAAACCTTGGGGGCCAACGTCACCTTAATCACAGTTATTTTCCCCTCCAAGGATAGATGAAGGTGTTCCCACCTAGCTGTGTCCTTCTGGAGGGTTTCAAGCAGTAGTTTAAAGTTGATATACACCAGGGAGTCTATGTTCGTGGAGATTCTGACCCCCAGGTAATTAATACTGGTATGTGCTCAAGCCATTCGCATGTCCCCCAGGTGGGCTGGAGAGGCAAGGGTGTTTAGGGGAAGGATCTCTGATTTTGATCATTGATCTTTAGACCCGATATCTCCCCATATGATTTTAGTGTGGACAGGATGTGTGGGAGACTGAGGGGTAGGTCACGGGTCAGAATCAGGCAATCATTAGCATATAGCTTGATGGTGGATTGATTATTCCAATTTAGAGTCCTCGTATATTGGGGTGGGCTCTTAGGGCTGCCACCAGGGGTTCTATGGCCAAGACGAATGTAACCCCACCTACAAATTGGGGTTTACTAAGATGTCTTCTTGAGCTGCCTAATGCCCACTGACAGGATGGTTTCCTGTGTCTGCAGTAGCTGTATGTGTCTGCATGAGAGTGCTATAGAAAGTCTCCCTGCCTGTCTCTTTAAGAGAGTCATTATGCTGTGTTAGAAATTAGTCTGGGCTGGGTCCGAGTAGTTTAGGGCTCATGACTGGCCAGGAAAGTGGTATTTCTGCTCCATTCTGCAGTTGCTATATGCACAGAGGTAGCTCTGTTAGAAACTGTGTTCATTTACTGTTTATCTGCCTTATTAATAATAGTATAGAAATTTGTTTAACCTGCCTTCTCTTGCAGCTTGGGGTTTTTACATAAGAGAGACACCATTTTGGTTCTGGACTGCCAGAGTTGGACCAATCGAACCTCAGGGGACTTAAAATGGAGACTGTCCCCAGAGGTCTTGTTGGATTGAAATCTGCAGGAATTGTAGTTTTTAAGGTTTGGCACCTAAATGGACTTGGAAGGGGAGCCCTTGCTGTGACAGACAGTTCCCTCAGTCAACCAAACCTTTGGTCTCAGAGGAAATCCCCAGAACTGCCTGCAGCAGAGTTCAGTTGTGAGCTAGAGTTTGGAGAGTCAACAACTCGAACCATCGAACAGCTGCTCCTGCGTGGGAGCACGGGAGGATCGGTGGGAAGGCTGCGCTGGCCTGCCTGCCACATCTTCCAGTGAGAAATCCTGTGAATGTGAAAGCTGGACTTATATCTAATCCCTTTGTTTGAGATCTGAAGCCTGAAGAGAAAGAGAGTGATCATTGCCTGAATTTGGGATCAAAGACTTGCTCCAGAAGCAATCAGCCTGCCAGGTACCGAAGTGAGTCATGGATTGAGAGGTTTGCGCAGAACTTCTGCTAAATTGCAACCGACTTTACCCGAACTGTGACTAAGAGTTGTGTTGCTTATAAGCGTGCTGAATGTGCTGTGTGGGTTGCGATTTAGTTCCCCACCTTCAAGTGTGTTATGTTAGCTGGAAGCTGCTCCAGCACTCACACGCACTAACTCTGAACAGCCTGCTGTGGTCTGGGCCCCGCCATCTCGGCCTAGACTGCCACTCCCATTGCAGAGACATTTTCCGACAAAAGACCCACTCGGGGATTCGGCTCCCTGCTCAACACCATCGAACAGGTAGCAACCACCTCGATGAGCTGTGCGGGCCCTGCTTTCCCTGGCAAACCAGACACCATCCAGAGCTCTGCATCTCATCAGTCTTGCCTCCTGGTCTGGGTAGCGTGAGTACCAAACAGAGTAGCTCTCTGCAACAAAGCTGCAATCATTGTGTGTCTTCTGATTTATTTGTTTAGGTTTATTATAACAAACTGAGCCATCCGGGTCCTGATTACAAATTCTGGGTTGATGTGCATGCTAATTGTTTTCTTTCCTAAGGGCCCCAACAACAGCTGCAATGCTGGCCTATCCCGGGCATCACTTCAGGCTAGCCTGCTTAACAACTGGGTACCCAGGGTCGTATGACTGTATACAAGGGACTCACTGTGCGTGCACGTTTAGCCTGAATTAATTAGATCTGTCAGTCATCCTCTGGCTTCATGCCCCACCCCTGTTCACTTCCCCCTGAATAAATCAGATTTTGTTCTTTTTGCATTTAACCTGGCTAGTGTGTACCTTTTTGGTGCGGATATTGTACTGCCATTGAACTGTTGCATTACAGGTCTTACTTTACAGGGGGTCTCCAGGGCAGCTGCAGCTGCCCTGGTGGTAAGTGCAAGGGGTATGAGCAAGTCATTGCTGCCATATGGTACATGTGAATGTTTTGCTGCTATACTGTTTAGGCCACTAGAGGGGATGGTGGCAGGTTATAGCAACCCAGAGTGCTATACCAACAGCAGTTACGCTATCCAAGAACCATTCCTCCAGGTGGAGGCACCCATTCAATGAGCTTATGCCCCTCAACCTGCGCCTAGGCATGCAGGCCGGGGTAGTAGCCCTTAGAATAGTGCCACCTAGGGGTTACACGAACAACAGCGGGGACAAGGGGCACCCTTGTCTTGTCCCTCTATGCAGAAGGAAAGTGTCTGACAGGTTCCCATTCATAAGCACCCTCGCTATTGGGCCTGCATATAATGTCTTAACCCATGTTGTGAAATAGGGGCCTATGTTAAATCCTACTAACACTTCGTGCAGGTAGTCTCATTCCACCGAGTCAAAGGCTTTCTCGAAGTCTATTGTGATAGCAGCAGCTGGCGTAGGGAGGGTTGCTACCTTCTGCATTAAGGGAATTAAGGCCCGAATGCAGTCAGAGCTGATTCTACTTTAAAAAAAAAAAAATTGGGAGGGGTGTACTAAGTGTACAAGCATTTCTCTAATCAGGAGGACAGGACTTTGGCCAGGATTTTAGCATCCGCATTGATTAGAGAAATGGGCCTGTAGCTGGCAGGGAGGGCACCGTTATAATGGCCTCTGACAGAGAGGGTGGGAGTCGTTTTAGTGCATGAGCCTCCTGCAGCATCGCGGCCAGTGGGGAAGTAATCAAGGGCTGAACCAGTTTGTAAATATCCAGTGGAAAGCCGTCTCCTCCTGGGGCCTTGTGTGGGGCCATACTAGCTATGGCTGAGGTAATCTTCTGATCAAGGGCTGCTTTCTGATGGTCTGTCAGTCTGGGGAGGGACAAAGTTTCAGTGAATTTACTATAGTTACCTTCATCCCACTTTACTTGTGTCGAGTACAGAGTTTGGTAAAAACTGGACATAATGTCATTAATGGCTTTGGGGTTTGTGGTTAGGTTTCCAGATCCATCCTTTAATTTGCATATAGCTCTCTCTGCTTGCCTCTGTTTTAATCTATAGACCAATAACTTACTGGCTCTTTCCCCGTCAGCCCAGTACCTATGTTGCAACCTGTGTATATATAGTTCAGCTTTCCTGGTCACCAGGTTATTAAGTTATGAACAACTCGGCACAATGTAGGAAGGCAGCTGCAAAGGCCAACAAAATGCTGGGTTGTATTGCAAGGGGTATATCCTCGAGGAGGGAGGAGGTGATTCTGCCACTGTATAGGTCATTAGTTAGACCACACCTGGAGTACTGCGTGCAATACTGGTGTCCGTATCTGAAGAGGGACATTAAGTTACTGGAGGGGGTGCAGCGCAGAGCGACAAAGATGATCAACGGGCTGGAGGACTTATCATATGAGAGGAGGTTGAAGGAGTTGAACATGTACTCACTGGAGGAGAGGAGAGACAGGGGTGACATGATTGAAACCTTTAAATACATGAAAGGAATAAACAAGACTGGTACAGAGGGGCTGTTCAAAGTAAGGGAGGGGAGGGCCACCAGGGGCCATGATATGAGACTGGAGCGAGGAAGGTTCAGGAGGGAGATGAGGAGACACTTTTTTACAGAGAGGGTGGTGGCTGGGTGGAATGCGTTACCTGCTGAAGTGGTATGCAGTAGAACAGTGGACTGCTTCAAACGAGAATGGGACAGGACAAGGGGGAGGGTTAATGAAGGGGAAGGGTAACATAGAAACATAGAACATAGAATTGGATGGCAGATACGGACCGCTTGGCCCACCTAGTCTGCCCATTTTCCTACCTAACAGATAAGCTGCAGATCCTAGTTAACCAACAGCTTACTTCCTCCTACCCCCACTAGGACTGCCTTATGCCTGTCCCATGCATTCTTGAAGTCCCCACTGTTCTTGACTCCACGCCTCCCTCAGGAGGCTGTTCCATCCATCCACAACCCTCTCAGTGAAAAATACTTCCTCACATTACCTCTGAGCCATCCGCCTCTATCTTCAAATTGTGCCCCTTGTTCTTGCATCTCTTTTTCTGGAAGATGCTACCCTCTTGGACTTTGTTAATTCCTTGAGGTACTTGAAAGTTTCTATCATGTCCCCTCCTCCTTCTTTCCTCAAGGGTATACATATTAAGCTCCTTTAGTCTTTCTTCAGATGTCTTCTGGTGCAGACCCTGCACCATTTTGTTGCCCTCCTCTGGACAGCCTCCACTCTGTCTATGTCTTTCTGGAGATGGGGTCTCAGGAACTGCACACAGTACTCAGATGGGGTCTCACCAACTGTCTGTACAGAGGGATAACAACTTCCTGTTTTCTACTATTGATGCCTCTTCCTATGCATCCCAGTATCCCCAGCCTTCCTTACTGCCTTCTCACATTGCTTGCCCACCTTTAGAGTCATCTGATATAATTACCCCAGGTCCCTTTCTATTTTTACTGTTGTCAGTATCTCACCCCATTGTATCGCTTCCCCTGGGTTTTTGTTTCCCATGTGCATTACCTTGCACTTCTTTGCATGGGTAGAAGGGAGGGGCAGCTGCAGAATAAGGGGTGCTAGCTGCACATTCGAGCAGACTTGATAGACCTCTAGGCCTTTATCTGCTGTCAAATTTCGTATGTTCGTATGCTTATAAGTTTTAATCTAAGGGCGGTGAGCTCCGCTATCACCAGGGGTGACTGCAGAGAGGAGGGTCACTTCTTGTATTTAGCTTCTAATGTGCTGAGTTCAGCTTCTAGCGTTTTATGTTCCTGTTCTCTCCGGTTGCATCTGTGGGAAGCAAAGCTAATAATTTTGCCTCTTATGGTGGCCTTATAGGCTTCCATATGTTGGCACCAGAGGACGAGCCAATAGAGGTGTCTTTGAAGAAACCTTCCATTGCTTTCTGCAGCCATGGGGTAAATTCTGTGTTATGCAGGAGCAGTGGGTCCAGTCTCCACATAAGAGACTTTGGGGTCTGTAATGAAGGGAGGAATGTAAGGGACACCGGCGCATGATCCGAGATATATAGATTGGTGAGATGTTAACCACCATTGTGGCTGCGGTCAGTTTGGGTGAGGTGAGCCAAAAATCTAGCTTACTGGCCATTGCTCTAGGCCCGGGGCAGAGAAAAAGGTGTAGCCTTTATCTGAAGGGTGCAAGACTCGCCAGGTTTCTGACAGTTGATGTAAAGAGATAAGGTCTTTAAGGGTCTGTAGAGATCTCTGGTGAGATTCAGGCCTGGCATTGGATCTATCTAATAGGTGATCCATTACCAGGCTGAAGTCCCTGCCCATCAGAATGTCTGGATTATCAAAGGAGAGGTCAATGACTTTTTGGGAAATGGCATGAAAAAAGTCAGGAGAGTCATCGCTCGGGCCATATGTATTAACCAGAACTAAGGGTCCAGTAGGAGTGGAAACCTTCATAATAAGCCACCTACCTTCACCTCCTGTGTGAGTTTCCGCATGTTGCCACTGTAATTTTTTGTGCAGTAGAATGGAGACACCGCTTTTGGCTGAACCTGCTACATTATGTGCCTATATACTCACCCAGTCTCTTACCAGCTTAACAGCTTCCTTAGAACTCAATTTAGTCTCTTGGAGAAAAGTGATCTGGGTGCCCAGCTTCTTGAGCTGAGAAAGAACCATTTTTCTTTTCACCGGGGAGTTGAGGCCCCTCACATTCCAAGAGGTGGTAGTTATGTCCTTAGTATTCGCCATAATCCAAGTGTCTCCATTTTATGTGTCAGTAGATGAGTACTATGAAATCTACCATCTTGAATGCTATGTTAGATTTGCTACCATTAGTAGAATAAACAATTCTCCCTAACTTCCAAACCGTTACACCAGTGAGGATGTCAGAAGGTTGCTGTGCTTGGCCACAGGTGACCCATAGAATCACTCTTGTATTTCTTTTTGTAAGTGTTAGCCTTGCAGAAAGCCCCAGAGAGGCTGGGCAGGTCACATCCCAGCTCCTGCCCCATGTGCTGGGCATCAGATAATTAAAGAAGTGCTTTCCTGGGGATGGGTTGTATGTTGTCTCTATATCGAGAGTGAGGGTAGTACATTGACTAGAGAAGAGACCAAGTGCAAGATTCCTTGCATAAATATCCATCAGTAGAAAGCGTAATACCATCACTGACCTGGGAGGGAAGGCATTAGCCTGCCTCCCAATGGTCAAGCACTACACCTTGGGGGTGGGAGGGTGCCTTCTTTGGCAACCAAACTAGAGCTATTTCAAAGGAGCAGATCTAAGCCACAGGGGGACCAGCCACCCATATGACTTCAGGTCTGTTTGTCCCACTATCCCATCTAAGGTGTTTTCACCGTGCTGCCTTCAGCCTATGGTCTAGGGTGGGTGTAAGTTGTGTCAGAAGTGGCCTGTCCACCATGGAGCCCCCCATCTGAAAGAATAACCACAGTCGTAATCCTTTGCTGTAACACCCATAGAGCACACTGTGAAACATTGTGGCACTTTGTATATAAATAAGCCCTTTACCAGGGGTTCTGAATGCTCGGATCTGCAAAGGTCCTGTCCGAATTAAGGACACCGGTCCATGCAGCTCTGGAGTCTTTCAGTAGCCAAGGATCTGTTGGCTGAGTGGATGGACCACTCCCTAGAGCCAGGGATATAGGCATCTGCTTCTCCCAGGAAAAGAACTGTTAATATCCAATCCCAGACAAAGGTCCCAGTCGTAGATCGAATTAAATTAGTGGTGTTCCCCATCCTTTTCCCCTGTGATCCAACAGGATTTCACATGGTGGGATTAACTCCCACACCCCTGTTGTGGAAACACCCCTTGTCTGTACATACTCGTTGACGTGCTGGTGCAGACGGGAGCTATTTTAGCGCTAACAAGTCCCTTGGCTGTACAAGGCAGCAGGCTGTTTGGACTCGGGAGAGGGAGTTGTGATTCACTGTCTTCTTCTTCTCCCTAGGGCATGGGAAGGAACTTTCAGAATAGTCAGATAGAAGTGAGGGGCTATTCCACCTTTACCTAGGTGGGCTAGGGATCATTAGTCTTCATGGGTGCGCGGAGGTAAACCATCGCAGAAATGACTGACAGCATAACCGCTTTGGCACCTTAATCTCTAGGTTGACATTCAAGCTATCAGAATACATTAACACATTGTAAATGCCACTGTGGAAGCAACAACAGGTTGTGACCTATGACTCCAGAGAACATAAAATTCAGTAATGTTCAACACCCGCATTGTTGAGGCCTCGGTGTGCCATAGTGCTGGAGTGGGCATTGTGGCTATCTGCAGACAAGGGGGGTTAAACTATACAGCTTGCTAACATTCCCAGGCCCCTGTAATCTAGATTACCATGCCCCCTGTTAAAAAATGCCTTTTGGAAACTAAAGCACAAAACCCCTACTAATATGAAGAACCTGTTGGGGGGATAGCCACAACCCTTACCTTGAATCTTGAGAGTTAGGCAAAATCCTCATCCAGCGATGAACTTATCCACTGGAGTGCCGGCATCTTGGTACGATTGTGGGCTCCCCAGAACTGTTGCCCTGTCCCAGTAGATCAGGGCCCAGTCTCCAACCAATTCTTCAGGTGAAGGAAAGGCGATCTCATCAGTGATCTGGCTCTTTTTTAGAAGGTTGAGGGCCACTGGGAGAAGCTCACTGAGTGGCTCAAAGCAGTTGGAAGTTTTGACTGGTGTCGAGTAATTCAAGGAGCCGCTACCTCCGGACATGTGCGCCTTCCTCTGCTTGCTGTGGGACCTTGTTCTTTGTGCCTTATCTACCAATGTTGGAGGTGTTTTGTTGTTTTTGGAAGTGGCTTTCTTCTTTTAACATCCTCGCTGGGGGGGGGGGTTGCCATTCTGGTGTGACCTCGGGCATCGATGCTGGACTCCGGCTGGCAATGCCTGGGTTTTCGGGCTCTTCGACATGTCCATTCGTTGCTGGGCTTAGCCACGAAGCACGAGCGGTTGAGGTCGGGGAGAGGTTCTCTCACCCACGATGTCGGCTAGAAACATCTGCACTTCAGCCAGTGTGTTGAAGGTGAAATGCTCACCCCTGAACGGTACTCTCAGCTGCGCCGAGTACCTGAGGGAAGCCAGTATGTTGTGCTTATAGAAGGCTTGCTTCACAGGTCCTTATGCACACCGCCTGCGAGAGAAATCGTAGGAGTAATCTTGATATAGTTGGACCTGTGCACCTTTCCATTGTAATCTTTTCAGGTCTCTGACCACTCTCAAGAAAGTTTCTTTAACAGGGTAATAGGAGAATTTACACAGGATTGGACGTGGCTGATCCCTGGGTAGTGGTCTGGACTTTAGTGATCTATGGGATCTCTCCAGCTCCTGGGAGGTTGGTTTTTCAGTTTCAGCATTACCGGGAGGGTGCGCTGTAGAAGGGCTAGCATGTCATTGCCTTCAGCCCCCTACGGTAAGCCCACAATCCTTTTGTTCTTTCTTCTCTCCCAGTTCTCCAGGTCATCAACTGTTGCCAGCAAGTATTGAATTTGTGTATGATTGTCTCTCAGCTGGCAGTGGTGGTCATGCAGTATCTCGCCCTGTCTTTTGACATGTACTTCAGTGTCAGTTACACGGCTAGTCAGTTTCACAACATCAGCTTTGGTACTTGTAGTTTCAATAACAGCAGCCATGTCCAGGAGGACTTTGTTCAGCAGTGAAGTTATATTTTCCAGTTGCTTTTCATAGACTGGAGGGTTGCAGGTTGCAAGTCCTTTGAATCCTCCATTGCCAGTAACTGTGAGGTGGGTGCCAACTAGACCCTGGTGGTTTAGGATTGTCGTGCGGGCCAGCTAGATGCAGTGAGGCCAAGTATGATTGTTAGAATTAAATGACATTCCAAGGTCCGATCAGCACAATATAGATATCAAAATGATCAGCTTAGCCCCTTGTATTTAAATCCGTCGAGGAAATCTTGGATAGTGGGTGCTGGGTCATCAGATGTGTCGAGATGGGTGAAGCTGGTACTGCAGCATATCAGTTACACAGCTTTCATTTTGTATGGCTAGCTCCGCCCCGATCATCAGCTTTTCAACTTATTTGCACACAATAATGCATTCTGGGCACAGTAGCAATATTAGTACACACAGAGATATAGAAGCAAGTGAGATGCCAGATATGCAAATATTGTTACTGCCCTCAGACTGCATTACTGAAGCACAAGTAAAAACGGAGGAAATAAGTGAACACAGCACTCTAGGAAGAAAGCAAGGGAAATGGTTTTGTTATTTTTTCTCATATTCTATGGAAAACATCATGCTGAAACTAAATTAAAATAGCAGTCACAATGTAACTATATATCAAGTAGTGAATGTACACGCGCACCCGACGGACATCTAGAAGCCTATGTATTCAGTCAAAACTGCAGACTTGAACAGCAGATAATAGTGTAATAAGCAATACTGTGAGCTACTGTTCATTTCTTTCCCACATGTAATTCATTTGTAACAATAGTCACCTTGTGCTTGCCATGTTACAAGCGCATTAATCCACTCCAAAGTCGGGATCTACTAGGGAATTAATGCCTGGTTGGTGGTAGGAGGCACTCGGCCTGCGGCCTTGTGCCCAACCCCCCCAACCAGGCATAAATGCCCTAGTAGAGCCCTCTTTTGTTGTGGATTAATGCTTACATGTATTATAAATATAACCAGGTCACCTTTGAAAAAGGGCAGGCGTTGCCTAACGGTATTACCCTACTAATAAAATAAAAAAAGAAGAAGAAAAAGAGCTGAAAAGTCCACTTAGTCTGCCCCAAGATTTACAACTAGGAATCTTACTAATGTTAATGTCAGAGAAAATCAGCTGTTTCAGTGTGAATGCTGCTGCCAGGAATAGGCCAAGAAATACCCACTGCCCCCTTTATCTAGTAGTACTAACTGGGAACACTGTAACATTAGATACTTTACAACAGCTAACTCCTGTCCTTTCTTAACTAATAGCACTATAGCATAGTTTATCACATCCCATTATATGATATTTTTTAAAGAACATTCAATCAACCACTAATCAGTTATTTTCATTTACACTCTCAGATTTAAAAAGGGTAACTCCAGTCCAGATGGAAAAATCATACATCCTTCGTACTCTCTGGTAAATACAATTTTGCACTTGTTGGGAAAGTTCATAATCAGAGTCCGTGCAGGCCGTCATTCAGTTTACCACCTCCTGAAACATCTATGATTCCTGATTGTCTTCAATAGCATTCCAGATTCTCTCAGGTGGATGGGGTTCTCGGCACCAGGGTACTCCTTCTGAACACGCTCCCTTGTCCAGCATTCAGCAGTGGACCACTTAATTGTATTGGATTCACCAGCTCCTGCAGTGATACCTTTCTGCAACCAGTGCCCAGACAAATAGTCTACCACCCATGGATGTTTTGGGTAGAAGGCTTCCATCCAGCACTGTTTTTGTCTGCAAAGGTCAGGCAATCATAGGGGACCAACATCCAGGCCTTCAGGCGAAAGATGATAGGGCTTTGGAATGTCCCCCATGATCATAAATGCCCGAGGGTTGGGTGGTGCAGCAGAAGCCATGGCTCTTCCTCCAAGCCAGAGGTGCACAGATCATTTGAATCTTCATACGTGAGGTCAGGTTGGGAGGTAATACTTTCATAGGTCTCCGACAATTCAGACTCCACCACCGAGGAGGGACTATCAGGCCTAGCTGATACAGTACTGATTGATGGCTGTTCCCTTCCAAGGCCTCTCCCGCTGCCACTGGGAGGCATGGAATCCACTTGTGGAAAGTGGGTGGGCAAACGTCTGTTGCCATTTCCCACAGATGCACAAGCAACCTCCTCCAAAGCTCACCTCATCTCGTCCCACGCCATTGTCCCTGCAAGGGCCTCTAGCCTGTCCCTATGGGAAGGATTACCTCGCCAGCCCCAGTTCCCTAAATAGGGAACAGCTGCTCACTAGAATATGGCACCGCACCACTGGCACATGCTAGGCATACTGGCAGCTGCACTATCTGCTCTTCCATAGCGTGGCACACCACACAGTGGTCCATGGTGGAACTCCTCTCCATCATGTCCCAAGTCCAAGCTAGCAGTGACACAGGAATTGTTACCCTGCACTCTCTTGGTGCTCCTTGCATGCCATAGATTTTATTTCGAGTAGTAGCTTTCTTTGAAGACTTTTCTTTACACGCCCAGGTTGAAATGGCAGCGGTTACGTGCCGAAAACTTTTGCACATTGGTACCTCAGTCCCAATCAACCAATCACAACAGTACCTTCACCAACTAAAACTTTAGTCACATGCAAGTCCACGTGCCACCCCAGGGAGTGAGAAAGCAGTTCAGATAAATGGCGACACCCTCTGGCAAGGAGCACTTGCTAGCCTGTGAATTTAATATAATGGCCGCACTGCAGCTCCCAAACATCAGTCCATGGTCAAACTTGCTCCCCAAAACACTCCTTCAAATCCTGGACAAGCCCCCACATTGCAAGCTCCCCCTCCCCATCTAGGGGTATCGGGATGGTAAATTGGTGGGAGAAGGGTGCTGTACAACCCAAGCAACACAGTTCAAAGACAATAAAAATGTGCTCATTACCTGGTTCTTCAGATGGCAGCGAGTTGGCCTCACTTACAGGGAGTGGGGATGCTTCTTAGATGTGAATGTAGAGCTGCAGGAACAAGGATGGTTAGCAGGCACAAAATGCACAGTTCAAGTTGATTAAATCCACTGTCCACTCCAGAATCAAAATGCAAAAACAGGCTTAATGAACAAGAAAGTTAATGAACCACTCCATGGAGCATGGGAATAACACATACGGTGGGGGTATCCACAGGCAGACATCTTATTTCTCCTGCAACAGTCTCTTTTGCCAACAGACTGAATTATTTCATGCAGTAATTCCCTTGAGCCAACAAGGCTTCATTCCTGGCAGCAGCAATACAGCAGGCCAAAACAGGCCACATCTAGGGGTAGCTTGTACTTCACAGCACATCCATTCCTGTTTCCTTCTTTCAATCCAATTCCTTACACAGTCCTCTCTGACTCACTTTCCATTCCTTAATTCTCAACACTAGGCACTCACTTGGGACTATGACAGCACAAGATGTTTCCATACACTTTCTCCACTGGGGGGGTACCTTACACTTTATGGAGCATTTTCTTCACTTCAAGGTCTTAAATCAACAAACTGATGTTCTTTAGCAAGAACAGAACCACCAAAGACCTTCTGGAAACCCAGTCACTGAAGCCATGTGCCTAGAATGGCTTCCCAGGAAATTCTGCATCCTGATCTGGAAACCAACAGCACTTCTGCTCCTTCAGCGATTCCAGTTTTGGGACTGTCTTCACTCAGGGGACTAATTGCTGTGCCACACGGAGCACCCGGACAGTCTGCCACCCCATCGGGGTCCCAACCAACCATTCCCCACATGGATCTTTCCCTGCCTCTACAGGCTGCCCAGCTCAGGAGTCTCAACTCTGCAGCGGCCACTGGCCAGGGGAAAAGGGGTAGTGCTGCCACCACTAAACCCTCAATAGCCCAGGCTACCACCTCTGGACCATGCCCCAGGCCCCATTTGCCATAGCAGACCCACTCACAGGACACACTTCTGACTCCACAGTCTGCACTCGCCCATGGGCGAGACTACTTTAATTCACAAGGGCCCCATCGATGCTTACCCTGCCAAGGTGCCGAAGTTCACTTGGCAGTCATCCATACTTCATTCTTCTCCCAGGCTTTGGCTCCCAAATGTACTGACAGGCCCTGACTCTTCAGCTGAAAATGTTTTCCCCTTCATTTTCATGGCCCAAACCGCTGCACCTCTCACACACAGATCTTCGAGGAAGGAGGGCTGGGATGGCAAGCAGCCCACCCCAGCCACAAACCTCCAACTGAATCTCCCTCTCCCTCTCCCTCTCCCACTGTCTCTCTCTCTCTTATATATGCCCCTGAGGATGTGGCAACCTGCTGCTAGCAAGCAGGCCCTACATCCCAGCCCTAGTGGCACCAAGCTCTCTCTCTCACTAGCTACACCTAGCAACTTGAATGAACTAGTAAGCGCCCAGAGGGTGCTTACACATGTTGAAAATATTTTAGAACTGTGAAAAATATTTAGCTGATCATATTTTACAATTGTCAAGGAACTGCAATAGTAATGCTCAAGCAACCTCAATGAAAGGAAATGATTCTTGTGTGAACCTATTTTCAGGTTCTGGAAGGGGAGTCAGGGTTAAGGAGTATAAATATAGTGAGGGATCCCTGAGAAGAAACAACATTACTACAGTGAGTAATTTTTTTCTTCTAACCCCAGGAATCCCTCACTTAGTGTTTACAAATTAAGCAGATTCTGCAGCAATACCTTGGGAGGTTGGGTCCAGAGCCTACTTTGGAAAAAGATTCTGTAAGACAGCAGTTCTAAAGCTGGCATCCCTTCTGGACTGTATGTCCAGGCATAGTGCTTTGTAAAGGAGTGTACTGTTTTCCAGGTAGCTGCTTTGCAAATGCACCTTATGGATGCTATAGACACAGAGGTATACCTTGTGGAATGTGTCCTTGGGTCTCTGGGGATATTTTCCTGGCTTTTTCATGACAAAACTGTGTGCAAGAGACTATCCAGTCCAGAGGGAAAGCACCAGGGCCGGATGGCTTAAGTGCTGATCTCCTTCAAGTCATAGCTTCTGACATTGCCCCACATCTTACTGAGGTGTTTGGTGAAAAAGTTAAAGGTGAGGAACTTCCAAACTCTATGCATGATGCTACCATAACTGTTTTGCCTAAACCCAGCAAAGATCTCACTTATTGTTCTAACTATAGGCCGATATCCCATACGAATGTGGATTACAAGGTTTTTGCTATGCTATTGGCTAATAGATTAGGGAAAGTTTTGTTTTGCTTTAGTGCATCTCTCTTAATCAGGTTTTATTAAAGGTAGGCAGGGTTCTGATAACTTGAGGGCGTTAGTAAATGTGTTGGATGTAGCTCAAAAGAATAAAGGGTTAGTGGCTCTAGTGGCAGTGGATACGGAAAAAGCCTTTGACTGCATTAATTATATTATGATCTCTTTGTAATCTGATTTATTTGGCTTTTTAAGCTAAGTTAAATAGTTAGAACAGAGATCACATAAAATAAAATATAAAGTATAAAATGGATTTAATAGCAACAGTTACAGTTAAATATATAACATTTTTATAGTGTTCATTCTTCTAGGTATTTGTGTTTTTGTTATTATCTGAATTTTAAAAAAGGATGTATTTGTTTAGCTTTGATTCCTATGAATACTTGATTACTTGAAATATATTTTGTATATCTTGTATGTCTGAAAAACAATATAAATTATATAAAAAAAAAGACTATTCAGTGAGAGACAGTCCTCTTTGTTGCTGGTTTACCTTTTCTCACCTCACCATAGGTAACAAAAAATAATGTTGATTGGATAGTACCCCGTGGATCCGACTGTGCTCCATCAGATGGTGACATTATCCAGGTGGGATCGGACCCAGGATCCGGCCAAATTCTTAGGTCAGATCCCAGGTCAGATCCTGCATTATCTGAGGCTGGATCCAGGGATCTGGCACCAGACCCAGGGATCTAGCATTGGATCTCTGGATCTGGTGTCAGATACTATGGGATCCGACCTGGATCCGGGGTGTGTCGGATCCATGATCGGATAGCAGCCGCTATTCAACTAATCCACTATTCTGCCAAAATGGCATGTATTTGGTGGATCCGGATTGCTCAGGATACTATCCGAGCAACATTAACAAAAAGCTGAGTGGCCTAAGACCTGACATCCTTTGTCCAGTTCAGGTAGATTCCCAGTACTCACTTCAGCTCCAGGCTGTGCAATTTCTGCTCACTGCACTGGAGAACTCAGGATAGAGTACAAGAAGGGTAACTGACTGGTTCAGGTGTAATTCTGATTCTACCTTAGGTAGGAACTGCTTATTGGTTCTAAGGACTACCCTGTCCATGTGAAAAACTGTGTAGTTTGGTTCTGTGCAGAGGGCTTGCAGCTCTCTTACCCTCCTAGCAGAGTCATGACAGTCAGGAAAATGGTTTTCCAAGTGACATATTTTGGGTCAGCAGTAGCCATAGGCTCAAAGGGGGCATCCATCAGCTCTGCAAGGCAGATCTCCAGGTCCCCGGAGGACTGGGTTACTCACAGGATGTTATAGGTGGCTGAGACCTTTAAAAAAACACTTTTAAAATAGGTTAGGAGGCCACTGGCTTGTCCTTGCCTGCTGATGGATAGGCCAACACTTCTGCTAGATGTATCTTTAGTATTGCTGGCCTCAGGCCTAAGGACTGCAAGTGCACTAGATAGACCAGAACTGTGGGCATTTCTGTCTGCACTGGGATTATCTTTCTAGGAGTGCACCAGTATGACAATTTCTTCCACTTAGAGGAGTATGATATCCTGGTTGCTGGTTTTCTGGAAACTTTAAGCATCCTCAGGACCTCCTCAGAAAGATTCAATCCAGAATACTCTACCTCTTCAAGAACTATACCCTCAGGCATAAAGTTCTGGGGTCTGGGAATGTTATCGGACCTGAGATAAGGACAGCAGGTTGTAATTCAGTGGCACACTGATTGGATTCTTGCTGGACAAGGCCAGGGGCATAGAGTAATAGGCCTGTCTGACCCAGTCTGAGGCTATTAGGATTATTGCTGCAGGCTCTCTTCTGAGCTTCAGGGGCACTCTCTGTATGAGTGGAATTGGTGGGAAGGCATACAGAAGCCTCCCTAGCCACCTCAGGGCTAGAGTGTCCTCTGGGACTATGCCCCTAGCTGGAGGACTGCAAGAAAATTATGGGAGCTGACTGTTTTCCCAGGATGCAAACAGGTCTATTTCTGGAGTGTCCCGCCTTCTGGTAACCATGGTCAGAACCTGCTGGTTCAGACTCCATTCATAGTTTCCCTGGTTAATTCTGCTTAGGCAGTCTGCCAGGACATTGTCTTTGCCTGGCAAGTGTACTGCAGAGATTTTTGCATCTAGAGAGTAAGCCAGATCCTAGATCCTCTTTGCTTTTGTGCACAGTCTTGAAGCTCTTGTACCTCCCTGCTTGCTTATGTAATACATTGCTGTGCTGTTATCTGTTCTGATCTGGATGCTGGGAGAAGAAGGCTTGCATTGCTAGAAATACTGGCCTAAGCTCCAGGAGACTGATGTGTTCTTGGGTCTCCTGTGGGCTCCAGGTGCCACTTACTGTGAGGTTCTTTAAGTGGGTTCCACACCCTAGGAGTGAAACATCTTGTGAGGACACTTGTTGGGGATTGCTGGAGGAAGAGAATACCCTCCCTGGGGTTGCTTTCTTCCTTCCACCACTCTAGTGCCTTTATCAATGCTTTTGTTACTGGCACTAATTTTGAGAGGGAGTCCCATCTTTAAGATGAGTGGTCTCATAAGTGGTACTGACTGTTCCTAATCTGAAACCTTACCCATGAGACCACAGCTGTAGAAGCAGCCATGTGGCCCAGTAGTTGTAGAAAATCTCTTGCAGGACCTGGCTGGCCCACTGTGAGGATTTTGCTGTGGCAATCAGAGTTGCTACTATATTTTGAGGGAGGAAGGCTTTCCCCAGCAGGTTATCAAGTTCTGTGCCTATGAAGTCCAGCACCTGAACATATTCTGTCTGAGACTTCTGCAGGTCTAGCAGGTGCCCCAGTTTTTCCAGGGTGCTTTATACCTTCTGAATCAAGCAACTTGTTTCTTGTTCTTTTTTCCCCTGAGACTAGCCAGTCATCCAGGTAGGGGAAAAAAACACCATGCACTGCCTTCTCAGGTGTGCTGCAACCATGGCTAAGCACTTTGTGAAGACCCTTGGTGTAGAGGTGAGGCTGAAAGGAAGGGCCACAAACTGCTACCAGCAGTTTCCTAGCCGAACTGTGAAATATTTTCTATGGGTAAGTCTGACTGGAATGTAAAAGTAGGCATCTTTCTAGTCCAGTTATCCTAGCCAGTGCCTGACTATAAAGCTTGAATCTCTGTGCCGTGTGACCATCCTGAATCTCTCTCTCTCTCTTTCTGTTTGTTCAGGTATCTGAGATGTAAACTGAGTCACCACTCCCCATTTTTCTTGTGGATTAGGAAGTAGCTAGAGAACAGGCCCTTGCCCACTGTGAGGCAGGGGCCTTTTCCACTGCTTTTGCTGTAGCAGATGGTTTACTTCCAGTTCCAGCAGAATTCTTTCTGTGAAAGGCTGTGCAGGAAAACGTTTGTGTTTTTGCAGTTTGGGAATTTTTTTTGACCTGCAGGGACAACCTCTGGTCCACTACCTTCTGGACCCACTTGTCTGTGGTAATGTTTATCCATTCCTGGATGTAGTAAGCCAGCTCCCCCCCACTGGCAATGGTTGGGATACCTGGACAGAATTCCCAGGGATTTTGTTTTGGCTGAGGCTTTGGTGGTGGTGCTTCTGTTGCACGCTTAGAGCCCCTCTTGCCTCTGCCCGAGTAGTAACCTTTTTGGTCTTGATACTCATGGGGGTGTAGGGAGCATAAGCTCTTGAGAAGTAGCCCCTGCCCCTGCATCCCCTACCATAAGGTCTGTAGGAAGTGGAGTCCTTTTCTTTCTCAGTATTGTTTTGTAAGTGGTTTTGTACTCATCCACTGTATTCACATAAGCCTCCGTTTTGTCACCAGAAAGAAAATCTCCTTTAAACTGAAAACCTAAGGCCTTCGTCTGAGTGTCCTGGGAAAGGATGGTTGACCTTAGCCAGAAGAATTGCCTCAATGACACATCGCAGTGTAGTGGTGATTGTTTGTGGCATCCAGGGCTGACGTTGCTGTGTGTCCTGTGCCAGTTTACCATCAGCCTTGTGAGCCAGTGGCAGCACTGTTTTCCACAGTGCCTTCTGGTACTGGGCTATATGAACTGAGTAAGCTGTCTGCTTGGATTATACCTTGATGATCATGGTGGGCACATGGGTATTTCACCTCCGTTTATCCACCTGTTACTTTTATACATACAGTAGATACATAGATACTGTCAGCAGATAAGGGCCTATGACCCACCCAGTCTGCCCATTTGCACTCGTAAGATCAGTTTAAGTTTTCCTAGAAGCCTGTTGCCCCTTACCTCTGACCACCAGGATTCCCTTATGTCTATCCCATGCATTCTTAAGTCCCGTGATTGTTTCAGCCCCCACCACATCCTCAGGCAGGGTATTCCACTTGTCCACCACCCTTTCTATGAAGAAAGCCTTCCTCATGTTACCTCTGAATTGCCCTCCCTCCAAATTTATCCCATGCCCTCAGTCACAACCCCACTCAGCAGGTCAGGCCCTCTGCTCCCACAGTACCTATCTCCGAGTGCAGTATTGTGAACAGGAACAGAACAGGGTAACCCTCCTGTCTGTTTTGTGGGTTCAAATCACCTTTGGTCTCAAGTTCTGGAGGGATTCAAACTGTGAACCTCTTGCTAGCGTACCCAATGTACAGGCTCAGATAATTCTGCTCTTCGGGGGATGCCGGATATCTTCTTCCTATGGGCACCTAACCAGGTGTACAAAATGAACCCTTAAAAGCTCTATGAAAGACCTCAGATAAACTCTTACCTTTTCCCAGTTTGGTATCCCAGTAAGCTAATGCACTGTGTCAACTTTAACCATATATGCTTCACTTGTCAAAGAAAGAATTTCAAAGGCACACCAAGTAGTCTCCTAAAATAGAGGTTTACTTTAAAATAGATAAAAATATGTAAAATGTAAATACAGAACAATATATCACAAAACATACAATCACTTAAAAGAACAAAGTTTAAAGTGCAAACTCCTACCAAACATACACTTTGACTTGTCTATCTAATGTATTCTTATCTTCTCACAGTGCTGATAGATGTTGTAGCTCAGAGAGTCCAAACAGGAATGTCTCTCAAGGTCAGTCTGAACTATAAAGGGTTTGCTATAGTCAGGACTTGCCAAAACAGGAGCACTGATAGATGTTGTAGCTCAGAGTGTAGCACCGGGTGATCTTTCCCTTGGCTGGATGTCTGATTCAGTACTGCCTCAATACCCACATCTGAGGCGTCAGTCTGAACTATAAAGGGTTTGCTATAGTCAGGACTTGTCAAAACAGGAGCACTGCACAGTGCCTCCTTCAGTCTGGTAAAGGCTTTCTCACAGGTTGGGTCCCAGATAATTTTCTTGCCATCCTTTTCTTTATCAGGTCAGATAGGGGAGCAGCCAGGGCACTATAATTGGGTAAAAATTTCCTATAGTACCCTGCTGTCCCTAGAAAAATCCTGACCTGCTTCTGCGTTTCTGTTCTGGGCCTCACCTGGATCACCTTGATTTTTATTTGGTTAGGACGGAGCTGTCCCCGGCCTACCACATGCTGGAGGTATGCCACTTCTCCCATGGCCACCTGGCACTTCTACGCTTTCACAGTGAGCCCGGCCCACTGGATCCTACCCAGCACTTCCCTAAGGTGGGACAGGTGTTCCTCCCAGCTGGCACTAAAGATGGCAATGTCATCCAGGTACACCACGGCATACTCCTCGGCACCATTTAACACCTGGTTCACCAACCTCTGGAAAGTGGCCGGGGTGTTCTTCATTCTGAAAGGCATTACTTTAAATTCAAATAAGCCTATCGGAGTGATGAAGGCTGACCTCTCCCTAGCTCTGTCCGTCAACTCTACCTGCCAATACCCCTTGGTCAGGTCAGTGGTCATAAGGTAGGTCGCCTCTCCCAACTTGTCCAGGAGTTTGTCCATCCGGGCATCAGGTGGGCGTCTGACTTCATGATTGCATTCAGTCCATGATAGTCCACACAGAAATGAGTAGAGCAATCTGGCTTGGGCACAAGGACTACGGGTGAGGCCCAGGGGCTGAGGGATCTCTGGATTACCCCTAAATCCAGAATCTTCCCACTTCCCTCCTAATGTCCTTTTGGACAGCCTCTGACACCTGATATGCTGTCCACTGTATGGGTGTCTGTGTCCCTGTCTCCACATCGTGCATTGCTAAGGGGGTTAGCCCAGGCTTGGCGCTAAACAATGGGGCAAAATCTGCTAAAACCTCCCTTGCATCCTGGATCTTGTCTGGGGCCAGCTGGGGAGACAATTTTACTGCCTCCACAGAGGACTCCCACTTGCTTTCTTCCAGCAAGTCCAGAAGGGAGTCTCCTTCGTCCGTCCCCTCCCCAGGACTACACACTGCAAATACCATGTTGGCCCTATTAGCATATGACTTCATCATGTTAACATGGTACATCCTTTCGGTCTGTCTTCTGCCAGGCAACTCTATAACATAGTTCATGTCATTTACCTTCCTAACCACTTTGTACGGTCCTGCCTACTCAGCCTGCAGCTTGTCTTTCCGGACTGGAATAAGGACCATGACTTCCTGACCCACCATGTACGAGCGAGCTCTGGCTCTGCGGTCATACCACACTTTTTGTTTCTGTTGGTCAGCTGCCAGGTTGCTCTGGGCTGTCTCCATAAGCTCCTTCAGCCTTTCCCTAAACCAAAGAATGTAATCCACTATAGGAGTTCCATGGGTGGAGTGCTTGCCTTTCCAGTCCTCCTGGATCAAGTCTAGGAGCCCATGTATCCGGCGTCCATATAAGAGTTTGAAGGGGGAAAATCCTGTTGACTCTTGGGGCACCTCCCTGTATGCAAACAACAGGTGGGGAAGGTATTTCTCCCAGTCCCTCCCATGCTGTTCAGCAAATGCCCGAAGCATTGACTTCAGGGTACCATTAAATCTTTCCACAAGCCCATTGGCTTGTGGGTGATATGGTGTTGTGCATCACTGCACCACCCTACACTTCTCCCACAAACATTTCATCAGGTCTGACATGAAGGAACCCTCTCAATTGGTGATAACCTCCTGCGGAAACCCAATACAGGAGAAAATCCCAAGTAAGGCATCTGCCACTTTGTCTGTCCTCAGTGAGGATAGGGCGACTGCCTCTGGGTACCAGGTGGCATAATCCACCACAATCAGGATGAATCTCTTCTCTGAGGAGCTGGGGGTATTTAAAGGCCCCACAATATCCATTCGCACCCTCTGGAATGACTCCTTCACTATGGGCAATGGAATCAGGGTGGCTTGGGTTTTCTTGCCCCGCCTTCCCTATTTCTTGGCACCGGTGACAAAACCTGCAATACTCCTTCACCTGCCGGGTGAAGTTAGGCCAATAGAAATTCTGGGCCAACTGCTGCATAGTGTGAGTGATTCCCAGATGATCAGACAAGGGAATATCATGTGCAATCTTGAGCAACTGCTCACGATACCCCTGGCAAACGACAAGCTGCCTGCCTAGCACCCCTCCCTCTGTCTGCACAGCCTGAGCATACATCAGTCCATTTTCCCAATAAACCTTATGTTTACCATCAACTCCCTGTGTTCCTTCAGAGTCTGCCCAACCCTCAGCTTCTCTGGAGTAGGGTCACTTCTCTGAGCAGCTGCAAACTCCTCACACATTTCCAAGGCATGGGACAGGTCCCCTTCTGTCTCTAAACTAGGATCCCTAGCACTAGCATCAGGGTACTTAGGATCACTGTCCTTCCTAACCCTCTGACAATGGGTCACCCCCCCCTCTTCAGAGTAACCCTCCATAGCTGTGTGGTTAACTGCTACTGGGGAAATTTCTACCACCTTTTCATTAGTCTCCATATCAGGAGACACAGGCTCAGGAACCAGCCTCCCAATGGTTTCCACAATGGCTTCTGTGGAGTTCAGGGAACTACAGTTTTCTCTTGCCGCTTGGCTACAGGTAACTGCACATACCATCCCCTGTTGGAGATTGCTGCAAAGGATGATGTCCACTACTAATGTTTTGGCTACAGCTACCGGTTGCACAGTTCCCCCTGTTTCACTCCAGTCTAGGAGAACACTAGTGAAGGGCAATGTTTTCTCCCCACCAGTAAAGTCCTGTACAGTGACGTATTTATTGGGTATAAGATGGCCAGGCTCTACTAGATTCCCTTTTACCAATGTCAGGGATGCCCCTGTGTCCCTTAACCCTAGCGTCGGTACATCATTCACCATGACTGGGTGTATGTGTTCCCTCATGTTCACAGGCATGCTTCCAGGGACACACAAACAATCCACTTCTTCCCTAGTACCATTCTGTGAATTGCTCATTCTTTTGGGACACTGTCTAGTAATATGCCCAGTTTCTTTACACACCCAACATTCATTTCTTTTTTCAGAGAAATCTTTTCTTTGAAACCTAGGGCTAACTGGTTTTGGTGGCAGCAGTGAGGGTTTTAGCTGCCCTGAAGGCACGCTTTTCCCTTTTTGTGCTGCCACGCCCACCCCATTCGCTCTCAGAGCCGGTCTGCTCTTGGCATAGCGGTCCGAGAGTTCAGCAGCCTCTTGCACTGTTTTGGGATCTCGGTCCTCCAGCCAGGTTTTCAGCACTGCTGGGCATGCCCAGAAAAACTGTTCTAACAGAATCACATTTTCAATTTTATCTACAGAGTTGGCTTCAATTCCTTCCCACCAATGTTTTAAAAACTGACGTTGTTTCATGGCTAGCTCCTTGTGGCTCATGTCAGGGCTTCTCCTAAACTTACGGAGTTTAGCTCTGTATTATTCCGCAGTTAATTCAAATTTTTTTTAACAGTGCAGCTTTAAGTTTGCTGTAATCATCACTGTCCTCATTGTCCATTTGACCCAATGCATCCCAAGCTTTCCCGGTAAGTAACAGGGTTAGCTGGAAGCTCCAGGATTCCCTAGGAATTTTAGACTGAATACAAACTTTTTCAAAAGAATTTAAAAAGGCATCCATATCCTCCTCCTCTTTAAATTTGGCTATCAATTTGGAATTCAATTTGTAACCCAGTCCTGTACTCCCAGTTAAACCCAAGCCACTCACCTGCTCTGGCACTGGTGGTTGGAGTGTAGCTTCTCCAGTTCATGTTGCCTCTGGTGCTCTCACTCCTCTCGGTCCATCTCTCACTGTTCACGGTCTGCCTCTCACCATTCTTGCTCCCTCTTCTCCTCTGCAGCTCGCTGGCATTCACGCTTCTCATGCTCAGCCTCCCACTGTTCCCGCTCTGCCTCTCATCTCTCTCGTTCTGCCTCTCACTGTTCTCGATCCCTCTTTTCCTGGAACTCCAGCTCCATTCTGCGCAACTCAATCTGCAGCATGGGTACTTCTGGCTCCAGAACGCTAGTGATCTTCCCCTGCTGCTGTGGCCCTTCGCTGGCACTGGCTGTGCTGTCATCCTCACCGTATCTGAACACTGCACTGGCTGCTAGCCCTCCCACACTCAAGGTTCAGTCCCCTACAGTCACTGTCTATGACTTGATGCTCTGGGTATCTGCTACCATCAGGACATCCATGAGGTTCTGCTTGGTGGCTTTCACCTCCTACAGGACTCCTCTGTCCCCACACAACTACTTTAAGTAGTCTACAGTGTGCCCGCTGTAGTTGGAAGCCATCTTCTTCCCTAACTATGGCTACTCTAACTTGCACTTTAGAGAAAAAAAAATAAAACAGGTAAGAACTTGACTGTAAGCAAAGTGATGTAGTTCTGTTTCCTTTTAAAAAAATAAATAACTGCCCTTTTTTGGCAAGTGAGCTGTACAGTATCAAGCTGACATACTGAACAATAAAAGCTTGTAATACCAAAATTATCCACACCACTCCCAACCAATCTGCCAAAACCCCACTCAGCAGGTCAGGCCCTCTGCTCCAGTGCCAACCTCTAAGTGCAGTATTGTGAACAAGAACAGAACAGGGTAACCCTCCTGTCTGTTTTGTGGGTTCAAATCACCTTTGGTCTCAAGTTCTGGAGGGATTCAAACTGTGAACCTCTTACTAGCATACCCAATGTACAGGCTCAGATAATTCTGCTCTTTGGGGGATGCCAGATATCTTCCACTTATGGGCACCTAACCAGGTGTACAAAATGAACCCTTAAAAACTCTATGAAAGACCTCAGATAAACTCTTACCTTTTCCCAGTTGGGCATCCCAGTAAGCTAATGCACTGTGTCAACTTTAACCATATATGCTTCACTTGTCAAAGAAAGAATTTTGAAGGCACACCAAGTAGTCTCTTAAAATAAAGGTTTACTTTAAAATAGATAAAAATATGTAAAATATAAATACAGAACAATATATCACAAAATATACAATCACTTAAAAGAACAAAGTTTAAAGTGCAAACTCCTACCAACCACACACTTAGACTTATCTATCTAATGTATTCTTATCTTTTTACAATGCTGATAGATGTTGTAGCTCAGAGAGTCCAAACAGGAATGTCTCTCAAGGTCAGTCACAGCATAATTAAAAAACTGTCTTGAACCTGCCTTCTCCATGATGTCACCCAGCTCCTCCTCTGTTTATTAAAAATCATACAACCAGGATGTCTTATCATTCCGAAGGTAAATTAAATAAGGTGACATCAGCAAAAACTAATTTTCCCATATGCCACTTTGATCTAGTGTGTCTTCCTGCCCTTCACAGACATCAAAGAACATTTATGACTTAGCAACAAAGTGACCTAACCTGGTTTCTTCCTCTAAACATCATAAAAGTTTATGATCTCTATCCTGCCAGCTGGCAGCTACAATTAAGCCAGAAAACAGGAGATCCTTAATTTATGTCTCTTGTAGTCTTTAATTATCTCCTGACTTTCAGGTTAACATCTTGTAGCTGAAACCTTGGTGTGGGGGGGGGTATCCCAGGAGCACAGGATTTCTCATGACAGACAATCACACTACATTTTTATTTTACAAAAATCATACTGTGATCAGAACCCGCTGTCCAAGTGTCACACCCTCTAGTCCTGGAACATCTTTTTCACTGGAAAATAGTGTTTTCCTGCACCCTTTTCCTCCCCGTAAGGTACTTGTATGTCGCTATCATATCCCCTCTCTCCCTTCTCTCTTCCAGGGAGTACATATTCAAGTCCTTCAGCCTGTCCTCATAAGACTTGTGATGCAATCACTGTACCATCTTTGTTGCCCTCCTCTGAACCTTCTCCACCCTGTCTATGTTCTTCCATAGGTAAGGTCTCTAGAACTGTACACTGTAATCCAGGTGGGGCCTCACTAGTGTCTTGTATAGTGGAATTATGATCTCCCTTTTCCTGCTGGTGTTGCCCATGCCTATGCATCCCAGCATCCTATCTATTTTACTTGCCTCCTTGTTGCACTGTTTTCCTACCTTGAGGTCATCAGAGATGATAGCTCCAAGGTCCCTTTCCTGCTTGGTGCATGCTATATCCTCCTCGCCCCCCAACTGATATGTTGTTCCAATGTTTTTGTGCCCCATATGCATTATTTTTCACTTTTTTGTGTGAAATTTCAACTGCCAGACCCTGGACCATTTCTTCAAGCTTCTGCAGGTCCCTCCTCATTCTGTCTACACCCTCTGGTGCGTCCACTCTGTTACAGAGCTTCATGTCGGCAGCGAACAGGGAAATTCTGCCTTCTAGGCCCTGCACAATGTCACCAACATTCAATTTAGCTATGACTGCAGCTGAAGTAGATGCAGACATGATTTTTAACGTGGCTTTTTGTGGCGATTTGTGTATGGGGACCAGCAGCCTCCTTGTAGGAGCTAACCCCACCATATCCATAAATTCTGCTTCCTCCTAATTCTCTTGTTTCCTGAGGGGGGATGTTGAGGGTGGTTACCATTTGCCTAACAAAAGACAGAAAGGATAAGTAGTCCTCTGTGGGCCTTGGAGGGGGGTAAAATTCCTGCTCACATGCACCATCTGGTTCAGACGGGTCACTTTCCTCTCCACGCCACCTCCTCTTCATAGTAAATTTCTTCTTCCTCCTCCTCCTCCTCAGGCAAATAAGCTAAAGCTTGAACCTGGGGGGGGGGCATAATCATAAAATTTCCCATGACCTGGAAACTGCCACATTTTTATGTCCTCTGTTGAGAGCATTAAAGCAGCTGCGTAGGGAACTAGCAGTGCCTCTGCTGGCCCTGTTCAGAGTCACTCAACATGGGCATTGTTCCAGAGGACTGCAGAAGGGCACATGTAGTCCCACTGCACAAAAGCGGCAGTAGGGAGGAGGCGGGGAACTACAGGCCAGTCAGTCTCACCTCAATGGTGGGAAAGATTATGGAGACACTGCTGAAAGAAAGGATAGTGGCACATATGGAATCCAGTGGTGCCCAGGATCTGAGGCAACATGGATTCACAGCACAGCACTAAGGTCATGTCAAATGAATATAATAGTTTTTTTTGATTGGGTGCCTAGGGAACTAAATCAGGGAGGGGCGGTAGATGTCGCCTAACTAGATTTCAGCAAAGTCTTTGACACTGTCCCACATAGAAGGCTGATTAACAAGATGGGAAGTCTGGGCATGGGAGAAAAGGTGGTGAACTGGGTTAGGAACTGGTTAACAGACAGGAGACAGAGGGTGGTGGTAAATGGGGTACAATCTGGGGAGGGGGGGTGACCAGTGGGGTACCATAGGGATCAGTACTAGGACCAATCCTGTTCAATGTCTTCATTAGTGACATTGCAGAGGGGCTGAGAGGAAAGGTCTGCCTGTTTGCAGATGACACCAAGATCTGAAACAGGGTGGATACTCCAGAAGGGATGCAGAAAATGAAGAGGAACCTGGAGAAGCTTGAAAGATGGTTGGAAATGTGGCAACTGAGGTTCAATGCAAAGAAGTAAAAAATAATGCACCTGGGTAGAGGGAACCATGGGGAGAACTACAGGTTGGGGGGAGAAGCTGACTGTCACCAAAGAGGAACGGGACATAGGGGTTATCATCTCTGATGACTTTAAGGTATCAAAGCAGTGTACAAAGGTGGCAGGAAGGGCCAGTGGCATGCTGGGGTGCATAGGCAGGGATATCACTAGCAGGAGGTGGGAGGTGGTGATGCCGTTGTATAAAACATTGGTAAGGCCTCTCCTGGAGTACTGCGTGCAGTTCTGGAGACCATACCTGTTCAAGGACATAGATAAGGTGGAGGCTATCCAGAGAAGGGCAACAAAGATGGTGCAGGACTTACACCACAAAACATATGAGGAAAGACTAAGGGACCTCAGTATGTACATACTGGAGGAGAGGAGACAACGAGGGGACATGATTGAAACTTTCAAGTACCTCAAGGGCATAAACAAGAGGCAGGCAGGGGACCTTTTCCAATGTAGGAAAAGTACTAGAACAAGGGGGCACGATATGAAATTGGAAGGGGGTAGATTAAGTGGTAATGTGAGAAAGTTTTTCTACACAGAAAGGGTAGTCAACACTTGGAATAATCTGCCACAGGAGGTAGTGGGGGAAAGCAGAGTGGAGGGGTTTAAGCATGCTTGGGACAAGCACAAGGCAAGACTGAGAGGGAAGGGAGTGATGAAAAGCCATTGATTACATAGGGTCAGTGGCCACATACAATATACAGGGCCTATGGGCAGACTGGATGGGCCTAGCGGTCCTTATCTACCAACAATTTCTGTGTTTCTGTGTTTCACTTATCTTGGGCCGATGCCTGTTTCTTTCCTTTTTCAGGAGAAGAGGCAAGGGCATTATTTTATTTTTATTTTTTCTTGGCAGACTGTGTTTCCAGTGCCTGCTGTGGGGCTCTTTTATATGTTTGCCACCACTGAACTCAGAGTTTCCTCTTTTGGACACCTAGGTATCTTTGTCTGATGGTTGAACAGTTTTGTCTTTTTTCTCTCTGTTCTGTTTGACAGGGACTGCTGCTGTATTAGAGAAGACAAACTCTCTAATGTGCGCTTTCCACCATCTTTAGGAATTCCCTCATAGCCTTTATTATTTTTTCTCTCTATGGAGGCAGACTGAGAATCCATAAATGTTTCTCTTTTCTTATCCCTTTTCTTCTGGGTTTTAGGGCAAAACATCATACAGAGCTCACAACTGGTAAAATCGCGATTGGTACCAGGCACCTTAAACAAAGCTCATGGCAGTCTGCCTTTGTCAGGAGATTTAAGCAATTTTTACAATTTTTAAAGCCTGTTGGTCCTATCTTTTTCTTACATCTATCAGACATGCCAGTTTCTGAAGACCGTATATGAAAACTTTCAGTCAGTTCCTAAAAATACTTCAAACAGAAGTTCTGAGAGAAAATGTTTTAAAAGCACTTGAAATGCAGTTCCTTTTACCAGAAAAAGATACACATATAATTAAAACCACTTGTGTAGAAGAATTAACAGTTAGTACACAAGTAAGGTAAAAGACTGTTTTGAACTCAATCCAGTTCCCTATAAATGGGAACTGCGACTGACTAAAGTGAAAAAAAAAACACTGAAAAAGACTAAAGCAGTATTTAGCCTACAAAAGTTTTACTAAATAAAGCAGAAAAACAGCAGATTCCCAAAGGCGGGAATTGCATAATGTTAGGCCTTCTCTGATTCCAGGGAATTGAAATGGGACCTGGAGAAAAGTTAAAACAAGTAAAATTTTGAAGAAAAAAAAACTGAACTAACACAGAGTTATTGAAAACTACCTGAATCATCAAATAAACACTGAAAGTAAAGTAATAAATCACTTCTTGAGACCAGAATACCAGAGCTGTACTTTGGGTCTACTGCTCTCGTTAGACAGAGAAACAAACCTGAACATTATAAAATGGCTTGACTCAAACAAGCAATCAGATTGGTCAAAACTGGTCACATGACCATGCAGTCATTTCAATTACCGCACAGCTGAAATTTTACTTTTTTTTGTTCCTGCTTTTTTAACTCATAGAACCATTTTATAAGCACAATAACACACTCCAGTGTTAGGGTGCTTAGCCCTGATCAGATTCTTGGCAAGACTAGATCAGCAAAAAAGACATGGACAAGTGGCATATTCAATAATAAACTTGTTTATTACACAAAAGATAGCAGTTGCCATAAAACAGGTCTTACCATTAGACACTGCGAGCCGAAGTTTCCCAGATACCCCTAAGAGTGAAGATGATCTTGAGGGGATTACGTAATACAACATCTTATACAGTTAGATTTTTACCATGGTTACTAGAAGACTAGATATATAAAGTAAGCCCTATTGGCTAAAAGTTATGTGGCTCCACAGTGTTATCTAGTGACACGCATTATTTGTAAAGTCAGCTAAATATAAGAACAAAGGACTCATACAAGGTACAGGATGTAGTGCAGTATTACATAAATCCACACAGTGGCAGTGCAGGCTATACAATAACTTCTCAGAAGGATCAACAGAAAACACAGGTGTATCTCAGTACAGTACTAGCAATATGTTTCTTAGCAAAAGCAGTATTAGAATCACAATATATCCCTGGCTACTTACACTTGTATGGTAAGTGCCAACGCCCTAAATGTTAGTACATTAGGTAATAATATATATATATATATATATATATATATATATATATATATATGTGTATATATATATATATATATATATATATATATATATATATACACACACACACACACACACATATATAGTCTAAGGTGCACAGTGGGTATCCAATCAGAGTGTGGGGACCTCACATAACACCAGAGTGTGCGGTAATGCCATAAATTACTGCACTTCCCAGGTGGTTGAAGGCACTCAACTGCTTATTGTGCCTCACAACCCACCTGGGGTGTGCAGTAATTAAGCATTACTGTACACCCTGTCATGTGTTATTGATTGCTTAGTGGCAAGAGTGGTGCATGACACCAGTGCAGAGTTTGAACCTTCATTTTAATTTCCATAATTAGCATAAAGTTCTATCTCCAGGGCAGTACTTTCTGCTGAGAAGATGATGTTTAAAGTGTAAACACTAAGTGAAGGATTCCTGGGGTTAGAATTACTATTACTTAATGTAACATTTTAAGGTTTAACAAGAAGTCAGGGCTTAGAAGAGGGGATAACAAACAAGTGGGATAGGCCCAAAGTTTCCCAGGTAAAGTGGGTAGAACAGGGAGATATCGATTAAAATGTATAACGTAGGATCAGACATAAATAGGAACAGGTAAGAGGGTTAAAAAAAGGGAAAGCAGGAGACACCCAATTTAAGGTAAGGTTATAAAATAATTTAGGGAAGAAAAAGAGTGAGGTAGTAAAAGCATGGGAGTAGTAAGGAGGTAGAAGGGCAAACTGAACTAGTATAGACACTAACGAAGGAGGGTAAGGATTATGGCAGGGGTGCAGGGCAATGGTTGTGGTGCAACAGTCTTTAAGGAAACCTTATGAAGACTGAAGTGCTGCCCCATATGTACTCACCTCTCTGGGTTGCAGGCACAGGTGCAGGGGTGGATCCAGGAGTCCTATAGATGGGGGAGTTCAAGTCAGAGAAAAATTAAAAATAATAGGCTTGGGGTCTGGTGGGCCTACTAGGCCCCAGAAATTTTTAACATTTTGGTGCATTCTGGTGCATTTTGGAGGGTATGTCTAATGCAATTTCTACTCATTTCCTCCCTCCCCATGCTTTGTTAGTTGCACCCTAGCACCATCCCCAGAGTCCCCACAGTCCACATGACAGTGTGTTGCCCAAAATACCCTCCCACCCCCCAAAAAAACCACAGAATACTAAAAGACTGCAGCTGGGCAGCAGCACATCTGAAACACATAAAAATGAGAAAAGTTGAAAGAGATTTGGTGATAAAGACAAACTGCAGACAAATTAAATGACAATCCAAGTAAACAAGTTCACAAATGTCACTCACTCAAGCACATTATGACATTACCATAAAGCCATCCCATCCCATCCCAGTTTGTCCTGCAGTACAGATTAATGTATCCCCCAACCTTATCTCAGTAAAAAAAAATTAAAAAATACAATAACTATAGAAATATGGGAACAAAGTCACTTTGCTATCTAGTTTCTGAAAATATAATTTTAAGTCTGCTTGCTATTTTTGCAAAACATTTTATTCTATAGAACAATTTATTCCAAAGAAAATACATTTTTAAATAAATAAAATATGTTTTATTGTTTTAAAATGTCCTTTACTGGGATAACCCCATGGTATGAGGCATCTAATTTTTACAATAGGCCCAAGAAGTCAGTAAGCAGACAGAAAAACAGTTTTTAAACAATACAAAAATGCATTTTTTTTCTTAGCAACAGCACTTTTTTGGGTACATCACAACGTGCACACACACCCAATTCAACACATAGAACTACATAAACTAAATATTTGATTATATCACTTTTTTTCCAGTTTTGTAACTGCCTGTGTCAATGAGCCAAACAAGGTCTTATGACTTCCGTTGCCAGTTTTGCTCTCCAAGCATGCAGAAACTCCAGCACATGCCATAACATACAGCAGAACACCTTTTAAGTCCCCATGTCTATTAATTCTCTCTGTGCTCATTCACACTGTACAACCACAACTGAAAAGACCACACAGATTAGACATACAGCACATGCTGAAGTTTTTACCTCAGTTCAGAGGTCTCATGTACTAGTTTCTGCCTCTCCTGGTTCATGCTGTCGCTGAGACCAGACCTGCCCCAGCAGGGGTGTAGCCAGAAATTGCTGTTTTGTACACACAGTCTCCAAAAGTTACAACCCCCCCCCATTAACAAATTTAAGCATCCTCTCCAAATGGTACCCCCTTCCAAACAAGTCAGATTGTTGTCAGATGATTCCTCTAATCTCTAAAGTGGTTATATATGTATCTGTCTCCTAAACAACAGAAGTTTAAACAGAGACACTCCTCAGTGGCCTAAACTAACCCAAATACTACAGATTAGAATGAAAATGTTAACAGAAAGGCATATGGTTTGTGACAGGCACTCAGCAAAACTTACTCAAATGTGTACAGTGAGTATGCCTGCCTACACCCTGGTGCCCCAGCATTAGTTTTGTACCATTCCTAGCATGCTACAGGAGGGCACTACTCTCCAGCTCCCTGTCCTGCAAATCTGCACCAAAATCAGTTTGCCATATAGGACAAAACTAGCAGTGACCTTAAACAATCTTAATGTCATGAATTTAAGCTCCCCACACTAGAAATTAATAACACTAGTACTACATTTATTACACACCCAATTTGATGGAACACTAATGTCCTGTCCTATCCCAGCAGCTGCCCCCACCCACCATAGTTTGTGACTGTGAAAGTCTTTTGTTTTTAAAGCAAGAAGTACCTGATTACATAAAGACTTGATCAATTTTCAGCAGGCTGAAGTCTACGTGCCCCTAGTTGAGTACTGTCTCTGGTCACCAAACTTTCTCTCTAGACAGCACACACTGACCCCATGACTCCTAATGAATGAGCAGAGCTCTCAGCAACAGCTTGCTTCAGCTACCAGAAGATGACCTGAACCTCACTCCAACTCCTTGTGCTGATTTACCAAGGCCACACTGACCCCTCGTTACTGGACTGCTGCCGCCTGAAACCTCGGGCTTTGCTCTTCATTTGTGGGCTCCACATTTACACCTCACTAACGCTCCCGTCCTGAATTAATAAAGCAGTACCAGGTCTACTAGTTTAACCAGCATCTTTTAATTAGTGACATTGGCTGCATTGAATTATTTGACTTCACCACTGGAAATGAATCTGACTGAGCCTGGAGCAAGAACTTAAGTAAGTACGGTACCACTACCGTATTCATTTCTGTAAGGACAGGAACATCATCACTGGACACTCACACCTCTGATACTCTGATCTGCAAACAAGTTAAACAACTTAACTTTTCTGGAGGTGTGAGTGAGAGAGAATAGAGAGGATTATCATGGGACACCAGTAAGGTTGCCACCTGTCAGTTTTTTTACCTGGTGATCCGGTTTTCAGGGTCCCTATCAGGAAATCCAGTTTTGTTCTGTGCTGGTCAGGTTTTTGAGCCATTTTGAGTGCTCACATACTTTTGAAACATATTTTGTCATATCATTCATTGTTTCACCTACATGGCCAGGTTACAAACAAGTTCTCTTGTCAATATAGCCCTTTGTTTGTGAAAGTAGTCAACATGGGAGGTGTAAAGTATGGCCATTAACACCATTAGCACTTACTTAACCTAATCTTTTCTACTGCAGCAAAGCTGCCCCCACCTTTTGTAACAGTAACAGAGCCAGTTGTCTTCCACTTTCATTTGCTGGTAAACATTTTCATCTCTAACAACATTTAGGCATTTTAAATGTTTTAATTATTTTTTCCTCAAGAAAAACATGGGCCCCCAAGGTGCAGGGGAACAGTTTGCACCTAGCTAAGGCCAGCTCTGCTGGAGGACATATTAGACCTGTGTGGCTCAGGCAGCTTTCATGATTAAGAATGCAGCAGTGTGTTACTAATACAGGAGCTTCATGATGGGGGAGCTATAGCACACTTAGCCCCCCCTCTAAATCCGCCTGTGGGTTGCTGGACTCTGGGCTGAACCAGCGAGGGCATGGTGGACCTTCTACCCCACCCGGGAACCACCAGATCCAGTGCCAGTTCCCCAGATGATGTCTAGACAGAGGCAGAGTAGATGTACCATGGTGGGCTCCAGGAGGGTGGGGTGGGGAATAGGGTGCACGTTCCTCCACATACACCACTTCATAACACCTTCACCTTACTGATGGAAAGTGGTAACCAAGAGGAGGTACCCATCACAGTGGGAAAGGAAGAGGTGGGGTTCTCAGAAGTGGAGATCCTAAGGAGGAAGGGAGAATCCCTCAGCCAAAGAGGAAGCAGCTGCCAGTGGGGGACTCAGTTGTGAAGGGGACAGACTCGGGAGCTGGAGGGAGGAAGATAGGGAGGTGAGCTGCTTGAAGGGTGCCTTGGTGGGGAGAGATGAAGAGCAGATTCTGCTGACTGCTAGGTCAGCAGGAGCTGGGTGGGAGCTGGACAGCATTGTCCATATGGGGACAAATTATATAGTATGGGAGAAGGTAGGAGTAGTGAAGTGAAATTACCTTGGGGTAATCATTTCTGATGATCTCAAGGTGGCAGGGCACTGCAACAGGGCAGCAGACAAAGTCAGTGGGATGCTGAGGTGCATAGGGAGGGAGTGAGACCCCACCTAGGGTACTGTGTCCAGTTCTGGAGGCCACAGCTTTCCAAGGACATTGACAGGGTGGAAGTAATCCTGACCAGAGCTAGCAAAACAGTGTGGAGGTTGCACAAGAAACTGTATGAGGAGAAGCTATGGGAGCTTAGCATGTACTCCCTGGAGGAGAGGAGAGTGAGAGGGGACATGATTGAGACCCATAAGTACAATATAGAGGTGAACAAGGTGCAGGAGGGAGTCTCTTTAAGAGAAGGAGGAGCACCAGAACACAGGGACATGTAATGAAGCTTGGGGTGGGGGAGGGACTTTAAGAGGGATGTAAATAAATATTTCTTCACAGAAAGAGTGGTGGACATCTGGAACAGTCCGCTAGAAGAGGTGGTGAGGGAAAAGACTGTGGTGCACTTCAAGCATGTGTAGGATGGCCTCAATAAATAGAGGAAAGGGAGGAGGGGTCACCTGAGATCAAACAGGGTCCATGGACAGGAAAATACAGCAGACTAGATGGTTCTACTGGTCCTTTTCTGACAACAAATTCTATGGTTTTATGAAATTTCAGGGAGCTGGGGAGAGGCCTTATGCAAGTGGCATGCACAATGACTTTTTCTGTGGTGATACCTGAGTATGACCAGGGAGAGGCAAGGAAACTCCACACCAGGGCATTTAATTAATGTTGGAGGGATGATGCATAGAGGAAGATTTTGGATACATGGAGGACTGGGGCCCCAACCTGGGAGGATGTTGGTCTCTATGGAAAAGATGGCCTGCATCCTTCTAGGCAAAGGTCTGCAATCCTTGATGGTTCGTTTAAATGCTACATGGAAGAGCATTTCAACTACACAGGGGCAGGCGGTGAAACCAAAGGAGGCAACATTTGTCTCCCCTGAAATGGTACAGTGGATGGTAAAGTGTTAGCCAAGGGAAGTGTTAGACAGGAAAGACCATAGTGGAGAAAACTCCCCTGGAGCAGAGGCACAAAAAACAGGGACAGGGACAGGAAGAAGAAAATGGGAAAACAATGCAGGTAAGGAAGTACATAGCACTAAAGGGGACCATATGTGGTGAAAGTAAAAAGGAAAGGGACAAGACGAGGTGTAAATTTGGAAACAAAACAGGTAGGAATGGGAGGGAGGGAGAAGCAGGGTAGTTAGACAGGGGAAAATATTTTGAAAACGATTTGCGCTACTGTATGGAGCCCTGGGAACAAAATTCCAGACCTGGGGTCATCATGGCAGAAGCTAATCTAGATTTAGTGGCTATAACAAAGTCATGCTGTACTGAGCACCACAACTGGGAAATGAACATACTCTGTGCTCTGTTCAGGAGAGAAGGAGCAGGGAGGATTCAGAAAGGAGGAGGGGTTATATGTGAGGGAGGATGTCAAGGCCATAGAGGTACAGGGGCACAGAGAGAAACATGATGGTTTGGAATTACTGTGGGTCAACCTGGAAGCAAGCCCTGGGTCCACTGTCCATACTGGAGTAGTGAGTAGATCTCCAGTACTGGGCAAGGAGATGGACAAGGCACTTGGGGAAGCCATCATCAGAATGGCAAGTAAGAGGGTAGTGCTACTAGTTGGTGACTTCAGCTTTCCAGATGTGGAGTGAAGTGGAGTCTTCCAGCTGCAGCTCCAGCAAGGAGCAGGGCCATCCTTGATTCCCTGGAAGGGGCTTTTCTCAGGCAGTTATTTAAAGAACCCACTAGGAATGGAGCAGTGCTGGACCTGGTACTTACAAATAGGAACAGCATTGAAGACGTTACGGTGGGCAGTCCCCTTGGTAACAGTGATCACTGTAGAGTTTAGTTCAACATAAAGACAAGTGCACAGGTGAACCACATAAAGATGAGGGTTCAGAACTTTGAGAGGGTGGATTTTAAAGAACTAGGTGGTGGCCTCAGGAACTGCCTCAGAGAGGTAAAGGAGTGCCAGGGAAGGTTAGAGGCACAGTGAGGAAGAATAAGACAGGGCATATGTAAAACAACCTACCTATCCATGAAGGAAGGAAGGAAAAGCAGAAATAAAAGGAGACCATCATGTTTTTCCAAAGAAGAGGGCAGTAAAAGAAAAAAGGGTTGCATTCAAGAGGTATGAGGAAACGCAAAGGGAGGTGGACAGAGAAGTATACCTATAAAAGCAGAAAGAAGCAGGTAAGGAGGAGAGGGGAGCAAATGGACAAACAGAGGAAAGGACTGCCTAAGGGGTCTCTACAGGAGATAAGACTTTCTTCAGGTACATAAGTGAGAAGAGGAAAACAAGCATAAGGATAGTAAGAATTAGAAGGGTGGAAGGGGACAATTGTGCAGAAGGAGACTAGGAAAAAGCTGACATTTTAAACAGGTACTTCTGCTCAGTCTTCACAGTGGAGTGTAAAGGTGAGGGACCACCAGGGATAAGCAGTGATAGGGTGGGGAGGGGGTGAATACAGGTCCATTTTCGGAGGAAACAGTGCTGAAAGGACTTGCAGCCCTGAAGGTGGACAAGGCTATGGGATTGGATGGGAATAATCCCAGGGCACTAAAAGAATTTAGGGAGGTTCTAGCTGCCCCACTGCCAGCCTTGTTCAACAACTCACTAGAAAGAGGAGTGGTTCCAGAGGACTGGAGAAGGGCTGATGTTGTTCCTCTACATAAGAGTGGCAGCAGAGAAGAGGTTAACAGCTATAAGCCAGTCAGCCTCACTTTGGAGGTGGGGAAACTGATGTAAACACTACTGAAAGAAAGGACGATAGAGTATCTTAAATCCAATGGGCTGCAAGACCACAGACAACATGGAGTTACGGGGGGGGGGGGGCATGCCAAACAAACAGGTGACCAGGGAAATCGATCCGGGGAGAGCAGTGGATGTGGCCTGTTTAGACTTTAGCAAGACCTTTGATATGGTGCTGCATAGACAGCTAATAAGGAAGCTGATCCACCTAGACGTGGAATCCATAGTGGTAAACAGAGTTAGAAACTGGCTAAAGGATAGGAGACAGAGGGTTGTGGTTAATGCCACCATATTTTTTTAATTTTACTTTATGTCCACTGGCTGCTGCTTGCGCCTTTTATCAAGCTTTTCTCTGGGCTCCAAGTCCTATCTACCACTCCTCCTGCCATCAAGGCAGCAGGGATTCACTTGTAGTGTGACCCAAGAACTCTAATGCTGTCATACTCGTGGGTTGGTGCTCATAGGTTTTTTTTTTACTGCTTTTGTGCACTCCTGGATACCGCCCGCCACCCACATGGCACCATCTGGTGCCCCAACAGGCCATGCAAGCATGTAGCATGCTCCTGTGTAGGGGGCATGCCCTCTGGCCCACCACATGGGGTCACTAGTACAGTGGAGCCTGGTGCCTCCTCTCCTTGGCTGGGAGTGCTGGCATGTAGCAGCACCTCCCCAGCCCCCCTGGGGTGCCTGGCCTGCTCCCTGAGTCCGCTCCCAAACTGGGGTCACTAGAGTGGGGGTGTGGTGTGCTAGACACTGAGCCATTGAGCGGCCCACTAAATTCCATCTGTCTGAACAAGCTTTTTACAATAGCTGTGTTGTTGTAAGTCTCAGAAGACAAGTTTTTATAGTATTTTGTGAAATAAGAAAGGATTTTACTATCTCTGCAACCTATAGCTGTCTGCTAAACACAGTGTTTTATCTGATAATGTCTTACATACAATCATACAAACATACAAAAGTTGCCATCAGCAAAAGGCCATCCTGGTCTATCCAGTCTGCTCGAGATTGTAGCTAGCTCCCTATTCAGCAGCTTCCCCACCCCTCCCCTTCCCTTCCCTTCCTTCCCATTACCCTTCCCTTTGCCCTGTCCCACCCCTTCTTGAAGCATTCCACCGTGTTACATTCTGCCACCTCAGCCAGCAGTACATTCCACTTTGCCACCACCCTCTCCATAAAGAACTGCCTCCTCACCTCTATCCTGAATCTACCCCCTTCCAATCTTATGTCATGGCCCTTAGTGTCTCTCCCCAGCCCTCTTCCAGAATAGACCCTCTGTGTCTGTTTTGATTATCTCCTTCATGTATTTGAAGGTCTCAATCATGACCCCCCGTCTCTGCTCTCCTCCAGTGTGTACATGTTTAACTCACTTAGTCTGACCTCACATAGCATTTCCTGCAGGCCCTGAATCATCTTTGTTGCCCTGTGCTGCACCCCCTCCAGCAGCCTAATGTCCTTTTGTAGGTATGGGCACCAGTACTGCACGCAGTATTCCAGGTGGGGTCTAACCAAGGATCTGTATAACGGTAGAATAACCTCCCTTCTTCTCAAGGTAATGCCCCTTGCAATGCACCCCAGCATTTTGTTGGCCTTTGCTGCTGCCTTTCTGCATTGCACAGAATTGTTCATTGCTCCCGTGATGAGCAGCCCCAGATCCCTCTATTCTTCTGTTACCTCCAGCCGAACCCCCCCCGATGATAGCTTCTCCTCGATTTTTGTTCCGAAGGGCAGTACCTTGCATTTTTTTGCATTGAACCCCAGCTGCCATCTGTCAGACCATGCCTCTAGCCTTGCCAGATCCTCCTGTAGCCCCGCCACCCAACCTGGTTGTTCACCACCGCTCCCATCTTGGTGTCATCCGCAAATAGGCTGATTTTGCTGCTGATGCCCTTCGAGATGTCTGCAATAAAAATGCCAAACAGCACTAGGCCCAACACCGACCCCTGTGGAACACCACTTGTCACAGGCTTAGGGGATGAGTATTCCCCACCTACCACCACCCTCTGCTGCCTATCTTTTAGCCAGTTCTCCACCCACCCCACCAGTTTTGCTCCTGGCCCTGTGACCCGTAGCTTGCTTCCAAGTCTCCCATATGGTACTGAATTGAAGGCCTTACTGAAGTCTAGGTACAGGCCATCCATTGCATGGCCCCCATCAATTTTCCTAGTCACCCAGTCATAGTATTCCACCAGGTTGGTCTGGCATACTGTATACTTGAGTAATTACACTGAGTCTACAGCACCCAGAGCCTTATGGAATTGGTGCTATTTAAATAAATTTGACTATTTATTTATTCAAAATTTGCCTAAAGCAAATGGTAGGCTGGCCTCATAAGATACATCATCTTATTTTCATGGATGTCCTTTGATAAGGGAAGGTACAAACATTGCTTGGTTTATTGTGCATAATCAAATGGGTAAGGGAAGTCTAAACATGTATTGTGTGCTTTACCCTTCTGTCTGCTAATTCATTTACCTAAATAATATACTCACCAACTCCAAATATCAAAGAGACATGGAACAGGACATAAACGGTGTCTTTTCATTTTCAGCTATCATGCTCTCACAGTCTCGGACACCCACCCACTCTACTAAGATAGTGAACATCATGCAGCCACTTAAAGCATGCTTGCACACATACATACAGTGTAAACCTTCCTGCTCAAACCAAACATGGACTCCAGTTGCTGACAGCCAACCACTGGAGGGTCTATTTAATAAATATTTCTTCTACTTTAAATTTTTTTTTATTCTCCTTACATTGCTACACAACACCTATTGTATCAGTGCAGTAAGACACTCCAGTGTGGGTTTAGGTTGATAACCACCATTCAGAGACTGTAAGGACCTCCACCTTTGGTATCAGGCCTCACTACATCCCTGGGCGGTGGTTATCTCAGACTAAAGCTCACCCTGCTGTCTCTTATTGCTGATGCATAATAGGATATGCAAAGTTTCAATAGAAATACATCCCAATTAACCCCTTTCAATTTTAGCTTTTCTCCAATTAATTCTACTTTTCCCCACCCTTGATCTTAATTCTCTTGTAGTAATACTATTTAACACACTGAATTACTTACTGTGCTAGTGGAGCTGATGCTGGTCGCTGCTGTTTGTAAATTTCATAAATAGATATAATTACTTTTCAGTATACTTAATTTACACTATAGTGTAGTTTGGGGTGTCACACCAGGGATACAGCATCTCCTGGTGACTCCCCCCCCCAGTGTCACCCCACTGTATCACCCTTAAGCTATGATCTTTTAGCTCAAGGACCGCAGCAGAAGACCTCTAGGCCAAAGCCCAGAAGTACTATTTGCAGGCCTCGCCCACTTCCCAAAGTTGCTCCCGAATGGAGCACCGAATCAAAGAGACTGATTTTACTCCTGGAGCTTGCTACCAGCAGAGCACCAGTAGGAATGGTACAGTCTCTGTATCAGATATTATTTAAGTCCTGCACATAAAGCCTGACTGGCCCCAGCTCTCTCCATTCAGCAGAACAGCTCCTTGCTACTTTTAGAACAAGGTGGCTGCTTTCAAATGCCGCTTGTTCTTGCAGTCAGTGCAGGCCCTGTCCACTTCCCAAAGTTGCTGCTGATTGGAAGACTGAATCAAATTAGCTGATTTCACTCCTCGAGCCTGCTATTAGCAGGACATTAACATAGACACATAGAAACATAGACTTTGGCAACAGATAAGGACCGCTTGGCCCATCCAGTCTGCCCTTTTCCCTACCTATTGAATAAGCTGCAGATCCTGGTTAACCAACAGCCTACTTCTTCCTACGTGCCACCATAATTGCCTTATGTCTGTCCCATGCATTCCTAACATTAAAAAGCACAGTGGGTCCAAGAGCAATGCACTAAAAAAGCAGTGTGGAATACTTACTATCGTACTTTGAAACTCCATAAATATCCTGGAAAAGCTTAAGCAATTCAAATGGGAATCGACATATAAACTCCTAGGAATAGATGTGGAATTCCTGTGCACATTTATTTATTTTTTTGCAGTTTCGGATTAATACACATTCATTGGGCATAATGACGATATTAGGGCATGTGAACATTTTCTTAACCAGAACCCACTGAGAGATACATTTCCAGTAGATTGTTTGCTAGAAGCCTTATATTTTACATTAACACGTAACTATTTTGAATTTAATAGGGTCTTCTGATTATAAACATGTGGTACAGCTATGGAAACATCTATGTTCTCTTCATTTGCTAACAGGTTTCTTGGGTTTTGTGAAGAAACTATGGTTTTGAACCCAGACAACAATCTGCACACAGGCATCGTTAAATGGTACTGCTTTATTGATGACATTGTTTGTCTGTGGGATGGCACTGCACTGTAGGCTGCAAATTTTGTACAATGACTAAATACCAGTAATCTAAATTTAAGATTTACTTACAATTGTAGCAGCACTAGTCTAAACTTTTAAGACATCATGCTGAGAGCTTCAGATCTGGGTGTGGTAAAGACAAAAACATTTCACAAACCATCAGCTACAAATAACTTGCCCATAACTGAAAGTTCTCACCATAAAAGCCTGATCAGCTATATTCCCTTTGGTAAGTATTTACACATAAAAATAAATTGTTCTGATGAAGGAGATTTTGAGACACAAGCAATGGAACTCGTGAATACATTTTGTGATGGGGTATACAAAACACACTTGATGAAGCCCTAAACAGAGCAAGGCTTGAGAATAGGGAGGAGCTTCTTATTCCTAAAAAGACTAAGAAAACCACAGCCAATGATCAACCAACATGTTTTGTTACAGAACACAACAATCTAAGTACAAAGTGGGTGGTTTACTTAGACAGTACTGGCCTATATTAGAAAATGATAGAGTGCTAACAATGGCAATTGGCAGTGCCCCTAGAGCATTATTCTAAAGATCTTCAAATCTGATGGACAAACGGGCATGCAGGTACTGTACATAGAGTAAAACAAGACCACCGAATCCCACTTGGCTACCTGACCCATCCACTGGCTTGTACAAATGCAGCCATTGTAGTGTCTCTAATAATTGTTGCCAGGCTAAAACCCTTGCTCTACCAACAGTGGAGAAGAAAGTGTCCATTAGGGAATTCTTAAATTGCAACTCTTGCTTTGTTGTATATGCTCTATGGTGCCCCAGTTCCAAACCATATATAGGGAGAACTATAAGACCAGTGAAAGAAAGGAATCAGGAACACATTGGGAGCATAAGAAAAATGTGAGTTCAGTAACCTCGCTTAAATGTCACTAGAGACATGCGTAATAATGACTTTACAACATTGAGGGATATGGCCTTGGAATCAGGTACCAACACCAAAAAGAGGGGGGAATAGATTAATTAAATTGCTCAGGAAGGACATTTTGGAAATTCACTCTGAAAAGTCTCAAGTCCTCTGTGCTTAATGAGGAGTGGGATTTGAGTGGGACTTGAAACCATTCTTAACTCTAAATGGAATTGAATTGATCATAGGGGTATTATTAGTGGTTTAACCTCTTGGTATATGCATTAGTAAGAACTCACAATAACATTATGTCCTTTGTACAGTATTATAATTTATCCTATATTACGTTATGGTACATTACATTATAATTTCTCTTGTATCTAACACTACTGAAGAGTCATTAGTTCTCTCTTCTCTTTCAGGTTATGAAACCTGGTGGGACAGTTTTATTGTCAACAGATCCCCAACTTAAACTATGCTGGGCAAAAAGGAACCGGGGAGATCGCACATCGTACTGTTTTTCCATCTCAGGACTCATTGACCATTATCATATACTAAAATAGATGTGTGTGTGTTATATATATATATATATATATATATATATATATATATATATATATATATATAAATTCATTGCAAAAAACTCAGTTAATGCATTAGTTAGGGTTTCTATTACAGCGACAAAAGTCGGAAATTCAGTGTTGGGTTAACAACCCTACCAGCCCACCACCCCACCCTCCCACACACCAACAGGCATCGGTGTGCCTTGGGGTCATCGGGCCTAGCTCTCACCCCATTCCATGTATAAACATGCTGAGATGGTACAGTATAGGAGAACAGAGTGAGATTTAGGAATGACGACCCCAAGGCACTCCCCAACGCCTGTTGGTGTGTGGTGGGTAGGGGTGGGTGATAGGGTTAGTAACTCTAGCACCGAATTTCCAGACATTTGTTGTTGTAATAGAAACCCTAACTGATGCATTAATGGAGTTTTTTTGCAATGGATTTCCCTTCTTTTTGAGATAGTTTAATAGTATCCTTATTTTACTGTGGGAGCGCAGGGTCCAATCCCTCTCTGTATATCCCTGAGCATATGTATGTAGGTGTCAAACACCAGTGACCAAATTGTCAGCATAGCCATCTTATTACCCTACCTCATGTACCCTGGTGCAGAGAAATTGTGAAAAGCAAGGAAAAATGTAATTATGAGCAACTGCAACGCCCATTCCACGCCACAGGTGCGAAAACACATTTTGGGCAGGATGTGAAAAATGTCAGCTGTACTGTTCATGAGGTGGTGTGAAGAAATGGCTATGTTGAAAATTTAGCATCAAAAGATTGAAAAGTAGCAAAGTTATGCCCATGCGTAGAATTAATTCAACAGACTGCATGTAAGGCGGGCATTTTTAGGAATTCTGTCACCAAATTTTCAACATAGTCTTTTGGGGAAATCACCTCATGAACAGTGACACTGTCATTTCATTAATTGACCCTGAAAGGCAATTTCGCAAAGCATTGGTGCCATTCTGTGCCACAGTAGCGAAATCATGTTTCTGGCAGGATGTGAAAAATGACAGCTGTACTGTTCATGAGATGGTGTGTAAAAATGGCAATGCTGAAAATTTGGAGTGAAAATATAAAAAATTGGGAAAGTTTAGAGCGTGTGTAGAAACATTTCAATGACTGCACATAACTTGCCGTTTTTTGGTATTTTTGCACCAAATTTTCAACATGGACTTTTTAGGACCTCACCTCAGGAACACTGGCACTGTCATTTCATTAATCAGTCCCAAAAGGTGATTCCATGCAGCAACCACAAAATCATCTTTCAGGACCGAGTAACAAAATGACAGTGCCAGTGTTCATGAGGCGGGGTTCCAAAATGTCCATGTTGAAATTTGGTGTAAAAATAGCAAAAAATGGCCAAGATATCAACATAAGTTCAAAACACCAAAGACAGCCATTATATGGCACTTACCTTGATTCTTCAGTTTGTGGTTCAGCTTTGAAGAGTGCAGACATATCCCGGTCCACAGAAGATTGCAGCCAATGGATTCTGGTGGTAAGTATAGGGCAAGGGGGTGGTGGGTTGCTCAGGGGGAGGGGGATGAGAAGACGATGAGGGACCGTATTCTTCTTTACAGGTTTTAAAAAAAAAAGACGTTGGAGGACTGTTTTCTTTTTTTTTTTAAAGGTACAAAAAACAATATATTGGGATACTGGGGTTGGGCTCCCAAGTGTCCCACCATACTGGGGAGCATAAAACATAACTGGGGACACTGGGAGTGGGCTACCCAGTGTCCCACACTGTTGGGGGAGGTAGTGCCAACACGAGGATTGGGCACCCCGATGCTGGAAGAAAAAAAGGGGAATTTACAATAAATCTTTCAGTACACTGGGAGTGGACTCCCCAGTGTACCACACTGGTCGGGTGGAGGGGGATGATTTCTACTGCCAACATGGGGATTGGGCACCCCGATGTCAGCAGAAGCATTTGAAAGAACATTTTTTGGGGGGGACACTGGGAGTGGGCTACCCAGTGTCTCACTCTGGCTGGGAGGCCAACACGGGGACTGAGCACCCCGATGTTGGCAGAAACATTTTTATAAAATAAAACATGCCTCGGTCCCCTTAGAGACAGTAAAAGGAGATAAACTCTTTTTATTAGGTAAACACCAACAGGTGTTTACCTAAATGGGGGCCAAGGAACACGATTCTGACAGTATTTCAGCCAAAAAGTGGCCAGAAAAGGTTTTGGTGGTTTCTACTGGTGTCAATGGGTTTTTCCCATTGAGGTAATGCTGCAAATTGTGGCAATTTTCATGAACCAGTGCTGCAATCTGTGGCAGTTTTCACGCAACTGTGCTGTTAGTTGTGCGAAAATTGCCGCACTTTGTGGCACTTTCGCAAAAGAAGTGCTGCAAATTGTGGCACTACCAATGGCCAAAATACTGAAAACATATTTTTGTCCAGTATTTTTAAAAGGAAATGCCAGGGTCTTGTTCCGAGGGCCCTGATTAGGTAAACACAAGTGTTGGTGTTTACTAAGGGGCAGTATTTTTCGAATGATAGTGTTTTTTTAGCTATCACTAACTGAAAACAAGATGGCAGCAGCATGAAAGTATAAAACCCCTTTGTGGCAGTAAAAAGCGCTTTTGTGAAAGCAAAAAGTATTTTCGAGGCAGACATATATTTTTTTCCCCATAAGCTATAATGAGAAATTTTAATAACTTTTGAATGGATTAAAATTTTTTCACCAAACCTTAAAAAGGCACATCAGTGACCCAGACCCCATATACCCTGAAAATTTCAGACCAGACCCCCAAACTGAATTTGCCAAAAAGTGAGGATTTTTTCACATTTTGTGGTACTCCGCAGCTCTGCAATCGCACATCCAACTGAAATGAACTTTGCCAGATCCAGAGGTCTATGGTACTTGACGGCGCATGCAAAATTTCAGGCAAATTGGACGAACGGTTGCAAAGTTATTAAAGTGCAAAATTTGGGGTTTAACGTAGACGTGGCCATGCAACCCTAAATATAGGGCACTACCATGCCCTATAATATTTTTATATATATATATATATATATATATATATATATATATATTCATTGCAAAAAACTTCATTAATGCATCAGTTAGGGTTGCTAACTTGAGCGACAAAAAGTATGGAAATGTGATGTTAGGGTTACCACTAGTACCACCACCCCACCCCTACCCTCCATACTACACAACAACAGATGTGGGTGCGCCATAGGGGTCATTAGACCAACTCACCCCATTCCATGTGTAAACAAGTTGACATGCTACAGTACAGGAGAATGAGGTGAGAGTTAGGCCTGACAACCACATGGCATGCCATGATGTCTGTTGTTGTGTGGAGAGTGGAGGAGGGTTGGGGGTGGGGTGGTAGGAGTGGTAACCCTAACATCAAATTTCCATACTTTTGTTGCTGTGTTATCAGTTCCAACTGATGCATTAACAAAGTCTTTTGCAATGAATTTCCCTCCTTTTTGAGAAAGCGTAATGTAACTGGTAACTGGCATGTGTTAGTTTGAGTGCAGGCCCTCCAGGTCCTGTGCTCCCTTCACATTGCCCATTTTCTGTGTAATGGCATGCGTATGCAGGAGCGTGGGCCCTCTGCTCCCACTTACACATAAATATGGAGCCATACAGCAGCCCCATAGTACTGAAAAGGAACCCTTGTAACACATATTTGGCAATATCTTAGTAACCATAGCAACTATGAAAAAAATGCCACTGCAGTTGTAATCATGATTTCAAAACCTCCACGTATGCTTAGTCAGCGACTAAGCTGTGGGTAGTGAAAAATCCATATCTCGAAACGCCAAAGGCGCCACGGTTCCCGCAGTGTTATCCTATGGGAAATTTCTCCACTTCGGAATGTTGTAACTATGGGTCTGTTGAATGTTTTGGGACCACTCCACCAAAAGCACATCTGTGGGAGAAAGCTTGCCACCCTGCGACTTTCAGCCCAAATGCACAATCCGCCTTGACACAATGATGTGACAGAGAAAACAACACATGGGAAATGTTTTTGAACAATGTTTTCGCGGAAACAAAAATGTTTTAGTGACACTCCTATACCTTATAATGAAATATTTTCGTGCACAAAAATATGTTGTCGAGCCACCTTTTATTTTGTGCGCTGATGTTATCGCACACACAAAAAATGCTTTTGTGAAAACAAAATGGCAAAATGGTGGAAAAAATTTAGAAAAACATATTTCCAGGCTACCTGCACAAAAACTGATGCCAGGGTCATATTCCTCATGGCCCAACTAGGTAAACACAAGTGTTGGTGTTCACCAAGGGTCAGCATTTTTTCGATTTACAATGTTTTTTGTCTCTCGCTAACTGAAAACAAGATGGCGGCAGCATGAAAACAAAAATACAGAGCACGAAAACAAAAATGTTTTCGTGAAAGTTTTCACAGTGCACATATAAATTTTTCCGTAGACTAAAATGAGACATGAAAAACTTCCATAACTTTTGAATGCATTAATATTATTTCACCAAGTCTTCAAAAGGCACCACTCTGACGCAGACCACATATACAAATGCACATTTGAAGCCAGACACACACACACACACACCATTCGCTCTCTGGAGCCTGACAAAGAACTGCGCAAAAGTTGAGGACTTTTCAGATTTTTTACACTCTGTAGCTCCTCAACTGTACATCCAACTGGAACTAAGCTTTCCAGATCCAGAGAACTATGGTTGGATACTGTGCATGCAAAACATCAGGCAAATCAGACAGATGGTTGCAAAGTTATTAAAGTGCAAACTTTGAGGTTTAACATAGAAGTGGCCTGCCAACCCTAACTACAGAGGCACTACCATGCCACTATTATATATATATATATATATTTTATTTTATTTATTTCTAAGAATCAGTTTACAACCTTTGAGCCAGAGGCTCGTTTCCAAAGGTACTTCGTCACATAAAGACATACATTGTGTTTTTGGTTACATAGCATAGATTTGCAAAACAATAGGCGTTCAACAGAGGCGCCACGTCACACTGTGGTCAGACAAATACAATTAGGTTACAGGGTACATGTAATTGATAACAGGTGTTACACAAGTTGGTATCAAGTGAGCAATCTAGTTGGTAAACACCTAAACAGCTGGCACTGGCCAGGTTAAACATAGGCACGGTGTACAGGGAAGTGGTGGTGGGGATGGCTAGGTGGAGAGCTGCCCGGGGGGCGTTGTCAAGAGAAGCAGAGGTGGAGGCTATGTTCAGAGACAGGAGCAGTTACAGTGCTGATGATGTGGTTCCGAAGGGTGGTTTTGAACTTGGAGATGGTGGTGGCTTTGGTGATGGGGGCAGGGAGAGGTTAAACCAGGTTGGGGCTCTATAGCAGAAGGACCTCTGGCAACGGCTGGTTCTTGATCTGGGGACCTTTAGAGTGGTCTTGTAGGAAGACCGTGTTGCAATAGTGGGAGGGCTCTGGTGGATGGATGCCGTTACCCCAGGGGGGGAGAGCCCGAGTAGGGTTTTTTTGTGAGGAGACAGGTTTGGTATCGGAGCCGTTCATCCAGGGTAAGCAGGTTAGCCTCGACATACAGCTGACAGGTGTGTGTGAGCCTGGGGGCACCAGTAATCAATCTGCAGGCTTTATTCAGGGTTAAGTGAATTTTGTTGAGTGCAGTGATGTCGGCACCATATACTGGTAGACCATAGTCTACAAGGGACAGAGCGGATGATGTAACAGCGAGTCGAGAGCATTTGGGGAAGGCAGGTTCTATGGTGGAAGAGGATGCCAAGCCGTGTGTGGCGGATGTTAGGGCGTCGATGTGGTTGTGAAATGTGAGGGCTGAGTCGAAGGTAACCCCAAGGTATTTGTAGGAGCAGACTTGTTCCAGTGGCTGATTGGTACTTGGAAGGATATAGAGTGGGTGGTTGCTAGCTTTGTTTTTGGGGTGGGAAAAGAGTATAGCTTTGGTTTTATTAAGATTGATGACGAGTCTCGCTCCTTAAACCAAGCCTCGGCACTGTTGAAAGACTGCTGTGGGAGTCCTGTAGGGAGATGGGATTGTGGTGGGTGGCAAAAGGACAGCGTCGTATATATATATATATATATATATATAGTATGTATATATATATATCTGGGATGATGGCTTGTAGGACTGCTTCCACCCCTTTCCAAAATTTGGCGAGACCAGGTCATGTCCAGAGAATATGTGTATGGGTAGCAATTTCGCAACTACATTTGTGCCAAATGGAGTGCATTTTGTGCAGCATGCTATTTACCAGTTACCTGCAGAGTGCGTAGGTACCCGTTGACTATCTTCCATCCATATTCCCTCCATATATATGAGCTAGTAAGCTTATGTTGTCCCTGCCATACTCTGGTCCACGCATTGTCTGTAAATGCTAAGCTTAATGGTTCAATGTATTTCAATGGGCTGGATATTCAAACTGCACTATTCTGTGGCACAAGCCCTTGCGCTGCACAAAATAGTTGCGCAGGGGTTGCCCGGGGCGATATTCAACGGAGTTGCAGTATTGAGCAACTCCTTTGAATGTCACCCCCCGGCCACCGCCACTGTGCCTGGCGCAGTGGAACTTGTGCCACCGCAAGTGGTCAGAGTGGAGCAGTCAAGATGCGGTGGCACAAGTACCATTGCGCCATGCACAAATTTCCGATATTCAAAAGGTGACATGCAAATGGGGCCATAATTCATGCAAGGTGCAGGGGGGTCCATTTGCATCTATTTATGGCCCCATTTGCATGCCATTAGCATGCAGGTGCACCGATCCCCGAGGACTTGCGCCTGGCCCCTGCCAGGCAGCAGCCATCGGGGACCGATGCCCCCTGCAGCCCGATTGCAGGCATAAGTGAATAAATTCCCCCACCCTCCCGACTGGCCCGATCGCGGGCATATGTTTAAAATCCCCACCCCGACTGGCCTGATCCGGGCGCAAAGTGAAAATAAACCCACCCCACTAGCCCGATCGCGGGCTGAAAAGTTCAACCCCAGAACATACCCTGGTGGTCAGTAGCCCCCATCCCACCCACCCACAGGCCCACCACCCCGCTCCCTCCGGCGGCGGCGGGTGGCAACATGCCACCGCCTGCCACTGCCGCCTGCCGACTGACTGCCCAGTAGGGCTACATGCCCTGGTTCAGAGCAAGAGCCAATGGGTGTAGTTCCATACCAGTACATAAGGCAGTTCAGATATGTGAATGAATGAATTCATTCACATATTCGATCTGCCTTGTACGGTATGAGTTGCATGCCCATTGGCTCTTGCCTGAACCAATGGTGTGACAGCCCTACCGGCAGTCAGTCAGTGGGCAGCAGGGCAGGCGGTGGATGCTGCCGCCACGCTGACGGGGAGGAGGGGTGGTGGCTCCGTGGGTGGGTGGGATGGGGCCACTGGACCACCAGGGTATGTTCTGGGGGTTGAACTCTTTTCAGCCTGCGATCAGCCTTCGTGTCCACTGGACCACCAGGGATATGTTCTTGGGGAGGGTTGAACTCTTTTCAGCCCACGATCGGGCTAGTGGGGAGTAGGGTTTTATTTTCACTTATGCCCGTGATTGGGCCAGTCAGGGGAGGATTTCTGAACTTATGCCCGCGATCAGGCCAGTCGGGAGAGGGGTTTCTGAACTTATGCCCGCGATCGGGCCAGTTGTGAGTTTTAAACATATGCCCGCCGATCGTCAGTCGGGGTGTGGGATTTTAAACATATGCCCGCGATCGGGCCAGTCGGGGTGGGGGATATTAAACATATGCCCATGATCGGGCTAGTCGGGAGGTTGGGGATTTTAAACATATGCCCGCTATCGGGCCTGTCAGAGGGTTACTATGCCCACGATTGGGCTGCAGGAGCACAGGGGGAGTAGGTTGAGAGGCCACCACAGGTGGCAGCTGCTGTGTTAAGCCCCTACAATGCAGCAGCTCACCTGTGGGTGGCCCTCAACTCCTTTCCTTTTTGCTCAAGTTGTGCAGGTGCAGGTTGGGGGTTGCGCCTGCACAACTCTGCACAGCCCGCTGAATATCAGGCTGTGCAGTTTATGCATGGTTCCTCCTCCTCCGGTTCAGCATGCCTTCATTAGCATTGCGCTGTTGCTCAGCTTGACTTGAGGGGCACAACTGCCTCCTACTGAATATGGCAGAATGGCGCAATTTCGGACTTGCGCAGGCGCAACCCTATTGCGCATGGCGCAACCCTTTTGAATATCCAGCCCAATGTATTTTGAAGTTGTGCTCATAACATGGTCATTTTTTAATATTTTCCCCCAAAATTTTCAACATGGCCATTTTTTTGCAACCCCACCTAATGAGCAATGGTGGTGAAATCCTTTAAGTTATGATGGTACAGTGAGAGTTCTCAACACTCGCTCATAACTTTGGTAATTTTCGATATTTTGACCCAAAATTTTCAACATAGCCATTTTTTCACACCACCTCATTAACATGACTAGTGTAGTTTTTCAAATTCTGGCCAAAATGTGTTTTTGTACTTGTGATGCAAAACAATGTTTCATCCAGTATATTATGATACCTGCCATGTCCAGAAAGGAGGAGGGATCATAAAAAGACTGTTGAAAATTTAAGTTATGAAAAAACATTGAATTGTTCCAGCATTTACTTATAACTTTATTTGTGCAGATTTTGGCCCAAAATGTTCAGTGTATCCCTTATGTTACCCCACCTCCTGAACATGTTATTTTTCAAATCCCCTCCAAAACTTGTTTTTGCAGTCGCAGTACAAAATCATCTTTCAGGTGTGATTTAAAAAATTCCACTTGTCTTGATCATAATGTCAGGTCACAAAAAGACTTGAAAATTTTGGGTCACAATGTGACAGCTGACTGAAAATTACATATTGCCTATCGGCTGTCCCATCCTGTGTAAATACAATCTAAAAATGTGTAAAAGCTGGACACCACTGAAAATGAGATATTGTATCTCATCTGGTCTGTCCTGGGTATATATCTAGTAAAAGATAGCCACCACTGACTTATGCATCTCTGCTGTCCTGTTCTGGGAAAAATACATTGTAAAAGCTGGACCTCACTGAAAATATAACTTGCCTTTCAGCTGGCTATCCTGGATCTACAAAAGTAAAAACAAAACAGCTACAGCTGCTAGAAAGGAGCATGCACAGTGAATAATAACACAGAAGAAATGCAAACTGGCACAGCACCTTTACTGACAGTAATAAAGGCTTTATTTATTCAAAGATAAAAAGGCAACATACCAATAAGACGAAGCTCCACAAAATAGGATGCACAGGGACCCCGACCGGTTTCGCCACTAGTGCATCATCAGGTTGCGAAACCGGTCACTGTGCATCCTGTTTTCTGGAGTTTTGCCTTATTGGTATATTGCCTTTTTATCTTTGAATAAATAAAGCCTTTATTACTGTCAGTAAAGGTGCTGTGCCAGTTTGCATTTTTTTCTATCCTGGATCTAGTCCAAAAGTGCTAAAAAATTTGAGGGTGGTCAATATCCGCACAGCAACAACAGCGGAAAGCATAACAGCGCAGCTCAAAAACAGCGAGGACACAGACACTGCCAAAAATGAAAGAACATCAATGTCGGGGGTCTCTAGTCAGGGGGCTTCACCCCACACATCATACATTACCAATTGCCATGTTTAATATGGGGAGCTATGCCCCCCACACCCCGCTAAAAATATATAATCAACTCCGAAGGGGGAAAACACTCGGGGAGGGGAGACAAAATGGGGACGAGGGTACATTTTTTAGAGCATATGAATGATGGTAGGGGACCAGCAAGGGGAGGGTGAAAGAACAAAAACAAAATTGCGGGGCGGCATTGAAAAAAAAAAAAACACCCAGTGCAGGGGTTGGCTTCGAGCCCCCAACTCCTTGCTCTACACTACCTTTCCAGACTGTGGCTCTATCCTCCCGAACCACGCTGCCAGCATACTGATTCCACCTACAGTTCCTCCTTTTAAGCCGTCAGCATGATTGAACACAGCTATGGATATAGTGCCCTCATGTTCAACACTATATTGTACCCATAGCTGTATTAGCTCATGTACTTTTTCCTGCGCAGTTATTACCACACTCATATTGTTTAGTGGTACTGATCGCATACCTGGGTGGATATGTTATAAAAATGGGTAAAAGAAGAGCCCCGTCAAAAATGATACAGTATATTGCATCTTGGCTGTGCTATCCTGGATAAATACAGAGTAAAAACTGGGAAAAGCAGGATCCCACTGAAAACAAGATAGCACCTGAGCTGTGCTATCCTGGATAAATATAGTACACAGATGTGTTAAAGCAGGACCCCATTGAAAATGAGATATTACATCTTAGCTGGGTTATCCTGGGTAAATATATTGCAAAATTATGCAAAAATAGGCCCCTACAGCAGAACCCTGCTGAAAAGGAGATGTTGCATGTAAAATGATCTTTACTTTAAAATACATTATAAAAACAGGACCACATTAAAAACGAGATATTGTATCTCACCTCTCCTACCCTGGGTAAATGCAGTGTAAAACTGTGTAAAATCAGTACCGCATTGCAAATGATATATTACATCTCATCTGGTCTCTCTTGGGTAAATATGTAATAAAAATGTGTACAAGCAAGAACCCGTGCAACAGCAATGCAACGGGGGAACATTCGGCATGAGGAATGCTTGTTCAGTTTAGTTTTTATTGTTCAATCATAAATCAGACCTGGGGGAAACTCAGGATAACAGACACAGCAGCTTTAAGCGAGGCAGCCACCCAACTTGACCTGGTTCTCCAGTAATAGGCTGATGTGCTCATCGCAATGAGTGAGCAGCACTGTAACAGCGGGCATGCTGGGAACATTGCCAATCAATAATCTCAGCTAACTAGCAGCCTTGCCACAACCCAACATTCAACATCCCATAAAACTGTCATGCATTCGCACATTAACAAGCAAAAAGCAATGTGAACTGAACTCCCCCGGGGCAGAGTGGTAGTCATTGAGTGTATCAGGTTTCAAATGCTTTCTCTCTTTCTCTCTCTCTCTCTTTACCCCTTTCCCTTGAGAGAGTCTGAAGTGATTACTAGTTGACTATATTAATGTTCTGATCCTTGGTCTCTTTGGCAGAGTGGGGAGGGGCGGGTTGAAAGCTGCCAATCCCAGTGTGTGAAGGAGGCATCAGCGCAGGCAATTACCCGATAATGTAATCTTTTAACACCTCAAATGCCTTTTAATATTTGGCTGAACCAGCTGTCTGTGTGTTCTGTAAATGGTGCCTGCCTTTGAAACTTATTAGAGATGGATGGAACAGTGTGAACTCACTGTTAAACACACCCCTAGCTGTTGACAGGGGAGTGTAATGTAAATGGATGCTGGATTCCATCCTAACCTGGAAAGCATTCACTGCCAAGAGTCAAGGATTTTGTTTTTAGAGTCATCTCTGAGACACTAGCATAGTACCAGTCTGGAATGAACAGCTTACAGAGGACCCTGCCGCCCTCCCAGAAAGTTGATACAGAGTCACCTGAAAAATGATGAGTGCATGGTGACACACTTATATTAGTATTCCATTTCAAGTTGATACACTAGCTCTGTGTTTGCATTTTACATCTACTTGCAGTGCTTAAAATACTCATTTAACTAGAAAACAGATGATAAATACAAAGATTTTCTGAGTTTAGAAGTTGGACAGGTTCTCAGCTAAGGGGCACCCACCTTGAAATGTCCAGGTATCCTAGTGGGCCAGTCCGATTCTAGTACTAGCACATGGAAACTTACAGTTAAAGTGATTTGTTGCATGGAAGCAAATTACAATTGGCTTAAGAACTCTCATAACATTAAAAGTCATTCTGAGGCCAGCTCTGTGGTGCTGAGTATGTGTGTGTGTGTGGGGGGGGGGGGCAGTCTGGCATGCTGGTGACCCGTGTTTTCTCCCTGATCCCGACAATTCAAGAGCTGAGGCTGACAAGGAGGGCTGAGGGCATCCATGAAGTCACTCTCCTCCTGTGCGGGTGGGAGGATGAAGTACCGCTTTTCTCATGGCCCCTGGTGGAGTTGCCATAGGAGGCATAGTTGATCACACACCTCCATGCACCCTTCCAGTTCAGTTATAAACATCACTGAGGGAGGAAGGCGGGGAGTCAAAACCAAAAGTTTTCTTGCCCATCTGGGAACATTTCAGATGATGGCCTCTGTGCATACTCCCCTATGCCACACAACCTTCTATGACAGTGTGCCTGACTCCAGTTACAAGGTGATTCTCCCTCCACCACAATGGCTGCAGAGAGGAGGTCTCCTTTGATAGGGATAGACTTGGAGCCCGAGTCAAAGGTACCCTGGCATCTATTAGCAGGTAGAGTCTGCACGGAGATGAATTTGGTAGGCAGAAGAAACAACCACAAGGAGTACCAGAAGAGGAGCACCTAGGGACAAGGAGGTAGGAAAGTTTGAATATCCCAACATTTCATTCTCTGTTAAAGATATTTCCAGGAAAATGGGGGACCGGATTTTCAACGGGCAGAAACTCGCACACACGTCTGGCAGGATGAGGTGTGTAATGCTGCTACAATTCCTGTGACATGCGTGCAATTTTTGAAAGGGGTGCCTTTTCATGACCCTTTCCCTACATAGCAGCCTGTAGATTTTGCTCGCACACATGCTTTGCCTGGTATGACCAAGCATAGTATGTGTTCAGTGTCAATGGCTCAGCAGGTAGCATGCTCCCCTTATGGGACCAGAATATCAGATGGTCATGGGTTCTAGCCCCACACCAGGTACCTGGGGTTATACCCATAGCCAACACTGTTGTGCAGTATGAGGGGGCGGCGCTGCACTGTTGAGGTGCAATCCTTTAGACGAGCTGTTAAACCAGGGTCCCTTCTGATCATCTCTGGTAACTGTCCAGGTGAAAGTTAAAGATCACATGGTTCTTATCGAAGAAAAGTAGAAACATTAAAACATAGAATTTGTTGGCAGAAAAAGACAACTTGGCCCAGCCAGTCTGCCCAGATGGTCACTGTCTTGTCTGTTTACGTTGACCCTCACTGGTCTCTGGTGACCCTCCCTTCTCCCTGTCCATTTCCTAATATTACCCAATGTCCATCTCAAGCGTGCTTAAAGTGCCCTACTGTTATTGCCTCCAACATTTCTGCTGGTAGTCTATTCTAGGAATCCACCACTCTTTCAGTGAAGTAGCACTTCCTCACATACCTCCTAATCCCCTTCCCTCAGCTTCATTGCATGTCCTCTGGTTCCAGTGCTTCTCCTCATTTGGAAGACTCCCCCCCTGCACCCTGTTCACCCCTGTGCGGTACTTGTGTGTCTGTAGAAGGCAGTATAGCATAGTGGCTAAGGTCATTGAGCTGCAAACCTGGAGACCTGGGTTTGAATCCCATCACCCAAATGCATACTTTGTGACCCTGAGCAAGTCACTTAACTTCCTTGTGCTCCCAGGTCACACCCAGAAACAAGCTCCAGCTTAGTGTGCCTTTCCTGGTTAAACAATTTCCCCTTTCCCCCTCTATCATTTCCCTGTACTATCTTTTGCATCTTATTTGCTGTTTTCTGATTTTGGTACTGCTCTGTATATTGTATATATGCATGTATTTTTATTCTATCCTTTCTCCCTCTTCCCACGAGTCGCACCTGGAAATGGCCTTTCCCGGTTAACAAATTTTAAATAAATAAATATAATAAAAAAATTTCCCCTCCCATTCTCCTGTCTTCCAGAGTGTACATGTTTAGAGCCCTCAGTCTCTCCTTGTAGGGCTTTTGGTGCAACCCCTGTATCATTTTGATTGCCTTCCTCTAGACTATAAGAACAGAGCAAAGGAGTTTCCCCAGGGTCATGGCCAACATTACCCCATCAATAAAACAAGTCCACGTAACCCACAGCCAGGATGCAACTGGAAACAACCTATCAGCCACAACTGGGATATGGGCATACCAGGCTTCTCTCTGTTCAGGAGAGACAGAGAAAAGAGGCGGCAGGAGAGAGGAGGGGTTGTACTATATGTAAGGGAGGGAATCAAGGCTAGGGAAGTGCAGGGGCACCCAGAGGATAAGGAAGAACTGGAAGGGGCTGTGGATCATCCTGGAGACAGGAACTGGGGTCGCTATCCATACAGGGATGGTATACAGATTTCAATACAGGGAGAAGAGTTGGATAAGGCACTTTGGCAGGACATGGGGAGGTGCTTCTAGTTGGTGACTTCATTCTGCTAGATGCAGATTGGAGCCTTCCAGCTGCAGCTTCAGCAAGGAGCAGGGCTATCCTTGACTGCCTACAAGATGCCTTTCTCAGGCAGCTAGTCAACAACGCCAAAAGGGATGGGGCAGTGCTGGACCTGGCATTTACAAACAGAGACAGCATTGCAGACACCACAGTGGGCAGTCCCCTAGGTATCAGTGATCACCATACAGTGTTGCTTAACATTAGGACAGGAGCAGAGGCAAACCATATGAGAACAAGGGTCCTGGACTTTAGAAGGGCAGATTTTAAGGAAATGGGAGACTGCCTCAGAAACTGTCTAGTGGGAGGAATGCCATGGAGGATCAGAGGAACAGTGGGGAAAAATAAGGAATAGCATACGTATGGTAACCAGCTTCTGCATGAAGGAAGTGAATAAATGCAAAAGGAAAAAGAGACTGTTATGGTACTCTGTGGAAGTGGTCATGGTGGCAAAGGAAAAAAAAGGTGGCATTCAGGAGGTATAAGGAAATGCAGAGGGAGGAAGACAGGGAGGTGAACCAGGCAAAACAGAGGGAAGCAGGTAAGGCAGTGAGGGGCCAAAGGATCAGACAGTGGAAAGGATAGCCAAAGGAGCAGCAAATGAGGATGAGACCTTCTTTAGGTACCTGAGAAGAGGAAAGCAAGAGGAGGGATAGTAAGGATAAAGTGGGTGGCAGAGGGAAACTGCACAAAAGAGGACCCAGAAAAAGTAGACATCCTGAACAGGTTCTTCTGTGCAGTCTTCACAGTGGATGGGGGGGGGACCACCAGTGATCAGCAGGAACAAAGAGGGAGGGGAGGCAAACGCATGTCCATTTTCAGAGGAAAGAGTCATCAAGGCACTTGCAACTCTGAAAGTAGACAAGGCTATGGGACCAGACAGGATACACCCAAAGGTACTGAAAGAACGTAGAGGTGCTGGTAGCCATGTTGATGGCCTTATTCAGCAGCTCAGTGGAATCAGGCATAGATTCAGAGGACTGAAAGAGAGTAGACATGGTCCCGTTACATAAGAGCGGTAGTAGGGAAGAGGCTAGGAACTATGGCCCAGTAAGCCTTCCCTCAGTGGTATGGAAATTAATGGTAACACTGTTAAAGGAAAGGCTGGTAGTGTATCTTGAATCCAATAAACTACAAGTAAAAAGGTAGCATGAATTTATTGGAGGGGGGATCTTGACAGACAAATACGATTGAGTTCATTGACTGGATTGCCAAGGAAATATATCAGTGTAGGGCAGTGAACATGACAGAATGTCCTCTGTTGGAGCTGGAATTTCTCCAGTCGAATTGTTATCATCCAACAGGGTTGGGCCGCAGGGGGACGGATGCATTTGGACTCTCTGGGGAGAGTTCCAATTGGTGACAACAGCAGAGGTCTGTCAGGTGATCTCGAGGCTGAAACCAACTTTCTGCAGCCTGGACACAGGCCCAACATGATTACTTGCTGATTGTGTTGGAGCTCTGGGCCCAGTTTTTGCTGAGATTATCGGGTGTTCCATAGCAACGGGAATTTTCCTTGAGCCTCTAAAACAGGATCTGGTGAAGCCCCTCTTCAAAAAACCTTCTTTGGACCCCATCTTGGCAAATTACCGACCTATCTTGAACCTTCCCTTTCTAGGGAAGGTTCTTGAGAAGGTGGTTGCAGAGCAGCTTGAGAATCACCTCATAGACTTCCAGATTTAGAGCGATGCACAGCGTGGAGATTGCATTAGTATGGGTGCTGAATGACCTGCTCAGGGCGAGGGATAGTGGAGTGTGATCAATTCTTGTTTTCCTTGATCTCTCATCAGCATTTGACACTGTGGATCATGGGGTGCTGTTGGACAGACTGAGGGAGTATATTGGACTCGCCGGCAAGGTCATCAGCTGGTTTGAGTTCTTCCTCCAGGACACATCCCAGAGGGTAGTTCTGGGCAATTATACCTCAAGCCTGATGGCCCTGTCTTGTGGAGTGCCCCAAGGTTCTGTCCTCTCCCCATGTTATTCGCAGTGTATATGCTGCCCCTGGGTGAGGTCATAAAATGGTATGGGCTGGGGTTCCATTGCTATGCCAATGATACCCCACTCTACCTGTCTTTTACACTGAGAAGATCAGATGCAGTCGATGTGCTGAATGAGTGCTTGTCCAAGATCCAGGCGTGGATGTCGTTGAACTGGTTGGGACTCAACCCAAGGAAGACTGAAGTATTGGTGATGGAGCCAGGTCAAAGGGGGGAATGGGGGCCCCTGGAGAGGATTTAGGGATTTTTATTGGCTCGACCAAACTAGGGTCCTCCAATAAGGTGAGGAATTTGGACATCTTTCAAGGCAGTGAGCTTACACTTGATGCTCAGGTGTTGGCTGCTGTCTGGAATAGTTTTTACCATCTGTGAAATATCTCCCAAATTAAATCCCTTATCCCCCCTGATGATCTGGCCACACTAGTATACTCATTTGTTACCTCGAGGCTTGACTACTGTAACGCACTATACCTCAGAATCAGAGGAGGTGCAATGCAGCACCTGCAGCTGTTGCAGAATGCTACGGCTTCGCTACTGATGGGCCTCCCCAGGTCCTGTCACATTATGCTGGTGTTGCATGAACTGCAATTGCTGCTGGTGCGCTGACACATCTCCTTTAAAATAGGTCTGCTGACCTGTAAGGCCATGCACTAGTTGGGTCTGGGCTATCTGAAGGAGTTTCTGCATCCCTGCACCACGGGTGGCTCTCTCCAATCAGCAGAAGAGGCCCTTCTGGAAGTCCCCAGAGTAGGATTAAAGTCATCCGGGGATCAGGCTTTCGAAAGGGCCACCCCAATCATTTGGAATTCTTTGCTGGGAGACCTGTGGGAGATGCCCTCCTTAGAGATATTTAAAAGAAAATTCAAATCTTTTTATTTTCAACAAGCCTTCAGGGTCTAAGTGATAACTGATTTGTATATGACAAGGAGTTTTAGTGCTCTGAGTGATAGTAAGTAAGTATCTATATATCAGTGGATGTATTATTTTATTTGTATGGTTGTTTATTTATTCTATATGCTGTCTGTCAGTTTTTATACTTTGTAAGGGTGCCCTGAGCCTTCAGGGAGGGGTGCCCAAAAGAAATAAAATCTGCTGCTACTACTACTTATCTGAACTTCAGCAAGGCCTTCAACACTGTGCCACACAGGAGACTGAAGATTTCAAATTCCATCTCGGAACTGCGCTCTATCAGATCAGACATACCCCAAGGGTCCATCCTGGGACCCCTTCTGTTTAGTATCTTCTTAAAGGAAAACTACACCCAAAACTTGAAAAAATATATGCTGTGCAGAGTGTTTTAATTTGTATGTGAAGTTCTAGTGTTTCCTTCCCTCTGACTGGTATTAGGAGTTTTTTCTAAATTAGCCTGCTAGCTTTAGGGTAGTTTCACAACCCCTGGAGATCTCCATATCAAATAGGTTTATTGCATTTCTTTGTCCTACAATGCACCTTGTTTCATGTAATGGTGATGTAGCAGAGCCCATAAATCCAGTAGAAAGCATTGCATTACAATCAGTTCACAACAATAGAGATGGCTATATTTTAAAATCTGTAGAATTCAGCTTGGTGACCACCCTCAGCCTAAAGGTTTTACTGTCCTCAAAAACTTTGCTGCTGGTAATTTTTGTGCAGCTTGTAAAGCTTCCAAGATATTTAGTTTGTTTGGCATGTGTGTGCTGAATGTTGGGTCTCTCTTACATCACAGTCACTTGAGACAAGATGCACTGTGGGAACAAGAAATACAATTACACTATCAGGTATGAAGATCCCCAGGGGTCGTAAAACTAGCATAAAGCTAGCAAGCTAATTTGGGAAAAACTCCTAATACCAGTCAGAGGGAAGGAAGCACTAGAACTTCACATACAAATTAAAACACTCTGTACAACATGTATTTTTTCAAGTTTTGGGTGTAGTTTTCCTTTAAACAACCTACCAAAGGCCTGTCATTTAAGGACCATCCTTTATGCAGATGACGTTGTCATCTTTGCAAGTCACCCGGATCCCACCGTGCTTGAAGACAACCTACAACATGGGTTCCTTGAAGTTGAAAAATGTCTCCTATCCCACAAGCTAGTTCTAAGCTACAAAAAAACTAAACTTATGCTGTTCTCATCCTCCCACCATAAACACAAGTCACATGCTCTCACAGTTAAAAATAACCAAGGAGCCCCCATTGAACAAATCCAGCACTTCAAATACCTTGGAGTAACCCTGGACTGCCACGTTACCTATGAGCCACACATTGATATTGTTGCTAAGAATGTAAATGCTAAACTAGGACTGCTCTACAGACACAGACACGAAGTCTGACCCCAGAAGCACTGAAACTTGCAATCCACAGCTCGGTACTATCTGTTATTGACTACAGTTGGTTATATATGGAGCTGCCACAGCTACATCTCTCAAAAGACTAAATACTGCCCTAAACAAAGACGGTGGACCTATCACTGGTGCCAGCTACCTCACCCATACTTGTGTTATCAATTCGCCCCTAACTGGGTGGCTCAAACTACAAGACCACATCAAGTACCACTCATGTATACTTGCCAAGCAAGTGTTGCTTGGAACCCTGCCAATGGGCATCGCCAGTCTTCTATCAAAGCCTCAAAAGTTGCGTCACACCCAGTCCTCTGTCTCTGAACTCTTTCACGTTCCTAGGGTTCAGACCACCCAATGCCAGCGATCCTTCCCTTACAGAGCTTCTAACTGGATGAATGACCTGAGCTGTGAACTGATTAGCATGCCTCAACTTACCCAGTTCAAGCACCTCCTGCATCTGCACATCTCAAAGGAAATTGAGTGTACCTGCTTTAATTAGTCATGCAACTTGCACCTCATCTGGCAACCTGCATTCCCCAGCCTCCTCGACAAGGCCCTGGCTGCATCCTTCCTCCCCTGCTCAATCGCCTCTCTCACCCTCACCCCTACCTGTCACATCCTGACCCTCCTACTCTGTCCCACTAACTCGCCCACTATGACCTCTGACTGACTCTTTTTCACACCTTTCTCCCTCCAACCTCTTCCCTCCCCCCCACAGCTCACCATCCCCTCCCTCCTGTCACCTTCTCCTTCTGTGCTTGCCTCCATTCCCACCCTTTCTACGCCTTCCTGCCTCGCTCAACATGCTTGACAATGCTGCCTGGCTGCATTCCCCTCCCCGCTCTCTGTCCTGCTGCTACATTTCATCCCCTGACTCACCCTTCCCAATTTCCAAATGGGATTACCCACCCATGTTTTCACCTATAAAGTCCTAGAATGCCAACTATGTATCTGATTGCAATCATCTATGTTTACTATGTATTGTATGTTGTGTCAGTGACGCTGTACCTTAGCATATTGACTATGATTACTGTCGTGACCTGAGATATCTCACTATGTATGTCATGCTTCTCCTGACATCTGTGTATCTGCCCTACTTGCTTCAAATTGTACTCTGTATGTTCTTTTGATTTCCTGTACTCTCCCGGGTCATACCTGAAAATAGGCATGTGTTTGTCTGGTGTACTTACCTGGTTAACAAAAGCTAAATAAATAAATTGTACTGTTCTACTGTTCGCTGTATTTGATATTATCTGTACATGTTATTGTCCTTTATACTCTGTCTGTTTTGTAACCCCCTCCCCATTGTTGACGTGGAGCCTTTGTAAATGAGCTCCTCTGTGCTCAAAGGTATTTTCTAATCTTAGATTGAAATAAAATAAATAAAAACAAATGATAAAGAAATTGAGCCGCCTTGGGGTGGGATCTAAAGTGGAGAATTTGTTGAGAAATGGGATAATGGATAGGTGAGTCACAACAGAGGGTGGTGGTTAATGGTACTCACTCTAATGATGGGACAGTGATCAGTGGGGGCTGCAGGGCTCAGTACTGGGACTAGTCCTCTTCAATGTCTTCATAGGTGACATTGTTGAAGAACAGGAAGGGAAGGTATGCTTTTTGCAGATACCAAAATCTGTAATAGTGTGTTCAATAAAGAAGGGTGGAAAGAATGTTTAGGGATCTTGGGAAACTTTAGGAGTGGTTAAGAGCATAGTAGTTGTGGCTCAATGCCAAAAAGTACAAAATTATGTGCCAAGGCTATAGGAACCCAAGAACTGAGTAAAGGGTGGGGAGCAGTACCATCATTCACTAAGCAGTAAAGAGACCTTTGGGTCATCATATCTGATTATCTCAAAAAGGCAGGGAACTATGACACGCAGTGAGCAGGGCCAGTGGGATGCTGAGATCCATATGGACGGTGTCTCCAGTAGGAGGAGGGAGGTGGTGTTGCCACTGTGTTGTTCACTGGTGCACCCCACCTAGGATATTGTGTCCCATTCTGGAAGCTGTGCCTCCAAGAGGACATAAACAAGGTGGAGACAGTCTACAGGAAGGCAATTAAAATGGTGCAGGGTAACATATACACCCTGGAAGACATAAGAGTGAGAGGGAATGTGATAGAGACCTACAAGTACCTCATAAGGGTGAACAGGGTGAAGAAAGGGAGTCTCTTTCAAATAGGAAGAGTACCCAAACCAGAGGACATGCAATAAAGTTTTGGGGTGGGGAGTTTAGGTGGGATGTGAGGAAATACAGTATTACTTCACTGAAAGAGTAGTGGATGCCTGGAATAGACTGCCAATGGAAGTGGTGGAGGAAAAAACAGTAAGGGGCTTCAAGCATGCAAGTGATAGACATAGGAAAATATTAGGAAATGGGTGGGGGAAGAGGGAAGGTTGATGGAGACCATTTAAAGGAAAACTACACCCTCATATCTTATCCGTTTTATTTGTTTCCATGACAGGTTCAGTCGAGCTGTGTATTAGAGCCAGACAAGGCCTCTGAAGGTTCAGACTAGTTGTACAAGACTGGGTCAGTGGCTGCTTACATCACAGGTATTATTTATTGTTTATTTAGATCTAATATTATAATTACCTTTGAGCCAAGGCTCTTTTACAAAGGTTCCATGTCAGGAGAGTACATACATGTTAAACATGTTAAACAAGGGCATACAACATTAAAGAGAGCATACAACCATATTCATCAGTTCAGGTACGGCATCATGGTAAATAGGATACATGAATAACACACGCAAGGAATCATTTCAGAAACCTAGAAGAAATCAGGGAGGAAGGGAGAGATGGTAGGGGGGTGACAGCCGAAAAAGAGATTAGAGCAGCTCACAGCATTGTCAAAGAACATCAGAGGGGGGGTGGTTGATCTCAATGGGGAAGAGGGAAGTTAGGGGTGGTGGGTTACATGAGCTAGAGGCTGTGAGATGCTGATGGAGGCTTGATTTGAATATGCCCAGTGAGGAGGTGGAGGTGATGTGAGTGCCAGCCAATAGTTTTGTGTGGAGCTTTCCAGAACTGATCTGACTTGTGTAAGCCACACGTGTGCAAGCAGATACAGACAGAAAGGTCCTATCTTTTAAAGGTAAAGACTGCTTGTCAAAAACTGAACTGGGAGCTGAGAAGGGTGTACAAGCTTGAACTGGGAACTAAGAAACTAGAGGAAGGCACAATCTTGCTCAAATTCTGAGGGAGGAGGGCCTTACTTTTAATTTTGCACTTGCTTTTGCTTGTTTGAATCAAAAAGGGGTTTGCAATACTGCTGATCTATTTGTAGATTGCTACTTTAAATCCAGAGGGACTGAAATACTGCTAATTTTGTTTTCTGTGAACTGGTGGCATATTTGTAGTTTGCTAGTATTTTGGTGACTTTTTGCCACACACATTTAAGTTTTCACTGGTTTGCAATACTGCTGATCTGTTTGTAGATTGCTGCTTTAATTCCAGAGGGAACTGAAACACTGCAGATTTCTTTTTCCGTGGATTGGTGGCTTATTTGTAGTTTGATGGTTTTTTTTGGTGACTTTTTGCAACAAACATTTAAGTTTTCACTGGTGGCCGAGGCGTTCTTTCATTCCTACAGTTCAGTAGAGTTGTGTATTAGAGCCAGACAAAGCCTGAGGATGTTCAGACTGGATTGCTCTGATTGTCTTCACAGCACAGAATAGGTGGATTGCCCAATCCTACCCTCCCCCATCATCATCCTCCCCAGGCCACCCTAGCTTTATGGGGTTAGGCAGGAAGGTGTGACAGCTTCCTGCTCAGACACAAAAACAGGGTGGGGTGTGCCACAGAAGGCAGCTAGGCAGTGCTGCATAAGCTGGGAGGATATCTTATTGTGATTGTTATTGTTTAAAAAAAAAAAAACTTGGGGGGGGGGTCCTGATACATAGTCCCTAGGAAAATGGTTACAGTACTAAGAGGAAGTGAGGTTCCCTAACAGCGACCTGGGCAAACAGAAAGAGCAGGTAGGGATCATGTTGTGAGTGGTGCAGTGCAATGGATGTGGAGCAGCAGTCTTCAGAAGGACATTCTGGGAACTGTGGTGCTGCCCCATCTGCAGGCGCCTCTCTGGACTGAGGGCAGAAAATGCCATCGTCCAGGCTGAGATGACTAGGTTGCAGGAGATCTCCTCCCTCACCCAGGGGGCCACCAAGTCTACACCCAGTACCTCAAAGGAGGGCTAGCAAAAGCATTGTGTGGACTACAGTAGGCTCAGGGAGGGTGAGGCAGGTTGATCAAAAGAACATTCCCCACCCAGTGCAACTAAGAAACTCCTACACAATTTTGGAGGAGCGGGAGGATCCCACTGGGACACCTGAAGCTGTAACCTTGGTGGATGAGCAGGCTTGACAGGAAGGTACCCCACAGGTGGGTGGAAGAGGATCCCAAAGGAGAAAGAACAAGCTACTCCTAAGTAGGAGACTCCGTAGTCCAGGGAGTGAAACTGGGGACAGGAACAGTGGAGGAAAGGGAGGTAAGGTGTCTACCAGCAAGCACAGCTCAGAGGGACAGGGAGAAGATCCAGAAAATTGCTAAAGCAGTAGCAAGGCAGGGGAAGCTTGATGTCATTGTCCATCTGGGGACATATGACCTGGCTGGAGACAAGTCAGGAATAGCAAGGGTGCAGGAGGAGTTCAGGAAGTTGGGAAGGGGCCATACACAAGTAGCAAGCTCCATGATCTTCTCACGGGTGCTGCCTGTCCACAGCAAGGGGAGGCTAGGAACCTCTGCACCAAGGCCTTCAGCACTTGGCTGGAGACCTGATGCAGACAAAAACGTTTTGGTTTCATTGGGAATTGGGGACCCACCTGGAGGAATGAGACCTTGTACAAGGCGGACAGCTTACACCTGTCCAATGAGAGAACCGCTGTCCTCAGTGAACAGTTTAAATGCTTCATTGGCAAGTATTTAAACTATCAAGGGGATGGCAGAAGGATGCAGGGGAAACCAAACTGCCCACCCCCACAGGCTAGTGAAGTCAACATGGAGGACCATAACATTATGGTATCACTAGAGGAAACAAAACCCATAGAAGGGGGAACATCAGAGGACAGGAGGAAGGGGGGTTGAAAATGGGAAGGACAAATAGAGGAGGCTGAAAGACAGCAGGGGGGGATGATAAAAGAACAAATGGCAGGACATGGAAGGCCATGTATACCAATGCCCGCAGCCTAGGGAATAAAATCCCAGACCTGGTGGCCTTGATAATGGAGGCTGACCTGGACATTTTAGCTATTACTTAAATGTGGTATACTGGAAACCATGACTGGGATGTAGCCATACCAGGTTATACTTTGCTTAGAAAAGACGGGGGTGGGGGCTTTTTACATTACAGAGAGTATTAAGATGACTGAGGTACAGGGAATGCAGGGGGAGCAGAGGTACTTTGGGTCACCCTTGAGATGGGCAATGGCACTGCCATTTGCACGGGTGTGATATACAGACCTCTAGCACAGGGGGAGGAGGTGGACAGGGTTCTAGTGGACTCCATCCACATGATGGCAGGTAAAGGGGAGGTGCTGCTGTTAGTGATTTCAATCTGCCAGATGTGGATTGGAGCATCCCAGCTGCTGCCTCAGCCAGGAGCAGGGACATCTTGTATTCTGTACAAGAGGCAGGCCTCAGGAAGCTAGTGCTAAAGCCCACCAGGGAGGGTGCAATTTTGGATCTGGTACTCACCAATGGGGACAGAATTGAAGACGTCAGAGTGGGTGAACACCTGGGATCCAGTGATCATTGCACAGTGTGGTTTAGCATGAGTACAGTGGCAGAGTCAAGCCACACAAAGGCGAGGGTCCTGGATTTCAGGAGGGCGGACTTTACTAAAGTGGGGATATGCCTCAAGCATGCCCTGGCAGGGAGGGACAGGGGGGGTGGAGGAGCAGTGGGCCCATCTGAAAAGAGCCATAGTGGAGGCGACAAACCTTTGCAGTAGGCAAGTAAACAAGGGCAAAAGAAAGCCACTATAGTTCTCAAAGGTAGTGGCGGGGAAGGTAAGAGCGAAGAAGATGGCTTTCAGGAAATACAAGGAAATACAGTGGGAGAAGGACAGGCGGAGTGTATCTTGAAAAATAGAGGGAGACAGGTAAAGCAGTCAGGAGAGCAAAGGCACAAACAGAAAAAAAAATAGCACAGGAGGTTAAGAAAGGAGACAAGACTTTTTATAGGTACATTAGCGAATGGAGAAAAAACAGGGGTGGGATAGTAAGGTTTAAAGGGGAAGAAGGAGAGTGTGTGGCGGGGGACCTAGAAAAAGTATCAATACTGACCAAATATTTTTGTTCTGTATTCACAGAAGAAGAAGGTGAGGGACCACAGTTAGGCAACATGAACAAATATGAGAGGGAGATGGACACCAGTCCATTTACAGAAGAGAGTGTCCTAAAAGAACTCACAAAATTGAAAGTGGACAAGGCAATGGGACTGGATGGGATGCATCCTAGAATATTAAGGGAACTACTGTAGGTGCTAGTGCCACCACTGGCAGCACTGTTCAACGGGTCACTCGATACGGGATTGGTTCCGGAGGACTGGAGGAAGGCAGATGTAGTACCTCTTCACAAAAGTGGCAGTAGGGAGGAGGCTGGAAGCTATAGACCAGTCAGCCTCACCACAATAGTGGTGAAGATTATGGAATCACTACTTAAACAAAGGATAGTGGAACATCTTGAAGCCAGTGGAGCACAGGATCCAAGACAGCATGGATTCACAGCAGGATGGTCATGTCAAACAAATCTAATTGTTTTCTTTGACTGGGTGACTAAGTTCGTGGATCGGGGGGGAGCAGTGAATTTGGCCAACCTGGATTTCAGTAAGGCCTTTGATACCATTCCACATAGAAGACTTGTGAACAATCTGGGCAGCCTGGGAGTGGGTCACAAGGTGGTAAACTGGGTTAGAAACTGTCTGAGTGATAGAAGACAGAGGGTTGTGGTAAATGATGCTCAATCTGAGGAAAGGAGGGTGACCAGCGGGGTGCCACAGGGATCAGTCCTGGGTCCAGTCCTGTTTAATGTCTTTGTAAGTGACACTGCAGAGGGGCTGGAGGGGAAGGTGTGCCTCTTTGCAGATGACACTAAGATCTGCAACAGGGTGGACACTCTAGGAGGGGTGGAAAAAAATGAGGCAGGACCTAGGTAAACTGGAGGAATGGTCCAGAGTGTGGCAGCTGAGTATTAATGGCAAAAAGTGCAAAATCATATATTTGGGGTGCAGGAACCAAGAGGAGGATTACATAATGGGGGTAGAGAAACTGATGGTCACCAAACAAGAAAGTGATTTGGGGGTAATCATATCTGATGACCTAAAGGTGGCAAAACAATGTGCCAAGGCTGTGGGGATGCTGGGGTGCATAGGGAAAGGTATCCCCAGCAGAAGAAAGGAGGCAGTGATGCTACTGTACAGATCATTGGTGAGGCCTCATTTGGAATATGGTATCCAGTTTTGGTGGCAGCATCTCTGTAAGGAAATAGACAGGGTGGAGGCAGTTCAAAGAAGGGCAACAAAGATGGTGCAGGACCTGCACCAAAAATCATATGAGAAGAGACTGCGAGACCTCAATATGTATATCCTGGAGGAGAGGAGAGACAGGGGAGATACTATAGAAACCTTCAAATATCTAAAAGGCATAAATAAGGTACCGGAGGGTAGTATCTTTCAGAAAAGGAGATGTCCAGGAATGAGGGAATATGACATGAGGCTGGAAGTGGGTAGACTAAGGGGTAGCGTGAGGAAATATTTCTTCACAGAAAGGGTGGTGGATACATGGAATAGACTCCCAGCAGAGGTGGTGGGGGCAGACCCAGTGGGGGGATTCAAACACGCATGGGACAGGCATAGGGGAACCCTAGCAATAGGAATAAAGCCCTACATGGACTGGGCCCAGACTACCTGAAAGAGCTCCAGGTCCCTTATTGCCCAGAGCAATCACTCCACTCAGCCAGCGAGGGGTTGCTAAAGATCCCAAGGGTATGTCTGAAATCATCTGGAGTTAGAGCATTCATGTTTGCAGCCCCTACCCTTTGGAATTCTCTACCCCGTCGGTTACTTGAGTGCACAATCGTGGAGGGTTTTAAGCAAGCCCTAAAGACTTTTCTTTGGCATCAGGCATATAGTGAATGGTTAACTGACTGATGGTTGATATGATGATGTTTTGATTTTATATGATTGTTTAGTAAGCTTTATTTTTAATTACTACCTTTGAGCCAGAGGCTCTTTTACAAAGGTTCCACGTCAATTAGGTACAGTACAAAAGGTTACATAGATAACACAACAATTTGTGTTGTGTCAACAGCAAGAAAACATATACAAATACATATTAAATCACTTGTGCAAAAGGACATGAGATATCAATAATCACATTATTATTACAAGAAAGAGGTCATGCCAGATTAGGAGAAACAAATAGGGAAAAAGTCCAGAACAGAAAGGTTAAGTGAAAGGTGAGGGGAGCAGACAATAGCAGGAGAAAAGGTTTCCCAAACATGTCTTTGTCAGATAACGGAACAGGGTGAGTAGTGAGAAAATAGGAGGTTTAATCAGGGCAGTCACAGGAGCTGGAGGTGGCAAGGTGAGAGAAAAGCCTTGATTTGAAAATACCTAGAGAGGTGGAGGCAGTAATATGAGTGCTGAGGGCATTTAGCCAGCTGGGAGCACGATAGGCAAATGATCTTTGTCCCTGAGAAGTCGACATCGAGGGGACTTGGAGGCTGGTATTCTGATCTTCTGGTAAAGCAGATTGCTAAGCGCTCGGGCATAACAGGTCTTGGATACAGGGTGGAGTGATGCCCAGAGTGGATTTTTAAGCCATCAGGCGGGTAAGGTACTTTATCCGGTTTGAGAGTTGCAACCAACCTGAGTCAGCATAGAGTTCACATGTGTGGGTAATCGGATGTGCACCAGTGAGCAGCCGACAGGCCTTATTTAGGGATGTTGTAATGCGACTAAGTGCTGTAGTAGTGGCAGATCCATATATAACTAAGCCATGGTCAACGACTGAGATGATAGAAGATTGGATGGCAATCCTCAGTGCAGAATGGGTAAAGCTGTCGGTTCGATGCAGAATCCCAATTAGCTGATTAATAGTTTTTGCTGTACTATCAATGTGAGTTGCAAAGGTTAGGCCTTGATCAAAGTTGATTCCAAGATATTTGAAAATTGGCACTTGTTCAAGGGTATTTCCCAGGTATGTATTAATGGTGAGTGGGACTTGCCGTTTCTTGTTTTGCGGGTTAGAGAAGAGCATGGATTTAGTTTTTTTGTGGTTTAGAACCAGCTTATGTTCAAGGAACCACATCTCAACTTTGGTAAAAGCATGCTGAAGGTTGAGGCGTAAGAGGTTCGGATCTTTATGAGTGGCAAGAATCACGGCATCATCGGCATAGAGGATTAATTGTTCAGGGCAGGATTTGGGGAGGGAGTTTAGGAAAAGGCTGAAAAGGAGGTGGCCCAGGATGTATCCCTGGGGAACTCCTGAGCAACAGTTTGAGTCTGAGAGAACTCCAGCTACTTTTACAGATTGAGGCGCTGAGCATGGTAATTTTACCCAGTCACCAGGACCCTACGAGAGCCCTAGGGATAGAAGTTGTTTGATAAGTAGGCCATGGTGAACTGTATCAAATGCCTTGGTTAAGTCAATGTAGACTGCTCCAGTTAGGTTTCCTTTGTCCATGGCATTGTGGATTGCTCCTGAGAATTCAAGTAGGGCAGTCGATGTGCTGTGCCTTCCTAAATCCATGCTGCTGAGTGCATAGGATGTTGTGCTTTTCCAGGTAGTCTGAAAGTTGGTCGCCACCAAGCATTCAAGGGCCTTAGAGGCGGTGAGTATTGATATCGAGGCGATAGTTACAAGGCAGTGACTTATCACCACTTTTGTGCACGGAGTGACAACTGCAGCCTTCCATTTCCTAGGGAATTGGCTGTAGCAGAGGAGAGATTGAAAATTTTGTGAGGGGCAGTACTTCCTCCAGAGTGAGGGACAAGTTTAAGGTCAATAGTGTCGCTGCTTGCTCGGGACTTAGAAATAGCCTTCTTTACATATTTATAGACTTCATGTGCCTTTACTAGTTTGAAATGGAAGGGTGGTTTGGTTGGAGGCAGTAGTAAGTAGATATTGGAGGGTCAGCATCAGTAAAGAAATCAGATGAGAGGACACCACTGAGGTCCGTGAAGGTATCATTTAGGGTGTTTGCAATGATCTCTGGGTCTAATGTAGTGGTTCCATCCACATTCATTATGTAGGACAGGATTTGGACTGCTGACCCATGATATTCTTTATGTTGTCCCAGAAGGATTTCCCTTCGCCCCAGGAGTTGGAGGGCATTCTTGAAGTAGGAGCTCTTCATCAAGCGGATCTGTTTAGTACAGTGGTTGCGAGCCTGTTTATACTTTTGAATGTCCGACAAGTGCCAGTAGCTCTTGCAGTGGCCCAGAGGTGATCCTACTTTTGAGTTGTGCCAATAGCTTTGCCGTGAGCCAGGGATTTGTGAGTGCTTTGATTTTGTGCTTTTTACTGGTGCATAGGTGTCACAGGCAGTGTTGAAAGTAGTAATAAAGTAATCAAGGCTAGGTCAACATCTTGAGTTTTGTAAATCAAGGACCAGTCTATCTGCCTAAGACAGGTCTTGAGATGAGTAAGGTTGCCATAAGGTAGGACTCTGCTATAGATGGTTTTTGGAGGCGGCTTACGAAACTTATTTGTCCAGGTACATATTATTGGAGAGTGATCACTGAGCGAGTCAGGGAGAACACTTACATTGGTTATACGGGTAGGGTGGCTGGTAAGGATCCAGTCAATGAGGGTGCTGGTCCCTGATTTGTAGTTTTTCCTGGTAGGGGAGTTTACCACTTGTGTTAAATTTGCTGCAAGGATGGCATCTTTGTTTGACCCTGCATCAGGTGCAAATCAATTTATATTAAAGTCCCCAAGGAGAAGGAGTTCGATGTCAGAAGGTTGTGTACTTACGAACTCGAGGACAGCCTGTAGACCGGAATCAGGATCTTTTGGTGGGATATAGACAGCAGCAATCGTGAGGACTTTGTTTTGGGCACAAGTAGTATCTTGATAGGAAGGAGTTGCACTGGGGTTTCTGTGGTGGGATAAGAACCAGGGAGACAGGTGAGGTAGTCCTTTATGTAGATTGCACATCCACCACTTTTTGAGGTCCTATCCAGCCTGAATATCTTGTAGCCTTGTATAGAGATGGCATGATCCGGAGTATTAGGTGTCAGCAAGTTTCGATGATGCAAGGATATCTGGGTTGTGTTGGCTGGCAAGGATTGAAGGAGGCCAGTTTTGGGAGGAGACTGCAGATGTTTAAGGAGCAATTTGAGCCCCTCCATTTTGGCAGGCTTTGTTGTACTGTGAGAGACAGGGCCAAGGATTTGAGTGGACACTTCCTGATATCAAGAGGAGGAAGAGTAGGAGTTTAAGAGACAAGTTGCTGTACTTTGTAGTCAATTGAATTACACTTCTGAGGCTTATGCGGCTTGGACCAGTGCAGGCGTCTAGAGACCCAGAGCAGGAGGTTGTTAGTAATAGGGACGATATGCCCATTTATCCTTGTTGTAGCTTGTCAGTTGCACCCAGTTGCTTGCAGATAGGTACCTGGTGGTTAAGTCAAAAGCCAAAGAATGATCAACAGTTGAGGTCCAGAGTCACTGAAATGTTAAAATTCCTGAAGGTGATTAACTGTGCCTGCACATATGCAGGATGTGAAATCCCTTTGTCTATATGCTTCTTTGTCATTCAAACAGGTTGCTGAAAGGCCCACATACAGATCATGGAGCAGGCCAGACAATAGTGGTTCCAACAGGACCCAGAGTCACCAAGTTTGTCAGATGTAGTTGCTTCACTTGTGTTTTGCTTGGGATAGCTTCCAAAAAGTTGATTTTAAAATGAAAATAAAGATACCTGATGATGACTGTTTTGCAGAAATCCAGTCCAGGAGACATTTACGGATGTAGTGAGCAAGAATGGTATAGTTACCACAAGCAGAAAAACATGTAAATCCACAAAAACTAAGCTACAGACACAGACAAACACAAGCAGCCACCACACAGACCCAGGGGGCGTGGCTATTACAACAAGGAGGTAAAGCTGGAGATCAGTACGGTCTGCGGCTTTTATGGTAGGCAGGGAAAAAGGGCAGACTAGATGGGCCTTATCTGCCATCAGTTTCTATGTTTCTATGTAACAGACAGCTCTTTTCATATAGCTGTTAGGGACATATGTGATTGCTTTAGTTTAGTTTCACTGTTCACACTAGTCCCTGCAACTGTCCTGGGGGGTGGGGGGTCACAGGTTTCTGGCTGTTGAAATCTCATTGTCCCTGAGAGCTGCATTAGCATATGAGAATATGCTGTGTCAGCACCCTTTAGACTCCACAGAACGCCTGTCTGCTTAGAGTTCAACAAAACATGTTGAAGCAATGTGTAAAATACCACATTTACCTTCAGTTAGCTTTGCAAATTAAATAGTAATGCAAGGTTTTTCCCATTAAACTGCATTCAGTTTGTGTGTTTCCAGGTAGTTTTTTTCATGATATCTGCACTTTCAGTATAGAGATACATGATATAAATGGGTGCTGTGACATCACGTTCTCATATGCTAATGCATCTCTCATAGACAGTGAGATTTTAACAGCTATAAGATGGAGACCCCAAGGATAGTTACAGGGGACTAGTATGAACAGCGAAAACAAACTAAAGCAAACATGTATAGCCCCAACAACTACAGAAAAATAGTTGTCTGTTGACATGGAAACAAATACAATTTACAAGATATAAAGTGTAGTTTTCTTTTAAAGGGACACTGTCAACCCCTCTGGCCTCAGATTTTCCCTAGTTTAAAAACACATTTTATGATTGCTCATGTAACCCCCCTACTAATGGGGGTTCCAGAAAAGTCTTCCTTGAGCTTGCTTAAATGCTCACTGCCAGGCTGGTGTTCTGCGTTTTAGTAGATTAAATGTATTGCCAGAGAGTGCCTGTATAGCCTCTGTGTACTGTCTCTTTAAGAGCTGCCTGGATTGCAGTTTTAATCTAAAAGGGAGGTCTGTTAGAAGATTTGCTTGTTTGCTGATCATTTGTTAGAGTAGTAATAATATTGCAGTTTGTTCTAACCTGCCTTTTTTGCAGCAAGGACTGTTCTGTTTATCTCCACCAACTTGGCTCGAGACTGTCAAAATGGGCCAATCAGTACTGTTGGGACTCTAAAATGGAGCCTGCCTACAGGGGCTTGGTGGGATTAAAACTTGTAGGGATTGTAGTTTTTGCATTTTGGCGCCTAAAATAACCTGGAGGGGGAGCCCTTGTTGTGACTGACAGACAGATCAGCCAACCGAACCTTTTGGATTCAGAGGAAATTCACAAGCTGCTTGCAGCTAGTTTCAGTTCTGAGTTGGAAAGTGAATAGATAACAGCTTGAATGATTCAAGCAGCAGCCCCGACTTAGATTCACATGGGAGAACTGTGGAAAGGCCTGAGGTTTGGCCTGTGTGCCTGCCTGCTGTCCCCGAGAGGGAACTTGTGCCTTTTTCGGACTGAATCCGAACTTGGAGAGCGAAGTAAGCCACTGAATTGTGACCAGGCTCCTACCTGAAGAAGACCAAAGATTTGCTGAATGCGATCGGCCTGTCTGGACTTCCAGCCACCTCTGAACTCCCAGATTGTGCAGAGACTCTGTAATTGCGACCGGAGAGCCTTTTGCCTGGCACAGTGGAATTTCATAACATGTGAATGTGTTGTGTGCTTATAGTGGGTCGTGATTTGGTTCCCCTACTGTGGTTTGAATTGTATTCTGCTTGCTGGAAGCTGCATTAGAATTTCCTTACATGTAAATGTGCTGTGTGCTGCTAGTGGGTCTCGATTTGGTTCCCCACTAGGGTTTGAACTGTGTTCTGCTTGCTGGAAGCCGCATCCAGCCCCACGGACTGAATCCAAAATCATCTCCATTGGGCCTCGGCCTTGCCAAACTGGCCCAACCCAACTACCCGCTGCACAGAGAAAGCCATCAACGAGAAACCTGCCTAGGGATCAACCCCCTGCTCAACACTTGAACAGGAACGACGCCTCGGTGATTCGTGTGGGCCCCGCTTCTCCGGGCACTCCAGCTCGACAACCTGCAGTCTCAATTTCATCCTGCCTGTGTCCAGTATTGGGTATCGTGAGTAGACATCAGGGTAGCTCCCTGCAACAACAGCTAAATCTAAAGTGTTGTCATCTGATTGTCTTGTTGCTTTTTCTTTCATGAACTGAGCCCTCCGGCTCCGGATTACAAGTAGTGTATGTTGTGCATGTTGCTTTCTTCCATCACAGGGCCCCAACCAGCTGCAACGTTCCTGGTCAGCCTACCATTTTCCTACTGTGTTGGGACTTAAAGCACATGCATAACTATTTGATTAAAATAGTCTTTAAGCCAATCAACCTAATTTACGCCCCTTCCTTGTTCAAGTCCCCTGAATAAATCAGATCTGTCTTTTTTGCTGCATTTAACCTGACTGTGGATCCAGTTTGTGCCAAGAGTACTGTACTGTTGCTATTTACTGTGCATAACCTTGTTTTACAGGGAGTCCACAGGGTCGAGCCAGAGGATCCAGTCCTGGTGGTAAGTGCAAACAGTGTGGGTACTGGTACGGTGTACAAGGGGTACTGTGAAAGTGATTATCATATATTGCTCAGGCCACTAGAAGGGAAAGAGGGGGGTTACAGTATCCAGGCGGGCTGTGCCCAGGTTAGTTTGACCACTACCAACCCTGACCTCCCGGGTGGAAGCACCCGTTTCAGAACTCAGGCCCCTTAACCTGCTACTAGCCGCGCAGGCAGAGGTAGTAGCCCTTGGGATAGCGCCACCTAGGGATTACACTCACATTCTGTTAAGATCTGATGTAACTGGTTGTTTGTTTCAGATTCACATTTTCTTTTTAAAAGTGAAAAGTAGACTGGCAATCATACTGGTGTTACCACACAAAAAATGTGTTTGTTTACATTTCTTGATCAGCTTCCACTGCATCTTTCCTGAACTTGGGGACAATCCCACACAGTCTAGCCACCCATGATGCAGTGAGAGGAGAGGAGAGGAGATTATTGCACCATAAGTTGCTACATTGTTTGGAAGTGTTTGCAATGTTCAGGAAGTATGCAATAAAAGTCGATCAAGAATTTGAAAGAAAACAAGGTTGGGTATCAGTATACAATTAGCAAGCATTTCAGTTCTACTAAGAAAGGAGTCAGATAAAACAACCAGCAACATCAGTGTATTTTAGAGAAGGTAAACAATCATAAAACATGGGTTTTCAACTATAAATATTATGATGCAAGCTGGCCTGGTGGCGCTTAGGGTTGAGGTGCTGAGTGCCACACCTCGTGCCACACCAGCGACCCAGGCTCAGGAGCGAGCTCGAGTTGATGGGGGTTTGCAGGGGAGGGAGAGGATCAAGCATCCGACGGAATGCTCTCCTCTCCTGGGGAGGGAGGGATGATTGTTCTGCTCCTTTCTGCCTCCTGGTAAAGGTCATGTGGCAGCACTGGAGTTAGGGTGGCAAAAGAACATGGCTACATGGCTACATGGCATGCACACTTATGGCCACAAAAGGGAGGGCTAAAAAAGGAAAAAGGTGTCCGTAGGCTCCATGAACCCTGCCTGCTAACCAGCGTCCCACTTCACCGCTTGATCACCGGAAGCCCCACTCTGGATTGGTAGTACTGGATGGGGGAGGATGACCTCCCCTTCCTGGCCCTGCCACGGGGGGGGAATCCATGGGGTAAAAATGGGGCTCAGTGATACTGGGAGGGAGTGGTGGACGGTCTCAGGTGGCTGGCAAGGGGTGATAGCAGCCTGCGGTCACCGGGGAGGAGAGAAAAAAGAAGATGAAAAAACACTGCCTGTGGTCACTGAGGAGGAGGGGAAAAGAGAAAATAAAAAATTATATATTATGATACAAAAAAGGTTGACAGAGTCCCTTTAAGGTCTGCAGAGACAGACAAGGCAGGGAACATCTAGGCAGACTGGGTAGGCCAAAAGGTTCTTTTTTGCGGGCAGAATCAATGTTTCTATGTTTCTGTACACAGCTAAGTGTGATTGTATTGGTCAAAATTACAAACAAATAAATAAATCTGTGACAGTGGATCAGCAGATTACACACTCACCTCTGAGGCCAGAAAACTGAAAGGTTGTGGCTTCTAGCTGCAGACAAGGAACTTGGGGTAAAATCTCAAGATTGACACTGTAGTGCAGGATGGGGTGCTGCAATCCTGAGGTGCCATCATCAGACATTAAACCGAGGTCCCATCTGCCTGTTCTGCTGGTTGTTTGGGTGGATGTAAAAGATCCCATAGCACTTCTTGACAACAGTAGGGGAACTGTATTGAAAAGCAAGTGACTGAACAAATATAGCTACGGTACATAATGGGCCTCGAAGCACGACTGGACGTAAAATACGCGAGGTGCACACCAGCTGGCATGCACTAACGGCTGCAACCTGTCCACAGCCACACACCCCCAGTGTGCAGGACTCCCAGTGCGGAGGACTCTGCAAGCTGGCGAGGGGCAGAGTTGCGGACCTAGGCAGGCATTCAACCAGGTCCAGGAGTGGATCTCATGCTCATGTAGGCACGGGTCCGGGTGTGCGTGAATACCTACCACAGGCACCCAGACCCATGCAGCCAGTCCCCAGTGTCCAGATGTCCCCCCTGGCTGAGCCCATGTACCACAGCACCCTCCCAGCACACAGCAGGACTCCCCAAGGGGCAGGACCCTGCACCCGTCCAGTAAGTCGCCCCCCCTCGCCACACATCGGTGTCCATCTCCACTGTAGTAATACCCCCCCGAGACCTCCATGCCCCATACCCAATGGGGTAACTCCTCCTCAGACACACACACATACCTCTGTGCCCCATTCCCGAAGTAGTCACCCCCCAACAACAAGAGCCCCATTGCGATTGCCCAGCCAGTCACAGAACAACCCGAACACCTCCCAAACCCTGATCCTGGCCCCTCCAGGTGATCATTGGGGTTCAGTGGTCCCCCCCACCCCTCACAACACTGACAAAACCCCCCCATACCTGCTGATTGGTGCCACAGCACAGCCCTCCTCCCACACCTCCCTTAGCCGCCGGCCATCAAGTGATGCTGAAAGCGCACTGCCTATGTACAGTGGCGCTCCCAGCATCACTTGGATGGCGGCAGTCGGGAGAGGTGTGAGAACTGCTACTGGCCATCAAATGATACTGGCGCACTGCTATGTACGGTAGCAGCTCCCAGCATCACTTGGATGGCCGCAGTCGAGGAGGTGTGAGGAGGGCTTTGCTGCTGGCCATCCAAGTGATGCTGAAAGCGCACTGCCTATGTACAGTGGCACGCTCCCAGCATCACTTGGATGGCCGTCAGTCGAGGAGGTGTGAGGAGGGCTTTGCTGCTGGCCATCCAAGTGATGCTGAAAGCGCACTGCCTATGTACAGTGGCACGCTCCCAGCATCACTTGGATGGCCATGGTCGAGAGGTGTGAGAGGGCTTTGCTGCTGGCCATCAAGTGATGCTGAGCACTGCCTATGTACAGTGGCACGCTCCCAGCATCACTTGGATGGCCGGCAGTCGAGGAGGTGTGAGGAGGGCTTTGCTGCTGGCCATCCAGAGCTGCTGCACCAACTAGCAGGTATGGAGGAGGTGGGTGTTGTCAGTGTCATGAGGGGTGGGAGTACCACTGAACCCCAATGATCTCCTGGAGGGGCCGGGATCAAGGGTCAGGGGTTGGGGAGTTGGGCACATGTGTGCATGTGGGTGGCAGGTGGAGGGGGGGTTCTTGCTCTCACCTAGGGTCCGGGGTACCTGTGCAGTGGGACTATGCCTGTGCTTTACGGGATGAGGCATACATGTGCTGGGGTGGGGGTGCTTCTGCTATACCAGGTCGTGGCATACATGTGATGGGGGCACATCATCATCTTGCCGACAGGGGCCAGGGCTTCACTTGGGGGGCTCCATGATGCCGAGAGTGGTGGGGTCGGAGTGTTGGGGGGTGCTTCCCTCATGTTGCCAGGACGGGGGGGACTCCATCAATGCGTGGGCCTGGCCACATATCATGGTTATGGCAGGACTCCCCCTGACGTATCCTGCTCACTCCTATGCCCCCTGCGAGTTGCACTATGCACCTCTGTGAATGGTGCATAGTGCAGACATGCCCGCCTCAATGCATTGCTGTCTGCACAGCTTGGGGGGATCGGGTGCATATGGGTTGCGCACCACTTTTGTGCATCCGCGTGGGGGGCGCAATGGGTGCGGGGTGGCTTGTATCCACTTCACAGGTTCATGCATAGCGTCCATTATTCATGATAGTAAAGTAAAACAGAATAAAACAGCAAAAATTAAAATAAGACAAATATGTACAATACCCCATGTAGAACGAAATGAAAAGGAAAAAAAAGGGGACAAGAAATAATAAATATAAGCTAAATAAGCAAATACATGATCCAAGTGCAAATCTCTCTAGATCCAGCCTGTCGAATGTTTACTTCATAGGTGTGTCTGACTCAGTAATCCATGATATATTTTGTCATCTTTCTAACAATGCAGTAACTGAACAATGCTTAGCCTCAACAGCATAAATATGTCAAATGTCATGCTCTGTCTTCAAAAACTAATCATATAAACTGCAGTCCTTCTACTATAAAGAAAAGAGGCATCTACTTAGCCAACTGTGCTGTCTAAAATATGCAAGCAAAATATTCAGAGTATTCACATTCTATTTCGGCCAAACAGCATGATATTTCCTATATAGGAGAAGGTCATAATCGACTGATTTGAACAAAGGATCCCCCATTGAGATGCTATCAATTCCCAAATCCCCACAATATACCTACAGTGAAAAAAGAGATGAGCCATGGTCTCCTCCTGATTATTGCAGTCAGGTCTGAAGCATACCCTGTCCTCTATCTTTTTAAACTTCTGATTAGCCTTAATATTCAATATTGTTACCCATAATAGTCAATCTGCCATGGTAACAAAGCCAAACTATATCCCACAGCTTTGGTGGCAACCTGCAGTTAGTATATACTCAAGTATAAGCCAAATATTTTAACCTTTTTTCAGGACCGATTTGTGGTACCTCGGCTTATATGTGATCACTGAAACTTGTCTGTCCAAAACCATTCCAGACCATGCTATCGCTATCCCTGGCTTTACAATATCTAGACAGGGCAATACCGGGCGAGGTGGCAGTGTGGCTATTTATACCTCCTCTACCCTCCAGATCACTCCCTCCTTCACAACTTCGTTCAGTCATCCCATGAGGCTCTCCTTTTAAAAATCTCCTATCCTCACACAGTCCCCAATTTCATTGCTGGAGTTTACTGTCGCCCAGGACAGCCTCATTCCAATGTCACTGACTTGATCTCAAAGCTCTCCTTGTTTGCCAGTGGTGGTGAACTATTCATCCTGGGTGACCCAAACCTGAACTGGCTGTCCCCATCGCTGGCTAATATCTGCTCCACTATCGAAGCCTTAAACCTCCATCAGCTGATTCTGGAACCCACTCAGCTAAACCTTAAAACACTAAACCACTCCCTGCCGGACCTGGTCCTCACCTCCCATCCCCATTGAATAGTGGTCTCAGGGCTATTACCTGACTCTATCAGAGACCACCACATGACCTTTGTAGTGCAGAAAATACATAGGCCTAAACTCCCAGCTAAAGCTATTCTCACTAGACCCTTCGCATCACTTGACCTGCAATCATTGCTTCACGACCTTGCACAAGCTGACTGGTCCCCCCTTATCACGGCAGCATCAGGTGATAAGGCCCTTGTCTACTTCACCTCTAAGTTTCTTTAGGTTTGGAAGTCCCGAGCCCTGCCCCATAAAATGAGGGTCCATGGTGGGCACCTCCCCTGGGTCACTTCTGAGCTTCTGGTCTGCCAACGTGCTTGCAACCTTGCGTGGTGCAAAGTCAAAGTCTCCAACTGCCCTGGTGATCACAAACGTTACTGTGAACTTTGGAATGGCTGCACTAAAGCAATCCGCCTTGCCAAAGCCCAGCATTTCAAGTCTAATTTCCAAACTAATACAAACAACCCTTCTAAATTCTGGAAGGTCGTTCACTCCCTCTTCTCACCATCCTCTACCCTTCCGCCACCCATCCTCATGCACAATCACTCTGTACTCTCTGAACCTATCGTCATTGCCGAATGCTTCAACTCCCACTTCGCCACCTGTGCCTCTTCTCTGCTAAACACCCTCCCAAGTCCATCCCCTGCCCCAATGGCCCCCTCTTACGCCCCACACACTGACTCACCCTCCACTGCTCTTCCTCCTGCCCCATGTCGCCCCCACATCCTGTCCCTTCCCCCCTCTGACCCATCCCCTTCTCTGAACCTCTCACACCCCTTCCCTATTCTCCTTCTCTCCTGACACTACCCTTCAAGCTCTCCTGGCAATAAACCCTACTAAAGGCTCCTCACCTGAAGGCCTTGACCCTAGGCTCCTCTACCTCTCTACTACTGCCATAGCCTTCCCACTCTCCCTGTTACTAAACCTCTCCTTTGAGACTGCTGCTGTTCCCTCTGTCTGGAAACATGCTGTTGTCCTTCCTCTTCCGAAGTGGGGTGACTCCTCCTCTCCTGGGAACTATCGTCCTATCTCTCTACTGCCAACCTTAGCTAAATTACAAGAACACATAGCCTTCAACCAACTCTCCTTGTTTCTCTCTGATTCCGCTTTGTCCACCCCCTTCCAGTCTGGCTTCAGGAAATCCCACTCTTCCACCACCTCTCTGCTAAGGCTAACTGAGACCATCTCCTCAGGCTTTGACAAAGGGCACATTACCTCAGCTATATTTGTAGACCTGACCAAAGCCTTTGACACTGTCTCTCACCCCCTCCTCCTTCACAGCCTTTCAGCTGCTGGACTATCCCCTTCTGCTACAGGATGGTTCAGTGCCTACCTGGCCGGCAGGTCGCAATCAGTAAGAATAGCTGATGCTATCTCTACCCCCCTGCCTATAACCACTGGAGTCCCCAAAGGCTCAGTGCTAGGCCCCATTCTGTTTTCCATCTTTTTGAATGACCTCCCTCTGGTTTGTACTGCATCCAGCATGCACATGTATGCTGATGATACAGTATTGTTTACCTCTGGCAATACTATCACTGATGTCACTACCAGGCTCCAGTCCGACTTCACTAAAGTCCACCTCTAGTTTAGTTCTCATCAACTTTTGCTAAATGTCAAGAAGACGGTCTCCATGTCCTTTAGCACAAGGCAGAGACTCACTAGGCTAAGTCACCTCCCCACCTTTCACACCCTTGATGGGACTGCTCTTGAGGACTCCTCCTCTTTAAGGTATCTCGGCATCTGTCTGGACAGGCACCTTGACTTCTCTGTACACTTTGATGCCGTTCTGAAAAAATGAAGGCCCAAGCTTGGGGCCCTTTACAGAAACCTCAGCTGCATCCCACTCGCCGTCAGGCGTGAGCTGGTACAGAAGATGATCATGCCCATTTTCGACTACTGCGACATAGTCTACGATGCTGCCCCACAGTCCCATCTATCCAGACTGGAGACTCTCTCTTCAATTCCTTCTGTTGTTTTGGTCTTGATGCCCCTCCCTACATCCATCATTGTGACCTCTGCCGCTATCTCAACCTCCTTCCCCTACACTCCCGGTGTGCGCTACATGGTGCCAAGTTCATCTCTAAATTTTGTCTTGGATCTATCCCCTCATATATCTCCTCCTCCTCCTCTCTTGGCACCCCTACCCACTCCCTCTATTCCCTGAGATCCCAGGCTGACACTCGTACCCTCTCAGTCCCCTGCAGAACTACTTCCTCTGGCCAAAAAACCTTCTCTTACCACTTGCCTAAAATGTGGAATGCACTCCCTCACACAAATCTGCACCTCCTCCCTATATTCCCTTACCTCTGCTCTGCACAATTACCTTACACCTGCCAGCACCTGCTCCTGACCCCCTCCTTGCATACCTGTCTCCCTGTCTCCCTCTCACTTTTTTCTCTCGCTCTCACTTTCCTCATTCTCATCCTCCCCCACCTTCACTTATACTACCCCCTTATAGACTAGCTCTTAAAAAGGTGACTGGATCCTATCTGTTCACCCTTGCTGCAAAGGTGACTGGATCCTATGTGTTCACCCTTGCTGCATCTTTTTTTTATTTTTTTTTATTTTAGTTTTTGTTGACCAGGTAAGTGCACTAGACAAATCCTGCCTATTTTCAGGCACGACCTGGGGGAGGGGGATACAGATGAATGCCAACTGACCTTGAACCAGATTAAGCTGTTTCACCAGTGCATTTGCATCTACATCACTAGTGAACTGCCTGTAATATATGCATTGTCAACCTTGCATCCTATGCTTTTGCCCCTGTACTGATTCTTTATGTATGCTGCTCCTATGAACTGCCAGTACATTAACTGTTGCATCACCCTGTTATGTACTCAATTGCCATGAATCTGTTTTGAAATTGTATGTATGTATGTATTCACCGTATGTTATGTATGTATCTAAGAACTCTCACTCTGTACATCCCTCTCACCATTCCCCCAGGACGTACCATGAGATGAGCATTACATTGCTCAGTGTATCTTTCCTGGTGAAACAATTCGATAAATAAATAAATAAAATATGTGGGTCAGTCAATTAATCAATTATCCTATTACCACATGTATGGCACTCCAATTACCCATATAAATTGTACAAGGAGCAATCATTTGTTATCAATGGCAAAATTGTTTTGAAATGCAAACAGAGCGCCTATGATGGCACTTTCATACTCGAATTTACTGACTCCACCAACAACTCGGCTGCTGCTAGGCACTACAGTATCAATGAAAAATAGGTGTGGGAGTGGCGGAAGCAAAGGGAGATGTTGAGTGAGCTCCCCAAATTCAAGAGAGTGTGTCACAGTGACCACCCTGCATTTCATGCACTTGAAACTGACCTAAACAACTGGGTCCTTGACAACAGACAAAGTGGATATATCATCACCCGAATGGCCATCAGGATGCAGGATTTAAAAACGGCAAAAGAAGATAAATATCATTCCACAGGTGTGGACACTTTTTTACCTTCTGCAGGTTGGTGTTCCCACTTCATTGAGTGCCATGGGCTCACACTTTGGTAGAGAACTAAAATATCCCAAAAATTACCACCTACTAACATACTAAAATGCCAGCAGAAAAGGCCTAATGGTCTTTCATGTCTGCTCATTTGTTCTGCTCCCACCCTGGGAGCTGTCCCTGCTGCCCCTCTCACCCTCTCTGGCTTCTCCCGTCCCAGTCCCAGATATTCTCGCTGCACTGGACTTTGCTACTAGAACCCTTCCCCTGTACCTGTCCAACCCCCTCTTGAACCCCTCCACCGTCTCTGCCTCCACCAGCCCCCTGAGCAACGCATTCCATGGCTCCACCACCCTCTCAGTGAAGTAGCACCTTCTCCTTTCTCCCCTTAATCTCCCCCCTCCAGCTTCCACCCATGCCCTCTAGTTCCCCCCTTCCTTCAGACACCCTGACTGCTCCTCCTTATTCAGCCCTTCATGTACTGAAGATCTTTATCATGTTCCCCCGGTCCCTTCTCTCTTCCAATGTGTACATGTTTGGCTCTTCGAGCATCTTCCGTAGATCCTGTTCCCCAAGCCCAAGATCATTTTGGTTGCCATCCTCTGGACCCTCTCCAGGAGTTCAATATCCCTCTTTAAGTGTGGCCTCCAAAACTGCACACAGTACTCGAGGTGTGGCCTCACCAAGCAGTTATACAGCGGGAGTATCACTTCCCTCCTTCTGGAGGTGATCCCCCTAACGATGCATCCCAGCATCCTGTTGGCCTTGGCCGCTGCCCTCCTACAAGTCTCTGAGTAGGTCATCTTGACATCCTCCACCACCCCCAGGTCCTCTCAGCCATCGAGACTTGTAGCATTCCCACACCTCCCAAGGGTGTACACTTGTCCTAGGTTTCTGGCTCCCAGGTGCAGTACCTTGCATTTCCCTGCATTGAACCTCAGCTTCCACTTTCTAGACCACCTTTCCAGAGCCTCCAGGTCCCCTGTAGGGACACCCCCCTCCTCCCCATCTACCACTGCCCCCAGTTTTGGAGTCATCTGCAGAGACTCATCTCACTCTGACCCTTCCATGTCCAGAGACATGGGCATTGAACTGAAGGGGCCCAAGGAATGATCCCTGAGGGACCCCATTAATGACCCTCCTTGGGGATGAGACTATCCCACCAACCACGACCCTGCGGGTCTGGTCCCAGAGCCAATTCCCTATCCATCTGATTATCTGGTTCCCCACCCCTATTTCCCCCAGCTTATCCAACAGGCCTCTGTGAAGAACAGAGTCAAATGCCTTGCTGAAGTCAAGAAAGAGGACGTCCACCGGTCTACCCAGGTCCAAGGCACTCGTCACCCAGTCATAGAACTCCACAAGGTTTGTCTGACACCATTTTCCTGGGACAAATCCATGCTGTCTATCGTCCTGGCACCCCAACTTTTCCAGGTCCCTTCCTAGCCTCTTCTTGACAATGCCCTCCATCACCTTGCCCACCACCGATGTCAGGCTGATGGGCCTGTAGTTCCCTGCCACCTCCCTTGATCCCCCCTTGTGGATAGGCACTATATGCACCACCTTCCAGTCCTGAGGCACCCACGCTGTCCTCCGAGAGATGTTGAAATCTCTGCCAGAGGTTTCGCCAGAACATCCGCCAGTTTCTTCAGCACTCTGGTATGTAATTTATCCGGCCCCGGTGCTTTCTCTGTCTTAAGGGACCTGAGGACTTCCCTCACTCTCCCTACCATGATTTCTACTTCCCCTACCTCGTCCCCCTGCTTTGCCTTCCCCCCATCTGCCAGTGATGGCCCTCCTCTCCCCAGACCCGTCAATCAGTAAGGGTCCCCTCTCCTCAGTTTCACCATCTCCTCCCATGTATGATGCAGCCCCCCCCCCATTTTCCTTGGTGAAAACCGAGGCGAAGTACTCAGCCTGTTCCCCCGGGTCTTGTGCCCATCCTCCCTTGTTTAATCCTGCTAATCTGCCCCTTCACCCTTCATTTTCCCCAATGTATTCTAAAGAACCCCTTGTTCCCTCCTAATTTCCCTGGCCAGGTTCTGCTCCTTCCTTGCCTTAGCCACCTTCACCACCCTAGTGGCCCTTCTGGCCATCAGCTCATACTCCCCTTGGTCCTTTTTACTCCTTGAGCACTTGAAATGCCTATAGGCCACCTTCTTTCCCCTCACCACCTCCTGAACCTCCCTGGTCCACCAGCAGGGTTTTAAAGCCCTACCACATTTGCATCTTACTCTTGCACAAGTGCTGGTAGCATCCTGCACCCCCCAATGATTTCCCACCTACTGTCAGTGTTCATGTCTCACCGAATCTCATTCAAATGCTCCTTAAGGATCCTTCCCATTTCCTTGAAATCGGCCCCCCCCCCGAAGTCAGTTACCTCCGTCTTTGTGCAGCCTTCTACCCCTCCTTGGTCCAGGCAGAACCAGACTGTGGCATGGTCGCTCCCTGCCAATGGATCCCTTTCCTCCAGGCCCCCAATCTATTTACTGCTTGCCAGGACCACATCCAGTATCTACGCCTTCCTGGTCAGTTCCCCCACTTGCTGAGTTAGGAACGCGTTCTGAAAGACATCCAACAACCTCTGTTCCCTGGCCACTGAGGATGTCATAGTCACCCAGTCTGTTCCTGACATGTTTAAGTCCCCCAACACCACCACCCTTCCCCTGCCCAATCTGCAGTGCCTCCCAACATCTGACACCAGACTCTCCTCCCCAGCTGCTCCGCCAGCGCATGGGCTCTATACACCACTCCTATTTTTACTCTCTTGCCCCCCTTGTTATCAAGGTGACCCAAATCATCTCCACAGCTCCCTCCACCTCCTCCACTCCTCCTGTGCCAATACAGTTTTTGACTATTATTGCTACCCCTCCTCCCCTTCCCTCCCCCTGTCCTTCCTGAACATGGTGTACCCCTCCAGGTTCAGGTCCCAGTCATGCCTTGCGGTGGCCCAGATCTCAGTGGCTTCTGCCACATCCACTTCTCCCTCAGTTAGCATCGCCTGGATCTCAGGCATTTTATTGCCCAAGCTCCTGGCATTTAGCAGGACTACCTTCCACCCTTTCCCTATACTTCCATTTCCCCTGCTCGCGTTCCCATGGGGATTCTGTCTTCCCCCAGTCTGTACCTTACCAGTTGGCCTTTTTCTACATTACTCCAGCTCCCCAGGGGGGCAGAGATAGAGTCCCTACTTTATCAGACCCCCTCAACAGCCTCTTCTCCCATCCCTCTCCCCTTCATAAGTTTAAACACTACCTTTCACCAACGATCCCCTCTATTTTTAACTTAAGGATTTCCTTCCCCATCACATTGAGATGGAGCCTATCTCTAGCATACAGACCCTTAACCTCCCAGGTCTCCCCCCAAGCCCCCACCAACCCATACCTTCTGGCACCACACCACTCCCTGAGCCACTGGTTTATCTCCCTAATCTTCCTCTTGTGTTCCCCACTAGCCCTTTGCACCAGCAGGATTTACAAGAAGGAAATCATGCATCCTATGTCATGACAGACCCCGGCAAGCTCCCTGAACCTTGCCTGTATCTCTAGCTCACTATTTCCCTCAGTGTCATTGGTACCCAGGTGGACCAGTATGTCCGGGGAACCTCCACAATCCTTTGCCAGCTAATATACCTCATGCTTGGCCCTGTGCACCATTAGTTCAGGGAAGCATTTTGTTCTAACCAGGAAGGCTTCCCCTTCCCTATCCAATTTGATCCTCCTGATCATGGGATCACCCAACAGGAGCACTCTGACTGCCTCTTTTCCTCCTTTTCCCCTTTCCATGTCCCTCATCCTTACTACCGGCTCCTCCCCCTGTCTGGGCACCACCTGCTGCCCCCTCCTTATTTACCCTGGCCACCCCCTCCCTTCCGATCCTATGCCTCTCCTCCTCCCAAGTATCCTTCTGTACCCCGCTACCCCCCCCCATCATTGCTCGCTGGTCCTTCCCCCATCTGCTAAACTAGTCTGGCTCGTCCTCCCTTCCTTCCGTCTCCATTCAGCCCCTCCTTGCCTGTTGTGCCCCCCTCACCTAAACCCTCGGCTCCCTTTACTGTATCCTCCTTGTACTTCTGGTCCTTCTCCTTGCCCTTTACTCCCCAGCTGGTCTATTCTTTGCTTTCCTCCTCTACCCCTTCTCCTCCTGCTCTGATCCCCCTCCCCCCGTTTTCCCATTCAAGTTCCCCCATTCTTCCTGCTATCAGACCCACCTCCTGCCCCCACTCCCTTTCCATCTCTAACTGCCCCTGTCATGGCTACATCACCCCCCCATCCTCAAGCAGAAGAAGAGAATTGAAGCGGTTACTGAGCTTAAGGTCCGATCTACCTCCCCACCTTGCTTCCTTCTGTCCAGCCCCAGCCATCTGCCTACTTCCCTGAGAATGTCCTCCCTTTGGCCCCCCTCTGTGAGGGTCCTCAGATACGTGCCTGATTCCTTGGTAGTGTCTTCCTTTTGAACCCCCTCAGTCAGGGTCCCTATGTGACCCCAGAGTACTCTCCTGCACTCCTTTCCCTATGCCCCCACCCCTAGTGCTTGGTGTAACCCCATGGGAGAGCCCCTGCCCTATTCCCCGACCATACCTCCCCCCCTCCAGCTGTCTCCTAATCCCCACAACTTCTTCCCTAAGCTGTGCCAGCTGGTAGCACACTAGGCAACCCCCAAACTTCCAGGCCCAGTCCAGTATCATGGCCGCCCCATACCCTGTGCACCCCACCACCCTCCCAAAGATGCCGGCCCTAATGAAGTGTGGTCCCATCCCCCTCCAAGTAGATTTCCTTGGGTGAACCACCAGGTTCCCCACTAGTCCAAGATACACCCCTACCCCCTAATCAGGTCAATCACTAATCCACTAATCCTAGTTACAGTCTCCAGTAAACAGGTACCCCCGTTACTAGCTGCAGTACTACACAGTAAACAGTTTACCTAGCTTAGGCTTAAACTAGAGGGTGCACCCCCCCTTTCCAGCAATGAGCTCAACACCACATGCTCTTTTTCCCCTCCTCCAAGTCCCTCTCCAGCCAGACTTTTTTGTAAAGTGCACAGCTCCTTCTCGCTTGTTTTGCGATCTGCCAATGGGATCCTTCCTGGTTTCCTTGCTCTGCCCTTCCTGGGTACTTAATAGAGTTGGGGCCAGGAAAATCCAGTGCTCTGACCCGCTCCGTGCAGTCGGGATGGCTCCCCCAATCTGCCGCCAAAAATCCGGTGCCCTGACCTGCTCCATGAAGTCAGGATGGCTCCCCTGATCTGCCATTGTCCCCTTGCACCCTGGCCCATTCTGTGCAGCCAGGAAAAACACACAGCAAGTCAGCTCCTGTAGGAGAATATGATCTGGGCAGCTTTTAAAGGCTGCCCAGGCTTATGTATTCCCCACCACAGCTCACAATTCGCTGCCTTCCTCTATGCCCGATTGGTGCACTTGCTCCTGGCTCCCTGTGGCTGGATTGGCTGCTGAAAGATCCCTCTGGCTGCCACCGTGATCCTCCGGTGCCCTGATCCACTCCGTGCAGTCGGGATGGCTCCCCCGATCTGCCACCAAAAATCCAGTGCCCTGACCCACTCCGTGCAGTCAGGATGGCTCCCCTGATCTGTCACTGTCCCCCTGCACCCTGGCCCACTCCGTGTGGCCAGGAAAAGCACACAGCAAGTCAGCTCCCTGATCAAAAATAGGAAGTTTCCAACAGTTCACAATAAAAATGAGGAAACAACAGTTATGAGCTGCAATGCATTGGGAATATGGATGAGACTGCCATGACATTTGAGCATAGTTAACCCACTAGGGAAGCATGACAGGGCTTATAAGGACTACTGGCCATGAGAAAACACATTTTACTGTAATGCTTTCCTGTCTCGCGGATGGTACAAAGCTCAAACCCATGGTTGTGTTTAAAAGAAAAACGCTCCCCAAGAAAGTGACTTTCCCAGCGGGAGTCCTGGTCCATGCACACCCCAAATGCCAGAAGGATGATGAGTTGGTCTGTTTATGGTTAAAAAAGTATGGGACACATAATCCGGTGCTCTGCTTTGAAAGCACTCATTGTTAGTGTAGGACATGTTCCAAGTGCATTTAACAGATGTTAAGAAGGCTGCCAAAAAAATTAGAACTGGCTTCTGCGTTATTCCGGGTGGTCTCAATTCAAGAGCTGTGTTGTGGTTTCTCTTTCCCAGCTGCACGGAGTGGGTCAGGGTGCTACAGGATAGCAACAGATCAGGGAAGCCATCCTGGCTGCACAGAGCAGGCCAGGGCACCGGATTTTTCAGCTGGAGATCGGGGGAGCCATCCCAGCCACACGGAGTGGGCCAGGGCACCGGAGGAGTGTGGTGGCAACCAGAGGGTTCTTGCGGCATCCAATCCAGCTGCAGGGAGCCAGGAGCAAGTGCACCAATCAGGCATAGAGAATGGCAGCAAATCGGAGGCTGTGGCGGGGGAATATGTATGCTGGGCTGCCTTTAAAAGCAGCCCAGCTCATATTCTCACACAGGAGCTGTGTTGTGGTTTCTCTGTTCCAGCCACATGGAGCGGCCAGGGCACTAGGGGACAGCAGCAGATCAGGGGAGCCATCCCAGCCACATAGAGCAGGCCAGGGCACCGGATTTTTCAGCGGGAGATCAGGGGAGCCATCCTGGCCGCACGGAGCAGGCCAGGGCACCGGACAAGCGCGGCGGCAACCAGAGACTTCTTGCGGCAGCCAATTCATCCGCAGGGAGCCAGGAGCAAGTGTGCCAATCGGGCACAGAGGATGGCAGCAAATTGGAGGCTGCAGTGGGGAATATGTATGCTGGGCTGCCTTTTAAAAGCAGCCCAGCTAGTATTCTCACATAGGAGCTGTTTTGTGCTTTCTCTTTCCTGGCTGCACGGAGCAGGCCAGGGCACTAGGAGACAGCAACAGATCGGAGGAGCCATCCTGGCCACACGGAGTGGGCCAGAGCACTGGATTTTTTCATCCCACACCACCCACCCTGGCCCCGACCTCTATTAAGTGCCCGGAGAGGGCGGAGCAAGGAAACCAGGAAGGATTCCACTGGAGGATCTCAAACAAGTGGGAAGAAGCTGTACACTTTGAACTGGCTGGAGAAGGACTTGGAGGAGGGGAAAAAGAGCATGTGGTGTTGAGCTCATTGCTGGAAAGGAAGGAGGGAGGCACCCTCTAGTTTAAGCCAAAATGAGGTAAACTGTTTACTGTGTAGTATTATACCTAGAATGCAATGCCAGATCTGTCTGCAACAAGACTGGTCTTATTACAGACTTTGTTGGAAGGGTAGATCTGGTTTGCATTACCGAGACCTGGCTAGATGGGAATGCTGCCCCTATTTTAGAGGCAGCTGTTCCCGCCAGGTACTCGGTTTTACATCACCCGAGATTGGACCACGGGGTCGCAGTCTGTTTCAAGACCGAATTGGGCCTAACTAATGTACTAGTAGAAGAGGCCGGGTCATTCGAGTGTACCGTGGTAGCTGGTGTGGGGTGCAGGATAGCTCTCATCTACCGTCCTTCAGGTGATGAGAAGCTGTTCCTGCAGGATGTAGCAGACTTCGCTGCCGACATGGCATTGGAGTCACCCAGATTGATGGTTCTGGGCAACTTCAATGCCTGGGTCGATGACGAACCCTCACTTTTTGGTCAACACTTCCTCCAGTTGATGACATCTCTGGGCTTCACACAGGTTGTTTCCTCAGCTACTCACAAGGATGGTCACTCTCTTGATCTGGTCTTCCTCCTGGGGATCGAGGCCTCCGACTTGGTGGTGGAACCAGTCGGTTGGTCCGACCATTACTCTGTTGGGTTCAATTTTTCATCCCCCCTGGGTAGGTCAGCCCCTGTGGAGATGGTCAGTTATCACCCTTTGCAGGAAGTGGTCCCTGATGACCTGATGGCGGTAGTTGACCTCTAGCTGTTGGACGAGATTAGCATGGATCCTGAGTGGTTAGTTGTGGCCTACAATAGGGCCGTTTCTACAACTCTTGATTGGATTGCTATTGTTCGTGTTCGCCCTCCTCCACACCACCTTGGGGCCCCTTGGTTTTATGGGACTCTAAGGCAGTTGTGGAAACAGGGGCATAGGTTGGAGCATCGTTGGCGGAGGATAGCCTTAGATGCCAACCACCTTATTTTGTTAGAGCATTACAAAGTCTATCAAACAGAAATTTCCCGTAAGAAAGCAGAATTCCTGTCCAGGGAAATAGCTGTCGTATGGAACCAACCGGCTCAACTCTTCAGAACTGTTGACAGACTGTACAACCCAGTCTGTCAGCAGTTCCATCGGGTTTTTTCACAAAGTGATTGTGATGAGATTGCTCGCTTCTTTGCAAATAAGGTGGCCAACATCAGGCAAGAATGCCTCCAACCTCACTCTATGGGTGATGCTGTTGATTGGTGCCATGTCACAGCGCCTGGAGTTTCCTGGAGTACCTTTGTTCTGCCGGAGTTTGTGGATATTATGAGGATTGTCCAGGTGATGCGTCCCACCTGCTGTAGTTTAGATCCGGGCCCTACTTCCCTGATTTTGGGTTGTAATGACATCATTGGCCCGGTCTTAGCTCGGATTGTCTGGTGCTCTCTGGATTCGGGTGAGTTTCCTAGCTCCCTGAAGGTGGGGGTTGTGATACCCCTCCTGAAGAAAGCTTCTTTAGACCCGAATAACCTAGCAAACTACAGGCCTATCTCTAACCTCCCTTTTGTGGGGAAGGTTATTGAGAAAGTTGTGGCAGCTCAATCGGATAACCATTGAACCATCCATAATTTATACAAACCTCTCCAATCAGGTTTTCCTAAGAGGCATAGTACTGAGACTGCTCTGGTTTGGGTGCTCAATGATCTCCTGATGGTGAGAGATCAGAGACACCATTCCATCTTGGTTCTCCTTGATTTATCATCAGCCTTTGCTACTGTGGACCATGGGGTTCTGCTTGGACATCTGAGGTGCATCTGTGGGCTGTCTGGTACAGTTCTCAGATGGTTTAGAGCTTTCCTCCCTGGTAGAATACAGAGAGTTGTCTCGGGTATATTTTCCTCCGGGGCTTTCTCTGCCTTGTGGGGTACCCCAGGGTTCAGTGCTGTCCCCCATGTTATTCGCAGTATATATGCTACCCCTCATAGGCATTGTAAGACGGTATGGGCTCAGGTTTCACTGCTATGCTGATGATACCCAGCTCTACCTATCTTTTGCCCCTGACCAGGATAGTACTATCTCAGTATTGAATAGCTGTCTCACAGAAATCCAAGATTGGATGAGTACTGGCGGTTTAAAGTTGAACCCAGGAAAGACTGAGGTTTTGGTTTTGGACCCAGGTCACAGGACAGAGGGGTTGAGGACCAGGCTCCCCTCTGGTTTAGTCTTGGGGAGGCCCAGATTCTCATCTCTGAATGGGTGCGTAACCTAGAAGTGGTGCTTGATGATGGTCTGACCCTTCGTCATCAGGTGTTGGTAGCCATCAAGCTGGCCTTTTACCATCTTAGGAACATTGTTAGGATTAGGCACCTTGTTTCACCTAGTGACCTTCCCATTTTGGTCCACGCCTTTGTGACATCGTGCCTTGATTACTGCAACTCTCTTTACTTAGGGCTTCCTGGGTTGATATCCGCCACTTGCAGCTAGTGCAGAACGTGACAGCACGTTTGTTGACTGGGGTATCTAGAAGAACCCATATTACCCCTATGCTGCACGGTCTGCACTGGCTGCCTGTTCAGTAGTGGATCACCTTTAAGGAAGGTCTCCTGACTTACAAAGCCCTACATGGGCAGGATCCTGACTACTTGAAAGAGCTCCTGGCTCCCTACACCCCTCTGTGACAGCTCCACTTGGCTGACGGGTTGCTAGAGATTACGAGGGTAAGTTTAAAGTCATCTGGTGCACATGCTTTTGGGTTTGTGGCACCTACCCTCTGGAATTCTCTGCCATGTCAGCTTTGGGAGTGCAGGACAGTGGGGTGTTTCAAGCAGGCTCTCAAGACTTTTCTGTGGGGGAAGGCTTACTCTGTATTTTCTTGATTTTATTGTATTTATTGTATGCTGTTTTTATTTTGATTGTACAGTGCTTTGATATGTGAAAGGTGCTATAACAAATACATTTTATTATTATTATTATTATTGCCTGTTTACTGTGGGACTGTATGTAGGGTAAGTGGGTGACCTGATTAGTGGGGAGGGAGTATATATTGGACTACTGGGGAACCTGGAGGTTCACCCAAGGAAACCTACTTGAAGGAGGATGGGGCCGCACATCATTAAGGCTGGTATCTGTGGGAGGGTGGTGGGGTGCACAGGGTGTGGGGTGGCCATGATACTGGACTGGGCTTGGAAGTTTGATGGTTGCCCAGTGTGCTACCAGCTGGCACAGCTCAGGGAGGAGATTGAGGGGATTAGGAGACAACTGGGGGGGAAGTATGATTGGGGAATAGGGCAGGAGCTCTCCCATGGGGATGCACCAAGCACTAGGGGTAGGGGCATAGCAAAAGGAGTGCAGGAGAGGACTCTGGGGTTGCACGGGGACCCTGACAGAGGGAGCCCAAAATGAGGACACTACCAAGAAAGCAGGCACCCCCACAGGGATGCTTCAAGCATGAGGGGAAGGGGCATAGGGAAAGGAGTGCAGGAGTGGACTCTGGGATTGCATGGGGACCCTGACAGATGGGGCCCAAAAGGAGGACACTACCAAGGTAGCAGGCAGGTAACTGGGACCCTCACAGAGGGTGGCCAAAAGAAGGACATTCTCAAGGAAGTAGGCAGATGGCTGGGGCAAGACAGAAGGAAGCAAGGTGGGGAGGTGGATTGGACCTTAAGCTCAGTAACTGTTTCAGTTCTTTACTTATGCTTGAGGAAGGGGGGGTGTAGCCATGACAGGGATGTGTAGAGATGGAAAGGAAGTGGGGGGCAGGAGGAAGGGGCCAGAAAACAGAAAAAATAGTGAGAACTTGGAATGTGGGAAAACAGGGGAGCGGAGGATCAGAGCAGGTGGAGGAGGGGGTACAGGGATGAAAGCACAAGGAGAAGAACCAGTTGGGAGGAAAAGGCAAGAAGAAGGACCAGAACTACAAGGAGAACACAGTAAAGGATGCTGAAGGTTTGGGGCAGGGGGAGACGACAGGCAAGGAGGGGCTGAACAGAAATGGGAAAAAAGGGAGGATGAGCTAGGCTAGCTTAGCAGAGGGGGGGAAGGACCAGTCACGAGCAGTGATGAGGGGGTAGCGAGGCACAGAAGCATAATCTGGAGGAGGAGAAGCATAGGAACAGAGGGGAGGAGGTAGTCAGGGCAAATAAGGAGGGGGTGGTAGGTGGCACCCAGATAGGGGGAGGAGCAAGGAGCCAGCTGGGGGAGGGGCCGGTAGAAAGGACGGGTAACATGGAGGAAAAGGGGCAGTCAGAGTGCTCCTGTTGGGGATTCCATGATCAGGGGGATCAAATGGGATAAGGAAGGAGAAGCCTGCCCGGTTAGAACAAAATGCTTCCCTGGACTAATGGTGCACAGGACCAAACATGAGGTATATCAGCTGGCAAAGGATTGTGGAGGCTCCCCGAACATACTGGTTCACTTGGGTACAAATGACATTGAGAGAAATAGTGAGCTAGAGATACAGGTGAGGTTCAGAGAGCTAGCCAGGGTTTGTCATGATATAGGATGCACAATTTCCTTCTTAGAAATCCTGCCAGTGCCGAGGGCTAGTGGGGAACACAAGAGGAAGATTAGGGAGATAAACAAGTGGCAGTAGTATAGAGTTCATATATCTCATCAAATGTTAAATTTCAGCCAATCAGCATGGTCCACGTCATTTGACAGGTAGGCATGGCCTAAAATAGACCAATCAGAATCGTACCCGTATGGTGCAGGAAGTCCCGCCCTCTCTGCAGGATGTCCTGCCTTAAACACAGGGCATTCCACATCAAACACAGGGAGTAATGTACAAAATGCCAGAAATGATAGATTCTTGAACCTGGAAATGACACATCATTTCTGTTCTATGTCCCTACGTCCTTTTTCCTCCATCCCCAGTCCCCTCAAACCTCCATGACACCATCCAAGCTCAAACCTAAGTCCGAACACCATCCCCTCGAACCGCAACCACCCCATTCTAGCTTGAACTTGAGTCCATTCTCCGTCCCTTGACCTCCTGCCACAATATCTTGGCACAACCTCTCTCATCCTCCCACCTTGTCCTGCCACCACCCTTGCACCCATCACTACCTCGAACCTGAGTCTTTCCCCTCCTCTCTCCATGCCCCACCACCACCTACATTGCACCCCATCACCTACCTGTAACCCGAGACTCTCCCCTCCTCTCACCTTGCCCCACCATCACCTACCTAGCACTCTTTCAACCTCCCCCTGTCAATCTGTGGTATGACTGCAGGGTGCCATTTTACTCAGGGGATTTTTTTGTGTGAAATGTGCTTTGAAGCTCGGAGGACTGTAAGAACATTTATCTTTTCAATGTAAGGAAGGTCTTTTAACACAATGTATTTATGAAAAAACTGTGATTTCTTTTTTAATGTGAAAAAGAAAATGAGTTCTAACTTTAAAAGCAGAGACTGTGTGTGTATGTGTGTGTGTGTGTGTGTGTGTGTGTGTGTGTGCGTTTGTGTGTGCGCATGTGTGTGTGTGTTGAAGCTGATGTTTCAAGGGTTTGCAGTCAAAGTAGACTGCTTCAAATGCTAAAGTCTGATTTAAAAACATACATACAGACATACTCTCTGCATTCCGTTTTTCAAGAAGGTTTTATCCTCTCTGCATTTCCTGTAAGAATATTTTATCTTTGCTATACAAAACATTTCTGTTAAAAGAATGCATTTTAAGTATTTATGAAAAAACAGTGATTTCTTTTTTAATGTGAAAAAGAAAATGAGTTCTAACTTTAAAAGCAGAGACTGTGTGTGTGAGTGTGTGTGTGTGTGTGTGTGTGTTGAAGCTGATGTTTCAAGGGTTTGTAGTCTAAGTAGACTGCTTCAAATCCTAAAGTCTGTTTACTCTCTACATACATTTTCTTTTAAATGAATACATCAGAAATCTGGTGTTTTTATGTCAGAAACTAAACATATTTTTCTATTTCCTTTGAAAAAATTAATTTACAAACATCACTGCTTATCAAAAGCATATATTTCTATTAAATATATTAATGTACTGGTGAAAGTATTTAAGAGCGTTTTAACCTCCAGAAAGCAACAAAAAGTGCTCTGCATTACCTATGTAAAACTGAAAAACCAGTAGACTGCTTAATGGAGACTTCTATACTCTGAGAAACTTAAGAAAATTCCTAATAAAAGTTCATATTAAACATGCCCTGCCCAACATTACAGTATAAAAATATCATACTAGTCATTCTATGTATCACAAGAGATGACATAACTATATTTATCATATTAATAAACCCCCTATTATACATGCTGATGTGTGGTGCTAGTCATAAGAGATGACATAACTATATTTATCAATGGAGGACTGTCTTCTAGAAACCTTTTGCCAGTCTTGTGATGTTCACATAGATGATAATTGATATTAATAAACCCCCTACTATACATGCTGATGCATGCTGCTTGTCATAAGAGATGACATCACCATACAGGATCAATGGGATCTGTCTTCTAGAAACCTTGTGATAATCACATTGCATGACTTCATCTGGCTAAGTCTTGTATATAGTTAGGATCCCAAAGACCAGAAATTCATAGTTTTGAAAACTTTATGATCATGAACAGCTGGTCTGATTCAGAAGATCTATCTGATAGTGAGATAATGAAAGCTGCTGTTGTATCAATACCAGAACCACAAGGTATGTATTCTTTTCTGAAAATGTTTAAAATGTACCTACTTGTATGCTTTGTTATTACAACTAAAAGCCAGTCTGGTTTTTTTTGTTTGTTTTTGTCTGATTGGTAGGGGATTTGGCAGATAAATACAATGTTACATATCTATTAAGGGTCTATTAAGGGTCATCTGTCTTACTATATATGTTTTTGTAAAATGGTGGGGGTAATCTTTGTACATTGTGGTTGGGGGTTAGTTCATATTGGGTTAATGTAAATGTTTGCAGATAATAAACAAATGTGTTTATAATGCCTTTAATGCTCCTTAGTGCTAGTTTGAAAAAATAGCATGCATTAAGATGGTTTTACATAAGTAGCCTCTGACTGGTGTGTGTATATGTGTGTGTGTGTGTGTGTGTGTGTGTGTGTGTGTGTGTGTGTGTGTCAGATAAAATACAATGCTATATATTTATTAGGGGACTTATGTCTTACTAGATATGTTTGAATAAAATGGGATTAGCTTGTGTTGCTGTTAATGCAAATGTTTGCTAACAATAAACAAATGTGTTCATATTGGCATAAATGCTTCATAGTGCAAGTTTGAGAAAATAGGACGCATTTACATTGTTTTACATAAGTAGCCTCTGTCTGACTGGTGTGTGTGTGTGTGTGTGTGTGTGTGTGTGTGTGTGTGAGATAAATACAATGCTATATATCTATTAGGGGACATCTGTCTTACTACAGATGTTTGAATAAAATGGGATTAGCTTGTGTTGGGGTTATGGCTTTACTGCTTTGTAGTCTGAGAAAATATTTGACATACATTTATTTATTTATTTATTCCAGGATTACAAGTACCTTTGAGCCAAGGCTCTTTTACAAAGGTTCCACGTCAGAAATAACAAACAACAAGGTAGCAACAGTGAAATAACAGTAAACAATTCATGTACAACAATGCTATTGAAAGGGGTCAATTATAGGAAGAATAAGGTGTACAGGAGGAGGAGTAGAAGTGTAGATAGTTAACAGAGGCAGCTATAGTAAGATGGTGAACACAGCTAGGACACATATGCCCACAAGGAATGGGTAGGGTCAGGCGCCTGGGGGTGGCAGAGAAACAGGGATGAGAGGAGAGGGGGAGGATGAAGATGCAGCCAGAGACATTTGTCAAAAAAAATGGGAAGGAGTGATAGAAGAGATAAAGGGGGCAGAGTGGGGGGTTATAAATTGCTGTAATGGGGCAAGGAGAGACTAGTGAGGTATTATGAAGACCTGAGATTTGAAGTGGTGCCTCAGGAGCTGAGGGAAGGGGGACTGGGGGGCCAGGGGTTAAGCAGTATATAAGTTAGGATTAAAACTGTGTAGGTCATCATCTAGGAGAGGCAGTCACAGGAGCTAGAGGTAATGAGATGGGCCCAGAGCCTGGTTTTGAACAGACCTAGTGTTGAGGCAGAGGAGATGGTGTGGCTGAGACCATTCATCCATAGAGGAGCCCTATAGGTGAAGGAGCGTTGGCCCTGCATAGTTTGACAGCAAGGAACTTGCAGAATCTGGGTTGTCCAGCTCCTGGTGTTCTGTCGGTTGGTGTTTTAATGTAACAAGGCAGTAACAACAGGGGGGGTGTGAGGCCAAGGTTGATTTTTCCTGCCATTGTACATGTGAGATACTTTATACAGTTGGAGAGTTGGAGCCATCTGGATTGTTCATAAAGGGCACAGGTGTGAGGGAGGTGGTGGGCACCAGTTGTGAGTTGGCATGCTTTGTTAAGAGCAGTTGTTATACGCTGGAGAGTGGACGTCGTGGCGGAGCCATAGATAATGAGGCCATAATCAATAATTGACACCACAGAGCTCTGGACGGCAATCTTTAGGGCCTCTGGGGTGAGGTGTTGCCTGTGCTTGCAGAGCAATCCAAGGCGTGTGCTGGCAGCTTTAGCCATGCTGTTAATGTGAGCCATATAGAAGAGATTGGGGTCAAGCAGAATCCCTAGGAACTGGAAAGAGTAAACTTGTTCGAAGACAGTCCCCTGCTTGGTGGAGATGGCAAAGGGGTGTTGCTTGTAACGGTTATGTGAACTGCAGAATAGCAATGACTTGGTTTTCTTGTGATTGAGGACTAGTTTATGATTGGAGAACCATGTTTCAATGGCACTGAATCTGAGTTGGAGGCTGTGTTGTAGTGGTGAAAGGGCCTTGTGCATAGAAAAGACAACAGCATCATCGACATACAGGATGATTTGTTCTGAGCAGGATTGTGGTAGGGAGTTTAAAAAGGCTGAAAAGGAGAGGGCCCAATATGGACCCCTGAGGTACTCCAGAGTGGACAGGCAAGGTGTCCGTGATAGCACTGGCAATTTTTACTCTTTGAGAGCGGTTGTCAAGATAGCTTGTGAACCAGCAGGCTGAGTCCGGTGCGAGGCCAGCAAGGAGTAATTGGTCATACAGCAGCCGATGATGGACTGTGTCAAATGCCTTCGAGAGGTCAATGAAGACAGCCCCTGTAAGAAGTCCTTTATCTAGAGAACTATGCACTGCACCAGTAAATTCAAGCAAGGCAGTGGTGGTACTATGCCCTTTTCTAAAACCATGCTGTTGTGTGCACAGAATATTATATTTGTCTAAATAATCAGTGAGCTGGTCAGCAACAATACGCTCTAGGGCCTTGGATAGCGGTGGCAATATGGAGATTGGGTGGTAGTTAGAGTGGCAGATCTTATCCCCAGTTTTGTGGACCGGGATCACAGTGGCAGTTTTCCATATTTCAGGGAATGTACTGGTGTGGAGAGAGAGAGAGGTTTAGAATTTTAGTTAGGGGGCTGAGGACCTTGCCAAGTGTAAGTGATAGCAGCTTAAGGTCCAGGGTCTCACTGCTGATTCTGGAAGTGGAGATGGAAATGTTTTTTAGTGTAAGTGTGTGTGAATGATCTTTGTAAGATGTCTCCATAGTGATGTAAATGAAAGCTAGCCTGCCTTTGATTGATAGTTCTTCTTTGGAGGCAGACATGATGGACCTAGAGACCCTTTAGACCTTACAATTACTCGATAGATACTCCTGTAATGTTTTAAATGCTTAAATGATAGGTTGATGCTCTGCTTTTTTTTTGTCAACAGTTCAAATGTGTGCTTCAGGGAAAAGACAGCACAAAAAGAGAGTCAGAAATTTGTGAAAACAAACAGAGGCCTACTGAAATTGCCACTGCCAGCACTGAAAGTTTAAATGCAATAAATGACATTTGTTTAAATTTTTACCAGAGGGTACAACCTTCCACCAGCTCAGGGGCTGCAAACAGAGCTGTGCCTCACCCCAGGATCGAGGAAAGGGACATTGTTGCACTGAAGTCATTGCTGACATTTTTTCCATTAATAGCTGGTGCCTTGTTTAAAGGATGTGCAGATCATGGCAGGTTACAGGGCACTTCATTGTTTAATGTGATAAAACATGTATTTTCTTTGATATATGTAGCTAGGAATTTAACTCAGAGCCGAAACATGCTCTGGAAGTAGCATAAATATATCAAACAATCAAAGCGCTGGAACTGAAACTATCTCAGAAACAGTGACAAGACAGAAAATCTCACAGGCTGAATAGAAAGGGGGTCAGCACTAAAAGAATGAAAAACAATAGTGAACAAGTGAAAAGAATTACATGGGATAAAAATAAAAGAACCCTAGAACATCTGAGAAAGAAAATAAGGCATGCGAAAATCATATTACACCGTAGGGCATCACAGCAGCTTGTTGAAAATCAGCCAGATGCTGAATTAGAAAACCAGCAGCCCCCTCCAGTTTTTTTTAAAGAATTCAGCATTATGAACATGTGCTACAAAACTTTAGAGCAATAGAATCTTGTCAGTCATTTAGGTTTGTAAATCTTGATAGACTAGCCTCATTCAGCCAGGCCATTCAAGTTGTGCAATCAGCAATTCAAGAACCTTTAGATCACGTTATCCCTCAGTTAGGGGTACATGACTTTCTACAATTGCGTTTGAGTGCTGGCTCTTTAGAATACCCCTTGTTCTCGAGGAGAACACACCCCGAAGAGTTAAATGCTGGTATATTCTTGGATCACATAGGTGACATGTCACAAAGCAATGCTGAAGTCATTGCTAATGATTCTTTACAGTTGGTGGTAACAACCATCAGAAACCGGGAGGCTGGTGGGGTGTAGACATACACTTAGTTCTATCCTCTATAGCAAAATAATTGAGAAAAAGAGACATTACTTGATTGATTTAAACAATAGAGATAATGTTTTTTTTATTTTGCTGGAAGTGCACTTGCTCTCCTAAACAGACCCCTGACCGACAGCCAATTAATAAGTCTAAAATATTTCATGCTGAGATAGGTTTGTCAGAACACACACCTGTCAGTTTCAGTAATGTGCCACAATCTGAACAGTTTTTAGGAGTAACTATTAAGGTTCTATATCATAATGAAGGAAACTGGTAAACATTTTCAATGGAGTCTGGGAGCTATCCTAAAACACTGTTTATATTACATCATAACAATCACTTTTACGGTGTCACAAATGTCAAGAAATTTATAGGGGCCAGATACCTCTGTGAATACTGTCAATCAACCTTCAGTCACAAAAATCATCACTCATGCAATCTTTTGTGTAAGGTGTGCTGTGATCCAGTCTGTGCAGAACAGATTGCCAGTATAGTGAAATGTCCAAAATGTAACAAAATGTGTAGATCCTTAGATTGTCTGGAGAGGCACCCGACCAAAGCTGATTTAGGCATGATCCCCTGTGAATCAAGCAAGCTATGTGAAGAATATTTTGCCATATACAAAGGAAATCATAAATGTAAAGTGGGAAGATGTCCTAGATGTGATTCTCTTATGACTGCTGACAAACATTTGTGTTACATGTCTCCACTGAAACAAGTGAAGACCTCTGAGAAATATATAGTGTTTGATTTTGAGGCCAGATGAGAAACAGGAACACACACATCAAATTATATCTATGCCAAGCAATTGGATGATAGCAGATGTTGGGCATTTGAAGGAGATGATTGTGTAAAAGATTTTGTCAGGCACTTTATAGATACACCATTCAAACACTACACATTTATACCTCACAGTGCCAAAGGCTATGCCAGCTTTTTATTGTTAGTCAGCTAGTCAAGGAAAAAATTGGTTTCAAGTTGCTCACACAAGGAGTGAAATTTCTCTCTGTGACGGTATCTACACTACACATTAGATTTATAGATTCACTGTGATTCCTGCCAATGCATTTGTCTAAAATCCCAGGTGCATTTGGCTTTAAAAATGAGATCACTAAAGGGTACTTTCCACATTTTTTTAACACCAAGGCCAATAAAAACTATGTAGGTCTCCTGCCTGATGCCAAATTTTATGGGGTAGATCATATGATGCCTAGAGAAAAAGCAGAGTTTATGCGGTGGTACCTAGTTAACCAACATATAGAATTTGATCCAAAAAAAGAGCTTCGCTACTATTGTCAGTTAGATGTTGAAATTCTTCGAAAAGCCTTTGACAAATTTAGACATAGAAACATAGACTTTGACGGCAGATAAGGACCTCTTGGCCCACCCAGTCTGCCCATTTACCTACCTACTGAATAAGCTGCAGATTCTAGTTAACCAACAGCCTACTTCCTGCCACCCCCACTACAATTGCCTTGTGTCTGTCCCATGCATGTTTGAATTCCCCCACTGTTTTAGCCCCAACAACCTCCCCAGGAAGGCAGTTCCACGCATCCACAACTCTCTCCGTGAAAAAAGATTTCCTCACATTACCCCTGAGCCGTCCCCCCTCTATCTTTAAATTGTATCCCCTTATTCTTACACATCTCCTTTTCTGAAAAATGCTACCCTCCTGGACTTTGTTGATTCCCTTGAGGTACTTGAATGTTTCTATCATGTCCCCCCTTCTCCCTCCTTTCATCAAGAGTATACATATTAAGCTCTCTCAGTCTCTCTTCATATGATTTCTGATGCAGACCCTGCACCATTTTAGTTGCCCTCCTCTGGACTGCTTCCATCCTGTCTATGTCCTTGTGTAGATGAGGTCTCCAAAACTGCATACAGTACTCCAGATGGGGTCTCACCAACTGTCTTACAGAGGGATAACAACTTCCCTTTTTCTACTTGTGATGCCCCTTCCTATGCATCCCAGTATCCCCCTGGCTCTCCTCACTGACTTCTCACATTGCTTACTCACCTTTAGATCATCCGATATGACTACCCCCAAGTCCCGTTCCATTTTGTTGTTGTGAGTACCTCTCCTGCTATTGTGTACTCTTCTCCTGGGTTTTGTTTCCCAGGTGCATTACTTGCACTTCTTTGCATTGAATCTAAGTTGCCATATGTCTGACCATTCCTCCAACCTTGCCAAGTCCCTTCTCATCCTTTCTACCCCCCTTGTGTATCAACTCTGTTACAGATCTTTGTATCATCTACAAAGAGACATACCTTTCCCTCCAGACCCTCTGCAATGTCACCTATAAAGATGTTAAAGATGACTGGACCCAGTACTGAGCCCTGAGGTACTCCACTAGTGACCCCCCTTTCTTCAGAATGTGTGCCACTCACTATTACCTTCTGTGTCCTGTTGTGCAGCCAGTTTGCAACCCAGGCTACCACCATGGGACCCACTCCCAAGCTGGCTAACTTGATTATTAATCTTTTGTGTGGGACTGTGTCAAATGCCTTGCTAACGTCTAGGTAGGCCATATCCACAGCCCCTCCCTGGTCTATCACTTTGGTCACCCAGTCAAAGAAATCTATTAGATTCATCTGACATGACCTTCCTGCTGTAAATCCATGCTGCTTTGGGTCCTGTGCCCCGCTAGCCTCTAGGTACTCAACAATTCTTTCTTTCAGAAGTGATTCCATCATTTTCCCTACCACTGAGGTCAAACTTACAGGTCTGTAGTTTCCTGCTTCTGCCTTGCTCCCACTTTTGTGAAGGGGAATCACATCTGCCCTCCTCCAGTCCTCAGGTACCACCCCATCCTCCCATGATTTGTTAAAAAGTGTGGTCAGTGGTGTCACTAGGTCCTCCCTTAGTTCTTTTAGGATTCTGGGTTGAATCCCATCAGGCCCCATTGCTTTGTCCACCTTGAGTTTTGGGGTCCTTTCAGGACTCTTTCTTCTGTAAATGGACTGGTGTCAACCCCTACCAGAGTGCTTCTATTGTCTGGTTTAGGTAACTCCTCATCTTCTTTTGTGAATACTGAGCAAAGTATTCATTCAATCTCTGCCTTTTCACTGTCTCCCTCTGCCCACCTCCCCTCTCCTTATTAATCTTCACTATTCCTCCCTTAACCTTTCTATGCTCCCTAATGTACCTATAAAAGGTTTTATCCACCTTCTTAACTGACTTGGCTATTTTTTCCTCAGTTTGGGCTTTTGCTATTCTGACTGCCTTCCCCACTTCTTTCTGCTTTAATTGATACAGTTCCCTGTCGTGCTCCTTCTGTGATTCCTTATACTTTTTGAATGCAGCCTTTTTCTCCTTAACCTTCCCTGCCACCTCTTTTGAGGTGACAAGAAGTGATGAACATGACAGCCATACAGGTTTTAAAACAGTCAGATGGTGACATTTTAGAGCAGGAAGAGGTTTGTTTAGATCCCTTTCAATATACGACCATAGCATCTGTCTGCATGGCCACATACAGATTCATGTTTTTGAAAGAACACACACTCGCAGTTCTCCCCCCAGATAATTACCATGGCCTGCAAAAGAGGTTCTCACACCTGTGATACAGTGGTTAATGTACATAGCAGAGAAAGAAAACATTGCTATTCAGCACACACTATGGGGTGGGGAATTTAAAGTGGGGCCACATTTTCTCGATAGTTACTTGATAATTAATGGGGTTCCCACTGCCTTTGAATTCAACGGGTGGTTTTTTCATGGTTGCAACATCTGTTACTGTAAAAAAGATCAAAATCATATAACAGGTACGACTTTTGGGCAGTTATTCAATTGGACCATGCGCAAGGTTCATCTTTTAAAAAGTCAGGGGTTTACCATTACAGTCCTGTGGGAACATGAGTGGAGGGAAATGTTGGCCACAGATCGGGGGCTGACTGATTTGTTGAGGGACAGGGAACTACCCCAACCTCTAGAACCTAGAGAGTCACTGTCTGGGGAATGAACAAATGCCATTTCTCTGTACTATAAGATACAGCACAATAAGACAATCTGCTATTATGATTTTACCAGCCTGTACCCTTTTGTCAACAAAACTAAATGGTACCCAGTGGGTCACCCTGCCATCATTTCTGAGAACTTTGCTGACATGAATCAGTACTTTGGTTTGGCAAAAATAAAAGTTTAACCCCCTAGAGGCTCTTTTTTCCAGTGCTGCCATCCAGGATTGGAAAAAAAAACTTGTATTCACCTTATATCGTGCATGTACAGAAGACAAAGTTCAGACACCATGCACACACAATGATGAGCAAAGGGCACTGACTGGTACCTACTGTACCATGGAACTACACCTGGCACTGGAAAAAGGATACAAGATCTTAAAAATTTATGAAGTGTGGCATTTTAGAAAGTCATCAACAGAACTGTCTGCAGATTACATCAAACTGCATCTGAAAGGCAAGCAAGCGGCATCTGGCTTCCCTTCATGGGTAAAAAATGTAACTGATAATGTCAGGTACATACAGCAGTATTTTGAAAGAGAAAATGTGCATTTGAACCCCGCTGACATCATTGTTAACCCCACAAAGAGACAGATATCTAAACTGTTCTTAAATTCTCTTAGGGGGAAATTTGGACAGAGAGTTAATTTGCCCACCACCAGTTTAGTATCAGACCCCGACAAGCTTTTCCAGTATGTGTTTGCCCCCTGTTATGATGTGGCCTCATGCTAGTTCATCGATGATGAAACAGCGTGTTTATGCTGGAAATATACCAAAGACCACTACCCAAATTCTAACAACATTAACATATTTGTAGCTAGTTTCACCACTGCATGTGCCAGACTAGAACTCTACAAACTGCTATATAAGTTACAGGACAGGTGCCTGTATCATGGCACAGACTCTGTCATTTTTGTGTTTAGACTGGGTGACTGGAAGCCCCCTCTAGGTGACTATTTAGGGACTTGACTAGTGAGCTTCCCCCAGATGAGTACATTACTAAGTTTGTGTCTGCAGGTCCCAAGACGTATGGGTACTGGCAGCCCGGAGCAAAAATTGTCGTTAAAGTGAAAGGCTTCACCCTTAATGTAGGTAACTGTGAGCACATTAATTTTGGCAGCTTAAAAGATCTGTTTTTTGATTACTCAGGGTCACAGACATCTAAAGAAATCACAGTGAGACAACCCAGCATAGTTAGAAACAAAAAGCAGTGGTCCCTTGAAACAAGAACGCTGTCCAAGACCCAAAGAGTAGTTTATGATAAACGAGTTTTACAATCAGATTTCAGAACACTTCCTTACGGATGCTGAGGACTGAAAATGGATATCAGGTTGCAGCATCCCTTTACTTGTCTGTTGGCTGGCCCATCTAACAGTGGGAAAAGCTTCTTCATAAAGCAGTTGTTGGAAAATTATGATACCACTTTATCACATAAACCTGAAAATATTGTCTGATTTTACAACTGTTGGCAACCTTTGTACAATGAACTGCTATTAAATGTTCCACAGACTAAATTTGTGGAGGGGCTACCAGTGTCATTTGCTGATGATGATCTCTTACCCCCGGGGAAGGTGAATTTTGTTGTTATAGATGATTTAATGGACTCTGCCTGTCAAAATGGTGAAGTTGAGTATGGGTTTACCAAGTACAGCCATCATAAACAGTTAACGATATTTCTAATTGTACAGAATGTATTTTGTCAAGGCAAGAAAAGCTGGACCATCACACTTAATACCAAACATATGGTCCTGTTTAAAAACCCACGGGAGAAGCTGCAGATATAAATACTGGCCAGACAGATGTACCCCAGTCAGACCAAATTTGTTTTAGAAGCTTTTGAAGATGCCACAGAAAAACCTTATGGCTATTTATTGGTTGATTTAAGAGCTGGTATGCCAGATGAATACAGGCTGCACAGTGGGTTGTTTCCACATGACTGGCCTGTGGCATATGTCTTGAAAAAAAACACATTCTGGTTTTAGAAATACATGATGCTGTATTGTCATTATGTCTAAAAGACTGCAGAGAAACTTCTCTGTTTTAAAGTTACTTGTCAAGGACCTCCCCTTTTAAGAAAAGTTATTTTTTGCTCAGCCTCTGATGACTTGATATCTGCCATCTCGGAGGTTGCTTTAAACACCCTGAAAGGAAATATACCATTGTCGGCCAAACAGCTAGCTTTTCTGAGGAAAAGGGGTAAAGTCATAAAAAATTTAAGCAACAGGAAAGTGCCTTCAAAAAGAAAAAAACAGATTGTAAACCAGACAGGTGGATTCATAGGGACGCTGTTGGGTATTGCTATTCCTTTGATTACTGGACTACTGGCTAACAGATAATGGCTTTTACTCAGAAAATGTATCTGGTACCTCAACAGCAATTGGACCGTATGAAAACAAACTATCCTGATGAGGATATGAGAAAAGTCGCAACTTACAGCTTGGATACAGAAATGAGATCTATACTATCAGAGACTGATTTATCAGATCATGACAAAGCCAAGCTGTACTCTGCAGTGTTGCAACGTTACCTCACTCTAGTACATCAAGGAGAACAGGCTAAAACCAGTTTGACCTTACACATGCCTGAGAGTGAGGCAGTTTCCGAGCAACTCCCAACTGAGACTCTTTCTGTCACGAGTTCTATGGAAAAAGACATTTGGAACAGTGTTTCTCAAAGGTCTAAAAAAATACTTGAGATATTACTAAAGCAAATGGCAAAGAACAAGAATATTCTTTTTTGGAATAATATGGGGGAATTGATGTATAAAGGTAGTGTTGTTTCTGGGTCTCATATGAGTCGATTTGGTAAGGGCTGCTACAGCCACTCATGCTATCCCTGACCTCAAAAAGCCAAAGGGGTGGGATGTGTTTGTCAAAGCGGTGGCAGAGACTAACATACCCACATCCATCTTTGGTCATTCAGCAAACAGGAGATATGTTGAAAGTCGAAAAACAGCTGATGTAAAAGCCCCTGAATCCTCTCCACTTAGCAAATAGTCAGTGACACCCAAAAGACGAAAGACCTTTAAGAAACCTGCCTGGCTCCCTCTATAAATGTGAATATTATATAGCTTAGTGACTGATGTGTACTGACTATTTTGGCATGTTTTTTTACAAAATGGTATTAACAATGATGTATGTTATAATCCTACCTCATATTGAATACATTAGCATGTTTTTTTAAAAAAAGGTGCTTATATTTCTGTATGTTATCATCCTACATCATATTGAATATGGTAGTATTTTTTTACAAAAGGTGTGTATACTGATACATGTTAGCCTACCTCATCTTTAGTATGTAATCATGTTTTTTTTTTAAAAGGGGGGCATATCATAATCCTAGCTCAGTGGTATGTCATATGTAATGTGCCTTTTTAATGAGAGGCTTTTAGTTTTCTATGTCTTATCTATGATTTTATCTGTCATTGTTTTGCAATAAATACCTTTTAATATTTTATATATATCGTGTCATTATTGAAGACATTACATATCTGAAAATTTCAAACACATATCCCCCAGAAAAACTGACAGACTCAGAGATCATGAGGGTATATATGATTTTACAAAATGATGGTTGTAAGTTACAAGTGATTGCATATTTTAAATTCATTACAAGACAAACAAGTCTGAACATGTTGCCATCCCACTGATACAGGCCCTGACATGTTTCGATGTCTGAAAGGGCGACATACAAAACTAGTTACCATGGCATCATTTATGAGCAAATCATTAGAGTACATATTTAGAATTTGATCATAAGAAAGTTCTTTACATCTGTGACGTAAGAAAAAGATGCAGTGAAATCCACAGGTGGCAGAGAAGGTATCTTGCAGCTGTGTGTTTTGGTATAGAATGGTCTTTGCATTTCTGTTTAAAAAGACCCTGATCCTTTGTGCATAATTGTCAGGATGAAAACTTTAACTATCAAAGAACTCCCCAGAACCACTTTCTGAAATGTAGACAGCTAACCAGTGCTGTCCAGGGAGGTCATGGGGGGTCAGTATTGATGACTAGCGCTGCCGGAAGGTTTCTCAGTCTCTCCTTGGATAGCAGATCATAGGGAAACACATCCAGAAAGCAGTCACAGATGTGTGAGTCATTTGTTACAATTTTTTCCAGCTGCTTTGTGTTAATTTTTATGGTTTATCACATATAATCAAAAATAACATTTCTTCTCCGGTTTATTTCAATGACGTTATCAAATACAGCATAGACAATGAGAGTAACTGTTTGTGGAAGGGCTTCTGCAAATCTGATTTCTGCTCTGAGGTTCCTAGTTTTAATTAAAGAGTAATGATCAGCACATTCTTGGTCCAGAGTGAGATCAAAGGCAAACAGTGTGTACCCTTGGGTAAATTCCTGATGGTTGACAACTAATGGTCGATCTTTCATGTTTCTTCCCCCTCTCTGTACTAGATTAAAATATTCTCTCACAGCAATTCCATTTCTAAAATCGGGCTGCAGAGGTTTAGCAGGGATATGTTTACTGTCCAGATATAGAGCCACAACATTAATGTTATAATGTTTAAAGTTAAAGGGGGTTTTGAGTGTAGGAACCGCTAAAAGCATCATTGTCAACAAATCCCATGACCAACATTTTTGGTAACTGTCCCAAAAACAAATTATCTTGGTTACAGACCCTGCTGCCTGCTGGGAGGCTGAACACTTTCATCCCCACTCTGTCGATAGGGCATTTAGCGTTGGAGGTAAGCAGGGCTTCCGAGTGTCCCAGATGAACACCAGGGGTCACTTTAACCCTTTTGACAAACAGAGAGGCAGCCATGATTTTTAGCTTATAAGGTTCAGCATCTCCACTCATCAGGCAAAAGCTGTCCCTGTTATGTGTCAGTTTAATTTTAATATCCACACCATTCAGCATCAGTTTCTCTTGAAAAAACAAGTCAGTGTGCAAGTTTTCCAGCAGCCCTACCCCTCTACTGAGATGTGTGAAGGAGCTTCTTTTATTAAACCCTACATTGTCACCAGCTCTGTCTGTGATTTCGTGTTTCCCTGGGGTGTCTTTGTAAAATAATCCTGCCGTGAATTGTGTAGAAAGGGTCTCTTCACTGAAGGTTCAGCACAGATTCTATGATAGCCCTGTAGGAGTTACAGTTATTGCTCTGACTGATGAGCTGATCACCGACAGTCACATCCAGCTGGTTGAAAATGGTGGCCACTGGGTAGTTTATAAGACCCACTTTGGCCACTGCAGGTATATCACCACCATCTGCTTCAGTGATTTTTCAAACCAGGTAAAGAAGTGTGTTGTTTAGATCCAAATAGTCTTCACCATTCCCTGCTATATAAAATTCAATTGGTGAGTTTTCTGAAAGGGCAGCCAGAGGGGGTATCTCTACATAAATGCTTTTTTTCAGTGCTTGTCTGTGTGGGATCAATGGCAAACAAGTCCAGTTCTGATTTTGTGCATTCTTCAGAACCACAGTGCATGAAAGCCATGTTTTTTAGAATAAATCTCTATGTTTTTTATGTCCCCTTGAAGGTCCTTTGGACTTTGACCTCTTTCTTTTATGTGACATTTTGCGTTTTCAGACACGCCTTTTAAAGTAGTGGGGAGGTCCAATGAGAAGCAAAGGGTGTACTCTGCACTTTCTCTTTCTACCTCTCTTGACCACAATCAGCACTGAATCACCCTGAGTGATCTTATTGCCTCCTGACATCCTCTGAGTGACAGCACTAGTCACATGCCCCACAACATCCTTTGCAACATTTTTAGCAGCTGTTTGTAGATGTGGTTTGGCAATTTCAAACCCCCTTCTTAAAAATGGAACTGCTTTTCTAAACAGGCTATGAAATATCCCTCCTATACCAGAACCATACATAGTAGGAAGTCCATGAAAGCCTGGAATGCCATATCCTGCCTGTACCTTGTAATAGCTTCTGTACAAGACAGGGTCTCCATAATGTTGAACAATCACCATGCTTGTTTAAATTTTAAAGTACTCTCTGGGGATGAAAATGCAACTTCATGATCACCTTTCCAAATTAAAATTGCACAGGTTCATTTTGATAATTCTTTATTTCAATAGTGACTGCATCATAGTGCAGATAATCTTTTACATGAGAATCTTATTAATTTCACAGAGAACCACTTTAATGATGGAATTAATGAAGAAAATATTGACATAAGACCTTTGAGTCAGGATGTCATTGAAGCACCACAAATTTTTGTGTTAGGGGATTCCATGGTATCTAACTTAGACAGAACAATTTGTAACCCAAATAAAACCACTCGTACATTATCATGTTTCCATGGGGCTCAGATTAGTGATATTAGCAGCATGAGTAAACAGATCTTACAAGGTTGTAGCAAAAAAGATCTAGTAATAATTCACATTGGGGTGAACAACATTTGGCATCAGAGTACTCCACATATTAAAGAAGCCTATGTTGGATTGGCAAACATTCTGGCCGATATTGGTATCCACACAGTGTTCTCGGAGATTCTCCCAGTACCTAGGGCTAACCATATTTTAATTAATGAAATCAAACACATAAATTTCTGGCTCAGGGCTTGGTGTCTGAAACAAAATATCAAGTGCCTAACCCATTGGGAACAGTTTCAGTGGAATGATACATATTACGCAAAGGATGGTTTACATTTAAGTAGGTTGGGCAAGGAGACATTGGGTCATGTTTAATTCTGCAATAGAGGTTTTTTTTAGGCAAAGCTCAAGGGTAGGAATATTTATTTATTTATTTGCGAGTTTTACCAGGAAAACATACTGAGCAAACATGCTCGATTCCAGATGTGACCTGGGGGCCAAGGCCCACATAAATGTGACAAGCAAAGACCGTACAGAGATGAGCATAGGCTTGTACTTTACATTTTAGGAGAAAATTACATGCAGTGTAAACATTCAGTTAGTTCTGTACAAAACATATTTAATTATAAGAGCAAGACATATATATAGATAAGGTTACGAAAACATGTGAACATATACGTCTGAAACCTGACAAAGCTATGTATGAAAAAGAACAAACAGCCAAATTAAATCTACTTCTACTAAATGCTAGGAGTCTGAGCAATAAAATTGAAGAACTCCAAGTAATTTTACATAATGAAGATATTGACATTTGTGGTGTCACAGAAACCTGGTTCAATGGAGACCAATGGGGACTTAATATTAATGGTTATACCTTATTTAATAAAAATCATACTTATTCCAAGGGAGGTGGAGTTGCCTTTTATGTTAAAGAAAACATTATGGCCCAGATATTCAAACTGCGCCAGTCTGAGGCGCAAGCCCCTGCGCTGCTCAAAATAGTTGCGGAGGGGTGTGGCCGGGGTGATATTCAAGGGAGTTGAGCTGTTGAGCAACTCCTTTGAATATCGCCCTGAGCCACAACACTGCGCATAGGCACAGTGGAACTTGCTTCACAAGTTGCCAGAGTTGAGCATTCAACTTGCGGTGGCGCCAAGTACCATCGCCAAATTTCCGATATTCAAAGGTGACATGCAAATGGGGCCATAATTTATGCAAGGCACAGGGGGCCATTTGCATCTCTTTATGGCCCCATTTGCATGCCATTTGCATGTGGAGTGTGATCCCCGAGGACTTGCTCCTGGCCACCCGCCGGAGCAGCAGCCGTCGAGGACCGGCCTTTTTACTGCAACTCCCGATCCGCGGGCATCACAGTTACATGCCCCCACACCTCCCACAGCCCGATCGCGGGCATCACAGTTCATGCCCCCACACTCCACAGCCCGATCGTGGGCAGAACACATACATGTAACGCCCCCAACATCACCCACAGCCCGATTGTGGGCAGAACTTATAAACCCCCAGTGCCCGATCGTGGGCAGAACCTGTATAACCCCACCCCAGTGCCCGATGGCGGGCAGAGATGTAACCCTCCCCAACCCGAATAACTCCCTGGTGGTCCAGTGGACCGTAAAGCCCGATCGCGGGCAGAATGTCCAACAGAACCCCCAAACATCTCCTGGTGTCTAGTGTCCCCACCCACCCACACAAGCCCTCCACCCGCTCCCCGCGCCGGCGAGGCGACAGCATCCACCTGCCTGCCACCCGCCCGCCCGCCGACTGACTGTCGGTGGGCTCAATTTCTTACAGACTAAATTGCATTAGTAATGTCATTTCACTCAATTTATTTGACTGGTTTAGGCTTCTTTGTTTTGCCCACAGCGGGGACTGTGTTGTCGCATGCGGGCATCATGGTTCCAGGCAGCGGGAGGAGTTTAATGATTATCATACTGTATATTCAATCAGTCATTGGCTTGCAGGGCCTTCTCCTGCTGCTCCACATAACCTTCATGGCATTCACTGTTTCAGTCAATCTTCCCTACCCGTCGGCCACTGGCACACAACCCTCACTACACGAGCCTTCATGGCATTCTTGCAATCAGCATATCAAGTCTGTTAATTTCGAACCTCACCTCCCATCATACCTGCCTAGCAGCCTCCTCCTACCTAACCTCCTCCTACCTCACCGTCAGCCCCAGGCTTTGCCCAGCCTTACCGTTCTCTCACTCATAGCATTCAATTTAATTCACTCCTAATTTGGCTTCCTAATGGACTTGGCTGGCATGTATTCCTGTGGTTGTCAAATGCTCACTGCCTTAACTAGACCCACGTGAGGGTCCACATTGGTCAGCCTGACCTACGTACAAGTCTCTCCACATCAGCGATTATCCACATTTGACCCACGTAGGGGTCCCATGCTACAAGCTTGAGCAGTGATATAAGGCCTCCGGCTTTGTGGTTCTGTTATCCTGTGTGATATGTAGTCTGAAGATAGCAAAATCTGACAGATGCGAATAACTGTCAGATTTTGCTTCCTGGGGGGTTTGAGGGAATGGGGTACCCAAAATAGAGTAAACCTGAAAAGTTATTAAAAGACAGTTGAACTAAAGCTTGTGCAGTGATGTAAGGCCTCCTGCTCTGTGGTTCTGGTGTTTTCTGTAGCACTTAGCCGAGGGTAGCAAAATTTTGCTTCCGGGGGTTGAGAGAATGGGTACCAAATATACAGTACACCTGAAAATTAATTAAAGAAAGTTGAAATAAAGCATGTGCAGTGGTGTAAGGGCTCCTACTTTCTCATTCTGGTGTTTGCTGTGACACTTAGCCTGAGTGTAGCAAAATCTGCAGCTGCAGTAGCTGTCAGATTTTGCTCCTCTTTTTGTTTTTTTCTCTTTATGCCCCCTTCACAGCAGTACTTCCTTTCTTGGAGACTCCTGTATTGGCCTTGTACATCCCTGCTCCTCATGCCAGGCGTCGGTGCAGTCCATCCCCCATGAAGCCTTGGTTGTACCCCCAGGGCAGGTACAGGATAGGATCCCCCTTACCCGTCCGAGCGTGTCTGTATTTCGTTGGGTGATGCTGTCATCAGGCGCGGCTGAGGCACTGGGATCGGGGCCATGGAGCTCCGTCTATAGGGAGCACTGCGGGGTTTTCCACTTTTTCTGTCCCTCCCACAGGACGAGGCACGCTTAGGGGAGCAAGGGGCGGCGCACTTCGAGACATGCGAGCGCCTCCAGCTCCCCAGCCCACGCCCACCCTCCCTTCTTTCTGCATTCCTGCTGCACCTCCACCCATGGTCACCCAGGTGGTGGTAGAGCGGCGGGACATGCATCCCACCCCACCCTGGAAGAGGAGAGCAGCCTCTGGGCGCTCAATCCTCCTCCCCACGGCCGACCCTCCAGCAGCCCAAGTCCGTTCCCGAACCCGGGTCGCTGGCATCACAAGTGGTAACCTACCGCTGTGCCGACGGGCCAGCCCCCTTCCTGTTTTTTTTTGAGAAAATGGAATACCCAATATACAGTATAACTGAAAGTAATTAAAAGACAGTTTAAATAAAGCTTGTGCTGTGATATAAGGGGCTCCTGTGTTGTCATTCTGGTGTTCCGGTGATACTTGAGTGTGAAGGATAGCAAAATCGACAGCTGCAAATAGCTGTCAGATTTTGCTTCCTATGGGGATTTAGAGGGAATGGGGTAACCCATGTACAGAAAAACTGAAAATTAATGAAAATAAAGTGGAAATAAAGCTTGTGCAGTGATATAAGACCTCCTGCTCTGTGGTTCTCGTGTTCTCTTTGACATAGCCTGTGGGTAGCAAAGTTTGACAGATGCGAATAACTGTCAGATTTTGATTCCTCAGGGGACTTTGAAGAATTGGGGTACCCAATATACAGCAAACCTGAAAAGTAATTAAAAGACAGTTGATATAAAGTTTGTGCAGTGATATAAGGGCTCCAACTTTGTCAGTCCGGTGTTCTGGGTGATATTTAGGGTGAGGGTAGCAAAATCTGACAGCTGTGAATACCTGTCGGATTTTGCTTCCTAGAAGTTTTGAGGATAGGATACCCAATATACAATAAATCTAAAAAGTAATTAAACGACAGTTGAAATAAAGCTTGTGCTGTGATATAAGGGCTCCTGCGTTGTCATTCTGGTTTCTGGGTGATACTTAGTGTGAAGGGTAGCAAAATCTGACAGCTGTGAATAGCTGTCAAATTTTGCTTCCTGGGGGAAGTTTGAGAGAATGGCGCACCCCGTGTACAGGAAAACTGAAAAGTAATTAAAAGAAAGTTGAAATACAGCTTGTACAGTGATATAAGGCCTCCTGTTCTGTGGTTCTGGAGTTCTCTGTAACACTTAGCCTGAGGGCAGCAAAATTTGACAGCTTCGAATAGCTGTTAGATTTTGCTTCCTGGGAGGATTTTGAGAGAATGGGGTACCCGATATACAGTACACCTGAAAAATAATTAAAAGAGCAGCTTACACTTTCAGAAGAACTTTAACAAAACACAATATTTAGACACAGTTCAGCTTGTATTTCACATTAGTTGTGTATTTCTCCTCCCCATTATTTATTACTGAGGTAATCTGCATGAAAACAGGATCTTTTCTCCTGCAGAGTTCATCTGTTCCTGTTGCCTTCTCCCTACCTGAGGTCATAACGCACTGCATGTGACATCACAGTTACTCCTATGGTAACAGATTGTGATGTCACAACACAGGATTATGACTTGAAGTGGGGAGTATGCTACAAAAGCAGATACACTCTAGGGGACCTCTAAGGGATAACCATCATGTATTCAAACAAATTTACTGTTATGAATAATGGGAAAGAGAAATATGTAAAATATATGGAATGCTAGCTGAATTGTACCTAATTATTATGTTTTTCAAAGTTTTCTCTGAGGCATCAGTAGCTCTTTAAAAGACAGTTGAAATAAAGCTTGGGGCTTTATATCAGAACCATTGTAGCCTCTCCTAGCTGGTCCATCATGAGCTTATCCAGAAGATGATACTTCCCCTCCCTTGATTATTTTTTGTGATATTGTATACTGTGCCGCCTGTCATAACCCCACTCAGCAGGTCAGGCCTGCTGCTCCCACAGTGCCAACCTACGAGCACAGTCTTGTGAACAGTTAACAGAACAGGGTAACCCTTTTGTCTGTTTTGTGGGTTCAAATCAAATTTTGGTCTCAAGTTCTGGTGGGATTCAAACTGTGAACCTCTTGCTAGCATACCCAATGTACAGGCTCAGATAATTCTGCTATTCAGTGGGGGGGGGGCAGATATCTTTCGCCTACGGACACCTAACCAGGTGTACAAAATGAACCCTTAAAAAGTCTATGAAAGACGTCAGAATAAACTCTTACCTTTTCCCAGTTTGGTATTATCAATAGCTTTGCACAGTGTCAACTTTAAACATATATGCTTCACTTGGCAAATAAAGAATTTCAAAGGCACACCAAGTAGTCTCTAAAATGAGATGTTTACTTAAAATAGATAACAATGTAAAATGTAATTACAGAACCATATATCACAAAACAATACAAATCACTTAAAAACAGGTTTAAAAGTGAAAACAAAATCTCCTACCACAATGCGCTTAGAATTGTCTTTCTCATGTATACTTTCTAACAGTGCCTGATGTTGCTTTTCAGAGTTCAAGCGTGTGTGTTTAAATGGAATACAGACTACAGTTTAAAATGCTGTGTTTCAACCCTCTTCATGATGTCATCATCTAGCTCCTCCTTTCAGGATACATAAATATATATATATATATATATATATATATATATATATATATATACACACACATATACACAAAACAGGAAGTCCCATCCAGGTATTGAATTTTGTGACTCCAGCAAGACTCATTAAGACTGTAATTTCTCAGTCCCTTTGATCCATGAGCAGTTTCCTTTCTCAAACACATCAAAGGACTTTTTATGACACCAGGTGCAATTAACTGACTTTTCTTGAGGACGTCATAAAATGGATATTCCACTTCCTTATGACACCAGGTGCAATTAACTGACTTTCCTGAAGTTGTCATAAAATGGCTATATTAGTTCTTGGCTTCAAAGCAAACTGACAAGTTAATTGCATTTAGAGATCTGCTGTCTAACATATATCCTGTCTTTTGAACTGATACCTGGGGTGGGGTTTGTCATCCCAGGCAGGATTTTTATGACAGACAATCACACTACATTTTTATATTACAAAAATCATAGAGCGATCAGAACCAGCTGTCCAAGTGTCACACCACCCACAAGTCAGTTTTATCCAAACTGGATACCCTTTTTAATGCTTTCTGCCGTTCGCTCTTGGCGCTCCTCCTTGCACCCACCGCTGCGAGCTATACCACTCCCTTGCTCTCCCCTCTCTTGAGAACCGCTGCCAAATACACTGTGCCAAGTTTATCTCAAGAACTGGTTTGGTACCCTCCCAGTGTATCTGGCCTTTGTACTATCACCCCCTCACGGCACCCACCCATGCTCTGAGGTCCCTAGACTCCCGGCTCCTATTAATCCCCAGATGTTGGACCCAAGTCAGCCAGGCTGCCTTCTCTCACCACTTCCCTAAACTCTGAAACTCTCTCCCCTCTGAAATTCACCACTCTTCCTCCATCCGCTTACTATCCTATGCCCTTGCCAACCATTGCTCAATAAACTGCTCCTGCAGCTAACTCTCCAATTTATTCTACTTCAGAAACTTCAATCTTTCTTCTCCCAGTAGGCCCAATGGTGCTACTTTGCTACCAACACCCAACTTACTGCACTTGATCCCAACTTTTGAGCTTGCCAGCTTGCACTTATCCAATCTCATTAAATACCACAACCCAATACCTTAGCAGGATTTCCTCATTGTAACTGTCACTCTCGACTATTAGGGTATATGTATTGTCCATGCTCAACCATTCCTGTCAACTATATGCAGCTGTATTATGTAACTATACGTATTCATGTATAAAGCTGGACTTCCCTAGCTGTTTCACCACTGTAACTGTTACTATACCTGATAGGATATATTGTTATTGTTATCCACGCTCAACTATTTCTGTCATATGTTTTCAACTGTATTTGTAAATTGTATGTATATATGTTTGAAACTGGACTACCCTTGTCCTCCTCCCCACTGTACCCATCCCCCCAGGTCGCACCGGGAGACGAGCAGTTCTTGCTCAGTGTGCTTTTCCTGGTGAAACAATTTCAATAAATAAAAATAAATAAATAAATAAATAAAGCTTGTGCAGTGATGAGAAGTCCATCTTCTTCCAAGCTGTGTAACAGGGTGTGCTTTGAAACAACTGAGAAGCTGCACGGGATATACTATATTGGACTAGATGTCTGCAACAAATCTTTCTCTTGCTTACATCCGAGGGAAGTTTTTCTTACTTTACAGTCTTACATTGGTATTGCTTTGTGTTTAATTATTTTAGTTTTTAATTCAGGAAGGGGGTTTTCAAAACTGCTTATCTAGTGAGAATCTTCAGAAGGGTTGAAATAACTGCAAATTTGATTTTCCATTGTGGGTAACTGGACTGTCTACTAGTATTCTGTGACAGTTTGCATCAAATTACTTTTAAATAGTTTACAAATCAGTTACTGGACGTTAGTTGAATTACTATAAAGGGCAGTACTCATCAGGGTGGTGGAGCAGTGGTGTATTTGATTGTCTCTAACAGTCACCAGTGGTTATGGACTACCCACTCCTTTCCACCCCGGGCATGGCGTTTCCTTTATAGCCAATGTTCTGACATCACTTCCTCAACAGGTCTTGGGGCAGAACTGTCATATTCTTAATAACCCAGGACAGTGCATAAAGGGTAAGTACACACACAAAAAGGGAAAAATAAATAAATATTTATATACTGTGTATATATATATATATATATATATATATATATATATATATTATATTGTATATTATAAGGGAAAGGGACATGTGGGGAGTGGTGCAATACACTGGCTGAGGGGCAGCAGTTTTCCGGGAGACATTCTGGAAACTACGTTGCTGTCCTATCTGCAGGCACAGGCAACTGTCAGCTCTGAGGGAGGATGTTGCCCCACCTCCAGGCTGAACTGGCAAGGACTAAGGAGGCCTCCCCCACCCAAAGAGCACCACTGCCACAACCACTGCCTCAGAGGCTGCCAAGTATGAAGAGCCGTTGGACCACAGTGAGTTCTGGGAGGGTGTGGGTGGTGGAACAGAGGCGAAGCCCCCTAGTTGTACCTCTACACAAACCATACGTCAGTCTGGCAGAGCAAGATTACTCTATGATGGCACCTTCAGTGGAGACCAAGAAGAATACTGAGGACATCCATAAGGGAGACCCACAGAAGGGTGGCAAGGGACACCACAGGGGAAGGAAACAGCTTCTGATAGGGGACTCAATCGTTAGAGGGGTAGACATACGGAAGGGAGAGAGAGGTGCCTGGTGCCATAACTAGGAGGGACAAGAAGCGAATCCTCAGGATTGCAGAAGCAGCATCACAGGACAGGGAACTAGATATCATTGTCCACCTTGTGACAAATGACCTAGCTAGGCATGGGATCAGTGCAGTGCAGGGTGAAATTGTGGAGTTGGGGAGGGGCCTCAGACAGGTAGCAAGCATGGTTACCTTCTCAGAGGTGCTGCCAGTCCATGGCAGGGGTAAGGCTAGGGTACTACACACCATGCAGTTTAATGAATGGTTGCAAAACTGGTGCAGAGCACAGGGCTTTGGCTTCATTGGGGACTGGGGGTACACCTGGAGAGATGAAGGTCTATACTGGCATGATGGTCTACATCCACAAAGGGAACCAAGATTCTAAGTGACAGGTTTAAATGCTTCATTGGCAAGCTTTTAAACTAGCCATGGGGGGAGGTGCTAATAAGAGGCAGGAAATTTCAAGCCTCCCCCCACAAAACATGAAAGGTAGTAAGGTAAACACTGAGGTACAGTGCTCAACAGAGGGCAGGACAGGGGTAAATGGAAAAATAGACAAGAGCAAAAGAGCAGGCATGGGGAAAAAAGGATAAAGCCAACATTAAATGGAGGCAATGAGTACCAATGCCCGTAGTCTGGAAACAAGCTTCCTGAGCTAGTAGCCTTGATGGAAGATGAACAATTGGATATTGTGGCAGTCACGGAAACATGGTACACAGAGAACCATGACTGGGATCTACACAGTCTACAGAAGGGACAGGAGGAGAAAAGAGGAGGTGGAGTAGCTCTATACATAAGGCAAGGGATCAAAGCTACAGTACAAAAAAGTAAAGGGGGAGGACAAGAGGCACTCTGGGTCACCTTGGAGACAGGGAATGGCATCACAATCTGCACAGGGGTTGTATACAATCCCCCATCTCAAGGGGAGGAAATGGACAAGAAAATGATAGAGGACATTCTCAAAATGGCTGGAAAAGGGGAGATACTGTTGATGGGGGACCTGAATATGTCAGATGTTAACTGGATGACATGTACTGCAATACATCCAAGAACAGGGTCATTCTCGATGCCCTGCAAGCAGGCCTTAGACAGCTAGTGTTGGAACCCACTACAGGAGAACAAGCCTTCAGACATGGTACCTCAAATGGAGAGGATCACAAAATTTAGAAGTCAGTAGACATCTGGGAACAAGCGACCACTGCACAGTGTGCTTCACAATAAGCACAACCATGAAGACAAACCATACAAAACAAGCATACTGGACTTTAGAAGGGCTGACTTTGGCAAAATGGGTGAATACCTGAGGAATACACTAGCAAATGGTCAAAAAGGAGGGGTGGAAGAACAATGGAGAAAAATCAAAACTGCCATCATAGAGGCAATAAGCCTTTGTGTGAAACAGATAAAGAAAACAAAGCACAGTAAAAAACCACTATGGTTCTCAAAAGAGGTGGCAGGGAAGGTTAAGGAGAAAAAGGCTGCATTCAAAAAGCATAAGGAATCACAGAAGGAGCACGACAGGGAACTGTATCAATTAAAGCAGAAAGAAGTGGGGAAGGCAGTCAGAATAGCAAAAGCCCAAACCAAGGAAAAAATAACCAATTCAGTTAAGAAGGGGGATAAAACCTTTTATAGGTACATTATGGAGCATAGAAAGGTTAAGGGAGGAATAGTGAAGATTAATAAGTGAGAGGGGAGGTGGGAAGAGGGAGACAGTGAAAAGGCAGAGTTACTGAATGAATACTTTTGCTCAGTATTCACAAAAGAAGATGAGAAGGAGTTACCTAAACCAGACAATAGAAGCACTCTGGGTAGGGGGGTTGACACCAGTCCATTTACAGAAGAAAGAGTCTTGAAAGAACTCCTAAAACTCAAGGGGACAAAGCAATGGGGCCTGATGGGATTCACCCCAGAATCCTAAAAGAACTAAGGGAGGACCTAGTGACACCACTGACCACACTTTTTAACAAATCATGGGAGGATGGGGTGGTACCTGAGGACTGGAGGAGGGCAGATGTGATTCCCCTTCACAAAAGTGGAAGCAAGGCAGAAGCAGGAAACTACAGAGCTGTAAGCTTGACCTCAGTGGTAGGGAAAATGATGGAATCACTTCTGAAAGAAAGAACTGTTGAGTACTTAGAGGCCAGCAGGGCATAGGACCCAAAGCAGCATGGATTTACAGCAGAAATGTCATGTCAGATGAATCTAATAGATTTCTTTGACTGGGTGACCAAAGTAATAGACCAGGGAGGGGCTGTGGATATGGCCTACCTAGACTTTAGCAAGGCATTTGTCACAGTCCCGCACAAAAGATTGATAATCAAGTTAGCCAGCCTGGGAGTGGGTCCCAGGGTGGTAGCCTGGATAGCAAACTGGCTATACAACAGGACACAGAAGGTAATAGTGAATGGAACACATTCCGAAGAAGGGGGTCACTAGTGGAGTACCTCAGAGCTCAGTACTAGGTCCAGTCCTCCTTAACATCTTTATAGGTGACATTGCAGAGGGTCTGAAGAGAAAGGTATGCCTCTTTGCAGATGACACAAAGATCTGTAACAGAGTTGATACACACGGGGGTGGAAAGGATGAGAAGGGACTTGGCAAGGTTGGAGGAATAGTCAGACATATGGCAACTTAGATTCAATGCAAAGAAGTGCAAAGTAATGCACCTGGGAAACAAAAACCCAGGAGAAGAGTACACAATAGCTGGGGAGGTACTAACAACAACAAAAATGGAAAGGGACCTGGAGGTAGTCATATCAGATTATCTAAAGGTGGGTAAGCAATGTGTGAAGTCAGTAAGGAGAGCCAGGGGGATACTGGGATGCATAGGAAGCGGCTGTGACAGAAATGGGCAGGAAAGAGTTAATGGTTTGGATTCTGTAGGTGCCTTATTTTTTTAGCAGTTTGGAAAAAATACAGTCAGGCTGAAATCCTCTGTCCAGCTGCATCCAGCTTGTGAAATTCCTAGCTGCTAGATAAGAGCTGGGTCATAAATCTCGAGTGGACATCTCCAGACACACACAGACCTGCAGACACGGGCACAGGGCAATTTGAATGGATTGGATCATTCAAATATAAACTTAAGGTGAAAAGGGAATATAACTGGTCACTGATAGGTGTTCACTCTGATTGGGACAATTAAATACATACATGTTAGTTGGTTGGCGCATTTAAAGGGAGAATAGGAATGGCCTATTCTCCACAGAGTATATAACCTTCTAAAAGACAGAGAATGCTCCTTGTGCTTTGGAAGTTGGGAGGGAAACAATAAGCTTGAGCCTACCTTGTAGCTATGTCCGTGGAGCTGGCAGTTAGAACAGGGTCCAGTGTCTCTTGTAAGGACAGAGAAGGGTAAGTTTAGTGATAGCATATTTCAGTAATAGCCTTCTTTTTTTTTTTTTTTAGTTGTTTAACCAGGTATAGCACACTAAGCTGAAACCTTTTTTACAGGAGCAACCTGGGAGCACAAGGAGGTTAAGTGACTTGCTCAAGGCCACACAGTATGCAAGTGGAAGCTGTGGGATTCAAACCCAGGTCTGGTCTGCTGGATGTCACCAGATTTGCAGCTCAGAGCCTTAGACCACTGCGCTATACTGCCTCCTTCTTCTTTTGCCATCTGTTATTTAAAAACATTTGTTTACTTTTCCTGTATGAATGTTATTCTCTTGTGTTGTAAATACATATCCTGTAACTGCTCATTGCACTTTCTGTTAAGTAAAAAGCTATTTATTTGCTCAACAGTTGTGACTGTGATGTCATTTTTCTAAGGTAATACCACTGGCTGAGGTAAACTCTGTGTAGCATCCGCCACCCGAGAGAGACACACTACCAGACTTTAACTTGTGCAATTGCACGTTTAATTATTTCAAGTTTGTACACTTGAAAGAGATGCCGGAAGGAAAGTCTGGCTGGTGGCAGCGAATACCCGAGGACAGACACCTCTCTAAAAGCTGTTTCAGCCCAGAGGGAGAGATGGGTTGTCACATATTGGTTGGAGCGGTGGGATGATGACAGCGGACTGCATAGCACACTGAGATACAGAGTTTGCCAGTGGAACAATTATCTTAGCATTGCAAAACAGGATATACAAGAGGATACATTTGTACAACAGTTTTATTTGTTTCTAGATAGCACAGTAAAGTGTAGCAGTAGAGAATGAGCTCCACGAGTATGACTCACCTCACTGTACAACAGCTTTTGAAAGGTGCCAGGAAAAGGGATTCCGCCTGAAGGTCTAAAGCAGAAGAAAAAGGCAGACCTCATAGCTTCTCTTGGCACATGATCTGAAGCAGACAGTCACTGGGGGTGAGTCAGGAACTGAGGCAGCAGACCCCCCAACCCAGCTTGAGGCACTGCGACTGCAGCTGGTGCTGCAAGAAAGGGCGTTGGAGGTGAAAAGACTGGATGCTGAAGCAGAAATAAGAAGGTTGGATGCAGAAACAAAAAGATGGGAAGCAGAGACCAGAAGACAGGAAGCAGAGAAAGAACTTGAAGAAAAGAGACTGGCAGACAGACAGAAAGAACGCCAAGACCGAGAGAAGGAACGTGAAGAAAGAGAGAAGGAATGACAGCATGAGAAGGAGATGATTACCCTGCGCAGCCAGCAAACCGTGAGTAATGGTGAAGTGAGTTTACCTCATGAAGCCAAAATTAATTCTAAATTGTTCCCTCAGTTTAAAGAGGGAGATGACCTTGATTTATTTTTAAGGTCATTTGAGAGAGTATGCGATCAATTAAAATTGACTAAGGCTTCCTGGTCAACTTATCTCACACCCTTGCTGACAGGGCGAGCGTTGCATGCATTTGCTAAAATGAGTAATAAAGACTATGCTGATTATGATAAAGTGAAAACAGTGTTGTTGAAATGTTTTAAATTAACTCCTGAGGCTTATAGAAGAAAATTTAGGGAGTTAAAGAAAAGCCCAGAAGACAGTTATGCAGAACTGCAGGTTAAACTGTATACTTACCTTGATAGGTGGATGGAGGGGGCTAAAGCAACTACTGTGGAACTGATTAAAGATGTATTGGTGAGAGAACAATTCTTTAAAATTGTACCTAAGGACATGCGTGTATGGCTCATAGACAGGACATGCGCCTCTTCCACAGAGGTGGCAGGAAGCGCTGACGAGTATCTGTCTAGCCAGCCATACACACAAAGTAAGTCTTATGGTGGGGGGGCAGCACATGGTTATAAGGGATCCCATGGGGGGCAGCCCAAAGGAAACCAGCCTGCACCTGAGCCCAAAGTAGAGCCCTCTGGTTCTAAGGGGACTCAAGAAATAGGTCCCAAGAAATGTCATATTTGCAATCAAGTGGACACTTGAGATATAACTGCCCTCAGAAACTGGTTAGGGGCAGAGATATGGGGCGGGGTGATCAAAGGCACTGGTGTGTTTGTAGGGTGTGTCCAGTCTGAAGAACCACTCTCCTCTGATAACAATCTGCGTCCCATTACAGTTAATGGAATAGTAACACAGGGATGTGGGACACAGGCACTAACATCTCCTGTAAGGCAAGATCTTATTCGGGCAGAGCAGATGGTGCCTGGGAAATACTCCAAGGTCCGGGCATTCACAGGGCCGCCAGTCCCATTACCAAGGGCTAGAGTCTTCCTGAGCTGGGAAGGGGGCCATGGAGAAAAGGAGGTGGGAGTTGTAGAGGACCTACCTGTAAGTATGATTGTGGGGAAGGATTTGGACCGCAGTAAAAAACTGGTGTGTGTTGTAAGTCATAGTCAGGCACAAGTGCAAGCTTCTGAGGGTAAAGAGGGGTTGACTCTGGGTGGTCCAGCCACACCCTCTGCAGCTGAGGAAGTGTCTAGCACAGGAGATGGGCTGGCTAGAAGCAGCAGTCCAGAACCCCAGTCACAAACAGAGGAGCCCACAGGACTTCCTTCAGAAGGGGCACTGGGAAGGGTCAGACAAGGGCAGCTGAGTGCTGCACAGCGAACTGACCCTACCCTGGAAAAACTGAGGGAAATAGCTCATAGGGCTGAGTGTTCTCAGGGGGGTAAAGAGTCCATTTACTGGGACAATGGGCTGTTGTACAGAGAATGTACAACAGAGGAAGGGCTAGATGGTGAGGTACTCCAGCAGCTGGTAGTCCCTAAGGTTCACCGTCAAGCAGCTTTGGCCTTGCCCATGATATCCCTTTCCAGGCCACTTGGGGTGAGGTGCACAAAAGCATCTAACCAACAATTTCTTCTGCCTGGTATTGGCAAGGATGTGGGCAAATTATTGCAGGACTTGTCCACAGTGCCAGCGGTGGGGAAAATGGGGACAAGGCCAAGGCAGCTTTGGTGCCCTGCCCATTATTGATGAACCCTTCAAGAGGGTAGCGGTGACATAGGGAAGCCATTGAGCACCCCAAGTCACACTGGCAAGTGGTATATCCTGGTAGTTGTAGACTATGCCACCAGATACCCAGAGGCAGTGGCCCCTAACATCCTCTGAGGCAGAACCAGTGGCAGATGCACTGTTGGGAATATTTAGCCAGGTGGGCTTTCCCAGGAGATACTGTCAGACGAGTGCTAATTTTATGTCAGGGTTAATGAGTAGTTTGTGGAAAAGTGTGGGGTGAAGCAGCTCAAAACATCCCATACCATCCCAAGCTAATGGTCTAGTGAAGCGATTTAATTCAACCCTTAAGACCATGCTAAGGACTTTTGCTTGACCAGCATAAGAGAGACTGGGACAACATTTGCCTCATCTCCCATTTGCATACAGGGAAGTCCACAAGAGTCCACAGGGTTCTCACATTTCTGAGCTCCTGTTTGGTCACAGGGTGCGGGGCCCCTAGATTTGATTTCGGGATAAATGGGAGGGTGACCATGCCTCTCAAGGGGAGTCTGTTGTGGAGTATGTCCTGAACTCCTGAACTCACTCACGCACAAGACGCACTAGAGGTGACCTCTATTGTACAAAATCCAGAATTCTCAAGAGTTAATGCACCACTGTGGCTTACATTTCTCCACCAGCTGGACATCACCTCGGTATCATAATAACCAGATATTTGTATCTAAAGCTAAAACAACAAAAAGCTAAACTACTTTACTGTAAGAGCCCCCAAATTGTGGAATCTCCTCCCGCAAAACCTAGTAGATAGTCGCTCAAACACAGCCTTCAAGAAGGGGCTGGATTGCTGGCTCAAGCTTAATAACTATAGGGTATAATTATCCCACCGGTGTGGTGGGGGACAATCTCGATGGGCAGTAGCCTTCTTTTGTCCTTTGAAACCAAGTGAAACCAAGTGAAACTTCAGGACCCGCCTTAGGGAGCTCATGGGGTTTGCTCAGGAGCACCTGGTCACTGCACAACAGCGACAGAAAGTCTGGTATGACCGTGGGGCCCGAGCTAGAGAATATGAGGTGGGACAGCGAGTGATGGCACTCATCCCTGTCCGACAGAATAAATTACAGGCAGCATGGGAGGGGCCATTCTCCATTATCCACAAGGTTAGTGATGTCAATAACATGATAGAGCTACCGGACAGGAGATGCAAACGAAAGGTGTATCTTGTCAACATGCTGAAGCCCTACCACGACAGCGAGGAAATGGTCCTCGCTGTATGCAGTTCCCCAGAGGAGGAAACTGAGGTAGATCCACTGGTGGACCTACTTGGGGAGGCCAGGGTTGTATCCTCTGTGGACAACTTTACGCTCTCGGAACAGCTGACACCAGCCCAGGTGCAAAAAATTAGGGGTGTGCTGAGAGAATATGAGGACATGTTCACAGGGAAACTGGGGTACACCACGATGGCAGAGCACCACGTGGATACAGGGACCCAGGTTCCCCTGAAACAGTCCCCCTATATGGTACCTGAGCACGTTAAGCAGACTGTGAAAGAGGAGCTCAAAGAGATGCTGGAACTGGGGGTAATCCAGGAATCTAGTAGCCCCTGGGCATCACCCGTGGTATTGATCCCCAAAAGGGATGGCACCACACGATTCTGCGTGGACTAACGGAAGCTTAATAGCTGCACGGAGTCTGACGCCTATCCCATGCCCAGAACAGAAGAGACCCTGGAGCGACTGGGGGGAGCCAAGTATTTGACCACAACAGACCTAACAAAGGGCCATTGGCAGGTACCTCTGACCCCTGCGGCCAGGAAAGATCAGCTTTGTTACTCCATTTGGTTTATAACGAATTTAAGGTAATGCCATTTGAATGAAGAATGCACCTGCAACCTTCAACGGCTTGTAGATCGTGATTCTGTCTGGTGTAGGTGAGTTTGCATTGGCTTATATGGATGATATAGCCATACAGCCAGACCTGGGATGAGCACATCAAGAATGTGCGGGATGTGTTCCACAGGTTAAAGAAGGCAGGTCTGACAGTCAAGGCAGAGAAGTGCCAGATAGGTATGGCAGAAGTATCCTACCTTGGGCACCAGGTGGGTAGTGGACACATCGGTCCGGAGCCTGCCAAGGTTGATGCCATCCTGGCCTGGCCTACTCCTACCACAAAGAAACAGGTCAGGGCATTTCTAGGGACAGCAGGGTACTACTGAAGGTTTGTTCCCTGCTATAGTGATCTAGCTAAGCCCCTGACAGACTTAACCAAGAAGGGAAAGCCAGATACAGTGAAGTGGTCAGAAGGCTGTGAGGTCACTTTTCAGGAGCTAAAAAAGGCCTTGAGCGGCTCAACTGTATTGGCTAGCCCTAATTATAGTTTAAACTTTATGGTCCATGTGGATGCCTCAGATCATGGGCTGGGGGCTGTGCTGAGCCAAGTTACCTAGCAGGGGGAGGAGCACCCGGTTGTGTACCTCAGCCGGAGGCTTTTGCCCAGAGAGGAGGCATACGTCACAATTGAGAAGGAATGCTTGGGAATAGTGTGGGCCCTTCAGAAGCTGCAGCCTTACCTATATGGGAGAGAATATACTGTGGTCACAGATCATAACCCCCTGATTTGGCTTTATAGGTCCAGTGGGCAAAATGGTAAACTACTACGTTGGAGTTTGGTACTGCAGGTATACAACATGACCATCCAGCCATGTGGCAAACAAAATGCAAATACGGATGGGCTACCTAGGCAGGGCTAATGGCCTGGCTGGAAACTTTTGGGCACTTCCCAGTAATTGCATGAACGGCTGTGTCACTTGGGGTGGCCCAAGGGACACGCCTTCATTATCTGGGGGGGGAGATGTGACAGAAATGGGCAGGAAAGAGTTAATGGTTTGGATTCTGCAGGTGCCTTATTTTTTTAGCAGTTTGGAAAAAATACAGTCAGGCTGAAATCCTCTGTCCAGCTGTATCCAGCTTGTGGAATTTCTAGCTGCTAGATAAGAGCTGGGTCATAAATCTCGAGTGGACATCTCCAGACACACACAGACCTGCAGACACGGACACAGGGCAGTTTGAATGGATTGGATCATTCAAATATAAACTTAAGGTGAAAAGGGAATATAATTGGTCACTGATAGAAACATAGAAACATAGAATTTGACGGCAGATAAGGACTGCTTGGCCCACCCAGTCTGCCCATTTCCCTACCTACTGGATAAGCTGCAGATCCTAGTTAACCAGCAGCCTACTTCTTCCTACCCCCACCCCCCAGAATTGCCTTTATGACTATCCCATGCATGCTTGAATTCCACCACTGATTTTGACTCCACAACCTCCTCGGAAGGCCATTCCATGCATCCACAACCCTCTCTGAAAAAATACTTCCTTAAATTACCTCTGAGCACCCCCTCTATCTTCAAATTGTGCCTCTTGTTCTTGCACCTCTTTTTTGAAAGATGCTACCCTCTTGGACTTTGTTGATTCCCTTGAGGTACTTGAAAGTTTCTATCATGTCCCCCTCCCTCCTTTCTCTCGAGGCTATACATATTAAGCTCCTTAAGTCTCTCTTCATATGTCCTCCGGTGCAGACCCTGCACCATTTTAGTTGCCCTCCTCTGGACAGCTTCCATCCTGTCTATGTCTTTATGGAGATTGGGTCTCCAGAACTGCACACAGTACTCCAGATGGGGTCTCACCAGCTGTCTGTACAGAGGGATAATAACTTCCTGTTTTCTACTGGTGATGCCTCTCCTATACCCCAGTATCCCCCAGCCCTCCTTGCTGCCTTCTCACATTGCTTGCCCACCTTTAGGTCATCTGATATGACTACCCCCAGGTCCCTTTCCATTTTGTTGTTAGTATCTCACCCCCATTGTGTACTCTTCCCTGGGTTTTGTTTCCCAGGTGCATTACCTTGCACTTCTTAGCATTGAATCTAAGCTGCCATACATTTGACCATTCCTCTAACCTTGCAAGTCCCTTCTCATCCTTTCCACCCCACCCTGTGCATCAACTCTGTTGCAGATCTTAGTGTCATCTGCAAAGAGACATATTTTTCCTTCCAGTCCTTCTGCAATGTCGCTATAAAGACATTGAAGAGGACTCGTCCTAATACTGAACCTCAAGTGTACCCCGCTAGTAACCCTCCTTTCTTCTGAGTGGACTCCATTTACTATTACTCTCTGTGTCCTATTCTCCAGCCAATTCTTTACCCAGGCTGTCATCTTGGGACCCACTCCCAGGCTGGCTAACTTATATTAATCTTTTGTGTGGGACTGTGTCAAATGCCTTACTAAAGTCTAGGTAGGCCATGTCCACAGCCCTCCCTGATCTACTACTTTGGTCACCCAGTCAAAGAAATCTATCAGATTCATCTGGCATGACCTTCCCGCTGTGAATCCATGCTGCCTAGGGTCCTGTGCCCTTCTGGCCTCTAGATACAGCGACAATTCTTTCCTTTAGAAGTGATTCCATCATTTTCCCTATCACTGAGGTTAAACTAACAGGTCTATAGTTTCCTGCTTCTGCTTGCTCCCACTTTTATGAAGGGAATCACATCTGCCCTCCTCAGTCCTCGGGTACCACCCATCCTCCCATGATTTGTTAAAGAGGGTAGTCAGTGGTGTCACTAGTTCTACCCTTAGTTCTTTTAGAATTCTGGGATGAATCCATCAGGCCCCATTGCTTTGTCCACCTTCAGTTTTAAGAGTTCTTTCAGAACCCTTTCTTCTGTAAATGGGCTGGTATCAACTTCTGTATCCAGAGTGTTACTACTGTTTGTTTTATGTACCTCCCCTCTTCCTTTGTAAATACTGAGCAAAAATATTTGTTTAGTATCTCTGCCTTTCACATTCTCCCTCTGCCCACCCTCCCTCCCTTTATTAAGCCTCACTATCCTCCTTGGTCTTCCTTTGCTCCTGATGTACCTATAAAGGTTTTATTCCCTTCTTAACTAGGTTGGCTATCTTTTTCCTCAGTTTGGGCCTTTGCTGTTCTGACTGCCTTCCCAGCCTCCTTTTGCTTTAACTGATACAGTTCTCTGTCCTGCTCCTGCTACGATTCCTTGTTCTTCCTGAATGCTTTCTTTTTCTCTTGAACCTTCACTGCCACTTCCTTTGCAGGAACCATAGTGGTTTCTTACATCGTCTTGTTTTGTTTGTTGCTTCACACAAGGCTTGTTACCTCTGTGATGGCAGTTTTATTATTCCCATTGTTCTTCCACCTCCTTCCGCCCATTTGCTAGTGCATTCCTTAGGCACTCACCCATTTGAGCAAAGTCAGCCCTCCTAAAGTCCAGTACTTTTGTCTTTGTATGGCTTGACTCTATTGCTGTGTTTATTGGAACCATACTGTTCGATGGTAGCTAGTTCCCAGATGGCTACCCACTTCTACATCTGTGATCTCTCTCCATCTCCATTTGAGAGTATCAAGTCTAATATTGCTCCCTCTCGAGTGGGCTCCAGTACTAGTTGTCTAAGGCATGCCCCTGTAGGGCATCTAGAATAACTGCACTCTTAAGTGGCAGCTGCAACTGCGCTCCAGTTAACATCTGGCATATTCAGATCACCCATCAGCAATATCTCCCTTTTCTGCCATTCTAAGTATATCTATCATTTCCTTGTCCACTTCCTCCCCTGAGAAGAGGGTCTGTATACAACCCCAGCGGATTGTGGGTGCCATTGCCTGTCTCCAAATTTACCCACAGTGCTTCTTCTCCTCCTGTTTACCCTTTTGTTCTGTTGCTTTTATTCCTTCCCTTATGTAAAGAACTACTCCTCCCTCTTTTACCTCCCTGTCCCTCCTGTAGATAGTGTATCCTGGTATGTTTCGTCCCAGTCATGGTTTTGTGTACCATGTTTCTGTGACTGCCACGATATCCAGATGTTCCTCCTCCATCAAGGCCACTAATTCAGGAAGCTTGTTACCTAGACTACGGGCATTGGTACTCATTGCTCTCCATTTTTGATGCCTTACCTTCTGTTGCAGCATCCCCACTGACGCTCTACCTTGGTCTTTTTTCTCATTTAGTACCCTGTTTTGTAGGGAGAGGCTGGGATTTTTCTGCTGCTTGTCAGTGCCTCCCCCATTGACTAGTTTAAAAGCTTGCCAATGAAGCATTTAAACCGATTGCTCAAAAGACTTGTTCCCTTCCTGATATGTGTTCACTCTGATTGGGACAATTAAATACATACATGTTAGTTGGTTGGTGCATTTAAAGGGAGAATAGGAATGACCTATTCTCCACAGAGTATATAACCTTCTAAAAGACAAAGAATGCTCCTTGTGCTTTGGAAGCTGGGAGGGGAAACATAAGCTTGGAGCCTACCTTGTAGCTATGTCCGTGGGAGCTCGCAGTTAGAACAGGGTCCAGTGTCTCTTGTAAGGACAGGGAAGGGTAAGTTTAGTGATAGCATATTTCAGTAATAGCCTTATTCTTTTGCCATGTGTTATTTAAAAACATTTGTTTACTTTTCCTGTATGAATGTTATTCTCTTGTGTTGTAAATACATATCCTGTAACTGCTCATTGCACTTTCTGTTAAGTAAAAGGCTATTTATTTGCTCAACAGTTGTGACTGTGATGTCATTTTTCTAAGGTAATACCACTGGCTGAGGTAAACTCTGTGTAGCATCCGCCACCCGAGAGAGGCACACTACCAGACTTTAACTTGTGCAACTGCACGTTTAATTATTTCACGTTTGTACATTTGAAAGAGGTGCCGGAAGGAAGGTCCGGTTGGTGGCAGCGATACTTGAGACAGACACCTCTCTAAAAGCTGTTTCAGCCCAGAGAGAGTGGGTTGTCAGCAGGGGCATCACAAGTAGAAAAGGGAAGTGGTTATCCCTCTATACAGACAGTTGGTGAGACCCCATCTGGAGTACTGTGTGCAGTTTTGGAGACCCCATCTACGCAAGGACATAGACAGGATGAAAGCAGTCCAGAGGAGGGCACCTAAAATGGTGCAGGGTCTGCATCAAAACCATATGAAGAGAGACTGAGAGCTTATATGTATACCCTCGATGAAAAGAGGGACGGGGGACATGATAGAAACGTTCAAGTACCTCAAGGGAATCAACAAAGTCCAGGAGGCAGCATCTTTCAGAAAAAGAGTGTAAGAACAAGGGGCACAATTTAAAGATAGAGGGGACGGCTCAGGGTAATGTGAAGAAATTTGTTTTCACGAGAGAGTGGTGGATGCATGGAACCGCCTTCCTGGGGAGGTTGTTGGGTCTGAAACAGTGGAAATTCAAACATGCATGGGACAGACATAAAAGCAATTGTAGTGGGGGTGGCAGGAAGTAGGCTGTTGGTTAACTAGAATCTGCAACTTATCCATTAGGTAGGGGAAATGGGCAGACTGGGTGGGCCAAGTGGTCCTTATCTGCCGTCAAAGTCTATGTTTCTATGTTATATAAGGGCTTTTGTTTTCTCACGCTGGTGTTCTGGGTAATACTTGTGTGAAGGTAGCAAAATCTGACAGCTGCAAATAGGTGTGCGATTTTGTCTCCTGGGAGGATTTTGAGGGAATTGGGTACCCAATATACAGCAAAACTGAAAAGTAATTAAAAGAAACTGGAAATAAGGATTTTACCATGATGAAAGGGCATATGTTTTGTTTGCCGGGTTGTTGGATATTGTTTGGTTGGTTTGGTTGAGGGTAGCCCAACCTGATGGGTACAAGCAGTCAAAGCAATCAGCACAGTGTGATCGATGTGCACCTAATCTGGATATATTTCAACTAAGTAAACATTAATCCCCGAGAAAAGGAGGCATTTACTAGGAAGTAATGCTTGGTTGGGGGGGGTCAGCCTCGTGCTCCCACCACCCAACCATGCATTAATTCCGAAGTAAATGCCTCCTTTCGAGTGGATTAATGTGCTTGTAATATGATAAGTGGAATACAGTTATTGAGGATACAAGAAGGCAAACCTGTTAGAAAAGAGACTCAGTTTATGAACATTTTTAGTTTTTTTATCATTATTTCACTGTTGTACAAATAGTTATGAACGACAAATTTGCACCCTGTGCATTAATGTTGTGGCTGTTGAAATAATGACTAGCAATTAAACACTGAACTTATGACAGTAACATCTCTCTTATCTTATTGTAACCCTCCTCCACTATATTAATCTGGGTATGTGATTTCTTTCAAACTAAGCAGTTATTTTATTGGTACTTGCTCCTGCTCGAAGAATCTGGGGCTTTACATTCAAGCAGGCTGCAGCTTTCGTCCCAAGCAGTGGTCGAAGACTCCAGAAAGCTACCCCCTTCCCCTCTATGTCTAGGGGTTTGGTGGATACTGTCTCTGGGAAAGGGGGAGAGCACCATTTCGACTGGCAGCAAAATAGGTTTAAACACAGTACCTTGGTTTTGAAGCATGGGATTCCATGGTTGACGGCTGGATTTCCGTCGAGGTGCAGGCTAGCTGGAAGTTCCTCCCTTCACGACTGCTTTCCACAGGATTGGCTGGTTTTCTAGAAAACAGTTTGGATAGGCAAAAGCACAGCATAGCAGATTTAGGACTCCAAATTACTTAGTCCAGAACAGGAATGAGATGCAATCTGGCATTTTATTTAGTCTAAAAGTTCAAGCTGTCACACACAAATTCCATGGAGGATGTTCATTTAATTGTGTTACAGTTCCCAATTTTCTATGGCTTAGCGCCGTGGCACAGTCTCTTGGGGGACTGGGATTTGAACCTGGGCCCTACTTGCTCATCCCTTTCCTTAACAAGCCAAATGGGCTCCAAATCACCTGGGGACATTTCCCTGCCCCCACACGGGTTGCAGCTTCACCTATCCCCGACAGTGGGAGTGGGTGCACACTTTTCTAACCATTTGGCAACTCTCCTTAAAAGGGGGTGTCAGTGGTATTTACAGGCACAGTCCTTTCCTCAGCAGCTTCTGCTCCTGCTGATCCATGGGCACGGTTCGCACAGGGCAGGGCCAATTCTCCCTAAGGCCCAAGTGGCTCCATCAGTCCAGCAGCACATATCTTGAGTGGACACGGAGTAACAGGGATCTTATCTGCCACCTTACCCCACCAGAGACGTCACTGCCACCTCTGTCTCTCAGGCCCTCCATGGCAGCCACCCTTCTCTGACTGGATCTGGAGCCTGGCAGGCTCCTTTCCACCTTCTACACTGTTGCAGCTCCCTCTGGATCCGCTGCCACACTGAATGTCAAGTGGGTGCCCCTTCCACTACTTTTGGGATTGGGGGAAATCTCCCCTTGCCGGCCCCAACTGAGGGCCTCTCCCTAGGCCATGGAGCAGGCATGCCCGCTCCTCTCGACGACTCCTCAAAAACTCCCTAACAACTTCTACTCATACCAGCTGGCGCTTCAACCACTCACGTGCCACCTGGGCCATGCCCATGGCCCAGCAGTGCATGCACCTCTCAATACCAATAAGGCATCTTCCAAGTAACCCCCCAAATTGGCATGGGGGTTACAGTATGGTAGTTATTTTTTGCTTACAAAAACAACTATGCAAAAAATCACGCTACCCGCCAATTGTTGGAACACACTTGCAATGATTTCTGGTTTACATATTTCTGATTTGAATATTTTACTCACAGGTCATGGTTTCCAGCGGCTACTTCCCGAGTCAACATTTACTCAGATTACACTAATTTTAGCAGCATAACACTAGATGTGTAATATTTTAACACCACATGGTCCCGTTTTGCTACTGTCGACATACGTTGGCGCAACGGGAGTTCCGTCTGAACTGGGGGAGGAAACAACGAAGGCAGTATAAAAGTCAGAGAGCAAGGGAACAGCAAACCAAGGCAGCCCTACAAAACTTATGTCTCAGGACAAATTACTGCACAGCCTGAAATCCATGAACTCAAGGGACTGGAGGTGCAGTGGATGGTGCAGGAGACCGTCTGCAAGCAAAGACGGCACTTATTTCGACACCATGACGAGACAACATGAGACCTGTTTGCAGGAGCTAGTAATATGGTTATGGTAGCAACAGTGTCAACAGGTGGGTGAGTGGGAAACAGAAAATGCTGGATTTCTATGTGGCTGTTACAGGTATTACCTCAGCGGGCATATCTAGGGAATTAATGCACACTAGTTTTAGGTCACATTGTCTATTTAGCCCAATCATACTAACATACTAACTGCCAGCAGATTAGGCCTTATGGTCTATCAAGTCTGTTTGAACCTCAGATCTCATGTTGGGAACTGGGGCCCTCCCTACCTTGTGTACCAGAAACCCCTGTCATCCCTCCCCATCCCTCTGGCCCAGGAGATTTATCTTTCTTTAGGGCCTTTAGGGTTTGCCACACCTGTTCGGTGGAGATAGCATCATCCGTCCCCCCATCTTACTGCCCTTTTTTATGTTTGCTTGCTGCGCGCATGTGCAAGAAACATAGTGCCATCATCGAGTTTGAGGTGTGTCACCTCCTCCTCCAATTCAGTCAGTGTGTTGGCAGGTAGCGGCCTGTAAGCCAATGCATGCTGGAGCTGTCTATGACAAGCTCCAAAATGCAGTGGCATACAGTCAAAGGGGAGCTACACTTCAGTGAGCAGCGATAAGATATTGCCTGCTCATGCACAGCTCCCCACACACACACACACACAAGCGCACGCATACTGCGTGTTGCCTCTTCCCTGCAAGCACACACGTATATAGCTGACGGAGGTGCCCAACTTCTCGCCGGGCTTGTGCTGCGCCTCCCCCAAAGTTTTCACATGCCACGCTGGGTGCCCACCTCAGCGTGGCAACTCATAGAATAGCTGACGGGATCCACTGTCCTCACCCCCGAACTGGGTGCCGCGTGGGAGCCCACCCCAGCGTGGCAACTGATCATATGGCCGACTGGGTGCCTAATTCTGTCAGCTCCACGGCTCCCCATGCCGCCTGTGACACGCTGGGAGCCCACCCCAGCGTGGCAAACGTCCCATCGTCTTTTTTTGTTTAACATACGAAATAAAAGCGGTCCATGGCGCTTCTCCAGCCCCCCTCCACAACGCACCACTGGCCACTGACACTCCCCCCCCCCCCATACTTACCTCCGAGCTCGGGCGCGACGATCTTGAGTGGACCGGGAAACATCGTCTGCACTCTTCAAAGCCGACCGCGAACTGAGGAAATGCGGTAAGCTGTATAATGGGCTAGATAGGGGTTTTTCAACTTTGTGCATATCTCAGGCATTTTTAGATTTTGCGCAAAATTTTCAACATGGGGTTTTGGGACCCCTTCTCATGAATGATGTCACTGTCATGGTGTTGTCGGGCCGAAAGGTGATTTGCCAGTCACTGCGCGAAATCACTCCGGGCCAGGCTCTTACCATGACGTGACTTATCGTCATGAAGAATCTAAACCATGATGGTAGTTAAATCAAAAAAACTGAAACTGTTTCTGGCGTCGTTGCGCAGTTCCTATACTGCCTTTCGTAAGTTCATAATTTTCAATATTTTCACTCAGATTTTCAACATTACCATTTTACCACACCTTCTTATGAGTAGTACAGCTGTCATTTTCACATCTCACCCAAAATGTGTTTCCGCCCATGTAGCGCACAACGGCGCAGTCAGTGTGCGAAATCAATGTTTAGGACAGATTAAGAAAATCACAGTTACACTGTTCATGAGCAAAGGTCTTAAAATGGCTATGTTGAAAATTTGGTGACAAAAGTCCATAAAATGACTGTGTTACGAGTCAGCATTGAGCAGTTTCCACGCACCCTCATAAGTTCATGACTTTGTAATATTTTCAGTCCAGATTTTCACCAGTGGCATTTTTCCACACTTCCTTATGAACAGTACAGCTGTCATTTTTCACAACATGGCTGAAGTGTGTTTTCACAATTTTCAGCGCAGAGATGCGTGGTCGCTGTGGGAAATCATTGTTCGGCACAGATAAAGAAAATCGCAGTGACACTGTTCATGATCGGAGGCACCAAAATGCCTGAGTTGACAATCTGCTGTAAAAAATCCCCAACCTAATTATATTACGGATGTGCGTTGCACAGTTTATATGTATGCTTGTGACTTCACCATTTTTTTTATATATTTTTACTGCAGATTTGCAACATTGCCATTTTTCACACCTCCCCATGAACAGTACAGCTGTCATTTTTTACATCCTGTTCGGAATGTTTTTGCACCTGTGGTGCTAAATGCCATAGTCACTGTGCATAAGCAGCTTTCGGCTAACAAACTGATATTCCCCCTGTTCATGAGGTGGGGTCACAAAAAAAAACATGTTGAAAATTTGGAGTGAAAATACCAACGAATGCCTGAGGTATTAGGGTTTCCAACCATAATGCCCAACCCTGTAGAGAATGACAGGCATCAGGGGTGTGACTTGGGATTCTTTCCTGTAATGCTCATACCATTCCACACCCTGCAGCCAGTGAGAGGCATCGAGGTATGCCTTGGACTCATCGGCTTTGAACTTTGGCCATCAGCCCCAAAGTTCACCCCATTCTCCTATATCGCACCCATCTCACAGTATTTCCTAATGAAATGGGGTGCGCATAAGGGCCAAAGACCCCAAGGAACACCGTGACACTTGTCAGTGTCTGCAGGGTGGGGTGTGGTGAAATGGCGTGGCCGTCATGCCCGACGACCCAAACGCACACCCCAATGCCTGTCACTCTGCAGGGTGGTGGTGGGGTTGGCTTCAGTTCAGTACTTCACTGCCATTCCTATTACGCAGCTCTGTAACTTCTACACTACCACTGCCAATGCCAGCAAGCAAACATTCGGCATTGACAAATGCTTGTTATCCTGATGTGACATGCCTGGGGTACCTATCCCTTCCTTATGCTCCATTTCTCTTTCTCCCTTGATCCCACACACTACCGCTTCTATCCCCATCGTGCCTTGCTTTGTAAATATCCCATCCCCCTCGCTTGTGAACACCGAGGCGAAGTACTTGTTTAATACCTCCGCCTGGTCCCTCGCCTCTTCCACCCACCCATCTTCTGATCTCAATCTGCTGAGCTGGCCCTTAGTTTTTCTCCGCCCCCCAATGTACTGGAAAATTCCCTTCTCCCCTCCCCAAATCCCCTGTGCAAGCTGCTGCTCTTTACTGGATTTTGCCCCCCCCCGCACCAACCGGGTGACTTTTCTAGATGCAAGACAGTATGTTTCTGTTTACCTATCCCCTCTCGTTGTTTTGTATCTTTTGTGGGCAACCTTCTTTTCTCTGAATGCTACCTGAACTTCACTGGCCCACCAGCATGGTTTATGTGACCTTGCTCCCTTATGCTTCACCTTAGCGCAGATCCTGATTGCCTCATGAAGTCCCCATTTTATGGCTTCCCATCTCTTTTCCACATCTGTCATTGCTATAATCCCCTTCAAGTGATCCTTGAGAATATTTTCCATGCCCATAAAGTCTGCCCCCCTGAAGTCCACGGCCAGTCCTAGTTCTCCCCATGCTTATTTGAAACCACACAGTATCGTGGTCGCTCCCAGTCAGGGGATCCTCTACAACCAGGTCCCTTACCAAATCCCCATCCGCCAGAACCACATCCAAGACATGCCCCTCCATCGTGGGCTCCATCATATGCAGTGTTAAGAACACATCCTGGAAGCCGTCCAGCAGCCTCTGCTCCTTGACCACCTTAGAGGACATGGTTTCCCAGCTGGGATCTGGCATATTAAGGTCCCCCATCAACACCACTCCCTCCCCTTTAGGTCCGCAATGGGCAATAATGTTGTCCAGCAAACCATCCTCCAGAACATCACCCATCACGGGGGGCCTATATACTACACCCAGCTTGACCTTACCGCCTGCCAGAGTTCGTCAGGTGACCCATAAGGCCTCCACGTTTCCCTCTGCCTCTTCTACCATAGGAATTTCTATGCCATCTCTAATGAACATAGCCACTCCTCCCCCTCTGCCCTCCTTTCTATCCTTCCTAAGCATAGTGTATAAAGCTACCAACTTTCTGGGGCCTAAAACTGGGACGGTCCATCCTGACCATGGCCCCTCACCCCCACTGTCTCACTCCCATGGGCACCGCCACAGACAATGCTGCGCACAATCAATGAAGTTTTTCTGCTTGCTCTGGCCATGCTGCCCCACAGTAACACCAGTAGCAAACATCCCGATTAAAACAATACATCATTCTGCTGCACCAAATTCTAAACCATGATGTACAGAAAGTTCATTTGAAGCAAACCTGCGTTAAATTGTGATCAGACATTCAAGCTGCATGTATTGCTCCTCCTGACAGTACCATCCAACCCTCTTACACTCACCTCATTTGCTGAGCAAACTTCACTTTGGTGACTCCTACCACCACACTACATTGTTTTCACACACTTCCCTACAGCTGATCAGGTTCAGGTACCTTAGTTCCTTGCTGCTGGTCTCTTCTCTGTCAGGAGTCTCTCTCAGCTACTGGCAGGCAGACGTCCACATGCACTTGTTTGCACTACTACCCAATGTAATCTAACAGGAAGGAACGTGCCTTATTGTACTCCCACTTACATGCTTGCAGTACAACATAGGCGCAGGGACTGAAGTTGTAAACTGCTGTCCAGCCCGAGCAGCACCACAGTCGTGCTGAAATGACTGTCATTCACGGATTAGCAGTCAGCAAAAAAAAAAAAAGGAGGACAAAACTGGGACAAATAAGCAAAAACTGAGACAAAAGTGACATTTTGCAAAACTTGTGGGGACACTGGGACATGCTGCCTAAAATAGGGACTGACCTGGGAAAATAGGGACTGTTGGTAGCTTTAATAGTGTGCCCCCTCACGTTTAGGTCCCAATCATGGTTCTTGTTGGCCCATGTTTCCATAACTGCCCCCAATAGCATGGCCTGGAACTCTGGCAACGTGTTTCCCAAGCTCCTGGCATTTACTAAACCACCCCCACCCTTATCCCTGCTCCCTTTATCAAACCCGCCGGGTTCCTAATGCTTCAACCTCCCTCTGCTCCTCCTGAAACCTCCTCCAGTCTGTTCCCCCTTCCCCTTGGGTTTGAAGGCTACTCCCCTCATCTCGAGGAAAGTGCTTCAGACCAGCCCTTCCCCTATCCCTCCCCCTACATAAGTTTAAACTCCATCTTTCATGAATGTAGTCTGCCACCCTGTTTAAAGACTTCCTTCCCTAACAGGGTGAGATGAAGCTTGTCCATGGCATAATCAAGTTGTTCAGGGAAAAAAGAATTGCCATGTTACAAGTCCTTCTTAACTAGGTTTAAAACAACATTTTTAATATTCTTTGTCATTTACAATCCCACTGTGAGAGCATTTTTCGTTATATGTTGCTTATTGAAATATATAATATATGGGAAGCCCTTATTATTAACTGAAATCAAGCAGATTACAACCTTGTTATGCCATTGTTATGACATCACTTTGTTGTTAACCCTTCTAAAGTGTGTTATATCAATGGTATAACAAGATGGAATGCTCACAACAATCAATGTTCTAACAAAACAGAATGCTGGCAACAATCGATGTTCTGTAAAGTAACTCTGTAAAGTAATTCGATCTGTGTTTACACTCTCTTGGTAGTCCATACACTATAAAATATAATGTATTGTCTTTGGTTAATAACCACCCTGAAAACACTTCTCCAGGTTGCCATGACATCTGAAAACCTCTCGCGCTTCACTCTCGAGGTTTACTATGATATCATGGCAACCTCTCAAAGTGTTTACAGTGTGGTTATCAACCAAAGACCATACATTATCCTCTATACTTTGCATATTAGTCAGATATAAATTATGTGTTCATTACATTGTTCATCAGTGTGTACTATGTTTAAACCATTTGGGTGCTAGCTGCACATTCGAGCAGACTTGATAGACCTCTAGGCCTTTTTAATCTGCTGGCAAATGTCGTATGTTCGTATTTAACCGTTCAAAATCCCTAAATACTACTGTCAGTGTGATTTACCTTTTTTGTACTTAATTATATTATGCTACGGGGTAGCAAAATTTGACTTTATTCTGCTATCAGACTATGCTACCGGAAAGCATGATTTGATACAACACCAGACGCAGCCAGCTAACGACAGCCGCTGCTCCCCGTCGGAAACTCAGGGCGGAATGAAGCAGTCTGCCGGCCCTTTTATAAATCCACTGCCAGCACACCCCGCCTTCTTAAGCTGTCAGTCGCCTGTCTCGAAAGGAGGGAGGTCTGTGGAAACTAGTCGAGTAAAATAGTGACAGTGGTACGGATAGTGTGGAGTTCTTCGTCTTTCGGAGAGTTTGGACTGTATTGACAGCATTTGAGCCATTCCTAGCGTTTCGGGACGTTTGTTTTGAGGTTTGGAGTAGTCTGGACCGTGTCTGTTGGTTTTGGGAGCAGAGACGTTTTTCTGTGCGCCTTTCTAAGCCGTGTTGGTCCGAACACCGCTTTTGTTAGTTTGGGATCTCGTTTCCGTTGAATTCGCTCACGATGTGTTGTGGAATCTGCTCACTCCTGGGCTGCGTGAGTATATACTTGATTGTGTATTTCCCCTTAGCGTTTTATCGTTATGGTATACAATGTACCTGTAACCCTAGACTGTAAAATAAATAAGTGGTACATACAGCCAATGGCATGTGATGACCTGTTCTCTGCAACCCCCTCCTCTTCCTCCCCTCTTCTCCGAGCCTTGGCCGAGTTGGAGGCTTTCAGTCGTGTGACTTTTTAAGGAAAAAAAAAAGTTTAATGTTTACGAACCAGAAGTGCAACAACTCCAGGGCGTCTTCGCATACACCGACCCGTGTTATTTTTTTCCTTTTTTAATAACTAATGAATATGATTGCCTAGCAGTTATGTTGTTTGTTGTGTTCCATGAGTTGGTGGTGCATGCTTCTCAGGGCCCCTGCCTTACAAACCTTTCAGCTGTCCCAGATTACGAATACGGACACACCAAACCGTTAAACTTGGCTCTGTCCCTCAAAGAAAAGATGCTGCTCGCACAGAGAATGTGCTGTTATTTTATAATATTCTAAACTAAAGCACAAAAATAAATTCTGTACAAGGAAATCATTTAAACGCAATGGTTTAAGTATTCTGAGCGCGTATCTCCATGTTTGAGGCTGTGTCCCTCATTACGAAAGCTATTCGCAGCGTTTACACGGCGGCATTTGCACCGCAGCAACTCGAGTTGCCGTGGTGCAAATGCTGCCGTCTGGACACTTACAAATCGTGGTAAGCCACTCCTTGCTCTTTAGTGACAAAAATGCCGAATTTAGGCGATGGCTTAATTCTTTGAGACAAAATCGGGGACATTCGATGGGTGTGGTTAATTTTTGTGGGGGAATTTACCTGTTATATCCGCAGGTGTGTCCTGCAAGAATGGGAGGGTAGAGGGTTGGACCTTTAGGTGAGGCAAAAACCGGATACTAAACCACACCCTAAACTTAGTCTGTAGTCACACCCCTTTTAATGACTGAACTTTCATTACTCCATCTCTAAAGAAATGTCTTGTCAGTCAAATTACTTTAGTGCAAAACATTACATAACTGGTATAACTAACCAGTGGTGTAAGTGGTAGACAAGAACTCAGGCACTGGCAATTGTGAAATGCAGAATGAAGATCCTCAATCTAAAGTACAGCGATGTCAAGACACATTTATCTAATTCAACACTAGTAGATTCAGTTAGAGATACTGAAGTATTTCTAGGAAAATAGCATTGTTGTACAAGTCAGATGTTATAGAACCCCCTGATTGCAGATCACAGGTTTGGAAACTGTCACTATGGTGCTCATTTAAGAATTTCAGTTTCAGTGTCACTGGGAAGAAGTTCAGGAACTCTGTTCCCGCTGCAAAAAAAAGGTACAGGAACTGAGTTCCTGTTCACTTTCATCACTGTAACAGTGGAAAATTCATAGAGAAAATAACATATGCGAAAGAGTAGAACATTGTACGGTCCGTAATGGGTGAGCAGCAAGTAGTAATGAAACCAAACAGTTTGAGTACAAAAATTAGTGGAAATTTACAGTAAAAGCAGCATATGGCAGATATTACACACTCTAAAGGGGTTATCTACAGCCGAGTAAGCAAGCAAAACAGTAGCACAAACCATGGTAACTGGTGTAACCAATTCTTTCTACAGCAGTGTAAAGAAAAGACAGAGGGCTGTCCAACTAGGATCCAGTAGCTGAAACAGAGAGAAGGGTGCAACCCAGGGAGATAGTAAGTATCCAGCAGGTAGAGGTGGGATATTGAAAGGGAAGGAAGAGAGTAGGGAATGAGAGAAAGTGCAACTGGGCAGAGGGTAAATTTGGTAGGGTCTGGAAGGTGCTATGATTTTAACAGAGAAAAGTTAGTGTAGGCAAGCTGGAGGAGGCTGGGGAAATGCTGTAAATAGTATACACTTACATAGTTATAATGTATGGGGAGCCCCTATAAATGCTAACATGGCATCTTATTTTCTAAATTATACAGTGGGGTGTGAAAATTGTTCAAGTCTGATTGGCTGGCTGACTGGCACCTTTTACCTATGGTAAATCGTGCAATATACCAACGGGAAAAGGTGCCAGCCGCCAGACTGACACATTAGGAACTACTCTTGAAATCGTTCTGACCTTGACCAACCCAGGAGTGTTAAAGACTGTGACAGACTTCTAGATAGGCACTCTCAGAACTCTGCATGCTGAGCCTTGGAACTGTCTACCGAAACACACACACACACTCCATCCCAAATGGACAACTGCAAAAAATTCAAAACTGACTGCTCATTAGATTTAAAGACCTAAGTCAACAGTAAAGTGAATTTTATTTTTCTTCATCACTACCACATATTTTATGGTCACAAACTGGACCCAACTTACACCCACCTCCTCTTGTTCACTTTCTGCTCCATTACATTCCTAGCTTGGATTCTCAGTCTCTATTTCGGATGTACTCCTCCTCTCTGTCTCCCGAGTCCATCACTTGAAATAAAATAATAAAATGCCAAGAGAACCATCCCTTTTATATATTTGACCCCGTTGCAATACTTTAAGGAGCTTGTACTGCTTCCTATGACACAGAAGTGGCTCACAGCACGCATAAGAGCCAGTATGGCAGCCTGTCTCATCAAACTTGGTTTGAAATCCTAACACTACATGGTCTCGCAGTGTTAAAAAAAAATTTAATGGGGCCAGGGACTGTATTTGTTTATCTTTGCCATCTGTCTGGCTCCAGCACACCCACAATTGCTCGGAGACCAAACTGAAGTGTGGGTTAGGAGTGATATTTTTGAGGGAGCTCCATTCACAATCTACATTTCCTGACTCTCAGTTGGGATGCTGTTTTCTTTACCTCTGATTTTTGTTCACATCAACACAAAGTGGGGGTGAGAATTGCATTCTTTGTGGAAATTGTACATTAATGCACAACAGTAATAAAATAATACAATGGTCTCAGTTAGGGTGCAGTTGTTCTACTTACCAAGAGGACTATTTTCTGTGGCGTAACAATATAGAGAATAATGTATGGGCAACCATACTCAACAAGATTGTGTTTCCATCGAGGGGTTAAGATGACAGCATATGAACCTCGAGAGCGAAGCTCGAGAGGTCCATGCTGTCATCTCAACCCCAAGATGGAAACGCATGTCGAGTTGTGTATGGTTGACCATATTTTATTTTTTATAGTATATGGTTTTTTGTATACTAGAGTGACAGACCCCCCCAGTGAAGTGAAAACAAAAAATCTTGCCATTTCTTTGTTCTACTCGCATAACAAAATCAAATTTCCAGACTTTTGAAAGGTAAGAGGTATGACTTTGAGCACTGGGTGGTTAGTAACTATGTGTAGAATAAATGAGAAATGTAAAATTGTTTGACCTTTGAAATGTGCATAACAGCACTTTGTAATGTGCATAATGGTTTAAGTTTAAGTGCTTAACAAGGATTTTGAGCAGGCTGATTTTTATCCATAACAAAGTGTAACCATATACGATAAAGTAATAACAATTAAAAGTAACAAAAAACTATACTTCTCTCTCTTTTTTTTTAATTTTTAAACAAATAGGAAGGGGCATTGTATAATGCTTGTATACCACTCCAGAGGGTGTAGGTTATGCTTGGATGTACCCATTTCTGGTGTGGTTTACTCACACTGCCTGGGCCTTGTGAGCAAACCACACCAGGCGTGGGTAAACCCCAGAATAATCCACAACCTGTCGTGGTTGGTATATTGCTTAAACATTTAAAATGCTTAAAGCGGCAGTGCATTATTGAGGTAAAAATTTTGACCTATATTTTTCTATACTATTTTAGATTGCCCCTTATCTTCTGACTTGTATGATATCCTTCTGTCTCCATTTTGAGTCTGCTTTAGTATACATTTTTTTCACATTTCAAATAATAAAAGGAGCACTCCTTTTTAATATGGCTCGGACCAGGTTTTCATCAGTATTCTCAGCTGTATTAACACCTACTGTCCCATAAGGTCATGGAGTACTGCCTGTTGCATAATTGTTCATTTTAGTCACAACAGAAGTGATTTTAAACAATTAATATACAAAACCAGCTGAGAATACTGAAAACCTGGTCCAAGACATATTAAAAGGAGTGCTCCTTTTATTTCAGATGGGGGGGGGGGTGGATACTAAAGCAGACTCAAATAAGGGCATCACAGAAATCTGTAGATAAGGGGCAATTTTAAAATGGAGCAAAAAGCTAGGTCAAAATTTTCCCCAGTCATGCAGTGGATGGAAATACTGACCAGCAAATGAAAGTGGAAGATAACTATAGTGATGCTTTAAGATGCAGAGTGGAAAAGATCAGGGTAAGTAACAGCTAATGGTCTTGAGGAAACCTAGAAATATAGAATTTTACAGCAGATCCAGCCTGCTCATTTCTCCCTACCCACACTATTTCCGCAGACTACCTGATCTACAGCTCTTCTCTCCCCCCCTTCCTTTCTACTATGATTCCCTTGTGTGCTTATCCTGTGCATTCTTGAAAGCCATCAGTGTTTTTACCCCACCTTCACTGGAAGGCTGGCTCTTCTAGGAATCACCACGTGTTCTGTGAAATACTTCCTCACAGCCTCCTGAATCTACCCCCTCCAGCTTTATAGCATGTCTCCTTGTTCTTGAGCACCATTTCTTCTGAAAAATACTTCCCTCCTGTACCTTATTTAACCCCCTGATGTATTTAGAGGCTAATCATACCCTCCCTCCCCCAATGGCTATACTTTACACCTTCCAGCTTGACTGCTTTTAGAAAGAAAGGGCAGTATTGACAATGCAACTTGTTTGTAACCTGGACATGCAGCTCAGATGATAAATATGACAAAATCTGTTTCAGAAGTATGTAAGCACTCAAAAACCTATCATTGAGCAAAACTATATGTAAACAATAACCCATGACAGGGTGTGCGGGTATTGGGGATTAATCAACACCCCGGGTGCTGTGAGGGAACAAGGGCGTGCACCCAGGGTGTTGATTAATCCCCAATACCTGCACACCCTGGAGTGGGTTATTGCTCTTATAACATGGGGTATGAGCAGAGAAGAAAAATTATGGGAAAACCTGTTTTTTTTTTTTTTTTATCTTTTTTCCTATTAAAAGATAAAAAACAGGTTATGTGTTCTTCTACCTTGCAAAATAGTCCCTAAGAAATTCAGCATAATGCATGCTGTTATGGAGCTACGAATGTTATAGTACTGAAATTAGCTGTGACATTTTGTATGGATTAAGCAACGAGAAAGGATGGGTCTACTGTGGAATTAATCCATGGTTGGGGGTTGGACCAAGAGGGCGGCAGAGTGGGTCCAACCAACCAACCATGGATTAATTCCACTAATTCATCCTTTCTCGGCATAACTCGGCTGTAACTTTGTAGCTAGTAGTTATTTAGGAGTTTACTCATTATCATTATTAGCCAGCCCAGTCTACCTGAGGACGCCGTTCAAACGCTGCTCTTTTGGCGCTTTTCCAGGCTCTCAAGACCCGCACTGCTGTCCTCTACCCAGTCGGTGTCTGAGAAGCCCCGATGTACTTTTAAAAAAAAAAAAAAAACACAAAAGGATATTTATGTCCAAACCAAGAATTGATGTGTTTTTATGGTTTTGCCTGCTTTAACACTGTTGCCTTGCTTAAAATTAGAGTATTTTGTGCTGTGGGGCTACTGCATTTTGTTGTAATCTGTGTTTCTCTCCACAGTGCATGACCCATCTCTCTGTAGTGCTTGCCAGCCCGACTATTTTTTGGCAACCTTGTTGTATATTCATAATATTTGGAGTGCAGCCATAGCCTGCCCATTAGCCTCTCGCCTGCTCCAGTACTGCCCGCCCCCAACGCTAATCCCTACCTGCCTACTTAACCTGTGCTTTCTCCTCTCCCACAGATCGAACCCCTCCCCGAGGGACGGAGGTCGCGAGGGCTACATTTGAGTGCCCTCCTGCTGCCTGAGATCGCCACCGCCAGGACACCCTCCCGAGGAGCCGATGGTCGTGAGGGCCGCTGGAAATAGCCTCCCAGCCTCTCCACAGTGAGCAAGGTAATTTAAGTGCCTGGAACTGCCGCTTTGGAATCGCGACTGTCGGGAGCCAGCCTACCTGAGGACGCTGTTCAAACGCTGCTCTTTTGGCGCCTTTTCCAGGCTCGCGCACCTGCACCATTGTTCCCACCAGTCGGTGCTCCGGAGAAGCCCCACCGAACGCTGTGCCTCGCCCCCACCGCCCCACCACCACCCTTGGTCGGCTCTCCCTTATATTGGGTATTTTTGTCACATGAGGCGCAGAACCAATCAGCCTACTTTCCCATTTGCTGGTTATATCTTTCCAGCACTAGGGAGTCTGCTCTCACTTTCTGCTCTTCTTTGGGAAATGTCACTCACTAGCTTAAACCTTGCTATGCTGGCTCTCCTCTTGTCTCCGCCTTTACTCTCCACCCCCTATATCCCCCATCGACCTGCCCTCGACTAAAACACATTCCCTCCACTCTCAGTACTCTGCTCCTCCATCAGATTACCCAACAACTATCCCCCAGTCTATCCCCCCCATATCCCTCCCGTACCCTGGACCACCACACTACTCCCACCCACCCACCACCTAAGTGCTACTCTCAGTATTGTGATTTCTATCACAAGAGGTCTCTCTCTCGCTAGCGCCCACGGTTCTATTCCTCCCTTCCTATCCCATGCACCTCCCTGGTGAGGTCCTCGCCGGCCACATATGTACCCCACCCCAGCAACCAACACCATGCGAGGCACCTAATTATTCTGCTGCTCCTGCTCTCCGCAATGTGCACCCAACCCGCCCACTAGCTCAGCCATGCCTCAGCCTACTGGGGGCAAAGGCCTCCGAATCGCCTTTATCAATATATGTAGTCTCCCTAAGAAAACTGCAGCCCTCCAATGCTGGGTCACCCAACACTCCCCCGACATTCTCATGCTTGCAGAAACCTGGCTCTCCTCCCTCACGCCAGACTCTGCCGTCTCTCTTCCAGGTTTTTCCCTGTTTAGGGCCGATAGGATGGGCAGGCGTGGAGGGGGGTGCGCTATCTACTTGCGCGACTCGGTCCTCGGTCATGCCCTCCCCAACCCTGAGCTTAGCTACGGGGCGCAAGCCATTACTTTAAAAATCTCCCCTACCCTGGTCGTGGCCCCCTAACCGTGGCTTACCTACCCCCGGGGTCTAAAAAAGATTTTGCGGTCACCTCCCTTGTTGACTACCTATCCACCCTACCCCAGAAGGCTGAATAACTAATCATGGGCGACTTAAACACCAACTGGCTCAGCCTATCATCTGATAATATGAAGAATGAGCTTGCAGTCCTCGACCTGTCTCAAATGGTCACTCAGCCCACTAGGCTTAACAAAGTAACAGGAACTAGTTCCCTCCTGGATGTAGTCCTCTCAACCCGACCACATAAAGTAGGATCTGTACAAGTCCTTGCGGACTCACTCAGTGACCACTCCCCTATCATCTGCTCTTGGTCATCCCCACTCTCAGCCCGTGTACTGCAGGACCCTCGGCCATTTTCTCCCCAGAGGTCTTGTCAACCTCAAACGCCACCTCGCCCAAATCAACTGGACCCCAGTGGCCTGCGCTTGACATTAACTCTGCCTAATTTACCTCACCACAGCTCTCAACCATGCCTGTGATCTGTTTGCCCCCTTCAGCACACCAAAGATAAAAAAACGGACTGCTGCATGGATAACCCCTGCACTGATCCAACAACTAAATAAAAGAGAGAACCTTTGGCACTTAGCTAATGACTCCGGTAGATTGGCCGATGAGGCAAGCCTACAGGGCAGCCCACAACCAATGCACCTGGACCATCAAGCAGGCTAAAGCTAAATACTACCAGGCTGCCTTGACATCCTCCTGGGGCTCGTCCAGAGCTTCTGGGACAACATTAAAGAACTGAATGGTAAAGCCCCCCCCCACCATCCCAGATTGTCATAAATGGGGCTGTCTCGACTGACCAAATGTGTATCGCTGACTGCCTTAATAAGACTTTCACAGATTTAAGTGCTGTCCTCCTGCCCACTTTTTTGACCCAGTTGCCACACCCACTCATACTCCCATTTCCAGGCCACAATTCCACTTCCAAATGATCTCACCACACGATGCCAAACCTTTCTTAATAAGGTCCCTTGCCTCTCAGAACCCAAGTAGTGACCCTCTTGACTCCAAAATACTCCGCCTCACGCTGTATGTCATGCTTATCCCCCTCACGCTTATCATAAACAAATCCTTATGCCTAGGCCAATTCCTGGAGGCCTGGAAGCATGCTGAAGTAACCCCCATCCACAAGTCTGGGGACCGTACTCTGCCTAACAACTACAGGCCCATCTCCATCTGCCCCCCCCTTATCCAAAGCCTTAGAAAAAATCGTAAACACACAGCTCATGGAATACCTTTCTAAATACAACCTTCTATGTCCGGAGCAACATGGGTTTCGTCCTGGCCATAGCACATCCACTGCCCTCCTGGAATTCTCCCACCACACACCTCCGCACTTGACAAGGCCAGCTTGCAGGGCGGTTTCATAGACCTATCCAAGGCCTTTGACGGTGTGCCACCCTGCTATTAAACTCCTAAGCAAACTGGGCCTCTCATCGACCCCTGAAGTGGTTCACAAGCTACCTTCACAACAGGACCCAAAGTCAAGCTAAATGGGACCTTCTCCTCCAACCTACCGGTACTCTCTGGGGTCCCTCAAGGCTCCATCCTTGGCCTGACCCTTTTCAGCCTATTCCTGAACACCCTCCCTAGCTCCTGTTCCAGCAAAATACTACTCTCGCAGATGACGCTGTAATCCTGCTTCACACCCTGACCACTCCCTGTCCAAGTCATGCTACAAGCCTTCCTCCAAACCGAAAAATGGTTCAATAACCATCGTTTAGTCCTGAATCTAAAAGAAACTAAGTCCATGCTATTTTCACATCGGCAAAACAAGCGCCAAGGACTTTCCCTCCACATCACCACCAGCATGCCCTCCCACTTGAACAGGTAACATCCTATAGTACCTGGGCATCACCTTGACTCCGGCCTTACTTTCCATGCCCACCTCAAAGCCCTGTCATCTGCCATGAACTCCAGGATCGGGCTTCTCACCGCCACAAAGACTGCCTCCCTGAACCCGCCTTAAAACTAGCTATCACCTCATCGGTGTTATCGCTGGCTGACCACGGCTCCCACCTCCACACTACGCCTCTGCCTTATCTAAAGTCCAGACCGCTTATTAACAAAGCCTAGGCTCCTTACCAGTGCCCACAGCAGAACCCACACCTGTCTGCTATACTCTACCACAAAATTCCTCACTCTTGAGGAAAGACTGAAATATCAAACCTGCCTGCTGGCCAAAAAGTCCATGTCAGGCCTTTGCCCTCCTGGGGTCTCTGGACCCTTGCAGCTGGCTCCCGTCCCTGCCTACCCGCAACTCCTCCACTGCCACCTTCATTGTTCCCAGAGCAAGGACCTCTCGCTGCCAAAGATCCTTCCATCACTTGGCCCCGCATTGGTTCAACTCCCTTCCTGAATCTATCTCCACGATCCCGGGGATTGGCCGCTTCAAAACCGCCCTTCATAAGCATATTATTGACAGCCAATGCTGTAAATGCTTGTAGCTACCTTAGCCCTCCCGGCCCCCTGGCACCGGTTTTGGTACTACATAATTGTCTAAGACTAATTTGTTTAGTTGTATGATGTATCTATTGCTATGTAACAATGCGTGTAACTCTACACATGTTTGTACCAGTATAACTGCTGCCTGTAATCTCCAAGTGTGTTTATGTATCTCACCCGTATGTTCATCCCTGTCCCAAACTCACTTAATTGTTGTCTCCCCCCAAAATGACAGTACCGTTGTAAACGAGTCCATGACTCAAAGGTTGTAAAACTCATCTCTCCAATAAATAAATAAATGAATGAATAAATTATTATTATTATTATTATTACATACCACTATTATGAATACCAAATTGCTGTGAAAATGACTTCCATCTGTCTCACTACTGTCTTTCTAACCTTCTATAACATTCTAGATGTGTGCGTGTACATTACAGATTTCGAATCTATTAATATACTGATGTGGTTTTTCTACATTTACATGAAGTGGCTATAATATCCGGCAATCGCATACACTCTCCTGACTCTTCGCAATTTCTTTTCTGTCTCTCTCTTTCTGCGTTTCAGGTCTGTTCTAGTATGCTTCTCCGTTTCTTTGGTGTTGCACTTTGGATAGTACTTGTATGCATTACCATGCTGCCATACAGAGTGCCCTACAGGTACAGCTTACGAGCACTTTGCTGCCGCGTCATCCCATTTCTCCTATTACAGCTCCCGCTTACTACGCCTCAGTACACTGCCCTGCTCATTCCATGCTGTTCTACTGACTCGTATTCCTCTGTTTCCCCTCGTGCCTGCTGACATTCCTTTTTTTTTTTTTAACCAACCCTCCTATCATTCTGTTTCACACTTTCTCTTATCATTCCTTTTCGTTGCACTGACTCTCCCACTCATTGCCGTGTGTCACGTCACTAGCTGTGCTGTTACTCAAACCCGACGCAGGTAGGTGCTTTCAGTATTCCTCTTTGTACACTGTGGTCTCTGTTCAGAGTCTGTGCGGCGGGAGCACCATGCCAACCGTTGTCTAATTTTTCCAGCGTGTCCCGCTGCCTACCATGATCTACTACATTTCGTACCACCCAAAATTAATGCTTGCAGAGGAACACTTGCAAACTATGTGATGAGCAACACTCACTTGCAGACACACTGCTCTTTCTCAAAAGCTGTTTCTGTCTTTATCTGCCTCTGTGTAATACTGTACACAAACACAGAAAGAACTGTACCTTTCTTGTGAATTGCAGTGTTGTACTTCTGATGGTGCGGTACATTAACATGACTATGCCTACCCCCCCCAAATATTTACTAACATACTAAAATGCCAGCAGAATAGGCCTAACGGTCTTTCGTGTCTGCTCGTTTGGTCAGCCCCCACCCTGGGTGCTGATCTTGCTGCCCCCCTCGCCTTCTCTGGCTTCTCCCTTCCCAGTTCCAGATATTCTTGCTGCATTGGATTTTGCTTCCAGAACTCTTCCCCTGTACCTGTCCCACCCCCTCTTGAACCCCTCCACTGTCTCTGCCTCCACCAGCCCCCTAGGCAGCGCATTCCATGGCTCCACCACCCTCTCAGTGAAAGCACCTCCTCATTTCTCCCCTGAATCTTCCTCCCCCCCTTCCAGCTTCCACCCATGCCCTCTAGTGGCCCCCTCCTCCTTCCTTCGAAGCACCTGACTGTTCCTCCCTATTTACCCTCTTCATGTACCTGAAGACCTCTATCATGTCCCCTGGTCACTTCTCTCTTCCAATGTGTACATATTTAGCTCTTTGAGCCTCTCTTCAAAGGTCCTGTCCCCAAGCCCCAAATCATTTTGGTTGCCTCCTCTGGACCCTCTCCAGGAGGTTAATGTCCCTCTTTAAGTGTGGCCTCCAAACTGCACGCAGTACTCAGGTGCGGCCTCACCAAGCAGTTATACAGAGGGAGTATCACTTCCCTCCTTCTGGAGGTGATCCCCTAGCGATGCATCCCAGCATCCTGTTGGCCTTGGCTGCTGCCTCCTACAAGTCTCAGAGTTGTTCATCTTGACATCCACCACCACCCCCAGGTCCCTCTCAGCCATCGAGACTTGTAGCATCCCCCAGGGTGTACACTTGGCCCGGGTTTCTGCCCCCAGGTGGAGTACCTTGCATTTCCCTGCATTGAACCTCAGCTTCCACTTTCTAGACCATCTTTCCAGAGCCTCCAGGTCCCCTGAGGCCACCCTCCCCTCCCTCCTCCCCATCCACCACCGCCCCCCAGTTTGGTCATCCATAGAAGAGACTCATCTCCTCCTGATTCCTGTCCTTATGTCAGAGACATAGGTGTTGAACAGAAGGGCCCAAGGACTGATCCCTGTGGGACCCCACTAATGACCCTCCTTGGGGATGAGACTATCCGCCAACCACGACCCTCTGGGTCCGGTCCTGGAGCCAATTGCCTATCCATCTGATCATCTGGTTCCCCACCCCATTTCTCCCAGCTTATCCAACAGACCAGCGTGAGGAACAGAGTCAAATGCCTTGCTGAAGTCTAGAAAGAGGACGTCCACTGGTCTACCCAGGTCCAAGGCACTCGTCACCCAGTCATAGAACTCCACCAGGTTTGTCTGACATGATTTCCCTGGATGAATCCATGCTGTCTATCATCCAGGCACCCTGACTTATCCAGGTCCCTCCCTAGCCTCTCCTTGACAATGCCCTCCATCACCTTGCCCACCACCGATGTCAGGCTGACAGGCCTGTAGTTCCCTGCCACCTCCCTTGATCTCCCCCTTGTGGATAGGCACTATATGCGCCAAATTCCAGTCCTGGGGCACCCACCCTGTCCTCAGAAAGATGGTGGAAAGCTCTGCCAGGGGTTTCGCCAGGACATCCGCAAGTTCCTTCAGCACTCTGGGATGTAATTTATCCGGCCCGGTGCTTTCTCCGTCTTAAAGGGGCTGGAGGGCTTCCCTCACTCTCTCTGCTGTGATTTCCACTTTGGTATCTCTTCTCCCTGCTTAGCCCTCCCCTCCTGCCAGTGATGCCCCCCCCAGACCCGCCGATCGGTAAGGTCCCTCCTCAGTATCTGTCTCCCATGTATGATGCAGCACTCCCATGTTCCTTGGTGAAAACTGAGGTGAAGTACTCATTTAGTACCTCAGCCTGCTCCCTCGGGTCTTGTGCCCATCTCTCCCCTGATTTAATCCTGCTAATCTGCCCCTTCACCCTTCGTTTTTCCCCAATGTATCTAAAGAACCCCTTGTTCCCTCTCCTAATTTCCCTGGCCAGATTCTGCTCCTTCCTTGCCTTAGCCGCCCTCACCACCCTAGTGGCCCTTCTAGCCATCAGCTCGTACTCCCCTCGATCCCTTTCACTCCTTGAGCACTTACATTGCTTATAGGCTGCCTTCTTTCCTCGCACCACCTCCTGGACCTCCCTGGTCCACCAGCAGGGTTTTTGGGCCCTACCGCATTTTCGTCTTACTCTTGCACAGGTGCTGGTAGCATCCTGCACCCCTCTCCTGATTTCCCACCTACTATCAGTGTCCATGTCTGACCCAATCCCATCCAAATGCTCCTTAAGGATCCTTCCCATTTCCTTAAAATCCACCCCCCTGAAGTCGGTTACTTCCGTCTTTGTGCAGCCTTCTACCCCTCCTAGATCCAGGCAGAACCAGACCGTGGCATGGTCACTCCCCGCCAATGAGTCCCTTACCTCCAGGCCCCCAATCTGGTCACTGTCTGCCAGGACCACATCCAGCACCCGAGCCTCCCTGGTCGGTTCCCTCACCTGCTGAGTTAGGAACGCGTCTTGAAAGACATCCAACAACCTCTGTTCCCTGGTCACAGAGGATGTCATAGTCTCCCAGTCTGTTCCTGGCATGTTTAAGTCCCCCAGCACCACCACTGTTCCTCTGCCCAGTCTGCAGTGTCTCCCAACATCTGCCACCAGACTGTCCTCCAGCTCCTCCGCCAGGGCAGGGGGTCTATACACCACTCCTATTTTTACTCTCTTGCCCCCCCTTGTTATCAAGGTGACCCAAATCGCTTCCACGATTCCCTCCGCCTCCTCTACTCCCCCATGCCAATGCAGTTTTTGACTTTCATTGCTACCCCTCCTCCCCTTCCCTCCCCCCTGTCCTTCCTGAACATAGTGTAACCCTCCAGGTTCAGGTCCCAGTCGTGTCCTGCAGTGGCCCAAGTCTCAGTGACCGCTGCACATCCACTGTTCCCTCAGTTAGCATCGCCTGGAGCTCAGGCATTTTTGCCCAAGCTCCTGGCATTTAGAGACTACCTTCCACCCTTTCCCTATAGTTCCATTTCCCTGCTCGTGTTCCCATTGGGATTCTGTTTTCCCTGGTCTGCACTTTGCCAGTCGGCCTTTCCTTAATCCTCCAGCTCCCCAGAGTGGAGACAGAGTCCTCCTTTATCGGCACCCCTTGACAGCCTTTTCTCCCATCCCTCCCCCTTCACAAATTTAAACCCACTTTTCACCGATGAACCCTCTATTTTCAACTTAAGGATTCCTCCCTCCAAATTGAGATGGAGTCCATCTCTAGCATACAGCTCCTTATCCTCCCAGGTCTCCCCAATCCCCCATCAACCCATACCCTCTGGCCTCACACCACTCCCTGCCCTTGGCACCGGCAGGATTTCTGAGAAAACTGTGCATCCTATGTCATGACAGACCCTGGCAAGCTCCTGAATCTTGCCTGTATCTCTAGCTCGCTATTTCCCTCAATGTCATTTGTACCCAGGTGGACCAGTATGTCCGGGGAACCCCCACAATCCTTTGCCAGCTGATATACCTCGTGCTTAGCCCTGTGCACCGTTAGTCCAGGGAAGCATCTTGTTCTAACTGGCCAGGCTTCTCCCTCCCTATCCCATTTGATACCCCTGATCATAGAATCCCCCAACAGGAGCACTCTGACTGCTCCTTTTCCTCCATTTTCCCCCTTCCATGTCCCTCATGCTTTCTACTGGCCCCTCCACCCAGCCGGCTCCTTGTTCCTCCCCCTATCTGGGTGCCACATGCCACCCCTCCTTATTTACCATGGCCACCTCCTCCCAATCCTATGCCTCTCCTCTTCCTGAGTATCCTTCTGTACCTAATTCCCCCCTCACTGCTGTGACTGGTCCTTCTCCCCAACTGCTAAACTAGCCTGGCTCTTCTCCCTTCCTTCCTGTCTCCATTTAGTTCATCCTTGCTCGTCGTGGCTCCCTGGCCTAAACCCTCAGCTCCTTTACTGAATCCTCCTTGTACTCTGGTCCTTCTCCTGCGCTTTCCTCCCTCTTCTCCCTGCCCCTCCTGCTCTGATTCACTGCTCTCCCCCATTTTCCTGCATTCCAGGTCCCCCTGTTCTTCCTGCTATCTGGCCCCTGCCCCCACTCCCTTTCCGTCTCTAACCACCCCTGTCGTGGCTACATCACCCCCTCATCCTCGAGCAGAAGAGATTTGAAGCAGTTACTGAGTGTGAAGGTCTGATCCACCTCCCTGCCTTGCTTCCTTCTGTCCAGCCCTGGCCATCTGCCTACTTCCCTGAGAATGTTGTCCCTCCGTCCCTCCTTTGAGGGGTCCCAGTTACCTGCCTGCTTCCTTGGTAGTGTCCTTTTGGACCCTCTGCCAGGGTCCCTATGTGACCCCTGAGTATTCTCCTGCACTCCTTTCCTATGCCCCGCCCCCAGTGCTTGGTGCAACCCTGTGGAGATCCCCAGCCCCTTCCCCAACCATACCGCCCCCTTCCCCCAGCTGTTCTCCCTAATCCCCGCAACCTCCTCCTAGCTGTGCCAGCTGGTAGCACACTGGGCAACCACCAAACTTCCAAGCCTAGTCCAGTATCATGGCTGCTTCACACCCTGTGCACTCCACCACCCTCCCAAAGATGCTGACCCTAATGACGTGTGGTTCCATCCCTTCCAAATAGGTTTCTTGGTGAGCCACCAGGCTCCCCTAGTCCAAGATACACCCTACTGCCTTATCAGGTCACCCACAAATCTTAGAGACAGTCCACTGTACACCAGTAACCCTGTTACTAGGTGCAGTACAACACATTAAACTTATAAGGAAATGAACAACTCCTAAGCTCCTCTCTCCCAGCCTTTAAATCCAACCCCAGTGGCTAGAACTACATGAGCTGCACCTGCAGCCTTTTCCTCCAATTGCAGGGCAGGTGTTCCCTATAAATTAGCAGAATTCTGGGGAGGGTGGGTCTTGGGCAGACACCTGACGAGAGAGAGTGTGTGTCAGCCCTGTGTCTCTCCTCCAAGCTCAGCAGCCAAAGAACCAGGCCCAAGCAAATCCCACCAAATAGGTTTTAAATCAGAAGAAATAAGCCTCCACCAGCGCAGCCTGTTACACAGTGAAACATCCACAAAATGAGACCACTTACAGCCACCAAATCAGTTTTCAAACTTCCAGCAGCCCCAAAACAATACCTTGCTAGCCCCTTAGAAGTAAGAAAGATAAGAATTAACCTTCTACCAAGTAAAATCCACAAGAACCCTGTGAAAACAAGCAGCAGCTACTGTCCTGGAACACAACTGATCCTGTCCCCTTCCAGTTCTTTCTGAGAAGACAAAGCAGCTAACACCTCAAACCTGATTCAGCTCTGCCTCCAGTCAGTTGGCTGAGTGAGACCTGGCCAGACCATTAACACCCTTCCCCCACTATGCACTAACCTTTGCAGCTAGTGGAGTCAGCAAAAAGAATCAAAATTCAACTCAAAGCCCCCAAAATATGTTTGCTGCCAAAGGAAATAGGTCTCCAATTTTATCAGCTTCATTAACACATCAAAATAGGCTTGAATTAACAGATATAGGTCTCCAATTCAAATAACCATCCCCAAGCAAATCCCACCAAATAGGTTTTAAATCAGAAGAAATAGGCCACCAGCACGAGCCTGTTACAGTGAAACATCCACAAAATGAGACCACTTACAGCCACCAAGCCAGTTTTCAAACTGCCTGCTAGCCCTTAGAAGTAAGAAAGAAAAGAACTAACCTTCTACCAAGTAAAATCCACAAGAACCCTGTGAAAAACAAGCAGCAGCTACTGTCCTGGAACACAACTGATCCTGTCCCTTCCAGTTCTTTCTGATTTGATCAAATGGAAACTGTGCAGCTTTTCTGTGTACCGCCATTGGCACTTTCGCTAGCAATTTCTTTCTCTTGCTCGCTATGACTCTCGATACTCCTATGCGGCAGGGAGATGGTTATTTATTTTATTTATTTATTTAGTCTTTGTTAACCGAGTAAGTGCACTAGACAAATCCTGCCTATTTTCAGGCACGACCCGGGGGAGGGGGATACAGATGGATGCCAACTGACCTTGAACCAGATTAAGCTGTTGGTGGTATTTTTAGTGAATGAGGGAAATTTGGCCAGGACACCGGGGAAATTCCCCTACTCTTTTCGATAAGTGCCATGGGATCTTTAACATCCACCTGAACTACCACCAATCCAGGCAGATGGGACCTCTGTTTAACGTCTCATCCAAAAGACGGCACCTCAGAAGTGCAGCACCCCTCTCATAATGCACTACAGTGTCAGTACTGGAATATTAACCCAAGTGCCAGAGTGGGAACTGAACCCACAGCCCTCTGATCTCCCGGCCTTAGAGGAGAGTGTGCTACCTACTGAGCCACTGACAGTCCTGATTTGGCGGTTTGTCCTGCAAAAAAACATGAAAATGCTACAAGTCCTGATCTATAGCAGGAAAAAAAAAAAATGTGATGACATGGTGTTAGGGTTACCACCTTTTAAGAAACCAGTGGGACATTTCGTACTGAAACATGATTTTTGCAGGACAATATGTACCACCACTAATGCAAAAGACGTGTTTTCTCAAAATAATTAAAATTAAGACGAAGTGTTGTAGTATTTTATTTGTTCCTATGGTTTCTTATTTAAGGTATTTTAGTTAACGTATTGTAGTTTTCTGCAGCATTTACAGGGAAGTAAGAACATTTTTTTTTTTCCTTCTATAAGATCAGGACTTGTAGAATTTTTCATGTTTTTTTTGCAGGACAAACCCCCTCAAATCAGGACTGTCCTGCAAAAATCAGGACAGATGGTAATGCTAGGCGGTGTGCGTAAAGGAATCGGTCGAGCAATATCTGAAATAGCAGACTAACAGCCAATAATTTAGGTACTGTGGGGAACCGGGGGGAGAGACACTGAATGTGCTGCAGGAGGGGGGACCGACAGACATAGGGGAAAAAATATTGCTGTAAAGTGAATTTCATGCTGCAACGAGGAGTGGACAGCTCACAGGCTCCTAGGTAAACCAAGCGGCAGTCCGGTATCATGTGGAATAGTTGAAGGGCAGCCAGTCTTACCATTTAGAGCTATTCTTTTCCTTGCACTCTGTCTGTGCTTTTGGTGAGGTTAAGACCTGAAGACAATGTGTACTTTACCATCTGGCGACTGCCGGCAGGATTTGCCCAGCACCAGCGAACCGGAGAAGATTAGATAATTTTGGGAACACAGAAAGAGACACAGAACAGTGCAGGTCCTCAGGGTTGCACAAGGTCTGCAGGGTGGGTGAAGAGAAGCAGACCATGCAGGGTACTGGGGCTAAACTGTGCTATTACACTGCAGGCTATGAGCACTGTCATTAAGGAGATTATCGGGTGCTATTGTGAAAACACTGGCAACTTTTATATGATGTTCAGTGAACTGTGGGTGTTAAATTGCAGAGCTCTATCTGTGTGTGGCTTGACAGGAACTTTCCTGCAGTTGTTTGGGAGCTGTGTGGATTCAGTTGTGGAGCTGACTAAAGGTGTATATATTTTTTTTTTTTTTAAAGTCTGAATTTGATGTTTGCTCCATCAGAGCAAAAACCAGACCCGGCACAGCTCTCTGATTTTTCCCTGGCACCTGCTCACATGAACTGTTAGTATATCGTGCATTAATGCATGGTCAGGTGCCAGGAGTTGACCAGTGATTCTGATTTTGTATGTCCCCATGTTATAATACTTGTTAGGGACCCTAAAAACTGGATTACCAGGTAAAAAAAAAAACCTGACAGATGGCAACCTAAGGTTAAGGAACCCAGCACTTGCACACTGGGGGCTAGGAGTTTCAGATGTTCCAGAACTAATCTCATGCCACAGCCATTGCTGTGGGATGAAATCTCTGCACCTGCAGAGATTTGTATTACTAGGTGCAGCTGTGTTAAATGTTAAACCTGGTCCCACCAGGCATAGTCCTCCATGCAGCTGCACTGGGGGGACTTCTGGAAGCTGCTGTAAATCATGGAGAGCCGGTCATAAACTGGTTCCACCTCTGAGAATACTGTGGGGGGGGACTACTGCACCGCAAGTGGAGACCCACTTGTGCCAGGTTTTCCCCCTGTAGATGTAGGAGTTTCAGGGGCTTTGAAAATCCAGCCCCAGATTTCTGACAAGAAAAAGAAAAACGTGGGTCAAGACCAAAACCAGTAACCTATGTAACAAATGGAAGAAAACTGGTTGGCACCATGTTGGGCAAAAGACAACTTGTTTGGTTGTCATCCTACAAATAGTTGCATAACTCAAAGGTATATTTTTTCCTGGGGGGGGGGTATATACAGTACTTTGCCCATGTGTTTTGTAGAGAAACTAACAAAAAGTGGGTATTCTCTACATACAGAAAAGGAAAACACCCTGCACTTGTCTAAACACCAAGAGATGACACTACTCCATTTTTTTAGAAGTAAATATTTATTTTTTATTTAATGATATATTGGAGAACACCTGTGAGCGGATGCTGATTTGCAGGTACCACATTCCAAATGTTAATGCTTTATTTAATACAAAAGCTTAAACGGAGTGCAAACATATATGGGATTAGAATACTCCCCACAATACAAAAAAGGAAAAACTGCCCCGATGCCATTTCACACCCCTCTGGGTGCTTTATCAAGGGTTCTCCACATACCCTTGCATAAAACACAGAATCTGGGATCATGGAGTCGGGGACGCAGGGCCCTGTCTCCTTGATGTATTGGAAGCCCATTGGGACACCTGGTAATTGGTGTGGAGGGTCCCTGGAATGCACCACTGACTTCTTGAGGTTCGGCATACAAGCTGCTGCATGATGCCCACCCACACTTTGCTATTGTGCCAGAGTGGTACCAAATGACAACTGCTGGACTTGAATAATTTAGTCCCACACCCTTGAGAGTTTATTTTGAGTCCTGAACCCCCAAGTGGCTGAGGCCACCACCAATCATAAAAATTCATTTACTCCCTGCTTCTTTTTAAACTTAGCATAACTTTTAGTTTTGCTTATGCAGTCTGGTCTGTCAAGTTTCACTGTACAAGGTGGAGCTTGCTTATTTATTTTTTTGTCTTCAAGCTTTTGGTTTTTGTACTGCTGTCTTTACCCTCAGGCTCTTCTGGTGAACTCCTAGCCTTGTCCATTGCTTCCCCCCTCCACCGTAGGACCAATAGAATCCACCTGGTGGGGGGAGGGCCAAGAGTAACAGCGGCTGTCATAAAGGTAACTGAGGAACATGGTCTTTTTCAGGCTTTTCTTTCCATCCCCAGTCCTACTCACCCAGTGATGGTGGCAGAGCACCATCAGGCCTGGTACACATGTAGCAAATGCCCTGCAGAGGAGACTAGCTTGCAGTCCCACTGTAGGGGGTCACCGTATCAGAACCCATCATTCCTCTCTGCTAGGAGTGCTGCTGGAGCGGCACTACATTAGCCACCTTGGGCTGCTCCACCCAGCTTCGGGTCTGCTTCCGAACCTGGGTTACTGGCACAAGACTGAAGACTACCTGCTGGGTCATCAGGCAGCCCCTGTTAACTCCAGTATTGAACATCCAAAATTAAGGTAGCAAAAGTTCCTGACTACCCCTCCACCAAAACAAGGACATGGAAATTTGAGTGGGATCCAGTTTTGCAGGCACGGAAGGTCAGAAATGGGGAGTGTTTTTTGTATAGGCTTCCTAGATTTATTTATTTTTTTCCTTTGACATTTGACTTCTCAACTCTGGAACCTGGCAAGTAGGACTTACAAACAAAAATTTACCAAATCTCTGGAGGTACAGTACATGAGGTAAGCAATGATACATATCTGGTTGTGCATTGAAGGAAGAGTCCTGAATCCACAGGACCCAGTTTGTACCCAGTACTGTCCTCCGACTGCCTTATTGCAAAGATGAGGCTAGGATGTTTGTGTTTTTTGAGCCTGAAACTGGGCTTCCACACCATTTTTTTGTTTGTGTACCTTATGTAGCTTCCAGGTGACTGCACTGCAGGACAGAATGACATATAGGGGTATCCTCAGATCTCCTTGAAGCTAGTGAGTGACATGGGTCAGTGGAACCCAGACACAATTTTCTCATTCCAGACCAAAAAAGTGTGCTGGTACTGGGCTCCGATGCCCAGTTTTAGGTTTGGCTCACATTCAGCACATGTGTATATGTAAATGTGTGTGTGTGTGTGTGTGTGTGTGTGTGTGTGTGTGTGTGTGTGTGTGTGTGTGTGTGTGTAGAGAGAGATAGATATATGTATTATACACACACACACACACACACACACTCTTTCCTAACCAGTTATCTTTGTGACCTAAGCATTATGAGGACAGTGCTTGACAGAATGTGGTCATGTTTTAGAATTGGAAGCCTTCCTTTTACTCATTTAGTGTTGAGGCTTGAGGTGTAGCAGAGTGCCTCATGCCCTGAGAAGTGCATCAAAATGCTTTTGTGCACACCCTGTAGTGTGTGTTCATAAAATGGCTTACTGGATAGTTTTTTTCCACTTTGAAAACAAGCTGGAGAACCTGGCTGTGCATGAGAGTACCCATCCAATTCAGTTAAAAAAAAAAAAAAAAAAAGAAATTGTAATGGCAAGATCCCTTACTTGTGTGGGAGTTCCTCAATAGTTTAATTTTTAAAAACTGCCCCTTGGAAGGGAAGGGATCATAATATGTTCTGCGGGGCTGGGCATGTGATCTCATCCACTTATTTGTTAGTCGATTCTGCCACAATGCTCAGATGTTCGCCGACATCCAAGGAGCATATTTTTAACAGGGCGGATTAAGGCACAGGCAACACAGGCACTAGCCTAAGGCCCCACCTGCGGGGCTCAACAATCCCCAAATATATTACTACATACCCATTTATTTCTGCCTGAGCTGTCCGTTTTTGTAACGGACTTGCCTGGAGTAATGTGAACAAGGTAGGAGCTGAACTGTGGTGTGAAGATCACTTCCCTGATGACTTCATGGGACTCCAGCCAAACTGACCTTTAAGGTGTGAACAAGCCCCTTTCCTTTTTCTGCTTGAATGTGAATCTCTCCTGTGGTTGGGTGTTAACTACAGCTGATGGCTTCAGGGGCTCCAGCCAGACTGACCTTTTAAGGTGAAAACAGGCCCTTTTTCTTTGCCTTTGTCTCCCATCCACTTCGTATCCTAAGTGGGAAGAAGTGGCTAGAAAGATCCCTGCCCCACAGTTGGTGCTCCTGATGGGGAGAGTGGTGCAGATCATAAATGGGGGCCCCTGCAGTAGTTTGTCCACTGCTTGCCTTATTTTGTGCATTTGAAGGGGCCCCTATCCTTCATATTGGAAGGATCGGAGAGCCAGCAGAGCTGCTTACTGGAGAGCCTGTTGCAAGTTACAGGTGGCTTTCATTGGCACATGGATGTTCTACTATGACAGTCCCTGGCCCTGGTTCATGTAGTATGCAAACGGAGGTTGTGGTTCACAAATCCAAGTGTTTTGAGAGTACATGTTTTCCATGTTCTTGGCTTGGGGCTGTACCCACTAGGCTACACTGCCTAATGTTTAATTTATTTTTTTTCTTTGACTGGAACTGGATTATTTTATTTTCTCTTAATGTTTTCATAAGTGACGTGAAGGAGCTGGAAGGAAAGGTATGCCTCTTTACAGATGATATTAAGATCTGCAACAGGATAGGCACTCCGGGAGGGGTGGGAAAAAAATGAGGTGGGACCTAGGTAAACTAGAGGAATGGTTAAGAGTGTGGCAGCTAAGACTCCATGCAAATAAGTGCAAAATCATGCATTTGGAGCACTGGAACCCAGGGCAGGCATACATGATGGGGACGGGGAGACACTGATGGCCACCAAACAGGAAAGGGATCTGGGGGTAGTCATATCAGATGAACCAAAGGTGGCCAAAAATGTGTCAACACTCTGGGAGAGCCGGGAGGTACTGGAATGCAGAGGAAGGCATCACCAGCAGAAGAAATAAGGTGGTGATGCCACTGTCACAAATCATTGGTGAGACCCCATCTAGAAGTACTCTGTCCAGTTCTGGAGACTGCATCTCCGTGGGGTATAGACAGAGTAGAGGTAGTTCAGAGATGGACAACAAAAATGGTGCAGCGTCTGCACAAAAGTCCTATGAGGAGAGACTGGAGGACCTCAAAATATATAGAGATAGATGTAGATATAGAGAGGAGATAGATAGATAGATAGATAGATAGATTGAGGGAGAGCGATGGTGAGGGAGAGCGATAGAGAGAGATAGATATATCTATCTATCTATCCTGGGGGGGGGAGGGAATATGAGACCTTCAGATATCTCAAGGGCATAAATAAGGGACAGGAGGGAAGCATCTGTTAGAAAGAGAGATTCTAGAACAAGGAGATGTGACATGAGGCTGGGGGGGGTACATAATAATGTGAGGAAGTATTTCTTCATGGAAAAGGGTGGTAGATGTATGGAACAGCCTTCCAGCAGAGGTGGGGAGCTAACTCGGGGAATTCAAAAATGCATGGGACATGCATAGGGAACCTAGCGATAGAAAAGAGAATAAAGCAGGAGATCAAGTAGGGGTGTGTGGTTTTGCAGCAGGTAGGGAAAATGAGCAGACTGGGTGGGCCTAATGGTCCTTATCTGCCGTTAGTGTCTGTTTCTGTGGTAACTGGGTAAGACCCACTAGGCACAAGTGCCTGTTTTGAGAGAAGAGCAGGGAGCACTGGGGTGGTTAAATGTCTTGCTCAGTTGCACAGTAAACATAGAAACATAGACTTTGATGGCAGATGAGGACTGCTTGGCCCACCTAGTCTGCCCATTTCCCTACCTACAGGATCAGCTGCAGATCCTAGTTAACCAACAGCCTATTTCTTCTTACCCACCACAAGAATTGCCTTATGTCTGTCCCATGTATTCTTGAATTCTTCCACAGTTTTAGACCCCACAGCCTCCTCAGGAAGGCTGTTCCATGCGTCCACCACCCTCTCTGTGGAAAAATACTGCCTCCATCGGCACTAACCGCCCCCACATCTTTAAATTGTGTCCCTTGTTCTTGCACATCTTTCTGAAAGGTGCTGCCCTCTTGGACTTTGATTGCACTGAGGTACAAAAGTTTATATCATGCCCCCCCTCCCTTCTCCCTTGTTTCCTCAAGCATATACAGTACATATTAAGCTCTTTAGTCTCTCCTCGTATGGCTTCTCTTGCTGACCCTGCACCATTTAGTTGCCCTCCTCTGGACTGCCTCTATCCTGTCTATGTCCTTGCGGACATGGAGTCTCAGAACTAGGCATGTACTCAGATGGAGTCTCACCAACTGTCTGTACAGAGGGATAACAACTTCTGTTTTCCGCTGGTGATGCCTCTCCCTATACATCCCAGTATACCCCCAGCCCTCCCTACTGCTTTCTCACATTGCTTGCTAACCTTAAGGTCATCTGATATGATTATCCCCAGGTCCCTTTGCATTTTTGTTACTACCTTCCCCCCCCTCCCCCAAATTATGTAATCTTCCCCTGGGTTTTGTTTCCCAGGTGCATTATTTTGCACTGCCTGCATTGAATCCAGGCTGCCATACTTTTGACCATTCCCCAACCTTGCCAAGTCCCTTTTCATCCTTTCCATGCCTCCTTATGCTATCAACCATGTTTGCGAGTTCTTTATCTGCAAAGAGCGCCTTCCTTCCAGTCCTCTACAATGTCACTTAAAAGACATTAAAAGGACTGGACCCAGTACTGAACCCTGCGGTACCCCACTAGTAGAGTGGAGGTTGTGGGAATCAAAACCAGATCTGCTGGATGTATCAATCTCCTTACTTTAACCACTAAGCTGTACTGCCAGCCCAGTTTATCACTGTTAAATGCAATTGTCTACAGGAAAATTAGTAAGGTTTATGGTTGAGTTTGGGTTGTGGTGTGGCGATAGTGTCAAGAAAATTATCAAAGTAATGGAAAACAATTTTTTGAATTGTCCAAGTCCTTTCACAATACTACATTGCAGTTTGCAAACAGTATGGCTAAGTTGGACCTTTAACACCACCTACAAAACCACATTTTAATGACACAGTGTAGCAAATGGGCTACAGTGCTATATAGGCTTGCAGTGCCATCGGGGACAGCAGTGGCCTTTAGATCATATTTGTTTAATTTTCTGGCAATTGTACATGTTTTGGAGCTGTATACAGACAACATTCACTAAAACCACCAACAGCTTAATCTGGATCAGGGTCAGTTGGCATTCATCTGTATCCCCCTCCCCCGGTTCGTGCCTGAAAATAGGCAGAATCTGTCTAGTGCACTTACCCGGTCAACAAAAACTAAATAAACAAAATAAAATACTACCCCTGATTTATGTACAGTTGCCCTGCAAAGTAAACAGTATGTAAAGGCCACCACTAACCTTGACCATTATAAGTGTATCTGTAACACTACATCATCTTCCCTGTGTGGTTTTGTGGGTGGGCTGAGACCGTTTCAGGAAGTAAGGGTGTGCTACTTGCAGTAAGTTAAGTAGCGTAAGAAAGATGACAGTTCTGTATGCCAAGAGCAGTCTTGCACATACAGTGATCCCTCTATTATCCACCAAATGTTTGTACAAAATAATAGCTATTCCATTGCCTCTTATCTCTCACTCTGATTGTCCACCAAGTTTTGCTTGTATGAAAATGGGCAGATAGGCAAGGGCACACTGTAGATTATCAGACTGAAATGAGACTGCATCAGACACTTTGGGGAGGGAGAGTAGAAATGGTGTGCACTGTCACGAATATAATTTTGAGAGAGGGTAACAGAAGGTAGGAATTTTGATTTTGTATTCTGCCAATATCTCACTACATACAAACTATATCCTAACATGGGATATAGTTTGTATGTGAATAGATTCCAAGGTGCCTTGCAGTCTGTGACGGGTCCCCTGTGTTAAAGGGACGTGGTCATGACAAGAGGGGCTCCAGATTTCTCTTGGGCCTAGAGCCCCAGGTTACCTTAATCTGTCCCTGTGTTTTTTTTTAATGCAGTTTTGTTTTAAATTGAGTTTTCTTGGTTTTGATTTAACAAAAAAAAAAACCAAAGGCAGCCAATGCTTAACTAACAAGACTATTAATCAGAACAGTAGTATCAGGTGGTGGGGAGACCAGTATTGCAGAAGAAATCTTATTTCCATGCGGTAAAAGTATGTCATTCTCTCACACCAAGATGAAGTGCTCCCTCCACATTCCATTGTGCAGCAGGGCCATAACCCAGTATTTTATCAATCTCGGTTGCTCATCACACAAAAATTTTTAGTGCTCCACCAAAGCCCATGTCACATGGAATCCCTTCCTATGAGGCAGTTTTTAAAAATTCTAGCTTCCTGTTTATTTTTCTAGGCACCAAAATGGGTTAATGGGGTTTCCAATTCTGTTTTACAAGGACCTTTTTGCTCAACAGGTATTTTCTTATTACTGTGCTTCTGTGTTGCTGGACAGGGACATGACTTGTTACAGCCAATAAAGATCTAGTGGCACAGGAGGGGGGAAGGTGCACATGTTAAGGCAATTAAATGGTTACGCCATGTCAGAGAAGGTGTGTGAGGATCCTGGGATTAAACGAGGGAACAGAACTCCCAAATCTCATGCAGGATGACTGTTGCTAGCATGTTTGGGCCCCACGGTATACTGCCCATAACTGGATTTTGACCTGTGCCACTGGAGGAAGGCTGGGCCCTTCTAGACCCTCCCTACCATGGAGGAAAGAACAGTGGGGAACTGCTGCAGCCGCAGCAGCAGAGTTGAGTGAACAGTACAGCTGACAGTTGCTGGTTACAACCTGAAGGCAGAACAAAGGCCAGTAAGGATGAAATCTCTATGGAAACTTCTTTTAACTGTCTAAAGGAAGCTTGTGGTTCCATTTCAATATGGACTGTACTTTATAAAGTGTGATTGTAAATCTCTTGTTTGCAGTAATTTGAGGTTAATAAATTTTTAATGAGGAAAAATGCTGAAGGCAAGTGTGATCATCTTACTATACAGCATCATGGACAAACTTCTTTAGTAGCACTTCCCTTCCACCCCCTTTTGCCCTAGCACTTGCCTCCCATCCCCATCCCCTGCCCTTTGGCTCTTTTCTTTTCCCCCTGCCCTTCCTATCTCAGCTCCCACTGCCCCTCCCTACCTCACCCTAACAGTCTGCCTCTGCGTCTTTCTTCAGCAAGATTCTGGCATACCAGTACCATGTACTATGCACTGTGCCTTAGCACAATTTGTGTAACTGTTTGTCCTTGCAACGCATGTAATATTGGATTTTTTTGTAATCTGTATGTATAATTTACTGTAACTATACTGTCTTGTGTTAATGTATCTGACATGGAACCTCTCTGACATAAGCTCACAAGTGTCTTCCAAGATTTCAATAAATTAAATGAATAAAAACATGTTAAAAGGACAGTTATACAGCATAGGTTCGTTTAAGCACTAGACCAATTAAAGGGTACCTAAACAAGCAGTTTTTTAAAACTGCAAACTCCAAAATCTGTCTTCATAGTGAGGTAAAGTAAAGGCTGCTGTTTACATTTATGCTAAAACTGGATTTATGTAAATAACATAAATGCAGTTTCATAGCTTTTCAAAAATGTAAACAGCTTTTCACTTTAAAAAAACAGCTTTGGTTTCTCCCTAAGATGTCTGCCAAGTGTGTTAAGTGATGAGTCATGATGACATCATAGGAGCCAGAGACAGAGATCCACATATATTTCTATACTGCTAACTAGTTCTTCTTTCCCTTTTTGATGTGATCTTTAAATTGTTGTACCAGAATGATCAACACCATGTATTACCTTGTGGATTATTTTGATCAGTACACGTTAGGCTATGATTTTGTTTACTTTAACTTGCAGAAAATGTTTTGCAATCCAGCTGACTTTCTTTGGCAAACTGCATTACAGTACAACACTTTAAATACCTGATGATCTAATGGTTGTATGATGCACTGAATTTTGTTTTTTGTTAACCAGGAAAGACTCACTAAGCTGAAAGCTTGTTTACAGGTGTGGCTTCGGAGCACAAGGAAGTTTAGTGACTAGCTCAGGGTCACACAGCAAAGTACTGGTCTTGTTCAGTTTCAAAGCTCATGCTCTTTTGTTAATCCATGGATAAGGCTTTCTTTTTCCATATGAACCCCCTGCACCTAGCCTGCCTTCTGTTGAACCCCCCATCATCCATACTGTGTCCTTAGTACTGCCAGGGGCTGCATATGAGCTTGCGGTCTCATGAAGAGAATTCACACCTCCGATTGTAATCTAGTACCTCAGAGTTGTGCACACCTATACTGATACGCATCATCAGCTGGCACTGTTAACAACAACAACAACAACCTTCACATTCTCAATGTTTCACTTCTGCTCCCACAGTAAACATTGAGTGGATCACCACCCTTCTGCACAGTGAAGGTAATATGTACAGTTCCTCCCCCCCACCTTATTAACCACCAACTAGGTCTTCCTGTAGGGCCAAACAATAAGCATCATGACCCACAAGAAAAACTGCTGTTCATGCCCTCATAAGGGCTGTACTTACAATGGATAACAATATTCTTAGCAGGAGAGGCATACTTACTGTATACCTTGAGCAAATCCACCTGACCAAGTGTCAGTCTACTCCTTTACCTGTGATTTGCAGAACCCTGCAGAACAGTTCCCGGCAATTCTTCTCCAGTACTTTTCTGTGCTCTACTCCACAATGGCAGGACAGTTCCCAGCAATTCTTCTCCAGTACTTTTCTGTGCTCTACTCCACAATGAGAGTTGGCTGGTTACCACCCTTCCAAATCTTGAAGGAGCTATACACAACTCCCTCAATACTGTCCTAACAAATGTCAACCCCTTCCCTACACTGAATTCAAGTAACAGTTTAGGTGCAGCCCTGCCACTCTTGAGGATTTGTCATCGCTGGCTACTCTCATCCACAGTCGGGAAGTGATCACGTTGCTGGCAACCCCACATTTCAGATCTCACAGTGATCTGCTCAGCGTCCTCCTTCATGTCAACTAACGTGAATATAGCTGTACCCTGCTGGAATGTCCTTCAGTCCCTCTCTGGCATTCATTCTTCTCATCTCCTCCCCACACCAAAAACTGGTGAGTTCACTACCCTTCCGCATCATGAATGTGGTTAGTACAGTCGCCCATGCTATACTTACATAATAATAAACATGATCTGGTAGCTAGACAGCATGGCACAAGTGGGAAAAATAGCTTTCCTACCCATATAGGATCTAAGCCACCTATGATTAGGCACTATTAAATGACATGCATGATGATGTGCACATCCATCATTTAATAGTGCCTAATCAAAGGTAGCCTAGATCTTTTAAGGATAGCAAGACCCATCATTCCCTTGTTCCCTGCTGCTATGAGCCTGACTTACTGGAAAGATATGTTTATATCGGATATGTCAAAATAAAACTGGGACTGTGCAACTTGCATTCACTATGCAGAAGGTAGGTGAGCTCACCAGTTTCAGTGTGAGGAGAATAGTGAAGAATGAATGCCAGAGGGAGACTGATAAGGCCACTCTTGCAAGGTACTGCTATATTCAGGGAAGGGGGAGACAGAGGAGAGAAATATGAGCAGATTACTGTGAGAAATAAGATGTGGTGCTGCCAGCACCTTGATCACTATCTGACCACATTGTCCTGGCCAACGTTCCCCTTCCCATAAAACCAGTTCATGCAATTGTCCAAGGCTGTGTGTGGATATTAATGCATGAAATGGCTGCCACTACACGTTCAGTCACTTCAGTACCAGTCTAGTATTTCTTAAAAAGCCTTTGGGATACAGTGTATATGAAAACCACTCTATAAAAGCTAGTTCTTGTTCTTTTTCTTCTTCTTCTTCCTCCTATTGTTGTTGTTGTTATTGTTGTTATTATTATTATTATTATTATTATTACTTCCCATGGAAAAAGACAAGACAAGCACCTATTTGAGTTCGAGAAAGCATGAACCTATTATTGACTGCACAAGAACTTTGCTATAAAAAGTGGCTCTGGGGGTGGTAAAGGGTGTGGCTTCAACCCCCCCACACACACACACACACAAAGTAACGTTTTTGCTTGCTGCTGCTGCATTTCACTTTGAAGTCTGATTTATTGATTGTACAAATGTTTACATTCAAACTATGGATAACATTTGTAGGTTCTGTCAAAAACATACTAGAAAAGAATAGGAGAAAATATAAAGGTTTAATAAAAATGTTAAAAAGTGCATATTAAGCCTGTCCCAGCACCCCATTGTAGCATCCTGGATCCACCATAACTACTAGACTACCAGGTTATTCAAGATTTGTACTACACTGTGGTTTGCCACAGAGAAAGTCGATTGGATTAAAACACATTTTCAGCATGTTAAAGTAAACAAAATGAACAGAACCATAGCCTAACATGTGCATTATACAAAATAATGCACATGGGTTTGACCATTTGGGTGAAACAGTTCTATATCGGGGGGAGAACTAGTTGGCACTATAGAGAGCCATATATCTCTCTGACTTTGACTCCAGTGATGTCATCACATAACACATTTGGTGGCCATTTTAGGAAGAAGGTAGGACAGTTTTTTTGAAATTGGAAGGCTGATTTTTTTTTTTCCAATTTTCAAATGCTCTGGAACCACAGTTAGGTAAATTATGTAAATGAAGTTTTAGTATTAATGAATACAGCAGCCTTTCCTTTAGTCACCTACGGAGTCAGATTTTTGAATAGTTTGTTGCCAAAATGTTGTTTAGGTATCCTTTAAATTAGCTACATTCAAAGCACATTAGTAAGGAACTACAAGAGAGAAAAAAGGGGAGAAATAAAAACCAGAACTACCAATCAACACTAAAGAACAAACTACCCGATTTAAACCCAAGAGAGTTAGAGCTAGGAGCGGACACCTGGACATGTACTGGGGAATGGGATGTTTTGGGAGATATACTGGTGGAGGAGGTCTTAAGTTTAAACAATGGCCTGACCATTTGTGGGTTGACAGAAGGGAGATTTAAGAAAAGCCCAGAAGCCAGCCTAATGGTGTAGAGGACTAAGGCGCCTCACAGACCATGTCAGCAACCCGAGTTCTGAATGAGCCTCGGTTGCTGGAGGCGAGCTGAGAGGCTCGAGCTGCCACTAGGCAGCTCTTCTCCATGGATTGGGGAGTTTAGTTTTCCCGGTTCTTGGCTGCCACTGAGTGGGGGCTTGGTGGTAGCACCAGGCAAATGGGGGGCTGGTATTGGGCCAGATGGATGGAGCTGGGCCACTGGTTCCTGAGCGCATGCGTGACAGTATTGCTGAGGCCCTGGTGTGTAACGGGATGAAAACCAGGAGCAAAAACGCCACGAGTAGGACACATGATGCCTGCTTTCCTCAACCCCACCCACCACGTTGCCAAGCTAACCTGCGGTTAAGGTCAAGTCCAAGGGACGGCGGACGGTGGAGGGAGTTGGGGGAGCCTTGTCTTGTTGCCAGAGGTGACACAAAAACGGATGCTGGAAAAGGAAAAGGAGACCAGCATCAAAAGTATTGTTTCAGCGTATGGTTGGCAAAGTGTCTGTAACCAGCAGGTCTCCCTTGCAGCAAACCTGGTTCAGTTCTGCTTCCCAACTGTAACTGAGGCTTAGTACAATATTTCGTAAGTTTTGTATGGCATCTTTGATGCAGCACTTCACACAGGAGAGGGATAATGCTCCAAACAGGAAATACAGAATACAATTTATTGGGACTATGACATTTAAAAACAGGACAGTAAGTTACTATGTGTAAAAGAGATGGTTTCAGCAGGTACAGTATCCTGTACTAGCTAGGCAGTAAGTGCAGGCATAGTAAGCTGGAGTAGCTGGCAGGAAGTTAAAATAAGCAAAGGGCCTTCCTGGTGGTGCTGAGGGTTGAGGCGCTTGACATCACACGTCACACCACACTGGCGACCCAGGTTTGGGAACAGACTCTGGATGCTGGGAGTCGTCCGGGGAAGGAGAGGATTGAGCATCCAGAGGACTGCTTTCCTCTGTTGGGGTGGGTTGGGGAGCTTGCCTCTATGTAGTGGCCCCTGGTAGAAACCAGGAACACTACGGAGCAGAGCTACAGTTGGGGCCAAGGGAGGGGGGAAAAAAAAAATTGGCATCTCGAGCGACTGGATGATGGCCACCCAGACTCTTGCCGCCACGGAGCCCCTGGTCAGCTGGGACAGACTTCAGCAGCACCCAGGGCCAAGATGGTAAGCCGCAAGGTGCTTTCTGTCCAGAAGGAGAGGACCTGTCTGACGTAAGGATATGTCTGGTTACCCTGGGTTCCCTGGCTGTGATTTGAAGTGGGAGTTGGCGTGGGGTTCACGGAAGGTGAGCACAGTTCTTGGCGGCAGGAAGGAGAGGCTGCTCGAGACACAGGGGAGTATAAAAATAGATGATGCAAAAAAAAAAAAAAATGACAGAAAATGGTTATAGTAGAGATTTACAGTGGAGATTTATACAGATGGGAGAAAAGGTTGTCTTAAATGAGGAGGTACGGGCTATGAATACGTACTGCATTTGAAGCCTCCCTTGCACCCTGCTGTGTCCGCCCCTTGATTTTCCTAGCGCGCTGTAGTTTTGTTATGAACTGATGGTAGACAAAGGGGTGTAGATGAGAACATTCTTGGAGGAGATCCCATTCTGTGGAGGACAGATTGACACTAAGGACTCATTTCCGTGAGTACTAGCAGAGTTCCTGTCATGGGTGATTGCTGCTGGGGAAAAGCAGACCAGCTCAACCCTTTCGCACATTGGACAGGTTGTTAAACCCACCCTGTGTGCAGTCTGGAAGAGTCAACAGATAATTGAGAAGTTCCGTATGTTTCTCCTAGGCAAAATGCTCTCCATTAGTAGGCAGCTGGTATTGGTGGATGAGGTGGTTCAGATCGCTGGGCTGGGCCCCACCTGCTCTTTAGTAGCTCTAGGGCCAACTTGTCAGATTTTAGGCTGTCAGGAGGCCCTCTGAGTGGAGAGGGGTTCCCCCCTTTGCCTTGAAATTGCCAGTGGTGAAGTCCCTCCTAAAGAAACGAGCTTTAGACCATGACATTCTCCTGAATTACATACCTGTCTCAAAGGAAAGTTTGGAGGGCAGTGGCTGTACAGCTTGAGGTGCATCTGAAACATTTCAACATCTGTTGCATACAAACATATAAATGTGCTGAAGATAAAGGCCATGTGCAGTTTCTGTGTTTACTGACTGAATTGACCCCATATCTCCCTTTGATTCCCCCAATACTCCCTCTACCTGCAGCTGTCCCCCACCTTGCCCTAACTCTCTTGAAGCTGTCCATTATTTTAGGGATATATAAACACAGAAGGTGGACGGCAGAAAAGGCTACAGGTCCATCGAGGTTTGCCCTTGGGTTCCTAAGACCTAATGTGGGTGCTAGGATCTAGCCCCTTCTTGATCTTACCCTTGCCTCACCCTCAGTCCCCTTTGAGTCCTTGCTTTGTCCGGACTCTTTTTTTATTTTGAAAGCTGATATAGTGCTAGCGCTACCACTTCTACCGTAAGCTGTTTCAGAGGCTCCACCACTTTGTGGAAAAAATTATTTCTAGCTTCTGCCCCACAGCTTCCATTTGGATCCCCTGGTGGCCAAGCTGGAGACTCTTTTTGGAATGGCTCTGTGTGGGACACCTTGTTTATGCCACTCAAGAATCTTTAGGTCTCTACCATATCCCCTGTCTCCCTCCTTTCCTCCAGCGAGAACAGGCTTGGCTCCCTCAGGAGTTCCTCGTATGAGGCATCGCGTGGAAATAGCGAAACAATATGGGCGAACCTGGAATGGTGACTCACATTTGAGTAACTAGCAGAATATAGCGATATGTATGAAATAGCGACCCGACTCGCAATTGTTTCACTGGCAACCAGGATACATAATGGCGACCTGTCTGAATGGGCGATGGATGAGAATCCTGCCTAATCCCCACTGTCGATAGCGCCTGTGGTTAGTATATTTAAGATCGGGAAGTCGGAGGGCTAGGCCCCAGCCTGTCAGTTGGAGACATCTGGCATTGTCAGTATTGCTTCCTGATGGCTGTTATTGTTGAGCTGTTTCTGGCATATTGCTATTTTGACATCACCTTTTGCATTCGCTATTAAAAAGTCGCTGTTTTGACTTTCGCTTTATTCGCTTGTTGTAATCACATGGCACCTCATGAGATCATGGAGGCCTGTATCATCTTGGGCACTCTCCTCTGCACTTTCTCCAGTCTGTCTCCCTTTTTTTTTTTTTATTTTTTTTAATGGGTATCTTCCAAAACTGGATGCAGTACTCCAGGTGGGGTCTTAACAGTGTCCTGTACAGTGGGAGGATTGCTTTTCTGCTTCTGCTGTTGAAACCCCTCCTGATGATCGACTTCTGCTGGGACACCTGCCTAATGACAGCCTAAACAGCGAGCTCCTCCAGTCGACGAAACAGTCCACAGGCATCTAACCCTTAATCCATCATCCTATCTGATGCCTCCGAAACATTGTTGGAGGATAATTCCACTAATCAAGCAAATAAAGCTCAAAATGCCGGCTTCGTTGATGAGAAGGCCCAGGAATCCTGAGTCTTGTGCTCTGGCAAAGCGTGAAACTCCACGGGAGGAAACTGGGTGCACGATCACATCTAGAGAACTTTGCCAAACCCTGAAACGAATCAACCAGACACTCCAGCGATTAGAAGCTGTGGTCTCAGATCAATGTACAAAGATTGCCACATTAACCAAATGAGCTGGGGAAATTGAGGAAACCTTAACGGATTATACTACTACCACTGATGTGCATAACTAAGCCCTTCTGGACTTACACCATCGCTCTCAACTTGACACACGCTTAGAAGACCTAGAGAACAGAAATAGAAGGAATAACCTCTGGATTCATGGGCTCCCCGAGGGCACTAAGACTGGTGCAATGACCGCTTTCGGACTCATTTCTGCACAAGATTTTTAATCTCCCTCCAGATAAAGCTCTCAATGTAATTCGAGCCCATAGATCCCTGATTCCAAAACCTCGGGACCCCAAGGCGAAACCACGCCCGGTAGTTCTAGCATTCCTGGACTAGAGTGAAGGAGGAGAATTTGCTTTTGGCATGGTCCAAAAAAAAAAGTGATCCACTTTGGGGACACTCGACTGTATTTGGACCACGACTTTACACCACAGCTGCTTTCCCAAAGGAGAAAAGTACTTACAGTGGTTAAACAGTTACAGCAGCAGAATGTCAGGGCTTTTGTTGAATATCCAGCATGCTTAAAGGTTCAGATGGCTGAAGGTATGAGAAGTTTTCAAGATTTGCAAGCAGCAGGGGACTTTTTGATTTTCGGTGGGCATTCAACCCCAGGGAGAGGAGGCCAATCTACCACAATGCAGACAGTTGGAGACCAGAGACTGGGCCTGCAGTGGAACTAAAAGACAGGGTGCAAAGGCCAACACGACCGCTTCCTCCTTGTGGGACTCCCTAAGCAGTAAGAAACGCTCGAGGGCCGAATAAAGAGCCAACACAGACTGTGCCAGAAATGGACAATGCCGTAGAAGAAGCAAACTCCCAAATTACCTGAGCACTTTCAGGCGTATCTTTCATTCATTTGCTTCTTGTGATCTCCTCAGGCTTAACTTTACGGGACATATTTGGTTTCTGAGATTGACCTTCTTTTAAAATGGAGTACAAAATACTCAATTGAACACATTCTATGTCAGGATGTACTAGTTTTTAAAATATACCACTCTGTATCTACACAGCCTGTGGTCTAATTGTGGGGGGGGGGGGAGAATGTGGCTCCCTCATCGGGGACATTGAGTGGGCCTGGGGGCTTCTCCACCCGTACCAGACAGACCCAAGAAGATATGTCAAGAATTCATGTCTCCCTCACACAATTTGGAAGTATTAACTGGGTGATTTGACTTAAGCAGTGGTAAATGAGGCACAAAGATCAAAGGTTTCAGCTGGATTGCAGGGGGCTTATAGGGCCTTTATTGGTAACCTCTTCGAGGCTGGGCCTCGCTGCGGGTGGCTAACTTCCCTCCATTTGCCAGGCTTGGCTTCGGGGCAATTTGGAGATGTGTTGCTGAAGTTCAGTCTCTTAAGCTGCTAAATGTACCTATGACCGGGCTTTCTAGGTCTCCCATAATTACGTTATTTTACTAACTCCTCAAAAATGGGAACTATCAGGTGATTGGTATATTGCACCCTAATTTCTGTGGCTTTCGTGCTCGGACCTCTGCGTGGACAGGGGGCTCCTTATGAGGCCTGCTTGGTGGCCCTTCTGACTGGGGGGTGGCTACGTTACCCATTGCTCCCTTACCAAGGACCAGGATTTAGTAAAGTGTCTTCATATTGTTTTACAAAACATAAGTCGATTGGCCTACAGTTTTATATGTTGCTGATGGAAACAACCTGACTAACACTCGTACTGAATAGGCAGGGTGTCCTTTCACTAGGGGTGTCAAGGGTGTTTTGGGCCTACGATTTTTAGTTGGTTCAGCTGCTGACCCACAGTGTAAGGAGCTAAATAATAATTACCATCATTGAAGCTCTAGCGGGAGCTCTCCACTTGGAGAGCGTAAACATATCCCCTCTTAATTCCTTTCCAGTGGGGAAGGGAGTTCAAAGATCCTATAAACCTGGATCTTCCACCTAGGAAGTCATGTAATGATAAACCACAAAGGTTTTTGCCCAGTTAGCAGTGATGATTGTTTAGTTAAGAAGTTGTTCAAGGATGGAGATGCACTGCAATGTTTTTGAGGAAGGGGGATCCTGAGAGGGAGATCTGGGGAGCCTGTCTTGAGTACTGTTAATTTTTTTCTTGTTTTAAAACGTAGTGGCTAATGTTGGATCGGTGATATGCACTTTTAATGTAAATGGCCTCACAAGTCGAGTTAAACGAAGCAAGATTTTAGCACAACTTAGAAAATCAACGGCAGAATTTGTGCTTCTACAGGAAACTCATCTGAGAGGGAGCACAGTAAATTCCAGAAGCTGGGGTTTAAGGAGATGGTGGCCTCCTCATATAAAAAGGGTAGACGTAGGGGTACTATGGTACTTATTCCACACAAGTCCCATTTTGAAAAACTGCCAGTAAAGGTGGATGGGGAGGGTAGATAAGCTCTCATGAGGGGCAAACTAGAGGGGCAATTAATAACACTTTCTTCTGTGTATTTCCCTCTGGATACCCCTTACGGGGACTATAGACCGTTTCTTTCTCTTTCTCCAGGAGTGGGCGGAGGGAGTCCTGGTATGTGGATGAGACCTGAATTTGACCTTGAATCCTGTCCTGGACACCACTTCCCAGATCCCGAGAAAGTCCCATCAGGTGGCAAGAAAGGTCCATAACTTAATTGGAGAATGGGGCATTTTAGATGTTTGGCATTACCAGCGTCCGAAACAAAGGGACTGTACTTATTTTTCTGCCACATACAATATGTATTCCCGATTGGACTACTTCTTGTTACCTAGGGATGAGATATTTAGGGTACAGGATACCTGGATAGGGGACTTTCCTCTCTGATCATGCTCGCCTGAGTTTGGATGTGGGTGGATTTAGAAGAAACACTTTTGGAGACTTAAGGTCTCCTTGCTTAAAGATCCGCAGTTAAGGAACAGATCATAGACACACACCAGTGTTTTCTAACAGAAAATGAAGGACAGGAGATGTCATGTGCCACCTTATGGGACGCGGCCAAGGCTGTTCTCTGAGGGAAGTTTATACACCTTGCTGTAAGGAAGAAGAGGGGGAGAGGGAGAGGGAGAGGGAGAGAGAAGACAGAAAACCCTCAGTGATCTAATCCAAACATTAGAGGGAATGCAAAAACAGAAATACTCCAGAACTGTAGCACAACAACTTAAGACTCTTAAAGGGGAATTGGGCCAAATATTAGATTATCAGGTAGAACAGAAATTGTTTTTAAAGCAGAAATACTACGAGGGAGGCCCAAGGTCACTTAGATTATTAGCCAGTAGGTTGAGAGCACAAAGAGCGAGGGTCACAATCATGAGTGTGTGGCACCCCGGACATCAGAAAGTGGTATAAAACAAATGAGATGGCTGAGAGTTTTGGCAGTTCTTGAACAGTTTTATATCAAAACCCCCTCCCCCACACACACACCTGACGGAAAACTGAATCTTTCCTATAACCTGAAATTACCAGCCCTGTCACCAGACTAAGCAAAATTGCTGATGCATCTGATATCGGTGGAGGAACTCAAAGCACAAGTGGGAGCCCTGAAGACAGGAAATGCCCCAGAACTGACAGGCTACCAGGGAATTTTTTAAATGTTTTAGAGACTTGCTCCAGCCTCTTGTTTTGAGAGTATTCTCTGGGGTCTTGGGGAGGATGGGGGCACGGCTCCACCATCCTGGGCCACAGCATTGATTTCGCTGATACCCAAACTGGGAAAGGACCCCTCCAGATGTGCTTCCTATTGCCCAATTTCCCTCTTAAATACCGATTAAGATCTTTTCTTCCATTATGGCTGAAAGAATACAACAGTATTCCCCATCTCATACAGTTGGATCAGAATGGATTTGTCCCGGGGTAGGCAAGCACAGGATAATCTGAGGCGAACTAGTCACCTTATTGACCATGTCAACAACTCTGCTACTTCGGCACTAATAATGAGTCTTGATGCTGAAAAAGCATATGATAGAGTTGATTGGAGCTTTTTGGGGGCAACCCTTTCCTGGTTTGTATTCCCGAGAGAATTTTATACAATTATTAAGCAAATTATACCACTCCCCAACTGCCTATGTTCGCACAAATGGCCACATTTCTAGGCCTCTGAAACTCTGCAGAGGTACAAGACAGGGATTCACTTTATCACCATTGCTTTTTTCATTCTATATAGAAACTCTTGCTCGGTCTGTTGGAGAATGGGAATATAAAGGGAATAACATTGAATGGCTTTGAGCATTAAACTGGCTTTATATGCTGATGACGTACCGATGTAACTTAGAGAACCTGACTCCTCTATCCCTGCTTTGTTTCGGCAGTTGGAGGAATTTTCCTCCTCTCTCCGGATACAAACTGAACTGCTCTAAAACGGAGATACTTAGTTGCAATTTTACTCCTTCCCCGGAATTAATGAACAGAGATCCCATGAGGTGGGACCTAGATCAGATGAGTTACCTAGGGATTAAGATTGGGATTGGCAACCACCGCCTCTTGGAACTTAATTATCCTCCTTTGTTTAACCAATTAAGGATGGATATCCAGAGATGGACTCTCCTATCCTTATCTATATATTTTAAGACACAGGCATTAAAGATGAATGCCCTGCCAAGGTTACTTTACTTATTTCAATATGTACCCTGTCAGGTCTCTCAGAGAGTTAAACATATGGCAGGGCATGTTTTTCAAATTTCTTTGGACCAAAGACCGTCCTAGGATTTGTAGAGGTCTTGTGTATGCCCCACGGGCCCATGGTGGGCTAGCCTTCCCTAACTTGCAGGGTTACTGGGCTGCGGCCCAAATGCGGGTGGCTGTTCTGTGGGGCAGTCCTAGTTTTGATTCTCATTGGAAGAGAATGGATTTGGCAGTTGAGGCTGTCCCTCCCTTTCCGGCTAGCCTATTTCATGATGATGGTGGGTTACCTGAGTCTTGTTATACAGGGACTAGGACTGTCCTGGAAGCATGGAGGAGAGGCATAACCCGTGGTCCCATAAGAAATCAATTGTGGAAATTCCGATGGTGGGCTTATGACCCCCTCTTCCCAGCTGCCATCTTGGATTCATGGTTTCAAACAGTGGGCCAGGAAAGGATTTCATTCTCCTTATCAGATTTTATCAGCAGATAACCCTGTTTCTTTGAGGCAGCCAGGCAGACATTTGGGCTTCTCCCGAGATAATCTTAAGATTCTATCAGATCAGAGATTACGTCCTTGCCCTTCAGAAGATGTAAGCCTGGTGCAGGGGAGGTGGAGGACCCTCCTTTCTGGGGTATTTGGTTTTCAGGTGGGAAGAGCCATATCCTCTTGTATCAAAGGTATTCAACAGATCAGACCCTTCGTGTTGAAAAACTTAAACTTAAGTGGGAAACGGACCTGGGGATTACGCTTTCAGAGAAATAGTGGACTGCTGTGTGGCAAGCTACATGGCGGACAACAGGCCCCCCCCCTTTGGAGGGAATATGGATGGAAGCTGAGAGCTAGGTACTTCAGAGTTCCTGCACAGGTGGTGCACTATGCACCAACAGTTGGTTCGAACTGCTGGAGGGGATGTGGGATATCTCTAACTTCAGACCCACAATTTCTGGACATGTCAGATACTTGAGGAGTATTGGTCCAATATAGAACACCATCTCCAGGAAATTTTCCAATTTTAGTTCCCCCTGGGCCCTGAACATTTGGTTTTAGGTCTTAGACCAAAGGAGATACAGGGAAGGGACATTATATTTATGGTCCGTTCTTACGGTAGTTGCTTTGAAGGCAATTACTAAGAAATGGGCACAGAGAGCTCTCCCCCGGTAGCAGATTGGACAGACATAGTGGAAAATATTCACTTAATGGAGAGGATTACATTCAGCCTTTGCCAACAAACCCACTCGTACCAAAACAGGTGGACTAGATGGCTGTTGTATGAGCCTCGTTTACATTTAGATGCCTAACATACTTACATACTAAAATGCCAGCAGAATAGGCCTAACGGTCTTTCGTGTCTGCTCATTTGGTCAGTCCCCAACCTGGGTGCTGACCTTGCTGTCCCCCTCGCCTTCTCTGGCTTCTCCCTTCCCAGTTCCGGATATTCTTGCTGTATTGGATTTTGCTTCCAGAACCCTTCCCCTGTACTTGTCCCACCCCCTCTTGAACCCCTTCACTGTCTCTGCCTCCACCAGCCCCTAGGCAGTGCATTCCATGGCTCCACCACCCTCTCAGTGAAGTAGCACCTCCTCCTTTCTCCCTGAATCTTCCTCCTCCAGCTTCCACCCATGCCCTCTAGTGGCCCCTTCCTCCTTCCTTCAAGCACCTCGACTGTTCCTCCCTATTTACCCTCTGGCGTACCTAAAGATTCCTCTATCTTGTCCCTCTGTCCCTTCTCTCTTCCAATGTGTACATATTTAGCTCTTCGAGCCTCTCCTCATAGGTCCTGTCCCCAAGCCCCAAATCATTTTGGTTGCCCTCCTCTGGATCCTCTCCAGGAGGTTAATGTCCCGCTTTAGTGTGCCTCCAAAACTGCACGCAGTACTCAAGTTGCGGCCTCACCAAGCAGTTATACAGAGGGAGTCACTTCCTCCTTCTGGAGGTGATTCCCCTAGCGAGGCATCCCAGCATCCTGTTGGCCTTGGCTGCTGCCTCCTACAAGTCTCAGAGTTGTTCATCTTGACATCCACCACCACCCCAGGTCCCCTCAGCCATCGAGACTTGTAGCATCTCCCAGGGTGTACACTTGACCTGGGTTTCTGGCCCCCAGGTGGAGTACCTTGCATTTCCCTGCATTGAACCTCAGCTTCCACTTTCTAGACCATCTTTCCAGAGCCTCCAGGTCCCCCTGTAGGGCCACCCTCCCCTCCTCCCCATCCACCACTGCCCCCAGTTTCGAGTCATCTGCAAAGAGACTCATCTCACTCCTGATTCCTGTCCTTATGTCAGATACGTAGGCATTGAACAGTAGGGGCCCAAGGACTGATCCCTGTGATACCCCACTAATGACCCTCCTTGGGGATGAGACTATCCCACCAACTACGACCCTCTGGGTCCAGTCCTGGATCCAATTGCCTATCCATCTGATCATCTGGTTCCCCACCCCCATTTCTCCCAGTTTATCCAACAGGCCCACGTGAGGAACAGAGTCAAATGCCTTGCTGAAGTCTAGAAAGAGGACATCCACTGGTCTACCCAGGTCCAAGGCACTTGTCACCCAGTCATAGAACTCCACAAGGTTTGTCTGACACGATTTCCCTGGGATGAATCCATGCTGTCTATCGTCCAGGCACCCTGACTTGTCCAGGTCCCCCCCAGCCTCTCCTTGACAATGCCCTCCATCACCTTGCCCACCACCGAGGTCAGGCTGACAGGCTTGTAGTTCCCTGCCACCTCCCTTGATTCCCCCTTGTGGATAGGCACTATATGCGCCACCTTCCAGTCTTGGGGCACCCACCCTGTCCTCAGAGAGATGGTGAAAAGCTTCGCCAGGGGTTTTGCCAGGACATCTGCAAGTTCCTTCAGCACTCTGGGATGTAATTTATCCGCCCCGTGCTTTCTCCGTCTTAAGGGAGCTGAGGGTTTCCTCACTCTCTCTGCTGTGATTTCCACTTCGCACTTTTCTCCCTGCTTAGCCCTCCCCCACCTGCTAGTGATGCCTCCCCTCCCCAGACCTGCCGATCGGTAAGGGTCCCCTCCTCAGTATCTCTGTCTCCTCCCACGTATGATGCAGCACACCCATTTTCCCTGGTGAAAACTGAGGTGAAGTACTCATTTAGTCCCTTAAGGTCATTTAGGTCCCTTAAGATGGAGAAAGCACTGGGCCAGATAAATTACATCCCAGAGTGCTGAAGAACTGGTGAATGTCCAGGGAAACCCCTCAATGGAGTGTTTCAGCATCTCTATGAGGACGGGTGGGTGCCCCAGGACTGGAAGGTGGTGCATATAGTCCTTGTCCACAAGGGGGGATCAAGGAAGGGGGCAGGGAACTACAGGCCCATCAGCCTGACATCGGTGGTGGGCAAGGTGATGGAGGGCATTGTCAAGGAGAGGCTGGGGGGGACCTGGAAACTTCAGGGTGCCTGGACAATGGACAGCATGGATTCGTACTGGGGAAATCGTGTCAGACAAATCTTGGGGAATTCTATGACTGGGTGACTAGTGCCTTAGACCTGGGTAGACCAGTGGACATCTTCTTTCTTTGCTTCAGCAAGCCGTTTGACTCTGTTCCTCACGGGGGCCTGTTGTATAAGCTGGGAGAAATGGGGGTGGGGAACCAGATGATCAGATGGATAGGAAATTGGCTCCAGGACCAGACCCAGAGGGTCATGGTTGGCAAGTTAGTCTCATCCCCAAGGAGGGTCATTAGTGGGGTCCCCTCAGGGAACGGTCCTTGGGCCTGTCCTGTTCAACACCTACGTCTCTGACATAAAGAAGTGTATCAGGGTGAGATGATTCTCTTTGTGGATGACTGAAAACTGGGGGCGGTGGTGTATGGGGAGGAGGGGAGGGTGGCCCTACAGAGGGACCTGGAGGCTCTAGAAAGGTGGTCTAGAAAGTGGAAGCTGAGGTTCAATGCAGGGAAATGCAAGGTACTGCACCTAGGAGCCAGAAACCCGGGCAAAGTGTACACCCAATCTCGATGGCTGCGAGGGACCTGGGGGTGGTGGTGGATGTCAAGATGAACAACTCTGAGACTTGTAGGAGGGCAGCAGCCAAGGCCAACAGGATGCTGGGATGCATTGCAAGGGGGATCACCTCCAGAAGGAGGGAATTGATATGGAGTAACTGCTTGGTGAAGCCACAGTTAGAGGGACTTTGAACTCCTGGAGATGGTCCAGAGGAGTGCAGCCAAAATGATCTGGGGCTTGGGGGACAGGACCTATGGGGAGAGGTTCAAGAGCTAAATATGTACGCATTGAAGAGAGAAGGAACCGGGGGAGACATGATAGAGGTCTTCAGGTCCAAGAAGGGCTAAATTGAATAAAAAATAAAATAAATAATAATAAAAAAAAATTGAATAAATAGGGGAGGAGCAGTTGGGGTGCTCTGAAGGAAGGGGGGTGGGCAACTAGAGGGCATGGGTGGAAGCTGGAGGGGAGGAGATTCATGGGAGAAAGGAGGAGGTGCTACTTCACTGAGAGGGTGGTGGAGCCATGGAATGTGCTGCCCAGGGGGCTGGTGGAGTCACAGTGGAGGGGTTCAAGAGGAGGTGGGACAGGTACAGTGAAAGGGTTCTGGAAGCAAAGTCCAGTGCAGCGAGAATATCCAGGACTGGGAAGGGAAAAGCCAGAGGGTGAGGGGGGCAGCAAGGTCAGCTCCCAGGGTGTGGTCTGACCAAACGAGCAGACACGAAAGCAGTTAGTCCTATTCTGCTGGCATTTTAGTATGTTAGGATAGCGAGCTACTTGGGTTTGATTCCCACAACCTCAACTTGCATATTGCAAGACTCTGAGCAAGTCTCTTAACCTCCTCAGTGTTCTTGGAGTGCCCCTGAAAACGGGCACCTGTGCCTGGTGGGCCATGCCTGGTTAACGAAGAATAAAATAACTATTAATCTTTCTAGTTGGGATTCAGGCCTCAGCACAGCATGGAGACCTCCCTAGTAAAGGTGTTTTTAATGATTTCATAGCATCTGCGTAAGGAGGGCTTCCCTGCCTGGAGCAAGCTGAGACGCCTCGCACTGAGGATCCAGACCCCTCCTTAAGGAGGGCTTCCCTGCCCTGGAGCAAGCAGAGATGCTCGCCCTGAGGATCCAAGGTAATTTGCTGACCTCACTGATTCGTGGAACTTTCGGTAACATACACAGCCGAAGTCCTTTGTCCTTGGATTAAAATCTTGGCGCCTTTTCTGGACTGATGCACTCGGATCAACTATTCTCTGTAATTACAAACTGAGTTTTCTTCTTTCACAAACTTTTGAAACAGAGCCCCACTTTAAAAAAAAAAAAATTAAGAACTTGCCTAAACGAGGGTTAGTTCTGCTATCTTCCACTTCAATTTTAAGCAATTCGGTAAACTAGGGAGCGCCTCCATGAACCTGGCGCCAGTTTCAAATATTTCCTAGCAGCACTTGGCGATCTGGCTTGCTGTGTACATTCACAGGCTGCCCTAAGCACAGTTCACTAATGCCTTAATACTAGTCCCCTTAGCCGGACTCGCTAAATTGCTCTTGGATGGCTAAAGTGTCACTGCTGAATTGCTGAATCTGCACTCTCCTCACTGCGAGGATTCTCCGTAGGGATAGGACTGCAAACGGGCGGCTGGCTCTTCTGTCGTCCTGTAGCCGCTTCGTGGCTGCTCCCCACCCGCCCCCACCACTCTCACGCTTGGCTGGCATTAGTTGTATAGTTGTGGTGGCTTAATTGCCACGCCCAGTCATCTCCCTGCTTTCTCACTTGCACCTTATATTCCACTGCCACTAGAGGGCGTCTGAATTCTTAAAAATCCTGTGTGATCTTCTACTTGCCAGCCAAATAACTCGTTTTTCTGTGAGTTTTCTGCACCTTAATCTTTTGCTACTACTCTTTCCACTACCTCCTTGCTGCCTACCCCTCATCCTAACTATTGGATGTCTTTCTTCCGTGTTATATTTCTGGCAGCTTCTTTTCTTCCTCCAATTATGTGGATCCTGGAGGTTAGTTGTTCATCTTCTATAAATGGTCCCCACTTTCACCCCAAAGATTACACTTTCTCCAACATGCTTATTCTGTCCCATATGCCACTAGCCACTTCTCCATATTTTTTTTTTTTTTGTCCCTAATAGGATTGCTTACCATGCTGCCTACTTATTACAAAACCTCTCTTCGCATTTCCACCCTACCAACAACTTTTATCCATTGGAAGTTGTGGTACTTGCTCCTCCCGGCACTTATTTTATCTGGGGATATTGAACAGAATCCAGGGCCAGGAAGTAACATCTCCCACACCAACACCTCCTGGAATGATGCTAAGGGTCTGCGTATTGTTTACATGAACATCAGGAGTCTTCCCCACAATCTAACAGAACTTGAGGCGTGGATTACTCTCTATAATCCTGACATTCTCTGCTTGTCTGAGACCTGGCTGCAACCCTTTACCCCTGATCACCTATGTCTTCTTCCTAACTACAAAATTATAAGGCAAGCTAGGTCCTCTTCTAAATGTGGTGGAGGTATTGTTATCTATAAACCTCACCTCTCTCTACATTGTAATGTCTCTCCCACTCTCACACTGTGTATTTATTCATGCTACTCTTCAACTTGTTTCTGAAAGGCTACACATAGTGTGTGCCTATAACCCTCCCACAGGTGGTGTCTCTGGACTAGTCTAACTCCTTTCCTTTCTCTGGACACAGCCATTGGATGTAATGAAGTCGTCATCCTAGGTGACTTAAACCTTAACTGGTCTGGTAAATCCTGTCAGCCCTCCACACCTTGGTGCAAGGCCACGACCTTCACCAATTGATCGCTGACCCAACTAGGGTTATGCCCCCCCCCCCCGATCTAGCACTCTAATTGATTGGGTCCTTACAAACTGTCTTGACTGTATAGTCTCTGGCACCCTTGTTAAGTGACCACTCCCCAATTTTCTGCATCTGGTGTGCTGTTAGACAACCATCTCCTCCCCAAATTAATCACCTTCCAAATCTGGCAAATTTTCATCAGGCACAGTTTCTGCAGGACCTATATATGGTTGACTGTCACCCATCTTTACCTCCTCTGAAGTTCATACTCCTTGACTACTTCCTTAAAGTTTGGGTGTTCTAGGACCTTCATGCTCCTCATGTCATGTACTACATTAGGCGGCACACAAACTAGGTGCTTCTCAAAGATCTTCTACCCAACTCCGGCTAGGGCAAAAGTTGGGCTTTCAAGGCCTCTGGGCTGCAGAATGATTATAGTCGTTATAGGGCCCTGAGAAATTCGTGCAAAAGGAATACTCGTCTAGCCAAAAGCACCTTCTGTAAAGATCTACTAATAAAAGCTGGAGGCGACTCGAAAAAATTCTGGTCGGTCATTAAAGCTCTTCTTGGAACAAATAAGCAGAGTATCTCAAATGACATGCTACTAAATGGCATACATTGTAACAATCCAGTGACTATTGCTAACTCTTTCAACTGTCCTTTCTCGGATCTGACATGCTACTCTGCCTCCTTCTTCACTGTTTACCCCTCTTCCACTCCTGTGGTTACTGAACCTATGCTGCCTCATCCACTATTCAGGTTTCGGACCGTTAACAAGATTTGAAGTCCTAAAGTTGCTACTCTCTATCTCAGACACCACTGGTTCTGGTGCTGACAGTCTGGAACCTAGGCTCCTAAAAGCTGCAGCCCCTCTCATAGCCTCCCCTTTGACTGAAATCTTTAACTTGTCACTATCCCACGGTGTAGTCCCCAACATATGGAAGATGGCCAGAATAACACCTATCCTAAAAAAAAAAAAAAGGTGATCCTAAATATATGGCTAATTACCGACCCCATTGCTATTCTTTCTGTGCGTGCTTTCTGCTGGGGAGCAGGAGGATTGCAGGAAAGGCTGACTGGCAAAGTGCAGACCAGGGGAAAACAGAATCCCATGGGAACACGAGCAGGGAAATTGAACTATAGGGAAAGGGTGGAAGGTAGTCCTGCTTGAATGCCAGGAGCTTGGGCAATAAAATGCCTGAGCTCCAGGCGATGCTAACTGAGGGAGCAGTGGATGTGGCAGCGGTCACTGAGACTTGGGCCACTGCAGGACATGACTGGGACCTGAACCTGGAGGGTTACACTATGTTCAGGAAGGACAGGGGGGAGGGAAGGGGAGGAGGGGTAGCAATGATAGTCAAAAACTGCATTGGCATAGGTGAAGTAGAGGAGGCGGAGGGAACAGTGGAGGCGATTTGTGTCACCTTGATAACAAGGGGGGGCAAGAGAGTAAAAATAGGAGTGGTGTATAGACCCCCCCTGCCCTGGCGGAGGAGCTGGAGGACAGTCTGGTGGCAGATGTTGGGAGACACTACAGACTGGGCAGAGGAACGGTGGTGGTGTTGGGGACTTAAACATGCCAGGAACAGACTGGGAGACTGACATCCTCTGTGACCAGGGAACAGAGGTTGTTGATGTCTTTCAAGACGCTGCTCTAACTCAGCAGGTGAGGGAACCCACCAGGAGGCGTACTGGATGTGTTCCTGGCAGACAGTGACCAGATTAGGGGCCTGGAGGTAAGGGACCCATTGGCGGGGAGTGACCATGCCACGGTCTGGTTCTGCCTGGACCTAGGAGGGGTAGAAGGCTGCACAAAGACGGAAGTAACCGACTTCAGGGGGGTGGATTTTAAGGAAATGGGAAGGATCCTTAAGGAGCATTTGGATGAGATTGGGTGAGACATGGACGCTGATAGTAGGTGGGAAATCATCAGGAGATGGGTGCAGGATGCTACCAGCACCTGTGCAAGAGTAAGACGAAAATACGGTAGGGCCCAAAAACCCTGTTGGTGGACCAGGGAGGTCCAGGAGGTGGTGCAGGGAAAGAAGGCAGCCTATAAGCAATTCAAGTGCTCAAGGAGTGAAAGGGATCGAGGGGAGTACGAGCTGATGGCTAGAAGGGCCACTAGGGTGGTGAGGGCGGCTAAGGCAAGGAAGGAGGAACAAGGGTTCTTTAGATACATTGGGGAAAACGAAGGGTGAAGGGGCAGATTAGCAGGATTAAATCAGGGGAGAGATGGGCACAAGACCCAGGGGAGCAGGCTGAGGTACTGAATGAGTACTTCACCTCAGTTTTCACCAAGGAAAATGGGGGTGCTGCATCATACATGGGAAGAGACAGAGATACTGAGGAGGGGGGACCCTACCGATCAGCGGGTCTGGGGAGTGCGGAGGCATCACTGGCAGGTGGGGGAGGGCAAGCAGGAGAAGAGGTACCGAAGTGAAATAGCAGAGAGTGAGGGAAGCCCTGCCTCTTTAAGACGGAGAAAGCACAGGGGCCAGATAAATTACATCCCAGAGTGCTGAAGGAACTTATGGATGTCCCATGGAGCTTTCACCATCTCTGAGGACAGGGTGGGTGCCCCAAGACTGGAAGGTGGCGATATAGTGCCTATCCACAAGGGGGATCAAGGAGGTGGCAGGGAACTACAGGCCTGTCAGCCTGACATCGGTGGTGGGCAAGGTGATGGAGGGCATTGTCAAGGAGAGGCTAGGGGGACCTGGATAAGTCAGGGTGCCTGGACGATAGACGATGGATTCATCCCAGGAAATCATGTCAGACAAACCTGGTGGAGTTTTATGACTGGGTGACTAGTGCCTTGGACCTGGGTAGACCAGTGGACGCCTCCTTCTAGACTTCAGCAAGGCATTTGACCCTGTTCCTCACGTGGCCTGTTGGATAAGCTGGGAGAAATGGGGTGGGAACCAGATGATCAGATGGATAGGCAGTTGGCTCCAGGACCGGACCCAGAGGGTCGAGTTGGCGGATAGTCTCATCCCCAAGGAGGGTCATTAGTGAGGTCCCACAGGATCAGTCCTTGGGCCCTTCTGTTCAACGCCACGCCTCTGACATAAGGACAGAATCAGGAGTGAGATGAGTCTCTTTGTGGATGACTCAAACTGGGGCGTGGTGGATGGGGAGGAGGGGAGGGTGGCCCCACAGGGGACCTGGAGGCTCTGGAAAGATGGTCTAGAAAGTGGAAGCTGAGGTTCAATGCAGGAAATGCAAGGTACTCCACTTGGGGGCCAGAAACCCGGCCAAGTGTACACCCTGGGGGGAAATGCTACAAGTCTCGATGGCTGAGAGGGACCTGGGGGTGGTGGTGGATGTCAAGATGAACAACTCTGAGACTTGTAGGAGGGCAGCAGCCAAGGCCAGCAGGATGCTGGGATGCATCGCTAGGGGGATCACCTCCAGAAGGAGGGAAGTGATACTCCCTCTGTATAACTGCTTGGTGAGGCCGCACCTTGAGTACTGCGTGCAGTTTTGGAGGCCACATTTAAAGAGGGACATTAACCTCCTGGAGAGGGTCCAGAGGAGGGCAACCAAAATGATTTGGGGCTTGGGGGACAGGACCTATGAGGAGAGGCTCGAAGAGCTAAATATGTACACATTGGAAGAGAGAAGGGACCGGGGGGACATGATAGAGGTCTTCAGGTACATGAAGAGGGTAAATAGGGGAGGAACAGTCAGGGTGCTTCGAAGGAAGGAGGAGGGGCCACTAGAGGGCATGGGTGGAAGCTGGAGGGGGGAAGATTCAGGGGAGAAAGGAGGAGGTGCTACTTCACTGAGAGGGTGGTGGAGCCATGGAATGCACTGCCTAGGGGGCTGGTGGAGGCAGAGACAGTGGAGGGGTTCAAGAGGGGGTGGGTCAGGTACAGGGGAAGGGTTCTGAATGCAAAATCCAATGCAGCAAGAATATCCAGAACTGGGAAGGGAGAAGCCAGTGAAGGCGAGGGTAGCAGCAAGGTCAGCACCCAGGTTGGGGGCTGACCAAACGAGCAGACACGAAAGACCGTTAGGCTTATTCTGCTGGCATTTTAGTATGTTAGTAAAATTTTAGAAAATTAGTGGTAACCCAAACCATTGAGTGTCTAAGGCAACATAACCTCCTCTGGTTCACAGCATGGCTTCCAGAAGGCCATAGTACTTCTACAGCCCTCCTAAAACTTACTAATGACAATTATTCTGCCATGGATTCTGGTCTCCTGACAGGTGCCATTTTCATTGATCTAACCAAGGCATTTGACTTGGTTAATCATACCTTCCTTTCTCCTTACAGAACTAGTCTCCTTGGATTCTCGCAGAAATTGTGAAGTGGTTCCATAGCTATCTGTCCAATCGGCAGCAGGCTGTCATTTTCAACTCTGCCATGTCCGATCTGTCGTCCATACAGGTTGGCGTCTCCTCGGCCCAATACTTGGCCCCTAATTTTCACTGTTTTCATTAACGACCTATCTCAGGCATCTACCTGTTCCTCCTTGCTCTACGCAGATGACCTGGTCCTCTACCACAGTGCCAGAAATGTATTGGACATAAACCACTCCTTACTTGACTTCCTAAACATACAATCCTGGCTGACTGTGAATCACCTTGTTCTTAATACAAGTAAAACTCATTATATGCTTTGGCCCCAGCTAAACTAAAAGGAAATTGAGACTCCTCAAAATATCCTGTGCTGATAATTCCTCCTTAGTCAACACTACTTCCTTCAGATACCTGGGCATTTTTCTTGATGAATCCGTTGAGTTCGATCTCCACATCACTGCTATTTATAAATCCGTTAATGCAAAAATTGGGGGAGCCTACTGTACTAGCTATGCTGTCACTCCATCATCCAGATTCTCTGTCGCACAAGGCTTTCTGCTCCCTTTGTTGGCCTATGGCTCAGTTACCTTCCTAGGTGCTACTAAGACCTCCCTCCATTTATGGGATACCACCTATAATATTCGCTGTTATGCTTCTGCCTCTCCTCGGTACAAACATCACTGTCAGCTCTATGCTGATTTAAAATGGCCTAGTCCTTCTGCTCACCGTCACCTATCCTGTGGCGCTCTGACAGTATAACAAGATCAGGCCTTCCTCAATCCCTTGCCTCATTACTTCACTTGCAGACCCCCTTCTATGGACTTCGCTCAAGCAACCAAACCCCTCTGCACATCCCTAGGCGTAAGACCTCCATGGGTGCACGAGCCTTCTCCTATGCTGCTCCTAAGTATTGGAATTCTATCCCTCAAGTAATTAGTCTTGCCCCTACACATGCTGGCTTTAAGAAGCTCCACCGTGAACATCTACTTGCATCAAGTCCTTGTACCTGCTTCCGTCCACCTTAAGCTCATCTCTTACCTGTCCTTTATCTTACTCTTGTTCCACCATCCTATATATATTCTTACCCATCTCCCCTTTCTCTGTCCCCTCCCCCCCCCACTTTCTCTTCTATGTTCATTTTGTTTTGCTAATGGCACTTGTGTATACAGTCCATAACACCTACTAGTACTAAATCCTGTACTTGTGCTGCACTTGTTTCATCTTTTAAATCTCTGTACATTTGCTTATATTATGTATTTTGTTTTCAATCCTGTAATTTTAGTCTAGCAAATTATTTGTATTTTTCTGAATACCTTTGTATCTTCATATTGAATGTGCTGTGTCACATTGCTGTTTATTGTTTGACTTGTATTCTCCCGGGTTGTGCCTGAAAATAGGCATCTCTATGCCTGGTGCACCCACCTGGTCACCAAAAGCAAATAAATTAAAAATGGCAGAGCTGCGCAAGGGTACAGGGTGCTCAGTGATAGTAATACACTAAGGTCTGTAAGGTGCTAGGAGTCTGTGCGCCCATAGCTGCACCTATTCTTTAATTATAATTCGTATCAAAGCCTGCTAAAATGTTTGTCAAGTCGTGTTTTTTTTTTTTTGTGGGGGCCGGGGGATTGTTATTTAGTTTTACTATTGACCACGTCTAAGGGAAGTCTGTTGCAAGGATTTATAATTATTTGAGCAAAACAGTATTTGTGATTTTTGTAAGATCCAACCTTTTCCCCATTAGTTGGAGAGGGTGCCCACTAGTAGAAGAATTATTTTTTAATTCAAGATCCAAAGCAGTTAGTAAATATGGATCCTGAATTATATTGAACATAAATATAAGGTCACTTCTAGGATGTCTAGTTGCCAGGGGCATAAGATTGAGCTGTTCCATTGTGGTTTCATATGGAACGTTATATAGACCCAATAAACTTTTGGTAAAGTTTCTCTGGACTCTTTCCATTTGAGATGTATCAGATTTCCTGTATGGGCACCATAATTGAGGCGATTCCAGATGTGTGGGCTTGGATATGCCTCTATACAGTGGCATCATAACTTCTGGTCTGGATGAAATATTTCTTTATGGCCCAGATTACTCTTATTAGTTTAGTTGATGGCATTATTTATCTGTTCATTGTTAGAAAAATCAGATATTTGTACGCCAAGTTCCATTTCGTTATTGGTAATATTTAAAAAAGGAGCCATCCAATTAATCAGCCAGTGGATTTTTAATCTCCAAGTGCATAACCTTGCACTTGGAAGTATTTAATCTCCTACCCCACGCATTTACCCAAAGAGTAATTTTATCCAGATCCAAGGCACAAATTAGTGTCAGAGTTGACTAGTGGCCTTTGCTAATCAAAATGAAAAATAATTAGCAATTGGCAGATTTTGAATTGCAGTTTTCAAAAATGAGTATTTTTACTTGATACCATACAATTACTTTAAAATATGTGCTCATAAAAGTAAGCTTTGCAGCTGCACTCTTAAGTCTCCCACAAAAGCAACCATTACTACGTTCCTTTTTTGTGATGAAAAAAACTTTATTTTTTGATTTTTCACAATATACTTTTTTAGAATTATTTCATATCTTTCCCTATTCAGGGTTTCAATTTATCAGGCAGAAATTCAAAAAAGAACAGTCAATATTCAATTCAGTCTCTGTACGGTCTGTCATTAATATTTTATCGTAATTCTGAATTGCTGCTTCCAGACAGACTTTCACCTCTCCGTTTTACTTGTCCAGGTTTCCCAGCTCAGTTATCTAATCCACAATATCCAAGTGTTACAGCCCTTGTCTTAGACCATTTCATCTCTCGGGTGGGGTATCTTCGCTCGATTCCCAGGGTACAGTAAAGCAGTTCAGTGCAATCTTGTGCTCTGCGCTCTTTTACTGCCCGCTTTTAATTCATTTATTCAGCATTGCTGCTTGCATTCGTATTTGCGTTTTCGGCACCATGCTTTGAGCTGCTCTCCACTTCCTGCTTGTACCTCTGGTCCTGGCGAACTCCGCCCATCATGCTGGCGTTTTGGAGCTTAAGCTCCTTCAGAGCTATTGGTCCATTCTGGAAAGGCTTGCAATGTGTGTGTGTTGCTAAGCAACCTTTTTCTTTTCGTGTAACCTTTGCTATACCATTTCCTGCTGCTTATTTCTATCAGGATTGGAAAATATTGCACAATATTCATCTAATTACGATAATTGTCTACATAACTGAATTGATGCTAGTTTCTAAGTTTTTATGTATGCTCATGATAAGAAACGCAATATTTTTTATTGTAGTTCTGTCACTACTTTTTAATCTTGATCTACTGGATGTCTTTTCTTCTGGCTCATTTAATACATCTCTTAAATACATAGTATTTCTACAATATCCTTAGCCATTTATTTAAAAAAACATTCTTTTTAGCAAATTAAGCTGGAACAAAAATGAATATACACTTTGGCCCAGATATTCAAAGGGGTTGCGCTGGCGCTACCCCGCTTACACTGGCGGGATATTGAAAGGCTGCCGGCTTGGCTGCTGAAACACCCCATGCAGCCGGGAGCACAATGTGGCGTGCAGATGCAGGGGCATGCCCATGCATATGCAGTACATCCTGATATTCAGCCGGTATGTGCGGCCGTATATGCTGGCGCACTCTTGCATTGCGCCATAGAGGTCTCAGAGTTGAGCTCCTGCAGAGTAGGAGCGATTCCAGGCTACCTCAATGGCGGGCTGCAATCGCAGCGGCGCAACACAGCAGCTGCTTTGCGGCCACCGCCCACCCAGAACACCATCCACAAGCACTCACTGAACCCGCCAGCCCCTATATCTGCAATCACGCAGTATACGTATGAAATGGAACCCTGGTAGTCTAGTGGCCCTCCAGTCCCGAAATATATTCAATGTGACCATCCCTGGTGGTCTAGTGGTCCCCCCTCCCACCCGGTACTCGTGCATGTTACGATGACCCTCCATGGTGGTCTAGTGGACCGCCCCACCCATTTCATGCGCGCGTGGTAAATGTAAATACAACATGCTCTGGTAGTCTTGGGACCCCTCCCGCCCGACTCCCGATCGTGGTACAAAGCCCACACTGATGTCCCTGGTGATCCAGTGGCACCCACACAGGACCTCATACCCACCCCACCCCCATGCCATCAGCGGGCGGCATCCTTCCCACATACTGCCTGGCCACTTGCTGAATGACTGGTACAGTACGGCTGTAAGCACATTGGTCCCTCAGGGTGGACCAATGGGCTTGCAGGGCATACTGCATTACAGTACTATATTGAGACTGTCAAGGCAGTATACCCTGCAAGCCCATTCTATGCCTGTCATTCCGTGGGTGTGCGCGTGGGCGGGGATGCCATGGGATCCCCACAGCACACGCCGTGGCTGTGCAGGGCACCAGGTAAGTCGCTGGGCTGCCTCATGCAAGGCATGCAGATGGGTTACAATGACATGCAATTGTCCCATATGCAGCTTGCATATATTATGGCCTCATTTGCATGTCCCCTGCTGAATATCGCGGGTGATGCACCTAGCGCAACTGCACTTGCGCTGGTGCATCCCCATGTTCCCGAGCTGTGGCTTGCGCCAGCGCAGTGCATGTACTGGCCCTGCCATATTCAACTGTGCTGCACCATGGAGCATCCCTGTTGCATATCACCTTGGACCTGGTCCCAGCGCATCGCAGTTGCACTGTGCCCAGGCTTGCGCCACTGCCTTGCGCAGTCTGAATATCCAGCCCTTTATGTTGTACTAGATCTTAAAATTACTTTTAACCTTTTGATCCAGATAAATTAATTTTCGATACATAATCTACTAATTTTGATATTAAACTAAACTGTGCTGTATAATTCCAATAAATCCATCTTCTTAAAGTGCTAAAACTTTATTCTAGGGCTAAAATTACCATCATTCATAAATCTTTTATTAACCCTTCTTATACAGTATAACATTTTTAATTTTAATTTTTTCTTTATATGAAACACCCTTCTAGGAACAAATGTATTTTTTTACAAGTGACCTGCATAGCCCGTCTCCTCCTTCAGTCCTTTTGGTAAAGTTTGTAGTTCATAAATCCAGTAAGCTTCCCGTTGAAGCAGAATTTCTTTCAAATTCCCTCCTCTTACAGGTGTCGACACTTTCTCCAAGCCTATATATGTATGCGAAGGCTGCAGACTCATGATTACCTTCCAAATAATGCTTTGCCATGGCATATTGTGTTCCCACTCATATTAATAAAATGGACATTATATACATAATTTTGAGATTGTGCCATTTCAACCTCTTTGTCAGCATAGCCTTCCTATTACTCCCACCTCGTGTACCTGGTGCAGAAAATTTTCCAGTCCGTGTCCAAGCGTGATTCTGTGCATCTTAAATGCCATTGTGCACCACAGGTACAGAAATGCATTTGGCCAGGATGTGAAAAATGACCACTGTGACATACATGAGGTGGGGTAATAAGGCTATGTTGAATTCTGGGGTCAAAATATTTTAAAAATTCAAAGTTACAAGGGTGCATAGCGAAATTGCAACAAATGGTCATAACTTTGCCATTTTTCATATTTTGGCCCACATTTGCAACATAACCTTCTTATGACCCCACATCAACAATATGACCGACATTAATAAATCCTGCCAAAAGGTGAATTCACCAAGCAACTGTGAAATCACTTTTCGGGCAGGAGTTGCATAACAGTTGTATTGTTCACGAGGTGGGGTCCCAAAAGGCCATGTTGAAAATTTGGTTCAGTATGTCAACAATTGACTGAGTTATGTACCAAAGTTGAAGCATCCATTAAAAACATAGGACGCATTTACCTTATCATACTGTAGTCGCTGGTTCCAGCAGCAAGATGGGTCTTCGATCGGGACCGCGGATCTCAAACCTGGGACCTCCACAGGTGAGTGATCTGTGGGGGTGTCAAAGGGGGGTGAGGGGTACAGGAGTGATTGGCGATGGACTTTTTTTTTTTTTTTAGTCCATATTGAAAACAAAAACAAAACATTGTGGGACAAAAGGAACAGGGACAGCAATCAGATGGGGGCGGGGGATGCCACTAGACACCAGGGAACGAATGAATTACAGGGACAGTGATCGGATTGTGTGTGTGTGTGTGTGTGTGTGTGTGTGTGTGTGTGTGTGTGTGTGTGTGCGTGCGCATGCCACTAGACACCAGGGAATGACAAAATCACGGGGACATCTATCAGATGGGGGGGAGGAGGTTCCACTAGATGCTAGGGATAGAAGCATTATGGGGATGGTGATCAGTGGAGGGGAGGGGCCACTAGACATTGGGGAAAATGCACAGTACGCGGGACGGCCAGCTTCTGGGATTAGCAATCATTGCTGATCAAGCTGGCAATTGACTTGCGTCTTCCCTATTCTTGGGTCGCAAATTGCGATGTAAACCCATTCATTTTTATGCCTTGCAGATCCCTTTGTATAGTTAATAGATTGTTGCTATTATTGCAGTGACCCACAATTTTAATGTCTGCAGCATATTTTGTAGATAAGGATGGACAGTTTCTTGTTAGTCTGCAGTAAATAGCTGGAACAGGCATGGGAAGAGTACCGAACTCTGTAGGACTCCACTGGTAATCCTGCCTAACTGAGATATGTGGCCATTGATTGGGTTTTACTGCTAAGCCAATTTGCTATCCAATTGACAATACATTTGTTTTATACCTGTAGTATAAAGTTTGGCTATTAGTGATTGAGGCATGATGTCGAATGCTTTGCTAAAAATCGGTGTAAATGATCTCCACAGTGGTGTTACTAAGAGTGAACTGACCTCATAAAAACAGTTACTTGAGCAACTTCTACCTTGTTCTGGATCAGTTATGCTAAGTATAGGAATGATGAGGTCCTTAACTACGCTTTCCAATAGTTTGCAAATACTGGATGCGAGAATAATAGGGAGGTAATTTTCCCAGTTAGACTTGGGGCCATTTTATATGTAATGGAATCGCATAAGCAGATTTCCACTCTGTAGGGACAAAGTTGGATGCTAAGCAACCTTCGCACAGGTACCTGACAGGTTTGGCTAAAGTATCCGCCAATAAATATAGAAAGTGACCAAAAATATTATCCGGGCCTGGGCTTATTTTGCTTTTCATATTTATTTAGTTTTTTTAAATATAGCTTCTTCTGAAAGTTATTCATTCTTCATAGGTGTCCTTAGTATTAGGGCATCACCAGTTTAGATTTGTGCAAGGGTAGAGTTCATAAAATCAGCCATATGTTTGGGTTCATGTACCAGTGAATTGTTAATAAAGGTTCCATCTGGCATGAGGGTTTTTTAAAGAGTTAATGTACTGTAGGCGTAAAAGTTTGCTGCTGTTTTTTATTTGCACCACTGACTAAATTGTATTCCCAAGTGGCTTTTGATTTCTGTATTTTCGATTTACAGTGTTTCTCAATTTTGACATAGGTTGCCCAGTTCTTGTTTTTTGATTTTTAGGCACCTAATATACGTTGTTTTTTTGCTTAATTTGAGTATGGTTTTTAGCCATTTGGGTTTTTGTTTGTTACAGATTTTGATTTCGGAGTGAACATAGTTTTTGCTTAAATTGATTAAATGTATTTTAATCAGCTCCCAACTTTCCTGTATTGTTAGAAGAAAAAATATTTTCCCAGTTATATTTGGGTAACTCATTTTTAATTTTTAGGATGTCTGCTTTCTCATACACGAATATCTTCGTGTTGCTCACATAAGAGATGGTATTAATACTGAGAGAAAATGCAGTAGAATTGTGATCACTATTGCCTGTTGGTGGCAGATTAAATACATTACTGATTTCTAAATCGTTACTATGAATAACTAGATCTAATGTCGATCACCCTTAGTTGGAAATTAACACTTTGATTTAGGTTGAGTTGTATGCAAGTTGACAGAAGGTTTTTTTGTTTTGTTTTTAACCTGGACCTGAAGTAGCTGTGAAAGAGTTCCAAGCAATATCCCCTGATCGAAATCTCCCATACAGATTATCTAGTTCACTTCACTTGCTGTCTGAAGTTCGTGAATGATTTCATCAGAGGTGGAGCATTTTTTTGGGGGCAGTAGCAGTTTCAAGTATGTGTTCTCATCCTTAAGTAGTAGCTTTTATCCAAAAGATTCAACTTCATGATTGCTAGTGTTTATTTGATCAACAGTTGTAAAGTTTGTTTTTGACAAAGCTACACCACCACCTGTTCCAATACCCCTATTTATTTTATATTATGTGTAGCCTGGCAAAGCACATTTCCTTGAAGATCTTTCATCTCCCCAGGTCTCAGTGATGGAAATTGTGTTAATCGACTTTTTTTGTAATTTAAGTTAGTATAATTTTTTTATTGATCTCTTGCATTAAAGCATAGAAATGTAACTATTTTATTAACTGAAGTTTTTGTTGATGCTTTTATTAAGAGATGCTGGTATTTCTGGTATCTCCCCCATATTTATTAGTTTGCAGCTTTTATCAGTAAGTATTTGTGTTTACCCAAAAGTGAGCCACCACGTCTGCTTAGTGCAAACCATCTCCATAATATAGTTCTGACATGTTAACTAACTCCTCTCAGTGGGTGATGCATTTAATACCCTGCCTAAACACAACTTCCTAAGCCATTCATTAAACTGTTTAATGTGATTCAGCTAAGGTAGATACTTTTGGGATAGGTAGTACCTCAGAAAATGCTGCTTCACAAGCTAGATCAGTTTGCTTGATAGAGCTACCAGATTCATTTTAACACTTGCTAAATCCTCATTCATTAAATCGTTGGCTCAGATATGTGAGATAACCAGTGGATTCACGCCCTTATCATATAGAATGTTTGGTAACGTTTCGTAATGTCTATTGTAGCCCGCAAGCGTTGAACAGGTGCGGTAAAACTTGTCCTGATTGCGTGCTATCTATATGTTTAATGATGGAGTCTCGCCTATGACAAAGATCTGTCTTTTGAGCCTGGAAAGGGTTGGGAGGTAAGGTGTCAATTTCTGTCGTTTTGCTGGCTAGACTACTAGATGGATCCCCAGGTCGAAATGAAGCATCAGTAGGAGAAATGTGATCAACATTAAGATCTTCTATAGCACCTATTATGATCCTACTACAAAGAGTTGCTGATCCAATAATGGGAGATGGTAAATCCAAAGTGCATATAGTTTCAAGTAAAGGTAAAAGGCCAGCTCTGGACAGAAGAATGGAGCTGGACTATGTATCAGTTGTAAGATTGGACATAGGGCAGATGTACTAGGTACAGGTTCGGGCTCAGAGGTCTATTGATCACAAGTGGGTGAAACAAATTAAGGGGTCATATCTGTTATGTAAAGGTATATTAAAAACTAGCCTTGTGTCCCTTTTTTAAAAACTTTTACTTCTAGGTGCGTGGATATGTTGTTCATCCACACTCATTGGCATGTCCCTTTCCCTTTAAATCTTGCTGGAAGTCTTCAGGCTTGCTCCTTCCACCCACCCGGGTGGTATAACTCTCGGCTCCGCCCCATGGCACCAGATCTTCCTTTCCGCTGGAAGATTCAGGTTCCCTGGTGCTAACTCTAGCAGTCATAGGCCCTGGCTTCGCAACATCTGTTTTTACCGCATTTATCTTTTAAACTCGTTCGAGTTGTCTATTCTGATAATAGCATATCAGATATGGAGGACAAGTCGCTCACCGGATTTCGCCGGTGTTCATGTGGCCAGAAAATGTTGCACACAGATTCCCACCTTGCTTGTGTGTACTGTCTAGGTATCGGTCATGACACCACCACCTGCACTTTTTGCTTAGCCTGCCATCCTAACATTTTGGATGACCACATGGTGTGCCTTAAGCTGGGGAGACCAGAGAAAAGGAACCTGCCGGTGAAATCTGAGGTGAGGTGGGTGGTTGCTGCAGGATCTGCCGAACAGTTAGAGCAGATGAAGGCTTTCGAGGAAGAAGCTGCTCGGGCTTCAGCCAGCCAAAGTTTTTTTTGTTCATCTCCACCTTCTCGGGTTCCTTTAGGGAGTTGTGCCAGTCTCTCCCCACCAGGGGTCTGGGCTCTCACTCCACCCGCCCTCTCAAGAGGGACAAGGATCCAAAGTCTTCCTCCAGAAGACGCTCCTGGGACCAAGAGAGGTCAGAGTCCCAGGAAATGGCGGTCTCTACTTCAGTAGAGATCGCTTCCTTGGCCGCCGGCTTCACAGATCTTTCGTCTGGCCAGGCGACAGACATCTGCTGAACCGGCCGCGATTTTTCTCGAGCTGATCGAGCCACTTTCGCCGACTCCGGTCGACTGTCTAGAGAGGACACCTATCCTCTCTCTCCCCAATCACGAGACTCCTCTTGTGGGTGTTTTGATCGAGGGAATCAAACTGGAACCTCTTTTCCCAGAGGCCGGTTTCCCCCGATCGACCTAACTGACCCCGTCGGTCTCTATATCAAGGACTATGTCTTCTTCAACCGGAAAATCGAAGGAAGACCACCGGCATTCAAAAAAGTGCCGCTGCAGATCCTCATCCTCCTCGGACGAGGAGAGGCTTCGACGGAAACTCTGCTATGAGGAGCTCATGTGGCAACAGCTGATTTTGCCGGGCAGAAACTGGCTACACCATCCGCCTGCCATTACTTGGCCTGCGCCTCAAGGGCCTAAGCCGACTCCTCTGGAACCGGCTTCCTCCACCTGGGGCCGGTCCGTGTTCTGGCTAGGCCCATACAGGTCTCGGCCACCTATTAGGGTGGAGCCACCGCCTAAGCAATCCCCCAGTTGGGCTCCCTCAAAGAGGACCGTCCAGACACCGGGCTTCCCCGACATCTATCCATCACGGTCACTCCAGATCACCTTCAGTGGATTGAAGGGACGTGGGCAGAGACCATGTACCCAGACTTCGGATTCGGATACCACCAGTTTGCACTCCATCCTGCTGATGAGTCACTCTCGGTGGCCTTGGAGGAAGGTCCTTCCTTTCAGGGCATTCTCTGCCTTATCTCCGATTCTACCAGGATGCCCTTGGAGTCCATCCAGAAAAAGGCGGAGTACCCCCTTATGGATATCCTTGGGGGGGGGGGGGAATACCCCTGACAGAGGCCTTTCCAGTAGCTGAAGCCATTACTGGTACGGCCCTTAAGCTTTGGCAGCATCCAGCTTCCTGCCCACAACAGTCTGCCCATAAGGCCCGTAAGTACGCGGTGTCTATGGGATCTCTGCCAGGATTCACGGAACATTCCTCTGCTGAGAGCCTGGTGACTGCTTCCATCTTTAGACTTACTGGTAGCTCGACCAACCTCCGGACAAGGAGTCAAAGAACGTGGACCACTCTGCCCGTAAGGTCTACGCGGCGCCTTCGTTAGGCCAGTTCGGCTGTAATCATGGCACACTTCTCCCATGCCCTCCTAGGGTCATTGGATGAAGTACTTCCTCACCTCCCAGCAGACATGCAGACCATGATCAAGCAAGTCCATGATCAGAGTCATGCTGTTGCCAAACAGCAGCTGCAGATGGCCCTGGACATCTGGGATTCTTGTGCCCTCTCTTTAGCAGCCACAGTGGCCACCCACTGCAGGGCTTGGCTGTGTTTATCCTCCTTTCCGGCAGATACCCAGCACAAGTTAGCTGATGTGCCTTTCCTTGGTACCAACTTGTTCCTGCCCAGGAGTGGCAGGCCACCTTCAGCATATTGAACAGTCCAGTGCCACCTTGGATGCCACTTCTGCTAAGGGTTTCTGGCAAGAACCAGCAGAAGAGGAAGTCTTTTCGGCAGTCCTCCTCTGCGGTCAGGCAGCCCTCCCATCAAGGAGGTCAGCAGCAGTAGGCTCAAGCGTGGTGCCCTAGGCCCAAGCAGGGCTCTCAACAGCCCCGTAAAGGAGGTCGAGGCACTGGTCCGGAGGTTCCTCCTCCTCTAAGCCTGCTCAGTGACATGTTGGGGGTTGCCATCCCTACACCAGTCACGCCTACCCTGGGTCCTCCCATGGGGGGGTCGGCTCCGCCACTTTCTTTCCACCTGGTCCGATATCACTTTGGACAGGTGGGTTCTAGAAGTGGTAGGGCAGGGACTGCCTCTGGAATTCCAGCAGTACTCACCCAGCCCAGCCCACGCCCCTCGGGAGGAAAGGATCTCAGCTCGCATGCAGTCGGCTCTTCGAGATGACATAGCTCAGATCCTCCGCAAGGAGGCGGTAGCTCCAGTGCCGGATCCACCTGTAGACCCAGGCTTCATATCCAGGTACTTGCTGGTGCCCAAGCGGAAAGGGGGTTGGTGCCCCATCCTATATCTCCATGACCTGAATCAGTATCTCAGGTCTCGCACCTTCTGGATGGTAAGTCTGGACCAGATCATATCATCCCTGGAGCGAAACATGTGGTTTTGTTCACTGGATCTACAGGATGCGTTTTTTCACATCCCAATCCGTCCGTCCCACCAGCGGTTCCTCCGCTTCAGGGTCGAAGGGACCCTGTACGAGTTCCGAGCCATGCCGTTTGGCCTGTCATCGGCCCCTCAGGTCTTCACCAAATGCATTGCAGTGGTGGCAGCCCATCTTCGGTGTCGGAGTTCGAATTTACCCTTATCTCAATGACTGGCTCTTGGTGGGTTCCTCCCTTCAGGAGGTGGAGAGATCCAGGGACCTGGCTCTCAGCTTGGCCTCCTGATCAGTGAGGCCAGGTCAGAACTCATGCCATCTTGGGTGATGTGGTTCATCGAGGCAGGCGACTCTTGTCAAGCCAGAGTTCGGCTCCTGGCGGACAGGGTGAAGGTTCTTTTTCTCCTTTGCCCGATCATTTCTGGTTGGGCTCTTGCACCCCTGCCTGGGACTTTCTGCACCTTCTGGGTTACATGGTGGCGTGCACCTCAGTGGTCCGTTGGGCCAGGTGGCACATGCGCCCCTTCAATGGGAGCTAGCCGCCCAGTGGACTCAGTGCCACGGTCATTTCGACCAGCTGATCACTGTAACCCAGAAGATGTGGGACACACTCAATTTGTCCGCCCGAGCCGACGGTTGTTCTCATGACCAGTGCCTCTCACATGGGCTGGGAAGCCCACATGGGGGACAATAGGGCCCACGGGTTCTGGACCCCCGAGGAGTCCCAATGCCACATCAACCTGTTGGAGCTAAGAGCAGTCAGACTGGCACTGTCAGCTTTCGCTCCTCAGCTCTGAGGTCAAGTGGTTCAAGTCCAGATGGACAATACCACGACCATGTACTACCTCAACAAACAGGCGGCATGCACTCCCGTCTGCCGTGCAAGGAGGCGCTCTGCATCTGGACCCTCGTCAGCCGGTTGGAGGCGGATCTCCTAGCCATCCATGTGGCAGGAGTCTCGAACCAGCCGGCGGATGCTCTCACCTGCATAGGCCAGACATCCCACGAGTGGTCACTTCATCCAAAGGTAGCTTACAGTCTGTTCTCCCATTGGGGCAAACCATTGGTGGACCTGTTTGCCTCCAGGGAGAATGCCAAGCTGAGTCTGTATCATGCCCGCCCCACTCAGCAGGGCTCACTGCAGGGGGATGCCTTTTCGAGGCCGTGGACCCCAGGCCTCCTCTGCGCCTTACTTCCATTTCTCCATTTCCCTTGATCCACAAGGTGTTACTCAAGGTGAGGGGGGACAAGGTAAAGGTGATTCTGGTAGCCCCAGATTGGCCGTGCCAATTCTGGTACTCAGATGATCTCAGCCTCAGCTGCAGGCCCCTGGAGTGGCTTTGTACAGCCTGGACCTGATATCACTGAACCAGGGAAAGTATTCCATCCAGACCTTCAATCCTTGCACCTCGCAGCCTGGTACCTGAACGGCTAGAGTTCCAGGCTCTGGGTCTTTCCGAGGATGTCTACACTGTGGTGGAGGTGTCTCGTAAGGAATCGACCAGGAAATGTTATGCCTTCAAATGGAAAAGGTTTTCCATTTGATGTCAGGTTACGAGTCTGGACCCCTTATCCTGCTCTGTGGCTAACATTTTAGACTACCTTTGGTCTCTCTCCAAAGGGGGTCTGTGGTCATCGACTTAGTGTGCACCTGGCCATTTTTGCTTACCGGGCACGGGCCGGTCAGCTGACATTGGCACAGGTGACAGTGGTCGGGCACTCCTTCAAAGGTCTGGATCACATATCCCCTCTGGTGCGTGAACCTCCACTTCCATGGGATCTCTTGCTGGTTTTGGCAAAGCTCATGGGCAAGCCATTTGAACCCATGCACAAGTGTGAGCTCTCACACTTGTGGAAGACTGCCTTCCTGGTGGCTGTCACGTCAGCCAGAAGGACAGGGGAGCTCCACGAGCTTTCGGTGGACCCCCCCCCCCTTATCTGGCCTTTCACAGGGACAAAGTTGTCCTGCGCCCCCACCCAAAATTCCTTCCGAAGGTGGTCTGAGTTTCACCTTAATCAGGTGTTGACTCTGCCAGTATACTACCCTAACTACCCGGATGCAGAGTACAGGCTCCATACTCTGGACCAAAGACATGCTCTCTCTCCTATTATAAGGAAGGAACGGCGGAAATTCGTGGAGAGGTTCGCCAGCTGTTTGTCACCTACGCTGAAGCAGCTTCTGGCAGACCTGCAGCCAAATGGACCATTGCAAGATGGATCACATCATGCATGGGTCTGTGCTATGAGTTGGCAGGCAAGGATCCTCCCAGAGGGTTAAGAGCTCATTCTTCCTGCCATACTGCTGCATCGGTGGCTGCTTCCAGGGACATCCCTATCCAGGAAATCTGTCAGACTGCTACCTGGAAGTCAACAAACACCTTTATTTTCCCGCTACCACATCGAACTTGAGTCGCGTCGGGATGCTGGTTTTGGGGCCTCTGTTCTCCAATCTCTGCTTCCTAAGTAGAGGGTGTGCACCTTGCCTCCCTCCTCCGGAGAACTGCTAGGAGTCTGCCAAAGAGTGTGGATGAACAACATACTCACGCTCCTAGAAGAACAAGTTGCTCACCTGTAACAGTAGTTCTAGGAGTGGTATATGTTCATCCACACGCACCTACCCAACCTCCCCGGCTTTAAGGCGCACAACCTTGCTTCCAGCGGGCTAAGATCTGGCGTCATGGGGCAGAGCCGAGAGTTATACCACCTGGGTGGGTGGGAGGAGCCAGCTTGAAGACTTCCAGCAAGATTTAAAGGGAAAGGGACATGCCAAGAGCTTGGATGAACATATACCACTCCTAGAACTACTGTTACAGGTGGTAACCTCTTGCACCCCTCATACCAGTGAATTAGTGCTCTGCATAGGTCATCTTCCTTGCCTGTTTTGATTGCACAATCATTAGTTGCTAGGGGCAGTTTACTGCAGTGCCTACAGAACAGGATAAGGAGTTGAAAACAGACCATTATCTATTTGTTAAAGTAGTAGCATTAGCAGGACGTGCATCGGAAGCTGTGTGAATAGGAGTGTGCATCAAGGGTGGTTTATTTAATACCTTAAACCTATGAGCCATAACCTTTGGAATTTTTCCACAAAAGAAATTCTATTAAATTCAGCTACTTCCTTCAGCATACTAGCTTTCTCCTTGCATTTCAATCACAGTCAGTCAATCAAAATCTTTATTAATCCAGGCGAAACATTGTTGAGCAAGCCGTTTACAAGATGGACCTAGTTAGCTCGGGTCAAATGATACAATGCATACAGAGATATTTACAATACAGCCAAATAACAAAGCAAACAAACAATTAATGCAGTTAGTGCAAGTAAGTATTCAATGTTCCATCAGGCATATCAGTTCAGAATGCTTCTGTAATATTTAAGGAGGACATAAAAGATCAGGCTTAGTAGGAACTTCAGTAATGAGAAGTGATCGGGTTGCTCGTGTAGGGAGCTGACGCCAACACAGCATTTCAGAAGTAGTGTAATCGCACAGTATCCCTAGATGTAACACTCTAAACGGAAGGATAAGGGCCTTAAGTGGGAGAAAAGTAATTACAGCTTTTCTTTGGCAAATTTCAGCATGGAAAACAGATTTATGGTTGGTTTAGAATGGACACAGAAGCAGACTGTAGGAACCAATCAGAAGCCAATGCCGATGAGCACTCCTGCTCTGATTGGATGGCTGCTAATGCCATGCTTTGCTAATGGAGAGTCAAGCTTAGGTTTTCAGGTGGCAGTAGAGGCAGTGCCAACTGCCCAGTGCCAGGTTTCCCATGTGTATGAGCAGGGGCCTGGGAGAACATATCTTTGGCAGGGGATGGATGGAGGAAGGGGTCGGTATTAAGTACTGGGCCATGGACAGTGGAACATCTGAACCAGTGGGAGGACCAAAACAGCAGGACAACAGAGTTGGATATTTCTTGATGCCTAAAGACTGGCCCAACCACAGAAATTCAGAAAGGAGTATAATCAGAGTCCAAACTCCTGACACTCTAAACAGGAAAAAATAGAGATCATAGCTGTTGGGCAGTAAGTACAGTTTTTTTTGTGTGTGTGCAAGTTTTAGACAGAAAATCGGACTTTGGCTCCTGTGTTTCCCTCAATACTAAGCTAATCAGACGCCAGAGCAGAAAAGTGCTCTCGTTCAGATTGGGTATCAGCAATGCCGCACCTCGCTAGTAAAGAGTCTGGTCTGGGTGTCTCAGGCAGTGGCTATGGAAGCGACAACCACCCTGGTATCCGCATATCTCCCACCTGAGGGGCAGGGAGCCCCTGAAGGGCTAGTTTTCGGCAGAGAAGAGTTGGTGGGCAAAGGAAAGATGCATATAAAGGCATCACATGGTCAGTAATGAGTAGGAACATAAAGCATTTTGAACATTGCTTCCCTGTTTTACCATCCGCGGTCAAAATGGTTGCCATCTTATTACAGTGTGCTGGTATGTTCACTCCGTTTGTCACAGTAAGCATTATGGGACCATGGCAGCAAGCAAAACAGTACACTCACGGAGAAAGTTTATACAGATAACAGGCCCTAAAACTACAGAAACCACCAGAGAGGTGCTGTAATCCTCGCACATGAGGGTTGAGAAATGAGGCCAACCATACCTCGACAAAGATTCATAACTGTTCTCACTCTGTCATTGGCGTCTCCGTTACGCAGAGTCGCCCTGCCTCGCAGCAGGATGGTTCAAATGTGACGGGTGACCGGAAAACATGTATATACAGCTGCAAGGACAATCTCCACACTGCGCCACCGCTGCGTGAAGAACCAAACCAGTCTTAGCTTTGAGCTATGAAGCAACATTACTTGGTGCATAAATGCATCCCTTCTGTATGCAGGATACAGGTACCGCTGTATTCTGCCGGAAGGATGTGTTCTAATACCAAGTAAGAGATGCCATAACACAAAGCTGAGACTAGTTTGGTTCTTTATGCAGCATGTGGTGAGTGCCATGATTGTCTTCTGTCTCTCACCATGATATCATTAAACAGAGTGTCGTGGTCCTTCTAGATCTTTTTGGCTTCCAACACGGTGGACCATGTTTCTGGATCGCTAAGGCACTATGTACAACTCCTGCATGGTGTTGCAGGGGTTTGTGTCGTACTTCATGGGTGGGGCACAGAAGGTTGCCTTTATTCTATCTTTAAGGTGGCTGCCCTTACCTGTGGAGTGCCAAAGAGCTTGATCTTGGCTCCTGTGTTTAACAGATGATTAAAGGTGGCTTGCAAAGAAGCCATACAGACCACTCCTGTCCCCACATACCTTTCCATACTGCTGCGGGAGTCCGGGGCTGCAATCATCATTTTTAATGCCAAGGTTAAATTTTAAAGTGCTGAAACTTGCAGGCGAACGTGGAAGCGTGGAGCAGGTCCCGATTGAGCAGGCGCAAGTGCTCATGGGTATTGCACCCATTTAGTGACGTGTCGGATACCATTGCTCTTATAGTAGCAGCAGCACTGGTAGTTTATTATACTAATTTTATTGCTTCCACGGGGTTCTTGATACCCGAAATATTACTTGCAGCAATACATGATGAGGCTGTTGCTGTAAAGTAATATTTTGGTTATAAAGACCCCCTGTGGAAGCAGGTATAATAAACTACTGGCACTGCTGCTACAATAGGAGCAGTGGTGTTTTGACATCACTAAATGGGTGTAATACACATGAGGACTTGTAGCCTGCTCAGAAGTCACCTGCCCACACTTCCACATTTGCCTGTAAGTTTCGGCACTCTAAGTTTAACATTGGCATTAAAATTATTTCAGCCCTGGACTCATAAGCAATATGGGAAAGTATTGAGGAGACGGGAGCAGACTGCACGGCTTCTTTGTAGGGCACCTTTAAATGGGACCAGATGAGAGAAGCTGTAGTAAATAACTCTCGTCTGTTGTGGCGTTTAGTTGCTAAAGGGGCGAATAATTGTGAGGCAAGCTTTTTATCATATGTTTTAACCCCAGTAACACTCTGGTATTCCTAACTTTATGCAGTGTCCCTTTAACGCAGAACTGCCTGGAGAGATGGAACACATGCAAATAATGGAATCTTTGCATGAGCCACTCTTTCAAATGCTGCCTTCTACTAACTGCCTTCATTCTAAACCCTCAGATTTCTCTCTTTGCCTATCAAGACTAGAAACTGAAGGTCCTCCATCTTATAGCGTGAGAACTTATAAAGTGTGTGTGTGTGTGTGTGTGTGTGTGGTAGAGAGATAGAAGCGAGAGAGATAAATTTTAAGTTTTATTTGCTACAGTTTACTTTTGTAATTTTAAGTTAAACCATAGTTTGTGTTTTAAAGAGCAGGTGTTCAGTTATTAAATATCTCTTTTCCCCCTTAACAAGCTGGATAGCTTATCCCTCAGTTTAAAGATCTTACTGGGTGCAGTCATTTTACATTAGTAAATTTATTCCAAGCTTCGTAAAATCCATAATCTGGACCCATGGTCAAAGCATGACACTTCTAAGTTGGATGCATGCCCCCATGCTGCACGTTTTGTCCAGTCCTAGAGCAGGGGAGGGTGCACTCCATAAGCTATAATGGGGCCAGTATTTTGCGTGTTGTATGTTAAGCACTTTTAAATGCAGTTTGAGAAAGAGGTAGCTAAACACAACACATAGAACACAGCCTAATACTAACTTATGGAAATCGCCATATCATTCTAGGATGTGACATAAAGCGATGCCAGCGGTAAACATATCTTTAGGAGAATGTTAACATTGTTTCAGCGGGTCAAGTATAACAATTTCTGGCATTCTAGTAAATTTATAATGTATGTTTCTATAATAAAATCTTTAAACAAGTAACTATCCAAATAGGAAATGAAGAAGATTAAATAACTAAACACCTGTTCTTTAAATTATAAGTTTCTCTGTTTCTCCCAGTTCGGTATAACTGGGAGTAAAGAAGTTCATTTACATATATCTGAGTCTTCTGACTAAAAACTCCATTAGTTATGTTTAATTTTATTAAATTTTAGCTTGCTTTAAGAACCACTAATACTGGTTCCTGAACAGATAGCCTCTGCTCATTTTACCTTGGTCCCAGATTGGTTCTGGACGGACCACAGCTGCTAAATTTTAAATTAAAACATTTGTTTGCAGTTGGAACTTTTGTTTTACATTGAAAATGTCAGAAAACAGAAGAAAACTGGTGATCCGGTTTCAAGCCATGTATTAAGTGTGGTGAAATTTTGCTAAGGCAAACATTCTTTTGTTTTGCCTGCCTGGGCATGAACATTTAAAAGCAGAGTGAAATCTGCAATACATGTCCTGAGAACTATTGAAAAATGCCTGGATAAGGCTAAAGAGAACTCTTCACCTAAGGGTCCCTCGAGCTCTGACCAGTGGACACCCTAAATTACTGTGGGTGAAACCACAACAATTATTGTAACTAGTACCCCTGAGACTGGTATACAAACAGTTCTTAAGAGGCTTGCTGAACCTTATGACTCACCAGTTCCTTCAAAGATATCAAAGAAACTAAGCACAAACCCTTGCTGGACAGCATTTGAAGACTGTTGTGCCTGCTATAATGCCTGCCAACTCCTGCAGAAATTGCATAGGCCTTTAAAGTCATTCAGGCTTACAAGGGCCATCTGCCTCTCGACAGCAGACCCCTGCAAAGCAGTCTGTCTCCTGTGATCAGTCTTCCTATTAAGAGGAAGAATATGTGATGATGATGAAATGGAGGAAGGCAAACCTATTGAACCAGAGGTCTCCCCTGAACGGGAGTTTGGCTCTCCCCACAGAGCATCTGAGGATTATTCCTCATACTTAACATTTGAGAGAAATGATTGGGCTGACACCCACTAAGAAGCTTCTCCTTCCTGTGAATAAATTCTTCAAGAAAAACTTTAAAGATTTTACAAACTCCACGTTCTGTTCCCCCTCTTGATAAGAGGCTGGATAAGACATGTCTGCTGGACAGGGAGGGAGCTGAATTTTATTCTCCCACCCTGTCTGTTTTGCTAGTTAATCATGAAACCAGCATGAGTTTTTACTCATCTTTATTGTGCAGCCATCTTAAACACACTGCTTCAGCCAAGCAAACTTCCCATAACACCCCACACTCTAGGGGCTGTCTACAAATCAGCTTCTTACATTTACCTTACGGACCATCTAAGTATGTTAAATTCCTATAACATCACACTGTCCACCAAGGAGTGGTACAAGTGACAGCCTGTGACAAGGCAAAGATGCCCTGGCATCCTGTCCCTAACAAGGATTTCAGGAAAATTGACAACATGGCAAAAGGGATATTTATCGCTTCCTTGGCCATCAGGCAGGCACACTTTCAAGCCTATACTGCTCAGTACCAAAAGTCACTGTCAGTCGGTCCTTGCTGTGGCAGTCAAGGCCCAGACTTCCCTGTCGGATCTAGCTGAAACGGCTAAATTTGGTTTGGGAGCAGCCAAGTAACAGTTCAAATGGTGGCTGGCTCTGACACTGCTACCAGATGGATGGCAGATAGTGATTCAGAGGAGGTTTGCCTAGCCGCAAGTCACAAACCTCACTCGGGATACCCAAACCAAGGCTATGGATTTCCCAGTTGAGAGTAATTCAGCTCTTTGGAGAAAAATAAAGGCTTATGTGAAAAAGTGGATGAATACAAAACCACCTACAGTAGCAATTCTGCAAAGAAAGGGCTTCCCTGTCCACTAAGACATATGGAAGTGGAGGCAGAGGCAGATCATTTCACAGCAAACCTTTATCAGGCCATGGCTGCACCTCGGTATCAGCAGTATTTACCCACAGCAGGGGTATTTCAGGGACAAGGGCATAAGGGGTTCCAGGCATGAGTCCCAGGCCCCAGCCTCAGACACCCCGATGTGTCTCCCCCAGGCCACCTCCTCACTACCTGTGGGAGGCAGGCTGACTCACTTTTTTTCCAGTCTTGGCAAAAAGAAAAATTGCCACGGACAAGTGGTCCTGGATGTAGTGAGTCGGGGATTGTCTTTGAGTTCTGATTCCTTCCAGTATTAAAAACAAATATTTTCAAACAATCTACAAATGTAGAGAGAATACTCCTTGAAAAAGAGGTTCAAAACCTGTTACTGTCAAAGGCAGTGGAGCCTGGCCTAGTACAGCAAAAGGTACCACAAAGAAAATAGGGAGTGGTGGCCTATCTTAGACTTCAGGGTACTAAACGGGCATTTAACAAAGCCAGACTTCAAAATGGTAACTGTCACTGATTCTGCCAACAATCCAAAAAGGGGAATGGTTGGCATCACTGGACTTGGACGCTTATTTCCACATCTCCATAAGGCAGACTCCCATCAGGTCACTACCAGTTTTCAGCCCTGCCTTTCGGTCTCATTTCAGCACCAAGAGTGTTCACAAAGTGCTTGGCAGAGGATGTGGCACCCTTTGAAGACAAGGTGTCAGTTTTCGGTACCTAGACTAGCTGGTGGTTGGAAAATCACCCCAGCAAGTGAGGGAGCATCTGCAACTCACCCAGGCGCCTTGAGTATCTAGGGTTCCTGATAAATCTAAAACAAGTCTGTCCATCAGCCTGCTCAGGCACTACAGTTCATAGGAGCAGAGCTAAATGCCCTGTAAGGCAGGGCCTACCTGCCTCTAGGCAGGGCAAGAAGTATTCCACTGATAGCGGGCTCATTCAGTGTGAATAAACCAAAAACTGCAAGGCAGTTTCTTCAGGTACTGGCCACATGGCACCTGCCATTGACACAGTCCTGGAATCCAGGTTATAGATGAGGGACATTCAGTTTCCCCTTGGGGCACACTGGTGTCAGAGAAAGGATCTCTCTCAAAACTAATTCTAGTAACATTGTTATAGACCTACAATGGTGGAAAGGAAAACAACCTAAGGGAAGGGTTCCTTTTCAGCAAGAGTCCCCATCAGTTGTTGGGACAACAGATGCACCCTACTAGGGTGGGGGCCCATCTGGGGGTTCACACCACCCAAGGCACATGGTCAAGTGCAGAGTCACTCCTGCACATAAACCTGCTGGAGCGAAGAGCAGTGTTATTGGCACTAAAGGCTTTCACACAACTAGTACTGGGGAAGGTTGTACAGGTCAAAACAGACAATACCACCACAATGTACTACATAAACAAGCAGGGAAGGACAAGGTCAAACCCTCCCTGCACAGAAGTCATGAAAATGTGGAGTCTAGCATGCACCATGGGGGGGTTCCCCGGCAGGCTATTCATCTGCCAGGCAATACCCAGACTCTAATCAAACAGGCCCATCATGAATGGCCGTTGAACAGGCAGGTGGTGCAAGTGATCTTCAGGAGGTGGGGCACCCCAGAGGTAGAATTGTTCACATCCCACCAGAATCACCACCTGCCACAGTACTATGGCAGACCACCAGATCCAGGGCAGTCCCCTGGATGCTCTGAATTGGTCAGGAAGCACCTGTATGCTTTTCTTCCTTCCTCTGGTGTACAGAGTATTGCTCAAGCTCAGGTCCCAGTCAGCATCACTGATCTTGATAGCACCAGACTGGGCCAGGCATCCATGGTACTCTCTGCTACTCTCCATGTCTGTGGCCAGACCAGTACACCTTCCTGGAGGCACAATCTGCTAACCTCCAACCAGGAGACTCCTGTACCCAAGCCTCGGGTCACTCTGGCTCAAGGCATGGCTCTTGAGGGCCTAGAATATGCAGGCTTGCTTCTTTCTGAAAGTGTCTAACATTTTAAAGGGTTACAGGAAGCCCTCCACTAAGAGAACCTATGCTTCAAAATGGAAAAGGTTTTCAACCAGGGAACTGGTATCTGCACATGCTGGGGTCCCAGCTGTGCTTGACTATCTTACCTATTTACATTCATTGGGCTTGCAGTCCAGCACCCTCAAGGTCCACCTAGCTGCAGCATCTGCTTGCATATCAGCTGGACAGAATGTTTCAATGGCTTTAGATCCCTATACACAAAAGGGTCTTTAAGGGCCTGCCTATTTGCACCCCCTCCATGAGGAACCGTTGCCAGCATGGGACCTAAATGTGTGCATAGCTAAGCACATGGGGCCTCCTTCAAGCCCATGTCTTCAGCTCATTTGAAATATGTCATGGGAAAACAGTTTTCCTAGTGGCAATGAATTCTGCAAGAATTGGTGAGCTCAGGCTTTCTGCATTGAACAGGACTACATTTCATTCCACAGGGCAAGGTGGTCCTGAGAATGAACAGGAAATTTCTCCTAAAGTGGTCTGATTCCACTTGAACCAAACCATTACCTCACCTGTCTTTCACTGAGCACTCTACTTCTGGTGAAAGGAGACTCCACAGTCTGGATGTCTGGCTCTTAGCTACTATATGATAGCTACTAGGACCATAGACAGGACAGAAAACAGCTGTTCCTGACCTATAGGGATGTAGGAAAGGTAACCCAGCAACAAAAGGTCCATTACTCACTGGAGACTACAGCATATCCAGTGTTACTCTAAGCTGGGAAAGGAGGCCCATTCCACAAGGCACAGCGCTACCATAGCAGCTGTTGGGGATGTTCCCTGGTGGCATCTGTAAAAGCAGCTACCTGGAAAGCAGTATACACCTTTACAAAGCATTGCAGTCTGGATGTTCTGTCCAGGGGTGATACCAGGTTTGGCACAGCAGTCCTGCAAAGTCTCTTCCCGAAATAAGGTTCTGTGCCCACCTCCAAAGGTACTGCTTAGTAGTCTGCATAAAGTTGGGAATACCAGAGTATTACTGGGGTTAGAAGAAAAACATTTCCATAGTAATCTTGTTTCTTCCCAGTGATACTCTGGTATTCATAACTTCCCACCCTGTCTCCCCTTCTGGAACTTTTAGCCTCTGCACCCCTGTATACTGTGCTCTCGGAGGTATAAATGCCACTTCTGGCTCGTATGTTGTGATTGCCTCCCACCCTTTTAAGGTGATTGACATTTCAGGGGTGTTCTTTCACGTTATGCCCTCCAGTTGGAGGCCTTTTTGAGTGTTAAGGGAGTTCCCACTACTATTGTTTGGTCCTGACTTTCCAGGCTTCCAGGTATTCTGAGGGTTTAGAACTAAGGCAGTTAGTAGAAGGCAGCATTTGAAAAAGTGGCTCATGCAAGATTCCATCATTTGCATATGTTCCATCTCCAGGCAGTTCTATCTTAAAGGGACACTGCATAAAGTTATGAATACCAGAGTTAGTATCACTGGGAAGAAACAAGATTACTATGGTAAGTAATGTTTTTCTTCCTACATATCAGTGGGTCAACCAGTTTGGTAAAATCTTTTATCTGAGGATTCTGAAACCAGACAACCTTAAATACAAAGTTGAACTCTACATCTCTTTGGGTAACTTTTTGGAGGTAAAGGATACTATTGTTGGTTGTAAATAAAACCACCTGGCGTTTGACATACCAGTCAACATTTATAAAATCTGTTAATGCTTGAGTACCTTTACTAACAACTTAGTCTTTAAAACAAATTTATCCTGCAGCATGGTATAGGAATGTTTTAGTCCTATTATATAAGAAAGGCAACTTCAAGGAAGTAAAACAAACTGTAGACTAGTACGTCTGTTGCATACATTAATATATATTTTTGCATACCATAATTAAGCAGCTTCAAATCTGGCTAGAGACCAAAAATATTTTCCAATTTCCAAGCAGGCTGTAGGTAGAATCATTTCACTATAGACCCCATTTTACCCAACGTATTGGCTAGAGAAATATTTGATCAGGAAAAATGAGAACTTTAGTCTGTAGACTTCACATCTGCATTTAATATGATTGAGAATATCTTATGGAGAAAAATTATAGATCTTAATTTGGACTACAGTATTTTATTACCTATTATACAATAGGGTGAAGTGATATGGGTTATTCTCTGATAAACCTGAGCCACTAAGCGTGACATTGAGGTAAAAATAAATGAAGCAAATCACAATTTCCAAATACAGATCTGTAGTACTCTCCTTAAATGTTGATTATGGGTTAAAATGGAGATAATGCCATTTTCTGATTTTATTTATTTATTTTCCAATCTGATGCTGTAGTCCTGCCACTTATGTGTCACGCGACAGTCCATGAACAGTCTCCTTTTCTGCTATGATCCTTCCTGTGATTTACATTATTCAGCTAAAAGCTGTTGCCTAGCATGTTATCAGTATCTTATTTGATTATCGTTTAACTTTTTTTAATATAACATTTTGTCCACTCTTGACAGCAAAAAATTAAGTTACTGCACTGTTGCATAGATCATATATAAAAAATAAAGTATTCACTGGGTTTATTTTTGTGTTGTACTTATTAAAGCAGACGTTGTTTAAAAGTGTCATGCACAGGTATACATGTAAAAATTATTCACGTGTGTGACCTCGGATGTCACGAGTGTGACAGGGACATTATATAGTCAAGTTACTGCACTGTTACATAGATCATATAGAAAGATGTAAATTGTTCCTGGGTTCATTTATATGTTGTATTTTACTAAAGCACACATTGTTTAAAAAAAAAAAAAAAAGTGTTACACATGTACACAGAGGTGTACATGTAAACTGTAATGTGTCGTATCGGACATTCCTTCTCAAAAATGGGGAATGTTAATCCATTTCCCACTACTGTCATAAAAAAATGAGGAGGATGATGTCGGGAATTGTGACATTCTTGGGAATAGTTGAGTCTTCACCTGTTATCCATTTATGGCTGGAGAAGTGCATCACTTTGTATCTCTGGGTAGCCACTTAAACCGGCTTTAAATGAACTCCAATACATAGTCATTTTAATGTAAACAGGAAAATTAGAAATTCATTGTGGTGGTGTGGTGATATGAATGTATATTTACAAAATGCACATAAAATGGTTTTTATAGTTAAGAGTACACTAATGTCCCTGTCACACGCATGACAAATGTCTCATGCGTGAATACATTTTACATCTACACCTGTGTATAACCCCACTTTCAATGTGTGCTTTAATGAAGTACAACACAGAAATGGACCCAGTGAAATACTTTCATTTCTTTATATTTGATCTATGTAATAGTACAGTAACTTTTGATTATCAATGTCCCTGTCACATGCATGGCATCTCACACGCTTGAATAATTTTTACATGTACGTCTGTGTATGACATTACTTTCAATGTGTGCTGTAATAAGTACAATACAGTATTAAGCTCATTGACTATTTTTATTTCTTTATAGTTAATCCATGTAACAGTATAGTAACTTTTGACTGTTTACAATGTCCCTGTCACATGTGACATCGGACGTCAAATTTTTACATGTACAGAAAATGGTGTCATATCTATTCTAACCCATAATTGACAGTTAATTTCCAGATATAGATTTGTAGTACTTGTGATTTGCTTCACATATATGTATTTTTATAGCTGCCAAATTATGTTGCGTGTTACTCTTGAGGATATTTGGACAACACCTCAGAATGCCTCATCTCGCACTCCCCTCTGTCATTCCCATGATCACTATTTATAGTGCAACAACTGTGGTAACATGCCCCTAAATTGCATAATGGATGCGCTCAATGGAACATTCAGGTGAAAAAGTACTGCTCCAAGATCCAAATAACAATTTCCTGTAACAAGCCCTCATTTTTGCTGTATTTTCCCATAGATGCAAAATCAAATCCCTGTATAAATCCTGTAGATTTTTCCATAACAACTGGTTCCTTATTTATGATTTTATTCTCTATTTGTATGTCAGCAGCCTTTTATCAGGAAAAGGGCTTTTGCTGTTGGGTGTTAATATTCTATGTTAAGATGGCCTTGGAATGATTTGTATTCACATGGTATCCATAAGGCATAATGGAGCAATGTATTATTTTGTTGACCAGGTAGGCCCACTGAGACTAGAAGTCCCTTTTTCAGGGGGTGACAGGGGAATACAGATGGTAACCAACTGAAATTATAACATGGCATAAATCCTTACTTGAACCACATTAAACTGTTGATAGTATGTTTAGTAAATGGGGGAAATTTGGCCAGGACACTGGGGAAATTCCCTACTCTCCAGCAGGAGGAACCCTCGGCCAACTGTCCGAGATAGCCACTTAAGTGGAACCAGCAGAGAAGATGGACTTGAAGGAGACAGAGGAACAGGCCTCCTCCCCTGTTCTCACAACCCAAGAGGCTGTCAATCTCGATGGCAGCGGCTGATTTTTCTGATGAGGACACTGCCAACGAGGTGTTTTTATCCTTAGAGGAGACTAAATGGATATTGGTGAGCAAGTACAGAGAACTTCCAGCACGTATGCCCTAGTGGAGGAAAATGCCACATTGCAGGATGCACTCGCTCAGAAAATGAGTGCTTTAGCAAAAGAAAAAGCGTACTTACGGAAAGCACTTCAACTAGAAAAGGAGCTGGGCACTTTATCGCAAAAGTCTTTTGCAGCGGAGTTGTCAGTTTGGCTGTCACTGCAGAGAAATGGCTAACGGTTGCTACGGCAGTGAGTTTGCGGTGTACAATACCCACTCAAGCACAGAACTCTGTTGTTCCCACAGTAATAACTGGCTGACTAGTGCGGCTGTTAGTGAAAATGATCAGGGAGACTGTGTGCCTAAACCGTGAGTTGCTGGACTTCGGATCAGGCCCACACGAGGGAGCCGACATGGAACAATTACTGTGCTCTGCTACCGCATGCCGCAGCATAGATAAAACTGAGGGGCCAGAATTTTCCTTTCCAGCAAATAAAATACCCCAGGTTCGAGCAAGGACCGTGATTAAAAAGTAAACTAGCATCAGCAGCCCCTCATAACAGGATATTGGGACAGGAACTGGTCTCCTGTACACACCATGGAGGATGCAGGCTGGGTGCGGAGACAGATGGACAGTGGATCCTGGATCCCACAGACAGTGATGTACAAAGATATCAGAAGGATGTTTCAACAGCGGCAGACACTGTGGCCACAGAACAAACTTCATTCCTGAGTGCCAGCGAACCCAGGTAACTTTTATTCTATTGTGCACAATGATGTTACTATTAATGAAATTATTATTGCAGGTGATGCTATTTCAGGGGAAACTACAGTGGTAGGCCAGATAGAAGACAGCCCTATTAGGCTGGGGCCAACAGAGCAGGACTTGGAGAATTATTCTGTGCCTGATAGATTAGCCCCCATGTTTAAACTATCTAATCCTTTTCAAAATAAGGGGAGCCTGTCCCGTGCCAAAATGCTGTTTTGGCTACGGTGTAAAGGTGGATTGGAATCCCCTCCCGATAAGTTACGCATGACCAGTTATCTTAAAAGGTTCAATTAAATTGTTTTTCATCTGAGATTTTTGCCCTTATTCATCTTGGAAACTGTAATTTTGACATCCGCTTCAAAAATGTCTCTGGATTAGACAGGTTCTGGGCACAGTACCACTTGCAAAACAACAACCCCATTTAGATCCCCTTTCAGGCGATGCTCTTGACAAAGCCTTTAGTTGAGAACATCAGTTATGTCTAAAATGAAGGCGCCATGTGGACAATATCTCCTTTGGCTACGCCAGCAGTGTGAGGGTTCTGGGCAGGTCTACCCCATGGTAGACCGTGAATAAATCTGGGGTGGAGGGTGCAGGTAAAATTATATTCCACAAATACAGGGCCAGTTCACCTCCCCAGTTCCTTCTTTCTAGGTAGAGACAAGGGTTCACTTTTTTACATAGGCCAACCACGCTCCTGTTTTAAGTGTGGGTCTCTGACCCATATCCACTCAACGTGCGACTCTACTCGTTGTAGCCATTGTTTAGAATTTGGTCACGTTGCTTCCAGCTGCTTAAATTTAAGTGTGACCTGAGAGGACAGGACATGCATATGGGTGCTGCGCTGCCCATGGGCATCCCATAACAGAGAGGACTGTTCCTCACATGAAGGTCTGATTAACTCTGCACAGCAATTGCAGACCAAAAGAGTGGCAGGACAAAGTTCCAGACTAGCCAGAGAAACCTAGATACAGGAAGCCCCCCCTTCGGGTACCAGAAAGTCAGACAATCGGGGTGGTAGCTGGATCAGAAGAGATTGAATACGGACCTAGACCCAGAGACTTGAACAGAAGAGAGGCAAGAAACACCAGCAGAAAATATTAAGGTTGTTGTAATGAAATGCCCCCCAAGCGACAAACCCTTCAAAATGGTGGTGCAGAAAAAGATCTAGGTTGGGGAAACTATACCTAAACTAAAGTAACTATGACAACAGATTCTAGCCCCCCAAAAAAACATCCCTGCTGTGGAAAAGAGAATAAGTATGCAGCACCTACTACTGAAGCTACAGATGGGACTCTGGGGAAGAGGGCACTGACACATCCTGCATAGCTCTCACAACAGACACCGAGGAAGGGAGTGGGAGGACTCCATAGCAAATGAACAAGACAGTGAAAACTGTCTAAATCTCCTCAGAATTACTTTGATATAGCTCATGCTTTCTAAACCACCTTTCTGATGCATAGCCTCTGCTTCTCTACACTCTGTCAGTAGTAGTATAAAGAGTGAACTGAAACGAGCAGCTGTTATGCTTACTTTACAAGAGGGTAGACATGACATAGGGGGCCTTCAGGACAGCAAACCCCTTCATCAAAGTCACCAGACTAGTAGACATTCACCCAGGAAGGGCATTGTTACTGGATGTATCTTACTTTTCAGAACGTTTCTCTCACTGTTACATATGCACCTCGAACTAAGGCACAGAGGGTAGCTTTATTTAAAGAGGCACTGTCATATTTACACCTCATGACTTGGTATTTGGATGGGTGATTTTAACTGTGGCTTAAGACAAACAGGGGACTTCAAACATCAGTTATTTTGCGATTCCACTGCATTACAACAGATTGTTACCACTGCAGGGCTAATTGACTCCTGTAGGAACCACCATGCTACAGGCGGTTATACATACTTGAGAGGCACCTGAAAAACATGGATACATTTTTATTTTTCTGTCAGCAGTGTTATAAATCCTAGACATCAAGACCAGAGTATACGAATTTTCTAACCATGCGGCTATCATTGTCATTTACTTGGGGAAAACCTCTCCACGCAGTGGAGAAAAAAAAAAAAAAAAAGGTACCAGATACAGTAGTTCAAAGATGGAAAAGAGATGGTCAGGGCGTCCTTTCAGTGGTAGGGTGTTGAGACCATTAGAGTGGAGGGTGGTCACAAAATAAACATGGAGAGCTCAGTTTCAAAACCAGGCTCAATACATTGCAAACAGAGTACCTTAACTATCATGCTCTGACATCAACTACAGCACTTGATTTCACAAGTTGAGGTCACACATTTGGATTATAGTACACAGATGGCTAGCATTCAGTATAACAGGGCAAAATCCCTGTCCCAAGAACTTGGATTCGGTACACAAATTAAACAGGCATTTGTCAATGCTGAATATTTGCTTGCTGGTATTGGCATTGGCAATGCAGGAGTTGGATGCAGAGTAGGAATGGCAGTGAAGTATTGAACTTCACGCCAACCCCACTTCCACCTTGCAGAGATGGACAGGCATTGGGCTATGCATTTGGGTTGACGGACAGGCATTGGGGTATGCGTTTGGGTTGTCTCCCATAATGTTTATTACATTTCACCTCACCCGGTCCTGCAGACACTGACAAGTGCTGAGATGTGCCTTGGGGTGTGCGGCTTTACAGTCACCCTACTCCATAAGGAGATGTGCTGAAATGGGTGCAATATAGGAAAATGGGTGAACTCTGGGGTGAAGAGTCCAAGGCACACCTGATGCATGTGACTGGTCAGAGGGTGGGGTGGAATGGCATGAGCATTAGTCAGCAATCCAAAGGCACACCCTGATGCTCATCGCGCTGTACAGGGTGGGATGTTATGGTTTGAAACCCTGCGCCACGGGCATTTGTTGGCATTTGCAGTACAAATTTTCAACATGGCCTTTGTGACCCCGCCTCATGAAAGCATTTGGGACCTCTTCTCATGAACAATCCACGCAGTGACTGTGCCATTGTCGCCAGATGCGAAAACAGATTGGGCAGGATGTGAGGGAATGACAGCTGTGGCCATTCATTGGGAGGTGTGAAGAGGTGGCAATGTTGAAAATCTGTAGTGAAAATATTAAAATGCTCAAACTTCTGAGCGTACATGGAAACTGCGAACGCGTGCGTAACAGTCATTTAGTGGAATTATTTCACCAGATTTTCAACCTAGGCATTTTGTCACCTCTGCTCATTAATGTTTGGGACAGATTAAGAAAATCGAGTGAGAGTGTTAATTTCCACAGGAACCGTGCTATTCTGCGCAGATGTGTAAATGCATATTTTGGGCAGGATGTAAAAATGACAGCTGTACTGCTCATAAGGAGGTCTGAAAAAATGCCAATGTTAAAAATATGGAGTGAAAATACTAATTTGCAAAGTTACGAGGGTGCGTGGAAACTGCACAACGCATGCTTGTAATGGTTATTTTATGGACATTTGCATTTTAGGACCTCTGCTCATGAACGGACTCGCCGTGATTTTACATACGAACATACGACTCTGCCAGTAGAACACACCCAATCGGCAGGGCCGCTGGAAAATTGCGTAAAAGGTTACCCAAAATTGCTGAGTGTTTTGCAAACATTTAAGGAAATTGCGGGGGTTCTACTATAGACCCTGAGTGCTTCACAATAAATCTTTTAATGTTTTCTGCAGCATATATTAGTCAGTATAAATTGCTAAATGAATACAGATGGCAGATGTTGGGAGACACTGCTGATTGGGCAGGGGAAGGGTGGTGGTGTTGGGGGACTGACATCCTCGGTGGCCAGGGAACAGATGTTGGATGTCTTTCAAGACGCGTTCCTAACTCAGCAGATGGGGGAACCGACCAGGGAGGCGCGGGTACTGGATGTGGTCCTGGCAGACACTGACCAGATTGGGGGCCTGGAGGTAAGGGACTCTTTGGCGGGGAGTGACCATGCCATGGTCTAGTTCTGCCTGGACCTAGGAGGGGTAGAACGCTGCACAAAGACGGAGGTAACTGACTTCGGGGGGGGGCAGATTTTAAGGAAATGGGAAGGATCCTTAAGGAGCATTTGAATGTGATTGGGTCAGACATGGACGCTGACAGTAGGTGGGAAATAATCAGGAGAGAGGTGCAGGATGCTACCAGCACCTGTGCAAGAGTAAGACGAAAATGCGGTAGGGCCCGAAAACCCTGCTGGTGGACCAAAGGGGTCCAGGAGGTGGTGCGAAGAAAGAAGGCAGCCTATAGGCAATTGAAGTGCTCAAGGAGTTAAAGGGATCAAGGGGAGTACGAACTGGTGGCTAGCAGGGATCGACAAATTTCAAAATGGCATGCTAGTCCCGGACAACTGGCCTAGTCAAAAATGGTAGTCCCAGAGTTCAGAGTGGTAGTCCAGTACACTTTTTTTTTTTTTTTTTAATATAAAAATTTTAACCCAACTTGTGTAGAAATAAATTATATGGTGTGTCTGGGGTTATACTGTTGTATTAGGATGGATGTAGATGTAGAAGAACTGTGTAAATCGGGGAAAAACAATATTGAGTGACTCTCCATCCAATTCCTTTCTTTTCTGAATGTTAATACAGCAGGTCCAGGGTGGGACCGGTGTACCATGTGTAGGGGTACCGTACCCCATACCAGATTTTGGGATGCCAAAAAGAGGACACTTATTTCCTCCCCCGATGAGCCCTCGTGCCAGACTCCGAGTAAACAGGTTTAAAGTCTCCACTGCCTTCACAGCTCATATACAAGGGAGGTCCTAGGTAGGAGAAGAGTAAAATATTCTCATAAAAAATAATACAACAGATATTACGGTATGAAGAATATTTGGTAGCTGGTGAGAGGGTTGTCCTTGTAGAGGATTTGTGGGGGACTTTAACTAACCATGGTGCAGGCTTAAAGTTTTTCAGAAGAGATCGGATAGTTAGATTGTGAAATGGCTGCTACTATCACCAAGTCATTCTTGGAAAGGTTTTATTGTCATCAAGGGAGTTGATTAAGTTAGGAGGTGGGGAGGAGGAGGAGGACTTGCATCAGGGTCATCACCATCAGGGAGAAGAAACGGAAGCAGCAGCGACCACCAGCAGTAGATGTAGCAGCAGCATGCTCCATGAACATGTCTAGTTCCTGGACCAGAGAGCAGCCAGTAGTTAATTGCAGGATCAGGATCAAATTCATGCAGTTCAGGACCTTCTGCCATATCTGCAGGAGAGACTGTGAGTGTGTTGTGTCAAGCTGTGTCCGTATTTTTGTTTTGATAAGGTTCTGAATAGAAAAAACTCTTTCACACTTAGCAGTTGACACTCGTAGTTATTAGTATTTCGACTAAGTCAAGAATAATGTGCCCAATCTGTGGTAGTATTTCGACTAAGTCAAGAATAATGTGCCCAGTCTGTGGTGGTTTTTCACTTAGTAATTTTGCATAGACCTGCAAATAGGGCTTGTCAGCTGAAGATTTAAGCAGCATTTTAAATGCAGCATACTCAGACTTCATATGTTCCTGCTGCTCTTCCGTGGAAAAAAAAAATCAAAGTATTCAACCAGGTTTGCCAGTTCACAGGTCCCAAACACCGCTAGTTGGTCTCTCGGCAGATCAAACTGCTTGAAATCTAAACAGCTGAACCATTTGAGAGGCACCTCTGAGAAATTTTTAAACCTCTCGTCTATATACGTTATCGCTGCAACTATTAAATTCTGCAATTGTGCATCTCTTACAAAACTGACTTCGGGCAGTTGCTTCTGAATGGGAAAGGAACAGTCCCTCCTCCTCCTCCCTCCCCTCTTTGACACAACATACTCCATCCATTTCTGTTCAGGTTTGTAATGGCTAAGGAAAGCTGCCATGTATTTCCTTGGTGATGTTTTTTAGCTCCGTAAGCTGGAGTAGGCAGGTCCTCAAGTTATAGCAACTTCCAGTATTACTATGTCATCTCTTTGAAACTGGAGTGACAGGTTTTTAGTATTAGGTAGGAAGTCTTGTAGTATACATAGGGATTTACAAATTGCATACTCTGCACTTCTTTTAAGAGGAGCCTTTGTTCTAGAACCTTCATCACCACCAGCAGAAGATGCATGTTCTAGGTGTTGGCCGACACTGGGTAGGTTAACCTGAACTGCATGAACTGACCATGACCTCTGACAAAACCATCTCACTTGTTTTATAGCACTAAAGTGAGCAAGATCAGTATCCATGACATTTGCAATTTCTTTTAGTTCTCTCACTTTTTGGGACTGTAATGAATCCTCCCCTCCTGTTGAGCATGCATTCATTTGCATTGCTCTCTTGCGCAACCTGGTGCCAGTGGCGTAACTGCCTCCTGCTGAATATCGCAGAATGGTGCATTTTGGACTTGCGCATGGCGCAACCCTTTTGAATATCTGGGCCTATATGTACAGAAGTTGGTATAGATAATGACTCCCCCCTTAGGTTTTGAAATATTATGGATTAAAATAAACAATAAACAACACCCAGTCACTTTAGGGATATGCTATAGACCACCATCTATGGACACTGTTAATAATGAAAACATGTGTAATTATTTGGAGAATCTTAATTTAAATGCAGACATTATTCTAATGGGTGATTTCAATTATCCTGGAATAAATTGGTCTACCGGGGTGGGTTTAAACAAACAGGAAAATAGATTTATTAGTGCAATGTCCCATCTAGGACTATACCAACTTGTTAAAAATACAACTAGAAACAACAATACTCTGGATTTGATATTTTCTAATATTAAAGTTGATACTGAGTTTCTTGGCACTATGGCTCCTTTAGGTAATAGTGACCATCAAATAATTAAATGGTCAATTAATCTTTATATCAATAAATCTTGTGGTAAAACTGAATTCAGAAACTTTAATAAAGCAAATTATATGGCTATTAAAGAACATTTTTTGATGTGGAATTGGGAACAAGAACTAAATGGGTTATCTGTGGATAATATTTGGCAAAGAATTAAGAAGAAATTGAATACTGTATTTCTGAATGGGTACCAATCAGAGTTAAATATATAGGACATAAAAGATCACCACCCTGGTTTACTAACAAAATAAAAAGGTTAGTACTAGCAAATAAAAAGGCATTTAACAAATATAAAAATAATAAATTGGAATTCAACTGGACTAAATTTGTCACCAAAGTTAAAAAAGCAAAATATGCAATTAGAAAGGCCAAGCAAGAATTAGAGTTAAATTTAATTAGTATGCAAGGTGATAATAAGAAAAGGTTTTTCAATTATATTGATTCCTTAAAATCCTCTCCCATTTTAGTTGGACCATTAAGAATAAATGATGTTATTATTGATAATGAACAAATTATGGCAAATAAATTTAATCTTTACTTCGCTAGTATATTTAAAAAAAAAGGATGATTTCACAGTTGGGAATCCTTCCAAATTGGATTCTATAATTCAATTCACTGTAGCAGAAACTTACAATATTATTGATTCCTTAAAATCTTCCAGATCAGTAGGTCCAGATAATATTCTATCTATATTCTTAAAAAATGTTTCTTATGAACTGGCGGGTGTACTGACTTTTTTGTTTAATGAATCATTAACGAGGGGTATAGTGGTTAATGAATGGAGAGATGCTGTGGTCATCCCAATACATAAGACTGGCTCAAAGAAGGATTTAAAAAATTAAAGACCTATAAGTTTAACATCTTCTATATGTAAAATCACAGAAAGGCTTATTCTAAGTAAAATTAGTGCACACATATTAGAAAATGGTCAGACTGATATTTTCCAACATGGCTTTCAACCAGGTAGATCATGTCAGACTAATTTGATTGATTTTTTTGAACCAGTGAGTGAAGCTTTGGACCTTGGTATGCCAGTGGATGTTATATACTTGGATTTTGAAAAAGCCTTTGATTCCGTTTCATATGGCATATTACTTGATTGTTTAATAAAATTAGATCTTAACAAATATTTGACTAAATGGATAATGTAATGGTTATCCAATAGAAGACAGCGAGTATCACTGAGGGGTTATTCTTCCCCATGGACATTAGTTAGCAGTGGAGTACCTCAGGGATCAGTTCTGGGCCCCATGTTATTTAACATCCTTATAGCCAGTATGAATACCAGTAATGGTATTTGGATTACCAAATATGCAGATGATGCTAAACTGGGTGGGATTGTTAATAACTCGGAATCCATATCCATATTACAGGACAATTTAAATCTAATTTCTGAATGGGTTATCCATCACAAATTAAACTTTAATATAAATAAATGTAAGGTTATGCATTTTGGTTGGAATAATAGATGTGCTAACTATTATATAGGCAATAACACACTAAGTGTCATCACATCTGAGAGAGATCTAGGAGTTATTATTAATAATAACTTAAAATTCAGAGATCACTTAAATTCTATAGTCAAAAAATGTTCCAGGTTTAGTAACTGCTTATTTAAGAATATAAAAAGTAGAGAACCATCAATAATGATCCCACTATATACCAGCATCATAAGATCAAACTCGATTATTGTTCATCATTTTGTGCCCCAACTCAGAGGGGAGATAGATTATCCAGAGAAAAGTTCAAAAAGATTTGTTAAAAATATAACTGGAATGGGACCCCTGACATATGAGGAAAGACTGAAGAAATTGAACTTGTATAGTATGGATTATAGATCTGTGTGAGGGGATCTTTGTTTGCTTTATAAAGCAACTAAAGATGAATACTTATTTAATACATTACATTTGACATGGAATCCTACTTCTGTCCATACTCGTTCACATAATTTAAAATTACTTTCATCTACTAACAGAACTATGAAGAGAAATCAATTCTATACTCAGAGAATAGTTCCAATATGGAACTCACTCCCATATGAGGTTGTAAACTGTGAAAATTTGGCTCAATTTAAAACTAAACTTGATATACATATGAATGATTTAAAATTTGTATTCCACCTAGCTTAGGTGGTATGATCCTAATGGGCTTGTCCCTTTGTCGTGTAACTCACCTATGAACCTATCAATCTGATGTTTACTGACTGTTTGGTAATGGGGTTTATCATATGTCACAGTCACTATCTCATTTTCTTGGCCCCTGATGGGTACGCATCTCAGCAGCGGCACTAGACTATCACCCACTATTTCATGCGTGATAATGTCAGTGTAGATATATAATGTGTAGAACCCCCCATTAATATCTGTAGGGTTCTTTGTTAGAGTCTTTCCTACACCTACCTTGAGTCTACTAAACCCAAAAGGTACTGTAACTGCCCATGCATAAACAGAATGCATTTGATGTCGCTGTCAATGTTTATTTCTCTCCTGACGGCTTGTTGTGCCAAAACCACTGGCAGTTCATTTGCTTCAAATATGCATTTATTAATTTGATTAATAACACTCGCATGTGAGGATAATAGCCTGATGGAATTTTCAATGCTTCGGACTCAACAAAGGGGCTGGTTGGTGGCGTTTTACTATGGGCTACGCTTAGAGGCTGATAGAGCATACTGAACCTGTTTTTCTGTGCAGAAACATTGTCCCAGGTATGAGGGTACTGAATTTCTGCTAATCCCACTTCCCATTCACCAGGCAGTTCCAGCATTTGTGGTAACTTTACTGCAGAAGTGGATATAGTATTGTTGTGGTAAATGTTGTGCGAGGCATTGCTAGGCAAGATGATATAAAAACCATTTTTGAGCATTTTTAAATCTTATCCATTTCTAATGTCCTGAACCTGTGTTGCCTTGATCCAGCTATTGAATTTATCAGGCCACCCTAGCCACTTTACCAGATACCAAGTTTTTCTGCTATGCTTTTTCTCTGTCAGGATTTTCTGCACCCTATACACTTGGTCCTGATCCAGTTCGATTTTCTGCAACTCTTCTGCATAGAAAGTACCTTTGATGTCTTCCCCCTGATAGTCTTTTAGCTTATAGTGGGTCTCAGTGTTTTTAAGACCTCCGTCACAATAAATATCTCATCTGTGTATGTCTGTTCATATCCCTTTTCAAACACCCCTTTCAGCTTTTATATTCTCACGTGATCACTTTCTAAAGGGTACCCTTTTGTGTTTTGCCAAGAACTGTTTTGCCATAGATGGTCTTCCATACATCCAGGGCACTGGAAGGGTTAACATCCATTGGTCTGCGTGTAATGCTTCTGTGATAAGTATGATTATAGCTGTGCACCAGGTCAGGCAACACATAAATATATTTCCACGTGTTTTAGGCTGTAAAGTAATGTCTCATGCGTGTCTTTAAAGTTCTATTGAACCATTCTACAATGCTAGCCTTAACTTCAGTATTTGTCACAAAACGGTGTATTTTATTTTGTTTTAATAATGCCGTTAAGTTGGCATTTAGAAATTCTTTACCCTGATCAGTCTGCAACTTCTCAGGTATGTGTCCACTTTTAAAAATTGTTTTAAAGGCCTGCATCACTGCCTTGCCTAATTTATCTTTTAAAGCTGCTACCCAGGCATGCTTGGACAGCACATCGATGCACATCAGTATGTATTTAAACCCATTATTGTACTTTGCATATTGACTCATATCCACTAAATTGACTTGCCATTGTCTATCTATGTCAGAAACAATGACAGGATTTCTTTTAAATCAAATTCTTGCTGGTCTGTGTAACGTATAGGGGTCCTGCTTGGCAAGCCATTCTGCAACACCTTTCCTGGTCACACCTTTATCAGTTTCTTTTGCAGCTTTATATAACAGTCACACCACTAAAACTGACCACTTTTCTTGCATTCAAATATATATTCTGAAGCAGTTGATCAGGCATCTTCTTTCATCAATACCAAAATACATCTGTTAACTAACCAACCTCTTGTCATCCATAAAATGATGTATATGTAAATGTGTGCTCTTTATTCTTAAAAATTAGATGACAACCATAAACTGCAATTTGTGATTATATTTTATTCATACATACAAAACATAAACTTATACATATATTAATTACATACGAAAGCCATAACAGTGTTTTAAAGAGCATATATATATATATATATATATATATATATATATATATATATATATATACACCTGTAACACATAGCATGCATGCAATGATTACATAATATCCTGTTTCTACATTACCAGATTCTTTCACATTCTACCATACCTAGAGACAGTGGGCCAGATATTCAAACTGCACTATTTTGTGGAGCAAGCCCTTGCGCTGTACAAAATAGTTGCACAGGGGTGTGTCCAGAGTGATATTCAAAGGAGTTGTGCCCTTGAGCAACTCCTTTGAATATCACCCCCCTGCCATAGCCACTGTGCATGGCGCAGTGGAACTTGTGCCACCAGCAAGTTGTCAAGTGGAGCATTCAACTTGCGGTTAGGCGCCATTCGACACACCATCGCATAAAATCCCGATATCAAAAGATGACATGCAAATGTGGCCATAATTCATGCAAGGCACAGGGGGGGCCATTTGCATCTGATTATGGCCCCATTTGCATGCCATTAGCATGTAGGTGCGCCGATCCCCAAGGACTTGCACCTGGCGCCCTGCCAGGCAGTAGCCATCGGGGACCGACGTCCCCTGCAGCCCGATCGTGGGCAAAACAGTGTAAATTCCCCACCATCACCCCCCACTGGCCAGATCGCGGGCATAGTTTAAGTCCCCCCCACCAGTCCAATCGCAGGCAGCAATGTGTCTCCCCCAACACATCCCTGGTGGTCCAGTGGACTGTAAATCCTGATCACGGGATGGTATAAATAAACCCCGAACACATCCCTGGTGGTCCAGTGGACCGTAAATCCCAATCTCAGGATGGTATAAATAAACACCCCGAACACATCCCTGGTGCCTAGTGTCCCCCACCCCACCCACAAAGCCTCACCACCCTGCTCCCCCCGGCAGCCGGTGGGTGGCAGCATCCACCGCCTGCCACCCGCCGCCTGCTGACTGACTGCCGGTAGGGCTGCATGCCATTGGTGCAGAGCAAGAGTCAATGGGCATGCAGCCCTACCGTCTAAGACAGTCCAGTTTTGTGAATGAATGTTCTTGCTCTGCACCAATGGGCATGCAGCTCTACTGGGCAGTCAGTCGGCAGGGCGGCAGGTGGGTGGGATGCTGCCAGGGGGCGGGGTGGTGAGCTTCATGGGTGGGTGGGGTGGGAGACACTAGGCACCAGAGATGTGTTTGGGGAGTGTTTTATTTATACCATCCCGCGATCGGGATTTACGGTCCACTGGACCACCAGGGATATGTTCTGGGGGGTGTTTTATTTATACCATCCCGCGACTGGGATTTCACGGTCCACTGGACCACCAGGGATGTGTTGGGGGAGACACATTGCCTGCCATGGTCGGGCTGGTGGGGGAATTAAACTATGCCCTTGATCGGGCCAGTGGGGGTGGTGGTGGGGATTTTACACTGTTTGCCCAGGATCGGGCTGCAGGGGGCATAGGGAGTGGGTTGGGGCCAGCCACAGGTGGCAGCTGCTGTGTTGTGCCTTGCAATGCAGCAGCTCGCCTGTGGGCGGCCCTCGACTTGAGCCTTTTTTTTTTGGCTCAAAGTTGTGCAGGCGCAGGTTGGGGGTTGTGCCTGCACAACTCTGCACAGCCCGGCTGAATATCGGGCTGTGCAGTTTATGCATGGTTCCTCCCCCTCCAGTTCAGCATGCATTCATTTGCATTGCGCTGTTGCTCAGCCCGTTTTCAGTGGCGCAACTGCCTCCTGCTGAATATCGCAGAATGGAGCAAGTTCGGACTTGCGTATGGCACAACCCTTTTGAATATCTGGCCCCGTAACTTTTGGGCTCTGTGTTTCACACAAGCAAGGGTTTCATCCACTGGTGACAAGGTAGGCACAAAACATACACACATGTGCCATGCACCACTCAAAATACTTAGGGTGATCTTTGAGGTGTACTTCTGCAGAATCAAAAATGCTATACACCTTACATATGTCTGTTTTTTTTTGTTCATTGCATTAATATACATATGCCACAAAACTGGGGGCATACTTTTAATCTTAGTCATTGTCCTTTCTGCTAGTGAAGGTGCAGCACTTGCACAGCATACGTTTAATGCCTGGCCCTTTCCAAAGTATACAGGGGTCTTTAAAATGTCCTTTATTACATGGCACATTGTAGCCATCGAGAGTGGCTGGAATATCGGGAGCATGCCATTATGTTCCATCTGAAAGCACATAAAACACGTTATACAGATTAGTGTGTCATTTTTTTATTCAGAAAAAATTACTGCTACATCACATTTATTAAATACAACGTAAGTGATACATTCGGCAAAAATGTGATGAATACACACGATGCTTAGTTCTCTTTCATTTCATGGAGCATCATAACAATTGAAGAAGCCACTTTCACAGTATGAGAAATATCACATTATTGTCTTTGCTTTAAAGCAGACACACACATTGCTGCAACTACCAATATATACAGGTTACAAAGACATTCAGGATCTTCTATGAATCTAGGCACAATCACTGTTATGTTTTCTAAAAGTGTCAACTCAGATTCTTTCATTTAGTCATCTATATCCTCCCACATGTCTGAGGAGGCATGCAACATCAGTTCCATGGCAGAAGATAAGTCAGAAAGGGATGCTTCAAAGTCAGGCAGCCTGAACACGGAAGGATCGTAGTAATAGCTTATGATCAGATACATAAGTCTTTGGACACTCTCTTAGCTTGCATCCTGCATGGTTCTCTGTAAAATAAAATATGAAGCTTTGTTGTTCTACAACATTAACACATAACCTGTAGCAGCTCAGCAGTTAAATGAATTTTCACAACAAAAACAGAGTCCCTTAATTTCTTTTTAGAAATTTAACAAAGTCCCCAAAGTTCTTGTTAGAAATTTTTTAAAGGACCATTTATTTCTTTATTTATTTATGACTTTGATAACCGGGTGAGTGCACTGATCCCAGGCACGACCTGGACCATAACACATGGCACAGGGTGACAGTGGAGCACAAGGTAACAGTAATACACATGAAACAGATTTGATACAAGCAACAACAGTAAGCACAATACACAGGTTTGATGCAGAGGTCGATTTGAGAACAGTGAATACAAGGTTTCAATATTGGACATGAGGAGATTTGGTATAAAACAAACATTTACTGACTAGACATCTGGCCTCTTTTCTAATCTCACCGTCTCTCTGTTGTAACATATGTGTAAGTAAGCCCATGGGGTCATCAGCTCTTTTCACACCATTTAAAACATGACTTACAGATTCTACAGTTTCGTTGCTCATGCTTAAGCCTTGTTGTTTCATAGCTATTGCTAAGATCACAGGCATGAGATGCCCTATATGTATGGCTTCAGAAACATTTTTGTATGCTCTAGCTGTCAAGTCATCAAAGATACATGTCAATCAATCAATCAAAATCTTTATTTATTCAGGCGGACATCATTGAGCAAAGCTCATTTACAAGATGGACCTGATAGGGCGAGGAACAAAATAAGGGTACAAAAGCAGACATATACAAAAACACTTCTATATAAACAGATACAAAAATATAAACATATTTACAAACAAGGTAGCCAGGGATTAATGGCTCCAAAGCATGCTAGACCAGACAGTTATGATTGAAGCCTAATAAAATGTTAGAAGCAGCCTCCGAAATGAAAAATGACATGGGCGGGTTGGTGGGAGTTATGGATAGGGACTAAATCTACTAGTAATGATTAAGTGGGGTAGAAGTAAGTGTCAGGGGTAGCAGTGGAGGATTTGGTAGGGGGTAAAGAATGTGATAGGACTAGGCTTTATGAAAGCAATTGCATTTCTCTGGGAAGAGACTTGTGTAGAGCTTTTTAAAGGATGATAGAGGTATATAGGTGGTCAGCTTTAGGGTCTTCTGCAGAAATTCCATGCCAATGCTAGGAGTAACTGATTGCAGAGCTCCCATGTCGGGTGCAGGCTTTTGGTAGTTTCAAAATGATGAAGTTGTTGCTTCTTAGGGCATATGACCTAGCTGAGGCCAGAGTAAAGCAATCTAAAATATAGGAAGGAAGTTTGTTAGACAGGGCCTTGTATATCCATAGTGCAGCATTTTTATTCCTTCTAAGGTGTAAGGATGTCCAACCAACTGCAGCATAGAGAGAGCAGTGATGAGTGTTGAATGGAAGATCTGTGATGAACCTTAGAGCTCTATGATACAAGGTATCCAATTTACTTAAATATAAAATAGTACAGTGGCCATAGAGGAACTCCGCATAGTCGATAAGTGATAGAAATGAGGCCTGGATTATTATCTGTCTTGAATCCCTGGTTAAATAATGTTTGATTCTGAAGAAAGGCTGAGCCTCTGACAAAGTTTTTCAGAAGTTCTTCAATATGCTGAGTATAATCAAGCCTGTTGTCAATCCATACCCCTAAATATTTGAATTTGTCAACATAGTCAAGGCTTTCTCAAGAATGGTGGATAGTTGGGGAAGATTGCTTGGTGAGAAGGTGTTGGTATAGTAATTAGTGGAGAAGAACATAGCTTTTGTCTTCTTTGCATTAAGGAGGAGTTTTTATCAAGTAGTTGGTACTGCAAAGGGAGAACTCTGATTGTAGTATTTCACAGGCCTTTGAAGGTGATGGTTACTAACATATAAGACAGTGTCATCTGCAAAGAGGTGAACATTGGCTTTTGTGAGGTTAGAGTCAATATTGTTAATGTAGATGGCAAAAGGATAGGGCCCAGACTAGATCCTTGAGGTACTCCTCTTAGGAGTGGTTTTGATGAGGAAAGGTTGCCTTCATTTTCACCTGTTGCATTCTATCAGTGAGGTAACATCTGAACCACTTGGAGAGAGGGTGGATCTAGGCCTATGGATTGCAGTGAAGAGAGTAACAGCTCATCATCCACTGTGTCAAGGCTTTGCTTAGGTCAAGAAATACAGCACAGACGTTGTTCTTTTGTCTAGCTCAGTTTGCCAGTCATTTGTGACTTTGCCAATGCAGAAATGGTGCTATGCCTGGTCCTAAACCCAGATTGAGCAGGGTTCAGGAGATTATTAACATCGAGGTAGTCTCTTAATTGGATGCTCACTAATTTTTCTAGCATTTTGGAAAGCACTGGCAGGATGGAAATGGGCCTGTAATTGTTGAGGTCCATGGGGTCCCCTGATTTTAGGAGGGGAAACACTTGTGCTGTCTTCCACAGCAAAGGAATAGAACCAGAGGCTAAGGAGAGATTGAAAAGATGTGTTAAGGGAACTGCAAGCACATGTAATGCAATTTTTAGAAAATAGGGGTCAAGAGAGTCTGCACCTGCGCTTTTTTTAGTGTCCAAGTGCAGTAATAGGTCCTCTACTTGCTTCAGTAAAATTGGTTTAAATGAGAATGAAGAATCAGCCCTATGAGCCTCATTAGACTGGGATTTAAGTTGTGACCGCAGATGATTAGCTGGAAAGGAATCGAAAGCAAGGCCAGCCGTTGTGAAGTGAGTGTTGAATGCATTTAGTATTTCTTGTTTGTCGGAGATAGTAGCCTTATTAAGGTGCACTTGAGGTGGCAGAGAAGTGCTAGAGTCCTGCCCTAAGATCCCCTTGATGGTGCCCCAGAATTTAGCAGGGTTGTGGTAAGAGGCATCCAGTTCAGCCGAGTAGAAAGCAGCCTTAGCATCCCTTACTTTTTTGGTGCAGCTATTTCTGGCTTTTCTGAACAGCACCCAGTCATTTGGATCTTTCGTCTTCCTTGCCATTTTCCATAGCTTATCTCTCTGAAGCAGTGCAGATTTAAGGTCGGCTGAAAACCAGCGGCAAGATTTGTTTTTCGTTCTAACACTAGTGATTGGTGCATGAGTATTGAGGGCACCTATAATTATGCTGTTTAACACCTGAAGTGCTAATTCCACAGAGTCTGCAAGGTAGAACTCCTGCCAGTGTACAGAGTGGCATAGATCGTGGAGATATCCCTCGATGTTGAAGTTTTTAGATCTTCTCAGGAGGAATTTTGCTGGGTTAGCTGGTTTGCCAGATGATCTTATTCTTGCAATAAGACAGTGATCACTTATGTCACTGAATAGTACCCCAGCATGTGAGAACAGATGGGGTTTGTTTGCCAGCATGATGTCAAGTAGGGTACTGTTACTTCTGTTTTTTAAATTGATTCTTGTCGGTTCATTTATTAGTTGATAAAACCCATATGTATCACAAAAGGATACCAGGGGTGCAGCTGTCTTGGAGAGCCAGTTTAAATTCAGATCACCTAAGATAATAGTATCTTCAGGGCCAAGTTTGATTATGTTCCCCAGGTGGGTTAGGAGCTTATGATCAGCAGAGGGAGGCCTATAGCAGCCAACTAGTTGAAAAGCTGCTATGCTGGGGATAGCTATTTTAAGGGATAAACATTCGAACTCTTTGGGCAACGATGTTGTACTAAGGCAAGATGCGGATATAATCGATTTAACATAAATAGCTACTCCCCCACCCCTTGATAGGTGGTCTGTTCTAATATTTGGTAGTTGGGTAGATTTACCTCCCTATCTATTGTTGTAGGTTTGAGCCATGTCTCAGATATTACCAGGAAGTGTGGCATGGTGTGGGTTACCCAGGCTTGTATTAATGAAAGCTTTTTCAGGAGGCTGCAAGCATTAATATGAAGGAAGCTTAATCCTTTAATGGAGGCTAGATCTGCTGGGGAGGTGATACCCTCTGGAGGTCCTGGATTGATTTCAACATTACCAATACAGATTAGCAGAAAGAATAAAAGTTTTGTGAGGGCTTCGAAGGATAGGAGGAAGGAACAGTCAATGGGCCTTCTTTTCCTGCTCGGTGGCTGATGCTTTGAGATGATCCACTGTGTATTATGGCTTAGTAACCTATCGCAGAGTGCTAATTTGGTGGAAAGGTATAAGGGGGCACTGTAGATCCAGTAATGGAGCATTGAGCTGGGACCGGTACTATTCAATATCTTCATCAGTGACATTGCGCAGGACCTAGAAGGCAGAATTTCATTGTTCGCTGATGACACAAAGCTCTGTAACAGAGTAGACACACCAGAGGGTGTAGACAGAATGAGAAGGGACTTGAAGAATGGTCAGGGATTTGGCAGTTGAAATTCAATGCAAGGAAGTGCAAGATAATGCATATGGGGCACAAAAACCCTGGCACAATATATCAGTTGGGGGGTGAGGATATAGCATGCACCAAGCAGGAAAGGGATCTTGGAGTTATCATCTCTGATGACCTCAAGGCAGGGAAACAGTGTGACAAGGCAGCAGGTAAAGCAAATAGGATGCTGGGATGCATAGGCAGGGGCATCACCAGCAGGAAAAGGGAGGTCATAATTCCACTATACAAGACACTAGTGAGGCCGCACCTGGAGTACACTGTGCAGTTCTGGAGACCTTACCTCACGTAAGGACATAGACAGGGTAGAGAAGGTTCAGAGGAGGGCAACAAAGATGGTGCATGGATTGCATCACAAGTCCTATGAGGACAGGTTGAAGGCACTGAACATGTACTCCCTGGAGGAGAGGAGGGAGAGAGGGGATATGATAGAGACATACAAGTATCTTACAGGGAGGAACAGGGTGCAGGAATGCACTATTTTTAAGCAAAAAGATGTTCCAGGACTAGAGGGCATGGGATGAAGTTGGAGGGAGGACGATTCAGAGGAAACGTGAGGAAGAATTTCTTCACAGAACGGGTGGTGGACAAGTGGAACACCCTGCCAGAGGAAGTGGTGGGGGCTGAAACAATCACGGGATTTAAGAATGCATGGGATAGACATAAAGGAATTCTGGAGGTCAGGGGAAAGGGGCAACAGACTTCCTGGAAAACATAAACTGAACTTACAAACTTAAATGGGCAGACTGGGTGGGCCATAGGCCCTTATCTGCCGACACTGTCTATGTATCTATGTATGACAGGTTGACATGACAGGACATGTATGGTTTATCTGACTAGGGTCATCTATCTCACTCCCAGGACAGGCATCAACCATTTCACAATGTATCACTCTCTCTATCACTATGGCAATTACACCATGAATCGTATGGTACATAGCATACTTACAATACACATGGTGGTCAGTTTTGGGGAGCTTAATACTTAGGCCTGGTTTTTCACCTGAGGAAACCTGTCTAATCTCAATAGATGAAGATGGTTGTGGCTGTGTAGTGATTACAGTGTTTTCTGTTTTTTCAAGCATTCTGTTGCTCTCTAACTTTCTAACATATTGACCCTCCCACATCTCATTAATAACCACATCTGTATCTTTCACACAGCAAACACAGTCAAGCAGATTTGTGGAAACTTGCGTATCCATGCTGTCTGAATAAGACTGTTGCTCCATTCCATATCTTTCACTCTGATAAAGCCAAAAGAAAACAACATTGGTCCTTTTACTCTGTAAATTCCAGTTCATCTGCTAACTCATCTGTTCAGTTACACTCTGCACGCATGTCTCCACTCACTCATTTGTTTAGTGTTTAAAAACAAAACATAAATTTACCTCCGCAGTGCAAGATGCTTTGTCATCTTTTTCTTCTTCTTTAGCCTGTTGCTTTTTCTTACCTTTTCTTTTCTTGGCTTGCGGCTTGCTGGTCATGGCAGTGTCACCATCTGCCTCTTGGCTGGCTGCTGCTTCTGCCTGTGTCTTGGCATCCTTATCTGACTGTCCCTCCATGTCACTCTCTGTTCTGGGCTTCATTGTCACGTCTTTCTCTGCAACAGACTCGCATGCTAGCTCTTCTTCAAGGTCTTTCAGTTGTGCCTCTTCGATAGATGTATCAGGATCAGTTTTTGCTTTTTCCAATTCACCAAACTGTGCAGCAAGATTTCTTTTTATGTCACAAATCCTTCCACTGGCCAAAATTTGAATTGGACATTCTTTTTCACACTTTATGTAGTGCACATACATGGGTTTGGGCCTGAAAGACAACTTCTCTTCTGGCTTCTCATCTCCTGGCTTTTCATTTGGTAGCATAACCATCTGTTCCATGACTGGAATATAAGTTTGAGATGTTGTGTTCTAGGCCATCTTCTTGATTCTCTTGGATAATCAGCTCAGATCCTATAAAGTAGATTCAATGAGGCTCTGAAAGCTATTCTGGCACATCTCCAACCAGGGGTTTATATAAGACCCCTGCCAGATTAACTCATACTATGTGACCATCACATGGATGGACACGGGGTTTCTAGAAGACAGTCCTCCACTGATAAATATAGTTATGTCATCTCTTATGACTAGCACCATGAATCAGCATGTACAGTAGGGGGTTTATTAATATAAACTATCATCTATGTGGCCGTCACAAGGCTGGCAAAAGGTTTCTGGAAGACAGTCCTCCATTGATAAATATAGTTATGTTATCTCTTAAGACTAGCACCACAAATCAGCATGTATAGTAGGGGGTTTATTAATATAAACTATCATTTATGTGGCCATCACAAGGCTGGCAAAAGGTTTCTAGAAGACAGACCTCCATTGATAGATATAGTTATGTCATCTCTTGTGATACATAGAATGACTAGTATGTGATTTTTGTACTGTAATGTTGGGCAGGGCATGTTTAATATGAACTTTTAATAGGATTTTTTTAAGTTTCTCAGAGTATAAAAGTCTCATGAAGCAGTCTACTGGTTTTTCAATTTTACATAGGTAATCCAGTGCACTTTTTGTAGCTTTCTGGAGGTTAAAATGCTCTTAAATACTTTCACCAGTACATTCATATATTTAATAGAAAGATATGCTTTTTATAAGCAGTAATGTTTGTAAATTATCTTTTTCAAAGGAAATAGAAAAATATGTTTAGTTTCTGACATCAAAATACCAGATTTCTGATGTATTCAATTAAAAGAAAATGTATGTAGAGAGTATGACAGTTTTTGAACAGACTTTAGGATTTGGAGCAGTCTGCTTAGACTACAAACCCTTGAAACATCAGCTTCAACACACACACACACAGTCTCTGCTTTTAAAGTTAGAACTCATTCTCTTTTTCACATTAAAAAATAAATCACTGTTTTTTCACAAATACTTAAAATGCAGTCTTTTAACAGAAATTTTTTGTATAGCAAAGATAAAATGTTCTTACAGGAAATGCAAAGAGGATAAAACCCTCTTGAAAAATGGAATGCAGAGAGTATGTATGTATGTTTTTAAATCATACTTCAGCATTTGAAGCAGTCTACTTAGACTATAAACCCTTGAAACATCAGCTTCAGCACATACACACACAGTCTCTGTTTTTAAAGTTAGAACTCATTTTTTTACATTAGAAAAGAAATCACAGTTTTTTCATAAATACTTAAAATGTATTGTGTTAAAAGAACTTCCTTACACTGAAGAGATAAGTGTTCCTACAGTCCTCCAAGCTTCAAAGCACATTTCACAAAAAAATATCCCCCAGTAAAAAGGCACCCTGCAGTCATACCACAGATCGACAGGGAGAGGTTGAGGGAGTGCTAGGTAGGTGATGGTGGGGCAAGGTGGAGGAGGGGAGAGACTCAGGTTCCAGGTAGGTGATGGGGTGCAATGTAGGTGGTGGTGGGACATGGAGAGAGGAGGGGAGAGACTCAGGTTCGAGGTAGGTGATGGGTGCAAGGGTAGTGGCAGGACAAGGTGGGAGGATGGGAGAGGTTCTGCCAAGATAATGTGGCAGGGGGGTCGAGGGACAGAGGATGGATTCAGATTCGAGCTAGGATGGGGTGTTTGCGGTTCAAGGGGATGGAGGACAGACTTGGGTTTGAGCCTGGATGGTGTCGTGGAGGTTTGAGGGCACTGGGGATGGAGAGAAAGGATGTAGGGATGTAGAACAGGAATAATGTGTCATTTCTGTGTTCGAGAATATATAATTTTGTGCATTTCATATGTCACTTTCGGTGTTTGATGTGGGACACTCTGCGTTTAAGGCGGGACGTCCTGCACAGAGGGCAGGACTTCCTGCGCCATATGGGGATGATTCTGATTGGTCCATTTTAGCCCACGTCCACCTGTCAAATGATGTGGCACATGCTAATTGGCTGAAATTTAATATTTGATGAGATATATGAACTCTATACTACTAGTGGCTCAGGGAGTGGTGTGGGGCCAGAGGGTATGGGTTGATGGGAGATTGGGGGAGACCTGTGAGGATATGGAGCTGTATACTAGGGATAGGCTCCATCTCAACTTGGAGGGGAAGGAAATCCTAAAGTTGAAAATAGAGGGGTTCATTGGTGAAAGGTGGGGTTTAAACTTGTGAAGGGGTGAGGGATGGGAGAAGAGGCTGTAGAGGTGGGTCTGATAAAGGAGAGACTCTGCATCCACCCCCCTGGGGAGCTGGTGGAATGTGGAAAAAGGCCGTCTGGTAAGGTGCAGACAGGGGGAGGACGGAACCCCCATGGGAACGTGAGCAGGGAAAATGGGATTATAGTGAAGGGAAGGAAGGTAGTCCTGCTAAATGCCAGGAGCTTGGGCAATAAAATGCCAGAGTTTCAGACGATGCTGGCTGAGGGAGAGGTAGATGTGGCAGCTGTCACTGAGACCTGGGCCACCACAGGGCATGACTGGGACCTGAATCTGGAGGGTTACACCATGTTCAGGAAGGACGGAGGGAGGGAAGGGGAGGAGGGGTGGCACTAACAATAAAAAACTGCAATGTCATAGGAGGAGTGGCGGAGGTGGAGGGAACTGTGGAGGTGATTTGTGTCCCCTTGATAACAAGGGAGGGAAGAGAGTAAAAATAGGAGTGGTGTACAGACCCCCTGTGCTGGCAGAGGAACTGGAGGAGAGTCTGGTGGCAGATGTTGGGAGACACAGCAGATTGGGCAGGGGAAGGGTGGTGGTGTTGGTGGATTTAAACATGTCAGAAATGGACTGGGGGACTATGACATCCTCGGTGGCCAGGGAACAGAGGTTGTTGGATGTCTTTCAGGATGCTTTCCTAACACAGCAGGTGGGGGAACCGACCAGGGAGGAGTGGATACTGGATGTGGTCCTGGCAGACAGTGACCAGATTGGAGGCCTGGAAGTAAGGGATCCATTGGCGGGGAGCGATCATGCGATGGTCTGGTTCTGCCTGGACCTAGGAGGGGAAGAAGGCTGCACAAAGATGTGGTAATTGACTTTAGGGGGGTGGATTTCAAAGAAATGGGAAGGATACTTAAGGAGCATATGGATGAGATTGGACCAGACATGGACGCTGACAGTAAGTGGGAAATTATCAGGAGGGGACTGCAGGATGCTACCAGCACCTGGGCAAAAGTGAGACACAAATGCGGTAGGGCCTGAAAACCCTGCTGGTGGACCAGGGAGGTTCAGGAGGTGGTAAGAGGAAAGAAGGCAGCCTATAGGCATTTCAAGTGCTCAACGAGTGCAAGGGATCGAGGGGAGTATGAGCTGATGGCCAGAAGGGCCACCAGGGTGGTGAGGGTGGCTAAGGCAAGGAAGGAGCAGAACCTGGCCAGGGAAATTAGGAGAGGGATCAAGGGGTTCTTTAGATACATTGGGGAAAAATAAATGGTGAAGGGGCAGATTAGCAGGATTAAATCAGGGAGGGATGGGCACAAGACCTGGGGGAGCAGGCTGAGGTACTAAATGAGTACTTTGTCTCAGTTTCACCAAGGAAAATGGGGGGGCTGCCTCATACAGGGGAGGAGATGGTGAAACTGAGGAGGGGGGATCCTTACCGATCAGGGGGTCTGGGGAAAGGGGGGCATCACTGGCAGAAGGGGGAAGGCAATGCAGGGGAACGAGGTAGCGGAGGTGGAAATCACAGCAGAGAGAGTGAGGGAAGCCCTCAGGTCCCTTAAGATAGAGAAAGCACCGGGGCCAGATAAACTAAATCCCAGAGTGCTGATGGAACTGGCGGATGTCCAGGCAAAACCCCTGTTGGAGCTTTTCAGCATCTCCCTGAGGACAGGGTGGGTGCCCCAGGACTGGAAGGTGGCACATATAGTGCCTATCCACAAGGGTGGATCAAGGGAGGTGGCAGGAAACTACAGGCCCATCAGCCTGACCTCGGTGGTGGACAAAGTGATGGAGGATATCATAAAGGAGAGGCTGGGGGGATCTGGAAAAGTCAGGGTGCCAGGATGATAGACAGTATGGCTTTGTTCCGGGGAAATCGTGTCAGACAAACCTTGTGGAGTTCTATGATTGGGTGACGAGTGCCTTGGACCTGGGTAGGCCGGTGGATGTCCTCTTCCTTGACTTCAGCAAGGCGTTTGACTCTGTTCCCCATGGGGGCCTGTTTGATAAGCTGGGGGAAAGGGGGTGGGAAACAAGATGATCAGATGGATAGGGAATTGTCTCCAGGACTGGACCCAGAGAGTCATGGTTGGTGGGATAGTCTCATCCCCAAGGAGGGTCATTAGTGGGGTCCCTCAGGGATCAGTCCTTGGGCCCCTCCTGTTCAATGCCTACATCTCTGACATAAGGAAGGGTATCAGGAGTGAGATGAGTCTCTTTGCAGATGACTCAAAGCTGGGGGAAGTGGCGGATGGGAAGGAGGGGAGGATGGCCCTTCGGGGGACCTGAAGGCTCTGGAAGGGTGGTCTAGAAAGTGGAAACTGAGATTCAATGCAGGGAAATGCAAGGTACTGCACCTGGGAGCCAGAAACCCGGGCCAAGTGTACACCCTGGGGGGGATGCTACAAGTCTTAGATGGCTGAGGGGGACCTGGGGGTGGTGATGGATGTCAAGATGAACAACTCGGAGACTTGTAGGAGGGCAGTGGCCAGGGCCAACAGGATGCTGTGATGCATTGCTAGGGGGATCATCTCCAGAAGGAGGAAAGTGATACTACCTCTGTACAACTGCTTGGTGAGGCCACAACTTGAGTACTGCATGCAGTTCTGGAGGCCATACTTAAAGAGGGACACTGAAATCCTACAGAGGGTCCAGAGAAGGGCAATCAAAATGACCTGGAGCTTGGGGGACAGGACCTATGGGGAGAGGCTCAAGGAGCTAAATATGTACACACTGGAAGAGAGACGAGACTGGGGGGACATGATAGAGGTCTTCAGGTACATGAGGGGGATTAATAGGGGAGGTGAAGTCAGGGTGCTTCGAAGGAAAGGGGCAACTAGAGGCCATGGGTGGAAGCAGGAGGGGGGGAGATTCAGGGGAGAAAGGAGGTGGTGCTACTTCACTGAGAGGGTGGTGGAACCATGGAATGTGCTGCCCGGGGAGCTGGTGGAGGCAGAGATGGTGGATGGGGTTTAAAAGGGGGTGGGACAGGTACAGGGGAAGGGTTCTGGAAGTAAAGTCCAGTGCAGTGAGAATATTCAGGGCTGGGAAGGGAGAAGCTCAAGAGGGCGAGGGGGGCAGCAAGATCGGTTCCCAGGGTGGAGGCTGACCAAACCAGCAGACGCAAAAGACCGATAGACCTATTCTGCTGGCATTTTAGTATGTTAATACTGCAGCCCCTTGATGTGTGCCTTAACAAACCCTTCAAAGACAGTCAGAAAGCAATGGACTGAGTGGATGTTCTCCAGCGCAAGTGCAATGACCAAAGGTGGAAATTTGAAATGAGCAGACATTGATCTGATATGCGAGTGGATCGTACAGGCATGGCAGTCAATATCGGCAGACATGGTGAAAAAGGCATTCCTGAAATGCAGCATAAGCAACAGCATAGATAGTTCAGCCAGCCCGCTGGCACAGTGATTGGATTTTTGCTTGCGACTCCGGCGACCCGGGTTCAGGAACAGATCCAGGTCACCAGAAGGCCAGCTGAGGGGAGAAGGATTGAGCATCCTTGGACTGTTCTCATTCTCTGGGGGGGAGGGTGGTGTGTGCTTGATGCACCTAACGACACCCAGTGGAGGCTAGGCACATCGTACAGCATTAAGTGCCTTCAGAACTCAGGGGCAGGGCGGGCCAGACACTGGCTGTCATTGCAGGTCCCTACCCCTGCCTACAGGGAGAAAATTCTGCCTTCGGCCATCTCTATGAAGCCCTGCCCCCAGGCTTCCATTAGCCTCCCAGCCAGTTCTTTGACCAGGACTAGTACTTGTGGCACCAGTTTGGGGAGAACGGTGCTGCAACCCCACCCCCTGGGAGCTAAGCCAGGGGGTAACAGGAGAATGCAGGCACAATGGGAGGTGGGAGTCCAGGGGTCTGTGGCCAGGGCAGATGCTGATGGTCCAGAAGGCGGCAAAAAAAGCATACAAAATAGAGAGAAAAAAAAGGATTGGATAGTTCAGAGGATGATGCTCCATTTGAGGATGACACCAAACAAGAAATCAAAGAGGATGATGACCACTACACTTAAATCCTTACAGATGACTTCCTTGCAGAAAATCAGCAATCACTCATTTTTTCTGATGATAAGGAAGATGATGGATGAAGTTTTAAATACTGTGTTTACAATGGACAGAATTTCAGTATTGCAGTGCTCTGAAAGCAATGATTTCTTAATTATATGTGGTGTTTGGCTATCCGATATATGTGTGCAAATAAAGTGGTTTTATTGCACAGCTTATACAAGCCATCAAAAAATGGAGAGCAATGAGTACCAATGCTCATAGTCTGAGTAACAAGCTTCCTGAATTAGTGGCCTTGATGGAGGAGGAACATCTGGATATCGTGGCAGTCACAGAAACATGGTACATACAAAACCATGACTGGGACGTAAACAAAGCAGGATACACTATCTACAGGAGGGACAGGGAGGGTAAAAGAGGAGGAGTAGCTCTTTACATAAGGGAAGGAATCAAAGCAACAGAACAAAAGGGAAAACAGGGAGGAGAAGAAGCACTGTGGGTAAATTTGGAGACCCGCAATGGCACCACAATCCGCACAGGGTTAGTATACAGACCCCTTCTCAGGGGAGGAATGGACAAGGAAATGATAGAAAGAATACTTAGAATGGCAGAAAAGGGGAGATATTGCTGATGGGTGATCTGAATATGCCAGATGTTAACTGGAGTGCAGTTGCAGCAGCCACTTGAAGAGTGGGGTTATTCTAGATGCCCTACAGGGGCATGCCTTAGACAACTAGTATTGGCCCACTGAGAGGAGCAATCTTAGACCTGGTTCTCTCAAATGGAGATGAAGGAAGATCACAGATGTAGAAGTGGGTAGCCATCTGGGAACTAGCGACCATTGAACAGTATGGTTCACAATAAACACAGAATAGAGCCAGTTCCACAAAGGCAAAGGTACTGGACTTTAGAGGGCTGACTTTGCCAAAATGGGTGAGTGCCTAAGGAATGCACTAGCAAATGGGCAGGAAGGAGGGGTGGAAGAACAATGGGGAATAATAAAAACTGCCATCACAGAGGTAACAAGCCTTTGTGTGAAGAAAATAAAACAAAATGATGTAAGAAACCACTATGGTTCTCAAAAGAAGTGGCAGTGAAGGTTCAAGAGAAAAAGAAAGCACTCAGGAAGTACAAGGAATCACAGAAGGAGCAGGACAGATAACTGTATCAGTTAAAGCAAAAGGAAGCTGGGAAGGCAGTCAGAACAGCAAAGGCCCAAACCAAGGAAAAGATAGCCAACTCAGTTAAGAAGGGGGATAAAACCTTTTATAGGTACATCAGGGAGCGAAGGAAGACCAAGGGAGGGTTAGTGGGGCTTAATAAAGGGGAGGGATGGTGGGCAGAGGGTGACTGTGAAAATGCAGAGATACTAAACAAATATTTTTGCTCAGTATTTACAAAGGAAGAGGGGGAGGTACCTAAAACAAACAGCAGAAACACTCAGGATACAGAAGTTGATACCAGCCCATTTACAGAAGAAAGGGTTCTGAAAGAACTCTTAAAACTGAAGGTGGAAAAAGCAATGGGGCCTGATGGGATTCATCCCAGAATTCTAAAAGAACTAAGGGTAGAACTAGTGACACCACTGACTACCCTCTTTAACAAATCATGGGAGGATGGGGTGGTACCTGAGGACTGGAGGAGGGCAGATGTGATTCCCTTCACAAAAGTGGGAGCAAGGCAGAAGCAGGAAACTACAGACCTGTTAGTTTAACCTCAGTGATAGGGAAAATGATGGAATCACTGAAGGAAAGAATTGTTAAGTATCTAGAGGCCAGAGAGGCACAGGACCCAAGACAGCATGGATTCACAGCGAGAAGGTCATGCCAGACAAATCTGATAGATTTCTTTGACTGGGTGACCAAAGTAGTAGATCAGGGAGGGGCTGTGGACGTGGCCTACCTAGACTTTAGCAAGGCATTTGACACAGTCCCACACAAAAGATTAATATACAAGTTAGCCAGCCAGAGAGTGGGTCCCAAGATGACAGCCTGGGTAAAGAACTGGCTGGAGAATAGGACACAGAGAGTAATAGTAAATGGAGTCCACTCTGAAGAAAGGGGTTACTAGTGGGTACCGCAGGGTTCAGTATTAGACCTGTCCTCTTTAATGTCTTTATGCTTGCCATTGCAGAGGGACTGGAAGGAAAAGTATGTCTCTTTGCAGATGACACAAAGATCTGCAACAGAGTCGATGCACAAGGTGGGTGGAAAGGATAAGAAGGGACTTGGCAAGGTTAGCAGAATGGTCAAATGTATGGCAGCTTAGATTCAATGCTAAGAAGTGCAAGGTAATGCACCTGGGAAACAAAAACCCAGGGGAAGAGTACACAATGGGGGGTGAGATACTAACAACAAAAATGGAAAGCGACCTGGGGGTAGTCATATCAGATGACCTAAAGGTGGGCAAGCAATGTGAGAGGGCAGCAAGGAGGGCTGGGGGGATACTGGGATGCATAGGGAGAGGCATCACCAGTAGAAAACAGGAAGTTATTATCCCTCTGTACAGACAGTTGGTGAGACCCCATCTGGAGTACTGCGTGCAGTTCTGGAGACCCAATCTCCGCAAAGACATAGACAGGATGGAAGCTGTCCAGAGGAGGGCAACTAAAATGGTGCAGGGTCTGCACCGGAAGACATATGAAGAGAGACTTAAGGAGCTAAATATGTATAGCCTCAAGGAAAGGAGGGAGAGGGGGGTCATGATAGAAACTTTCAAGTACCTCAAGGGAATCAACAAAGTCCAAGAGGGTAGCATCTTTCAAAAAAAGAGGTGTGCAAGAACAAGGGGGCACAATTTGAAGATAGAAGGGGATGGCTCAGAGATAACTTAAGGAAGTATTTTTTCACAGAGAGGGTTGTGGATGCATGGAACGGCCTTCCGGAGGAGGTTGTGGAGTCAAAAACAGTGGTGGAATTCAAGCATGCATGGGACAGTCATAAGTCAATTCTAGGGGTTGGGGGTAGGAAGAAGTAGGCTGCTGGTTAACTAGGATCTGCAGCTTATCCATTAGGTAGGGAAATGGGCAGACTGGGCAGGCCAAGCGGTCCTTATCTGCCATCAAAATCTGTGTTCTATGTTTCTATGTTACACAGGTCAGTGATTTTTTTCTTTTTTTATGCTATCACTTTCATACACCTTGGCCCTATCTCTGGAGGGAGCCCTCAGTCTTGTCCCCTGATGTCCACCAGCTGATGCTGACCAATACCCCCAGGGCTTCCTCCCCCAGCGGGGCATCCCAAACCGCACCGTAGACCGGATCCAGCGTGGCCGGCGCTGTGGCTATTCGGGGGCAGGGCCTGTGAGGTGCCCTCCATCATCCTGCCGGTGCAATCTTTTTCTCCTCCAGTGTGCAGCCCCCTCAGAGGCAGAGTGTGCAGTGACACTGGTGCTGGTAGCGCGCATGGTCCCGTGTGTGTCCCAGCAGGCATCTGCCCTGCCTCTGACCCCACATTGGCAGCATCGGTGAGCTACCCCCAGCCTCTGCCAGGAGCCAGGCATGCACCGACCACTGAAATCCCCCCTCCCCAGAGAAGGAGAGCAGTCCTTGGGACACTCGATCCTTCTCTTCCCCTGCCGATCCCCGGCAGCCCACACTTATTCCCAAACATGGGTCACTGGTGTGGCATGGTGTGGGGCATCCAGCATCTCAACCCTCTGCACCACTGGACCAGCTGGGTCAGTGATGATTTTCAGGTAATGCCTCTGTAGTTTGGAGGGTCTGCTTATATGCGGATCGGCTTATACGTGGGTATATATGGTAGTTATTTGTTTCAGCAAACAGGGGTAATTGCTGCTGGGCTCTTCTTAAAAACAATAGGAACAATGAATTGGGTACCTAGCATATACTGATATAAAAATTTCCTAGCGGTATCCTTAACGTGTTGAACTTTTAGCTTCCATAAACATATTTTGGTGAATGTTTCCTTGATGTAATGTGGTGAAATGAGTAAGGCTTTGACAACGGTCAGTTTCCCTACTTCCCAAGCCACAACAAGGTCATACAACTAGTGTGTAACCATGGTGCCAAAACCTTTAAAGCACGCAAAAGTAACAGTTTGATGTGATATTGAACAAACATCCTGTAACAAAAAACAACTCACAATCGTATGCACTATACCTAAGCCACTTTGCTTGATGGGCAAGTAAATGACTCGCTGCTCAATGGGATTTAATCTGCCCCCCTGAGGGCTTGGAAAAAAAAAAAACACTCAACAGAGTTGTCTCCGGGGCACTAGGAGGGGGAGGAACCTGACTTATGTAAAGAAATTTAGGCAACAAGATGGTTTTAATTGAAGGCTATGCCTGTTGTTCAATGGGGTAAGCATTAGCAACCAGTCACGCCCCCCCCTTCCTGAGCTATATAAGCAGTTCCTTCCAGCCTCTTTCTGAAGGACTTTTTCTTTATAGTCAGAGCCTCTGTCGGTCTGTCTTCTCTCCTGGGGCCTACTGGAGCTTTGCCCGTGCATGCTTGGACTCTACTTGATTTATGCTGGACTTCTGTTTTTGTGCTCCTGCTTTTGGTTTGTATTGCTGGCATCCAGCTGCACCATGCTTCCTTGGGTGCTGGTTTCCTTCCTGCTCCTGTCCTTGTGTTTGCTTTGTTTCTTTTGGCCTTTCTAGTTTTCTGGTGCCCTGAGTATACATTGCTAATTGTGCTTTGGGTTACATACTGTTTCCTTGCCTCAAGCTGCCCTGTGCCTGTGCCCCCTGGCTCCATTTTCTCACCTGATATTGCAGCTTCAGTTCACTGCATTTTTATCTGTATGCTACAGGTCAACCTGCTTTCCTGCCTACCAATCCTCAGTTTCTGCAATTGTTATTGTATGTTTCAGCTCACACTGCAGTCTGCTGCCTCTTGTGCCCCACCTTAATTGGTTACACCTGGTCCTGGCTCTGTCGCTCAGCTAGCTGCTACTCGCTGTTTTAAAGCTCTGCTCACAATTTCCTCAGTGCTAGCTCCATTAGGACATATGTTGCATTGCTAAACTGACACCTTCCATTATTTCATAGGTGTCTGGTGTCATGGTGCTTGTTGCTGGTTCCCAGTTATTGCTACGGCGGAGGACTGTGGTGTCTTGGCGGTGCATCATTGCCCCAGATAGCAGGAGCATGCTTTCAGTAAGTTATATGAATCACCTGCTCCTGCCTCAGTGGCCTTTTAGCTATCCATGTATGCCTATGTTTACTTACAGCCTACATAGCCTTGAAGAATTCATGCATTTCATTACTGTGTAATCATGCCATTACTGTATCGCAAATTCTTTCTGCCTTGTAATAACCTATCACTGCCTTGATGGCATTTAAGGTGTTCATGCCATTACTGCTTGCAATTACTTACTGCCTTATATTATTCTACCTCTGCCTTAATGGTGCTTCATGTAATCATGCTAATCATATCTAATTCATATTATGCTGCAACTATAGTACCATCTGCTAACTATTATCAATCAATTATGCTGAATCATTGATTCTATCACTGGTATTCCAGCCTCCCATTACCTAACCACCTACCTTCTCTGTCTCCATTAATTGGCTCCATAATGGTCTTGGTTGGTTGGTTGTTTACCATTGGCTGCTACTGTTACCTAACCTCTGAGCATTAGTTTGCACCGTAACCTCCTACCTAGCCCAGGCCTAGCAGCTGGTGCTGCTCTACCACAGTTTATCTATTCTACAGCCTCATCAGCAGAGTCTACTCAGCCAGTATTGAAGCATCCTAACATTATTTTTAGCTGCAATTCATATGGACCTTGCCTGTTCAGTGCCTTGGACTGTTCATTAGTGCTTTCTCTGACAATCTTCATGCCAGTATGGCTCATGAATTGAGAGGATGACTCTTTCAGCTGACAAAGTTCATCCTACTGCTGCACAGTCTCCTGACCCGCTCCCTGCAGAGCTTGACCAGCATTGTCCTACTCATAAGCATCCTGCCATTCAGGATTCAGAGACTTGTCTATATCATTACCAGCATTCTGACTCTGTGCTGTACAACCTCTTCTACCTTATCTATGATTTGCTCATGTGCCAGCCCCTAATTGGCCAACAAACCTAACTCACTTGCTCATTGTACTACTATGTACCACAGCTTCTATTTAGCCAGTGGCCCACCTGCTTGCCTTTGGCTCCAGTACTCAGATGGCTCAAACTGGATTAATCAACATTTCTTGAAAATTCTACTACTTCATGCAACTGACTGTGCAGATTATCGCTACGAGCCCTACTCCTTCCATGGTATAAGTTCTTGAAGGAACACTATCGGTACCAGGGGAATCATTTCACGTATGCCTTATTGTTTCTGGTCTAGAATTCATTTTTGTAGTCTACAATCGTGCTGTATACAGGGATTACCTTGATTATTACACTTGTCTCCTGCATCTGGTTCTAGCTTAATGGAATTTCAGCCTGACCATAGCCCTTGGCATGGTCTATATCTAGCCGACCTCCCATAAACTGTTTTCTCAAGGTCATATTATCTTCAGTACTTGATGCTCTTATTCCTATGTGGTCAGGCATTGACTGATGTCTTCGGTCCATAGGACTGGGAGTCTCTGATGCAAGAGTTGCAGCAAATCTTTAATGCAATTTTTTTAAATGGGGCTAGGGGGCATCGCTAAATCACTGCCAAAGTACATCCAGGACAAGAACCATTTCATCCACCCCTGATGAGCATAAGTCAAGTACCTTCTTCATGCTATTCAACTCCCTAACCTGGGTATCCAGGGAGGCTGTTCCTATCTGTTAATCACACCTGGACGGGAGAAATCTCTAGATGTTTACAATACATCTTAGATACTTATTACAAAAAGAAACAGCTATGTTACAGACATCGTATGCCCGAATACATCCTAGTGAGACTAGAGCTATTCACTGTGTATGTAAGGAAGCCATTGGGCCAGGGAGTGAGCCCTTATCTCACATACTTGCTCCACTTGTCTTGGAAGTCTCTGCCTTCCCTTGCATACCTGCCTACTCAAAGATGGTTTTCAGGGGCAGGAGAAGTCCCTCGGACATCTTCAGTAGTCTCTATCTCATTTCATGTACCTGTCTATTTGAAGACAGTCTTCAGGGAAGACCAGAGACATCTTCTATTTGTTCCAGCAGTATCTGTCTTCTTCGCATACCTGTCTACTCAAAGATGGTCTTCAGGGGCAGGGGAAGCCCCTTGGACATCTTCTGTAGTCTCTACCTCATTTTTCATACTTGCCTACTTGAAGATGGTCTTCAGGGAAGCCCCTCAGACACCTTCATTTGTATCTACTCGAATCATAGTCTCTATCTCATGTCACATACCTGGCTACTCAAAGATGGTCTTCAGGGAAGCCTTGAGCATATTCTACTCATCTCTGTTGGAATGGGAGCCTCTTCCTCAGTCTATACATTTCTTATTTGAACATGGTCTTCAGGAAAGCCCCTCAGGCATCTTCTACTCGACTCCCCTCGGTCCATTTCATTTTTGCCCACCTGAGCTTCTTGGATGTCTGCTTCACCAATTACCTCCATGTTATCTGCTTGAAGTAGACACCCCATAAATTGAGCCACCTGAGCAAGTGTTTTCCATCTCCCATTGCTGCTATTATTCTCCTTCAGCATGAAGTACAACCTAGCAATTGCTACAACCTCTGTTTTCCCTATCCTACCATTCTGGCAGTCTCGACTGTAGGCACGGTCCTTCCTTGTCCTTAAGGATATGAGAGTATATGTTAGACTCCGACTTCTTCATTTCAAGGGAGTCTTATCCTCCTCCAGCCTTCCCTGCTTGCAGCATTCCAAATGGACAGTCCAGCACTCAACACTTGTGCATCCATGTAGAGAATTCAATATTCATACCAGCTATGCTCCTTTATGTTTCAAACTAGTTCTCGTACCTACTCAGAGATCCTGCCTTCGCATATACTTATTCGACTCCAGGAGTTTTCCTTCCCTCATGACTATGAAATTGCTGTCCTAGCTGCCTCTTCTGATTCGTTATCCCCCTCATCAGCTGAGATTCAGGAAATCGATTCAGTTCCATTTCCTGGATGTAATAACTCTGCTCATCATATGCCAAATTCCTTATTTCGTCTCATGTTGTGAACTGACCTTCCTGAACCTTCAAACCAAAAAGACATAGCTTCATGCTAGTTTTCTGCATGCATCTGCAGGACTATGTCATGCCTGTGTTTATTCTCCATTCACTTCCTGGACCTATGCTCATCCCATTAGACCACACTATGCTTAACCTCTCCTATGACACTATTTTGCCTGCCTCCTCATCAATATCCATAGCTGCTGGCTCGCCTGACCTCCTCATCAAGAAACTGCTACCTACTCTATGGCCACTGACTTCTGGCCTCCTTCCATGTGGCACACAATGTGATTCATGCCCTCATTCAAAGAAATGCTCATTCTCAAATCGGAGGCATGCCAACCATGACCATTACCTTTCCACCAAATTAGACCTTCCTCCCCTTGATTGGACTTTCTAAATCACAGCAGCAGCACCATCACCAAAATAAACTACTTCTAGACTGGAGGGAATGTGACATAGGCCTTGGATCCCCAGAGGTTTCCTCCTTTTAAAAGGTTTTTTTTCCTCTACTCCATGCCAAATGTCATAATACGTAGTTAGGTGCTTAAAGTATATTCCTAGTTTCCTTGCGTAGGTTTTCGCTGTTGGATGGAGATGGATGGTGGTCTCACTCATCATTCCCCCTCTCCTTAAGAAGCCCCTGATGTCCTCAGTAAAATCCTGTCAACTGGTGTATATCATTTGTGTTTCATCATTGGGCAGACTAGGTGGGCCAAATGGTCCTTATCTGCCATCAAATTCTATGTTTCTATGTATCTAGCTACTGTCAATCTGCTTCTCTACCTCGTAGTCAATGTTTACTCTCAATGATCTTTTTGGGGCTTTTTCCTAAGGTACCTTTAGCAAAGGGAATCTTTCCCTCGGCACCTCTGGGGGTGGAACCCACTTTGAGGGTTCCTTGCATTTGGTACCCCTACAGGGTGGTAATTCCTCATGGAATGGACAGTGCAAAAGGCCGAAACAGTTATCACAGTTGCACAATCATAACACTACTCTGGTTGCGTAGGCCCATTGAATCACAAAAATTTGCTTTTTTTCCCCCGTTGCCATTTATTACACTGTGTTACTGTAGCTTTCCTTATGCTTAATTTGCCCTCCCAGTTCATTTTGGCAAGATCCTCCACCCCAAGTTTAATTCCCAAAATGGACAGATGCTTTTCCATCAGTGATGTTCCAGCCACAGAACTAGGTCACATGATGTTCCCTCCCAAAAATCTACCAGTACATTTACGCATATTGAGGGAAGACCCTAAGAAGAGACTGAACAGCTGAAACCATTTCACTGCATGCTGTGCAGTAATGGAATCCTGTACAATGAGGCACCCATCATCTGTATATGTTAATGTTTTTTGAGGGACCTTCCTTGTTAGACGGAGCTAAAATGAAAGGGCCCTATTCAATTTTCAGAAGAAGTGGATCCAGGCACAAAACGTATAGAATGGGATTTAGTGGACATCCTACCCAGGTGTGATATTGGGTTTAAATGAGCTGATAGCAGTGATTACTTTTCTGCCTGAGAGATACTGTATCAGCAGTAAGTGCAGAAGTAAAATCCAAGCTGACGTTCATAGTTATGTACTTTACAACTACTGGCTGCATTTGGCGATATCTTGAACCTGACCACGAGCATCATATAACCCAAGCATCACCTTTTTCTCAGGATGTTTTTCTCAGCTGTCATGAGGGCACAGTGTGTGTACGTCCTCTAGGTGCCACAGCGCTGTGCCATGCAAACTGAATTGGCCGTCTGCATGTGAAAATATGTCATCTCCCATTTAATGTCTAAAATATGCCACCTGTAGTCTTCCCAATCCCACCTCTGCACGGAGAGAGTAATTTTTGCAGCTGGTGCTGGTTAGCCAGATATTGAAAGTACTGTATTCTGACTTTTTCTTGTTCTTACCAGCTTTTTGGAAAAAGACACCAGTTCATGTTTCTTGTCCGACCACTGCTGGAAGGGATCCTCACAACAGACCCAAACTGACTTCTTTGCAGCTAACAATTCTGCCAAGGCTGCATGAGTCATTGCTTCATTCAATAACATTCAATAACATGATATTCAGTCTCCAGATGTCTGGAGTGAATTGACGTCCAGGGTCTGTATGTACCTATCCAAACATTAGCCATCCTATGATCTGTAAATTCAAGGAGACACACAGAAGCAGCCCTATGTGAAGATGTGGGCATGTAAGTATGAAATCAATGCAAGTGGCCAGGTTCTCCTTAAAAAAGTAGGGTCCTGTCTATTAATATGGGACAAATAAGCATCTCATAATTCCACAGTTTTTGTCAGAGTACCAAAAAAAGCCATACCACAAAATATTTTACTAGTTTTAACACCCGTGTAAAGTAGAAAGACTGTGTGACAGGGTGGAATAGGACCCTGTTCCAGTCATTAGAGAAAGTGTCTAAATGCAAGGACCTTTCCTTTTCTCTCTCTCTTCTCTGTGTGGTTGCACAACCAAATTTTCCTGTGAGACCTCGGACTTGATCAACCCGACAGGCTCGCAGTTCTTTGTCTCTCACTGTCTCTCAGTTTTCTCTTGCTGTCTGTTCTTCTCCCTTGCATATCTAGATCTGCTACTATAAAAATATGTGCAAATCACTGTATGGAAATGTAACTGATATTGGGATCCCCTTTGTTTAGAAAATATGTAGTGTTACTGTTGAGATGTATATAATTGTATTTTGACATGACTGAAAAAGACTATTGGGAACTTCAGAGGTTACCAGAGTTCAAATTTTAGACCTTTTTGCAAAAGCTGTGGAAATGGGGCCTCTCAGCTCAGGCACAATGTGTTCTAGCAGCTTCTGCCTGATATTTACAAAAATTGGACGCTTGCTAAGAGTGGGGGATGAAAGGACATTTAAAAGAGCTAAGCTGCAACTGCAAGAAGAAAAGGGACACAGAGACTGAAAAAACATTTAATTTCTCCTCTGTACATAGCTATTCTGAACAAGTTTAGTTTTTTTATGTTACTGCTACTGTAAATAAATATTTTTGGTGAATTCTACAACTGTTCCTGGTGTTTCCCATGCTGCCTGACCTGTGCCTCGATGATACATGGTGTTAGCAGTGGGATTTACACCGTGCATACCCTAAGACAGGAGTTTTGTGCGTAGGTACTGGACCTAGTACCAGGGAAGCACAGAGAAAGGTATGGATTCTGCAGCAGCAAGTTCAGGAGTGGTTACCAGGAGAATAACAGCCAAACTAGCACAGACAGAAGTCCAGTCTGAAATTGAACAGCCAGCACAAATTATGGAAAAAGAACAGGCATTGACAGAACATGAAAGCCTGATGGACTTTTTCAAATGGTTGGCTATACAACAAAAAGAAAATGAGAAGCAGAGAGAAAAATAGTTTCAGCGTTTAGAAGCACAGAGGAGAGACGAGATGCAGTGACAGAAGCAACAGATGAGAGAAGAGATGCAGTGACAGGAGCAGCGATGGCTGGATGCCTTGCAAGCTATCAGTGGCAGAGGATCCGGCACAGATCCAGATAAGCAACAAAGTGCAAGCAATTTAAAAGCCATTAAACTCACTTGTGTCCCTCAGATGATATTGTGGCATACCTGACAACTTTTGAAAGAGTTGTGTCAGCCTGTCAGTGGCCAAAGCAGCAATGGACAATCTGACTGGTACTCTACCTGACAAGGAAAGCCCAACTTGCCTACAGCAGTATGGACACTGCACAGTCAGAAAACTATGACCTGGTGAAAAGTGAAATCCTGAACAGGTATGACATCTCCGGAGAGACCTACAGGCAGAGATTTCAGTCTCTGAGGTTCAACTCAGTCGACAATCCTCGAGAAGCCTTCACCCAACTCACATAACTCTTGACAAAATGGATCCAACCAGAGAGCAAAACAGTCCCACAGATCATCGACACATTTGCCATGGAGTAATTCATCAGCATCTTGCCTACAGATGTGCAGCTGTGGGTAAAGGAACACTGACTAGAGAGTGGAGGAAAGGCTGTTTCTTTAGCCGAGGGCTACCAAATAGCCAGACAGAAGCCACTGCAGCGAGGTAACAGCCAAGCTCCGGTAAGACACTCTTTTGCTCATTTAAACTCCAAGCCTGATAAGAACTCTGATGAGGTAACAAATCTGTGCTCAAAGACATTATCTGCTATAACTATAAAAAGCCAGGCCATTTTGCTAAAAACTGCCATAGTAAGGAGAGTAACACTGGAGCAGATTTGTCCTTGGCAAATTGGGGTAAGTACTTAACAGATGTGAAGGTGAGGGATAAGACTGTGAAGGGACTCATTGATTCGGAAAGCAGACAGACCCTAGTGCATGTTCAAGTGCTGGGAAAACACTGTGTACAGTAAACAGGTACTGGTGTCATCTGCATCCACAGGGACACTCTCTACTATCCCACCACCCAAGTGACTGACCGTTAAGGGTGTGCCGCATCAAAAGAAAGTGGGTATACCTAAGTTACCTGTACCTGTGATTACTGGAAATGACCTTCCAGGATTTACTGAGTTGATCAAAAAAGAAGTAAATCCTGATGTTTCAGCAGCTGTGGTGACAAGAGCTCAGGCAAAGAAAATTTCAGAGGGTGAGGACACTTTTCCTTTCAAAGATTTTGATTCGGACTTGTTTGAGCACAGCTCCAAGATCCTGAAATCTAAGAAAGAAAGACAATGCCTAAAGAAACTGTGGCAGCAAATGACTGATGGACATAAAGGGTTAAAATATGAAAATGCTGAAACTAAATTGTTAATTGATTGTGATTTTCTTTCAAAGCAAGCAAACAATGGTTCTCTCCAGGGTTATTTCAAGCAGCTGGAGGTGAAACCAAAACAGGGTGGACCAATGTTTAAAAAATGTAATGGGTAAATATACAGAGTTTGGGTTAAATGTCAGATACAGGAACAGTCAGAACAATAGGTTATACCACAGAAGTATAGAACAGAATTGGTACAGATAGCACATGATAGTCCTATGGCTGGTCACTCAGGGAAGGATCGCACCCTTGGTGTTGCTACCTATTGTAATTCTTGTGCTGAGTGTCAGAAAGTAGCCCCAGTTTCTAGAAAAACAAGGTGCCCCTGGTGCCCCTACCCTTGATAGATGTGCCTTTTGAGAGAATTGCAGTGGATGTGGTTGGTCCTTTAGATAAAAGTAATAAGGGTAATATCTTTATTTTGGTAGTATGCGACTATGCTACTCGATACCCAGAAGCAGTCCCAATGCGTACTGTTACAGCCCCAAAAGTTGCAGCAGAGCTTGCCAAAATTTTCAGCACAGTGGGCATACCTAAAGAAATTATTACTGATCAGGGTAGTATTTTTGGTGCTGCATTACTTAAGGAGCTGTATAGACTACTAGGTATCACTGCCATAAGAACCTCCCCCTAACACCTTCAGACAGACGGTCTTGTTGAGCGTTTTAACCAAACCTTAAAACGCATCCTAAAAAGGGTTGTGAAAGGGAAAGACTGGGACCAATACGTACCTTACCTACTTTTTGCCTACAGAGAAGTGCAACAGGCATCAACAGGATTTTCACCATTTGAAATGCTTTACGGTAGACAGTTAAGAGGGCCACTGGATGTGATAAAAGAAATGTGGGAAGATAACCCCACTCAGAAACAATCTATATCTTCTTATATGTGTGTCCTAAGAAAGAAGCTGGCAAAATATGTTGAAATTGCCCATAGTAATCAGGAAGAGGCCCAAAACCAGCAGAAGGTATATTATGACCATGGGGTAAAAGAAAAAGTTTTCAAGCCAGGTGAAAAGGTTTGCTGCTGTTACCTACAACAGAAAATAAGCTGTTAATGAAGTGGCAAGGGCCTTATAAAGTGCTTAGATGTACTGGCACTGTTAACTACAAGACTGAGACCTCTGAAAGGAAAAAGCCTACTAAGATATATCATGCTACCCTCCTCAAGAGATGGGCTGAAAAAATGCCAAAAGCTGCCTTTCTAGTTTTACCAGAAACTGATAAGGAAGATATTGATGTAGCTTATGATAGACCGGAACAAACTGTAAATGCTGATGCTGTAAAGATGAATGTTTCCTAAACCTCAGAACAAACTACAGACATTCATAATGTGGTAAAGACATTTAACAGTACTTTTACCATGGTACCAGGCCGAGCAAAAGGGGTTGAGCACTTAATAGTGACAAGGAATGCTCATCCTATTAGGCAAAAGACATAAGGTTACCAGAGCAGTTAAGAATTGATGTGGTTAAGGAAATACAAAAAATGAAAGAATTGGATATCATAGAGGAGTTGAGGAGTGCTTGGTCATCTCCTATGGTAACTGTAAACAAAAAAGAAGGGGATGTTAGAATCTGCCTTGATTTTAGGAAACTTAATCAAGTGTCAGAATTTGACAGTTATCCTGTGTCCAGAATAGATGATTTGGTGGACAGACTGGGGACTGCAATATATATCAGTACTCTTGATCTCACCAAGGGTTACTGGCAAATACCTTTAGCTAAAGAATCCAGAGATAAAACTGCATTTGCCACCCCTATAGGATTCTATCAGTTCACCACCATGCCATTTAGTTTACATGGTGCACCAGCTACATTCCAGCGGTACATGGATGTAATTTTATCCCCTCACACTGGTTATTGTGCTGCGTACCTGGATGATGTCATGGTGTACAGTCCGGACTGGAAAAGCCACCTGGAACACCTACGAGCAATTATCCAAGCTATCAAAAATGCTGGTCTGACTATTAATCCTACCAAATGTGCATTGGGTATGCAGGAAACCAGATATATGGGCTATGTGTTGGGAAATGGAGAAGTTAAGCCAGATGTTTCTAAAATAGAAGCTGTAGCTAACAGCCCTGTCCCTAAAACAAAGAAACATTTCAGGTCATTTTTAGGGCTGGCTGGTTATTATTAGAGATTTGTTCCCAACTTTGCTGAGTTAGCTACTCCCCTCACTGAACTCACAAAGAAACGGTACCCAAATAATGTGAAATAGACTCCAGAGTGTGATGAAGCGTTTCAAGCCATTAAGGCTGCATTATGTTCAGCCCATTGTAAGAAACCCAGACTCTAACATACTAACAGACTCTGAGAAACCATTTTTGCTAGAAACAGATGCATCAGAGGTAGGCCTAGGTGCAGTACTGAGTCAAAATATAGATGGGAAAGAACATCCTATTCTGTACATAAGTAGGAAGTTGCATGACAGAGAGAAAAGGTATTCCACTATCAAAACGGAATGTTAAGCAGCAAAGTGGGCCATGGAGTCCAGTAAGTTTTATTTGCTAGGAACTGATTTCGTTCCTATAACAGATCATATTCCTCTCTGTTGGCTTAACCAAATGAAAGATAAAAATTTCAGTATCACAAGGTGGTACCTGGCACTACAGCCATTTAAATTCATGGTGATTCACAAATCTTGTAAAGAGAATAGTAATGTTGATTTCTGTCAAGATATGGATAAGGAATTGAGGATTCTGAAGGCTGAAAAACAAATGTATGAGTTTAAACTTTATTGTTTGCTCTACTGTTATAAAAAAAAGAGAGATGATGGTGCAGGGACTGCATCAGAAAACATGAGGACAGATTAACTGAACTCAATATGTATACCCTAGAGCAAAGGAGGGAGAGAGGTAATATGATTGAAACATTCAAACACCTTAAGGGCATTAACAAGGTGAAAGAGTCTAACATGTTTCAATATAAGAAAATTAGCAGGACAAGAGGACACAGCATGAGATTAGAGGGAGGCAGATTAAGAGGTAATGTGAGGATGTTCTTTTTCACAGAAAGGGTGGTAGATGCATGGAACGGCCTACCTCAGGAAGTGGTGGATATGAATACAGTGCAGGGCTTCAAACAGGCATGGGATAGGCATAAGGGAGCAATACAGATGAGTATGAATAGATAGGCCATTGACAGAGCAAAGGCCTATGGCACATTCATAAGGTAGAAAAAGAAATAGACAGACTAGATGGGCCTTGTGGTCCTTATCTGATGTCAAGTTCTATGGTTCTATGTTTCTATGTACATGTGCTTAATGTCTGAAAGCAACAAATGTTATTAGAGAATAAAAGGTTTTGGAAACCTGTTTAATAAAACAGGTTCCCTCTTAAGGAGGAGGTGTATGTGACAGGGTGGAATAGGATCCTGTCCCAGTCATTAGAAAAAGTGTTTAAATGCAAGGATCTTTTCTTTCCTGTCTCTTTTCTGTCTGGTTGCGCAACCAGATTTTCCTGTGAGACCTCGGACTTGATCAACCCGACAGGCTTGCAGTTCTTTGCCTCTCACTGTCTCTCAGTTTTCTCTTGTTGTCTGTTTTTCTCCCATGCATATCTAGATCTGTTAATATGAAAATATGTGCAAATCACTGTATAGAAATATAACTGATATTGGGATCCCTTTTGTTTAGAAAATATGTAGTGTTACTGTTGAGATGTATATAATTGTATTTTGACATGACTGAAAAAAGCTATTGGGAACTTCAGAAGTTACCAGAGTTAAAATGTTAGACCTTTTCACAAAAGCTGTGGAAATGGGGCCTCTCAGCTCAGGCACAATGTGTTCTAGCAGCTTCTGCCTGATATTTACAAAAACAGGATGCTTGCTAAGAGTGTGGGATGGAAGGACATATAAAAGAGCTAAGCTGCAACTGCAAAAAATATTAGAAGAAAATGGACACAGAGGCTGAAAGAAAAAACTATTTTATTTCTCCTTGTACATAGCTATTCTGAACAAGTTTAGTTTTTTTATGTTACTGCTACTGTAAATAAATATTTTTGGTGAATTCTACAACTGCTCCTGGTGTTTCCTATGCATCCCAACCTGTACCTAGATGACAGACCACAGTTAACATCACCCCTAAAAATCTATTGGTTTGAATGTTAAAAGATAATGTTTAATCAGTTATAGCAAATCCACCCATTCTGCTTTAGACTGTGGTGAATAAATATTGATCAGGCGATACACCTGACCTTGCTGGGCAATATCCAATAATAATGTTTGACTCAGTTGCAAGTCTATCAGTTTATGCACAGTAATCTCATGGGAGCTAAAGAGGATATCGTTCCCGAGCAGGGCTTCTTACCCAGGGACCAAAAGGATGGTCGTAAGCATCGTGCCTTCTGGGCAGAAGATACCTCCTGAAGAATGTGCAACCTTGTATGCTTCAAGAATATGATTTCACAATGCAACAACCAAAAACAGGAAAAGGCTGTTAATCTCCTTTTAAGATTTTTGGACTATTTACATTAGCTGTTACACAGGAAAAATCAGCCAGGTGCATTAGAAGGCAAAGGAAAAACAACAATGAATATCTCCAGTCACTACCCATCATTTCTTTTTCCCCAATTCCCCCACTCTCCACCCTACTTTTACATTTATTTTTGCTAGAAACATCTGTAGAAGATTCCTCATTTCAGGAGACTGGATTGAGTTGAGAGGAGGGCACAGAGGGGGTGTCAGAATCCTTCTCCATCTCTTCCCACTGTCTCTGGGGCTGGAGGACAAATTAGTTTGAAGGAGACACCAAGTTAGTTTTCAAAACTTTGGATTTTGACTGACTGCAGTTCCTTCTCCCCCTGGTGATCGTGTGCAGTTTATCAGTCTCAGAAGTAGATGGTGGGGGCATTACATCCATAGGTCTAATAGTTCTCGAGGCTTCAGACGGTTGTGTACCTGGATGTGCTGAGATTGCTAAAGGAGGGGAGCTAGGCCTTTCCTGGGCTGAATCCCTTTGTTGCTCAGAGGTGTGTGTGTGTGTGTATGTGTACGTTCAGGAACCTCAGCTGGTACCACAGATATTATTGCTGCATTGGCATGAGCTGGGGATGCTTGCTGAGCAGACTGAGGCTTGGGGTCAGGGGCCATCCATTCAGTCTCACATGCCAAGGCCTGTGATTTGGATAAGCTATAATGCTTCTGAGCCACTGTAACAAATAAGTTCTGTTCCATTTGATCCCCCGGTCGGGCTCGTTATGCATAGCCCATGGACAGCTTCTTTAAGAGTGATCCAATTTGTCATAAAGAATACATTTCATTAACACAATGCAATGCTGCATGCTCCGTGCCCACACACATACTGCTTTTCTCCAAGTCACATGCTCGCTCAGATGCTCCCTGGAACCACATCTGTAACAGGCTTTTGGTTGTCTGGCATAGACTCCGGCCCAGAAAGAAACTGTTCAGGAGGCATTGTACACCCTCTTCAGTTTGTTTGACATTAACCCTTATTCTCCACCCCCCCATCCAGATACCCTTGGTGTCCATGGCTTTGGGGTCCCAACTTTTGTTTTAGACAATACTCTCTATATATCTGTAATACTCACCTCCTCATTCTGGAATAAAATGGTGATAGTTTATATGCCAGTTTGATGAGGGGGATGGAAATGGAGGATGACCAAATGGGTGTGTTTTTCAGAAGATAAAATTTCTGCCAAAAATGCTCTAGAGCCCCAGAGGTTTTAAAGCTTACACTGAAGGTGGTTCCACCTGAGATGTGAATAAGAACATGTATTTCACTGGTAAAAAAAAAAAATCAGTCTTTCAGGAGTGCTCTGGATACCATACTTTGTCTAGCACATCTTACCAGCCCACCCTTGTGCCTTAACACACTGTGTCGTGATGTTTGGCAGGTAAAATTGCTGCATGAAAGAAGTTTGCAATGACCCATTTGTCAAAATGCTGTACAGGAGGCATAGGTTGTTGTCGGGATGAAATGCTAGCAGAGGGCCCTGCCTTCTCCGAGTCCAGGCCCCTTGCTGGAGGGGGGGGGGCATTCACCAAGGGTATGCTAGATTGCCATTACTAATCTCACCACGTGAAGCTCCTATGACAGGTGACCCCTGTGCAGTAGGTTGACCATTATCACCAATAATAACTGTAGGGGGTATTGGGGCTTGCTTTCCTCTTCTATTACAGGTTTCCCAGCATACTGCAAGACCAACTCTGGGTGCCGAGTAAGTCTGAGCTCTGAAGGCAGGGCTAAATCACTTTCAATACAAAGAGGCTTAATTATTGCCATAGCATCATCCACTGAAGCATCAGTTAAAACAGGAGAAGGAGCACCTGCCTGCCGTGGGAGCATCACCAAAGGATCTTCTGCCTTGGGAATACAAATCACAGATCATCCAGACAGCCAGTTGCCATCCTTTGCAGATCACTCCCATCCTGCTGCTAGTAGGGCTCTCTCAACACTCCATTCTGGATCCAAAGACTGTGTAGCACATTGCAGACTTTTCTTTGGACCTCTCAGAGGTAAACCAGCAAATCATGTCTTTCTGAGTACAGGAACCACCAGCTCAGGCTTTCAGTTGCTGAATCCAGTGCAGCATCTTTCCCACCCCTCTGCAGCTCACCCAGCTGACTACTGTCAGAAGAGCAGCTGGGCCAGGCTGACAGGGAGTCTTCACTGAGTACTCTCGGCGTTCCCATAGAGGTAGTCTGCAGTGTGACAGCCAAAGCTCGTAGCTGCTGTTTAGAAGACGTATACTGCACTTCCTCCTCTGCTATCAAGGCAAGTAGCAAGTTTTTCTTTTCTTGCAACTCTAAGGCCATTTTGGTTTCCACCATGGAGACAGTATTAGTTTCATTACTAGTGTCCACCATTATTGATCTCTGGCCTTCCTATCCCTCTGATCAGTTGCTTGTGTGGTTGCTTGAACACCATCACCATCTTCCATCACCTCTCCAACAGGTATGTTTTCCAGAAGTACTGGTTTTGATGCCTCACTACTTGGGGTGTGTGTGTGGGGGGCATTCTCCTCCACTTGAGTCACCATGTTCACCTCCTCCACTTCAGGGCCCTCCATCTCCTAACAGGCAGTGTGAATTTCCCCAGTGTCCTGGCCAAATGCCTCCCATTCACTAAAAATACCACAACAGCTTAAGCTGGTTCAGTTTCAGTTGGTTTCCATCTGCATTTCTCCCCTCCCCCCAGAAGTAGGCTACCTATCCCTCCTTCTCTGGTCAACAAAAAATAAATAAAATAAAGGTTCCCAGTGGAGAAACTGCTGAAAATAGTTTCTCTGCAGGTTGCTGCTGCAAAGCTTTTATCCTCACTCCAGTGAATTGCACAGCCATTTTAGTCCCTGCCTTGTTCACCGGTCCTTTGAATATCGTGACTGATTCTTTTTCCATTATCATTTTTTTTTGCTGCTTTTCCTGCTCTGAAGTCATAATCCTCTGCATGTGACACTGGGATAATTTCCATGGCAACTGTAGTATGCCTTCTTGGCAGGTACTGTATAAGCAACATCAACAGAAGAAGTCTTAAGAGGAAAAAATCCTGTTTTGATGAACCCGTCTTCAGTGTTATACAAAAGTCGGCAAAGTGAACAGGCTTGCTTTGCCAGTGGACACAGAGGAATCATACAAGAACTTCCTGTGGTTAGTGTGTCCTTGCTGAACATCCAATGGACACAGAGGAATCATGCAGGGACTTCCTGTGGTTAGTGTGTCCTTGCTTAACATCCAGTCGACACAGAGGAATCACGCAGGGACTTCCTGTGGTTAGTGTGTCCTTGCTGAACATCCAGTGGACATAGAGTAATCACGCAGGGACTTCCTGTGGTTAGTGTGTCTTTGTTGAACATCCAGTGGACACAGAGAAATTAACCAAATAACTATAGACCAGTGACCCTCACATCCATCGTGGGTAAGCTAATGGAGACTATCCTGAAAGAGAGGCCGGTGGCCCTCCTGGAGGCCAACAGACTACAGAACAGCAAAGAGCATGGCTTCATACATGGCAGATCCTGCCAAACCAACCTGGTGGGGTTCTATGACTGGGTAACTAGGCAGTTGGACAGGGGCCATGCAGCAGATGTCCTGTATCTGGACTTCAGTAAGGCATTCGACTCAGTGCCACATGGAAGGCTGGAAAGTAAGTTAGAAGGCACAGAGGCAGGTACAAAGCTGGTGAGATGGGTAGGGAACTGGCTTCAGTGAAGGCAACAGAGGGTGGTGGTGGGTGGGGCTCTCTCATCCCCAAGGGTAGTGATGAGCGGTGTTCCACAGGGCTCGGTGTTGGGACCAGTGTTGTTTGGGATATTCATTGCAGATATATCATTGGACATCAAGAGCAAGATCAGTCTGCTTGCTGACAACACCAAGATGGGAGTGGTGTTAGACTACTTAGAGGGGTGGCAGGGGTTGCAGGATGATCTGAAAAAGCTGGAAACCTGGTCAGACACCTGGCAACTGGGGTTTAATGCCAAAAAGTGCAAGGTGCTGCATTTTGGGGTGAAGAACCCAAGGAGGAGTTACCAGCTGGGGGAAGTGCAGCTAGCCAAGACAGAGGAGGAGAAGGATGTAGAGGTGCTCATTACAGGGTCAATGAACAACTCTGCACAACGTAGGAAGGCAGCTGCAAAAGCCAACAAAATGCTGGGTTGCATTGCAAGGGGTATCTCCTCTGGAGTGGAGAGGTGATTCTGCCATTGTATAGGTCATTAGTTAGACCACATCTGGATTACTGCATGCAATACTGGTACCTGTATCTGAAGGGGGACATTAAGTTACTGGAGGGGGTGCAGCGCAGGGCAACAAGGATGATCAAGGGGCTGGGGGCTTGCCATACGAGAGGAGGCTCAGGGAGCTGAACATGTACTCACTAGAGGAGAGGAGGGACGGGGGGACATGATTTAAACCTTTAAGTATATGAAAGGAATAAACAAGACAGGTACAGAGGGGCTGTTCAAAGTAAGGGAGGGGAGGGACACCCGGGGCCGTGATATGAGACTGGAGGGAGGAAGGTTCAGGAGGGAGATGAGGAGACACTTTTTTACAAAGAGGGTGGTAGCTGGGTGGAATGCGTTACTGGCAGAAGTGATATCCAGTAGAATAGTGGACTGCTTCAAAAGGGGCTTGGACAGGGCAAAGGGGAGGGTCAATGGAGGGGAATGGTGGGAGGAAGGGGCAGCTGCAAAATAAGAGGTGCTAGCTGCACATTCGAGCAGACTTGATAGACCTCTAGGCCTTTACCTGCTGGCAAATTTTGTATGTTCGTGTACAGGAACTTCCTGTGGTTAGTGTGTCCTTGCTGAACATCTAGTGGACACAGAAGAATCAAGCAGGAACTTCCTGTGGTTAGTGTATCCTTGCTGAACATCTAGAGGACACAAAGAAATCATGTGGGAACTTCCTGTGGTTAGTGTGTCTTTGCTGAACATCCAGTGTACACAGAGGAATCATGCGGGAACTTCCTGTGGTTAGTGCGTCCTTGCTGAACATTCAGTGGACACAGAGAGATCACGCAGGAACTTCCTGTGGATAGTGTGTCCTTGCTGAACACCCAGTGGACAAAGCGGCTCTTCTGGAAGAAGCGCTGAAATGAACTTGCATGCAGATGAAGGAGCGTGCCATTTGAAGTGGCACTAATTTTTTTTCCAGTCTATTTGCATTGAATTGACTATGTGTGCATACTGTGAAACCATTATAATAAAAATAAAGAGTTAAAAAACATTGTAATATAAATGCAGAGTTAAAGAAGGGGCACTGAAAACAAAATGAAAAGAGAAAAGAAACAAGCAATATGAAAACTGAATGTAAAGCGAAAGATTGTGGGTACGTGCAACAAAGAGCCAGTGATCTTGGACAGTCACAATGGGTAGCAGTTAAGAGGAAGTGGTAAGCCATCTGAAGTGTAATCAACAACAGTAGAAGCTCAATATTACTTGTCGAGAATGTGTTTGATCTTCTGACTGAACAGAGGAATGAAGAAATGCAAGATATACTGGGCAGTGAAAACCAAGTCTTTGTGAATGCACAAAAAAAAACCCACAGGAAGACAAGTATCATAGGGGATTGAATTCTGAGGTTCACAAATTGGCCAGTGTGCCGAAGAGACATAAAAACAGTGGATTCTGCTGTCTACCTGGATCCAGAATTAAGCATATAACAAAGACTAGACGGACTGTCCGAGCCCCTTGGTGATCAACCCCTGGTCGTGATACATGTTGCAACAAATGACACCAGCTGCAAGAAGGAAGAACAAAATGAGAATGAATTCATGAACCTTGGATGGAAGATTAAAGATAGAAAAGGTGGTGCCATCTTCTCAGAAATACTACCACTCCAGTCTGAAGACCAAAGATGCACAAACAAGATTCCATGGAAAAATGCTTGGGTTAGGTGCTGGTTAAAGGAAGGAAGACAGACTTGGCTTTCTTACAAATTAAACATTTGATGGAAATACATTTTTTTTTTTTTTTTTTTTTAAGAGCAACGAAGTGCACCTTACTGAAAAATGAGGTAGAATATTGGGGCATTGAATCAATATAATCATACAGAAGGCTTTAAACTGACAGGGGGAGGGGCGAGGCACAAGAGGAGGTTTGTGATGCCCCGAAAAAAATGAGAACAAATGGAAGAGATCTGCATGAGCAAGCTACCTCAGAAAAGCAGACAGACAAGTTAAATGATGCAACAGTAGAGTCTGAGTTTTATTTATTTAGCTTTTGTTGACCAGGTAAGTGCACTAGACAAATGCTGCCTATTTTCAGGAACGACCCGGGAGGGGATACAGATGAATGCCAACTGACTTTGAACCAGATTAAGCTGTTGGTGGTATTTATAGTGAATGAGGGAAATTTGGCCAGAACACCGGGGAAATTCTCCTACTCTTTTCGATAAGTGCCATGGGATCTTTAACATCCACCTGAGCTACCACCAATCCAGGCAGATGGGACCTCAGTTTAACGCCTCATCCGAAAGACGGCACCTCAGAAGTGCAGCACCCCTCTCATGCTGCACTACAGTGTCAGTACTGGGATATTAACCCAAGTGCCAGATGTGGGAACTGCACCCACAGCCCTCTGATCTCCCGGCCTCAGAGGTGAGTGTGCTACCTACTGAGCCACTGACACTGCCTTGTAGTGAGTAGCAGTAGAAGAAACCAAACAAGAACTAGATGCATAAAAACACAAAAAGCACAGATCTTAAGAGGCAAACTGAGTGAACTGAAATCATTGCTCAGTACAAAAGAACAGGGCATAATAACAGAGAAATGGTGGAATGGAAATTACCTCTGAGAATGGAGATAGTCAACAACAAACTATTCAAGAAGGCTAGACCAGGTAAAAAGTGAGGTGGGATGGCACTATACATCAGAAGCTATTTGAAAGTGGCTGAAGTAAGCACCTCCAAACGGGAAATTGAAACACTCTGGCTAAGAATATCAAGTTGAACAGGAGAAACAGCTTGTTCTAGTCAAAACTGGACAAGTTGTTAGTGAGATATTGTAGTCTTCGATGTCTTATGCACACACAACACTACAAACACAGACTCATGTACAGTACACACGCCAATATAAGCATACACAGGCCTATGCACACACCACAACAGATATACATAGTCCTTTGCACGTACCACTGCAAATGCAGATGTATATAGGCAGGCCGATGCACACGCCACCACACACACGCACTCACACGAAATAAATATGCAAGCATATACAGTATATAGACACACATACATCGTGACAGAGATGTATGCACACTGTGATCATTGTGTATACACACACACACACACACACACTGATGCACACAGATAAAAAGTACACACACACAATTTCCCCCCCACATTAACACTCTGCTGTAGGCTCTGTCCATCTAGACTAGTAAAATTAAAGGTGTGTGGGGGTTAAAGCTGGTAGATTTAAAAAGAAAACAAAAATAATTTTAATTTAAGTCTAAAAACTAAAATTCAACTTTAGATTAGCTGCAGCAGTTTAAGGTGACAGTGAGCGGGAGTCTAGACCCCAGTCATTAGTAAGCTGATAAAAGATTATGTAATTGGGGGGGGGAGAAGCCATCTTTCCTAGAAGCTGGTCACTGCATATCTCTTCTCTCAATGTTTCCCTGAAGTGGTGGAATTGAGAGGCCTCTGACCTAATGGTTAGAGCAGAGATGAGACCTGGGTTTGAATCCCATCATAACCACTAACTTATTGTATGACCCTGAGCAAGTCACTTAACCTCTCAATGTTTTAGTCCATATAACTGTAAAATGAGTACAAGCAGGACACTGCAGAAAATGAACTTATATCTAAGCTGGGCTATCCTGCTAAAATACATTGTAAAAAGTAAGTAGCCACAGCACCCCATTGAAAATGACATAGTACATCTCAGCTGGTCTATCCTGGGCAAATAAACTGCAAAAATAGGTGGAAGCAGGACCCCACAGAGTTTCTAGTTTATGCATTATGTGGTGTTACATGTCCTAGGCTAAATGCCCGATGATTAATTAATTTGACAAATCTTGTGAGGGCAACAACCTTTTTGTAATCTGGATGAGTATCAACAATGAAGCTCACCTCCTAGGTGAGGGTAGGGGGAGTACTAAACTGCTCTGAGAGCACCCATAGGTGGTGACGCCTTGGGTGACCATGCATCATGCAGAAAGCCCCAAGTCCTAGTGTATGTACCCTCCTGTGGGTGGAGGAAGATGGAGAGACTAAAACAGGGAAAAACATATCCTGATCCAGGCATGCTGGAAGACAGCCCACATCACCTACCTCACCCTGAGGCCATCAGCATCCAACACATACTGTACACACACACACACACACACACACACACACACACACACACACACACACACACACACACACACTACACCCACAGGCACATGCACACACCATTATTAACACAATACACATAGACACACACATAGATGCGCGTGCACACACCAATTGTTTTCCAACATTTATATCCAGCCAGCCCCACGTAGGCCTGAATAAATGACCACCCAGCCCCATCACCTTTCAACTGCACTCCAGTGTCCTCCACAGCTTACCCACCATGCTGAAGTAGGCAGAGACCCCTAGCCAGGGCACTATCTAGTGTGGGAACCGAGGGGATGGCATGGGTCTGTAGTGTGCTGTTGCCATCATTCTAGAAGCCGCCTTTTGCCACATTTTCTCTGCTGCTCTCCTCACCATGGTGGTGCACATGGTTCTCTTTTAGCCTCATGCTGTGATAGCAAGCTCCTTGGCCCACTGACAGGGGTGACTGAAGTGCTACTCCCCCACCAGCTGGGAGGCTCTGCATTCTGCAACACTCCTAGTCAATCGCCCTGTACCAACACCCTGGGTCTACTCCCAAACCTGGGTCACTGGCTAGGGGGTTGTAAGGCAGTCCACACACAAATAACCCCACCATACACTCCCACTAATGCAGAGATACAATATCTTTGCACTTGGCTGTCAGCTGTGGCTGTGATTTCTTTCTGTTCCAGTACTGGGACCAACAGCGGGCTGGCAGGTGGATATCTGTGCAGCATTGAAAGAGGATTTTTTTCTTGGTATAGAATAGATCTGGTGGTGGAAAGAGCTTCGTGTGGCAGCTGGAAGTTTGCATTAGGACTGGGGAATGGGTTGAGTGGCAGGCAGATGTCTAAGCAGTGGCAAGAGACAGTTTTCATCTGGACCAGGAATGGGGCTGGGTGCATGGGTCGCTAAGCTGCAGCAGGAGGCTGTGTTCTTGTGGACCAGAGAATGGGTCATGTGGAAAATAAGTCTCTGTGCTGCAGTGGGAGAGAGTTTGGTTATGGACTACAGAATGGGTCAGGTGATTGGTAGGTCTCTGTGCTGCAGCAGAAGGGAATTTGGTGGTTAACCAGGGAATGGGTCGGGTGGCAGGTGAATCTTTGTGCTACAATGGGAGGCAGTTTGGTTGTAATATCAGCCATTTGTTTTGGGGACCACACCTAGCAAGATTAGTTATTGGGGGCCCTGGCAAGTAACTTAGTAATTATCTTCATGTCATTATGGGGTCTTTTTGGAAATGTCTGCCCATGTCAGTTGTGCCGCTTGTGTGCTGTGTCAACAAGGCACTGTCAGTGAAATGAGTTAAAAAAAACATGGTATTTCAGACTAAAGACTTGCACAGCTTCTGTCTGGGGTCTCCTATGAGGGGGTGCAGCAGCAGCTGGGACTGAGGGTGCCTAAGGCCAGATCTGTTTGGTTGTAGACCAGGAAATAGGTTGGGTGGCAAGCAGGCCAGAGTACAGGAGTGAGGGGGCATTTGTCTGTGGACCAGGAAATAGGTCAGGTGGTGAATGTGTCTCCGTACCCCCCACTGCTCGTTATACCCCAGCTTGTCTCCCCCTACCTATTACTGTTCTTTATACCCCAGCCTCTCTTCCCTTCACTGTACCCAAACCGCTGTTTATACCCAACCTCTCCCCTTCCTGTACCTTTCACTATTCTTATACCCCAGCCTCTGTCTACACCTCCGGGTGCTAGCATCTTGCTCACGGTATTTCATTCACATTCAAATTCTGGTTTTGCTGACTCCCCTGCTAATGCAATTCTTTCTTTCTCTCTCTCTCCCCTTCATCTATTCTCTTAGGAACTCTGATGACCAATTCTTCTCCCCTGCCACAAGCCCTCCTCTGGGAAAGCCTTTTTATGGCTGCAGTGGGTGTAGCCCTGCAGATGTGTTGGTAACACATTAGAAAAAGGGACCTTACCAGAAACTGAACGGGCTTGTTCAAGTTGGAGGTGAACAGCAATCACTGTGCGTCCACCGCACTACTTTGGCAGCTGCTGAAGCCCAAAGTGCATGCGATGACTTGTGCATGTGCACTGAACTCCAGAGGCACAGTCCCCCGTGTCCAAGATGGCCACTGGAGCCCAGTGCATGATGCGCGAGGCGACTGCATCGCCTTTATGGCGATTCACCCATGTGCACTGAACTCCAGCAGCCATCTTGGACATGGCGGACAGTGCCGTGTTCCGCCGTGCCCTCTGCTGCAGCCGTACCATCTCTGGCCAGAGTTTGTTTTCCACAGGCTTCTCTCCTTAGAACTACTCCTCCTCTCCTACAGCTCTGTTTCCTGAGAATACCAGATGACAGGAGCTAAGGATTTGTAACCATGCGGAACTACTGCCTTCTGCTAGGGTTTCAAGTTACTGAATGGACATGCGCTGCGCACTTGATATTACAGGTACTTGTGTCAGGACTTTCACCTGGTGTCAATGAATGTAGGGTTGTAAACAACTGCTGTAGCCCCGGAAGATAAACTGTTTATGTTTGGATCTTGCAACTACCTGATGTTTCATGTTTTACAGTGTCTCAAGCAAAAAATACAGTTACTATGCCCTTCTGTTTAATGGTCAGCTCTAAAGGTACTGAGACATCGAAATAACAGTGCCGCACTGCAGCTTTAATGCACCTGTTCCTATCAGGATTATTCAAACAGGAGCTGTCACCTTGGTGACCCTGTTGCAGAGGTGAGTCTTCAACTGCTCCACCTCTTACACCATCAGAGAGACAGGACTGGTAAAGGGAACAGTGTTTGCATCTGAAGATCCCCCAACACTTAAACCCTCTGCAATGAGGTGTGGGATGGATAACACACAGACACAGAGTTCGGAGCACACCAACCAGTGAATCCTTTTATTGGCAAAATATAGAATGGAAAATAAAACTTTCAACAAAACAAAATCACAGCAAACAAAATCAAGCAATCACAGAGTGGAATTCATTCAGTAACACACTGTCCACTTAAACTCTATGTTAGCTAGAGATCCTCCTCGGCTGAACTGATCTGATAGACCTTAGGAAGGGTCCTTTTTATAGGACAATCTGGTCACCTGTTCCACCCCTAAATTAATGCAGTTTAAATGTTATGCTATACAAAAGAATGGGGGATCAGAAGGACCTTATTACTTTAACGCATTTCAAATATTTGTAATAATCATTTCCAGCTTTAATAGATTATAAAAATACTTTAAAATAGACAAACTCTGAATAATTGGTTACTAAGCTCCACCCACCTCCCAATGACTGACAGTGAACATCCCATAAATAAACTGAAGCCACTGGCTCCCTAGGAGACAACACCCCACAGACTTCCAGAGGAGAAACAGCTAATCCACACTCTATCTAGGTATGTAAGGGCCTAGCATTTGGAGTTGAGCTTAGTAAAACAAAATGATAAGAATACAGTTGCCACAATAATGTTATACTCATAAATAAACAGAGGGTGCCTTGCTTTAAGAAAAATCTGTTCTTTCCTTTGTTTGTAAGGACATTCACTAATAAAGCATTCAGCTACAAGGAAACAAACAAACAGAAAGGGAAAGAAAACAAGCATTTGTCAATGCCGAATGTTTGCTTGCTGGCATTGGCAGTGGTAGTGTAGAAGTTACAGAGCTGCGTAATAGGAATGGCAGTGAAGTACGGAACTGAAGCCAGCCCCACCACCACCCTGCAGAGAGTGGCAGGCATTGGGGTGTGGCTTTGGGTCGTCAGGCATAACGGCCATGCCATTTCGCCACACCCCACCCTGCAGACACTGACAAGTGTCACGGTGTTCCTTGGGGTCTTTGGCTCTTATGCGCACCCCATTCCATTAGGAAATGCGATGAGATGGGTGCGATATAGGAGAATGGGGTGAACTTTGGGGCCGAAGAGTCCAAGGCATACCTCGATGCCTCTCACTGGCTGCAGGGTGTGGAATGGTATGAGCATTACAGGCAAGAATCCCAAGTCACACCCCTGATGCCTGTCATTCTCTACAGGGTTGGGCATTATGGTTGGAAACCCTAATACCACAGGCATTCATTGGTATTTTCACTCCAAATTTTCAACGTGTTTTTTTTGTGACCCCACCTCATGAACAGGGGGAATATCAGTTTGTTAGCCAAAAGGTGCTTATGCACAGCGACTACGGCATTTAGCACCACAGATGCAAAACATTCTGAACAGGATGTAAAATGACAGCTGTACTGTTCATGGGGAGGTGTAAAAAATGGCAATGTTGCAAATCTGCAGTAAAAATATAAAAAAAAATGGTGAAGTTATGAGCGTACATAGAAACTGTGCAACACACACCCGTAGTATAATTAGGCTGGGGATTTTTTACAGCAGATTGTCAACTCAGGCATTTTGGTGCCTCCGATCATGAACAGTGTCACTGTGATTTTCTTTATCTGTGCTGAACAATGATTTCCCACAGCAACCACGCTTGTCTGTGCTGAAAGTGTGAAAACACACTTCAGCCATGTTGTGAAAAATGACAGCTGTACTGTTCATAAGGAAGTGTGGAAAAATGTCATTGGTGAAAATCTGGACTGAAAATATTACAAAGTCATGAACTTACAAGGGTGCGTGGAAACTGCGCAATGCTCACTCATAACACAGTCATTTTATGGACTTTTGTCACCAAATTTTCAACATAGCCATTTTAAGACCTCTGCTCATGAACAGTGTAACTGTGATTTTCTTAATCTCTCCTAAACATTGCTTTGCACACCAACAGCACTGCTATGCTACTCTGTCGAATCACATTTTGGGCAACATATGAAAAATGGCAGCTGTACTGTTCATAAGGAAGTGTAATAAAATAGCAATGTTGAAAATCTGGAGTGAAAATATTAAATTTGCAAACTTACGAGCATGCATAAGAACTGCGCAATGCACGCTCGTAAAACAGTCATTTTTAGGAATTTTTTCACCAAATTTTCAACATAGCCATTTTAAGACCTCTGCTCATGAACAGTGTCACTGTGATTGGGCACCCCCGTTGGCTATTCTATGAGTTGCCACGACGGGGTGGGCACCCAGTGTGGCATTTGGAAGGCTTTGGGTGGGGCGCAGCACAAGCCGGCAGAGGATTGGGCACCCTCATCGGCTCATACGTGTGTGGGAGGCAGCACGCAGCATGCGTGTGTTTCTGTGTGTGTGTGTGTGTGTGTGTGTGTGTGTGTGTGTGTGGTGTAGGGGAGCTGGCGCATGAGCAGCGATATCTTATTGCTGCTCACTGAAGCGTAGCTCCCTTTTCAACTGTATGCCACTGCATTTGGAGCTTGTCATAGACAGCTCCAGCATGCATTGGCAAACAGGCGCCATTCACAACACACTGACTGAATTGGAAGAGGGGTGACCAAATCCTCGGATGATGGCGTTATGTTTCTTGCACATGCGTGCAAGCAAACATAAAAATAGCTCAGAGAACCCTGTATCTTTATTTCTAACATTATTTATAAAGCACTGTTTTTTTTAATACTCTGCACACCTCAAAGAAGATAGGGGAGACACCCTTTGTTTATATTTTATATTGGTGGAACTGACCACTGTCAGTTCAGAGATTTAAGCAGATGTACAAGCGCTTTTAAGCATGATACAGTTACAGCTGTACTTTTCTTTTTCACAGTTCTCTGTGAAAACACTTTAGTTTTGTGTTTGGTGCCAAACCAAGAGTTGCCAGCCCATAATATCCCTGGTTTCCCTGGTGCTTTTTAGACAGAGAAAACTACCACTGTCACCAGAATTTACAGGTGGTTGGAGCAGTTTTGCTTTATTCCAAGTGCTTCAACCAACCTGTCAAACAAGTCCGTGACAGGATACTAGAAGGCGGTTCGCAAGAGCCTCAACAGACGCAGTGCTTCACAATGCAGCGGGTCTGAGCTCTGCAGAATCCTGTTGCGCAGAAGCCAGAAGACCTGCTATAACAAAGCATACTGCAAAAGGCTTTATTCTGTGTCTGCCAGTACTGCACTTTCAATTCTCGCTATTATTTTTATGCCAGCACAGCAGGAAAAAAGGGGGACTTGATAGACGCCCAGTCTCTGCATTTAAAGATGCAGTAACCCCTTTTTGGCACAAACAGGTGCTGCAGTGTGAATAACTGTTTCAGCAACCAGAGAGGGAACAGAAAAATAAGAAAAAGCGGGGAAGCGCAAAATGCAGGAGATACTCAAGCGGGTGGCTAAGTCCACTCGGGTAGAAAATGGGAAAAAGACAGAAGAGGAGAAAGAGGACAGTATGCGCTACCGCAGTAGACAGTGTTAGAGAGGAGAAGAAGGGTTTTGTCCGGATTGCAAAACAGTGCAAACTGGGGGCAGGGGGGTCATTTTACTGTCACCACCACACACTCCCATGGTTAAGTGAAAACCAGTTATTTTTCTAACTGGTTTTAAAGACAACCCACCCTTAATCCCAAAGGGTAGGATGAAGCTTTCACCCACCCACTCTTGAAAGCTCCTCCCCAGGGTCCCTTAGCAAAATAAAGGTGTACACCTTATCTAATGTAAGATGTACCATACAATCAATTAATACATGTTTACCCTGGGGTGTCTAACTCCACTACACAAAAGTGGAACAATGTTCAGGATTTACAGATTGTTTTCTATGCTACTGGCTCCATATTTGGATAGAAAATCAGCATTAATAAGCTGGATTCCTGACCAATGTTTTACTTCAAATTGGTAAGGCTGAAGTGCCAGATTCCACCTCACTATTCTGTTTTTTTCTTTCATTTGCTGAAGGAAACAGAAGGGGTTATGATCAGTTACTAATGTAAAGGGAGCTCCCCACAGATAGAAACTTAGCGTTTCTGTAGCCCACTTAACTGCTAAACACTTCTGCTCTATTGTGGAATATTTTCTCTCCCTCTCCTGTAGTTTTCTAGAAATGTATACCACTGGATGCTCTTCTCCTATAGTCTGACTTAAGACTGCTCCAATTCCTGTACCCGAGGCATCAGTATGGACCTCAAAAGGCTACTCAAAATTAAGGCTCTCTAGAACTGATGAAGAGCACAATGTAGCTTTGATGGACTGAAATGCTTCATGGGGACCATTTGACCTTGTTTAAATTCTTCTTTTTAGTTAGGTCAGTCAATGGAGCAGCCAGTGTTGCAAAATTGGGGATAAACCTTCTATAATAACCCTCAAGACCTAAGAAGGACCTTACCTGTTTCTTTGTCTCAGGTACGGGGCATTTAGTTACTGCTTCTACCTTGCTAACTTCAGGTTTGATTACCCCATTACCTAAGATAAAGCCCATATATCTAGTCTCAGTCATAGCTAGGGCACACTTTGAAGGATTGATGGTCATCCCTGCCTTGTTAATGGACTCAATTATGGCTCTTAGATATTTAAGGTGGGCTTCCCAGTCTGGACTAAAAATAACTACATTGTCCAGATAGGCCGCACTGTAGTTATTGTGAGGGGCCAGAATGTGGCGGGTGCCCCATGCAAGCCAAAGGGCATGCATGAGGCACCCGCCATCGACCATTGACAGAGCAAAGGCCAATGGCACATTCATAAGGTAGAAAAAGAAATGGGCAGACTGGATGGGCCTTGCAGTCCTTATCTGCTGTTAACTTCTATGTTTCTATGTTAAACTGAAACAACCCCATCAAGGTACGAAAAGCAGTTTTCTCTTTCAAGGGGTCTTCCAAGGGGATTTGCCAGTACCCTTTTGTTAAATCTAGAGTGGAGATATACCTGGCATGCCCAATACGATCCAGAATGACATCCACTCTTGGCATGGGATAGGCATCAAAGTGAGAGACTTGATTGAGGCCTCTAAAATAGAGACATATCTGAATGCCACCTTCTTTCTTTGGTACAATCACCATTGGAGAACTCCAGGCACTGGTGGAAGGTTCTATGATCTCCAGGGACAGCATTTTTTTAATTTCTTTCTGGAGTCCCCCACCAAAACCTCTTAGGAAGCCTATATGGTTTCTTTCTTAGTGGGGGTGCTTCTGTCTGTGTAACATACTCTACCCCAGTGGCTCTACCTGGAGAACTAGTAAACTTGTAAGGGTACTCTCTCAGAAGAGCTTGTAATTAATTTAGCTGCCCCTTTTCCAAAGATGGGTTTACATGTACTTCCCTTAACCCTTCAACATTTTCTAGGCAATTATATGCCACTTCCATCTCATTTTTATGGTCAGGAATTATCAGCATGCTCAGTCCTGTTATAGGGCTTCATGCCATTTTTTCAAAAGAGTGACATGATAAATTTGTTTGCCTGGTCTCTTGTCAGGGGTTTCTGTTTCATATGTGACAGGACCTACCTGCCTCAAGATCATGTAAGACCCCTGCCATTTCATCAGTAGTTTATGGGAGAAGGTGGGGAGTAACAACAACAGCAGTTCCCCAGTCACAAATGATTTACTCCCTGTCCCTTAGTCATATCTTTTCTTTTGTGCTTTTTGGGCCTGGACAGTGGCCTGATGTGCTATTTGGGTGTACTTCCTAAGCCTTTCCCTCAATTGCCTCATATATGCCCCTATACCGGGGTATTTCATGTCCTGGCCTTCCTCCCAGTACTCTTTTACAATGTCCAGAGGGCCTCGAGGGTTCCTCCCATAGAGCAATGAAAAAGAGGAGTGGTCAGTTGAGGCTTGAGGTACCTCCCTATAAGCGAATAATATAAAAGGGAGGAACTTATCCCAATCCTTCCCCTCATCATTGACAAACTTCGTCAACATTTATTTTAAGGTTTGATTAAAACGCTCTGTTAGCCCATCTGTTTGAGGGTGGTAGGGTGAGGTCCTTACTGCAACTATTCCCAAGAAGCTATAGAGCTCTTTCAGTAGGGCGGCATTGAAATAACTACTCCTATCAGTGAGGATCTCTTTGGAGATGCCTACTCTACTGAACAATTTGACTAGCTCCTCTGCAATTCTTTGGGTAGTGGTATGAACCTGTTCCCTTTCAAGCTTTTATTCAAGGGTCCTACTACATCCATCCCTATCTTGTTCGAGGTATGGTAACTAGGAGGTAGCATTAGAGGTACAGCGTTTCCTTTTTCACTTCCACAGGGGTCACTAGCTGACACCCTTGCACTCCCTACAGTACTGTGCTACCACTTCATGTATCCTGGGCCAAAAAAAAAACATTGGGTCAGATGACCCAACGTTCTCTTTCCCTGTGTGTCCTGCCCAGAGTAGGTCATGGCTAAGGTATAACAAGTCTTTCCTGTAACATGTAGGAACCATTACTGTGTCTATTCTACCTTTTCTTGTGTAACAGGGTTAGTACATACTCTGTAAAGTATCTGATTTTGTACAACCATTTCGGGTTCATTAGGCTTACATGATTTGCCTACCTGCAAGAAAAAAGGTTTCAATGTGTCATCTGACTGTTGTTCCTGGATTAACTAAGTGTCAATCCCCTTTTTTCTAGTTGCCATTGTTTTGGGCTTTCCTTTTTGCATTCTTTGATTGTTTTTAAGTTTGCCAGGTTCCCCAATCATCTCCCCCTCAAAAGGAAACAGGTCCCCTATAAATTGATCAGCCTGTTGCTTTTTGGCTTGGGCTCTGGTAGTTACTGCTGTTAAAGTATCATTTTCTATAAGCAAAGAGGAAAACCCAGGGAAATCATTACCTATAACAACTGGTATTGGCAGATAAGGTGCTACCCCAGCTACCACACTTTTATCTTGCCCTTATATAGTTAAGTCCACTTTAGCTGTAGGGCATGAATGGATGGCCCCATGGATGCACACCACACTCATCCGGGGGCCTCTTTCTGCAGCCGATATCAATTCAGGCCAGATTAGAGCCTATTTGCTGCCAGAGTCAATTAAGACAACTGTAACCTGGTTTCCCACTGCCACTTTGGTGGTAAAAGTCCCAATGTTCGCTAGGGCCAGATGTGTCAGGTCTATTTTCTTTAAGGGGCAAAACCGGGCTAAATGTACTTTTCCCTGGCAGTTTCTGCAGATTATATCCGGACAGGAAGGTTCTTCCACTTGAACTGTTCTTATTATCAGGTCTACCCTCTACCTTCCTTGTTGGCCAGTCTGATTTTGTTTCACTTGTTGGGGCACTTTTTGTGTGTGTGCTTCAGAAACGCTGGGCCCTCCCTTTTTAATAGAATGGTGAGCTGCAACATAATCTTCAGCAATGGTAATTGCTACTTCAGCTGTTTCAGGATTATGTTCTTTTACCCAAAGTTGAACTTCAAGGGGCAACATTTGAATAAATTGTTCCAATACCAGCAGTTCTATGATATCCATCACAGTTTCCTCCTCAGGTACAAACCACTTGATGCATAGTTCTCTTAATCTAGTAAAAGTCTCTCTAGGGTTATCTTGCATCTGTTATGTTAAAGCCTGGAACCTGTGTCTGTAGGTTTCAGAGTTAATATCGTACCTCTTCAAGATCTCCCTCTTTACTAGTTCATAGGTGTTAGCACTTCTGGAATCTATATTACTGTATGCTAATTGGGCTTTGCCAGTTAAATAGGGAGCCAGACATACGATCCATTGGTTTGTGGTCCAGCCACATACCCTGGCCACATGCGCAAAGGTTGTGAGATAACCCTCAATATCATCTGTAGCAGTCATTTTAGTTAATTTAATGTTCTTGGGGTTAGCCCCATCACCACCATCAGTTCCTTGTCTAACCCCCAAGTTTTGTCAAAGTCTCAAGGTTTCAGCCCACCTTAAATCTTGGCATCTTCTTTCCTGCTCTCTGTCTAGCTCCAACTGGTGAATGGCAAACCACCTTAACTCAGATATTCTCTCTGGAGGGTCTTCTCTGGGCATATCAGTGTCCTCCATTCTGATTTATTCCTCCTTGAAAGCCAAGCCATCCTCTTCATCATCATTGAGATTGGTTTCTTCTCTCTCCATTGGGGTCCTTCTCCTAACCATGGACTCCAACCCAGGTAAAACAGGCTGTCCAGTCTTCAGGGTCTGGGAGTGGGTCACAGTCCCAGTAGTCAAGTCACTCTTCCATTCCTCGCTGTCATCAATGATGTAGCTGAGGTTACCCTGATACCAGGACTGGTATCCACAGCTGATTTCCCCCTCCAAGCCTGGACAATCAGCTTATCCCACTTCTGACAGCAAACTGATGAGGTGTGGGATGGATAACACAGACACAGATGTAGAGTTTGGAGCACACCAACTAGCGAGTCCTTTCATTGGCGAAATATAGAATGGAAAATAAAACTTTTAAAAAAACAAAACAAAACAAAATCACAGCAAACTAAATGAAGCAATCACATAGTGGGATTCATTCAGTATCACACTGTCCACTTAAAGGGACACTGTCAACCTGTCAACCCTATCATTTCTAGTTAAAAACTCACATTTTATGATTGCTTACCTTCCCTAAAACTCATTGATGTTGCTGTTTGTTTTGTCTGTCTCCTTGTTTAGTAGAACTGAAATGCATGGCAATGTATATTTATAAATAACTTTGTTTTTGTTTACAGTCCTGGAGCTGTTCTTACTGCATACTTCCTGGGCATTAGAAACACACCCAAATAGTGCAGTCACTCATGAGGCAGTAGCCTCCTAAACTCCCACTGCATCACAAGTGGCTAGACAGTGGTGTGGATTTTCCCAAGTCCAGGCAATATGCAGTTGGAGCTGATCAAGGAATGTAAACAAACCTGTGTTTGTGTAGTAACACCAGTATGGTGGGTAGTCTGTTTTTCACTTTTACTAAGAAAAAAAAAGAGTCAGAATTAAACTGCTAGCTACATCAGCAATCCTTACAGAATGTTGGCAATCATAAAATGTGTTTTTATGTTTGCTTGCACGCATCTGCAAGAAACATAGTGCCATCATCCGAGTTTTCGGAGGTGTGTCACCCCCTCTTCCACTTCAGTCAGTGTGTTGGCAGGCGCGGCCGCAGTTCTCCAATGCCTGCTGGAGCGGTCTATGACAGCTCCAAAATGCAGTGGAGTACAGTTGAAAGGGGGAGCTATGCTTCAGTGAGCAGTGATAAGATATCGCCTGCTCATGCGTGCTCCCCTACACACACACACACACACACGCATACTGCATACGTGCTGCCCCCATGCACATACTGTACAGCCGGGGGTGCCCAATCCCCGTTGGCTGTGCTGCACCTCCCCCAAAAGCCTTCCACATGCCAGCTGGGTGCCCACCCCAGCGTGGCAACTCATCTGATAGCTGACGGGGTGCCCAATCCCCATCGGCTCCACTGTCCTCCCCCAGAGTACAGGGTGCCACGCTGGGAGCCCACCCCAGCATGGCAACTGATGCTATGGCCGACGGGTGCCCAATCCCCATCGGCCCATGCCCCCAACCAGCCATCCTTTGTGCCATGCTGGGAGCCCACCCCAGCGTGGTAAACGCCCCGCCGTCATTTAAAAAAAACCTGAAATAAAAACTGTCCTCTGCGCTTCTCCCTGCCCCCTCACAACCCGCACCCACCCACTGCGCACCCTGCCTCCCCACACCCCCCACCCCATACTTACCTCCGGACCTCGGCACGACAATCTTCGGTGGACAGGGAACACGTCTGCACTCTTCAAAGCTGACCGCGAACTGAGGAAATGCCGGTAAGCTGTATAATGGGATAGATAGGGTTTTTCAACTTTGCTGCATATTTCAGGCATTTTTTGGAATTTTTGCACCAATTTTTCAACATGGGGTTTTTGGGACCCCTTCTCATGAGTGATGTCACTGTCATGGCATTATTCGGGCCTGAAGGGTGATTTCGCAGTCACTGCACGAAATCACCTTTTGGGGCTGATTAATGAAATGACACTGCCAGTGTTCATAAGGTGGGCTCTCAAGAAGCCTGTTTTGAAAATTTGGTGAAAAAATTCCCTAAAAATGACTGTTTTACGAGCGTGCATTACGCAGTTCCTACGCACACTCGTAAGTTTGCGAATTTTCAGTATTTTCACTCCAGATTTTCAACATTGCCATTTTTTACACTTCCTTATGAACAGTACAGCTGCCATTTTTCACATATCACCCAAAATGTGTTTTCGCACATGTAGCGCACAATGGTGCAGTCGGTGTGTGAAAGCAATGTTTGGGACAGATTAAGAAAATCACAGTTACACTGTTCGTGAGCAGAGGTCTTAAAATGGCTATTTTGAAAATTTGGTGACAAACTCCATAAAATGACTGTGTTACGAGTGAGCATTGCGCAGTTTCCATGCACCCTCGTAAGTTCATGACTTTGTAATATTTTCAGTCCAGATTTTCACCAGTGGCATTTTTCCACACTTCCTTATGAACAGTACAGCTGTCATTTTTCACAACATGGCCGAAATGTGTTTTCACACTTTCAGCACAGAGATGCATGGTCGCTGTGGGAAATCATTGTTTGGGATAGATAAAGAAAATCACAGTGACACTGTTCATGATCGGAGGTCCCAAAATGCCTGTGTTGACAATCTGCTGTAAAAAATCCCCAAACTAATTACATTACGGGTGTGCGTTACACAGTTTCTATGCACGCTCGTGACTTCACCAGTTTTTATGTTTGCTTGCACGTATGTGCAAGAAACATAGTGCCATCATCGGAGATTTCGGAGGTGTGTCACCTCCTCCTCCAATTCAGTCAGTGTGTTGGCAGGCGTGGCCCCTGTAAGCCAATGCATGCTGGAGCTGTCTATGACAAGCTCCAAAATGCAGTGGCATACAGTTGAAAGGGGGAGCTACACTTGAGTGAGCAGTGATAAGATATCAGATGCTCACGCGCAGCTTCCCCCCCTACACAGACGCCCATGCAGGCATGCGCGCCCCCGCTCCCTGCACGCACGCACTGTATAGCCGACGGGGTGCCCAATCCCCGCCAGCTGAGCTGCCTCCCCCACCTCTCCCCCAAAGTTTCTCGAATGCCACGCTGGGTGCCCACCCCATCGGGCAATCTAATGATATAGCCAACGGGGTGCCCCCGCCGGCTCCACTGTCCTAACCACTCCAGTAGTAAGTGCCATGCTAGAGCCCACCCCAGTGTGGCAAGCGATCCTTAGGCCGACAGGGGTGCCCAATCCCCTGTCGGCTGAATGCTCCCCCCACTGCCCCAGCAATGCTGGGAGCCCACCCAGCGTGGCAAGACTCACGTTCCATTTTTTTTTTTTTTTTTACCAGAAGAAAACGGTCCCACGTAGTCTCCTGGCCCCTCCCACAACCCGCACTCCACCCACTGCGCACCCAGCCTCCCACACACCTCACCCCATACTTACCTCCAGAGCTCGGCACGACGATCTTCGTGGACCGGGAACACGCCTGCACTCTTCAAAGCTGACCGCGAACTGAAGAAATGCCAGTAAGCTGTATAATGGGCTAGATAGGGGATTTCACTTTGTTGCATATTCAGGCATTTTTGAATTTATGCACAAATTTTAACAGGTTTTGGGACCCCTTCATGATTGATGTCACTGTCATGGCGTTATCGGGCCCAGGGTGATTTCGTAGTCACTGCGTGAAATCACCCTTCGGGCCTGAATAATGCCATGACAGTAACATCATTCATGAGAAGGGGTCCCAAAAACCCCATGTTGAAAGTCTGGCACCAAAATTCCAAAAAATGACTGTTTTACGAGCGTGTGTTGCGCAGTTCCTACGCAGGCTCGTAAGTTCACAAATTTTCAATATTTTCACTCCAGATTTTCAACATTGCCATTTTACCACACCTTCTTATGAGTAGTACAGCTGTCATTTTTCACATCTCACCCAAAATGTGTTTCACCCATGTAGCGCACAATGGCGCAGTCGGTATGCAAAATCAATGTACAGGACAAATTAAGAAAATCACAGTGACATTGTTCATGAGCAGAGGTCTTAAAATGGCTATGTTGAAAATTTGGTGAAAAACTTCCTCAAAATGACTGTTTTACAAGCGTGTGTTGCGCAGTTCCTACGCACGCTTGTAAGGTCGCGAATTTTCAATATTTTCACTCCAGATTTTCAACATTGCCATTTTACCACACCTTCTTATGAGTAGTACAGCTGCCATTTTTCACGTCACCCAAAACGTGTTTCCGCCCATGTAGCGCACAATGGCGCAGTCGGTGTGCGAGATCAATGTACGGGACAAATTAAGACAATCACAGTGACACTGTTCATGAGGTGAGGTGTTAAAATGGCTATGTTGAAAATTTGGCGAAAAAATTCCAAAAATGACTGTTTTATGAAAGCAAGGCCGCTTGTACAGTTCCACGCACGCTTGTAAGTTCGCAGAAATTTTCAATATTTTCACTCCAGATTTTCAACATTGCCATTTTATTACACTTCCTTATGAACAGTACAGCTGCAATTTTTCATATGTCGCCTAAATGTGTTTTCACATGTAACACAATGGTGCTGTTGGTGTGCAAAGCAATGTTTAGGACAGATTAAGAAAATCACAGTTACACTGTTCATGAGCAGAGGTCTTAAAATGGCTATGTTGAAAATTTGGTGACAAAAGTCCATAAATGACTGTGATATGAGTGAGCATTGCGCAGTTTCCATGCACCCTCGTTACTTCATGACTTTGTAATATTTTCAGTCCAGATTTTCACTAGTGACATTTTTCCACACTTCCTTATGAACAGTACAGCTGTCATTTTTCACAGTTTCAGCGCAGAAATGCGTAGTCGCTGTGGGAAATCATTGTTCAGCACAGATAAAGAAAAACACAGTGACACTGTTCATGATCGGAGGCACCGAAATGCCTGAGTTGACAATCTGCTGTAAAAAATCCCCAACCTAATTATATTACGGGTGTGCGTTGCACAGTTTCTATGTACGCTCATGACTTCACCATTTTTTTAAATATTTTTATTACAGATTTGCAACATTGCCATTTTTTACACCTCCCCATGAACAGTACAGCTGTCATTTTTTACATCCTGTTTGGAATGTTTTTGCACCTGTGGTGCTAAATGCCGTAGTCACTGTTCATAAGCAGCTTTTGGCTAAAAAACTGATATTGCCACTGTTCATGAGGTGGGGTCACAAAAAAACCATGCTGAAAATTTGGAGTGAAAATACCAACGAATGCCTGAGGTATTAGGGTTTCCAACCATAATGTCCAACCCTATAGAGAATGACAGGCATCAGGGGTGTGACCTGGGATTCTTGCCTGTAATGCTCATACCATTCCACATCCTGCAGTCAGTGAGAGGCATCGAGGTATGCCTTGGACTCTTTGGCCCCAAACTTCACCCCATTCTCCTATATCGCACCCATCTCACCATATTTCCTAATGAAATGGGTTGCGCATAAGGGTCAAAGACCCCAAGGCACACCGTGACACTTATCAGTGTCTGCAGGGGGGGTGTGGTGAAATGGCGTGGCCGTTATGCCTGATGACCCAAAGACACACCCCAATGCCTGTCACTCTCTGCAGGGTGGTGGTGGTGGGGTTGGCTTCAGTTCAATACTTCACTGCCATTCCTATTACGCAGCTCTGTAACTTCTACACTACCACTGCCAATGCCAGCAAGCAAACATTCGGCATTGACAAATGCTTGTTTAAACTAGAGACACTTTGAGACCTAAGGGTGTTGGACAGTGTCCCTTTAAGCTCTGTGTTAGCCAGAGATCCTCCTGGCACAGACTCCTCAGCTGAACTAATCTGATAGACTTCAGGAAGGGTCTCTTTTTATAGGACAATCTGGTCACCTGATCCACCCCTAAACTAATACAGTTTAAATGCTATGCTATACAAAAGAATGGGGGATCAGAAGGACCTTAGTGCTTTAACGCATTTCACATATTTGTAATAATCATTTCCAGCTTTAATAGAATATAAAAATACTGAAAAATAGACAAACTCTGAATAATTGGTTACTAAGCTTCGCCCACCTAACCGTGACCATCCCATAAAGAAACTGAGATTGAGGCCGCTAGGAGACAACACCCCACAGACTTCCAGAGGGAAAACTGCTAATCCACACTCTGCCTAGGTATGTAGGGGCCTAGCATTTGGGTCTGTGCTTAGTAAAACAAAATGATAATGATACAGTTGCCACAATAAAGTTATACTCATAAACAAACAGAGGGTGCCTTGTTTAAGAAAAATAATCTGTTCTTTCCTTTGTTTGTAAGGACATTCACTAGTAGAGCATTCAGCTACGAGGAAACAAACAGGGAAAGTAAAAATTGCTCAGAGAACCCTGTATCTGTATTTCAAATATTATTTATAAAGCACTGTTTTTTTTAATACTCTGCAAACCACAAAGAATATAGTGGAAACACACTTTGTTTATATTTTATATTGGTGGAACTGACAGCTGTCAGTTCAGAGATTTAAGCAGATGTACCAGCGCTTTTAAGCGCGATACAGTTACAACTGTAATTTTCTTTTTCACAGTTCTCTGTGAAAACACTTTAGTTTTGTGTTTGGCGCCAAACCAGGAGCTGCCAGCATATAATATCCCTGGTTTCCCTGGTGCTTTTTAGACAGAGAAAAACTACCACTGTCACCAGAATTTACAGGTGGTTGGAGCAGTTTTACTTTATTCCAAGTGCTTCAACCAACCAGTCAAACAGGTCTGTGACAGGGTACTAGAAGGCGGTTTGTAAAAGCCGTAACGCTGACTCAGTGCTTCATGATGCAGCGGGTCTGAGCTCTTCAGAATCCTGTTGCGCAGAAGCCAGAAGACCTGTTGTAATGAAGCATACTGCAAAAAGCTTTCTTTGGAGTCTGCCAGTACTGCACTTTCAATTCTTGCTATTATTTTTTATGCCAGCACAGCAGGAAAAAAGGAGGACTTGGTATTTAACAAGACGGGCGAATACAGATGCCCAGACTCTGCATTTTAAGATGCAGTAACCCCTTTTTGGCACAAACAGGTTCTGCAGTGTGAATAAATGTTTCAGCAACCAGACAGGGGACAGAAAAATAAGAAACAAAGCGGGGAAGCGCAGAATGCAGGAGATACTCGAGCGGGTGACCAAGTCCACTTGGGTCGAAAATAGGAAAAAGACAGAAGAGGGGAAAGAGGACAGTATGTGCTACTGCAGTAGACAGTGTTGGAGGGGAGAAGAAGGGTTTTGTCCAGGTTGCCAAAACAGTGCAAACTGGGGGGGGGGGGTGTTTTACTGACACCACCACACCCTCCCCTCACTAACCCCGAGGTAATCAGCAACTGCAACCCTGGCCTGCATATCCACGTATAATGGGGAGTTCTCTTCCCCCTGAGGGACCAGGTTGTTACATATAGGCCATTTGTCTTTCTTTAACTCGTTATTTTCATTTTAATTTCTAGTAAAACCCTGCCTGGCTTCTATAGTTTCCAGAATAGCTCTTGTTTGTTAAGATGGCACCTGAAGCAGAAGGCAGTGGGCCAGGGACATTTTATGGAGCACGAAAAGACACAGCCCATCATACCTCTCAACCTCTTGCCTCATAAATCAGGGACAAGGTTAAAAACATCAGGGACAAAGACTCAAAATGAGGGACACATCTTAACAATTGATACTGTTCACTCCAAAGCTGATAGAATAAGGGAATTTATGTTAAGATGCATTTTCTAAAGAAGAACAAGTCTGTACTGTTAATATTTGACATTATTTTGTGATTTTAATCCCCACCGTTCTATTATGAAAACACAAATTTTATGAGGGACAGAGGAAAATTCTGAGGCCAAATCAGGGACAGTTGAGAGGTACGCAGCCCATGCTGCCTCTCCATCACATGCTTCATCTGGAGATGTCTTTAACAGCATAGCAGTTGACCAGCCTAGTGACCCTGGGTGACCACGGTTCATGTAAGATCCCCAGAATTCCCAACCTGTGGCTGGCTGCAGAGGGTTGAGCATGTCATGGTGAGGCATGTGGCTAAAAGGTAGGGAAGGCCTGATCATCCAGCAGTCACACACCCCTACCAGGCGACAGAGGAGTAGCACAGGCATTGACTCTGAAAGCAAATGTTTGCCCCCCCCCCCCCATCTGCAGTGGGCAGCAGTGGTGGTCCCAATCATTTGGGGGGGATAAATACTTGTAAAATTTCAAATTCACATCTACTTACCCCATTCTCTTTCTGTACATTGATCTCTTATTTGTTTTGTTGTCTTGCTGTTCTTTAAACCCATCTTTTTTTTTTTTTTTTTTTTTTTTAATTCTTTGATAACTGTATTCAGGAGCAACTCGGGAACAGAATCACTCATTGGAGCGGAGGTTGTGGGAATCCAACACAGGTCTGATGGATGTACCAAGCTCATTCATAGCGCATTACTCTAACCTTGAGGCTATGTACCTGATGCACTGTATTGGCTTCAGTTCTTTGCCTTTTTGTTGCTTTACCAACTGTACACATGTTGTATTTGCTCAAATATTTTTTGCACTAGTGAACTGAACTGCTGTCTGAACAACTGTGCTTTTGTACCTTGTAAAACTGTAATACTGTTTGATGCTGTATATCTCCCAAGTCATGCCTGAAAATAGGAATTGTATTGTCTGGTGCACTTAACTGCTAAACAAAAAATAAATAAATAAATACTGCTAGCCGATCTCTATCTAGTCCCCTGTATTACACCATTTTAGGTGCTCCAACCAGTGACATCATCGGTTACAATTGGTCAGTGGTTCCGGATGCTAATTTTGCTACTGGCAAGGGCTTTACATCAATGGAAATGGAGCAGCTTGTTATTCTGCTCTGTGTTCACTGAAGTAGCAGTTTATGGAAGTAGTGCTATCAGTGCCAGGAGCCACTGACTGATTATAACTGATGATGTCACTGGCTGGAGCACAACAATGACACCTCTTAGTAAAGTACTCTATATTGAGCCATGAAAGTGTCACATGCAATGAATATATGCAATAAATATAGAGTACTGCAAACACAATTATAAATTATTTAACAAGTGTAAGGCGACTCATTGTTTAATTACAACATTTAATAGAATTTCGTACAGTTTCAACTGGCATATATTTAAACAAACTAAGATAAAACCATTCCATATAACATGTCTCAAAGGGGAAGAGGGAAAATGGGGGGGAAGGAAAAAAAGTGAAGAGTGTGTTGGGGGAAGAAGAATGGAAGATAGATATACAACTGGTAATGTATATAGAAATGCATAAAAATAATTGACAAAATAGGGAAGTTATCTTCAGTTCAGCATTTTAGGACCAGTCAAATTCTACAGGGGTTGGATTTGTTTTTTCTGGAACTGGTTTTGCCTTATCCAGTTTCTAAGTCTGAAGTCAGAGAAGAAATGCCTTGCTTGTGAAAGTATAACAGCCCCTATTGTGCTGTGTGCCCTTTGACAAAGCAGCCCTTAGACATCGAGCCTGCTTCCTGTCACTCTACTCCAGTACCAATATGAAGAAATAGTGTGGATATTGCTCCGTCTTGTGGAATAATGAGTTGAGTTGAATTACCTAGATTTGACCTTCAGTTCTTTTTTTTTTCTGACTTTATAACAGAGAGGAATAAATAGGGATTACAGCGACACCTGGAGGAAATGACTTGCAGAGTCTTTTTTTGCTTTTACAATTATGAACGTGGATTTCATTAGCTTAATTATGTGGCTGCTTGTTACATGATATAGTTAGAACTCATACATAATATTAGAACTCCTTAAATTAAGAGCAGTGTGAATTTTCACAGTTCAGCTTATATCTATTTATCCTCAGTGCAGGCTTACTTCCTAGACCCAATCTGACCTGACTCAACCTCTTCAGCTCTGTCACCCAGCATCTCAGGGGCTTACCTTCCAGTCCCAGTACTAGCCCCATGAATTGCCCCCCATGGCAGGGTTGGCAGTCTTTCCACCCACTGCTGAACTGATCCAGTTTTTACCAGAAGAGGCCCATTTAGCCAATGCAGAGCCTGCAAAGGGTCAGATCTGCCATCCTGCTCTGTCCAGCCCCCTTTTTCTCCTCCGTTTCCACTTCAGGAGGATCGGTTATGCAACACCATCCAGACAGCCCCACACACTTTCCTGTGTGTAGGGCATCACTGACTGCTGATCATCTGCTCACAGCGTAGCAATCTACTGGCTGCCTTGCCCCTAACCACCGCTAGGGGCTAGGCTGATGCTGGCCATCACATTCCTCCCTCTCTGGAGGTGGAGAGCACTTCCTGGGATGGTCAATCCCCCCCCGGTTGACTATCCGATGTCCCAAATATTTTTCTGAACCCATATTTCAACTTTTTGGATGTTTTATTTTAACTTGGAAGAAGTCAAAAGTTTGGCTTTAGTTCACCAGTTTGAGAAATAGGCCCCTTTCACATATGCCTGGCTAATTTTTTTTTTTTTTTTTAGTTGTTTAACCAGAAGTAGCACACTAAGCTGAAAGCTTTTTTACAGGAACAACCTGGGAGCACAGGGAAGTTAAGTGACTTGCTCAGAGTCACACAGTATGCTAGTGGAAGCTGTGGGATTCAAACCCAGGTCTGGTCTGCTGGATGTCACCAGATTTGCAGCTCAGAGCCTTAAACCACTGCGCTATACTGCCTCCCTAATTGTAGTGATTATATGTGAAAGGGGCACCATTTAAAAGCTAAAAAAAAAAAGACCCCTTCCCACCTTCTACCCCCAAATCCCACACATTTAAATTGTCAGAGGGCCACCTAGTCCCTGATCCCTGCTGTCCTTGTCTCTGCCTATCCTGATAAGAGTCCCTCTGTACACTGCCACCTGCTGTGGCAGGGATCAATATGCTAACCTTGGGGGGAGGGGAGGCTATAAATGACCCTTCTCTGTGTTATCCTGACCTGGATCTGCTTTACGTGTAAGGCTGGGTCCTTTGACTGTCACCACCACTCCCTGTCTTTGTCATGTTGCTGCCATATCCCTCCCATGATGGTCCTCCAGCAACAGCAGCTGTCTGCATTGTCAGGGATAGAAATAGTGTTGGGGGGGACCTATTTTTATTCTGCGCTAATCAGTCCCATGGTATAATGTGCAGTCACATACCAGCACACTCACACTTATACAACATGGCCCAGATATTCGAACTGTGTTAGGCTGTGGCACAAGCTTGGGCGCAGCTCAACTTGGCTACGAAGGGGTGTGGACTGGGCGATATTCAACGGAGCTGTGCCATGGCTCAGCAGCATTGAATATCGCACCCTGGCCACCCACAGTGTGCATGGCGCAGTGGCACTGCGCCAGCGCAAGTGGCCAGAGTGGAGCATGGGGATGCGCTAGGCTAGTGCAAGTTCCATTGCACTATGCACAGCAACCGCAATATTCAAAACTTGACATGCAAATGGGGCCATAATGTATGCAAGGCACAAATGGGTCCATTTTCATGTCATTATGGCCCCATTTGCATGCAGGTGCACTGATCCCCGACGACTTGCACCTGGCGCCTGCCAGACAGCAGCTGTCGGGGACCAATTCCCCCTGCAGCCGGCAATGTGCTCCACAGCCTGATTGCGGGCATTTGTATAAATAAATAAGACATGTCCAATATCCCTGGTGGTCCAGTGGATTGCTGACTGCCCGATCACGTGCATTTGTAATAAAACAGAACAAGCTTCCAATATCCCTGGTGGTCCAGTGGACCGTTGACTGCCCAATCGCGGGTGTGTGTAATAAAATAGAACAAGCTTCCAATATCCCTGGTGGTCCAGTGGACCGCTGACTGTCCAATCGCGGGCATGTGTATTAAAATAGAACAAGCTTCTAATATCCCTGGTGGTCCAGTGGACCGCTATCTGCCCGATCGCAGGCATTTGTAATAAAAAAAATATGTCCAATATCCCTGGTGGTCTAGGGGTACCCGCCTCCCCACCTGCTGACTGACACCGTCGGTAGGGCTGTACGCCCATTGGTCCACAGCACGGTCACATATCTGGAATGTGTAGTGCGGTATGGGCTGCATGCCCATTGGCTCATGCTGTGGACCAGTGGGTGTACAGCCCTACCAATGGTGTCAGTCGGCGGGCAGGGGGGTGGCAGACGGGTCATGTGCTGCCACCCAGTGGCTGATCAGGGGGAGCAGGGCAGTGGGCTCAGTGGGCGGGTGGGAGGGTACCCTAGACCACCAGGGATATTGGACATATTTTTTTGTTACAAATGCCCGCGATCGGGCAGACAGCAGTCCACTGGACCACCAGGGATATTGGAAGCTTGTTCTATTTTATTACAAATGCCTGCAATCGGGCAGTCAGTGGTCCACTGGACCACCAGGGATATTGGAAACACTTCTTCCATTTTATTACAAATGCCCGCGATTTGGCAGTCAGTGGTCCACTGGACCACCAGGGATATTGGAAGCTTGTTCTATTTTATTACAAGTGCCCGTGATTGGGAATGGGGGGGTGCCGCCAGGTGCAGCTGGAGCACGGGTGGCCTCCCACAGGTGGCAGCTGCCGTGTTGCACCCTGCACTGCGGCAGCTCACCTGTGGGTGGCCATCAGTTGTTCCTTTTTTTTTTTTGGATCAACTTTGTGCTGGCGCAGGTAGGGGTTGCACATGCATGGCTCTGCACATCCCGGGCTGAATATAGGGCTGTGCAAGGTATGCATGTGCACGCCCCCCCCAACTGCGCCTGTATACATTACTGATGCACTCCAGCACATAGGGATTTGTGCAGCGCAGTTTTCCCTTTTGAATATCGCGCCAGGGCACATCAGTGGGTTGCGCATGGTGCAACACCGTTGTGCCATGCGCAACCCTTTTGCATATCTGGGCCCATGTGTGCACTGATAAATAGTAAGGTAAAAAGTGTTATCTTGACCCAACATAGCAAGATTTTGTTTATTAGAATACTGGAATTATAATCCTTTGAGTCATAGAATCATTTCCAAAGGCTCCTCATCAGATGAGATAAATACAGACGTGACAGTAATACAGCAAAGACAACGTTACATAATTAGTTGGGACGGTAGATGTAAAAACATTATTAAGCATTATAATACATTGATGAATACCTATACAGATTATTAGCTAAGCAGTTACATACATCGTTTGCAGTGCAGTAATGCAGGCATTACAATACATTGGTGCGAACCTATACAGAGTATTATTTTATCGGTTACATACATCCTTTGCAGTGCAGTGATGTAGGCTTATACACAGTGATAGCCAAGCAGAATAACATTATTTAGCAAATTGGGGAATGTCACAATGCATACTGAACCAATCAGAGAGCAATTTCAACCCTGCTGATGACATCACAATAGTCAAGTGCAGCACTGAAGCCAGTCGTTCAAATCAAACAGCAAACTCTTCATTCAAACAGCATTTTTAAATGCTATAACTATAAATTGATGTATAAATTGAATATACAATGATCTGACTCAAAATACACAGTTTAGCATCACTTGTGAGAGAGAGCAGGACTTTCATAACTCACTGGTGCCTCCATCATTCAGGAGTTATGGTCCTGCCCTTTCACACAGGAAGATAAACTGCATGAGTCAGCCCATTGTGTATCCCTATGTATAACACAGGGAAACATATGCATAACAGCAGTACACTCATGTGTAATACAAATACATAAGGGATATGCCATGGGCTGGATAAAAGTATTCATAGAATTTTGAATTTTTTTTTTCATTTATTTTAGTCATTTATTCATTCATTCATTCATTCATTCATGGATTGCAATCTTTGAACACAAAAACAGCTCATTTACAAAGGCTCCATTCCATCAGGAAGGGGAAAACACACATACATACAATTGGATATTGGATAAATAACATACATACATACATACAATTGGATATTGAATAAGTAACATTCATACATACAACTGGATATTGGATAAGTAACATACATACATACATACATACAACTGGATATTGGATAAGTAACATACATACATACATACAACTGGATATTGGATAAGTAACATACATACATACATACAATTGGATATTGGATAAGTAACATACATACATACAATTGGATATTGGATAAGTAACATACATACATACAACTGGATATTGGATAAGTAACATACATACATACATACAATCGGATATTGGATAAATTACATGCATACATACAACTGGATATTTGATAAGTAACATACATACATACAATTGGATATTGGATAAATAACATACATACATACATACATACAACTGGATATTGGATATGTAACATACATACATACAATTGGATATTGGATAAGTAACATACATACATACAACTGGATATTGGATAAGTAACATACATACATACATACATACAACTGGATATTGGATAAGTAACATACATACATACAACTGGATATTGGATAAGTAACATACATACATACATACATACAATTGGATATTGGATAAGTAACATACATACATACAATTGGATATTGGATAAATAACATACATACATACAACTGGATATTGGATAAGTAACATACATACATACATACAATTGGATAAGTAACATACATACATACAATTGGATATTGGATAAGTAACATACATACATACATACAACTGGATATTGGATAAGCAACATACATACATACAATTGGATATTGGATAAATAACATACATACATACATACAACTGGATATTGGATAAATAACATACATACATACATACAACTGGATATTGGATAAGTAACATACATACATACAATTGGATATTGGATAAATAACATACATACATACATACAACTGGATATTGGATAAATAACATACATACATACATACAACTGGATATTGGATAAATAACACACATACATACATACAACTGGATATTGGATAAATAACATACATACATACAACTGGATATTGGATAAGTAACATACATACATACAATTGGATATTGGATAAGTAACATACATACATACAACTGGATATTGGATAAGTAACATACATACATACAACTGGATATTAGATAAGCAACAGCAAACAATTTAAAATGGTTTTGAATGACTTACAGAGAATTCCAGCAAGCAGAGTCTCAAACGAGTAGCCAATGAGTCAAACTAACATTGTAGCTCAGATGGCATTGTCAAACAGGGAGGGAAGGAAGGATTTAGGCATGTTAAGAGAAGGTGAAGGAGGATCCAGTAGGAGGCAGGTGAGGGATGGGTGAGAGGGCAAAGGCACAAGTGGAGGGGTTGAGTGCTCTGAACTAATATGATTCTAGATTTTTCATTTGTACATGGTAGCACCACTCATCCTAGTGTACACTCTGTTTTTGGAATAGATACAGTTACTAGTACCCTAATAGCAGTGTCAGTGGCTCAGTAGATTGCACACTTGTCTCCGAGGCCGGGAGATCAGAGGGCTGTGGGTTCGGTTCCCACATCTGCCACTTGGGTTAATATCTCAATACTGACACTGTAGTGCAGCATGAGAGGGGTGCTGCACTTCTGAGGTGCTGTCTTTCAGATGAGATGTTAAACCGAGGTCCCATCTGCCTGGATTGGTGGTAGTTCAGGTGGATGTTAAAGATCACATGGCACTTATCGAAGAGTAGGGGAATTTCCCTGGTGTCCTGGCCAAATTTCCCTCAATCACTAAAAATACCACCAACAGCTGGCTCAAATTCAATTGCTTACCATCTGCATTCCTTCCACCCCCCCGTCGCCCCTGAAAAAGGGACTTCTGGGCCCAGTGGGCTTACCAGGTCAACAAAATTCAACAAACAAACTTAGAGCCTAGAAGAGCTGTAACATTTTAGGCAACAAGTATAAAGGTTACTTGCTTGTTACCATAGTTTTCGGTTTACATCCACACTTCAGCAGTCTTCCACTGAGCAGGCTCAGTCACCGGAATACTCTAGAAGCATCACCTCCTCCTCCTCCTCCCACCCAAGCATGTGGTCTTCTGGCTAATGGCTCCAGCCCCTGTACACTCAGATCTGCATGCTGGGACATAAATCTGAATCAAGTCTTGCGAGGAGAGGTTGGATGGATGCGAACTGAATACTAGTAGTGGACTATTTTTAACTCTCCAGATTTAGTTCGCTATCCACACTCAAGTAGACTCCTAGCAGTCCTGAAGAGGAGAAGACAAAGTGCTCACCTCAAATTAGGCAAATAGAGCCTGGAGGACAGAGGACCCTAAAGCAGCTTTGTAACAATTAAGCAAGTCTGTGTCGTAATGTAAAATGTTTGTGTGTGCATTCAATCAGGTAGCAGTCCTACATATTTCAGAAATGGAAATGTACCGGTCAGCAGCAACAGAGGCAGCATATGCCTGTTGCAGTGAGCCTTCAGCCCCACAATGGCTCCTCCCCAGCCAACCTGTAACACAGACAAATGCAGGAGGTTATCCATTAGGCAATCGTTTGCTTAGCTGCCAGTCTGCCTAGGGTGGTTTCAGGTAGGAGTGTGCGAGTAGCGACTTGCATTTCTCGAATACAGCGAATGATAGGCAAGTTTTTACCCAGGAAGAAAGACAAATAATCAGCACTGTTCGGTGTTTGTTTGCTATTTGGTGAACATTCAAGATCTCCCAAGACCTTCTGATCAGAGGCCACTTTGGAAGTTTACGGAAGGCAGTTTATGTAATCCAGCACTTGCAGAAGCTTCAGGCAGGAGAGACAGATGACTTGAGCTGCTGCAGACTAAGAATCTACTTCCATCCACTTGTTACAAGTAGAATGAAATCTGAAATTGACAATTTTTTGTTCCCTGTCTAAATCTCAAGCTAGAAAAGGCTGATTTTTTTCCACTGTAGGGTGCAAATTAGTCTTTTTCAGAAAGGATAACCTACCGAATGGCTGTTTAGTGTTTTCTGATAGATAGGCAAGCAGGCTACAACAGCATACACACACACACAGGAGGGTGTGTGTGTGTGTGTGTGTGTACTAAACAAATGAGTTTTATACCTGCAGTGTAGTGAAGACGACTAACAGCTTAAGGGAGGAAGGTTTAGCAGGGGTTTATGTGGATTAGAAATTTTTAAGGTTTTTTGTCTGAAACAAAGATCAAGGCAAGTAGTCTAAATGAAATGCAGTTAGCTTGGAGATTGGATTTCCACCTACAATGCTGATGCCACAGGTTTGGATGTGGACTCAAGGCATCGGTGGGCCAGTTGGGAGGAGGAGGATTGAGCATCTCAGGTACTGCTCTCCTCCTCCCGGTTGCAGGGGTAGAGTGACCGGTGTGTGCATGACTCCTGGCCACCGAGCCAGGATCTGGCACTGAGCTGTCTGGGAGGCATGCCAGATGTCACGTGTTGTGCCTACATCATTGCACGTCACGCCTCCCAGGGAGTCTCAGTTCACAAAAATGTCACTGCCAGCTCTGTCCATGATACCCCACCTCTCTGGTTCCACACCATACCCCATAGTATTGTGCTGGCGACCAAGCAACGTACCTCCGTTGGTGCAGTCTGGTCCCATGGCTCCACCCCAGGGGGTAAGCTAGAGAGGTTCTGCCAGCGGTTCTCCCGCCGGGACCCATGACTAAATGTCCATGAGAGCCACGCCAACTGATGGCCCTGTCCAGAAGGGATAAGCTTGGGTGGATCACTGCTAAGGTAAGTCCTGTGGAGCGGGCAGTAGTCAGGGGTGATGGGGGCTGAGCCTCTGAATGTCTGGCACCAGGCTTGGGTCCCTCCATGACCCCTTAAGCAAGTGCGACTGCACCGTAGCTGGTAGGGTGAGACTAGTCGATTGACCCCCACCACTTCAGTTAGCTGTTTTCTGTTTTGTTGGTGCACAGCAGTGCACTAAAGACATTTTTTTTTTAAGCTTGTGGCTGTGTGCCACATTCTGAAGAAGTGATCCAGCAGGATGTGCAAAATGAGAAGGGGGGGAGGATGTGAGGGTCGTTATACTGGGAGTCTCAATACTAAAGGGTGTGAGATGGGGGAAGGGTGCAAAGAACAGCAATAGGTGGGTGGAGTGTATGCCAGGCATGATGGCAGGGAGGGTAGGGCCTCTTATTCCAAAGTGTGTAGGACAGGATACAGAGGTACCTCACATAGTGGTGCATCTAGGTACCAATGACCTTACAATGTGTGAGGCAGAGGAGGTTCAGGATAGGTTTAAGGTGGTAGGGAAGATATGTAAGGAGGCAGGAAGATTGGTTTCATTCTCAGAGGTTCTTCCAGTCCCTAGGGCAAGCACTGTTAGGACGCAGAGGACTGAGAAGTTCAGCACTTGGTTGAGAGGGTGGTGTGAATCTAATGGGTACGGGTTGGTGGGTGAGTGGGGAAGGACATGGGAAAATAAGGACCTGTATGCACCAGGCAGGCTGCATTTAAGTAAAGAGGGCACAAAGATCCTGAAGGTGAAGTCAGGAATATTTAGCAGTTAATTTGAATTTAAACTAAAGTTGGGGGGAGGTGTGCTTCACTCAGACACCAGGAAAGGGGAGCCATCAGGCCTACCCCCCTATTACATCATCAGCTGGAAGGGAGGGGTAATGGTAGTAGGAAGGGGGTGGAATAACAGGAGGGGAGGGATCATAAAGGGTTGATAGGGAATAAAGGGGCACAAGGGTCAATATGGAAGGTGGTGTCCTTGAATGTAAGAAGTCTGACAAATAAAATGGCAGATCTTCAGGCACTAATAGAGGAAGGGGGGGTGGACATAGCAGCCATCACAGAGACATGGGCATCCCAGTAGCATAATTGGGACCTTGTGATCCCTGGGTACAAACTGTACCGGAAGGACATGGAAGGGGGAGGGGGTGGTAGTGTAGTCTTATTCATAAGGGAAGGAATAATATGCACCAGGGAGGAGGAGGATGAAGAGGACGGCAGAAAAGAAGCCGTATGGGTAACACTCCAGAACAATAAAGGGAGATGGCTTCAATTGGGAGTTGCGTACAGACAACCCTCACAGGATATAGAGATAGATGGGGAGATGGAGATCAGATCAAGAAGATGGGAGGTAGAAGAAACCTTGTCATAACAGGTGATTTCAACCTGCCTGTTATGACTGGAGTACCCCGGCTACCTCCTTTGACAGGGAAAATGTACTCCTGGAAACTTTCCAGGACTGTTTCCTGGTGCAGGGAGTCACACAGCCAACCAGGGATGGTGGTGCCATACTGGACCTGGTGCTTTCAGACGGACAGCATGTCCAAGAGGTAGCCATGGAGGAACCCTTTGTGGGTAGCAACCACTATACAGTGTGGTTTTACCTCAATAAGGGTAAAGAATCAGCTAAGACCAAGATGAGGGTGGTAGACTTCAAGAGAGCAGACTTTAGAGGAATGAAGGATATACTTGTGGGCATTTTGCAGAAATCAGACTGGGGATGGATGTGGAGCAGAAATGGTCCATCATTAAGTTGGGTCTGAATGAGGCCACAAAAGACTGCATGAAGACCCAGAGTAAGAAGTCCAGGACCAACAGACCAAGCTTGTTTAACATGGAAGTGGCAGTGAAGGTAAGGGAGAAGAGGGCAGCCTCTCAGAAGTACATGGTTACTATGAGTGAGGAGGACAGAGTTTTTTCAGGGAAATCTCAAGAGGCAGGAAGAGTGGTCTGGGTGGCTAAAGCTGCAAAGGCACTAAGGCTAGCACAGGGGATCAGGGAGGAGAAAAAGGACTTCTTCAGATATATAAGGGAGAGAAGAAATAATAAGGAAGGGATTGTTAGGATCAAGAAGGGGGATGGGTGGAAAACAGTGAAGAACAGGCTGAGGCACTGAATGAGTACTTCAGTTCTGAATTCAATAGGGAAAAAGATGGACCTATGCCACAGGGGATTATGAGGGGTAGGAATCAGGGTGGGGTGAAACAGATAGGGACATCAAGATAAATAGGGTTTTGGAAGGTATCAAGTCGCTTTTGGTGCACAAGGCACCTGGGCCCAGATGGCATACACCCAAGGGCCCTACCTCGCTAAAGACTGTGCATGTCTCCTAGAATTTACATCTTACATTCATGAAGCCCTTGAACAGGGATCAGCAGTTGGTAAATCTATATTGATTTGACCAAAGCATTTGACACCGTCAATCATGAGCTTCTTCTTCATACCCTGGCAGCCCTCCATATTGCTCCTGAAGCTATCTCCTGGTTCAAGAACTATCTGACTGACAGAACGCAGGAAGTAAAAATTAGTAACACACTCTCCTCCAAACTACCAGTTCTGGCTGGTGTCTCCCAAGGGTCAATACTTGGCCCGCTCTTATTCACTCTTTTTCAGACTCACTCCCCTCAGCATGTAGTGGAAAGCTATTACTATGTCTGACGATGCCGTACTATACTGGAAACACACTAACCTCATACATCTCCAAAACACCCTTCAAGGCTGTTTTAGGAGCTTGAATACTGGTTCACTGACCACCGTCTAATACTTAACTATGACAAGACAAAATCCATGATGTTTGCCCATCGTCAAAACCCCCTCTATAACTCCCTACTCTCAATCTCAAACCTACAGGGTAACCACATTGAACAGGTCACCCACTTTAAATATCTAGGTATCACCCTGGACACATCCCCTTTACCTACCATCAGCACATTAAACTTCTCTCCTCCTCAGTTAATACCCGACTTGGCATTCTTTACAGGCACAAACACTGCCTTCCTCCTCAGGCTCTACGTTTAGCCGTTACTAGCTCGGTCCTCTCATTGGTTGATTATGTAATAACTATGTACGGTGCTGCTGACAAATCAGCCCTACACAGCATCAATATAGCACTAAACAAAGTCTGCCGCATGGTCACCAGCAGCAGTAGACAAACACATACCTGTCAGCTCTATTATCAAGTGGACTGGCTAACCTTTGAAGGGAGGCTAAATACCATACCTGCCTCCAAGCCAAGAAGATCCTTATGAAACTACGCACCTATCTGTCTGCATCGCCTCATCCAACCAGCCCCAACCAAGGGGCACCCTTGAAACGATTGGCAGGGACCTCCTCATGCAGTTCCCACTGCAGAACCTCTCTGGGGCAAAGATCTTTCCGCTACCATGCTCCACTTTGCTAAACAATCTACCATCTTCCATCTTGCTTGCCCCAGTCTAAGACTATTCAAAACAGAGTGCAAGAAGTATCTGCTCAACATGGAGACCTGTAGCTGTTTTCCATCTTTTCACATAGGTTGTCAGGCACCTGGGCCACCACATCAGTAGGAACACTCTCAACTCACAGATATTATCTCAGTCTTAGCAATACCCTATACTGTGATTGTTAAACTCTTGTAATGTTCTGGCAATTTTCTGTACAAGCCTTGTCTCTATGTAAAATTCAATATTACAACTGATGTGTAGCCTTTGACTTAAGCTATGATTTTAAACGTTTGTTAAAATGTAATATCTCTGTTTTGAGAACATTGTCCATTCTGTCTTGTTGTAATTGTACTGTCATGACTGATGTGGAGCCTTTGCAAAGGAGTCCTTGACTCAAAGGTTGTAATTCCGAAATTTTCAATAAATAAAATTAAAAAAAAAATAAATGTGCTTCAGGACTGCAGAATGGTTTATGTGGTGCCACTCCACAAGAGTGGTCCCAGAGATTAGCCTGGCAACTACAGACCAGTCAGTCCAACATCCAGCACTGGAAAATAATGGATGCCATTCTAAAAGAAAGGTTGGTAAACTTTCTGGAGGTTAACGGTCTCCAGGACAATGGGAAGCATGGGTTTGTCATGGGGAAATCCAGTCAAACAAACATGATAGGATTTTCTGACTGGATCATAAGGTGATTAGATAAAGGCCAGGCAGTGGATGTACTATACCTGGACTTCAGTAAGGCCTTCAATTCTGTGCCGCATAGTAGGTTGCTTAGCAAACTAAGTAGCCTGGGAGTCAGGGTTAAGCTGCTGGGGTGGGTCAAGACCTGGCTGCAGGAAAGGAAACAGAGAGTGAAGGTAGGGGGTGAACTATCCAAGCCTAGACCTGTAACCAGTGGGTACTGCAGGGATCAGTGCTTGGTCCAGTATAATTCAACATTTTTATTGGTGACATAGCAGTAGGGGGTCAAAATAAAGGTCTGTCTTTTCACACATGATATTAAAAACGGTGGGAGGGTGGACATACAGGAGGGGGGGGAGACGGGAATTCAGGGAGAATCTGGCCAGACTTGAGAAATGGTCTGGAATCTGGCAATTGGGGTTTAACGCTAAGAAGTGCAAAGTCATGCATCTCGGAGCGAGGAAACCAGTGGTCAGCTGCTGGCGGGGGGGGTACAGGTGTCCAGTTCAAAGGAGGAAAAGGATCTAGTGGTGATAGTCAGGGTTGACATGAAACACACTGCGCAGTGTTGTACAGCAGCAGCCAAAATAAATAAAATGCTGGGATACATCTCCAGGGGAATCACCTCCTAAAGAGAGGAAGTAATTCTGCCCATGTACAGGTCATTTGTTAGACCACACTTGGAGTAGTGTGTGCAGTTCTGGTGCCCTTATTTGAAGAAGGTCATTAAGCTACTTGAGGGGGTCCAGTGTAGGGCGACTAAGATGATCCAGGGCGTAGGAGACAAACCATATGATGAAGGTTAAGGGAGCTTAATATGTATTCCTTGGAGGACAGAAGGGAAAGGGGGATATGATAAAAACCTTCAAGTATCTAAAGGGTATAAACAGTGTGGAGTGGAGGGCATTTTCAATTTAAAAAGGGAGGATACCATTAGGGTCCGCAGTCAGAAACTAGTGGGGGTTAGATTTAAAAAAGAAATTAGGAAGCAATTTTTCACGGAAAGGGTGGTGTCAAAGTGCAATGAACTGCCTGAAATGGTGGTATCTTTGGAAACAGTGGTTAGTTTTAAGGGGGGGGTGGGACAAGGTAAAAATGACAGTGGCAATGGGAGGGAGGAGGGAGATGGGGTAGGGGGGCAGGATCGCTCTTGGAGGCAAGAGGAGAGTGGAGCAACTCCAGTAAAATAGACTGAGCGGCACAATCAGGCAGCCTTGATAGATCACTAAGGCCCTTTTCTGCTGGCAATTTTCGTATGTTTGTAAAAAATATTTTGTTCTGAGAAAAATCAGGTTTGACTATTATTAGCAGACATTGAAACTTGTCACCTAAGCATTGCTGCGGTGACTTGATGTCAAAATAAATATACAGTATTTTAAATGTAATATCAGAAATCTTTCTGTGAGAAACTCAGGCTTGGGTCCCTCCATGGCAAGTGTGACTGCACCGTAGCTGGTAGGGTGAGATTAGTCAGTGGACTCCCACTGCTTTAGTTAATTGCTTTTCTGGTGTGTGTGTGTGTGTGTGTGTGTGTGTGAATGTGTGGCGCAAGGCTGTGCTCTCAAGACATTTATCTGAGTTTGTGGCTGTGTGCCCCAAGAAGAGACTCAAAAAATATATATTTTTCTGAGAAAATCAAGTTTTACTATTAGCTGACAGTGAGACTAGTCAGCTCAGCATTTCTGCAGTGACTTGATTTCATAATAAATGTAATTTAATATCAGAAAACTTCCTCTACGGAACCCAGGCTTGGGTACCTCCACAGCTATTTAAGTAAATGCAACTGTACCGTAGCGAGTAGGGTGGACTTTTCGAATGACTCCTACTGCTTCAGTTAACTGCTTTTCTGTTCTGCATGTATGCACGGCTGTGCACTCAAGACATTTTTCTAAATTTTTTGTGATTGTGTGCCCAAGAAGAGGTTTAAAAAACATTTCTTTCTGAGAAAAGTCACGCTCGACTATTATTAGTTGACAGTGAGACTTGTCATTCCAGCATTGCTGCAGTGACTTGCTTTCATAATAATCAATTTAAACATAATATTAGAAAACTTTCTTTGAGGAACCCAGGCTTGGGTCCATCCATAGCCACTTAAGCAAGTGCAGCTGCTAGAGTGGGACTAGTCATTTGACTCTTACTATTTTAGTTGGCTCCTTTTCTGTTCTCGTGTGTGTGTGTGTGTGTGTGTGTGTGTGTGTGTGTGTGTGTGTGTGTGCACAGCTGTTAACGCAAGACATTTTATGTAAATGTTTGTTCAGAACAGTTCTATGTGCACTGAGGTTCAGAAAGTTCAAAAATCCATTCCTGAATGTTATTTCTATTACCGGTAAAAAAAAAACTGTCCTCCACTTCTTACTTAGACACTTGCAATAATGTGTCCTATTCTTGTGGAGAAAAATAAAAAGACTACTGTAGCAATGTTTTTACAGGTTTCATAATGCTTATAAAGTCACTGTACCCATTTTTCTTTTCAGGCAGTTCTTCATTTGTGTCTCCACTTGTTTCTACTAGAAAACGTGATTGGTCCAGCAGCCCCAGCAAAGCTGCAGTAAGTGTAGCGCAGCAAGCAGCAGGGGATGGTGCACAGTGCCATATTGCAGAGTGAGGGTCTGGGTGCATTCGCCATACAAAATTATGTTTACCCCATCAAAGCCTGTAGTCTCCACTAGCACCAGTATGATGTCAGCTGACACCAGGGGAAAAAAGTGAAAGTAGCATTCAAAGTACTAGTAGTGCTGCTGGGAATGCTGTCATTAACTTCCACTGATGCTACCAATGTAAATGTGTCCTCTTCATCCCTTTCCAGTGCCACCAGTACTACAAGGATGAGGACATCCTCCTTAACCACCACTGCTCTGATCCACCTCCCATACACTGAGACTACTAACATCCAAACTTCTGCTGCAATAGCTGCCACTGTGACTGAGACCACTCCTACCACTGTGACCCAGACCACTCCTGCCGCTGTGACTGAGACCACTCCTGCCACTGTGACCCAGACCACTCCTGCCACTGTGACCCAGACTACTCCTGCCAATGCGACCCAGACCACTCCTGCCATTGTGATCCAGACCACACATGCAACTGTTACCATGGTGACCACCAGTACTGCTATGGTGAGACCGGCTACTGCTACCACTGTGGCCCCAGCCAGTTACACAACTATTTCTAGTACTGTTTCCATCACATTGTGACACTTCTTGGTTCTAGGCCTGTCTCCTCTACTTTTTTATTTTTATTTTATTCATTTGTATATTTTGGATTTACAGCCTTTGAGTCAGTGACTCATTTACAAAGGCACCTTGGCGCAGGGAGGGTAGACAACAATTGGTAGTGAGGTACAACAGTGGAGAACGATACAGGTGAGGTACAATAAACACAAAGCAGTTCCAAAATTACAATGGCACACAAAAGCTTGCAATTAGCTACATTTGAATCTGTCATATATATAGGTAGCAAGGTATGTGCTAGAGATTCTAGAGGGGGCGGTACCTGGGGAGAGGGAAGGGGGACAGAGGGTAGGTTGGTGGGGGGGAGGCAGTCCAGAGGATGTTGTCAGTTACAGAGGGCCAGGTGGGGCTCTAAATTAGAGGCAGTCAGGGACATTGACAGCTCCGAGTGTCAGAGAGGTGGTTTCGGAGGGCAGTTTTGAAGGGGCCAATTTTGGGGATGCTTGTGATATAGGAGGGAGGGAGGGAGTTGAACCAGGAGGAAGCTCTGTAATGGAAGGACCTTTGGGCGAGAGAAGTCCTGGTTCTAGGTGCCTGGAAGGTGGTCTTGGCTGCGCTTTGGGTGGCGGCCAATTGGGAGGCCAGTTTTAGGGATGCAGCAACCCTTGGGGGGGGGGAGCCCTAGTAGTGGCCAGTATGCAGGTGTAGTAGTGCAGGTGCTCATTAAAGGTGAGTAGGTTCAAGGAGGAGTAGAGCTGACAGGTGTGCGTTCAGCTGGTGGCGTCGGTCAGGAGCCTGCAAGCCTTGTTGATTGAGGTCTGGACTTTGGTGAGGGCGGTGCTGTCAGCAGCAGCATAGATGGGAAGTCTGTAATCAACCAATGACAGGATGGAGGAGGTGATAGCCAGCCAGAGGGCATTCTAAGGAAGGCAGTCTCGGTGGCGGTAAAGGAGTCCAATCCCGGGTGTTTATGGCAGTGGACAGGGTATTAAGATGGGAGTGGAAAGTGAGAGCCGAGTTCTGTTTTGCCCACGATTGGGCCAGTGGGGGGGATTTAATACTGTTATGCCCGCGATCTGGCCAGTGTTGGGGAGATTTACTTCATGCCCGCACTCGGGCTGCAGGGCGCCGGTCCCCGACAGCTGCTGCCTGGCAGGGCGCCCAGCGCGAAGTTGTCGGGGATCACACACTGCATGCTAATGGCATGCAAATGGGGTCAGAGTAGATGCAAAGGCCCCTCCGCCTTGCATAACTTATGCCCCATTTGCATGTCACTTTTGAATATCGGAATTTGCACATGACGTAATGGAACTTGCGCCACTGCATCTTGAATGCTCCACTCTGACCACTTGCAGTGCGCAGTCCACTGCGCTTGCACAGTGGTACAGTGTCGTGGGGGAAGCGAGATGCTCAGTGAGCCAACCCAGTTGAATATCACCTGGCCACACCCCAGCACAACTTTTTTGAGCAGCACAAGGGCTTGCGCCACCAAATGGCGCAGTTTGAATATCCAGCCCATGGTCTAAACTTAAGGAAAAAAGGGGCTAGGGACCTGATATTGCCTAAGATTATAAATAATTTTAGCAAATTAACTTTCCAATATAAAGCACCTTATAGCTGGAATGCACTCCCACAGCATCTTAGAAGCTTGGAAATGTAACAAACCACTTTTAAAACTGCAATGCAGCAGGAAATAACCTATCACTGTGTGTGTGTGTGTGTGTGTGTGTGTGTGTGTGTGTGTGTGTGTGTGTGTGTGTGTGTGGCAACAGGTGAATGAATGTATTAGTATCTACAGTATATTGGCGTTGTTTTAATGTTACATTGCAAGTATTAATGTCCTGTCTACTGTTTATGATAAGTATTGTTTTATGTAGTTGCCTATATATTTATATATTTTGTAACAAACAGGTGCACCTTGTGAAAGGGGTATTCATAGCCCTAACGGTGTAAGCACTATATAAATAAAACTTACTTCTACTACACCAGTCGTGCCAGGGGAAAATCTGCAGATGCAGGTCAAAACAAGAAAGGCTAGTGACACTAGCCACATGAGTGGTGTCAGGCACAGTAAGAGCATAGTATGGTTACATTTCACATTACTAGAAGAACAGAAAGGCAGTGTGCACACTGTGCAGAATGACTATCAGCAGTGGTAATCTCGGGCATATTTAACAACCAGCTACTTAAAGAACCACCTAATGGTAAATCATCCCCAAGTTTTTAAAACAGCAGGGTCTCTACCTGTGTTTCCATCTGACCTTCACGTGGTGATACTTCAGGCAGTGGTGCTGGTGGAACTGGCAATGCCACAAGATATTCTGCCTCGAAATAGATGTCGTTGTTACCACTCCATCTCCCTCATCACCAGAGTCCTCTATGCACCCCAAGCACTCCCACCAGGCACCAGTCCACTGCTATTTGCACACCATCTGGCAAGCATGGAGCATCCCCACATCCATGGTCAGTGCCAACAGTGGAAGTGTTCAAGGCCAGAACTAAGTACCAGTCATCCCACCCAACAGCTTAACACATCACACAGCTCATAGGTGAAATGATGGCATTGGAGCTGCAACCCTTTTCACTTGTGGAAGGCACTGGTTTTCGTTGACCTCTGCAGCACTTGCAGCCATGGTCCTAATTTTCATGCACTGTGGTACCAAAGATATAGGAGGGTGTGAGAATGGCACGTGCCACACTACTGTCTGAGGCTGTGGCTGGAGTGTTCCACTGTACCACAGACATCTGGAGCAGTACAAACTCCACAGGCTAATGGAGAAAAGCCACATATTACAGAATATCCTGGCATTCATTCAAGACATGCTGTAGTCATGGACAGTTGGTACCAATCTAGATGTTAGTTTTGCCATTATATATAACAGGGCAAATATGGTGAAAGCATATTTTTTTAGTTAACTCTTTATCTCTGCTATCCCAGAACTCTCTTGAGTGACCCTCTCCCACCTCCCACCTTCTACCGCCCTGTTTGAAGCTCTCCCCTCTGTGAAATTGGGGACAGACACTCCCCCTTCCTTACCTGATTCAACGACCTGGGAACACAACCATCACTGGACCTAGGCAGGTCGGGGAAGATCGGGACAGCCTGAGGATTGAGCCCGACCCTGGGTGTGTGTTGGTGGGGGCCCTGGAGGGTGCTGTCGCCTATCCACAAAGCAGGGTTATTTCTTGTTTTATCCCCCAGAGCATGGCAGTGCAATGGCATCTGCGCACTATGCATGCCGCCGCTGCTCCACCCCTTTCAATTGTGTCACTAGCTGCAGTGCGCCACTGATGAGGGGCGCAATGCCCACTACCCACCCTGGGAGAGGACAGCCACCCTCCAAGTGCTCAATCATCTCCTTCCCCAGCCAACACCCAGTGGCCTGAGTCCATTCCTGAATCTGAGTCACTGGCGTGGTGCAAGGTGTGGTGTCCAACGCCTCAGCCCTCAGTGCCACTGGGCCGGCTGGTGAAAGCAGTTGTTGATGGATAGTTTGTCAGCATTTGTTGCTCTGCTCACACCATGAATCTAATGGTCACATCTACGCTACATCACAGTACTGTGGCTTTCAAGGCTGTGTCCACAGCATGCTCCATCTGTGCTCATTTTCATTGCTCTGTAAAGGTGACTAACCAGCTAAGAGAAGTATTACAATGCCTTGGTCTGTCAACATCACTTGACACAGGATGTCAACACAAAATGGAATTCTTAATACCTGATGCTGTCTAGACTGTTAGAACAGAAGCACACTTCATGACATGGCAGTGGAGTGCAACATTGGAGGAGTCCAAGGCCACCATGAGCGGTCACTAGTTGATGTCATGGTGAGAGTACTTGGGCCATTTGAGAGGTACACCCATGATCTACATGTGCCCACAGACACTCTCAGTGAGGTGATCCCAGCAGTGCTTATAATGAAAGCATCCATGGAGAGATATGTACAAGGAAACAGGGAGATTCCAGATGGGGCAGCTGTGCTCATTGAGCAGCTGCAAACCGAACTGGATGCAAGGTTTGCAAAAGTGCTGGCGAGTTGCAGCCACATTTTTGCAGCCATGCTGGATCTCCAGTTCAAATTTGTGATCCTTCACATGGCTATGAATAGCCACAGAGTGAGTTATTTTCAACAAGAGCTGTGTGATGAACTGACTGGTTACATGTGGGGACTGGTGACACCAGCGGCTGGCACAGAAGGTCATGACAGAGAGGGAACTCCATTTGGCAGGTCTGATTCAACTGGTGGAGATGGAAAAGAAATACCGGTTACTGAAAGTAGCACTGATGGGAGTGAGTGGGAATTGCTTGCTTGGCACATCCTTACACCAAGAGCAGTAAAAGATGACACAATCATAGCTTTTTTCTGTGGAAAATATTTTGAATGACTACTCTGCAGTCTCTTGCGCTATTTCAGGTTGCTCCATTGGGTTACTAGACACAGAAGATGCATTCATCCATTCCCTTGGCGCAACTGGCTATGAGATAAATCAGGTTGCCCCCTATGAGTGTGCCATCTGAGAAGATGCTTTGCAAATCTGGTGATACCGTTGAGCCTCATCATTCAACACTAGACCCTAAACATGTCCAACAGCTTGTTTTCATGAAGCTTAACTTGCCATTACTTGGGTTCCAATACAAGTTACTCCCATAAAAATAAAAATAGTCTCTCAAGTCTGCTTTTGCTGACTGTTTTCCTTCATACAGTTAACCTGCATATTTCCCCATGTTTCCTTCCTGCAGTGTTTAATACAGACACCTTCATTATATATAGAATAATACATGGGGTGGTGTGATTAATGAGAATTTTATACATACCTGAGGTGCTGGATGCAACACAAACAGAGCGACGCTCAAGGCATTTATTTAAGCATCCAACTCTTGAGTGTGTGTGTAAGATTCAAGTTTTACACACCACCCCATGTTTTTGAAGTGTGTACATGGAGTTTAACCATTGGAAACATTCTCTGCCTTGAGGAAAGGGTAATGGACACCCTGAATTGGTGGGTTAGGGCGCTTTCTGTGGTGCACACAGTAAAAGAAAATATTTTTAAAACTTGAATCATTTGGCGAGTGGCCATCTATTCCTGTAAATTCCTTGACTTGTAATATGGCCTTCATGGGAAGTGACTACTCCCTCTTTTGAGTTTCTTTTGTGCCTAGGGAGGATCTGAAGGTTCCCTTCCCCTCTATTTTACAAACTGCTGTTAGATTGATGCATGCTGTGCCAAATCACTGCCTGCAGCAAATCTGAGTGTGCTAGGGACCCTATGCCTGATTTTGGAAAAATTGGGGTCCTGTGCCAAACTCCTTGGGTTTGCCACAAGCTTGACAGCTGCACCAATCAATCAGTGCAGTGGAGGGGAATGCCACAAGCCTCTGGATGGGCTTGCGGCAGCAGCGGCCAGTGATGAGGACCCACTGGCCAATCACCTTGGTGGGTGGTGGGTTATCCAGGGCATGTTCTGGCTCATGGAGGGTATTACAGTTCAAGCTGGTGGGGTGACAACTGCCCCCAACTGGGCAACTTTAGGGACAGTGCGGGTACGTGGGGGGGTGACACACCAGTGCCACCACAATGGGGTTGTCAGCTCAGACCTGGCATGGGCCACTCCAGTGGTAGTCTGGCAGGTGTTAGAAGCCGTAATGTGCCTTCCCCGTGGGTGCACAGGGTCACCCCCCAAACAGCAACGGCTCCAGTATAGGTGCAGGACCAGTTCTGGGCTGGTCTAAACCCTGGGGAGCCCTGCGCCAATTGCGGCTCTTCTGAAATCCCAAGATGGGGGATGTACCTGCACTGCCAAAGTGCAATCCCCCATCCACCAGGGTGCAGCTGTGCGTCTGCTGCATGTTTGGCGCAAGCCCAGCTGGTGAAGGTGCCCCCGCCCCGTTGTCACAGGCAGCATCTGAAAATCAGGTGTGGTGTAAGGTGCCCCTTATGCTATTCCTTGGTGGTGAAAGCACTGCGCACCATTCCCGATCATTTGAAAATCAGGCCCATGGTCTTCAATTACAGATGTGAAAGATCATGGGCTCAATTTTCAAAGGGTGACGCAGGGCTTACATTAAGCCCTGCATCAAACCCATTTTTTGACACAGCTGTGCCAAACTCCTTTGATGCAACTGCACCCAATTTTAGTACATCAGGCACAGTAGTGACAGTTTCCTCATTTTATGGCAGTTAAAGATTTGGCTCATGCCCCATAAAAAGGGCCCCACAAATGGCACAAGTTAGGCCAGGGAAAAGCTGGTCAAACTTGTGGCATTTGGTGCTCGAGATTGAAAGTCCCAGTCACTAGCCGGCAGAACGCTACAAGCCCTGTGTGCGAAATGATCGGCGCATCAGGGGTTTGCGGTATTCTTGGGACTTTGAAAACTGAGCTCCATGTGTCTATAACCTCGAATGTTTTACCCATTACTTAGGACAGCAACAGTGGTAAGTCCCACAGTGGAGGTGGTTCACATTCTTGAAGAGACAGGTGGTCCAGTCCTTTGAAAAACAGCAGACCACTCTGTCAGGTTCCACTGTCAACAACTCTGCCTTGGCATGGTATGTTGAAATGACAGCCAGTTTTATCTTGAGGGATGTGGCTCACAACCCTGCCTGAGACAGGAACCAAAGGTACCTGAATATGTGTGACATGGCGTAAAAGAGGGGGTAGCAACTGACGCGTCCTCACACCAACATGAAAATCTTGTTCACTCACAAGTGCATGTCTTGGGAGAAGACTCCTTCAGATACCTTCAACACTCAGAGACCATCTTCAGAAAGCCTAAGGGTTTGCACTTCTAGCCACTGAAGAACCAGGCAGTCAGGTGTAGGGATTGCTGGTGTGGATGCCTGAAAATCCCCTCAGACCTCATCAGCAGGTCCACAGGAATGGAAGAAGCCACAGAGGTTTGCTGCTGAGACAGAAAAGATACTAGTACCAGAACTGGTGAACAGATTCTGATAGCAGAACTGGTGCAGACAGCCTGGCACAATCAGAATCAGGTACACCCTGTCCTTACACACATTTAGGACCGCCTTGTGGACCAGATTGGAATAGAGGGAAGGCATACGGGAGGTTCTGAGCTCAGGATAGTGAGAATGCAGCCTCCTGCAGAATGTCCTGCTGAGGGAGATGAGCAAAAAAATAGTCTCAACCTACTGTTTTCCCATGAAGTGAACAGAGCCACTGAAAATGTTACCCATAATCAGACACCCCCTGAGGAAGAGGATCCACCCATCAAAGCACTGGGGTACATATAGGTACGGTCAAGGTGCATTCAAATTATGTGTTGCTTAACTTTTTGCATATTTTGCACAGCATTGCACTGAATCTTTTGTCTACACCTTAATGCACCTTTGGTACTGTAGCACTTTATTACTTTGTAGCCAATAGATATTGCAATGGACTGGAGTGCTTGGTCTCTCTGCGATTCTATTCCTGATATCTATCAAGCATGCTACCAAACATGAGCACCGTTGGCTCTGTGTGTTTTGCCCACACACACTTGGAACAGCACCAGAAAATGCAAAAACTCCTCGTGGGATACATCTCCCACATGACAGAGCACCTGCAAACTGGTTGTTTATTCCCACAACATTGACCATCAACATGCCTGCATGCAGGGAGCAAGCCAAAGACAATGTCCAAAACACCTCCTGACACAGAGGCAAGGAATGCATGCTACCCTGCTTGTTTAGGTAGAACATTGTGGTAATATTGTCCATGCTGACTTCGACCACTCGATTTTGAACCAGCAGTGTGAACAACACCAATGTGAGGCAAACTGCATGCAATGCCAACAGATTGATGTGAAGCTATGTCTCGCACTCTGTGGTCCATCATATATGCACCTAAGCCCACTGGGGTGCATCCATCATCAGTGTGACCAAGGCTGGCAGACAAAAAGGAACACTCTATAGAAACAGAATTTGTTGGCAGAGAAAGACCACTTAGCCTACTCAGTCTGCCCAGATGATCCCTGCCTAATCGGTCTCCAGTTAAGGTATGTGGTCTTTGGTAACCCTCTACTTTTCCTGACTATTTTCTAATGACCCCTGAGTCTATTTGTCTATCCCATGCATGCCTGATACCTCACTGTTTTTGCCACCACCAGTTCTGCTGACAATCTGTTCCAGGCATTTACCACACTTTCAATGAAGAAATATTTCCTCACATCTCTCTCTTGTACTGCTTTGCAACCTTGAGATCATCAGATATGATCACCCCGAGGTCCCTTTCTTGCTTAGTAACTGTATGTACCTCCCCCATATCTTATACTCAGCCCCCAGGTTTCCACTCACTGGGTGCACGACTTTGCAATTTTTGGTATTAAATCCCAGATGCCACTCCCTAGACCATTTCTCTAGTTTCCCCAGATCCCTTTGTATCCTCTCCACCTACTCCTGGGTGTCCATCCTGTTGCAGATTTGTATGTCATCATCAGAGACACTACCTTCCCCTCCAGTTCCTCAGCAATGTCACTTATGTGCCAAACATGTCCCTTCTCGCTCTCCTCTTCTCCAGGGAGTACATGTTGAGTTCCTGCAACCTTGCCTCATATGATTTCTCCAATCACTTCCCCTTTTGTTCTCCATGTTTCCACCTCCCTCATCTTGCTGAGTAGCTACTATACCCTTAGCTCTATCCTAGCTGTGTTTGAAGCTGTTTATGGTCCTGGTACCCACCACCTCTGCCAGCAGACCATTCCACTCTTTTTGTAAAATAATTCATTCTCACACCCTTTTTAAACCCCCTCCCTTTAACCTTCACTCATGATCCCATGTCTTTGCTTCTTTGTTCCTTGTAAATAGTTCTTCACAACTCACCTTGTTTGTTCCTTTCAGGCACTTGCAGGTCTCTGTCACATCTCCCCTCTCCCATTTGGCCTTCAGTGACCACATGTTCAGCACCTTTAGGCAGTCCTCATAGGATCTGCATTCGTGGCCCTGAATCATGTTGGTCACCTTGTGTTGTACTGTCTCTAGTCGATCCCTGTCTGTTTAAGGTAGAGACTACAGAACTGGGCACAGCACTGCAGGTATGGCCTTCACCAGTAACCTATACAGAGGTAACAATACCTCCTGCTTCCTACTATCAAACCCTCTCCCAATGTACCCCAGAACCTGTTAGCCTTCCTGAAGACCTTGTTACACTGGCTATAGAGCCACTAATAATGGTTCCTAGTTCCCTTTCCTCTGATGTTGTGTCAAGCTGAACTGCTCCAATCCAATACTCTTTTCTGGGGGGAGGGGCTAAGTGCATCACTTTGCACTTCTTGGCATTGAATTACAATTGCCAGATTTTGGACCAATTTTTCAGTCTTTGCAGGTCTCTCTGCCATTCCCTCATCCCTTCCACATTGTCCCCTCCAGCCAACTCGCTACCCAGCTTACTATTTCCCTAGCAGTAGCCAACTCCATCTTCTTCAACAGCCTTCGATGTAGCATCAAATCAAATACCTTGCTGAAGTTGCAGTACAGTAAGTCTGCTGAGTGCCAATTGTCAACTACCTTGGATACCCAGTCAAAGAATGCTATCAGATAGGTCAGACAAGACCTTTCTGTCATGAACCAATGCTGCTTTCTATGATGAAGCGCATTATTCTCTATGTATTCCACTTTGTTCTCTCTGACTAGAATCTCCATCAGTTTCTTTACCATGGAGGTAAGGCTGATGGGATTTATAGTTTCCTGGCTGCTCCTTGTCCCCTCTTGTGTAGTGGAAGTATGTCCGCCATCCTTCTGTCCTTGGGAACCGTCCCTTGCTGCAAAGAGCTATTGAACAGCCCCACCAGTGGTTCAGCGGACACCGATGCAAGCTTCCTTTGTACCCTAGGATGCATCCCATCCAGTACTGGGGCCCTATTTACTATGAAGGCTGCTCTTTTCTGACTCCTCCACTAGCATATTCCTGCAGCCTAATTTCTGGGACCCCTCTATCAGTTGCCTTTATGCCACTCTCTGGCAAGGGTCCACTGTACTCCCTAGTGAATACCGAGCAGAAGTTGTCATTTAGCATGGCTACAATTTACAAGTCTTCCTCCATTACCCTGCCCCCCTCTACTTTAGCCTGAAAATTCCCTCTCACATCTTTCTTCCCCCCCCTTATAGAGTGAAAAATCGTTTTTCCTCTCCTTTGACCCCCTCCTCAATATGCAGTTCAGTGTCTGCCTTTGTGATCTTGACTGCCCTACTGGCCTCTTTAGTTTGTTCTGAATACTCATCCCATTGCTCGTCCCCTTATTTTTCTTTGGGACTCAGAGGGGATATCACTGAATCCAGAGTCACACTGACTCATTAACACATCACACTTGGTAAGTCTAAGGCCTCCTGCAGTTGGTACTTGGCTACAGTCAACTCCAGGTCACGAACCTCCCTTAGATCTTGCCAACTCTCCTCAGAAAGCAAGTTGAAGCGGTCAGAGAGGAAGTAATGGAATTGCAGACAGTAACTGTTTAAGATTCACCATTTGTACATAGTTTGATACTTTGTTTTTATTTATATGAGACCTCTTTTCAAGATTATATTTTGAACCACTGAGGGGAAGCAACCTGAAATATAAGATCTCAAGCATTACAGTGTACATGTAGATTAAAAGGGGGTGACAGGCTGTCTCCATGAAGGATAGTGATAGGTGGAAAAGATGGGAAGAGTCAGAGCAGGACAGCAAAGGCAAATACAGAGGAGTGCACATCCCATCCCCTTAAGATGCCGCCAACAAGGTACGAACTCTGAAAAAAACAGCAAAAGATGGTGCACTCAACATAGATAGTGTTGCATAAAAATGCTAGTTTTATTAAATATAAAGTGCAGGAGAGCTGGGCAGGACATGGACTGAGACACCCCTACGTATCATTGTTAGGCTTCAGCAGGGGATGGTGTCCCTAAACACATGTTGAATTTCAATACCTCTCCCCACTGCATATTTATGAATTCAACATTTGACTTCATAAAATTCAACTATATAAAAATCAGAAAGTGTAAAAGCGCAGTAGAAATGTAAATCATGTTCAACAAATCAAGTTATATGTTTACAAGTTTAGAGGAAGACGAATCAATTCATTTAGTGGTACATTCATAATTAACGACTAAATGCATGTCCTGTTTGGTACTCCATAGTCATTCTTTTTAAATTTAAGATAACCTGTGACGTGAATTTTGCTACTCATCATGGAAACACACATTGATTAATGCAGGTCCAGGAGTTCCTATATAGTGGGCAAATTGTAAATTCAGTGAGAGTCCTAACTTGACTCCCACCAGAGCTCCTGGGCAATGAGTGGAGCTGCCAAAAGTTATGACAAATGCATAGTGCTCATATGCAGAGTATTTCACACTTTACAAATCATTTTTAAAAAGTCAGATATTACCTGTACCATAAAAGATATGGGACAACTTGAGCATGAAACTCCTAAGTACATCACAGCTTCCTAGTGACAGATAGCCATATTGGATATTATCATGGATCTGAGTGGTGTGAAGTGCACATGCCCCTAGAACATAAATTAGTTATGTCAGGCACAACAGAAAATGAAAAGGGGGAGGTGTAAAGTGTATACCCTATAGTCCCATGTGCACAAAGAAATATCATAAAATGTTTGTATAATTACATATTTTATAAAGGGGGCAGCCCACAAAGGTCAAGGTTCTAAGTTAAACCTCAGCAATACCCCTTGAACTGCACTACTGTGGGGCGCTGTTAAGTACGCCTACTGACAGGATGCTTTCAGTGGGAGCCCTCTATACATCTGCTATTTAAACTTAAAAATAAATTGGAATTGCACCCAAGTACAGTTTTTTTGAAAGATTGAGACTCCTGAGGGGATAGGAAACAGAAGGATACCTTTCTTCAGAGATGGGTCGCACTAATAAGGCTGGTGCAGCAAGTACAAAAATCCCACCTACGGTGTCAGCACAAGGGGATGTATCCATGAAATCTGAGCCAGAACCTCCATGGCGAGCTCTACAAAAATCCATGCAGGCCATAGACTCCTAGGTGGAGTCCATCCTAACCAAATTTGAAGAACAGGATTCTAAAATTGCAGCAGCCACTAAGTTAGCCAGTATGGCGGAATCGATTGTGACAAAAGCGCTGGCATCGTCCAGAAAACTTATCCAAGAAAATGCCCAATTGAAATATTGACTGGTGGCCCTAAAGCACACACAGAGGGCCTCCAATGTTCATATTGTGGGACTACCAGAGAATGTGGAATGTGATAATTTATTTTCTTCGGGAGTGGATGATTGGAGCCCTGAATTTGGAGTATACGATTTCCCCAGAAAACCTTCTGAAGGCTTACCAAATCTCTTCAAGAATGGCCACAGTGAACAAGGAGTTACCTTGAACGGCCCTGGTGGTGACGACGAACCCTGCCACGAGGGGTATGATACTACAGGCCACAAGAGACACCATGTGGCTCAATTTACAAGGCACAATTGTTCACCTCTTCCCAGACTTGTCCTTCACGACTAGAGCAAGCAGAAAAAAATTTGATGGGGTGAGGACTAAATTACAAAGCTAGGTGTGGCCATTCATTGCTAATGCCAGCGTGTCTCAGAATACAGTATGGGGGACATACCTACCAATACACAGATCCCAAAGAAGCTGGTAAAAAGGTAGAAGCACTCTTGAAGAAATTTGATCAGACCAGGCAGCAGGTACCCTCCAATTCAGAGGAAGACACTTGAAAGAGACATTATAGGGGTGCATAGTAAATAAATAATGTTCCTAAGGGGGAGCTGTAAAGTCCTTTAAAACTAGGATTTTTCATATTTTCTGCAAACAACTTACTGTCCAAGTTGTTTTATGTTACAACCAGCTTGTTTAAAAGGCCTAATTATATAAGTAACTGCTGTTTATTATCACTTCAGTAGGTACTAGACTGGAGCTTGTTTAATGTTTGGATGCAGGTGACATGAGTAGCTTTTTCTTACTGAGTGCTATCAACATAAAAGAAGAATATGTTTGGAAGAGGGTCATAACACAGGTTGTTGGTTACATATGTATGGACTATCTTTTTCATTGCTATTTGACCCCTCAAAGTCTAATAGGGTGTAGCATATCCTAAAATGGATTTGAGGACTTATTTTTTTAGGAATACCTCTATATTCGAAAGCAAGATTGCTTAGATTTACTCTTTACTTCGGCATTGAATGTATGATGAATGTAATGACACGTCTGGCATGAGATACTTGCACAACTGTTTTTCTATAAACAATAAAACATAAGTTAAAAAAAAAACAGAAACACTACACTATTGTGCATGGCTATAGGAAAGAGTGGGAGTCGAAAAAATACTGCAAGCACTGTATTCCTGCAGAAACCAACACTAGAGTACTACATAAAGTCCAGAGGATTAAATAATTACATTTCAGTATTCAATACTAGTTGAAAAAACAGAGTTTATGTTTAAAACCACCGAGTGAAAGCAGTCACTGGAGGAATACAATAGAGGTAGTCAGGAATAACTATCAATGCTAATTCATTCATAATGCAGGATAATAAAAGTTACTTGAGGCATTCAGACATTAATATATAAAACCTAACTTAGTACAGTAATTTATTCTTTATTATGCAATGGGGGACAAGAATGTTGCTCTGTGATTGGTCAGTTGGCACCTCTTGCCCGTTGTAAATCCTCCACAGTACCAATGGGAAGAGGTGCCAGCATACCTAATCACGTGCCAACGTCACAAAAATTACTACGACCCCCGCCATACACACACCCTGAAATGCCACCATTGTTGTTCCATTTGGCAAGTACAAAGCAACCATGTGAGATTTAAAAATATGAACTCCAGCTTCAAGTTCATACACGTGGACGAATCAAACTATTTTTTCAATAGCAACTAATGAACCCAACACCAAAAACACAGAAATATCACTAAACAACCCCAATTTCAACTTCTCTGGTGCTGTGCCAAGTACTGCGATCCCAGGTCAAATAAACATCACCAAAGATCACACAGAAACTGCCAGAGAAGTTCCCCTCACATCTCCGGTTCCAATGAACCCAGTAACCGCTACAGACACTGACTTGGAAAATGTACCAGGGCAGGGAGCTTCAAAACTCTGAGTGGCAGTCAGTCTGACAGCCCAACTGTCATGAGCTTTCATCTCGTATGGAGCTCCTCTGCCTCTGCTTAGTTTTGTGTTTCTATGATCGTGTAATTCCCCTGCATCACAGTGATACTGTTTTTGTCCTGAGTGGGACGTGAACCCAGAAGCACAGACACACGAACCTGCAGCCCATTAGTGCCCACACCAGAAGGGCTGCTAAACTAAATAGCGTGGATCAAGCTCTCACTTTAGAAATAAATAACAGAAAAACACACCTGCCACCAACATTGTCTCTGGCAGTGTGAATCTCTGGAAAATGATGGGGGAGGGGGGCAGGACACAGACCAGATCATCCAAATCCACCCAACAACAACACACTATTTAACACCGAGGAAGGATATATAAACAAAAAAAAGTCAATTAAAATACTTAAAACAAGAAACCACACATTGAATTTTTTTATTTTATTTTAGGGAGACATTGTATAATTGCAATATACCACTCCAGAATGTGGGTTAATGCTAGGATTTACAATGCCTGGTGTGTTTTGCTCACTTGGCCGGCAGCCTTGTGACCAAACAACACACGAGGCATTGTACGTCCTAGTATAACCCACACCCTGTCATGGTATATTGCCTAAATTTCCCACATTTATTGTAACTCAGCATGAACTACAACACTAATATATCTTGGCTAGTTTAAACTAAAGAAGGCTTGAAATCAAGCTAATGTCCAGGGTAGGTTCATTGAGTGAGCCACCATCCAAATTTGTGGACCAATATTTGAAAATCCTATGGCCCCATATTCAAAAGTCCCAGGCTGCATCGCGCAAGGGCCTGCACTGCGCAACTGAGATGCACCGGCACAAAATAATGGTATATTCAGAAGATGCGCCATAAGATGCGATTGCGTATGTCTGGATGAATATCCTGAACATGCACAATCGTGCAGTGGGAGATGCATGGTGCAGCATGTGCCCTGAGACTTGTGTGGGGCATAGGGAAATGCGCGATAGATGGCCACATCTACGGCGTGCAAAATTGCAGTATTCAGCTGGGTTATGCAACTGGCCTCATTGCACATTCCAAGTTCATTCCCCACATGCACAGCTCATTACTGGAATGTATTCAGGCCATTTGCATACCCAAGGTATATGCAATTCCAGCTTTACAGGGCTGTCCCATGACTCCCCAAAGGTGAACAGGAGGTACTGCAGCTTAGCAGGCAGGTGTGATGGAATGCTTTTGTGTGGGCTGCATTGGTCTGAGTACAGTGCTGTTATCCATGGCCATGTACATGATTGGACTGGGGTACAGGGGGCCCAACTGGTCAAGTGACAGGGAAGGGCACAGGGTGACACACTTTGATCAGTATGCCACAGGAATGTGATACACTAGCTACATTTGCAGCTTACATTCACTTGCAGTGCCCCCCACACACCCACATGTTAGGAACATGGCGATACACAAAAGAAATGTCAGTGTTCGAAGATGACCAGAGTGTGTGGGACCTACCTGGACAACTCCAGGTAACCCAATGGGTCAGTCTAACACTGGTCATGTACATGCCCATGGTGGCCACATGCCCAACACCAGAGGGGTACAGTGCCCATGATGCATGCCGTCACCCCCAGGCCATAGGTTGTGCCACCCCTGCTACGCGCTGCCCACTGTTGTGATATGTCCACCACAGGAACACCACACAGACCCACTGCAATGCCTCTGTGGCAGTGTCACACCGCATGGCAGGCATCAGTGACATGTCTGTGGCTCCCTGTTGTGTGGGCCTGTCACGGGCACGCTGTATGCACCTATGGTGTGCCACTGTGGGTGTGTGCCACAGGTCAGTCCCTGACATGTGTCATGATGCCACTAGAACCACCAGGGGACCCAGGCACTGTTGCCCCAGATTCCACCATGGGCACATGCCACCACCAGGTGGCACCCTGCCAGCCACATGGATGCAGACTAGGGCCTCTGGTACATGTGCTGCATTGTCTGCTACGCTGGTGTGCTAGGGGGCACCCGGCAGCACTGGCATGTGGATGTTAGGTGTCTACATCCTGGGTGTGGTGTGGCTCTCTAGACGATGCTGGTAGTGTTCCAGCACCTGTGGCTTTGGGTACTTCAGTTCTGGCATAACTGCTGTGTGCCTGGGGCACGTCCTGGTACTCCTCCAAGGGCTGTCTCGGGATGGCATGCCTGCAGTTTTGTGGCCCGCCTGTGGGTGGCTGGCCGATTTAGGCCATCCTTTTGTCTGCCTAACTTTGAGTGGCACACTTCTGAGATGAGCAGCAGATGCGTCACACATTTTGGCTAAATATACAGATGCACACCATATTCATGTACATGCCTCCTTTTTTGGTGCCACACACATTATTTCTGTGCAATCACGTGTTCGGAAATGCACAATGCATCTCTCCCTTTTTACTATTGTGCTTCTGCACATTTTCTGAGATGAATCACGCATCTCCATTTTGGGCCATGCTTCTCCTTTGAATATATGGGCCTTAGTTCCTAAAACCCCTAGCTATATAAGGGACACAGTGGATGTCTAATAAAATTAAAGGTCTGAAATGGGGTGAACAGTTTTCTTGGCACACCACAGGCATTACCTCCCTATACATGTGCATTAAACATCAGCATGTGGTGAGCACAATTAAAGAGGAGTTAAATACACTCCATTTTTTCAACTAATATTGAATATTAAAATGTAATTATTTAAATCACTAGACTTTATGTAGTATTCTAGTGTTGGTTTCTGCACGAATACAGTGTTTGCAGTACTTTTTTGACTCCCACCACTTTCTGCTCTCTGATCTGACCATGCTCAGTAGTGCAGTCTTGCATTTCAAGTGGTATTGCTGATAGTACTATGGAGTATGTAATTTACAAAACTACACACCACCACCTTTTTATGTTGGTTTGCACTTGTGCGCCAGTCAACATATTGCATTAGTAGCAGATTTGGAGGCACGGTCACTGTGGGCGAATGCAGGGCACGCATCAATAGGTGCGTCCCTCATTCCCCAATAAGCCAGCATGCAGGCACCACACCAGCAATACATAATGTGGTGAGCACATCTAAGAAAAGGTCCACTACAATGAGAGTCAAGCTCGTCATGCAGTGGCACCAAAACATGCCCTCCCTATGCGCCTTTCCTGGTGAAGCCCTTCAATAAACATGGCAGCACTGATTGCCGCCGCACAGAGAGCTGACTTCAGGGGTGCCCAATCCCCTGTCGGCAAGATCCAATCCACTTTATTTGCCAATGGGGAACCCCACTCCCCATCGGTATAATGCACCCCCCCATTTAAAGTGTGTACCGAGGGGGTGCCCAATCCCCGCGGCATCATGTCCCCCCCTTCCCAGTTTAATTTGCAGACAGGGGAGCCCACTCCCTATCAGCATAATGTCCCCCCTTTTGTTGTGTGCCAACGGGGTGCCCAATCCGTCAGCTACAGACCCCCCAAAAAAACACTCAGGTGGCATGCTGGGAGCCTACCCCAGCGTGCCAAATGGCCCTGTAAAACAAAAATGGTCTTGTGGGGTTTTTTTGTGTTTTTTTAACAACTTGCAAACCAGAAAAAGGTCCCTCGCCGAGTCCGGTGGCCCTCCTCCAAGCCGCACCCACTCTCTGTGCACCCTGCCTCCCCACACCCCCCCTCACCCCATACTTACCTCCGGAGCATGGCATGATGATCTTCGGTGGACCGGGAACACGTCTGCACTCTTCAAAGCCGACCGGGAACTGAAGAAATACTGGTAAACTGTATAAAGGCATAAATAGGGTTTTTTCAACATTGGTGCATATCTCGGGCATTTTTGGGAATTTTGGCACCACATTTTCAACATGGAGTTATTGGGACCCCTCCTCATGAATTCATTCACTGTCATGGTGTTATTCGGTCCTGAAAGGTGATTTCATGGTCACTGCATGGAATCACCTTTTGGGACCAATTAATGAAATGACAGTGCCACTGCTCATGAGGGGGGCTTTCAAAAAGCCTACGTTGCAAATTTGGTAAAAAAAATCCAAAAAATGGCTGTTTTACGAGCGTGCATTGCACTATTTCCACGCATGCTTGTAACTTCGTGAATTTGTAACATTTTCACTCCAGATTTTCAAAATTGGCATTTTTCCACACCTCCTTATGAACAGTACAGCTGTCATTTTACATATCCTGGCTGAAATGTGTTTTTGCACATCGGCCCAGAATAGCGCAGTCGCTGTGCGAAATCAGTTTTCGGGACAGTGAGAAAATGATGACACTGTTCATGAGCAGAGGTCCTAAAATGCCTATGTTAAAAATTTGGTGAAGAAAGTCCATAAAATTACTGTGTTACAAGCGTGCGTTGCGTAGTTTCCACGCACCCTTGTAACTTTGCAAATTTGCAATATTTTCATGCCAGATTTTCAACACTGGCATTTTTTTCACACCTCCTTATGAACAGTACAGCTGTCATTTTTCACAGCCTGCCCAAAATGTGTTTTTGCACCAGTGGCGCTGCGGCATGATCATGTGGGAAATCAACTTCTGGGACACATTAACAAAATTACAGCACCACTGTTCATGAAGGGAGGTCCCAAAATGCCTATGTTGAAAATGTGGTTAAAAAAATCCCAAAAATAATTGGGTTACGGACGTGTGTTGCGCAGTTTCTATGCATGCTCATGACTTCACCAATTTTTCATATTTTCACTCCAGATGTTCAACATTGCCATTTTTTTATACCTCCTCATGAACAATACAGTTGTCATTTTTCACATTCTGCCCAAAATATATTTTCGTCTCTGTATCGCCAAATGGCATAGCCACTGTGCAAAACCACCTTTCAGCTAACAAACTGATTGTGCCGCTCTTCATGAGGTGGGGTCACAAAAAGCCTATGTTGAAAATTTGGAGTGAAAATACCAACAAACGCCTATGATGTTAGAGTTTCCAATTGTAACACACCACCCTGTAGAAACAGACAGGTATAAGGGGTGTGACTTGGGATCACTGGCTGTAATGCTCACGCCATTCCACCCCCACCCTGTAGCCAGTGACAGGCATCAAGGTGTGCCTTGGAGTGTTCGGCCCTAAAGTTTACCCCATTCTCCTATACTGCACCCGTCTCAATGTACTGCCTTATGGAATGGGGTAAGTATAAGGCCCAAAGATCCCAAAGCACACCACGACACTTGTCAGCATCTACAGGGTAGGGTGAGGTAAAATGGCATGAGCGTTATAGCTGACGACCCAAAAGCATGCCCCAACACCTGTCAGTCTCTGTAGGGTAGGGGTGGGATTGGCATCAATTCAATACTTCAATGCCATTCCTATTATGCATCTCTGACTCCTGCACTACCAATGCCAATGCCAGCGAGACAACATTTGGCATTGACAAATGCTTGTTTTATATCCCATTGTACCTGATATAATTCTTTTCTGTCTTGAGATTTGTACACTTCACATTGCTTGGCCATACTGGATATTAATCGCTGCTCCATCTGTCACTAGGAAGCTGCTATGCATTTTGAGGAGCTTCATGCTCTAGCTTTCATATACAGTATCTTTTATGGTACAGGTTAATACCTGACTTTTAAAAATTATTTGTAAAGTGTGAAATACATTGCATATGAGCATTGCATTTTTCTCAACTTTCTGTAACTCCACTCATTGCCAAAGAACTCTGGTGTGAGTCAAGGTAGGACTTCTATTGAATTTATGATTTGCCCACTATACAAGAACTCCTGGACCCCCATTAATCAAAGTGCATTTCAATGAAGCGTAGTTAAATTCATGCCATAGGTTATCTTATATTTTAAAGGAATATGACTCCATGGAGTACCATACAGGGCATACATTTAGTCCGTGAATGTAGAAGTACCATTAAATGAACCGATTCCCCTTCCTCTAAACTTGTAAATATGCTGCTTTATTTGTTGCACATAAAAAAATACTTTCCTACTGCACTTTGTTTTTTTCATATTCTGTGAATTTTATGAAGTCACATCTACATAGATACATAGACAGTGTCGGCAGATAAGGGCCTATGGCCCACCTAGTCTGCCCATTTGAGCTTGTAAGTTCAGTTTGTTTTCCTAGAAGTCTATTTCCCCTTACCCCTGACCTCTAGAATTCCTTTATGTCTATCCCATACATTCTTAAATCCTGTGATTGTTTCAGCCCCCACCACTTCCTCTGGCAGGGTGTTCCACTTGTCCACCACCCGTTCTGTGAAGAAATTCTTTCTCATGTTTCCTCTGAATCGTCCTCCTCCAACTTCATCCCATGCCCTCTAGTCCTGAAACATCTTTTCGCTTAAAATAGTGTTTTCCTGCACCCTGTTCCTCCCTGTAAGATACTTGTATGTCTCATCATATCCCCTCTCCCCTCCCTCTCTCCAGGGAGTACATGTTCAGTTCCTTCAACCTGTCTTCATAGGATTTGTGATGCAACCCATGCACCATCTTTGTTGCCGTCCTCTGAACCTTCTCTACCCTGTCTGTGTCCTTACGTGGTATGGTCTCCAGAACTGTACACTGTACTCCAGGTGGGGCCTCACTAGTGTCTTGTATAGCGGAATTATGACCTCCTCTTCCTGCTGGTGATGCCCCTGCCTATACATCCCAGCAACCTATTTGCTTTACCTGATGCCTTGTCACACTGTTTCCTACTTTGAGGTCATCAGAGATGACAACCCCAAGATCCCTTTCCTGCTTGGTGCATGCTATATCCTCACCCCCCAACTGATATATTGTGCCAGGGTTTTGTGCCCCATATGCATTATCTTGCACTTCTTTGCATTGAATTTCAACTGCCAAACCCTTGACCATTCTTCAAGTTTCTGCAGGTCCTTCTCATTCTGTCTACACCCTCTGGTGTGTCTACTCTGTTACAGAGCTTTGTGTCATCAGCGAACAGTGAAATTCTGCCTTCTATATCCTGTGCAATGTCACTGATGAAGATGTTGAATAGGACCGTCCCAGCACTGATCCCTGTGGTACCCCACTGGTCACTCTTCCCTCTGTGGAGTGACAGCCATTTACCACCACCCTTGTGTCCTGCCACCCAGCCAGTTACCTACCCACCACACTACTGTCCTGCCCACACCCATATTCCCCAGTTTGTGTAATAGTCTCCTATGTGGCACAGTGTCAAAGGCCTTGCTGAAGTCCAGATAAGCCATGTCCACTGCCTCCCTGATCCACCTCCCTAGTCACCCAGTCAAAAATTCAATGAGGTTGGTCTGACATGACCTCCCCTGGTGAAACCATGCTGCCTTGGGTCCTGTAGTCCATTGACAACCAGATGTTCCACCAATCTCTCCTTCAGTAGTGCTTCCATGATCTTTCCACTACCGAGGTGAGGCTGACTGGTCTGTAGTTCCCTGCTTCCTCTTTGTTCCCACCTTTGTATAAGAGGGACTACATCTGCTGTCCTCCAGTCTTTGGGTACCTCCTGTTTCCAGTGATTGGCTGAACAGGATAGCCAGAGTTCAGCCACCACCTCTCTTAGTTCTTTAAGGACCCTGGGTGCACCCCATCTGGCCCCATTGCTTTGTCAACTCTTATTACTTCCAGTTCCTTCAGGACCCTCTTTCGTAAAGGGACTTGTGTCCATTTCTGCACCATTCTCACCCCTTGTACTCCCTTCAGACCCATTACCCCCCTCTTCCTTAGTAAAGACTGAGCAGAAATACCTGTTCAATATGTCAGCTTTACTGTTGTCATCCTCCACGCTGCTCCCATCCTCCCCCTTCAGTCCTAACTATCCCTCCCTTTGTCCTTCTTTGCCTTATGTACCTGTAAAGGTTTTGTCCCCTTTAACCACTGATTTTGCAATGTGTTCTTCTGTCTGAGCTTTGGCTTCCTTACTGACTTCCTGCCTCCTTTGTTTCTCCTGGTACTTCCATCCCCTTCTGCCTGTGTCTTTTTGTATTGCCTGAATGCAGTCTTTTGGCTTTCACTTTCTTTGCTACCTCTTGGAAAACCATAATGGTCTCCTCTTTCTTTTCCTCTTGCTAACCTGCTTAATGCATAATTCTGTTGTTCTTATAATCCCCATTTTAAATACTGCCCACTGTTCCTCAATCCCTGATTCCTGTCCCATTCCCCTAATGCCTCTTTCAAGCATCTCCCCATTTCCCAAAGTCTGCCCCCTAAAATCCAGGATATGTTTTGTGTGGTTTGGTTCTGCTCTTTCTGTGATTTCAAACCACAATGACTGGTGGTCACTGTTACCCAGGTGCTCCCCCACTGTTACCCCATCACACTGTCCCTGTTTGTGAGCACAAGGTCCAGTATTGCCTTCTGCCGAGTTGGTTCCATGACCAGTTGTTTGAGGAAGGCACCCTGAAGGGAGTCCAGGATAAATCTGCTCCTAGTTGATGCTGCTGCTGGATGCTCCAGTCCACATCTGGAATATTGAAGTCTCCAACCAGTACTACTCTATCTCTTGTCAGCCATCCTTTGGATGGCTAGAATCAGCTCCCTATCTGTTTCTTCCTCCTGGGCTGGTGGTCTATAGACCACACCTGTGCGGATGGCTGGCCCCATTTTCCTTTCCAGCTTAACCCACAGTATCTCTCCCCCATTTTGTTCCTCCTGGATCTGTGTGGCCCTTATGTCATTTTTCACATACAGTGCCACTCCTCCTCCCTTCCTGCCTGCTCTGTCTCTTCTGAATATGTTGTAGCCAGGTATGGCCATCTCCCAGTCATGGTTATCATTACACCAGGTTTCAGTGATGGCCACAATGTCCGGGTCTGACTGTACCATGACAGCCTCAGTCATCTTCCATCTTGTTGCTAAGGCTCCTGGCATTTGCACACATGGCTTTCCATGATTTGACCTCCCTAGACTGCTTCACTGTTCTACTCCAGCCCTTCCTTGGTTGCCATTTATCCCTGGTTCTCCTTGCTGTCTGCCCTTCTGCTGAATTTTGCCCTTTTCTGCTTATCCACCTTTGGACACTAATCTCCAACTTTTGCACACTGCTTTGCAGAGATAGCCACTCTCTCTGGTTCACTGGTTCCATTACTAGCTGTGGGGGTGAGCAAGTAGGTACCATCCTTGCTGGCCTGCCACCCCTTTGCTAGGTTTAAATGCTTGTCAATGTAGCATTTAAACTTATCATTGAGTGCTTGATTCCCCTCCAGGATGGATGCAGGCGTCAGGCTTGAACAAACCTCCATCCCTCCAGATGGGTCCCCAGTCACCAATGAATCCAAACCTTCCTCACAGCACCAGTTCTTCAACCATGAGTTAAAGTTCCTGGTGCATGCACTCCTATGTTCTCCTTGCCTCTCACAGGTAGTACTCTGAGAAAGTGACAGAAGTAGCTACTTGCTTGAGACCCCTCCCCAGTTTCCTAAACTCTTCCTGAACTTCCTTGGCTCCCCATTTGCCAAGTCATTAGTACCTAGGTGGATAATGACATCCAGCTCACCCTCCTGTCTTGCCTTCCCAGTGATCCCCAGTATCTTCCTTCCATCCCTCCATGCCGTGGCACCTGGTAGGCACCTCACCTCCCTGTCCTCCCCTCCTGTGTTCCTAGCTGGATCCCTCTTATGATGGAGTCCCCACCAGGATCTCTTCCTCCCTCTGGGGTCCACTGCTTTCCCACTGAGGTCACCTCCTTGCCTAACCTCCACATCCTTTCCTTCCACTTCCCTGGGTCACTTATTTGGTTGTCCTCATTTGCCAGTGTGGCATATGAGTTCTTGAGAGGAATAGGATCTGGGATGTGCTCTGCCTGACTGCTCTAACCCTCCCTGAGCCCACTGTCATCCAAGTGCTCCTCGCTCTCGGCATCCCTTGAGGCAGCTGCATTGGACTGGGTGGTTCCTGGACAGGGTGATGGTACTCCTGACCCAGTTTACTTCCCTCTGAGTCTGGCTACCTCATCCCTCAGTCCCGAGAGATGCATGCAGATGAGGCAGCACCTCAGTGTCCAGAAGGTCTGTCTGAATATGGCTGCCCCACAGCCACTACATTGCACCACTCCCCACATTATACTGCAATTCCACTACTTATCTGCTACTGAAGCTCTCTTAGTTCTCTTTTTATTTATTTACAGTATTAAAAATCCTGTAACTGATCCTCAGATATATATTTTTTTAAGGAAAAAGAAACCAATAAATAAATAAATGAGTCAAAAACACTTGTCGTGCTGAGGGTGGTCTTCTTCCCCCTTATGCCCCTCCTACTTCACACCTCTTACTATACCCTGTGTTTAGCTCCTGTCAATCAGATTTATCAGGGCATATAATTAAGAGTTGGGGAAGGGGTGGAGGGGGGCAAAATTTATACAATTATAAGTAAAGACAACACAGAAAGAAAGTATAGTGTCACTACAAGCCTACAATCTAAGTTTAAAAGAAAATACCAGTTACCAGTTACTCTGAAGCACTGAATTGAATATGTTTCCTCCTTCACCTTCTGGCTTCTTCTGAGAAGATGAACTCTGTTTGCTGCTTTAACTGTGACTAAGCCCCACCTTCAGTTATCACATAGCTGAGGTCAGAGGCCAGACAATTAACACCCTTCACCCAGCTACAGGACAGTCAGACAAGCCAAGATAAAATTTGCAGCAATTAAAGACAGCACAGAATTACACCACCACTATTTTTAAATTTTCAACAGCCCAAAACAATTATAAGTAAAGACAACACAGAAAGAAAGTATAGTGTCACTACAAGCCTACAATCTAAGTTTAAAAGAAAAATACCAGTTACCAGTTACTCTGAAGCACTGAATTGAATATGTTTCCTTCCTTCACCTTCTGGCTTCTTCTGAGAAGATGAACTTCTGTTTGCTGCTTTAACTGTGACTAAGCCCCACCTTCAGTTATCACGTAGCTGAGGTCAGAGGCCAGACAATTAACACCCTTCACCCAGCTACAGGACAGTCAGACAAGCCAAGATAAAATTTGCAGCAATTAAAGACAGCACAGAATTACACCACCACTATTTTTTAAATTTTCAACAGCCCAAAAACAATTATAAGTAAAGACAACACAGAAAGAAAGTATAGTGTCACTACAAGCCTACAATCTAAGTTTAAAAGAAAAATACCAGTTACCAGTTACTCTGAAGCACTGAATTGAATATGTTTCCTTCCTTCACCTTCTGGCTTCTTCTGAGAAGATGAACTTCTGTTTGCTGCTTTAACTGTGACTAAGCCCCACCTTCAGTTATCACGTAGCTGAGGTCAGAGGCCAGACAATTAACACCCTTCACCCAGCTACAGGACAGTCAGACAAGCCAAGTTAAAATTTGCAGCAATTAAAGACAGCACAGAATTACACCACCACTATTTTTTAAATTTTCAACAGCCCAAAAACAATTATAAGTAAAGACAACACAGAAAGAAAGTATAGTGTCACTACAAGCCTACAATCTAAGTTTAAAAGAAAAATGTTACCAGTTACTCTGAAGCACTGAATTGAATATGTTTCCTTCCTTCACCTTCTGGCTTCTTCTGGCTATTCTTGTTTACTGAAAAAGATAAAAAAAAAAAAAAAAAAAAAGAAGAGCGATTAACAAGTCATTTCTGTTTGACGTTAAACTGATCCTAGTACAGTAGATTATGCCTACCTATACTGTAGGTCATGACAGGAGTAATAAAACTTTTAACAACATAAACCAAAGTAACAGTTAATGTAGCCACTAAGTCATTTTCTATCAGTCCAACTAAGCTAACTATCTGTATGTCAAAGTAATCAAGTTCATGGATGCCTTTTATAATTGCAGAAAAATCTCATCAGGTAAAAGGTCCAGAGGATGAGATTCCTGGTAAAGCAGCAGAGGATACAACATCCAGCACAGGCGGAGGCCTAAGGATGCCATATAACTTCTTACGTGTCACCATCACCACTACCAAAATCATTCAGTAAGGACAAGTTCTATCTTGTCCATCTATTCATATATGCTGAACATCTGTGTTGCACAATAAATATTAAATTTCTCTACCTTCTGTATTTGGTTAATTATTTTAACCCATTCTGCTACTGTTGGTGGGTCTACCTGAAGCCACCTTCTCGTGATGGACTTTGTTGCTGCCACTGTAACAATGTTCCATAGGTAGATACCCTTTCTCCCTTTCAAAGATTTGGATTTAATTCCTAAAAGCAGGTACTCCCCCCCCCCCAGGGGTTTAGAGATAGTCAGAATGTGGGCCATCCTCCTAATCGCTGTCCAGAATCACTGCAAGTGGGGGCAACACCAAAAGATATGTGCCTGTGTGGCCATTCCCTCACCACAGTGTCCTCAGCATCCAGGTGTAATAGCTAAGTCCCACTTGCTTAAAGTTGGGGTTCTAGAAAGTATCTCATTCTTAATTTCTATACAATCTCCCACCAACCAGGGGAGGAGAAAGTGTGCCATACAGTCATTTTCCATAGTTTTTCCCCACTGAGACTCTGAGCGTAATTTGCAAATCTTGATCCCATCAAGTTTTAAGTTATGCCACCAAATACCCGAAGTCCTTTATATGGTTAGGAGTGTAATAGCTCTGTATCACTAAGAAGGGTAGTAATGTAGATTCTGCAGGGGGTCTAGCCTAACTTTTTAAATAAGTTTATTAATATGGTCTCCAAGTTGAAAATATTGAAACCTATCAGCATGTTTCCAACCAAAGGAATGGACACATTCCTTAAACCAGGGGTGTCCAACCTCTTTGGTGTCGTGAGCCACATTTAAATTTCTGAGTAAGATGTGAGCCACAACAATGTGCGGCCCATACCATACCCATATTTAGGAGTTAAAATAATAACAATCATACTTAACAGTCAATAATTGTATTTCAGTAAGTTTTATGAAGTTACATTAAGACTGTGACATGTAATTAACAAACCTCTTGAGAGCCACATCAAACTGCTTCAAGAGCAACATGTGGTTTGCGAGCGACAGGTTGGCCACCCCTACCTTAAACTGTATAACTATCTTCCATCATAAGTTGCCATACTTAGTGAAGCCACTTCTTGCATGTTTCCAAAGCCACAGATCTATGATACCAGAAAGAAAAAATCTTGTCCCATGCCCACCATGTATATCTCCATAGGGAGGCCCTCGTGGGGCCTTGCCTCATACCCCTTTCCAGTCCTCCAGTACTGTTTAGATATCTATAAAATGGTTACTGGGGAATGTAGCATGAGACCTAGGGGAAAACAACATGGCATGAAATAGGATTGGGAAAGTTTCAGCCATGTCAATCAGTGCCAGTGAGACGTATAATTTTCATTACCCCAAGGAAGTGCCACCCTCATTCGTGCTGCTATCCAATAGCCTAATAGCAATGGGAGTGCCCACCCACCTTGTTTCTTTGGAAGGTACAGGGTCTGTTAGCACATACATGATCTGGACCATCACCATATACAAGACATTTGTTTTTGCCACTTCTGAAATTCTTGCTGGGGGGATGAGGCAAGGGCCACACAAACAAATTTAAAAGCATGGCAGCACGTTCATTTTAATGGACTGTATTCTGGACAGCAAAGGCAGTTGGAGCAAAGACCAGTGCCAACTCTCTGCTGTCAACTGTGTTACTAAAGTGGCATAATTGTCGGCAAATAAAGTTTTCAGATCTAGCCCTAATGTTATATTCAAGTACTTAGGGGTAGTTAGGTCCAATTTCATTGAGAATTGCTGCTTAAGGCTGGCTGAGACCTGGTGTGAAAAGAATAGAACCTCCATTTTTGCATGATACAACTAAACAAGGCAGTAAATTGTTGTATTTCCTGCAGTACCTTGGGAAGAGAATGCTCAGGATCTCCTAAGTACAGTACAGAAGGAATGTCATCTGCATATAAAGCCAACTTATGTTCACCCCCAATATTAGCATTTAATCCGACACATTCTGCCAACGTCTCAGTATATAAAGTGAATAAAACTGGGGATTGGGGGGACACCCTTGTCTGGTCCCTCTCCCAAGAGGGAAGCTCCTTGAGAGATGATCACTGACTAATGTAAGCAGAAGGTGCCTCATAGATCCTGGAGATATGTCAAAAGTATTCGTAGAAACCAAACCCAGCAAGGACCCCTTGCAGAAACACCCTTGAGACCTTATCAAAAGCCTTTTCAGCATCCAAACTCATTAAAAAGGCTGATTGTTTTGTTCTATTCAAATTGCCAATGAATCCGTGATGTGGACAGTCTGGTGGATATTGCTCTGCACCTGCTGGCTGGATATGAAGCTAGGTTGATCCATATGTATTAGTTAGGGTACAATAGGTTCTAATCTCCTAGTTAGTATGTACAAAAAATCTGAGTGTCTATATTTAAAGTGGAGATTGGTTGACAGGAGGAGCAGATTGTGGGGTCCTTGCTGGGCTTCAGGATCACCAAAATTGTTGCCTGTGACCATGATGGGTTCATTTATCCCTCTTCACTCAGGGCAGCTGAAAAGGCCCCATGTAAAAGGGGGACATTATCTCTTTAAATTGTTTATAAAATTCCTCTGCAAACCTATCCATTCCTGGATATTTTCCTGTCTTACGCCTACTAAGCTCTCTCTCAATTTCCTGCCTTGTCATCAGAGTGGTCAGGGTCTCATTTTGTGCTTCAGAAACCTTAGTGAGGTGTAACTTTCTGAGAAAGGTAGCAATAGAATGCTCTCCAGGATTCTCTGCTGCCTTCTAGAGATTCTCATAGTAGCTTTTGAAGGCCTCTAAGATACCAGGGACTGTGCCTACCTTCAGTCCTGACTAGGGGTGGGTGATCAGAACAATGTGTGCTCATGCCTCTGATCTCTTAAATGCCCATCCGGTAACTTTAATGCCAGTTGTCGTCCTTCATAATATCTCTGCTTATAAAACAGTTGCTTTTCTACCCTATAATCTAAAATAGAGTAATTCTTTTTAATTTTAATCAAAAATTGACTATTTTATTTAATGTGACCCCTTTTTGGGGCCTCAGCTTCCCTAATTTGTTTCATTAGTTCTTCCTTATGGCCTTCCCTTAACTTCTTTTCCCTTGAAGATAACTAAAGAAACTTGCCCCCTCAGCATTGCCTAAACAGTGTCCCAGAGTAGTCTGTGGGTCATAGCAGGGGACTCGTTCCCCCTCACAGCCTGTCCCATGAAATCAGGAATGACCTTCTGGATCTCTTCATCCTGCAGGAGGGAGATATTAAGTCTCCAAAAGGTGTTACATTTAACTTTACCAAGACTAACCTGCAAGTAACTAGGGGCATGGTCAGAGACCCAGATCCTTTATCCAGCTTTCAAAGAGTTGTTCCCACAGTTCCTTATGTATCAGAAAGTAGTCTAAATGGGAGTATATTTTGTGAAGTGTTGAATAGTATGTAAAGTCCTTGCCGTGTCCATGTAGGTGATGCCAAGCATCCAAATCCCGCTCGTCTCCAGCTAGTTTACAGACCTGTTTGCTGACCTTGTGCTACGTTTTAGGGATCTGACATGTGGAATCCAAATGGAGGGAAAAAGAAAGGTTAAGGCCCCCAGCAAATCAAGTGGTCCTTTCCCCATTCTGCTAAAGTTAGGGAAAAAACTCCTAAAAAATGATAAAATGAGTCCGCATAAATAGACGCTAGCATAATTATAGCTCCATTATAGCAATCCTTAAGGAGGGCATTACAGCTCTCTATTGACTTCCAAGTCTATAGGTTTAAATGGGACATCATCTGGGACCCGCACTATGCCACCCCTCCTCTGCCCAGCTTTAGAGAAGGAGGCTGCCATGGTACAGAATCCAAATCATTGTAACTTTTCAGGCTCAGCCTCAGAGAGGTATCTCTCCTGAAGGAATATAAACTCAGCTTTAGACTTCTTCACAAAACTAAGAATCTTACTTCTCTTGACTGGTTTAGATAAACCATGAACATAGTATGACAATACTGAGTCTGTTTTAGCCATTGTCTCAAGGTGCAGTCAGAGTGAGAACAGGTGACTTACGATATCAGTTCAGAAGCTCTGATGGTGGGGCATCTAGTCTCACATACTCAGTGGCATTGTGAGCAAGAAACTGTATAACAGAACTAAAGCCTATTGTTAACAGGTCAAAAGACAGCATGTACAGCATAGCTTACATACCTACAAGACAGGAGATCTAGTACAGTAGACTCATCCCCCTGGCACAAAAAATATGAAACAGAGTTCTGGCATGGGATGGTAGAGAAATAATGCCCTTTCACTGAGAGGTCCTCACCAAAAGTCCAGTAATGGTGGAAAAGGCTCAGAGTATATAGGTCAAGACTGATCATGGACCAAGTGCAAGGCTGCAGTAGTTCTCCCCACATTTCCAACACTGTCCTTCCCTCCCCTACTGCAGCACCATACACATATTCAAAATTACAGAGCAGGCACTGGCAAGAATAGTTCAGAGCTTGTCAAGTTAAGGGACCATCCAAGTCCCCAGTTACAAACAGCTGTGTTGCAGTGCAGACAGGATCAGTGTATTGCTGACACCATTGAGGGATGGATCTATATGCACCTCATAATTCCCAGCAAAGGGGAGTCAGGACTTGGTATACAGGAACAACTAGGTCAGTACCCGGGAGAGTCCTCCTCAGTGAGATGGGTAGGAACAGAGTGTGGGCAGTGCAACCATACAAAGTTATATCTATAATTTCTATGGGAGCACTTGACGACCACAGGGACTGCTCCTCCTGTAGGCCAGTTGCCTTAGATGGCAAGAAGCGTGATGTTCACTTCAGCTTCCCACCACCACCGCTTAAGGTTGGAACTTTACAAACCCAAGCACCTAGTAGGCCATCATATCCAATACACATAGGTCACTGTTTGCTAAGGGACCCCTGTAACCATAAAATAAAAACTAGGAGCCCTTTCTAGTGTGCAGCTTCCAGCCAAGCCACTCCCATTATCTAAGCTAAGCCTAACGATTCATTAGAGTCAAAGGCCAAACACCACACACACACACACACACACACACACACCAGGGGGTAAATTGTACAACCTCAAGACACTCCTTTATTAAAACAAATGCTGTTCCTTAGTAAAATCCAGTTATGTTTATATTGTATCAACTTTAATATAGGAAAGCAAGATCTATGCGGCTCCAGGTCCCAGAGGAATACACAGTGTCCCAATTCAAGAACCCCTCTACAGCAGAGAAATTAAGAGTGATTCTTGGCAGTTGTAATAAAGAAAGAATAGCACTGCATGAGTTTAGTTCAGGTAACAAACAGCTGCAGGAGAACACTCTCAGTTGTTTGGAGGCTCTGGAGCAGAATTTGAATTTACTGGATGGCTGCCAGTGCTGCTAGATGTCTTGAGATGCGTGCATCTTCTGGGATTTGACTGTTTGCACTACAAATTGGAATTCACTGGCGATGGCAGGAGCTGAATTCCTTTTGTCTGAACAGCCTTCATCACAGTGTCTGGAGTGGAGTAAGTGATGGTCCTATCTTCCCAAAAAAATGCAAACTTTGGCAGGAAAAGGGGTGTGGAATCTAATTTTCTTCTCCTGGAGTACTGTTAAAATATGTCCATAGGTGAGCCGCTGAAGCTGTATTTCTCGGGGGTAGTCATGATCTAAAAGAATCTAGGCCCCAGGTATTTCACTTCGTTTTTCTGTCATGCTCTTCAAAGAATAGCCTCCTTCATTGTAAAACTATTGAATTTCATAATAATGGAGCAAGACTCGGCTTTTGGGTCCATGGATAGAGGCTGCAAAGCTCTAGGAGTCCTTTCAATATTCAGTGTATAGTCTACAGTCAAGTCCAAAATGTCCTTGAGGAGGTCAGTTTAAAAATCGGTCATTTGCCCATTTCCAAGCCCTCTCTCTGGGAGCCCATGAAGTCTCAGATTATAGTATCTTGATCTTTCATGATTGAGACATTTTTCTTGATGTGTATTGGTATGATGCAGGAGGGCCTCCACCACTACCCCTAGTTGAATAGCACCATCCTCAGTTATGGTCCACCCACTCCTTGGCTGCTGACTTTTGCCAGCTTTGATGGCGTTTTTTAACTCCTTTTTATTATCCTTGTGGGAAGCTTTGACTTCCTTGAGTAGTATTTCAAATAGACTCCTCGTCAAGATTTTGGCCTCTTGATCCATGCCATAATCTTTCTCTCAACTGCTCACCAAGGAAGGGCTGCAGCTGCCATTCAGCTTTCTTGAATGCAATCTGCTGCCATTCTGCTCCTTTCAGAGATGTCTGTTGCAATCTGGTACTTCTTTTCTGGTACAATAGGGTAGGAGGAGGCAGGTCAGGAAAAAAGGTAACTTTGAGGAGGTTTAGTACATGGGAGGCTTGGGAGCCAGAAGTCCATAATAGTAAATATTCAATGGGGATATGTATTTTTATTCACCATGAATTTAGGGACACCACCCCCGGATGATGCCTACCAGTGATGTGTAGGGATGTCCCAGTCTGCATCCTGGGCAGCTCTCAAGCACTTTACATTTAATACAACTAGCATTTTTATGCAGACCCAGCTATGTTGTGTATGTCGTCTTTAGTGGTTTCCTTTTTTCTTTCCAGAGAGCATGACAGCAACACTGGGGCACGTATTCAAAGAGTGCATAAGATCTTCAACTCATGATTTTTCTTTTTATTCATTATTCCTCATGCCCAAAAGATCCCCTACAAGAGTAATTCATGGCCAGACCCAATGTTAGGGGTTGTTCAACCACCACAGAGAGATGGGAAATCAATATAGTAAAAGGTCACTGCAGTTAAAGTACAATACTGGCTCTAATGCCCTGCTATAATAATCAGTTGAGAATGCTGTTCTCCATGTTTGTAATGTACTTCTGATTTTCCTTAAGAAAAATATCTTAAAAAAAAAAAAGAGGTCAGAGAGCCTCTTGAAGTGCACATGTCTGTACTGATCCATCAGCGCCACATAGCTGGTCTGGCATATGGCTAGGGATTCAACTGCATAGACATTTCAGCCAAGGCAGTTCTGCTTCTTGGACTCCTTGTCCAGCGACTTCTCTGACTCACCCTGTACCCTCGATTTGTGCAACACTGCCATTAGCTGCCCTGGTGGCAGATGTTGCAAAAAATATAAGTACTGCATACTTGTGGTTCATACAATGCAGTGGGGCCTAGCAAGAGGCTGTGTGTTGCCAGACACAGAATGACTGGCCCAGGATGGCAGGGGTGATATGAAAGGCAAACTCCAGTGGGAAATCTCACTTAAAAATGTCCACCAGTGGAGGACAGAACTCCTTTTGGACCACCTTTAATGGAGTGTTCAAAGCCACAAACATTTATTCCAAGAGGGCTGCAAAGGATGACTGGTTCCCCATGGACAGTTTTTCTGTTGATAGCCTGCCATCCCAATGATGTGTAGTCAATAGGATAGACAATACAGCTGAATCCCAGTCAGGACAGAGGGGTGGTGACAGCAGACATGGGGTGGGGACAACCCTCTCTGATGGGATGACCACTAAAAGGAGATGAGGAAGCCAGATTTAGGCGTAAGGTCCTTGGCTGGAGCCCCTTCTGCACCCCTCCCCAAGGAAGAGGCAGAGTGCTTCAAAGTGCCAGGGCTAATTTATTTTTTAACCGTCTCCTCAGCTTCAATGTAAGGGATTTATCCCCTCTTCAGCACCCAGACCTTGCATCCGGCACCCCCTGAGGCTGCCCATCTGGGAAACCCACAGCTTGCCCCCTTGTGGTGGGTCCCCCAAGGGGAGGGATCAAGCTTCACCTAAGGCCCCAGTCGAGGCTTACACCTGGGGTGTCATTCAGGTGGTGGTCCGAAGGCTTCACAGTGCAACTGAACCAGGGGGGGTTTCTTCTTGAGTTTTCCCCAGTGGTGCAGACATGCAAGGATGTCAATGCAGATCAAGTGAGCTTCTGCACCTGACCTACAGATGTCTGCCATCACTTCCTCACTACAGAGTGGTCCCGGCTGTTGCACACCCAGCCTCCATTGGGTGCAGCTGATACATCAGGGAGCTACAAACCTCCCCCCCCCAGAGGAGAGCTGTCCATGGGACGCCCATCCTACCTACCTCCAACCCACTCTCTGATGCACCACACATTCCCGAACGCATGTCATCAGTGCTGCAGGCCATAGCATTACCACTGCACCAGTGGGCCAACCCTGCCAGGGCTAGCGTGGCTAAGTTCGGTACCTGTACATGTGTAAATATTTTCTGCGAATACATTTTCACTGTTTAGCAACAACAGATGTGTGTGTACTGAGATTTTGTTGCTCAGCAGGGGCTCCACCTAGAATGGTCTCAGTGGCATGACCAGCAATGCCAGAGGGGGAGCCTTGGGGTGCATGATCATAGCTGGCACTGGAAGAAACAGGCAAGGCTGGGATGGATCCATTGGTATCACCAGTTGACCTTGACCCTGGGAAAATGCTTCATAGGGTCACTGTTATTGACCTGCCCTCTGCCATTTTCAGGGTGTTTGATATTAGTGGTGGTAGCCAAACAAGGAAGAACTCGGCATCTATGCCAGCATTTGCGGTTGATGTTAAGAGCAAAATCAAGAGTATACCCATGATCTCAACCACAGCCATTAGCTCAGAGATTAATGTGGCACCAAAGCCACTGGGTCCAGATACTGCAGTGAAGTGACTCAGGGTGTGGATGAATAGGAGGTAGTGTTGGAATAGCCAATAGCTGCTGAATCAGTGGTATCTCAACTGAAAGCTCTGTGGGGTCCAAACCACCCAACCTGATTTGTGGCACAGTCAACACTGGAGTCAGAGAGAGAGAGGAATTCTTCCCTTGACAAGCCATCTTCAATGAGGTCAATCTTCAGATTGGCTGGCACTGATGCAGTTGACTTCCCAGATGGAAACTCCATGGGAACACTGACAGGCTTCATAGGTGGCATGACCTGCTTGAGGAGTTTAAAAAGATTTGACACTCAATGAACATCAACATAGCTACAGTCAGCTCTCAGATATCCATTTCCTTCTGTTCTCAGATCAGGCGACAGATATCTGAGAGAAACGGTTAAGTAGAAACTGGATGCTGCGGTCTGCAGTTGGATCTGTGGCTGCTGTGGCTGCTTAGGTCTGTGTCTGCTTTGGTTTGTGACTGCCTTGCCTGCTTTGGTCTATGGTTTTCTGTACAATACTCTACTGAGGATGAAAAGGGCCAGTTATCTGACAGTAAACATTGAGATCCACATAGGAGACAACAGGCAGGATGGGCAATGGAAATAGATAACACAAGGGACAGATAAATGAGTGTAAACAAAATGGGAAATAAAAAAATCATGCAGTCAAAGACGGATACACAAGAGAAATGGATAAATGAGAGCCAGAGACTTGGTGGGAAAGCTCAGATGAATAGGACAGAAATGTGGACGGTTATAATATGTTTAGTGTACAGTATGTAGGACCTTTAGAAGAGGAGGAGGGGTAGCAATATATATTAGTGAAACTATCCCATGTGAGGAATTGGAAACAAACAAAGGGGACTTAGAAGTATTATGGGTTAAACTGCTGCCTAAAAATTCAGCAAAGATCATTGTGGGTGCACTATACAGACCACCATCCTTGAACACAGAAAGCGATACATAATTAAGAAATCAATTAGCTAATTTAAACCCAGCTGATAAAATTGCTAGATATTTTAATCTTCCAGGTATTAATTGGAAAATGTATACAGCATCTATAAAATTAGAGGGAGACTTTTTAGACCTCTTTGATGAATTAGGGGTGTTTCAGAAAGTACAAGTAGCAACTAGAGGTGAGAATACATTGGATTTACTCCTCGCTAATATGGGAGACTCAGTTGGAAACATTACAACTTCAACACTAGGGAATGGTGATCATGAATCCATCTTATTTAACATTATGGAAGAGTATGCTCTAGATAAGGGAATCACAACAGTTCTGCATTTAGGCAAAGCTGATTTTCAAAAAATGAGAATCTAGAAAACTGGGTCTGGGTAATAGACTTTGATCATAAAAATCTTAATGAAACATGGAAACTGTTTATATCCAGACTTCAAAGAGAAATAGAAATACATATCCCATAAAAAACACAAAGTACAACAGAAAACGCAGAATTCCAATGTGGTAAAAGCCAAACATCAAAAAACTAATTAATAAAAAAAACTCTATAAACAAGTCAAAAAGGGTAAAAATACAGAGATTATTATCAAACACAGAAAGGTGGTGAAGTTGGAGATACAAAAATTAAAAGTAGTATTTGAGCTGACCTTCACAAAAAAATTGCAGGATAATTACAAATCTTTTTATTCTTATATAAACAGCAAAACAACGCCAAAAAATATTGGACTATTCAAGGAGCACATCCAGATGGTGAATGATTTGAAGCAAATATTAAACATCCAAAATTCTTATTTTCTATCAGTTTTCAATGATAAATCTTTTAGAGATTCCATAGACCCTGAAGCAAATGCTATAAAAGGGAAAATCATAATATCAAACGTAGAAGTTAAAGACAGATTGAATAAATTAAATATCAATAAATCACCACGGCCTGATGGACTGCATCCCAGGATTCTATCAGAATTGGCAACCCAAATAGCACCACCACTTGCAGTTATTTTTCAATTCTCTCTGGATACAGGAGAGATTGTAGACTGCTGGAAAGAAGTGATAGTCACACCTGTGCACAAGAAAGGACATAAAACAAACCCAAAAAATTTTAGACCAGTAAACCCAATTTCAATTGTATGTAAATTATAGGAAGAGATTCTTAAAGAACATATATTAGAACACCTTAGGGTTAATAATTTATTAGACTAATCACAGCATGGGTTCACAAAGATTAAATCTTGCCAGACTAATATGCTGGATTTTTATGAGAAAACTAGTCGAACGGTAGATCTAGGCGAATCAGTTGATGTTATATTTTTAGATTTCGCAAAAGTGTTCGATAAATTACCATACTATGAGTTAATAACTGAATTAAGAGATATAGGTTTAGATTCTAACTTGGTGAACTGGATTGGGGCATGGCTTACCGGTAGAAAACAGAGGGTTTCAGTTAACGTTATGTCAGACTGGGCAGAGGTGACCAGTGGTGCACCTCAGGGGTCTGTCTTGAGTCCCTGCTTGTTTAATATTTATGTTTCCACCCTTCAGTACAATAAACATGGTATTTGGATCACTAAATTTTCAGACAACTGTAGACCGGGGTGAAAATAAGGACCAAACAAGATAACGATAATCTCCAAGATGTCAAATTACACTGAATTGTGGACTACTAGCCACAAGCTCCCACTTAACACCAATAAATATGTAGTGATGCACATAGGGCACAAAAATCATAGGTATAGTTATATCATAAATGATCAACCCCTTAAATGTGTCACAGAAGAAAGACCTGGGTATTATCGCATCACAAGATCTTCAGTTTTCGTCACATTGTAATACAGTCACAAAAAGCAAATAGAATATTAAATTGTATTTTAAAACACACAGATAGTAGAAGAAGGGAGGTTTTGTTGCCACTGTATGGATCACTGGTGAGGCCCTTGATGGAGTATTGTTCCCAGGACTGGGCACCGTACAAAAAGGGGGAAATTGATAGATTAGAGAGGGTTCAGAGATGAGCAATTAAATCTATAACAGAAATGTCTAGCATGACTTATGAGGATAGATTGTTTGAACTAAACTTGTTCTCCCTGGAGTACACGCGGTGTAGAGGAGGTCTTTGTCTGCTTTATAGAGCATTCACAGATGATTCATTGTGGAGAAGTTTAGCCTTAGAATTAAAAATTCAGCATTATGGATTGAGATCACTTGGGCTACAGTTGAAAATTAGTAGATTTAATTCAGTAAAAAGACTAAATTGGTATACACAGAGGGTAGTTCCTATTTGGAACTCCCTACTCCAAGAGGTAGTTGCTAGCCCCTCAATGACAATATTTAAAAATAATTTAGACAATTATCACAAACTTAAAGGGTGATTATTCTGACATTATTTGGCAAGCATAATGGACACAAGTCTAATCTAGCTCTGTATTTTACTAGGAATCCTATGACTAACTATGTGAATCCTCCAGTAGGGGAGAGCACAAACAGTTCTTCAACTAACAGCATTGCCATACCAGAGTTGACTCTCTATCTTGCATTTTCATTGACAAGACAGAGACTCACCATGGAAAGGGTGGAGGGACAGAAGAAAGTTTTTGAACCCTGTCTACATGGGGAGTCAGGGGATCTATCACATACTACTCTACCATCAACAGAAGGTTCAGAACAGGAACATCATCACTGGCCTCCTCTGTCTGTTGGGCCTCAAACTGTGCCACCAATCCTGCAGCCATAGACAGCATACACATCTTAGTAGGCTTGCTCTGGAGAACCCACCGCTGGGGCGCCTCAAGGGCTATTGCATGCATCACTTGACTCCACGGGCAATGTGTTGCATTGTGGCCCATGACCAAACAGTAAACGCAGAAATAGTGTCTGGTGGTCATGGACCTGCGCAAAACACAACTCTTGAAACCCAGCTGCTTCTTATGTTTCATGGGGAATCTCTATGACAGCCTAAAGCCAATGGTGAGGGTACCACAAGAGTTGAAAAACTGAAACAAAACTTTGAAAACAAAGTAACTAAAAAGCCTGAAAACTAGCAGAACTCTGATTTACTAACAGGAGCTGTAAAGGAGACCTGGTCCTTCCTGTGGAAAAAAATGATCCGAGTGCAAAAAAGTGGAGCCAAAGGACCACGTGGTTGGGTTGTAGGAGTCACCAAGCTTGAAGACTGTTTCAGTAACTGAGCATGCTCTGTGGAAGGCTGCCTAAGTGAGGATAGTAAATGGACTCTAGGTTGTTAGAAATCACATTTATATATTTATCTGCAGAGTTTTGACCTCTATTAACCTCACAAATGGCAAAGCCATGAGTGGGGACTCTAAAGGTCAGACTATGCAAGTGAAAATAAATGTGATATTTTAGCCAGCCCATGGCATATGTAATTTACACAAATACAATGACAGCACCTCTCTAGCAATGAAAGTCCTAACATTCAAATCCTGGTATTTTATTAACAATATAACTCATAAGTGTGGTTCTGCCACACACACCCACACTCACAATGATGGACTAATCCATCACTGCAATGCACATTAAAAAGAAGGAACATTCCACGGATTTACATAATTTAGGAATGCTGTCAGGTCTTCTGGAATGTGATGATGCTCCTGGAATAGAAATACCCATTCATAACGCTTCTGGATGGAAAGAAATGAGCATAAGTTAAATAAATCGAGCACATTCCACAGGGCATCCAGGAAAAAGCTTATTATAGACTATGGAATTTTGCCAACAATGCTGCCTGGAAACAAGTGGGGGAGCAAAGTGCCACCCCACCCCGAGTTCTAGGGCAGCATTTATGGCAACATTCTAGAGTGACTAAAAAGCTTACTCCTGGAGGCCAATGCACTAAGTTATTTATACGATGGGCTGCTGAATACCATTTTAATGAGGCTACTAGAACAAATATGACCTGTGGCAGAAATACCATTATTTTGGGCGTTGAGTATGTAATTAAAGAAGCCCAGATTGCGCACCACTGCTATTGTATAAATGCATTTATAAAACAGGTAGGGACAAATGATACCTATAGGGCACCGTGCATGCATAATCATCAAGAGAAACTAGATATATTTTTCGTTAGAGTGAAAGTTAAAAAAAACAGGTAGGAAAGTACGGAATCCCTGGAGGCCCCCATTATCATGAAGGATATACAAAGTCACCCTGGATGACCTAAAATAGGCAGAGCCCCCAGCCCAGACAGGCTTGCTCCCTAATTCTACAAAATATTTTAAGATGATTGCCTCCCACACCTCTGCAGGGTCTTCTGGGCGATGTGTTGGGGGGGGCAATATGCTCAGATTTCCTTAATCCCCAAAGCAGATGAGGACCCCAACAACATGTCCTTTCTACCGGCCTACATCCCTTCTCATCATGGACCAAAAGATCTTTACTTCAATCCATCAATAAGTTTCAGGGCTACATGGGGACCCTATTCCACCTGGACCACAAAGGTTTCAAAAATGGTAGGCTAATACATGATAACATCAGATGCCTGCTAAATTTGATGGCACGGCAGTGCAGATTCACAGAACAAGCGCTGGCTATATTTATGGACATGGAAAAGGTGTTTGACCGGGTGGATTGGAGGTTCTTACATAGAATTTTGGAAGAGATAGGACTTGGTCAGAATTCCCCCCCCCAATTGTTTAACCAGGAGAGATGCACTAAGCTGAAAGCTTGTTTACAGGTGTGACCTGGGAGCACAGGGACGTTAAGTGACTTGCTCAGGGTCACACAGAATGCAAGTGGGGCTGTGGGATTTAAACCCAGATCTCCAGATTTGCAGCTCAGAGCCTCAAACCACTGTGCTATACTGCCTTTTTGCTACAAAGGTTTTTATCCTCTGGTAGCAGGCTTGGGCAGCTATCAGCCCTGCCCTGCACTTGGTGATTGCCTTTTGCCTCCTTTGGTCATAGGTCCTGATCTCTTGCGGATCTCCTTCCACAGTGGGGCAGGAGAGGGAGGACTGTCTGCCCCCCAGAGACACATCCAGATGCACCTGGGATGGACAGTGAGGGAGGAGGTGGAGCACACGGACCAAGATGGCTCCATGAGTGTTCATGCCAAATGCCCATCCTACTAACCATGAATAAGCTAGCCTGACTATTTCACCCATACAGGACAAACTGCTTGCTCGACCTCTAGTTTGATGAATGAACTTCAACATGGTTCTGATTTTTGCTTCATTTTTATAAATTGTGAGCCCGAATATGTCCAGACAAAATGGACAGAAGACTGCTAATTTAGAAGATCCTACAAAAGCATGCAAAAAGAAGAAAAGGAGAAATTCTGTAGTTGCTACATAGAGAATGCTGGCTGGGCTACTGTGCACAACCAGTCTGTGCTGCCACCGGGGGTTTCTGATTCCATTTGACCTAGAGAGAGCGAAGCTCGAGAGGTCCAACGGAATCAGAACCCCAAGGTGGCAGCACAGGCTGGTTGCACCCAGTGGCAGTGGCCCAGCCAGTATTTTGTACAGTGTATGGAGACCCCTTGTTTAAATACCATGGCAAACTAACATCCATGTCACTTAGACAGGAGGTGATCACTTTCAGACTATTTGCAGTTCTACGTTTTGTGCGCTTATTCTGCTGCTCATCCACAAATTTCAAATGCTTCTCAGCCAGCTTTGGAAAAAACGCAGCCGCCATCCTGTCACGGTATTGACTATTTGAATGATGAGATGTGCGCACGGTTCTCTCATTACTGAAAGTGCTGTCTTGTGCACTCAGAAAAATAGCCAAGATGATGTTATACCACAGTGTGGTGTAACCACGTTCCATGAACTTTGAACTGTGGTACAACAACATTTGGACTGCAATGAAATTCCATGTGGAACAAGGGGTCTCCATACACTATAACAGATTGTCCAAAGATTAATCCAGAGCTCTTCCCTGTTAAATACCACACCAGAGCTCAAACACAAAAGCAACAGACTTCAAATATTTTTTTGCAACAAATGCACCAATTGAACCTTTATCATCTTCAGTTCAAGTTGTCCTGACTGGAACAGCGACGGACTGTCTCACAGGCTACAACTGTCAGTGCCGTGGATCCTGATGTAGAGGACGCTAATTTCCTCATGGCAGATGAGGTGGAGACAGAAGAGATTGGGACTCATCCACCTAAAGTCCAGATAGCTTCCTCAGCAGAACTTGGAGTGTAACAGATGCTGGTCTCTGTCATGCCGGAGGTGACTAGTGGAGCCGATTCTGCAGCCAAGCATACTTCAAATGGGTGCAAAAGAGCCAGTGAGGACATGCCTGTTTGACCTGCAGGACTGACACTGTGATGAAGCAGAATGTGAGTATGTTATTTAAAACTCAAATTAACAACCTTTCTATTAGTGATAAATTAAACACTGGCTGCTAATCTTTACCAAAAACTTTGGACACATCTCTATTTTCCTTAGAAAATAATGAAGCGTATTCAGCTAAAGAGTGTGAAGTGCAAAATGTGGAACTCTCCGCTGATAAACATTTTGGTGCTGGCATTAATTATAAAGCTCTGGTGACTAATTAAAACAGAGATACACAATGAGATTCAGGCAGGGCTCGCCCCAATCTCAACTGCTCTTTCTGATATTAATACTGCTATCTCTGTTCTGGATAAGAAAATGTCATCTCTCACCATTCGTGCAACTGAAGTGGAGAATAGAATTAGCAGACTGGAAGACCAAATGGTACCTGTTATCGCAGATGTATCGTCTTTAAAAACTTAGCTTCATGAGCTAAATGCTAAAGTGATGAATTTAGAAGACTGCTCCCGTCGTAATAATTTGAAACTGTTTGGTATCCTAGAAGGGTCAAAGAGATGGGAGACCCCTGCTATATTTTGAAAAAGTGATCACTAAGGCCTTAATCTTACAATATCTGGAGCAAAAAAGAATTCTGGATCAGGCCCATCGGGCAGGGGCAGGAAATTCTACCTCTAGCTCCTAAGAAGTTTAACAAATATCCCAAACCAGTGTACATTAAACCACACTACTACGGGGATCGTGAGTTTATTCTGAAGCACGCCAGAATTAAAAAGGGCCTGATATTTGAACATTTAAAGTTTTCTGCTTTCCTGGATTTCTGTATTGAAACTTTACATAAATCGGAAGTCATTTGATAAAGTAAGAACTCTGCTGCAAGAGCGGGGGGCCAGATTCTTTTTTCTTTATCCAGCCCATTTGAAGTGTTATCTTAATGGCAACTCGTATATTTACTCTGACCCTGTACAAGCTGAGAAATTTATTAGAGAGCACTGTCTCAGAGAGACTTCAGTCAATAAGAAGCCATCAGCTGAAAGTGGAAGCACCTCAGTCTTATGAACAACTCGAGATGAATGATGAAATTTTGACACAATAGACATAGTGGACATGACACCAGGAGAATAGAATAAGAGGAGGCAGTATAGCGCAGTGGTCTAAGGCTCTGAGCTACAAATCTGGTGATATCCAGTAGATCAGACCTGGGTTTGAATCCTGCAGCTTCCACTTGCATACTGTGTGGCCCTGAGCAAGTCACTTAACCTTCTTGTGCTCCCAGGTCGCTCCTGTAAAAAAGCTTCTAGCTTAGTGTGCTATACCTGGTTAAACAACTAAATAAAAAAAAGAATATTGTTCCCTCTTTTTTTCCTTTCTCCTGTCTGTAGCTGTTTGAAAGCAGTTCTGCTTGATTATGGGCAGTATAATGATTTGGGTAAAGCAGGATTTACGGCAAGAGGCTAGTCGAATGTTGCTGAAAATACTTGGGGCGGTTAAATGTATAATTCATCAGCAGGTCTTTTTGATTTTTAATTTTTGCAGCTGGAGGGAATGGTTTTTAGAGCACATTACAATATATTAATACTTTGACAGGATTTATGCCAAATGTTACTACTATTGTGGCTGGGAGTGCGTGGGGTATATTAATATTAAGATCTACTGGTCTTTCTAAAGGAATTTTTTGGGAAGACAGAATTAAGGAACTTTTTTTTTACTCCATAGAGTTATGTAATCTGAATAATTACACTACTATTAATGCACTATGGAAGACAGATGGTTGCAATATTACGCCTTTACTTATTTTTTTCTCTTTTTTAGCTTCACTAGTAGAGGTTGGGGGGAAGGGGTAAATGAGTGAAAACTGAAGACTCAGTTTTTGGTGATAATTTAGTGCATACACTATGTAGTTGGTGCTGGTATAAGTTTTTTTATTCTAGATGATAGAACTAGAAGTCATATTTAAAAAATGCTTATGGCTAATAACTTTTATCATGGAACGTTAAAGGCATAAAGGACAGCTCTAAAGGGTGAAACATTTTTAACTATGCTAATAAACACAAAATAAATCATATTTGTCAACAGGAGACATCTCCAGCAGCAAGATTTTACATATTTTTCTAAACTGTGGGGTCAAGGTTTAAACACCTCCTTTACTAGTAATGCTAGAGGGGTCTCCATTTTCCTTCATAAGAATCTGAATGTGAAGATAACTAGATACTGTATGTCATTGATAAAGAGGGGAGATACATTAGTATTGAACTACAGATGCTAAATCAGAGAATTACTTTGGTTAATGTCTATGGACTTAATGATAATTCATCACAATTTTTTGCTTTATTTTTGCAGATTGCTTCATTTTCACCGCTGTATATAATTGCCGGTAATTTTAATATCATATTGAATCCTGTATTAAATAAATCTAATATGTACAGGGACTCTTACCTCAGCAGCTAAAAGTCATTCAGTATATAGAAGATTATAATCTTGTGGATATCTGGAGATACTGCTACCCTAATGATAAAAAAATTATATTTCTCTCCCCTTCATCAAAATTATTCTAGGTTAGATTTATTTTTGTTATCTAGTTCATTAATATCTTATGTTTCTGTAATGCCATGGCTCGGAGCATCTATTTTGTAACCCACTACCTGGCTAGCCTAGGTTCGGGAAGAAAACATTTGCTCAGTATCAAGGCTAGGTTTACACTTCTGGTCAGGGGCACCCAAGTAACTCCGGACACAGGAAGCAATAACTGAGAATGTCCAAACCAGGAATGGGATTCTAAAGTGTGACTTTTATTCTCTTCGGCACAAGAATACAAAGCAAGATGGACCCTCATAGGGCTACACTAACTGGATATGCAGATCTACAGAGGTCAGAACACAACTTCTTCATTACACAACAACCCTCAGGTTCTGAACACATCTGGGCTCACATACCTGAACTGGTACTCTTATTCTTGGATTCCCTGGCATGGCACCCCGACCAGCACTAAGACACTTTTCCAAATGGCATGGAGTTTGGTGGTGGCTCCCTCAACCACCCATTAGTGTTTTGTAGTTCTAAAGGGAACATCTCATCCTTAATCCCACATCTGGGTACTTTCTGCATACACTGGCCAAGTGCCTGGGAGAAAGCTGTAGGTGCCCAAAGCGAATTCATGGAGGTAAACCTGGTTACTCCAGATTGGGGGTTAGAGGGGTCTCCCACCTCTTGTTTCCAAATTCATACCCGGCGATTCATTTGGAATCAACACCTTTCTTTGAACTCTCTGGTTGTAGATGCCATCTGGAAATATATACAGTATCATTTAACATTCTACTCTCTATGTAGCTGGTGTCCTGACTTGCAAAGTACTGTAAGTGGCTATGTCCATCTCTGCAGACTCCCACTGGTTAGATGCATTTCAAGCCATACACGTATCTTAAAAGTACTGTACTTGGCTAGTCCTTTCCTGACCCCACAGTAGGCAAATACTTTTACACAACTGTCTTGGTGAAAACATGGGCTCTGTGTCAAAGCAGACTCACCATGGTTCGCAGGTGCCCCAGGACTTCTCCTATAACACAAAAAATTCTCTGGTAACTCAGAACAAACTCTTGTCAGGCAGCTTTTCCCATTCCCAGCAGGGCCAGGGGATTGCCTCTGAAATGTTGGATTCTTTCCCATCCCTCTAGGGATGGGTCACTGGAACAACTCGGGGAGCGGTCTCTACCACTTCTGCTGGTATCTTCAGTGTTCTTCTCTAGTGTGATAACACACTACCCTGTTTCTGGTGTAGCTCTATGACAGAGCTAGGCTCTGAGGGGCTGCCAGCTACAGCACACCTCCTCCTTTCACTGCAGACTGCCCAAGACTGACTTTGAAAACCCCAACATTCTAACCTAACCCCTGCAGCCAACATTCCACTGTGGCTTATGCTGCTGCAAGAATTCTATAGTGATGTCATCTCTCCAGCTCAGCTGAGACTGAAGACAGAGTGTGTGAAACCCATTTAACTGGTGTCTCACAAGCTGCCTTTCCCTGCCTGCCACTAGTTCTAAGTGGGATTCTAGTAACCCCGGGTGACAAGGGGGAAACACCCACCCTCAGCCAGGAAAATTACTGTCCACAGTCATTATTTACCCAGCCCAGGCCATCCTACCCTATGTGCTACCTATGGAGAAGGGTGATCAGGCCCTCTCCTACCACGTGCTAGGCACAGGCAGGCAACACGAAGGGCCCAGAGGCCATTGGCTGATGCATCAGCCTCTACTCTACGATCTTGCTATGGTTACCTAGCGGCCCAGGTAGAACTATCCAGAGCATAGCCCTCAATAGATCAGTACTGTGGCCCCTCCAGCCGGTCAGAACCACAGCCTGTCTATCCCCCCCAGCCCTCTAGGGAAAACCTATCTGAACAAAACCCAAGATTACCCCAAAAACACAGGGGAACCTCCCCCCATCTGTGGACACCGGCAACCAAAACACAAGGGAGCTAATACTACTCTCTAAGCATTTTTGCCACACTCCCCCACAACCATACCTGTGGAAGGAAAAGTTAAACACAGTTAACAACAACGATCACTTTAAACACTACTACTTTAAAGCACTTGAGGGACTCTGATGAGTCCCTCCTCCTCTTCTTGTCTTCTTCAGAATCACCTGCAAGAGAAAAGACAAAACAACCCCTAATCTGCAAACACAGTACTACCTAACCCCTACCATCAACACTGGAGAATCCCAAAAATATATATTTTTAGAAAAGTAGAAAAACAGTATAAACAGTAGAAAAACAACAACATTATTTATAATACACATTTTTGGGGATGGAGTGCCCTGAAAGTCCCATCTAGTGACAACAGTGCCCGAAGGCTAGTCCAAGAAAGAGTCTCTCTTGGGCCGGAGCCCAGTAAAGCACAGTTCTGGTAGGACAGCAATCCCGAAGGTGAGAGTCTTTGAGGACAGTTCAAACAGTCTGAAGTCTACTAGGTGTAGAGTGTGTACTGCAATGTCATGAAAATAGAAAAGTCTGGACTTATCAGTCCCTTGAAGAACAAAATCAATAAGACTCCTGGATTTCCAGCCGAAGACTCTCCCTGGCAGCATTCTTCGGATACAGCTGGGCAGACATCTTCCGGAAAAAAACAGGATGGCACTTCTGGAAACTGCTGAGCTGATGTCATCTAGGAGATGGAACCTTGGAACAGGAAAGGAAACAGCTGGTCTAAAGTGATCTGAAGTCCCAGGCAATGAATCAGGATACAGCTGAGCTGGTGTCCTCTCTGGATATGAAGTCATCTGGAAGGCCAGGCAATGGAATCTGGAAAGCCAGTACACTGCAAGGCTGATGAATCTGGAGCACCTGGTTCCTGGAATGTCAGTCTGGCAGATCATCATAGGTACAGCAATGGCTGGATGGCAGCACTGGCTACCACTGCTCTGCTCTCCACTTGGTGGGCACTGGCACATTCACAGGAAATGGCCTGCATTGAGGAAAGTAACACAATGGGTCAGGTGCAAGAATTATTACCCCGTCTGGGTGCTCATAGTTTACACTGAAGGTTTCATGTCCATCTCCATCCACAGTCTGAACAGTGTCTATGAATAGTGTTCTGCCCACTTTCCATTGTCTGAATTTCTCTTGGAACACTGTCTCGGACATACCAGGATGCACATGTTTTGTTGTTTCTGCCACTATTCAGGATTTCCTGTTTCTTTCAATCTCCTCCCAGACTCTCCGAGGAAAGGTAGGAAAGGATATCCCATAGCTCTCATTCACCTTCCTACGAGCCAGTCTTTCCTCATTACTACACTTGGTCAACTTTAGGCCTCTGGCCTGGCTTGGGGGTGGCCAGTCCTGGTTCTGCCAACTACGCCTACTCAATGCAATGTAAAATGGATCTTTGACTCCTCCTTGTGGGGACAGGGCTGCGGAGTCACCAATCTCTCCTACTTTCTGCTCCTCTGAGGCAAGAGCTAAAGGCTGTGGACCCGCACCTTCTTCATAAGGCCACATAGGTTCCCCCTCATCTTCTTCTTCCTCGCTGAGGATCTGAGCCCAGGAGTGAGCAGTCGTCCTCACTCCTGAGACTATCCACTCTTCGCTGGGCACAGAGGTTGACACCTCCCATTCAAGAGCCTCTGTCATCTCATCTTCTTCAATGAGACTAGGGCTCGGCCCCTCTCTCCATGTATCTGCTGATGCTCCCTTTGCACTGTCTGTCTGTGACCCGGACTCGGATAAATCAGCACTTTGCTCTGCCTGTAGATCTACACCCTTTTGCTTAGTGCCACACTCTGCTGAGCTTCCTACAACAGGCTCCACCTGGTGCTGTGTGCTGCCAACTGCAGATTCTTGAAGCTTTGTTCATGTAGGAGCCAAACGAATCTTGGGTGCTTTGGTTAGGCCATGTCTCTCTAGGCACCCAGAACAGTGAGGAACCATGAAAATGTCCCTTCCAGCCTTTAAGTACATTATGCACACTCTTACTGGCTATCCAGGAATCGCCACATGAGGAGGCAAACATCCCCAGTAGTAACATCTCTCAATATCTTTCAATCTGTTAACTTCTTCTACTATGATAGCCCAGGCGCGATCCGGGTAGCGGGCTGATCCTGAAGCCATGACTGCAGAGAAAACCAAAAAACTCACTGTTATCTCAAGTCCCACTCTGTTGGAAAAACTTTTACAAAATGGCTCCCCTGCTGTTGTGTTTACTTTACTACCCCACCCTGTAAGGGTGGCGGCAGCACTCCTGATGCATCAATGTTGTTTCTGACTCAAGCCACTGCACATCCGATTTACACGCTCTACTGATAAAGTTTACTCAAACTGCTTAAACTGCACTGTCTGTTCTCTCAGCATGTTTATCTGGTTTTTACTGGACTTTTCATTTGCTGTAACTCACTGTTCTTGCTTAAAAGTCCCTAAAGCCACAGTATTTCATTGCACAGGATTGCTTGCATTTCTTGTTGCATCTTTCATATAACCCACAGTCTCTCACTTTGCTTTGAAAATCATGCTGTTGCTGAATCCACAATTAAGCTCACAGTCTAATGCTTAGAATTCCAGCTTAGCTTGATTAACTTGACACAGTCTTTCTTTGCAAAACGATCACACTGCTACACACAGATTCAGCTAGCTTTAGTTAAAATCACACACAGTTTGAGTGGTTTCTCAGGTTGGTACTCACTCAATTAGTAGCTTGTTATTGCGATGGAAAAATTCGGCCTACAGCTGGTCTTGGAGGCCTCTGGAATGAAGTGGGCTGGCAGTCCTGCCGATTGTCCCTCCGAACACCTAGCTTTCTTCCCAGATGAATCAAAATGTGGGTTGAGCCCGATTTTAAACAGAAAAGTCCAATTTTATTACTTTTATAAAACATTTTCAGTCACCACGAGGCTCCTCCTGGCAAGCCAGTTCGCACACTACTCTCTCTCTCTCCCTCTTGAACACTGTGCAGTCACTCTAGAGCTGGCTTGGGGGCGGGACTGATTGCAGTCTCACCAATCACTCGACACCATGCAGATGAGCCTTTCTCTTCTCGTACTCTTCTCCTCCACGGCGATTGTCAAGCAGGCAAAATTTAAACTGCAAACCACACTTTTTTTTTTTCAACTGTGACTCCTTGGCGGGAGCACCATTTCAACCGTTTTTCATGCCATTTCACTCAGCGACTCTCTCTGTCCATACAACAAGCACTTCCAACTTCTAGGGCACAAATCTCTCCATTTCCCACAGTTTTCCACACTTTTTCTTGTCACACTTAACTTTAAAAAGCTGGCAAAAATTATTACTTTGATGCAGGGCAAGAGGCATACTCAATCTGGCTTTACTGCTCCTAGGTAAACTGGTGGCACAATTACAGCAGCACATTTGGGTGACAATGCTTCCAACTTTTTGGGCTACCTACTGCCAGACAGCCAAAATGCTAGCCCCATTCCGAGCAAATCTTTTTTATTCTCTCCCTAGATCCCAAACCAAATCCTCAGTGGTGCCTCCATTTTGTAATCCTTGTTTGCGGTGCCTCCAATTTTGTAATCCACTGCCTGGCTAGCCTAGGTTCAGGGAGAAAACATTTACTCAGCATCAGGGCTAGATTTGCACTTCTGGTCAGGGGCACCCAAGTAATTCCGGACACGGGAAGCAATAACTAAAAATGTCCAAACCAGGAGTGGGATTCTAAAGTGTGGCTTTTATTCACTTCAACACAAGAATACAAAGCAAGATGGACCCCCACAGGTCTACACTTACTGGATATGCAGATCTACAGAGGTCAGAACACATCATCTTCATTACATGACAACCCTCAGGTTCTGAACACATCTGGGCTCACACGTCCAAACTGGTACTCTCACTCTTGGATTGCCTGGCATGGCACCCCGGCCAGCACTAAGACTTTTTTCCATATGGCATGGAGTTTGGTGGTGGCTCTCTCAACCACCCATGAGCATTTTCTAGCTCTAAAGGGAAAATCTCATCCTTAATCCCACATCTGGGTACTTTCTGCAGACACTGGCCAAGTGCCTGGGAGAACGCTATAGGTGCCCAAAGTGAATCTGTGGAGGTAAACCTGGTTACTCCAGGTGGGGGAGTCTCCCACCTCTTGTTCCCAAATCCATACCCAGCTATTCATTTGGAATCAACACCTTTCTTTGAACTCTCTGGTTGTAGATGCTATCTCGAAATGTATATCACATTTAACATTCTGCTCTCTATGTAGCTGGTGCCCTGACTTGCAACGAACTGTAAGTGGCTATGTCCATCTCTGTAGACCCCCACTGGTTAGATACATTTCAAGCCATACACATATCTTGAAAATACTGTACTTGGCTAGTCCTTTCCTGACCCCACAGTAGGCAGATACTTTTACACAACTGTCTTGGTGAAAACATGGGCTCTATGTCAGAGCAGACTCTCCATGGTTCACAGGTGCCCCAGGGGCTTCTCTCGCAACACACAACATGCTCTGGTAACTCAGAACAAACTCTTGTCAGGCAGCTTTTCCCATTTCCAGCAGGGCCAGGGGATTGCCCCTGAAATGCTGGATTCCCCCCCCCCCATGCACTGGAACAACTCGGGGAGCGGTCTCTACCACTTCTGCTGGTATCTTCAGTGTTCTCTCGGGTGAGAACACACTACCCTGTTTCTGATGTAGCTCTATGACAGAGTTAGGCTCTGAGGGGCTGCCAACTACAGCACACCTCCTCATTTCACTGCAGACTGCCCAAGACTGACTTTGACAACCCCAATATTATAACCTAACCCCTGCAGCCAACATTCCACTGTGGCTTATGCTGCTGTGAGAATGCTATAGTGATGTCATCCCTCCAGCTCAGTTGAGACTGAGGACAGAGAGTGTGAGAAACCCATTTAACTGGTGACTCACACACAATGCCTTTCCCTGCCTGCCACTACTTCTAAGTGGGATTCTAGTAACCCCGGGTGACAAGGGAGTTACATTTCTAAGACTGATTCCTTCAGTATACATATTTCTGATTATGCACCTGTCAATCTCAATTTAAACATTCCCAAAATATTAAAACTACAAAATTTAAATTAGATCCTTTATTAATGAAAGACACAGTACTTAGAATATATTAAAAAAACTGAATGCTATTTTTTCCATAATCATCCTGAAGCCACTTCTATCTTAGCCTGGTGGGAGGTCTTTAAAGCTGTCATTTGTGGAGCAACTACATCTTTTTCTATTAAGCAAAACAAGGAAAGAGTTCATGCAATAGCGGATTTGGAGTGACAAATTAAACAAAGAAAATGCACACACTGTCAAATGATCCAGTTATTTTGCAAGAATTAACGTCCTTGAGGGACCAATTTAACAAGATTTCTTCTGAAACAGTGGAAAGAGATTCTTTACACTAATACTAGATATTCTATAATGGGCCAGAAACAGAAGATTATGGCTTGGCAGCTGCAATCTCAAAAGGCCAAAACAATTATCCCTAAGAGTAATAATAAAAATGTAATTAGCACAGAATCATCCAACAAAATTAATAGAACAGATTACTGCATGGTTTCTTGCACACACAAAACCAAAACTGGGACGCCAAGCCAAAATTAGCGAAAAATAATCATTTAATGGAATAGCAAACATCAGTGCAAAACGCCTGACATGTTTCAGACTCTGTCCTTCTTCAAAGGCTTAAAGGGGAAGTCTCCCATAGTTCCACACCAATATTTTCCCAACTCCTTATGTGTAACTGTTGTGTGCCTCCTCCAGTTGTCAGCAGTCCTATTGCTGTCCAAATCTAGATTATAAATAAAAATATACAGCCACCAAAAGTTATCAATGTGTTTGTCCTCCATTTTACCATCAATGTTGCTGGAGGATGATGTCATCAGAGCAACAGATAATGGTGCTGCACTAAATGCAGTTCCACCAGTAGACCAAACCCACAATGTTTGGTTCCCCACTTGAGTAATGGAGGAACCCTTTAAGTGTTGTGTGCATCCTAGGACCATGTGAGTGTGATGCAGCATGGATTTGAGGTATATACAGTATTCATATAAGGAAGTGCCTGTATGTACTGTGTTATTGTTTCTGTTGGCAAGAACAGTTTACCAATAAATGACTCTGGGTACAACAAGAGTTTTAAGTGGTATTATGCAGCTGTTGTATTATGGTGTGTGTGTGTGTGAACATTCTCTGTTTTGATTGAGACCAGCAGTGAGAAACAATCTTGCAAATAGGCCCCTTTCCCTTTGTAACTAGGCAGTCAGTAATTGGATGGCTGCTGTGAGGCAATAAAGAATTCAGCTATGAGGAAAGCATCAGCTACAGCATATGGAAGAAGAATAATCTAGTGGTTAAAGCACAGGCACAAACACTGGGGGACTCTGGTTCAAATCCTGCTAGAGTCCCTTACTCTCTAACCCTTAAGAAGTTACCCTAACCTCCTTGGAAACTGTGATGGCCCCTCAGATCCATGACTTTAAAAGTGCCCCAATTTCCATTATAAATCATTAGCAGTGCTGTGAGAGCTACAGCACTTCACTTTCAAGGTACTAAAAATAAGCTGTGGCACCCCCCCCCCACTTTGTAATGCCAGCATTTGAAGTAGGATGTCCCTCACAAATCAGATGTTACACCTCAGCTGTTGTAGGCAAAGAACCTAATCAGTCTCTGTTTGTAGTGCTCTGTATTTGCTTAGCTCATTCCTCCCATGTCATATGCATTCTGTGTCTTGGTATTTCCAGTCAGAAACTCAGATTTAAGGAGCATTTGAAATGTAAAACAATACACTTTATAAAGTAAATGATCTAGCTCTCCACTTTCAGGCTGCTGAAAGGGGATATGTATAAGTCAGTCTTGTGATCCTTTGGTAAACTGCCCAGGCTAATCGTGTAATGAATCTTATCAAGGGTGTTCACCTGGTTCAATACAGAGTGACTGACTGGTTGATTGGTTGGCTGATTGTTTGATTGACTGATTCAGTCTACTGCTTTCTACAACATGTTACAACTGTCTCACAGAGAGAGATGAGCAGCACAGAGAAACAGCTTTTGTTTCCAGTGAATGAAATACTATTAGATGTATTATTTGCTCTACACATACAGTATTAAGTCTACAAGTACTACTCCCTGTGTGAGTTGCATGACAGAACTGCTTTAAGCTATTGCAAACTTAAACTAAAATCAGGCTAGACAGCATTGATACCCTTATGTTTTGTTCTGCACTGTTGCTGCATTGACATCAAGGAACGGGAGGGGCTGTATTATAAGTGACTCATTTGCATGTAAATGGAGGCTTGCTTGACATTTTACTACCTTGTGTCAGAGCCTCAAACTCTAAATATGTGTTGCAACAGAAGAAATGGCCAATCTCTTATTGTCATATGTACAGTACTTGATGTAATGTATACTAAATACATCAGACATATCCAAATCATACATATACAGGAGTCTTCTCCTTTAACAAACTCTGACTCACAATATATAGGTTACATTTAGACATGTGACATTCAAAGCACCCTGTAGTGACCTGCTGTGTGATTCATTAAAAAGTATTTGAAAATACTGATGTCATCAGCCCTTAACAAAGCACTCATAACAGTGAAAAGCAAGTGTAAACTCCTGTACCAAGCACATTCTAAAATAGTACTTTGCAAGTAATGCAATCAGTAAATAACTAGTTGGAAAAAGAAAAAAAAGAGGGAAAAGAAGGAAACAAAGGGGACAGGGGAAACAGAGGGGGAGGCAAAAGGGGGAAGTTAGGAAGGAGTGGGTGTGTCAGTGGGGGGGGAAAGGGGAAAGAAGGAACAGGAAGAATGGGGGGAAGGAAGGGGTAACCATTAAAAATGTCTCAAAGAAGTTACAGGCACATAATGTAAATATAGTCAGAAATATTCATAATGAAGTTATGAAAACAGATTAATATGAGGTAAAAGTATATAAAAAGGAGTAACAAATGTTTAGGCACAACAATGGAAAGTCAAAATTAATTGTTGGTGAGACTCGAATCAAGAGAGTCATGGAACTAAAATTAATGGCTAAAATGGCCTTCAAAATATCTTCCCTCCAGGCTAGTCCCTCCAAGTTAGAGTACACATAAAAAAGCAAGTGCAAATATAAATATAGATATTTATCATAAATATGTAAGAATAAATAGTTTAATTACACTCAAGATGAATCAGGTTAGAGCTAAAGAAAGGGGGAGGAAGGGGCTCTGGTGGGACTTGAACCTATAACCCAATAGAGCATCAGTGAATGATGCAAATATCCTTTCCTTTGTTTAGTCCATTTAGGTTAAGGTACAAGTAGGCAGTTTATTAAAAAAGTTCATGCTTAATTCCATGGAGCACATAACAGTGGCTACTAACAGATTTAAAGAAATGAGACTATTACATAACACTGTATAAACCAATTGTTCCTCTGTGATGCATCTAAGATATGAATCATTCTTCCGGAGTTACAATGCTACACAAAACAGTTATTTCTTTATCAAGTCCAGTACTAGGGGAAACAAATCTAAAAGGCCAATTTAATATTCACATTCAGTAATGTTTTTTCTGCTTCTTCAAGTAAGGTTTAATGTCTAGTTGTGAGTTCAGTCCAGGTTTTTTTAGTTGCTCCCAGGGTAATAATCCAAAAGTTCTCTCTCGTAAGAATGAGACTTTCAAAATCTCTACTCCTGGAGTTCCTGCAGAGACTGTCAATAGATGTAAACATGGAATGGTACAAATTAGACTCTGGGATGAACTGCAGTGTATCATTTTTTCTTGCTATTGCTCTCAGATGTTCCCCCACTCTGGTTTTAAATGCTCGGTTTGTTTTTCCTACATAAAACACCTCATATGAACAGGTGGCTAGGTATATTATACCCTCGGTATCACGTCATACATTGTCGAATAGGATATCCTTTGTGAAAATTAATTGTGCTAATTCTCTGGCGAGGTACACAAGAGAGCCTTAAGGATTTCTTCACTTTTCTTCATGGTACTAATCCACATCTCAGATTTACATATACATGTAGCCCAGTCGTTCTTACTTACTTGGACCTTAAGATCTATAGGAATGACACTGGAAACCTGGAGAGTGATCTTTTCAGCAAAGCCACAGATGGCAATACTATTCTGAGAGCTAACAGCTGCCATCCCCCACATGTGGCAAAGAACATTCCCATTGGGCAATTTTTTAGGACCAGATGGAATTGCTCAACAGAAACAGCCTTTGACAGAGGGGCAGAGGAGCTCACAAATAGGCTTCTGCAGAGGGGGTACAAACATGAACTGATTCAAGACACCAGAGAAAAAAGCCAAGGCTACTATTGAATAAGCAGCACACAACTAATCATGACAACAGATTTAATTATGTTACAGAATATTCAGTACCATCAAAATAATTAGGAATCATTCTTAACAGACATTGACACATTTTATTAGCTGAGCCAGCACTTGAAGAGTACTCCTATACACAGTGTAGAATGTGCTATGGAAGGGCACTAGTTCTGAGACACCTCCTAGTGCACAGTCATTTGACAAACAGAAAAAGCAATACATAGCTTGACAAACCAATGGGCTGTTTCAGATGCAAAAGATGCACATTTTGTACTAATATTGCACAGTGCAAGAGTTTCTCTACCTGTAATTCTCACAAAGAGTATCATATTTGACAATGTAGGACATGCGATACCGAGGGTATAATATACTTAGCCACCTGTTCATGTGAGGCGTTTTATGTAGGAAAAACAAACCAAGCATTTAAAACCAGAGTGGGGGAACATCTGAGAGCTATAGCAAGAAAAGATGATACTTATGCTACTGCAGTTCATGTGATGACTAGCCCAGAGCATAATTCGCACCATTCCATGTTTATAGCTATTAACAGTCTGCAGGAACCCCAGGGGTGGAGATTTTGAAAGTCTCATTCTTACAAGAAAAAGCTTTTGGATTATTACCCTGGGAGCAACTAAAAAACTTGGACTGAACTCATAACTAGACATTAAACCTTACTTGAGGAAGCAGAAAAAACGTTACTGAATGTGAATATTGAACCGGCCTTTTAGATTCATTTCCCCTAGTACTGGACTTGATAAAGAAATAATTGTTTTGTGTAGTATTGCAACTCTAGAAGAATGATTCACATCTTAGGTGCATCACAAGGGAACAATTGGTTAATGCAGTGTTATATAATAGTCTCATTTCTTTAAGTCTGTTAGTAGCAACTGTTATCAGCCAACACCTTCTAAAGGCAATAATCTGCTCACAATCAGAACGATTCACATCTCTTACTGCCCTATACTCCCTAAGCATACACCCCTTATCTTCTCCATTAGGGTAGCAATATTTGCTCTGACCACCTTTTGTTGCCCTTCCAACTCTTGTTCTACTGCCCTAGGTAGTGCCCATGCTAAGCAACCTAACAAAGCATTCCTGAGATTCCTTGTAAGATGTCTAAGGAAACTATTAATCTTGCTGTTGCTCTGTGCAGGTAGTGTGGAACTAAGCCTGGGCCCCATCTGCTAGCTGCTCTAGGGGAGCTCCCACAGTTAAAGGTCCTTAGTTTCCTGCATATGAATGTATGCAGCCTAGTCAATAAATTTGACCTGGTCCAAGCCTGGGCGCTACATGCAACGCCTGATGTAGCAATGTTCTCGGAAACCTGGCTTAAGAATCATGTACCCGAGAAAATGCTTAACATCCTTGGCTACAACCTACACAGGTGTGACAGGTCGACCAGAGGCAGTGGTGTTGCCATATATATTAAGGACAAATTCCTAACCTCCAGTATTGTCCGTACATCAATGCCCAAAGAATTTGAGTGTCTTGCTCTCAAGTTAACCTTATCATCTGGAGTAGCCCTACTGGTAGCTGCATGCTATAGGCTGCCTGCTGCTGGCCTGTGTATACCACCTCACCTTCACTCCCTCTTAGAGGAAGTGACTACTGAATGTGTCATAATGGGGGACCTCAATCTTAATTGGAATGATGCCTGGGTCCAACAGGCTCAAGGATTTCTGTGATGAGTACGGGCTAACTCAGATTACCCCTGAGGTTACTCGACGTAATAAAAAAAAAAAACACCCCAACCGAAGCTCCTTGCTAGATCTTATGCTCGTCAATAAGCCACATAATACCTCCCATACAGGGATCTTCCATAATGACCTGAGTGACCACTGCACTTTCGTCTGTGTCAGGCATTCCCCACGCCTACCTTCCACCACTATCTTCAAGTTAAAGTGCAGCCTAAAACACTTCTGTCTCCCTGCCTTTCTGATAGATCTTGGGAATATTAAGTGGTAGGACTTCTATCTCACACCTTCTGTGTCTGAAGCTTTCTGTATCTTTCAGGATCTGTTACTAAGGGTAATCAATAAACACGCACCCTTAAGAAAGGTCAAATCTAGGAAACTGGCACCTGATTTGTTCATCCCATCCCTGAAGAGGGCCCTGCGGTCCAGAGACACACAATGGAAAAGGGAAAGGAAGTCACAGTCTGACTCAAACTGGCTCTCCTTTCGGGTAGCCAGTAACAACTGCACCAAACTGATCAGGATGGAAAAATCACGTTTCTTTCAGTCCACCCGCCCTCAAGGAAAACAAAAACTGCTCTGCCAAGTTTTGGCAAATTTTGAGAGAGGTCAAAGGACACTCCTCCCTGCCACCCCAATTTCAGCCAAAATTGTAGTGAACAATAACTCCTACACAGATAGGTCTGAGATCCTTGACCAGCTCAATAACCACTTTGCTTCTGCAGGTCTCTCATTCAATGCCTCACCTGCTAGTAAACCAAGTGCCACCAATGCAGGTACTAGCCCTACTTCTTGTCCCCTGTACTGGCCGCCTTCCCTTTAATTTCCAGCCAGTATCCTTTAAAAATAAGTGGAGGACCTTCTTCTTTCACTAGATACCAAAAAGAGTGCTGGTGTCGACTCATTAGAACCCTTTTTTCTAAAAGCAGGCTATTATCTGACAGCACTCATCGCTCATCTATTTAATAGCTCACTTACCCAAGGGGAGCTACTGCTCAGTTGGAATATTGTGCATATTATCCCTTTGTTCAAGTAGGGAGACCCTACAGACTTGAATAATTACAGACCAATCTCGCTTCTTCCTGTACTACCCAAGCTACTAGAACAAATTGTCAACTCACAACTGAGGGAGTATTTGGACTGTTAAAGTATCCATAACCCAGCCCAATCGGGGTTCAGACCTAAGCATAGCACCGTGTCAGCTCTAGCCAAAGTATCTAATGACTGGTTAAAAGCCCTGGATAATAAAGAGCACATCTACACACTTTTCCTTGACTTTAGCAAAGCCTTTGACATGGTTATTCACTCCATCCTGCTTGATACTCTGGGTAGCATTGGTCTAACCCCTGCTGCAGTAAAGTGGTTCCACTGCTACCTCACAAATCAAAGACAACAAAGTAAAGCAGAAGGGGAACTGTCCCCACTAAAAGCTTTGTCTGAGGCATCCCGCAAGGTTCTATCTTGGGACCTATCCTCTTTGCACTTTATATTAACCACATAGATTCTGGCATACTCGAAGGAAATGTTCACCTTTTCGCAGATGACGGTACTCTATACAACCAACTCCTCTCTAGATCTTGCTTACAAGGAGTTACAGCAGGACTTTATCATCCTCCAACATAACCTGCTCCGAGCTCTTGCTGAATGCCGAAAAAAACAAAACAAAGCCATGATTATCTTCCTGCACTCTTCCCCCAGTATGGGGACACCTGGTAACCCCAGATTATCACCCTCCTTGGTGAACCTCTGGAAATAGTGGATAAACTCAAATATCTGGGAGTCTGGTTGGATAAACTCAGTTTCGTTATACACCTAAGTGAGTTAAAAAAGCTAAGACAGCACCTTGGCAGATTTTACCACATAAGGGATCTACTCACTCTCAAAGCTAGGAAGTGGCTGGTTCAAACAACCTTTCTACCTTTGCTTAACTACACTGACTTTCTCTACAGTCATTGCCCCAGTATGCCCTCCAGAAGCCTGACAAACTCTACCATCGTGCTTTGAGATTCATACTTGACATGCCCCTGCGGACTCACCACCGCTTGTTGTACCAGGCAATTGACTGGCCATCCCTCTTCATGAGGAGGCAAATAAATGCCCTCATGTGGCTCTTCAGGGCTATTTCTAACAAACTCCCACCCTATATCTGCAACCTGTTCGAACAGTCTAAAGGTGCCTATGGAACTCCTTTGTCCTCTTCAAACTACCACGGACAAGGACATGTCATGGCACAACTGCCATCAGCATCTTCCTACCATAACTTTGGAACAACATGCAAAAAGCACTAAACTTTTAGGCCAGCCTAGCCCCTACGTATTCCGGTAACTGCTTTATTGATGCCTGAAGACTGTGTGCAATTGCTTCAGGTAATCACTAGCATATGGACTGAATATTCCCTTAGCTCCTGGACCTGCCTGGCTTTCTTATTCCCCCTATTGGCTGGCAGTCCTTTTTAGTGTAACTACCTCCCCTCCTACCCCATGGCAACCCCCCCGGGGGACCTCTAATCTAGCAGGGCTGCCCCCCACTCCCCTCATGTGTCTTTTCCCTCCTCCCCTCTCTGTCCTCCACTGTGTTCGCCATCCTCTCCTCCCTTTCTCCTCCAGTGTCTCCTAACCCAAATACGATGAATTGCCTGTATATGTATATAGCCCTCATTATCTAAGTCTTGCTTCAGTTACCTAATGATCTCGTGCTTAAAAATAGTCTGCTTCAGTGTCTGCTGTGTTATGAAATGATGTTGAATACTGTAAATGAATTTGTCCTGTGTGCTCAGGACCATCTTGCAAATTAGCTTGTTCAACGATGTAACTGCCTGTTTAAATAAAGTTTGATTGATCGATTGATGTGCTCCATGAAATTAAGCATGAACTTTTTTATTCAGCTGCCTACTTATACCTCAGCCTAAGTGGACTAAACAAAGGAAAGTATATTTGTATCATTCACTGATGCTGTTAGGGCTATAAGGTTTTTAGTCCCACCAGAGCCCCTTCCTCCCTCCCTTTAGCTCTAACCCAATTCGTCTGGAGTGTAATTAAACTATTTTTGTTCTTGCATATTTATGATAGCTATTTATATTTACACTTGCTTTTTTATGTGTACTCTAACTTTGAGGAACTAGCCTGGAGGGCACATATTTCTGAAGGCCATTTTAGCCATTAATTTTAGTTCCATGACTATCGGTTCGAGTCCCACCAACAATTCATTTTGACTTTTCATTGTTGTGCCTAAACATTTGTTAATCCTTTTTATATATTTTTACCTCATATTAATCTGTTTTTGCAACTTCATTATGAGTATTTCTGACTATATTTATATCATTAGGTGCCTGTAACTTCTTTAAGCCATTTTTAATGGTTACCCTCCTCCCTTCCCCGCCCCACTAACACACCCACACCCCCTTCTCTTTCTCCCTTTTGCCTCCCCCTTTGTTTTCCCTGTCCCTTTGTTTTCTTCTTTTCCCTCTTTTTTTTTTTTCTTTTTTCTCTTTCCAACCAGTTGTTTACTGATTGCATTACTAGCAATGTATTATTTTAGAATGTGCTTGGTTCTGGAGTTTACACTTGCTTTTCACTGTTGTGAGTGCTTTATTAAAGATTGATGACACCAGTATTTTCAAATACTTTTTAACAAATCACACAGCAGGTCACTACAGGGTGCTTTGAATGTCATGTCTAAATGTAACTTGTATATTGTGAGTCAGAGTTTGTTTGTTGAGCCTTTGAAGAAGAACCGAGTCCGAAACATGTCAGCCATTTTGCACTGTTATTTACTATTCCATTAAATGATTATTTTTTGCTAATTTGGTCTTGGCATCCCAGTTTTGGTTTGTGTGTGCAAGAAACCATGCAGTAATCCATTCTATTAATTTAGTTGGGTGATTCTGTGCTAATTACATTTTTATTATTAATCTTATGGATAATTGTTTTGGTCTTTTGAGACTGCGGCTGCCGAGCCATGATCTCCTGTTTCTCGTCCAGAATCTGTCTTTCCACTGTTTCAGAAGAAATCTTGTTACAGTGGTCCCTCAAGGATGTTAATTCTTGCAAAATAACTGGATAATTTGAAACAGTGTCTGTATTACGAGTCAGAGTTTGTTTCTTGAGCCTTTGAAGGACTGATTCCGAAATAGGTCAGGCGTTTTGCACTGGTATTTGCTATTCCATTGAATTATTATTTTCTCGCTAATTTTGGCTTGGCGTCCCAGTTTCGGTTTGCGTGTGCAAGAAACCATGCAATAATCCATTCCGGTGAGTTTCTTTGCACCACTCCCTTATGCACAGTCTTTAGGACTTCCTTTTTGAAATTAATAAAATCTTTTGTAAAGTTTATCAAAATCTATATTCTTCCAACATGAATGATGAGGCGTGGAAGTGGAACAATTTTTTTCTGACATTACGATGCCAAGAATATCGCAGGAACATGAAAACAGTTTAGACAAACCTTTATCAATTGATGAAGTCAGTCAGGTGGTGCATATACTGTCAGCCGGAAAAAAATCACCCGGACCAGACAGTCTTTCTATGTACTTTTTCAAACATTTTGCATCAATTGTCTCTCCTCATCTTTTCACTCTCTTTAACCACATCATTGTTACTGGTCAGATGCCACCATCTTTTAAACAAGCACTTATGTTTTTTCTTAAAAAAAGAAAGATCCCATGTTAACAACTTCATACCATCCAATATCACTCATTAATTCAAATCTCTGTGTCAGGCAGGTTAGCAAGGATAGGAGAACAAAGACCACTATGGTTCTCTAAGGAGGCAGCAGAAAGAGCAGGTGAGGTAGGGTAAAAGGAAAAAAGCTAGCATTTAGAAGGCACAAAAACACAGGAGAAGGCAGCTAGGTAAATTTACCAGGAGAAACAAAAGAAGCCTGGAAAGGCAGTTAGGAGAGCAGAAGTGCAAACAAAGGAGAATATTACTAAATCAGTTAAAAAAAAAAGTGATAAAACATTTTTTAGGTACATAAGCGAAAAGAGAAACTCCAAGGGAGGGATAGTAATGCTAAAAGGGGAAGGAGAGGTTTGTGTGGAAGAGGACCACAAAAAGGCAGACATATTAAACAAATACCTTCTTTAGTACTTACAGAGCAAGTGTAGACAACAGACCAATCACAAAGAACAAGGGCATTAAGGGCCAGGAGGTGGACACGAGTCCTTTTACAGAGGAAAAGGATCCTTAAAGAACTAAGTTAAAGGTAGACAAGGCAACTGGACCAGATGGAGTGCACCTCAGGATACTGAGGGAACTCAAGGAAGAGATGGTTGCACCTCCGACAGCCCTGTTCAACCTGTCATTAGAAACAGGGGAGGTACTGGGAGATTGGAGGAGGGTGGATGTGATCCCATTCCACAAAAGTGGTAAACAGGGAGGAGGCAGGATTTTACAGGCATGTCAGCCTGACTTTGGTAGTGGGCAAAGTAATGGAATCCCTCCTGAAGGAAAGGATTGTAGAATACCTTGTTACCAGTGGTCTACAGGATCCAAGGCAACAAGGTTTCACAGGGGGCAGGTCTTGCCAGATAAACCTGATCACATTTTTTGACTAGTTGATTAAGGAAGTGGATCAGGGAAGAGTGGTAGATGTGTCCTACCCAGATTTCAGTAAGGCCTTCGACACCATTCCACAAAGAAGACAGGTTAGCCTAGAAGTAGGTTCTCAGCTAGTTAAACGGATAGAGAGTTGGCTAGGCAATGGTAATCAGAGGGTGGTGGTTAATGGCATCCACTCTGGGGAAGGCAAAGTGACCAGTGGTGTACCACATGGGTCAATACTAGGTCTGGTCCTCTTCAATGTCTATTAGTGACATTGCAGATGATCCGGAAGGAAAGCATGCCTGTTCACTGATTACACAAAAATCTGCAACACAGTAGACACACCATGTGTGTGTTTGTGTGTGTATAAAGAATGAAAGAAGATCTAAAAACCAAAAAAGCTAGAAGAATGGTAATGAGCTTGGCAGCTGGTGTTCAATGCAAGAAAGTGCAAAATCATGCACTTGTGTCACAGAAGAGGTATCAGCAGTCACAAAACAAGAAACAGACCTGGGGGTAATCATTTTGGAGGACATGAAGGTAGCTAGACAGCATGGCAAGGTGTGGGGGGGGGGAGACTAGCAGGATGCTGGGATGTATAGGCAGGGGTATCACCAGCAGAAAGAGGGAGGTAATAATACCCCTGTATAGATTACTAGTAAGACCCCACCTTGAGTACTGTGTCCAGTTCTTTAGACCTCATCCCTGAAAGGACATTGATAGGGCAGAGGTGGCACAAAGGAAGGCAACCAAGATGGTGCAGGGACTGAATCAAAAGCCCTACGAAGAAAGGCTTAAGGAATTGAATATGTACTCCCTGGAGGAATGGAGGGAGAGGGTGTATGATAGAAATATTCAAATATCTCACAGGCATAAACAAGGTAAAGGAAGGTAGCATTTTCCAAAAAGAAAGATGCTCGAGGACAAGGGGTCACAATATGAAGCTGGGTGGGGCTCAAGGGAAATGTGAGGAAGTGGTTCTTTTTGGAGGGGGGGGATGAATGCATGGAACAGCCTCCCAGTGGAGGGGGAGGGGGCTAAAACAATTACAGAATTCAAGAATGCATGGGATAAACACAAGGGGATATTAGAAGTAAGGTGGGGGAGAACACGGACAACCAAGTAGGGAGAACAAGCAGACCAGATGGGCCAGAAGATCCTTATCTGGGATAACTTCTGTTTTTCTATGTTTCAATGTTGGTCACAGTGCACTGCCGGTCTGAAAATGTCCCTTAGGCCAGTCATGCACTCCCACATACACCAGCTGCTGGCTATAACAATGGGGGCCCTCTATTAACAGTTATTATGCTCATCTACACTGCAGACTACTCATACCAAAGATATCAGCAAGACTGAAAATGCTCCAGGTGAACTGTTTAAGTGATAACATTCAGTTTTGTGAAGTATACAAAGCAAATTGCGTCACAGAAGCCAGTTATTGTGAGTATATGTCACAAAACTGAATGTTATTACTATTATACCACTACAATATGATAAAGGTATTTTTAATGAGACAGTATAGTTGAGTTGTACTGAGGTAATGTGCATGCGTGTGTCTGAAGTGTAGTGGGGCCAGAGCATGTAAGAACTCGATGACTAAATTCTGCTTTTCACATTATACTGTACCTGTAAAAATATGAATATCTGAGACTTACTAGCAGAGACAGTTGTTGAAAGTTGCTCCAGTTGGAAACCGAACGGTAAAACTGTTTTTATTTTGTGTTGCGGAACTGAGTACATGAGTTTGGACATGCGCAGTAAGCAAGCTTTAATGTGCATGTCTAAAATCGATGACTGGATTTGCTACAGAAAATAAAAACGGTTGCAGCACTCGAATTTTAGCAGGAGCAACTTTCAACTACTGTGTCTGGTAGTAAGTGTCAGATATTGACATTTTTAGAGGTATAATCGGAAAAGCAGAATTTAGTGATTAACAAGTTTGTTAGATGCTGCGGCTGCAGTACAGTTCAGAGAGACGCGGAGCACATGTGATGGTACTTAAATTTGGTGTCTGGTGAAAAAAATACATTTTCAGGAGTGAATACAAATTGGATGGCTATAAATGTTATGGAAGTAGGTGTTGCAGTAGATACCTTTACTGTTAGTGTTTTAAAATTAGAGAAGGTAACAGTATTGATGAGTAAGATGTAGTGTGTGTAGGACTGTGAGTGGACAGGCATGGAAGGCAATGTGGATAAACTACTGTGGGCATGGTTAGAGGTCAATAAACTACTCTGGGAAAGTAAATAAACTACTGTGGGCATGTTGCTAGTAGTTAGTTGGAGAATAACTTACAGTTTTCCTGTGTTCTGATTGCTGAGAATAGATACCTGTGGTATAATAAAAGATAACCACTAGGAATTTTTCCAATTTGTGTAGCTATTACTTAAATCACATTAAATACTGTTTGCTGTTTATTTATTTGACCACCGTTCAAGACAAAGCTAGACAGATGGTACGTCAGTTAAAATAAACATATACAGTATAATACAAAACAGCGTATGGGGAGCCATAAACAACAAGGCGAATGTTTCCATCGATGGGTGAGAGGACATAGAGACCTCTCAAGTTTTCCTGTCAAGGCCTATGATGTCATCTCATCCCTTGACGGAAACAAAGCCTTGTTATGTATTGTTGCCCACACATTATTCTGTATATAATAACGGCTGACTCCATTTATCACACAGATTATTAGTGTGATCAAACGCCATAATAACCAGGTATGAGGTCATTCCCTGTTATTGTGACATCTGTAGTGCTTGCACTTTACTTTCCCTTTCTACAGTTCAATAGAGGGAAACTTGACTGGTGTGGATCTTCCTGGTAGTCTTTTTTGTGCTCGTGTCCCTGCACCAGTTGTTATAAAAAATAAAACATAATCAAGTGTGTGTTTATAATATAGAAGTATGGGGTGGTGTGTGTAACGAGACGTTTACACACACTAGAGGGGTTAGATGCTCATAAACCCCAAGAGAGAGACGTTTGAGGGGTTTATGTTAGCATCTAACCCCAAAGGTGTGTTTAAACTTAGAGTTTAAACACACTACCCCATATTTTATATAATTGCTGGGTTTCCCTTTTTTCTTTTCAGCAATTATATAAAATAAAAATCTTCCAGTGCAGCCGCAGCTTGGCTTAGTTTCAGTCTAGTGCTCAGATTTGAATCGCTGTATTTTAAAAATGTTTCCTTTTTTTTTTCACTAGGGTTCTGTAGTTTCTACTGTATATGGGTGGGGGGGACTTACCACTGAGTTCTTCTGGAGGTGCTGTTTTGGGCAAGATGGAAGCAGTGAGCGGTCGAGCTGCGGCGTGCACATGCGCAGAGCAAGGGAAGTCATGCATGTGTTTGCCGTTATAAACACTCCTTTATAATGGCAACTTATACCACAGTTTCCATATGGGGATAAAGGGGAAGCCAGTTATAAGTTTTTAACACACAAGCATTGTGTAAAGAAACTTCATAATACACAGTTGCCTGTGCATTTTTCCCTATATATAGTGCATGGATGTATTGTGAAATTCCACTGTCCCTTTAAGGCTTTGTACACAGTCAACATAGGCTGCCACAGCAGACCATGAGCGGGGGGGGGGGAGGAGGAGGAGACAGTTTTTAGTTAAAAAAAATTATGATTCTCCTCCTCCCTACTTACTGCCCATGATGGACGTCCCTCCTATGGAACTGGTACCACCTCCCAGTCCCTCCTGCTGCCCCTTGCCCTGCCCATTGCAGTATAGTTACTGCACTGCATACCAGGTGACTTACATTCAGGATGTCACCAGACTGTGCAACAATTGGATGTGTAGTTGGAAAAGGCAGACTGTGGGGTGGATCGCTGGGTGCTGTGGTTGGAATCCAAGATCTGTCCGTGACGGACGCCACGTGCGTGCATTGTGATCATTATTGCAGTGGCAGCAGTGAGCATGCAGTCAGTTTGTAATGGCAGACGGGTGGCTGAGTGACTGTTGTGGAGTAGGAAAGGTCATGGAGAAACTAACTTTACTCAATCTAAGTGCTGCAAAAGTAAAGGCAGGTGTTGGCCTCTGTGTGTGGACTGGATGCTGGGGGTCGAGGGAGGCATTGGCAAACAAGTGAATGATGCATTGCAGTCTGGCTCAGTCTAACTCAGGGGCACAGACACTTGAAATGAATGAAATTTACTACTTCTTTCAGAGACAGAGAGACCCAGGATTGGTATTTTTGTACATCGTCTCTGTTGATTATGTTATTTTGTAGCCACATATGTGGCTCGGGTCATGTCTGAAAACAGTACAGTGGATCAGTGCACTTACCTGGTTACCAAAGACATAACTAAAAAATAAATAAAGGGTTGTTTGTGGGGCTGGGAGAGAGAGCGAGAGCGAGCGAGAGAGCGAGCGAGCGCGAGACCCATAGGCAGCTGGGCCTGGGCTTATGTGGATAGGGATCCAGATCTGTCACATTTTTGAGGGGGTGCCACGTCAGTGGTGGTTCTGTCTGACTGACCAGCAGCAGTGAGGAGACTGGGAAAGATTTGGTACGAGTCTGATAGGGAAAGAAAAGAAAGTGTTTGTTAAGGCTCTGATGAATGTGCTGGAGTCTGAGACTCAGGAGCCTTATCCCTAAACAAATTGTTGTAATGTTCCCTTTGTTTTCATCTTTATTGTGTTTTTTTTATATATATATATATATATATATATATATATATATATATATATATATATATATTATATATATCGGTAGCAGTCCGCGTGACAGGGTGTCATGATGCAACCAGAAGTTTTCAGGGGGCATAAAATCCTAACATCTGTAGGGGGTATGCCCCCAGAAAATATTAGAAAATCTATGTCAAATGCAGCATTTCGGTGACTTTCAGCATGTGGTTCATTAAGCAGATTCATACCAGCCTGCTGAAAGGCAGCAGAATGCCAAGGTAAAGCAAAGAGCAATGTTTTGTTTTTTTTGTATGATTAATATTAAAAAAGGCACTCCCTCTCCTGAAAGTTTTCATCTTGTATTGTTCATATATATTTTTTTAAAGTACAGATAAAAGTAAGGAGGGTACCAGTCCAGCATGACAGGGTGTCATGATGCAACCACAAAGTTTTGAGGGAGTATAACAATTCCTATCATCTGCAGGAAGGGGGCCTGCTCCCCCAGAACATTTTTTGTAAATTAACGTAAAAGTGGTGCATTTTGTTGGCTTTTAGCAGGTGGTTAAGTAGATTCATCATACCAGCAGGCTGGTACAAATCTGCTTAACCGTCCCTGCTAAAAACCACCAAAATGCACCATTTGACATCAATTTTTAAAACAATGTCTGGGGGGCATGCCCCCAGACCCCCCCTACAGATGTTGGGATTTTATGCCCACTCAAAACTATCTAATTGCATCATGACACCCTCACTCTGTCATGCTAGATTGGTACCTGTCTTACTTTTACCCTCACTTTTAAAAAATATATGAAAAGCACAAGATTGAGAACTTGCAGGGCAGTGAGTGGGACCGACTTTTTTTTTTTTTTTTTACTATTAATCATACAAAAACATTGCTGTTTACTTTACCTCAGCATTCTGCTGCCTTTCAGTAGGGTATGAATCTTCTTAACTGCCTGCTAAAAGGCACCAAAATGCACCATTTTGCATCAGATTTTCAAAAATTTCCAGGGGGCATGCCCCCAGACCCTCCTAGCGAGGTTAGGATTTCATCCCCTAGCGCCCCTCTAACTATAGGAGTTCCTCCTGTTCTAAATGTCTGCTTTAACTACTGAACCAGCCTGATAATGGTACTTACAAACACAATGTTATAAAATGCATAAGTAGAAGTACATATACAGATATTAATGCCAAAATCACTACAGGATGTCAAATAAATAAATACCATTTTGAAGACAACTTAGGAGACCGAAAAAGGAACACCCATCCTTCCCCCAAACTAATCCAAAACATTCAAGAGACCATTACTTCGACCCCGGGCATAGAAACACAGCTGCATAAACCATGATGTCAGAGATGTATTAATTTTTTTAATTTATTCAATCTTGGATTACAAATAGACCATTGGCACTTCATTCAGCCTGCTCATAACACCCCATCATACCACAAGAGCAACACTGCCTCAAAAAACAGCCAAACCATCAGGAAAACAGGAAGCATATTGCTTCCCTCAGAGAAATTTCCAGTTCTGGAGATTTTTATTCCCATGCCTAGACCTGCCTTCGCATCTCCCAGTAATAAGACTAATGTATCAATCAGGAAGCAAATTCGGCTTTGGCAGACTTTCCGTCTCCACATGCAATACACTCTGGTTTCAACATTTTTTAACAACATTAAGACATGATAAGGATATCTGTTAATCTCCAATTACTCACAGAAGATAGGGCACAGAGATTGTAACATGCTGTCATATCTTTAATTTGTCAATTACTCATCTGTTTTTTGTTTTTGTTTTTTTAAACAAAAGGGAGAAATTATGAGGAATAGGGTGGTGCTGGCCTGCCACCTGTTTCTCTGCAAACCTAGAGTTCAGTCTTGCTTGAGATTGCAGCTGGTGAAAAGCAGTTTATGCATACACACATAGATGCATAGAATTTGACAGCAGATGAGGACCACTTGGCCCATCTAGTCTGCGTCTGCCCATATACCCTAACATCCCCCCGCCCCAAAGCATCCCTCCAGTCTCTTCTTCTGGACAAGTAGCTGACTTTCAAAAATACATTCATCCAAATTAGTGAATTAGCTGTAGAACAGCAGTGTTTGCTTAGGAGGAGCATGGGATGAGCAACGGGGGAAAGGGAAGTACAAACAAGAAGCTACTGAGAGAACATAAATGCCATCTAGTGGAATAGGCTACAGAAACTGCATTTTTAGACTTTATAGATGAAGGGAGTGCTTCTGAATAATTGGAGCGCTTCTTTCCCCTGCATATATTCGCCCTGTGTGTAAGACAGTCTTATTCTGTAAAGTGTCATGTGCAGGTGCCCTGAAAATGGTCTAGTATTAGTCTCATTTGCATTCTTAGGGTATCAGAACTGATCAACTTTAGTTTGATGTTCCCTTACCTTAGGAATGCGTGTGAGACTAGTCTTCATAGGTATATGTAGCTTACAAGCTAGGAGACTTGCATCCATAATTGTTTGCCATATCTTATCAATTTTCTTTGAATCTATAAGCCATCTTTCTAAAATGTTGGTCAAGGTTAACTTTAAAGGTATACATACTAGTACTGTCCACGACTACCAATGGGAGCTCATTCCAGGATGCCACAACCCTCTGACTATACCAGTTTTTTCTTAGGTTGCGATTCCATTTAAAATGACAAGTTGCTTGTCATGTCTTCTATTGCTACACCAGTTAGTCTTGGGCTGAATACCAATCCCTGCTCGAAGGTTGTCGCCTCCCATTATTCTATATAACAAGCACAACCAAAACCTGCTGCAAAGCCCAGAGCAAGAAGGCTAGGGCTAAGAAACCGATCTGATTGAGCAAGGAGGTCATGGAAAAGGTAAGAAGGAAAAGACCTGCCTTTAGGAAGTACAAGAAAACAGGGAGGGGGGAGGACAGGGAGGAGTACTTGACAGAATCGAAGGAGGTGACAAGGGCAGTAAGGGGAGCCAAAGCATCTATGGAACTCAGGCTGGCACAAGGCATTAAGAAGGGGGAGAAGGACTTCTTTAAGTACATCAGGGAGAAAAGGAGCTGTAAGGACCACATAGTAAGGATTAGGAAGGAGGGGGGTTGGGTGAAAGCAGGGTGCGATAAGGCAGAAGCACTAAATGAGTACTTCTGCTCAGTATTTACTAAAGAGAAGAGGGGGGTGACACCCAAGGTGGGAGAAATGGCAGAAGCAGGGGGGGAAGTGGTAGCAGATGGGGAAATCATGGAGAGCAGAGTTCGAGAGGGTTTGAAGGCACTGATGGTGGACAAGGCGCCAGACCCAGATGGCATCCACCCCAGGGTACTGAAGGAGCTGGCAGAGGTCCTGCAGGACCGCTGGCAGACCCATTTAATGCCTCACTACATCTGGGTGTGTACCCCAGGACTGGAGGATGGCTCATGTGGTGCCCCTCCACAAGAGTGGCCCCAAGGATGAACCGGGAAACTACAGACCAGTGAGTCTCACATCCATCGTGGGTAAGCTAATGGAGACTATCCTGAAGGAGAGGCTGGTGGTCCTCCTAGAGGCCAAAGGACTACAGGACAGTAGACAGCATGGCTTCATACGTGGCAGATCCTGCCAAACCAACCTGGTCGAGTTCTATGACTGGGTAACTAGGCAACTGGACAGGGGCCATGCAGTGGATGTCCTGTATCTGGACTTCAGTAAGGCATTCGACTCAGTGCCGCATGGAAGACTGGGAAGGAAGTTAGTAGGCACAGGGTTGGGTGCAAAGCTGGTGAGATGGGTAGGAAACTGGCTGCAGGGAAGGCAACAGAGGGTGGTGGGTGGGGAGCTCTCACACCCAAGGGCAGTGACGAGCTCCACAGGGCTCAGTGTTGGGACCATTGTTGTTTAGGATATTCATTGCAGACATATCATGGGACAGCAAGAGCATGATCAGTCTGTTTGCTGATGATACCAAGGTAGGCGCGGTGGTGGATGACCTAGGGGGATGGCAGGGGTTGCAGGATGATCTGGCAAAGCTTGAAACCTGGTCAGACACCTGGCAACTGGGCTTTAATGCCAAAAAGTGCAAGGTGCTGCATTTTGGGATGAAGAGCCCAAGGAGGAGTTACCAGCTAGGGGGAGTGCAGCTAGCCCAGACAGAGGAGGAGGAGGAGAAGGATCTGGGTGTGCTCATTACAGGGTCAATGAACAACTCGGCACAATGTAGGAAGGCAGCTGCAAAGGCCAACAAAATGCTGGGTTGTATTGCAAGGGTATATCCTCAAGAAGGGAGGAGGTGATTCTGCCACTGTATAGGTCATTAGTTAGACCACACCTGGAGTATCGTGCAGTACTGGCGTCCAGATTCTGAAGAGGGACATTGGTTACTGGAGGGGTGCAGCGAGAGTGACAAAGATGATCAAGGGGCTGGGGGACTTATCATACTAGAGGAGGTTGAAGAGTTGAACATGTACTCACTGAGGAGAGGAGAGGAGAGACAGGGGTGACATGATTGAAACCTTTACATACATGAAAGGAATAAACAAGACGGGTACAGAGGGGCTGTTCAAAGTAAGGGAGGGGAGGGCCACCAGGGGCCATGATATGAGACTGGAGCGAGGAAGGTTCAGGAGGGAGATGAGGAGACACTTTTTTACAGAGAGGGTGGTGACTGGGTGGAATGCGTTACCTGCTGAAGTGGTATGCAATAGAACAGTGGACTGCTTCAAACGAGGATGGGACAGGACAAGGGGGAGGGTGAATGAAGGGGAAGGGTGGAAGGGAGGGGCAGCTGCAGAATAAGGGGTGCTAGCTGCACATTCGAGCAGACTTGATAGACCTCTAGGCCTTTATCTGCTGGCAAACTTCATATGTTCGTATGTTCGTAAGTCTCCCCTAAACCTTCTATAGTAAAGGGAGTACAGGTTGAGGGATGACAGTCTAGCTTCATACGACATACTGTTTAAACCTGTTATAGATCTATAGTCTCTGGACGCGCTCCAGTCTGTTGATATCCTCCCTATTCTGTGGGGACCACACCTGGGCACAATACTCCAGATGCGGTCTCACCAGAACTGTAAAAAGAGGCATGAGTACCTTCTCATTCCTACTAGCTGTATGCCTAAGTATGCAATTTAAATTCTGATTAGCTTTCTTCACTTGTGTCCTACAATGGGACCCGAATTTCAGATCATTAGTGACCCTAATCCCCAAGTCTCTTTCCTCACAAGTGACTGAGATCATATCATTAGCAAGTTTATATGATGCCCTAGCATTATGTTTACCAAAATGCATGACCTTGCATTTGGCAGTATTCATGACAAGTTTGTTTCAGTCCACTCTAGAATCTCATGAATAGCATTCTGTAGTGATGCAGTATCTACTTGATTGTTAACCACTGTCCCAAGTCTACAGTCATCTGAGAATTTATATAACCAAATGTTGGGATTGTTTAGACTAAGTGAGGATATACAGATATTAAAGAGACTAGGCCCCAAGACCGAGCTATGAGGAACCCCGCTAGTGATTGGTGCCCAGTCCGAAAGCACTCCACTTATGGTAACTCTTTGTTTATGCCCCTGTAACCATGCTGAGACCCAGTTATAAATGTTCCTATTTAGGTTACTTCCCTCTAACATATTTAGAAGTTCCATGTGGGGTAATTTGTCGAAAGCTTTCACGAAGTCCATGTATACCACATCCACAGATTTTCCAATGTCCAGCTCTCTGCTGACATTCTCATAAAAGGCTAAAAGGTTAGTTTGGCAGGATCTAGATTTTGTAAATCCAAGTTGAATCGGGTCAACCAATCCTGGAGTTATTAGGAAATCCGATATTAGCTCTTTGACCAATCCCTCCATTATCTTTCCCAGCAAAGAGGTTAAACTTACTGGTCTAAAATCATTAGGTTTGGTCCTTTTACCCTTTTTCAAAATGGGCACTATTACTGCAGTTTTCCAATCCAGAGGTACTGAGCCTGTGTCTGAGGAGGCCTGAAAGATACAAATAACTGGCAGTGCCAGTTCCTCAGCTAGTTCAGTTATGACTAAGGCGTAAATTCTCGGGGCCAGGTGATTGATTTATGTCCACCTTTTTGAGCCGATCAAGCACATCTTTGGGATTAATAATGATTTTCCAGGGAGTGGATACATCTTTATCAACATTTGGTACTATATAATTATAGACTGAACAGAAATATTTGTTCTGTATATCTGCCATTTCCTCAGTTGTAGCTGTATTTCCCCAGTCATTCAAAAATGGGCCTATCGTACTATGTCCTCCCTTCTTACTATTAATGGAGGAAAAGAAGGATTTCTTATTATCCTTCACCCTGTTAGCTAAATCTAGCTCAAACTGTGCTTTTGCTTTTTTGATTCTTACTTTGATGTCCCTAGTACATTCTCAATGGGCCCTGTTAGTCCCAAGTAATCTGTTGTTTTTTAATTTTTATACATCCTATTATTCCTGTTTATCATTTTTTTAATGGAGGCATTCAACCAAACAGGTTTTTTTTTATGCCTGTATTATATTTTGGTACACTTGGAATGTAGGTTTTAACAAGTTCTGTTAATCTGGCTAACAGCTGTGTCCACATATCCTGCACAGATAACCCCTTCAAATCATTTTTCCAGTCCCATGATATCATTTGGATTCTGATGCTGGTGAAATCTGCCCTTTGAAAATTTAGCCTGGTTGTAGTTCCTGTGTTCTTAGTCAATATGAATTCACTGATGCTAAAGTGAACTGTGCAGTGGTCACTGTTACCCAAGGGGCTGTTTACCTGGATGTTGTTAACTATACCACCCATATTGGGAAACACTAGATCTAGAATATTATTTCCTCTAGTGTTACCTAGGACTAGTTCAAGTCCCATCTGGTCGAGGATATCAATGTACTTTTTGTCCAGGTTATTACTTCCTTGCCCTGATGTCCAGTCTATCCCAGGTAAGTTGAAGTCCCTGCTAGCAATATTCTATCTGCTGGATTCAATTCCCCTAATATTTTTTTATTAGTGCCTCATCATCAACAGATGTCATTGAAGGTGGCCTATATAATAGTCCTAAAATGATCCTGTGCCAATCTGGGGGAGTAGCTTTACCCATAAAAGTTCTAGGGCTCCTGTATCCCATTGTAGTTCTTCACAATGTATAGAGTCATGCACATACATGGCTATTCCACCCACCTTCCCATGGGTTCTGGATTTGGAAAATAAGTTGTATCCTGTCACTTTTTTATCCCACAAGTCGTTATCAGCCCACCAGGTTTCTGTAATTAATGCCACATGGATATTCTGAGAATGTAACAGATTAGTTAATAAATATGATTAACTCAATCTCCTGGCATTAATGAGAACTGCCTTCCATTCAAGGGTCACTCTGGGAATTGTCGTTCGTTTAGTATCCTTGTTTAGGTCATTTCCCAGTCTCCCCCTCCCCTTTTTTCCAGTTTAAATGGAATCTAATTACTGCAAGAGTTTTTTTTTTCTCCAGTATCCTAATACCTGCAGGATTTAAATGCAAGCCATCAGCTTTAAAACAACCCGATCTATTAAATGTTATGGAGTTATCCATAAAACCAAATTTTTCCTCCTTGCAAAATTGTCTCAACCACCTGTTGATCTGCAGAATATGCCCATTTTTATTAGATTGTAAGCCATAAATGGGTAAAATCCCAGACAGAATAATCTCCTCGTTCCTGTTTTTAATCTGTGTTATATCCCTGAATTCAGCCTGGATGTCCACAATCCTACTTCTTGCTACATTGTTAATTCCAATGTGCAGAATCACCAAAGGTTTTACTGTATTTTTAAGGAGCCCATCCAATAGGTTTGATACATCTTGAAGCCTAGCTCCAGGTAATGTGCTGACAGTAGTATGCTCTTTTCTCCCCCAACATACAGCAGTATCAATCCCTCTTATAATGGAGTCCCCTATCACTACAACATCTCTGTCTGACATCTCCTCCTTTCTGGGGTGTTCCATATTAGCCTGACCCTGTGTAGCCCCAGGAAGTGAGTGGACTATAGTCTCAGGTTGATCCACTTGAACCCCCATACACCCAGCATCCTCCGTACTTAAACTTTCATTTCTATTAGATAGCTGAAGGTGCTTGGTGTTTATTTGTAAGCATGTAGATGAAGCCTCAGTTACTACTGCCATTTCCTGTGATACATTACAAAAGCAGGCCCCCCCCTACTTTCCAAATTCAAGTCCCTATTCCCAGTACTACTAATGTTGTTGGTTATTTCGTCAATAAAACTTTCCAGCCTCCCAATCTCCTTCTGAGTTTCCAGTCTTTGCCTGAGTGGCCAAATTTCCTCTTGCAGAGCAATAACCAACTGATATTTTTCACACGTAAACTCACTGCCCGTAGCAGCCTCTGTGTACATTTGGCATTAAGTACAGACCTTCCTGCCCCTCTCCCTTTTTGCTTTACCCAGTGCCATTGTTAAAACTGTTAATACTGTTTGCACCTTACCTTTGCTGTGTCCCTTAATCTTCCACTGCTTCCTTTTGTTACACACTGTGGTCGTACTTCCCTCACCTGTCCACCAATGTCCACAGTGGACACAGCAGACATGCAATGCACGTGTCTCCACGCGCTCACCCCACTCCCGCTCACTCCCACTCGCGTGGGGATCTAGCTATGTACTGGGTGGGCAGGAAGTATCTCCAGGTCACTTCCTGTCCCCCAACTGTTTCAAGAACAATTGTGCTGTTGAAAAACAATAAAACTACTGCCACCTTATGCGGTGGACTTAATTTGTTCGTAAAAGCCTGTCCCCTGCTTCAGTTCACCAAATATCTTGTGCACAGTGTTTTGTTAAATCCTAGGGCACTGGAGAGCAAGGTAAGCCTCCACAGTCCCACAATGCAGTCTACCAGGAAACCTGGTGACTGCCGTTTCCATGGCAATGGCCCAAAACTCTACCTCCTCTACCCAGAGGCACACACTACCTTTTTGTTTGTTGGATCTGCAAACAATATTAGCTTCCCGCCTGGACCAGTACAGAGCAACTTGTGTTCTCCTTTCATCCAGCAGTCTTAAAACTGTAAGAGTGGTCTTTGCAACAGTATTAGCGTACAACTTGAAACAACCCCGGGGTAATCCAATGCCTGATTGTAGTGAGATTGCCAAACAAGAGAAAAAAGAAAAACACGCTTTAGAGACCAACTCTTCAGAGATATCCATTTCTTGAGTCCCCCGGGATCATTTGGTGTTTTAATCCAGCTACAGAAGGGGTCTGTCTTTGCCAGGGTTGTGGTTTGTTCATGGAGCATTGAGAATTATCAGTCATAACAGCTGGAGAGCTTTAGACACCAGAGCAGCAGATGGCCTCACTTGTCAAGAGCACCAGACAAAATTTGCCACAAAAATAATAAGAAATGATAAAAAAAAGTAACCAATAAATTTGCATTAAGACTGCTCCAAAAATAGACCTGACGGCCTAGCAGCAATAAGCTGGGTTCCTGAGTGAGTTAGGGGACTGGCATCAGGTGACCAGCGTCAGGGAAGAGTGCTGCTATGGCAGCATGTCCTTGTCTGAGGAGGGCTGGTGGCACAGTGCTCTGTCTCAGCGACTCTGGATGGTGGGCATAATGAGCTTGCTCCTACTGACAGGATGCCTGTATGCAAACAAGTCTTTGGATCTGCTGACCATCATGGAATGACAGGTGGGTTGGATGAAAGAGAAGACAATTACAGAAGGAAAATGGTGGCAACAAGGATGCTGATGCCACCACAGCTGGGCCCTGCATCCTCTAACAAGCCCAAAAAACAGATTCTGTTCCTGTGAGAGGGAGAAACCCCTCCACTCATTCTGCCATGGGAGGAGGGGAGCTGTCAGAACAGAGTAAAATATGAATAATGCTTTTTATACACAGAACGTCTCACAGTAATTTACAAAGCAATGCAGTGGTAGCGTGGTGATTGCATGCAAATATTGCAGCCTTTTTGTAATTAACACTTTGTTTTGCTTACAGCGAACACACAAATATCAGTGCAGTAAGGAAACAGAGCTGTGCTGTTCAGAATAAGCAGGTGGTGCTATGAACAGTTAACCAACACGTGTAGAACAGCATGTTTAACACTGGGAAAATGGAAAACAGAAAAGTAACAAACCATTACTTCTCTATATTCATGAATCATAGCGGAGACAAAGAAACAACTGGCAGGGACTCTTGCAGTAATCTTACATGAGTCTGTCTGTACAGGTGTAGTGCGGAAGGACTGGAAAGTCACCAGTGTGGTCCCCATCTTCAAGAAGGGGACAAGGCTGGATCCAGGGAGTTATAGGCCGGTAGCTTGATATCAGTAAAAAATAAAGATTGTGCACACTCCAAAACTGGGGACCAAATGTTTATTTAAATTTCCACCTTAGATGGCCCACAACGTGAAGACAAACAGGAACAGCCTTCCATATGGACCACACCCTGACGGAGCCGAAGTGGTGATATGCAGGGGATCCTGTTCCTGCTGGTCTGCTAATTATTATGCCATTAAGGTGGAAGTTTAAATAAACTTTTAGATGCCAGCTTTTGTGTGTGTGTGCCATATTTTATTTTCCCGTGGTTTATGTGGAGGGCTGGATGGGCTGTATCCAAGGGCGCTCAAAGAATTGGCAGCAGAACTGGCTGAACCCCTAGTAGGGCTCTTCACTAGCTCAATTCAGACAGGGATGGTTCCAAAAAGAGTGGAAGATAGTGGACATAGTCCTGCTACACAAGGGGTTTTGGGACAAGGAGGAACTGGGGAAATCAAATGCTATCCTGTTATGTGATGTTCAACATCCCGCTGTCAATTGCTACCTTGTTATGCTATGTTTTTCTACATGCTGAGCTGCAAACCTGGAGACCTGGGTTTGAATCCTACAGCCCCACTTACATACTGTGTGACCCTGAGCAAGGCACTTAACTTCCTCTATGGAGGCACCTGCAGTGGAGACCAAGGAGGATGCTGGGAACCTCCACAATGGAGACCCACAGGAGGGTGGCCCAGGACCCCACAGGGGAAGGAAACAACTCCTGGTGGGGGTCTCAATTGTTAGGGGGGTAGAACTGGGGGAGGGAGGGGAAGGGGAGGTAAGGTACCTGCCCAGTGCCAAGGCTTGGAGGGACAGGAAACTAATCCTCAGGATCGTGGGAGCAGCAGTAAGGGGGGGAGCTGGGTGTCATTATCCACCTAGGGACCAATGACCTGGCTCAGAATGGGATCAGAGCAGTGCAACAGGAGTCTGTGGAGTTGGGGAGGGGCCTTAGACAAGTAGCACACATGGTAACTTTCTAAGAAGTGCTACCTGTCTATGGCATGGATGAGGCTAGGGCACTCTGCACCATGGGATTCAATGACTGGCTGAAAAGCTGGTGCAGAGCTCAGGGATTTGGCTTCACTGGGGACTGGGGCTCCATCTGGAGGGATGCAGGACTATACAGGCATGATGGTCTGCATCTATCCTGGAGGGTAACCAGGATCCTAGGTGATAGGTTTAAATGCTTCAGTGGCAAGCATTTAAACTAGCCAAGGGAGGCACTGAAGGAGAAGGAAATCTAGGTCCCCCTCAAAAAAAAAAAATCAGGGTAATTAGTGAGGTAAACACCAAAATAGAGCAGTTGATAGGGAGAAGGGCAGGGGTAAATGGAGAAAAAGACAAAGGCAGTAGGGACAGGGATGGGGCAAAAAGAAATAATGCCATAAAAAAATGGAGAGTAATGAGTACCAGTGCCCATAGTCTAGGTAAAAAGCTCCCTGAAATGGTGACCTAGATGGACGAGGGATGCCTAGATATTGTGGCAGTCACAGAAATATGGTACACAGAGAACCATGATTGGGATGTCAACATACCAGGGTACACAATCTACAGGAGGGACAGGGAGGGAAGAAGAGGGGCAGTAGCAGCTCTCTATGTAAGCGAAGGGATAAAAGCAACAGAACTGAAGGGTAAACAGGGAGGGGAGGAGAGGAGGCACTGTGGGTCACCCTGGAGACTGGAAATGGCTCCACAATCCGCATGGAGGTTGTATACAGACCCCCATCTCAGGGGGAGGAAAAGGACAAGGAAATGATAGAAGGCATCCTTGGGATGGCAAAGAAAGGGGAGATAGTGCTGATGGGGACCTGAAAGTGCCAGATGTTGACTGGAGCAGCTTTGCTGCAGCCACATCCAAGAGCAGGGCCATTCTGGATGCCCTACGGGGGGCTCGCCTCAGACAGCTAGTTTTGGAACCCACTTGGGAGAGAGCAGTCTTAGATCTGGTACTCTCAAATGGGGATGGAGAGAGGATCTCTGATCTTGAAGTGGGTAGCCATCTGGGAACAAGCGACCATCAAACAGTGTGGTTTACGATAAACTTAGCTGTAGAGTCAAGCCACACAAAAGTGTAGGTACTGGACTTCAGGAGGGCTGATTTTGTCAAAATGGGAGAGTGCCTCAGAAAAGCACTAGCAAACAGGCAAGAAGGTGGGGTGGAGCAACAATGGGGAAACATCAAAACCGCATCACAGAGGCAACAAGCCTTTGTGTGAAGCAAATAAACAAATCAAAACGAAAGAAAATAACACTATGGTTCTCAAAAGAAGTGGCGGGGAAGGTAAGGGAGAAAAAGATAGCATTCAGGAAGTATAAGGAAACACAGAGGAGCAGGACAGAGAACTGTACCAGTTAAGGCAGAAGAAAACGGGTAAGGCAGTCAGAATAGCAAAGGCCCAAACTGAGAAAAAGATAGCCAAACCGGTTAAGAAGGGGGATAAAACCTTTTATAGGTACATTAGGGAGGAAAGAAAGACTAAGGCAGGGATACTGAGGCTGAACAAAGAGGAAGGTGGTTGGGCAGAGAGCGACAGTGAAAAAGCAGGGATACTGAACGAATACTTCTGCTCAGTATTCACAATGGAAAAGCAGGGTGGAAATACCTAATCTGGCCAAAAGAAGCACCTGGATAGTGGGGTTGATATTAGTTCTTTCACAGAAGAAAGGGTTCTGAAAGAACTCTTAAAACTGAAGGTGGATAAAGCAATGGGGCCTGATGGGATTCACCCCAGAATTCTAAAAGAACTAAGGGAAGAACTAGTAACACCACTGACTACCCTTTTTAATAAATCAAGGGAGGATGGGGTGGTGCCTGAGGACTGGAGGAGGGAGGATCCGAGTCCCCTTCATAAAAGTAGGAGCAAGACAGAGGCAGGAAGTTACAGACCTGTCAGTTTGACCTCAGTGGTAGGGAAAATGATGGAATCACTTCTGAAGGAAAGAATTGTTGAGTACTTAGAGGCCAGTGGGGCACAGGACCCAAGGCAGCATGGATTCACAGCGGGAAGGTCATGTCAGACAAATCTAATTGATTTCTTTGACTGGGTGACCAAAGCAGTAGACCAGGAAGGAGCTGTGGACATGGTTTACCTAGACTTTAGCAAGGCATTTGACACAGTCCCTCACAAAAGATTAATAAACAAACTAGCCAGCCTGGGAGTGGGTCCCAGGGTGGTAGCCTGGCTAAAACACTGGTTGTACAACAGGACACAGCGGGTAATAGTAAATGGAGTCCACAGTAAAGAAAGGAGGGTTACTAGTGGCGTACCGCAGGGTTCAGTACTGGGGCCAGTCCTTTTTAATGTCTTTATTAGTGACATTGCAGAGGGACTGGAAGGGAAAGTATGTCTCTTTACAGATGAGACAAAGATCTGCAACAGGATTGATACACAAGGTGGGGTGGAAGGATGAAAAGGGACTTGGCAAGGTTGAAGGAATGGTCAAATGTATGGCAGGTTAGATTCAATGCAAAGAAGTGCAAAGTAATGCACCTGGAAATCAAAAACCCAGGGGAAGAGTACATAATGGGGGGTGAGATACTGACAACAACAAAAATGGAAAAGGACCTGGGGTAGTCATATCAGATAACCTAAGGTGGGCCAGCAATGTGAGAAGGCAGTAAGGAGGGCTGGGGGGATACTGGGATGCGTAGGGAGAGGCATCACCAGTAGAAAACAGGAAGTTGTTGGCCCTTTGTACAGACAGTTGGTAAGACCACATCTGGAGTGTTGTGTACAGTTCTGGAGACCCCATCGCCGCAAAGACAGACAGGGTGGAGGCTGTCCAGAGGAGGGCAACCAAAATGATGCAGGGTCTGCATCAGAAGAGACATGAAGAAAGACTAAAGGAACTAAAGATGTATAGCCTCGAGAAAAGGCTGGAGGAGGGGACATGATAGAAACTTTCAAATACCTCAGTGACTCAACAAAGTCCAAGAGGGTAGCATCTTTCAGAAAAAGAGATGTGCAAAAACAAGGGGGCACAATTTGAAGATAGAGGGGGGACAGCTCAGAGGTAATGTGAGGAAGTATTTCTTCACAGAGAGGGTTGTGGATACATGGAACAGCCTTTCTGAGGAGGTAGTAGAGTCAAAAACAGTGGGGGAATTCAAGCATGCATGGGACAGACATAAGACAGTTCTAGTGGTGGGTAGGAGGAAGTAGGCTGTTGGTTAACAAGGATCTGCAGCTTATCTGTTAGGTAGGGAAATGGGCAGACTAGGTGGGCCAAGCGGTCCTTATCTGCCGTCAAATTCTATGTTTCTATGTTAACTTCCTTGTGCTCCCAGGTTGTACCTGTAAACAAGCTTTCAGCTTAATGCGTCTCTCCTAGTTAAAAAAAAAGAAGTTTTTCTACATGCCTTCCTGTTAAATCATGCTGCGTCTATTTACCTTTCTCTGAAATGCTGTAATAACTGCTGTTGTCTGTATCTTGTAATCTCCTAGGTCGCACCTGAAAATAGGCATATGACTGTCTAGTATGCTTACCTGGTTAACAAAAGTGAAATAAATAGTCACTGGTCAAAGAGGACCTCATGGACTACCTAGAGAACATCATTCTAAGGGATAGTAAACAGCATGGGTTTGTGACAGGGAGGTCTTGCCAAATCAACCAGATAGTGTTCTTTGGGTTACAAAGGTGGTAGCTAAGGGCTGGGATGTGGATTCACTCTACTTCAACTTCAGCAAGACATTAGACTCTGTGCTACACAGAAGATTGCTGAGAAAGCTGAAGGACCAAAGAGCAGCAAGAGACACCGATGGGTGATAAACTGATGGAAGGAGAGACAGCAGAGGGTAGTGATAAATGGGTTCAAATTGGAAGACAGAGGTCATGAGTGGGGTGCCACAGGGATCTGTCCTGGGTTGGATGTGATGCATTTCATAATTACATTTATGGAACCCCCACTGTGATGGAAACAGACCATAAGCCACGTATATAAGAATACTACTGCTTTAAAGGCATACAATGGACTAAACAGTCCCACACAAAAGATTAATATACAAGTTAGCCAGCCTGGGAGTGGGTCCCAAGATGGTAGCCTGGGTAAAGAATTGGCTGGAGAACAGGACACAGAGGGTAATAGTAAACGGAGTCCACTCTGAAGAAAGGGAGGTTACTAGTGGGGTACCACAGGGTTCAGTACTAGGACCAGTCCTCTTTAATGTCTTTATAAGTGACATTGCAGAAGGACTGGAAGGAAAAGTATATCTTTGCAGATGACACGTAGATCTGCAACAGAACTGATACACAAGGTGGGGTGGAACAGATGAGAAGGGACTTGGCAAGGTTGGAGGAATGGTTAAATGTATGGCAGCTTAGAGTCAGTGCTAAGAAGTGCAAGGTAATGCACCAGGGAAACAAAAACCCAGGGGAAGAGTACACAATGGGGGGGGGGCAAGATAATAACAACAACAAAAATGGAAAGGGACCTGGGGGTAGTCATATCAGATGACCTAAAGGTGGGCAAGCAATGTGAGAAGGCAGTAAGGAGGGCTGGGGGGATACTGGGATGCATAGGGAGAGGCATCACCAGTAGAAAACAGGAAGTTGTCATCCCTCCGTACAGACAGCTGGTGAGACCCCATCTGGAGTACTGCGTGCAGTTCTGGAGACCCAATCTCCGCAAAGACAAACAGGATGGAGGCAGTCCAGAGGAGGGCAACTAAAATGGTGCCGGGTCTACATCAGAAGACATATGAAGAGAGACTTAAGGAGCTTAATGCTTCTAACTCTGCCAACAGCTCACTCTTAAATGTCATCCTAACTTCACATCCCCATAAAATCTCACATTCTGCAGTTTTCCATAATGACATGAGCGACCACAGTATCATTGTTATGTACAAGATTCCAATCTAAAACCCAGCAGCACCCTAAATTCAGAATCAAATGCTCGTTCCGTAAATTCAACTCAGTAAACTTCCTAACCGATCTAGTTGCATCAGGTGGCAAGACCTATATCTTGCCAAATCTGCTGATGCCACCGCCTCTGTCCTAAATGACAACCTCACCACCCTAATTAACAAGCATGCTCCTCTTATTAAATGAGGGTGGAAAATCTCGCATCCGTGGTTCACCCAAGAGCTCAAATCTGCACTTACCAATAGAGACAAGCTATGGGCTAGGGCCAGGCACACAAAGGACCCGGCAGACTGGCAGGCTAGAACTGCCAGAAATGCCTGTGTTAAAAGTGTACGTGCTACTAAAGCAAACTTCTACATCTCCACTCTGGAGCAGGCCAAAGGGAACTCCCAAAAAATCTGGAAGACACTGAGATCCATTGAAGGCCATCCTGCTGCTTCCTCCCTTCCCAAGATTCTGGCCAAGGACGGGATGGTTGAAAATAAACTGTGAATCCTCGAAGAACTTAACCTTCACTTTGCCACTGCTGGGTTGGCATTAGACTCCTCCCCATACGCTAGCCGAGTGAATAGCAACACTAGCCCAGATACTACACATGCTACTCCACCTCATCCCTTCCAGTTGTGCCTGTTTAGCTACAAAGAAGTCGAAGACATAATTCTTAGCATTGACACCAAGAAAAGTGCAGGGGATGATGGCCTTGAATCATTTTACTTACGGTTAGGCTATGCCCAGCTCACAGCCCCCATCCTTCACATCTTCAACCTCTCTATTACCACAGCCACTTTTCCATCCTGATGGAAATCTGCCCATATTCTTCCTCTCTTCAAATCAGGAGATCCTTGTGACTTAAACAACTACCGTCCTATCTCTAGCTTGCCCATTCTCTCCAAAGTGCTGGAAAAACTTATATACAACCAACTAAAAAATCACCTCGAAGCACACTCACTCCTAAACCCGGCCCAATCTGGCTTCAGGTCGAAGCTCAGTACCATCTCAGCCTTGGCTTAAGTCTCTAATGACTGGATCCATGCTATGGACACCAAGAAGGTTACTGGTGCAGTCTTTCTAGACCTCAGTAAGGCTTTCGACACTGTAGCCCATCACCTCCTAATCACCTGTCTTGCCTACATAGGTGCCACTCCACTTACCTTACAGTGGTTTAACAGTTATCTCACAGGAAGGATACAAAAAGTCAAAGCTGATAGCCTACTATCTGCCCCCCTTCCAACTGTCAGAGGAGTCCCTCAAGGCTCCATCCTAGGACCAATCCTTTTTTCCCTGTACATCAACAACCTTGACTCCCACATAAAGAACTCTAGCATACATTTCTTTGCGGATGATACGGTTTTGTATGTATCAGGCTCATCCTTAACTGAAGTCAGGGAAGCACTCCAAGCTGACTTTATCCAGTTAGAAAGCAACCTTATCTTTTATTTATTTTATTTATCAAGTCTAGGATTACAAATACCTTTGAGCCTTGGCTCTTTTAGAAAGGTTCCACATCAGAACCATGATGCCAAGCTTCTCTTAAATGCCAAAAAAAACAAGACAATGATTTTCTCGAGACTTGCCTTGTCTGGTGCCCAACCTACCCCACCTAAAATCTTCACAGTTACCTCCCTAGGTGAACCCTTGGAAGTCGTACCTAAATTTAAATATCTAGGTATGTGGATAGACAACAAGCTTTCCTTCAACGACCACATCGAGGATCTATCAAAGAGGCTTAAAGCACGCTTGGGTTTCTTCTTAGAAATAGGACCCTCTTTCTCTACGCGACCCGCTGTCCAAGCAACATTCCTTCCCTGCTTGACTACAGAGACATTATCTTTTCTCCTCCCAACCTTGGAGCCCATCTAAACTAGACGTACTCTTCGCTTCATTACTAACTCTGCGTACAGGACCCACCACTGTGATCTTTATGCAGCAGTTGGGTGGACCTCTCTTGCCACCAGATGCCTCCTGCATGCTGGCATTTGAACCCTCAAATTACTACTCCACAAACTGCCTGTCTATTTAACATCTCTCATACACATCTCGCATAGCGCCTACTCCCTAAGGAAATCTGACCTTATCCTATCAGATGTTCCCAGGACACGTACCACAGCTGGCCAAAGAACGGTCTCATACGCCCTCCCAAACATTTGGAACCAACTACAAGCCATGCTGAACCTAACCAGCATCGTATCAATTAACTCCTACAAAACACTAGCTATCTCTAAATTAAAAGACATATGTAGGTGCTACTAGACCCCCAGGCCCAGATATTCAAACTGCGCCCAAAAAGTGCACAATAGCAGGAGCAAGCGCAAGTCTATTGCGCCCATGTGCAAGAGAGGCGATATTCAAAAACGGAGCAGGCCAAACTGTGCCTACAGCCGATGAATGAGTATCGCACCACCTGCGCCATAGCGCAACTAGGGAGGGGAAGCTGAGCAGATCTGATGCGCCATAGCACAACAAGGGATGTTCAGCTAAGCAGTCCAGAGGTGCCATAGTGCAACCAGGGATGCCCCCCAGCAGCAGAGCAATGCAACTGCACAACCAGGGAGGTAGGGGCCCACCACCCATGCCACAGATGAGCACAGGAACACACAGCAGAACAGACATCATCCCCCCACACCCCATGCACTGCACAACTGGGGAAGGGCTGGAATAACCACTGGCCCATGGAGACAAGCAAACAACCCACAGCTGGGCCATGGTGGTGCCCCATCACACCTACCCGGCAAGCTGTGACTGGCACACAAGGAGGGCTGACCACCCCTGCACACACATCCCCCAATGCAGAGCACACCTGCACTGTGACCCTAGACACCCCCATGAGCAGTGACCACCACTGCAGGAAACCCCATGCATGCCACCACCCCCACTGTGACACTGCAACCCTGTGCACCACAGAACCATGCAAGCCAGCCCCACCACGAGCACCCATCAGCGGGTAGAAGCACACAGCAATGCAACAATGACAGACACAGTGCCACCACACACAGTCCCCCCCAAGGTACTGCTGAGAGACCAACCATGCGTCGGCACATGAGGTACCCCACATGGGACAGGGCATGCCCCGGACACCACCACCAGTGGTACAGCACCCTGCACAGTATTCCAATGACACACCCCGACCCACCACACACACACCACAGACACTGACTGATAGCTACCCCCACACCATAGTCACCTCCACATGGACACACACGTACCCATGACCGCACCACCCCTGACGCCATGCACACCACTGCAGCTGAGCACCTATAGCCCGCTGCAAATCAGAGACCACCACAGTATTCATATCAAAATTAAATGTATTGAACAAAAATACAAAATTCAACTATATACAATATTACATAAACTATATACAAGGTTGGGGGGGCCACAAACAAGGTGGGGGAGGGTAGAAGGCAGGGGTGGACAAATGGAAAGGGAAAGGAAGGGTGTGAGGGTGGGTCCAGGGGGGTAGGGGAATACTGGGACTGATTGATCCCTAGCGGGAGCGCCTCTCCCCGCTCTGACTCCTCTGGGCTCTGTGCCTCCTCAGGACCCCGGTGTCACCAATTCATCTGAGGATGTCCAGCGATGCCCTCGCCACCAGTAATATCTCCCACAGCGCCTCCCTGATTTCACGTAGATGGTGGGCACCTAGGACAAGGGAGCACAGTCAATAGGTGTGAATGCACAACCCCATACAGCCCACCCACTGTGCATGGCATACGGCCGTGGGACATACCTCTGCGATGGTGCGTGACCACCTGCAGTGAGCACGTCCACATGACATGCCCACCCAGGTGCATACAGCCATGCGGAATGCTGCACACACCCACCGGCCAAGTCACGCACAGCACCACTGTGGCCATTTAGTGACATGGCTATGTGGTGCAAAGGCAGTGGCACAACCATGTACCTGGTGCACGCATGGACCACCATTGATGCACTCCCAGACATGCATTGCCACTGGACAGTGTTGACTGTAACAAGTCGCGTGCATGGCAGTGGTGTTGATGGATGGTGGCCATGCCCTGCTGCCCACCCTGTCACACAGCATGCAATAGTAATCATGGATGTATGGCACTCACCTTCATCGGGCCGGTCAAGTGGGCGGTGAGGGCCCTCGCCCCGCCTGGCTGCACCCTGCTCTTCCTGCCGCTGCTCTTCACATGCACAGTGGCGTTCCTCCAGGCCTGTGGGGCAAACATGGGGAGAGGAACATCAGTACAATCCCGTATCAAAGTCCCCCCTGCCCCCAGGTGTGTGCCCTCCCACCCAGCCAGACCCACCCACCCCACACCCTGTGAACATCACCACAGCCAACCCCAGACAGTCCCTCCCCCATGTGCTGGACATATACAACACTGTTACCCATATGGAAGATAAAAGTGTGTTGACATAACCCCTTCCTGGCCGTGGCACCGTGCCCCTCCTGGCACCTGCTCGAAGGCATGCCAGTAGCTCCGGCTCCCTCCACTGCAGGTCCCCGTATCTGTGGTGGCACTGCTCAGCACTCCTTCCCCATCCTGTGGCCTCCTCAAGTGCAGTGGCCACCTCCTGCCACACCTGGGTCCTGTCCCTGTCCAGGAGCGCCTCCCCGAACAGTGGCCCATGCTGTGGCTCCACAATGGCCACTAGGTTGGCCAGCTCGATTGCAGACCACTGGGCTGCCCTCCTGCGTGCGTGCCATTCTCACTGCTCTATTAGGCAATATGGCGCTCTGCAGCGCGGCTCCCCACGTGCTGCATGGTACAGCGCTGCCATTCCCTATCACGCTGTCACTAAACAGCGCGATAGAGGTGCACCTATGCCTGACGCATGACGCCTAGGGGGCAAAGGTTGGGCACAGGGTCAACGGTCTCTGGCGCATGGACACGCACAGTGCCATTGGAACCCAATGCATGTAGCGCGATTGGCTGCCTGTGTGCCACCGCCATTAGCAGCCTACCGCGCAGTTGGCCCAGTGCGCCTATGATGGCCCAGTGCCAAAGCGCCATGTAGTGACCTTCGCTATAGCACCACTGGCACAATGGTGGCCATGCCCTGCATTGCCTACCACACACAGCACGTCATCAGCGCGGCAGACGCCTGCGTCAGCAACCCGGGCATGCGCAGTGAGGTGTGTACTACGCATGTCACAGAACTGCGCCATTGGCTCAGCACGTTTAACACAATTGCACAAAGCACAACAGCGCGATATTCAGCCGTCATATGCAAATCATCTAATCAGCCGTTCAATGGTGCAGCACTGCAATTTGCATCTACTTAAAGTTGAGCCTCGCCTCATTTGCATGGGTTGAACTATAAAAGTGCGACATTGGGCTGCAGTGGACATAGCCAGTTATTGCAGTCTATTGGTAGGTTGCATGCTGTTTGGGAGTGTGAACTGTGGATTTAGGGACATGCATGAGACTGCACAGTCACAGGTAACAACTGCCATTATTACAGGCTACATAATGACCGAGCACGTTGTTGGAGAGGAGGAACACAGTGGTGGGAGGAGGAGGAGGCCTAACTTTACAAAAGGCCAAAACCGAAGCCCTGTTTGAGGCCTACCTGGATCAGGAGCCACTTCTCAGTGGACGGCGGGGAACGCCTCCGGCCCATGCTGCTGCATGGGAGGAGGTGGCACGCTGCTGTGAACCTGCATGGCAGCCACCAGTGCTCCATGCAGGAGTGTAAGAAAAAGATGGGCATGGACAGAAGGAGGATAAAGGAGAAGGTGGCTGCCATCAGGGCAGCACGTGCTGCAACAGGTGGGGGATAGCTGGAGGTGGTACAGCTGACCCCACAGGAGGAGAGGCTTGCTGGAATCATGCAGCTCAGTGCCATTGAGGGTGTTCCGGGTGGTGGCTTCCAGACGGGTAGTGGCCCATCACTGAATGGTAAGTCATGGTCTGTCTATTGGGGGGGGGCAGGGTAGGTCACATGCAGTAACGCGACTTTGCTTTCCCTTACAGATCCTGAGCATCTGCATGGGTCAGCGTTGGTGGGCCTGTCCACTGAGGACAGTCAACTGGAGATGGAGGAGGGCCCATCCACCTCCATGGGTATACGTGGATCATTGTGACAGTGGGGCCGCCTGGCTGTCCACACTGATGTCATTGTAACAGGTGTGGAGGAAACCCTGCCTGTGTCCCAGCGTGCCGGCGTCCATGGATGCCAGCATACTGTGACTGGGGCCAGTGCAGAGTCCGTCACCGATGATGATGACGCTAACGTCATGGGCAGTGACACGTGTGTGCCATGGGATGGCCACACAGCAGGGCACTTCGTGCCCATGGCTGTGGGTGGTGCTGCCGTGGAGGCCTGTGTGTCAGCACAGTCACAGCCTGTGCCTTTCAGCACCAGTGGGGCAGCACTGGTGTCTGTTCTGGACAGTGGGACTGCTGTGGCCACTGCAGCAGCACCAATGAGCCCTGGGGAGCGGCAGCCAGAGGGGCAGCATCAGCAGTCGGCCAATGGGCTTGGGGCTACAGGGTTCAGCGGTGGCATCTGTGCACCACCTGTGGACATGCCCAGACCTGGTCCTGGTGTGCAGCACCCACTCTCAAGGGGTGCTGATCATCAGGGCCATGCACACCCTGAGAGACAGGATGCCGATGAGGCAGATGACCTCTTGGACGAGCACACCTGCTTACTGCAAGCATCGGTCCAGCAGCAGATGTGGCTTGTGACGTCCGTGGATGCACTGTGTGTGGCTCTGGAGTGGGCAGAGGAGCGTCGCAGCAGGGACACCGCTCTGATCCTGGCAGGGATGGACCATTTGCGGGAGGATGTGATGCCTGCCATTGACAAGCATGCACAGGCATTCACTGCTGTCATGGCCACAATGGGCACACAGTCAGGTGCCCATGCATCGCGGACACCATGCAGTGCACTGTCCACCCCCCGTTTCCCAGCGTTGTGCGACTCCCACCCTGTCAACACCGGGTTCAGCTGTGGGCATCCCGAGCACTCCTGGCGCAGGCATGTTCAGTGTGCTGCAGACCCCTGTGCGAGCATGGTTTTGTTCATGCAGTGGAACCCCTGGGGGACCATCGGTGCCACCCCATGAGACCAGTGTTCAGTCTGTCAGTGCTGGCGGGGCCGCCCACGCATCCGTGGCAGCCGGGGCACTGTGTCGCGTGACTGACCTGTCTCCCAGCACAGCTGCTGCCCTGTGTGCATTGTGTGTTTCAGTGGGCAGTGCACGGGTGGGTACCCGGCCCTGCACGTGGACACACAGTCCACCTGCACACCCTCCCCCAGCTGCTGTCCACAGTTGCATGTGCATGATGATGCCTGCATTGCACTGTACACCAATGTGCAATGGTGCTCAGCATCTGATACACGCACATGGACAGGCAGTGGGCATGCTGGCCTGTGGACATGAGTGTTGCTAGGGTTGGTGTACTGGGTCGGTGTGCCTCCTGCCCTCTGTGCATGTTTGGTGCATTGTGTGTGTGTGTGCGTGTGTGTGTGTCTGTCCGCGTGGCATGTTAATCCTCACCCATCCCTGGTTTTGTGTGTGTGCTTCTATGCCCTGCCACTTCCCTTGACGGCATGCACCCCTGGTGTGTGTCCATGCATGTTTGTGGGTTGTGCCTTAGCCACTGGTGGTTGCACATGGCCCCATGACTTGCCTCGGTTGGCTGAAGTGCTCCTCCGTGATGGTGTCCCAGTGCAGCTGTGCCAGCCGGGTCAGTCAGGGGTCCCGTTGGCCAAGGGGGGGCTGCCTATCACCATCATCACCGGCGTCCTCATCGTCCCCATCGCTGTCCCCCTCTTCGACCTGTACGGCTATCTCACATTCGTTGGCCATGTTGTGCAGGATGTAACAGGCCAGGAATAGCCCGCAGGCCTTTGAGGGGCTGTACTGTAGGGCACCGCCAGAGGTGTTCAGGCAATGGAAATGTGCCTTCAGCATCCCGAACACCCACTCAATGACATTACGTGTGGTGGTGTGTGCCTCATTGTAGCGTTGCTGCGATGGGGTCGCTGGCCACCGGTAGAGTGTGAGCAGCCAGGGATGGAGTGGGTATCCACTGTCACCTGTGTGTAGAGGGCAGAGGTTAGTTTGGTGATCAGCATCGCCCTGCCCAGGCCATGTAGGCCACTACCCATGTCACCTCTGGCCATGCCCCCCAGGCCCTATGATTGTCCATGTGGTTTGCATACTCACCCACTAGGTGTCCAATGGAAATGTCCCCACTCTCGAATCTGTGGCACAGTGCCGACTGGTGCCAGATGAAGGCATCATGTGCTCCCCCAGGGTGCATGGCACAGACATCGATTATGCACCCCCTGGCATCGCACACCACCTGGCAGTTGATGCTGGCATAGCCCTTGCGATTGATGTATGCGGCCCCCTTGGGGCCAGGTGGTGTGCGTATGGCCATATGGGTGCAGTCTGTTGCCCCTAGCACACCATGCATACGTGCTACCCTGTGGAACTCCTCTATGTTTGCTGTGCACTCCACCGGTGTGCTGGGGAAATGGATGTACTCCGCAGCATGTGGCAGCAGTGCGCTGAGGAATTGGGTGAGGTGGCGTGGCGTGATGTGGCCAACTGGGTTATGCCTGTGGTGTCCCCAGTTGGTCTCTGGAAGGTACCCGTGGTGAGCAAGCACATGCAGGCTGTTACTTTAGTCTCCACTGACAGGGCATGGCTCCGTTGTGTGGGTGCCTACATCACATCATTGCACAGCTCACAGAGCCGCCTCAGAATTGCCCTATTCAGGCGGTACTGGACCACAATCTCAGTATCAGTGTACAGCTCAAAGCTGGTGCAGGCTCAGTACTGTCTGTTGGGGGCATACCGCCGACGGGCCCTTCTACAGCCATGCCCCCTGCCGCACGCCTTCTCACCCCCCCTCATAACGGCCTCCATCTGGAAGGTGGCACTGACCATGTCCCTGACTTGTGTTCACCCCCCTGGCAGCTGTTACTGTATTCCCCCCCGCTGTCCTCCCTGCTACTTCCCCTGCACCGGGAACACCTGCCTGTGGTGGCCTCTGTGCTGTGTAGCACTTCCCTCTTCTGTACTAGCTGTGGCTACCCACACCTTCCCTGTGCCTGGGTGTTCAGAGTGCCCTTTCCCTGGCCTGCCCTGTGTGTCCCTCCTGCCCTGTCTGTCTGCCTAGGGTTCTGCCTCATGTGGCTTCCCTGTAGCATTCTTGCACCTCTCCCTTGCTCCTTTTTATTTTGGCTCATTTCCGCTATGGCGCAACTTCCGTTTGTCTCCTATATGCGACGCGCAAGTCATTGAATATCGCACTGCACCATTTATGCATGGTTCCTTCCCCTTCGCTGCGCACATGCCTTCATTATCATTGCGCTGTTGCTCAGCATGATTTCGGGGGCGCAACTGCCTCCTGCTGAATATCGCAGAATGGCGCAATTCCGGACTTGCGCAGGCACAACCCTATTGCGCATTGCTCAACTCTTTTTAATATCTGGGCCCCAACACCAAGTCAACTTCCTAGGTACCAACTGGCCCTCTACTTATTAAGCTGAAATGTGTTGCATAATTTAGGGCAAGGTTAAAGCTGAAATGTACTGCATATATAGCATAAGGACTTCTATTGTGTATACCTCTTGTATTATATATTTTTTTTCTTTGTTGTTCTACATTTTATATCTCCTGTCTATGTAATTGCGAACTGTATGTGTATGTACCTCAGGACCTCCTTGTGAATGAGCTTGCTCAACAGAGTCTTTCCTGCAATAAACTTGAACTTAATATGTACAGCCTCGAGGAAAGGAGGGAGAGGGGGGACATGACAGAAACTTTCAAGTACCTCAAGGGAATCAACAAAGTCAAAGAGGGTAGCATCTTTCAGAAAAAGAGGTGTGCAAGAACAAGGGGGCACAATTTGAAGATAGAGGAGAGGCAGCTCAAAGGTAATGTAAGGAAGTATTTTTTCACAGAGAGGGTTGTGGATGCATGGAACGGCCTTCCGGAGGAGGTTGTGGAGTCAAAAACAGTGCTGGAATTCAAGAATGCATGGGACAGTCATAAGGCAATTCTAGGGGTTGGGGGTAGAAAGAAGTAGGCTGCTGGTTAACTAGGATCTGCAGCTTATCCATTAAGTAGGGAAATGGACAGACTGGGTGGGTCAAGCGGTCCTTATCTGCAGTCAAATTCTGTGTTTCTATGTATTATAGGGTGCTGCACACTGAATCTCCAGCACAAAGGCAACAGTCAGTGTTTGTAGCTGGAGCATGCTGTAATAGTTATTAAAAAGCTGCTGATGCCTTAAAGCTTTAAAAAACAATTATTTTATTTAAAATTTGATGACCGGGAAAGGCACACTGAGCCAAAGCTCGTTTCCAGGTGTGACCTGGTACAATTGGGTACAATTCAGCTTCCATTCCACATATATTCTGAAGATTCCTCCTCCCCAGCATTTATTATTAAGGACATTTGCACAAATACATGATCTTTATCCATCAGGGTTTATCTACTGCTACAGCTGACTTCCTACTTCAAGTCATAATCCTCTGTTGTGACATCACAGTTTGTTGCCATATGGGTAACGGTGACATCACAAGCAGTGCATTATGACCTCAGGGAGGGAAGCAGCAACAGGAATACATGAACTCTTCAGGGGCAAAGATCCCGTTTTCATGCAAATGACCTCAGTCATATATAAAAGGGAGGAGGAATACAGAACTAATGTGAAATACAAGCTGGACTGCATCTAAATATTATGTTTTGGTAAAGTTCTCCTGAAGGCGTCAGCTGCTCTTTAATGGATTCTAATGAACACTTTTGTTTGGATTACTACAAAACAAAACATGGTACCAGGAGTGGTTTTGAGATCTTTCTGAAACAAACAAAAAAGAAGCAACAGTGACTGGGGGAGAGGAACAGACAAGTCTCACACTGGATACGGATTCAAGTGACTGCAGATTTTGGCTGGCTGGTCTCATTGATACTGGAGTCTGCTGAAATCGAGCAACTAAGATCTCCACCAAAGATCAGGTTTGTGAGTAATTTAGAATAAATATGGAAATGTTTCAAGCAACGGGGCAGACAAAAAGGAGCCCACAAAAAGTAGCCTTATCACGGACTGTAGCAGGCTCAGAAGCTTTATACAGATATAATACCTTTCAATTATCTGAAGAGAACAGGCAAGACTGATACTGTAATGCAGCAGTTTGAAGCATACTGTGTGCCCAGGAAAAATGAGATTTGTGAAAGATAATTATTTAGCTCCCAAATACAAAAAGAACAAGAAACAGAAAAATATGTTACTGATTTGAAACTGAAAGCACAATCCTGTAATTTTGGTACCTTTTGCCCTTCTTTGATCAGAGACCAAATAGTCTCTGGCTGTTCAGATGGAACAGTCAAAGAGCAACTACTCAGACTGTGAACTAAGCCTGGAAAAAGCCATGCAGATTTGTCAGGCTGCAGAGCAGACTTGGCATGCAAATGAACGTCCTCACCAGGGCAAAAGAAACAAAGGACAGCTCTGGTGTTTCTGCTGTGCAAGCCACGAAAAATCAAGCACAGATGTCTCCTACAAGTTACATAGAGCAAGAGGTACGACAGAAAGAGCTGCAACCACACAAAGAAAGGGTGCAAGTAAACTGCACCGCAACTGTAGTAAGCAACATACAGTACATACAGAAATTGTCTCACCTATGGTCAACAGTGCAGATCCTGTAAACAACTGAATCACTTTGCAAGATGCTGCAGACAGAGAAGTCATTGAAGGGGAAGACTCGATCAGTAAAAATGAACTCTTTATTAGGGGCTCTAGATAAGCAAGGCATATCCCAGAAAAATGAATGGACAATTCAAATAGATACTAACTGCTTGAAAGTTCCCAACATGATTGACACTGGTGCTGAAATAAATGTGCTCCCAGCTCAACTGTGGCGTAGGCAAACGGATAAACCACAGAAAGAATACTACTGTTTTAAAGGCATACAATGGACTAAACATATCCACTATAAGGTACTGTGCACTGCATCTCCAGTACAAAGGCAACAGTCTTTGTTTGTAGCTGGAACGTTCTGTAACAAAGTAGTGTTAAAGTGAGTCATTCTGCAAATGCCCGTTGCACAGATACATAGACAGTGTCGGCAGATAAGGGCCTATGGCCCACCTAGTCTGCCCATTTGAGCTTGTAAGTTCAGTTTATGTTTTCCTAGAAGCCTGTTGCCCCTTACCCCTGATCTCCAGAATTCCTTTATGTCGCTCCTTCTATCAAGACTACGGTCCTTTGGTTTCTCCCCAGATACCATAACTTGGTTTGAGAGCTATCTGACCGATAGGCAACAGTCCGTGGTCTTTAACTCTGCTATTTCGAATCTTGCACCTATCCACGTTGGAGTGCCACAGGGCTCTATTCTTGGTCCGTTACTCTTTACAATATTTATTAATGACATCCCTTCAGTCGCACCGAATTGTTCGTCTTTGCTCTACGCGGATGATTTGGTTATCTATCATAGTGCGAAAACTTCCATCTCCCTACATCATCCTCTTGCATCGGATTTCGAAAGTATCCAAACCTGGCTTACTCATAATAAACTTGTCCTAAACTCTAGCAAATCTTACTCAATGGTGTTTGGCTCCCAGGCCAGACTCAAAACTAATCCTTATCCCCTTAACATCTCCTGTCGGACAACTCTCCTCTACCCTCTACCAATTCTTTCAAATATCTTGGTGTCACCCTGACTGAATCACTTGACCTTGACCTTCATATCGCTACTATTTGTAAGTCAGTCAATGCTAAGCTAGGAAGTGCCTGCTCGTACCAGCTACGCACTTACCCCTCAAGCCAGACTAGCAGTGGCTCAAGGTTCCTTCTACCGCTCTAGTATATGGCTCGCCGATCTTCCTTCGGCATCTAAATCTGCCCTTCATAAATGGGACATCACTTACAATAACATTTGTGCTATGCCGCAGCCTCAACACGCTCAAGCACCACTGCCACCTTTATCGGGACCTAAAATGGCTTAGCCCATCCGCCTATCGCCTTCAGACCTTTGATCATTAATTGACTTGTCATCAGAACAGGTCTCCCTATCCCTTTCTTCTGCACTGAAACCCAACCATCTACTCATGAATTACGATCCACTGATAAAGCCCTTCTGCGTGTGCCAAGATGTAGAACAAAAATGGGCACTCGTGGGTTTTCCTACACTGCCCCGAAATACTGGAACTCTTTACCTCTCTCCATCCGTCAAACAAACACACATGCTATCTTCAAGAATCTACATCGTGAACACCTTCACACTCTGCATCCCTGCACTTGTTTTAACCCACCTTGAATCCCTACTAATGCTTGCTCTCCCCCTTATCTTCATCCTATCTACCCCCTTTTCCTTCCTCTACTTATGATCCTTATCTGCCATGCTCTTTCATCCCCTCTTTCCTTCTTCTCTCTCCCTCTCTACCACTTACGGCACTTACTGCACTTTAACATACTACCTTCCACGTTGTTTTTGTTTGATACCAATCCTGTTTCCTCCTTCTGTTTTCATGGTATCTTATCCCTCACCAATCAGTATGTCATTGTATATACTATCGCTGTTTTACCATTGTACTGTTTCATGTGCTCGTCACATGTTAATTGATTATGTCTGTAAACTGTTTTCTCCCGGGTCGTGCCTGAAAATAGGCATTGTTTGCCTAGTGCACTTACCCGGTCAACAAAAGCAAAATAAAATAAAAAAAATAAATAAATCCCATGCATTCTTAAATCCCGTGACTGTTTCAGCCCCCACCACTTCCTCTGGCAGGGTGTTCCACCTGTCCACCACCCATTCTGTGAAGAAATTCTTCCTCACGTTTCCTCTGAATCATCCTCCCTCCAACTTCATCCCATGCCCTCTAGTCCTAGAACATCTTTTTCACTTAGAAATAGTGTATTCCTGCACCCTGTTCCTCCCTGTAAGATACTTGTATGTCTATCATATCCCCTCTCTCCTTCCTCTCCTCCAGGGAGCACATATTCAGTTCCTTCAACCTGTCCTCATAGGACTTGTGGTGCAATCCATGTACCATCCTTGTTGCCCTCCTCTGAACCTTCTCTACCCTGTCTATGTCCTTACGTAGGTAAGGTCTCCAGAACTGTACACTGTACTCCAGGTGGGGCCTCACTAGTGTCTTGTATAGTGGAATTATGACCTCCCTTTTCCTGCTGGTGATGCCCCTGCCTATGCATCCCAGCATCCTATTGTCTTTACCTGCTGCCTTGTCATACTGTTTCCCTACCTTGAGGTCATCAGAGATAACCCCAAGATCCCTTTCCTGCTTGGTGCATGCTATATCCTCACCCCCCAACTGATATATTGTGCCAGGGTTTTTGTGTCCCATATGCATTATCTTGCACTTCCTTGCATTGAATTTCAACTGCCAAACCCTTGACCATTCTTCAAGTTCCTGCAGGTCCCTTCTCATTCTGTCTACACCCTCTGGTGTGTCTACTCTGTTACAGAGCTTTGTGTCATCAGCGAACAGTGAAATTCTGCCTTCTAGGTCCTGCGCAATGTCACTGATGAAGATGTTGAATAGGACCAGTCCCAGCACTGATCCCTGTGGTACCCCACTGATCACTCTTCCCTCCGTGGAGTGACAACCATTTACCACCACCCTCTGTGTCCTGCCACTCAGCCAGTTACCGACCCACCACACTACTATCCTGCCCACACCCATATTCCCCAGTTTGTGTAATAGTCTTCTATGTGGCACAATGTCAAAGACCTTGCTGAAGTCCAGATAGGCCATGTCCACTGCCCTCCCCGATCCACCTCCCTAGTCACCCAGTCAAAAAATTCAACGAGGTTGGTCTGACATGACCTCCCCCTGGTGAAACCATGCTGCCTTGGGTCCTGCAGTCCTTGACAACCAGATGTTCCACCAATCTCTCCTTCAGTAGTGCTTCCATGATCTTCCCACCACCGAGGTGAGGCTGACTGGTCTGTAGTTCCTGCTTCCTCTTTGTTCCCACTTTTGTATAAGGAGACTACATCTGCTGTCCTCCAGTCTTTGGGTACCTCCCCTGTTTCCAGTGATCGGCTAAACAGGATAGCCAGAGGTTCAGCCACCACCTCTCTTAGTTCTCTAAGGACCCTGGGGTGCACCCCATCTTGCCCCATTGCTTTATCAACTCTTATTACTTACAGTTCCTTCAGGACCCTTTCTCGTGTAAAGGGACTTGTGTCCATTTCTGCCCCATTCTCACTTCAGACCCATTACCCTCCTCTTTCTCAGTAAAAACTGAGCAGAAATACCTGTTCAATATGTCAGTTTTACTGTTATCCTCCATGCAGCCCCCATCCTCCCCCTTCAGTCTCACTATCCCTCCCTTTGCCTTTCTTTTTTCACTTATGTACCTGTAAAAGGTTTTGTCCCCTCTACCCACTGATTTTGCAATGTGATCTGTCTGAGCTTTGGCTTCCCTTACTGACCTCCCTGCTTCCCTTTGCTTCTTCCTATCCCCTTCTACATGTGTCTTTTTTTATTGCCTGAATGCAATCTTTTTGGCTTTCACTTTCTTTGCTACCTCTTTGGAAAACCATAATGGTCTCCTCTTCCTTTTGCTAACCTGCTTAATGCATAATTCTGTTGCCCTTGTAATCCCCATTTTAAGTACTGCCCACTGTTCCTCAACCCCTGATTCCTGCCCCATTCCCCTTAATGCCTCTCAAGTATTTCCCCATTTTCCCAAAGTCTGCCCCCCTAAAATCCAGGATACGTGTTTTTGTGTGGTTTGGTTCTGCTGTTTCTGTGATTTCAAACCACAATGACTGGTGGTCACTGTTCCCCAGGTGCTCCCCCACTGTTACCCCCATCACACTGTCCCTGTTTGTGAGCACAAGGTCCAGTATTGCCTTCTGCTGAGTTGGTTCCATGACCATTTGCTTGAGGAAGGCGCCCTGAAGGCAGTCCAGGACAAATTTGCTCCTAGTTGATGCTGCTGCTGGGATGCTCCAGTCCACGTCTGGAATATTGAAGTCTCCAACCAGTACTACCTCACCCTTGTCTGCCATCCTTTGGATGGCTAGCATCAGCTCCCGATCTGTTTCTTCCTCCTGGGCTGGTGTTCTATAGCCACTCATGCTTCAGCTGCTGAAGCTGCAATTTGTTTTGTAAAATCTGTCAGTCAATTTTGTGTATGTTTTTGTTTCTGCGCACCCCCAGTTTTCTGTGTGCAGCCACACCCCTAGAAAGATGTCAGCAAGGGAATGGTCAATGTTTTACATACAGCAACAAAGAATTCCGGGTAAATTATAAAGTTGACTTAAAGGGGCACTGTCAACCCCCTTACGCCTCATAATGCCCATAATAGAAATAAAAAAAATTTATGATTGCCAACATTCTGTAAAGATTGCTGCTGTAGCTAGTAGTTTGATTCAGATTCCTTTTTTCTTTTAAAAATGAAAAACAGACTGCCCACCATACTGGTGTTACCACACAAAAGAGGTTTGTTTACATTTCTTGATTAACTCCCACTGCATCTTTCCTGGACTTGGGAACATCCACAACATATTCCAGCCACTCATGATGCAGTGGGAGTTTAGGAGGCTACTGCACCATAAATGACTGCACTGTTTAGAAGCGTTTCTAATGTTCAGGAATTATTCTGTAAGTATAGTTACAGAATTTGAAACAAAGTTGTTTTTTTTTATAAATAAGCATGCATTTCAGTTCTACAAAAAAAAAAAAAACAGACACAAAAACAGCACCATCAATGAATTTTGGAGAAGGTAAGTAATGATAAAATGTGGAGTTTTAACTAGAAATAATATGATGCAAAACAGGTAGACAGTGTCCCTTTAAATGTTCATTACTCAGAGGTGCAGTCACTTATTTTGGTAGTGGGGACTGCAGAATAGCACCCAATATGTAGACATATAACCTAGTTCTAAAGAAGCTTGAAGAAGCCAAGTACGTGCACACATGGGCAGACTAGGTGGGCCATAGGCCCTTATCTGCTGTCAACGTGTGTGTGTGTGTGTGTGTATATATATATATATATATATATATATATATATATATATATATATATATAATGTGTTTATCGCATTAGGAGTTGTCCACAGTAACAAAACAAGGAAATTGGTGTTGGGGTTGAAGCTGCTCTGGACCCCTCAGAACCACCCCAACCGCATCGGGGTGCATGTTGGGATCATCGGCCCTAACTCTCACCCCATCACATGTGTAAAGAAGCTGAGGAATAGGAGAATGGAGTGAGAGTTAGGACAGACGACCCCAATGTGCACCCCGATGCTGGTTGGGGGTGGTGGTCAGGAGGGGTCCAAGGCCGGCTTTCAACCGTAGCACTGAATTTCCTTGCTTTTGTTGCTGTGGAACAACCCTAACTGATGCATTAAACAGAGTTTTTTGCCTCTAATTTCCCTTCTTTTTGAGAATGATGATGAGAAATAGTGAATGTAATGCGGCGGCGACAAGCGCTCCCACCACATAATGTCTTTTGACATAGTAACAGGAACAGCAATGCAAACAGAAGTGCCAACAGTGGCGCACATGGTAACGCAAATATAAATTGCAAAGGAAACGTTAATAGAAACGCAAGTGCAAAGTGACGCCAAAGCGAACAGTGATGCAAACGGACACTGAAGCGCATACAAAAACACAACTGGTAACACAAACAGTGATGGCAGTGGTATTTTAAATGGAACTGTTAAGTGTCACAGCAAAAAGAACATGAAAGGGAACAAACGTAAAAGCATTGGAAGCGCACACGTAAACACAAACCATAACACGCACAGGGATGGTACCACCATTGAAAATGCAAATGGTAAAGTTAACATGAAGAATAATGTCAAAGGAAACAGAAACGGAAACGGGAACAGAAGCGCGTATGGAAACTCAAACCGAAACGCACATGGGCACAGTACAGCAATTGTAAATGCAAATGGTAATGGTAACAGCAACAATAACAGCACAGGAAACAGAAACACAAAAGGAAACACAAGCGCATATGGAAACGCAAACTGTAATGCGCACGGGCACAGTAACGCAATTGCAAATGCAAATGGCAACAGTAACAGCAAGGAAGATGCAAAATGAAAGGAAACACAAACGAAAGGGCTGCCAGAAGCACAAATGGCAATGCACATGGTGACGCAAACAAAAACAGAAACAGTAGTGGAAAAGGAAATAACAGTAACGAAAACGCAAGTGCAAATGACAACGCAAAGGGTAAAGGACACGATGGCGTGCACGGGAACGGTAACGCAAACGGGGATATAAACACAAGTGGAAACAGTAACTAACAGTAACGGAAGCACATACCCTGTTTTTCCTGAACAGGTGCATACAGAAACAGTGTGTACAAAGAATGTATGCATTGTAATGGGCATTGAAGCTTAAAACGAGCATTGGAAGTATTTAATTGCCAATATCTAAGCAACCGCACGACGTAGAAAAAAAATTAAAATGTCACAGAAATCATGATTTTTCTGGCTAGGTTTTTGTTGTTGCAATTCGCAACAAAAAATCTGTATCTGACATCGTTTTTGAGATACGAGCCCCAAAAGGTGCGGCATATGCCACCATGTTAGTCTATGGGGAAAAACACCAATTTCAGAGTACTGTAACTTTGCAGCCATACAATATTTCCACCAAACCACCAAAAGGCACATCTGTGAGATGTTGGCTGTGTTCTCTCCAAATTTCAGCAAAAAAGACCAAATTGTTCTTTTGCAGCAGGATGGCAAAGAATTCCTGTCATTTTGCCATAGCCTGGAAAAGTAGTGCCGTGATTTGCAAAAGCTTTTGCAAAAATTTGCGAAAGTGTCGTAAGTGCAACACTACTTTGTAGCACTACTTTTTCCAGAAATTTGAAAAACATATTTCTGGGGTGTTTAACCCCAAAATAAAGACATGGCTAGCATCCTCAGGGTCAGACTAGGTGAACATGAAAAGAATTGTGTCCCCAGAGGGTCCCATATTTAAATGCCAAGCATTTCTGTGACCACTAACTGAAAAAAAAAATGGCTGACTCACGACACTACAGGGGTCATTTGCGACACTTTCGCAGTTTTTGTTAACTTTTCCCATTGACTTATAATGGGAACTTATTTTTTGAATAACTTTTGAACCGTTCAATATTTTTTTCACGAAATCTTCAAAAGGCACATCGGACAACCCGGCTGCATGTTCCCTGAAGTTTTCAGACTGGTCGCACAAACCATGAGACCTGTAGGCGTGAGCAAAGAATGTGCAAAAAAACATAAATGCGCACATGGATGTCGCTTAACTCCACTGCCGTATATCCGACTGGTATGAAAGTTGGCAGATCCCAAGATCTATGGTTATGCCATATGCCTGCTAAATTTCAGGCAAATCCATTGAACAGTGGCAAAGTTTATTAAGGTGCAAAGTTTGACCCTTTAACATTAAAAGGGCTCCTCAACCCTAGCTATGGTAGCACTGCTGTGCTACCATAATATATATACATGGGGGCATATGTGATTTTGTATTTCTTTGAAACTTGGCTTCCCTGCCAAATGCCCTTTGGAGTAACCACTGCCTCAGTGCTTGCACAAAGAGGTTCTTCTACATACATTTATTATATATTATATATATATATATATATATATATATATATATATATATATATATATATATATATATAACACACACACACACACACACACACACACACACAATGTATGTTTTAGGATAAATGTAAGTATAAAACATGGTATCTCAGGCAGCCAGTGAAGATAACATTGATATCTCCATGTTCCTATACGTTATGGAGATATCTTCACATTCCTATACGTCACCCTTAAAATAATTGTTTCATCCTAGCACCTTGTCCACTGTTTCCACACTACTTTCACTTTTCATACCGCCCATGCTGCGCGTAGCACTTCCCAGCACTGCAAACGGTACATCAACGAACCAGTACCCATGAAACCACAAATAGCAATGTAAAAAAAAAAAAATTTTATAGCAAATACAGTTGTAGCAAACAATTTCATCTACCACCTCCTTAGTGCTGCACAACGTCAGTACTAGTAGCAAATAACTTGCAAACCAAGCTCAATGAATCCATACTTTCCCGACCCAAAATACGATATTAACGGAGGTCCTTTTCACAAAAATGCATGGTAAAATTACAACTGAACTCACCATATGTTGCAGAACTTAAACAAAACAGCCGTTAATCCTACAACCCCGACCAAACGAGCACATCCTCATGCTTTGACCCTTGACACGCACAGTGACACTTAACCAGGAACATGAAACAGGGCAACATGCGCTTTCTGATATTTATTATTTTTCCACCGCAAAGCACTTAATGTCTACCTTTCCATATTCCTTGTAAAACTCTAAAACTAACACTCAACCCACGGATGGTACGATTTTTTTCCCAAAACCATTGCAGTCGTGCGTGCCTCATTCTACCTCATGCCGTTACCAGGGCAACACATGGCTTCTCCTCACTCGCACCGTTCACTATATTGTGGCTGATCTTTTCTGTTTATACACCCCCAAAACTCAAGCAACATTGGAAAAACATTTTCACCACCCCACGTCTTCCCAAAACAAATAGAAAAGCAAAAATCACATACATTAAGCGTTTACTCCGTCCTGCCTCCCTACTGAAATACAAACAAGCGCTTCTTTTGGAGACCACCAGGAAACAAATTATAAACATCAAAAACAAAATATTCTAAGACCACAATTTTGAAAAGTTTTTTATTTTCTCTATTTTCTGGGCTTAAAGCACTTAAAACAATATTAGATTTATAAACATAATATATCCCAAGTCTAAGAAACTTAGAAAAATGCATTACTTTTCAACTTCAAACCTTCTAACTCATAAAACAGATTAAACACTGCACTCTTTATCAACGTGCTACTTTCTGTGTTTTTAAACAATTACCACACTTCAAATCATTTCATATTTATCGTTACTACAAAAACAATAATTTTTAAAAGCAAAAACTATGCTGTTCCAGTTGTACCGATCTTACACTAAGTATTGTTATTAAAATTCTTAAACTACTAAACTAAACAAAAATCCCAAAACATACATTGTATAAACAGAATATGACATGGCCCGACTGAAGATATCATATTTATCTTCATGAGAGTCCAATGACATCAAAGATATCTCACGGTGGCCGCCACTGTGTAGAATCAACCTCATGAAGATAAATGTATATCTTCAGTGAATGTCATATCCTATATATATATATATATATATATATATATACACATATACATACACATACATACACACACACATATACACATACAATATAATATATATATATATATATATATATATATATATATATACACACACACACACACACACATACATATACATACACACGTGTATATATGTGTAGGAAGTCATTGTGGGTACAGTGCATAGCTGATTTTTCTGTCTCCCTTATCAAAGTGCAGTCTCCTATGTTGTAGTGTTTACAGCAGTACAGTTTGTAGAAAATTTTCTGGAAAACTGTTTTTGTGATGCAGATAGGCCAAAAAGATAATTTACAAGTCTATGTAGATGTTGTTTTACTTTTACCACCTGCTGGTGAAGTGACAGGTCCGAAGTGGCAGCTCCTGTCAGAATGCGGGAGCGTGATGATACTTTTCTATGTTTATGTTATAGAGACTGAATGACTAAGTAATTCAAGATTGTAATTATGGGTCAAACTACTTTTCTTTCTCTTTGGTGTCCAGCTTCTGCTAGGAGTTCAAAATTGTGCAAGAAAAGGGATGTCTACAATACCAAGACTGACCAAAAGAGGTCTGTTTCAACACAGTGCTTAAAAACTTTGTTTCCCTAGCATGATGTCGCGGTTGGGGTTACGTCACTGAGAAACAAGCATTTGTCAATGCCAAAAATTTGTTTTGTGCACTGGTGCCATTTTGTGTGTGTTTGTGTGTGGTTACAAGCTGATGCTGGAAAATTTCAACATGGGTTCATAACTTCATTTAAAAAAATATATTTTTACCACATGTTCAACATAGCCATCTTATTACGCCACCTCATGAAGAAAAGACGAGTACAATTTCAACTCCTGTCTGAAAGGTACTTTCACACAATGGCTGTGAAATCATCTTTCAGGATGCAAAAAGACATCTTGCCCAGGATCTAGAAAATGGCAGCTGTCACATTCATGAGGTGTAGTGAAGAGATGACTATGATGAAAATTTGTGGTCAAAATATTGAAAACTACCAAAGGTACGTGCCTGCATTTGTTAATTCAAGTGCATGCTCGTAACTTTGTTGTGTGTTAATATTTTCACACCAAATTTTCAGTGAAGCATTCTTATGACCCCATCTCATGAAAAATGCCAGTGTCATTTCATTTACTCATCCCGAAAAGTGATTTCACAGAGTCACCACACTATTCTGCGCCACAGGTGCAAAAACATGTTTTAGGCAGGATATGAAAAATGATAGCTATACTGTTCATAAGGAGGTGTGAAATAATGACAATGTTGAAATCAGACATGAAAATATAAAAAACTGGTGAAGTTAGGAGCATGCGTAGAAATTGTGCAACACATGCTCATAACGCAGTAATTTTTTGGAATTTGTTCATCAAATTTGCAACATGGGCTTTTTGGGACCCCACCTCATTACCAGTGGCACCGTTTCATTAATCAGTCCCGAAAGGTGATTCCACAGTGTGACCTCAAAATCACCTTTTGGGACTGAGTAACGAAATGACAGTGACAATGATCAGGAGGTGGGGTCCCAAGAACGCCATGTTGAAAATTTGTGGCCAAAATTCCTAAAAATGACTGAGATAGCAACCTTGTTGAACCCCTGCTGATTCCCATTATATTGCTTACCTTGAAATCTTCATTTTGCCTGTCAGCTTTGAAGAATGCAGACATGTCCCGGCCCACAGAAGATTGTTGCTCCCAACCTCCAGAGGCAAGTATGGGTAAGGAGGGGTGTGGGGAGATGGGTGTGCAGTGGGAGGGTTGGGATGAGGGAGGGGGATAGGGAGACAATGATGGACCATTTTTGTTTTCAGGTTTAAAGAAATAGACATTGGGGATTCTTTTTTTTTTTTTAATAGAAAAGGATGTGAACAGTTCTGGACACTGGGAGTGTGCTCCCCAGTGTCGGGGGGGGGGAGATGGTAATAAGAAAGAATGTGAACAGTTCTGGACACTGGCAGTGTGTTCCCCAGTGTCTGGGGTTGGGGGGAGATGGGGAACAGAGGGTGCAAGGAGGACAGCAGCAGTGGAAGGCAGGGGGAGGGATTTGCTGTATGTATGTGTGAGGGGGGGCCCTCTAACAGAACGAGGGTGTGGGGAGGACAGTAGCAGTGGGAGGGAGAGGGAGGGATTGATTTACTGGCAGGGGGTCCTCGAACAGAACAAGGGTGTGGGGAGGATAGCAGCAGTGGGAGAAAGAGGGAGCGAGTGATTTGCTGGTTGGGGGGCTTGAATGGGAACAGAAGGAGGACAGGAGCAGTGGGCAGGCTCAGCGCATTCACACTAAGCGTTACAGCAGTGTGAACGCGCAACCAGGAAGTCAATGTAATGCAGGTTTCTACACATCAAAGGACCGAGCCACACCACTATTGGTTTAGCTCTGTCCTTTGAAAAGTTTGCCAACTCCGCTCCAGAAACAGAAAGTGAGTCATCGCCAGCCTGCCTGATTCGCCTGCTGCTGACCTGCCCCTTGGAACCGAGCTCTCCAGTGGACGCACCTTCCCTCACACCCCTGTATAGCAACTCATTTCAACGTGTTTGTCTGTGCATGTGCACATGACAAACTCAAATAAGGAGCAGGGTTATGTAACTGATGCAGCACACAGAAATAATAGCAATTTTTTTCATGGAAAACAGTACTTTTTGGCAGTTTGAATGGTAGGAGATTGATTCACAACTCCTACAGGGTAATTTACTTACTACTCCCATTTGCTATGGCAAACGTGACAAAATCACTAATTATTCCAATACACCTTTTTGGATTACCACAAAACAAAACCCGGACCTATTCCGTAGTTTCACCAGCAACATTGGAGAGAGCATTCTGGGCAAGTTGTGTTTCTATGCAGTTGACACAAAGCTCTGTCGTAGGGTAGACAGCATCAAAGGGATTAGGGAGATGCAGAGTGATCTACAAAGACTAAAGGTGGTCTGCAGTTTGCAGCTGAAATTCAATGCCAAAAAGTGCAATATTATGTACCTATAGAACAAAAAGCCCAGGACAGAGTACAGGATGATCGGGGGAAACTCAGCACTATGATGGAAGAAAGGGACTTCAGAGTCATCATTAGTGACTCAATCAGGTCAGTGCAACAAGAATAAGACTAATATGATGCTGTGGTGCATCAGAAGGGGTATTGACAGCAAGGAAAAAAAAGGTATTACTAGCTCTATATATGGCATGGGTGAGGCCACACCTGGAATACAGTGCTCAGTTCTGGAGTCCTCACCCAAGGAAGGACAGTCACAAGCTGGAGATGGTGCAGTACAGGGTGGCAGGATGATTCAGAGCCAACGGGGCAGATTTTACAAGGATTGTTTCCAGGCACAGAACATGTACTCACTGATGAGGAGAAAGATGGGGGATATGCTAGACACATTCAAGTTCTTAAGGGAACAGACAAGGTGAAGTGCATGGAACTATTTAGCAGGAGTATCCATAGAGACCTGCGTTTTTCTTAAATAAGAAATAAAAAATAACAAGAAATTCAAGGTATAACAAGAAATAAGAAATTCAACATATAAAAAGAATAAACCAAAAAAAAACATGCATAAAGTGAAAAAAGTTGCTTTTTGGGGCGCAAAAACTAAATAAATGCTTGCAGCAGTTGTTGTTTAGGCTCTGTTGTTACCACAAAGATGGTCCACAAGGAAGCGACTGCGGAATTGTTTCATTCACAAAACCTTTCAAGGCCATAGCAAGCTGCTTAATACAATGTAGTATCCTAGGAATGTGATTTCTAGTGTGTATAAGGTCATTTTGAGGAAGTTTATGAATGTAAATGTAATAACAATAAAACAAAACAAAATTTTCAATGAATAAAGAAATAATTCCAGAAAAATAAAAAGCAAAGTTATAAAAAATAAAAAGAATTTCACCGTGTTTCTAAGTATCTACACAACTCAGGCTTCTTTCAAAACAAAGCAGCTTAAAATTAGTCAGACCGCCATACAAGGTGCATCAAGACCAAGAACCTGCAGCGGTTTCGCAATCAAACTTGCGTCATCAGGAGGCTAGCAAATCAAGTGCTTAGGACCCTTAAATACACCAAACACAGAATATTCTTAAAGTGACAGAACTATTTAAAGTGCATATAGTGTACATCAGTGCAAAGAGCAGCTATACGTAATTCCTTAGATCCTAAAACCTTTTACAGTGTAAGGAGCAAAACCTATTACATAGACTGCATAATTCATATCGCACTTCAATATAGAAGAATGGAACCTGAAGAAAAACACAACTGTGCTGAATTAATCAGTTCTCATTTTTCGTAGCTTAGTGCTGGAGGTACCCATAGGCAGCATTTCTGCACCCTAAAAGAGAATACATATACAGTACATAAGAAACCAGAAGCTATATAACTACAAAAGAACATATATTAGTACAAGAAAAGCAATCAATTTCTTTCTCTTGATACATGGAATTAAAACTGTTAGGTCATTCAGACCGGGCGGCTCCAAGGCCCCCAGTGTGAAGATTCAAGAAGACTCACAGTACAACAGTTTGTCATCAAGGTTTCCCCCTCGTGGTCCCAATCTTACCCTTTCTATTCCACAGAATTTGAATGCATGTCGGCCCCTATTACTATTCTTCACAGGACATGCTAGGGCATTTTTTACATCGCCTCCCATTATGGACCTCAGATGTTTTCCTATTCATGTTTTCATAGGTCTTGTGGTTTTGCATGGAAGGACCCACATTCACATGTTGCCAGGTATAAGACATTCTCACTAGTGCAGCTGAAAAATTCTGTTATTTTAAATAACTTGTTATTGCATGTAGGGAATGTTTCAGTTTTCAAGACATGGGGGCAGAATTTCCACAGGAGAAATTGCCCAAAGGCAGTGGGGGGAGCCAGGTTTCCACATCGTTTCCCCTCCTCCCTAAATTCTGGTTGGTAGCTATGAAGTAGCTTATCCCTCACATTTTTTCCCTTGTGATATACCATATGTGTTTTTTCTTTCATAATGTCTGCTAGTAGAGGTTCATTTTCAAGTATGCACCAGTTACTCTGAACAATGTTGTATTTTATGTGCATGTCTAGTAAAATTAGTGATGAAATTGACCCTAGTGGATCCTTCTTCATGTGTCTTAGTCTGTAGTAAGGTTTCCTTGGGGGGGGGGGTCTCTAGAGCTTCAGAATATGCCTGTTCCACCTGGGTGCTGTTATAGCCCTCTCAACAAACCAAATACACATTTCAGATCCATTGTTTATGTAAACAGAGATCTCAGAGCAATTTCTGTGTGCTTTTAACATCGGGAATACTGTTAGCCATATGGCGTGGGTGGCAACTGGATGCAAGCGGGGGGGGGGGAAGAGTTTCAATCGGTTTCTTTTCGAAAAGGTTAGTGTTAAATGTACCATCAGGTAACTTGGAAATTTTCAGATCCAAAAAAGAAACCAACATTAGGTTACTCTGTACAGTGAATTTTACATTTTGATTGCTTGTTTCCAAATACTCTATAAACTCCCCCAGTTCATCTAGTGTGCCTCTCCACACCATAAATATGTCATCAATAAAGCAACACGAGCTGTCAATCCTATCGAGAAAAGAATTGTCCTGGACATCATAGATGGTTGTTTTCTCCCACATGCCCAAATACAGACTGGCATAGTTGGGGGCAAAAGTTGCCCCCATAGCAATTCATTTGAGCTGCAGATAGGTCTCACCCTGAAAAAGAGTTTTTTGCAAAATATGCTCAGTACATCCTAACAAACTTTTTCTTGTGCATATCCACAGTGTAGTCCAAATCAAGCCAGTATTTCAAGGCTGATATCCCCTCAGAATGGTGAATGTTGGTGTACAAGAACGTAATGTCCATGGACACAAAGTACCATCCTTGTTCAGCCTGCATATCTCCCAGAACCTCAAGTATCTGGGTTGTGTCTCTAATGTAGGATGACAATTTTATTACAGATCCTTCGATATGTGCATCCACAAACCTAGACAACAGTTCAGTGAGTGAGCAGATGCCTGAGACTATGGGCCTCCCTGGGGATGGGGTTATACAAACCTTTATGAATTTTTGGGAGGATATATATACACACACACACACACACACACACACACACACACACACACATATATATATATATATATATATATATATATATATATATAGACGCACACACATATATATAATATTATATATACACACACAGGATACATGATGGGATGATGGGCAGGAGTGGGATGTGAAAAATATTCTCACTCCTGCAGAGTGAGCTGTGTATTCTCACGAGTGCTGAAGGCACGAGTGAAAAATATACAGCTCACGGGGCAGGAGTAAGAATATTTTCCATATCCCATGATCTGCCCATCATGTGTGTGATTTATACCACAGGGGCGAGAGCTGAAGGAACATTTTTTCCGATTCTGTGCGTTTCCTGCTCATTTCAGTGTGTGTGTGTGTGTGTATGTGTGTTCTGAATGGACTGGGAGTGAGAAACACAGCTGACAGTGTTTTGCAAAGCTAATTGAGTGAGTCAGAGGCTCACTGAGAAAGACAAATTGCTGCAGGTAGCACTGAGAAACAGAAAGTGCTTTGTAAAAGAGTTTCATTTAGAATTCAGGTTATTTTGAAGCCGAGATCAGCACAGTAATGTGCTAGGAAAGTCAGAAACACAATGGGACACAGGAGTCATTTGCAAAGCTAATGGAGCAAGTTGCAGCTTCAGTGGGAAAGAGATAAGAGGAAACTTAAGGAGGCAGTATAGCAAAATGGTTTAAGGCTCTGAGGTGGAGACCTGGGTTTGAATCCCACAGCCCCCACTTGTATACTGTGTGATCCTGAGCAAGTCACTTAACTTCCTTGTGCTCCCAGGTTGCATCTGGAAACAAGCTTCAGCTCAGTGTGCTTCTCCTGGTTAAACAATGTTCCCTTTCCCTTTTGTGGCAATAACCCTGGACATCAGTGCATCATTTAGGAAGATATCCATTTCTTGCTTAAATCTTATAGTGGGATCACTTCTCAACTTGGCATAAAATTGTGTGTCATTTAATTGCCTTGTGATTTCCTTAATATAGTTCTGGGATGACATGTACAGTACAGATGTGTTCTCTTTTAGGGTGCGGAAATGCTGCCCACGGGTACCTCCAGCACTAAGCTATGAAAAATGAGAATGGATGATTTCAGCACAGTTGTATTTTTCTTCAGATTCCATTCCTCTGTATTGAAGTGGGATATGAATTATACAGTCTATTTAATAGGATTTGCTCCTTTACTGTAAAAACATTTTAGGATCTAAGGAATTATTGATAGCTGTTCTTTGCACTGATGCACACCATATGCACTTTAAATAGTTCTATCACTTGCACAGAAACATGTTGGGGCAATTCTAGAAGAATGGCGCAAGTCGTTGCCAAAGGCAACTTGCATCGAGCTCAGTTGTGGTAAGGACCCTGCGCCCAATTCGAGAAGGGGCAGGGTCCCCACAGCTATGTCCTGCGACTTGCAACATCTAGCTAGGTATGCCAAATAGATGGCATATCTGGCAGGATAGTCACAAGCCGCAACCACTGTCTGGCAAGGCACAAGTGCCCCCCCATGCCCCAATCCCCCAGAAGGAGCTGGAAAAGCCCCACAGGGCTAAAGACCCCCCCCCACTGTAAGGGCCCCAAGGATCCTCCACCCCATATCCCAACCCCAAGCCTGCCACATACTATACAGTAGGCATATGTACTGTCCTGGTAGTCTAGTGGCCCCTCACCCAGCACTGCCAGACCACCCTGCTCCCCCCACAACCTGTCCCTAGTTGGCGACTGGAACAGCCCACCTCTCACCTCCATGGCCAACCACCGACTGAGCTCCATATGAGCAAATACTGTATATATGCGCTCAATGAATGAATCATTCATTGGCGCATATATACAGTGTACCTCCACTGAGCTCAGTCAGTGGCTAGGCTGTGGAGGTGAGAGGTGGGTGTGCCAGTCGCCGGCTGGGTGGGGGTGGGATGTCTGCACTGCTGATTGGGGCCACTAAACTACACAGGGCTAAGGGTATCTTTTACGCAACAGATGTGTGTTGCGGGGGTTGGCCAATCAGGGCAATGGGCAGGCACGAATAATCCTGCAGGGCTGTGGCACACATGTTCAGGGGTCAGGGCATGGGGGAATGGATAGCCCTGTGGATTTTTAACTCAGTTGATTGGTGGTTGGAGCAGTCGGGGGGTGGAACGGGACATTACATGTGGCTATGTGGGGAGTGGGCAGTGGTGGTGGGGGGTGAGGGTGACATAGCATTGGGTGTTGGGCCAGTGGCACATACATGCAACCCCTGGAGGGTGTAAGTACTCTTACACCAGCTAAAAGCTGGTGTAAGTGTACTTTGACAGATGTCCTCCAGGGGTTGTTCTAGAATAGCAAGTATGGGGACTTTGTTGCTGCCCTTCCAGAATAGGGCACAACAGCTGCCATAAACCCCCTAGTTCCATGGCGCAGGGGGGTTTAGGGTACAACTGGTGGCGTATGTCCACTTTGGCACAAGCAGTCTGCGGCATGTCATAGGCTGCTTTGCAGAATACCAAATGTTGCAACTGCTGGTGTAACTTGCTACTTGCACCATTTTTTTGGTGCAAGTCAAATTACGCCAGATGTAACCTTTTGAGAATAGCGCCCATAGACTTTAATAGATAAGGACTGCTTGGCCCACCCAGTCTGCCCATTTCCCTACCTTTCAGATAAGCTGCAGATCCTAGTTAACTAACAGCCTATTTCCTCCTATCCCCCACTAGAATTGACTTATGTCTGTCCCATGCATTCAAGAATTCCTCCACTGTTTTTGACCCCACTACCTCCCTTCTGGAAGGCTGTTCCATGTGTCCACCACCCTCTCTGTGAAAAAAAATACTTCCTCTTGTTGCCCCTGAGCCATCCTTCCTTCATCTTCAAGTTGTTCTTGCACATCTCCTTTTCTGAAAGATGCTACCCTCTTGGACTTTGTTGATTCCCTTGAGGTACTTGAAAGTTTCTATCATGTCCCTCCTTTCCTCCAGAGTATACATATGAAGCTCCTTTAGTCTCTCTTCATATGGTTTCTGGTACAAACCATACACCATTTTAGTTGCCCTCCTATGGACTGCCTCCATTCTGTTTATATCATTGAGGAGATGGGTTCTCCAGAACTGCACGCAGTACTCCAGATGCAGTCTCACCAACTGTCTGTACAGAGGGATGACAACTTCCTGTTTTCTACTGGTGATGCCTCTCCCTATGCATCCCAGTGTCCTCCCCGTCCTGCCTTACTGCCTTCTCACATTGCTTGCCTACCTTTAGATAATCTGATACAACTACCCCCAGGTCCCTTTCCATTTTTATTGTTGTTAGTACCTCCCCTCCCATTGTGTACTCTTCCTCTAGGTTTTTGTTTCCCAGGTGCATTATTTTCCACTTCTTTGCATTGAATCTAAGCTGACATACTTTTGACTATTCCTCCAACCTTGCCAAGTCCCTTCTCATCTTTCCAACCCTCTTGTGTATCAACCCTGTTGCAGATCTTTGTGTCATCTGCAAAGAGGAACACTTTTCCTTCAAGCCCCTCCACAATGTCACCTATAAAGGCACTAAAGAGGACCAGTCCCAGTACTGAACCCTGCGGTACCCCACTAGCAACCCCCCCTTGCCTCAGAGTGGACTCAGTTTACTATTACCATCTGTGTCCTGTTGTCCAGCCAATTTTGTTTTACCCAGTCTACCATCCTGGACCCACTCCCAGGCTGGCTAACTTATTAATCTTTGGTGTGGGACTGTGTCAAATGCGTTGCTAAAGCCTAGGTAGACCACATCCACATCCCTTCCCTTGTCACCAAAAGAAATCAATTAGATTCATCTGACATGACCTTCCCGCTGTGAATCCATGCTGCTTGGGTCCTGTGCCCTGTTGACCTCTAGGTACTCAACAATTCTTTCTTTCAGAAGTGATTCCAAAATTTCGCCTACCACTGAGGTCAAACTAACTGGTCTGAGGTTTCCTGCCTCTGCCTTGCTCCCACTTTTGTGAAGGGGAATCACATCCACCTTCCTCCAGTCCTCAGGTACCACACCATCCTCCCATGATTTGTTAAAAAGGGTGGTCAGTGGTGTCACTAGTATCCCCTTAGTTTTTCAAAATTCTGGGGTGAATCCTGTCAGGCCCCATTGCTTTATCCACTGAGTTTTAGGAGTTCTTTCAGGACTTTTTTCTGTGAATGGACCAGTATAGACTTCCCTATCCAGAGTGCTTCTATTGTTTGGTTTAGATATCTCCCTCTCCAGTTCTTTTGTGAATACTGAGCACAAGTATTCATTCAGTGTCTTTCCCTTTTCACTGTCACCGTCTGCCCACCTCCCCTCCATTAAGCCTCACTATCCCTCCCTTGGATTTTCTTGGCTTCCTAAAGTACCTATAAAAAATGTGCTGCCCCTTCTTAACTGAGTTTGCTATTTTTTCCCCCATTTGGGCCTTTGCTATTCTGGCTTCCTTCCACACTTCCTTCTGCTTTAACTGATGCAGTTCCCTGTCCTACTGCTTCTGTGATTCCCTATATTTCCAGAATGCTATATTTTTCTCCATAACCCTCCCTGCCACCTCTTTTGAGAACCATAGTGTTTTTTCACACAAAGGCTTGTCACCTCTGTGATGGCAGTTTTGATTGTTCCCCATTGTTTCTCCACCCCTCCTTCCTGCCCATTTGCCAATGCATTCCTTATGCACTCTCCCATTTTGCCAAAGTCAGCCCCCCTGAAGTCCAGTACCCTCGCTTTTGCATGGGTTTAATCTATGGCTGCGTATATCATGAACCACACTGTTTGGTGGTCACTTGTTCCCTTATGGCTACCCACTTCTAAATCGGAGATGCTCTCTTCACCCCCATTTGAGTGTACCAGGTCTAAGATTGCTCCCTCCCGAGTGGGTTCCAACACTAGCTGTCTGAGGCATGCCCCCTGTAGGGCATCGAAAAGGACCCTGCTCTTGGATGTGGCTGCAGCAAATGTGCTCCAGTTAACATCTGGCATATTCAGGTCCCCATCAATAATATCTCCCCTTTTTCTACCATTCTAAGGATGCCTTCTATCATTTCCTCATCCCGTCTGTAAACAACTCCCATGCAGATTGTGGTGCCACTTCCTGTCTCCAAGGTGATCTACAGTGCCTCCTCTCCTCCCTGTTTACCCTTCAGTTGCATTGCTTTAAGAATATTCTGTGTTTGGTGATTTTAAGGGTCCAATGCACTTTATTTGCTAGCCTCCCGATAATGCAAGTTTGATTGCGAAACTGGTAGAGGCTCTTGTTCTTTATGCACCTTGTATGGCTGTCTAATTGTAACCATTAAAGCTGCTTTTTTTTGGAAGAAGCCTGAGTTGTGCGGATATTTGCTGTACTATTTGACTTTGTTATATCCTGCACACTTTGCCCTGTGGAGCTGTTTTGCTGTACTGTATTTAACAGGAGTAAATATTCTAGTACTTGAATTCCGTGAGTGGAAACTGGTGGGAGGAAGGTTTAAGAGGGATAAGAGAAAGTTATATTTCATGGAAAGGGTGGTGGAGCCATGGAACACTGCCAGCTGATGTGGTGAGCATCAAGGCAATGGTTTTAAGCATGGCTGGGACAGAGTCATGGGTTCGGTGGTTACTCAGGTCAGTAACAACAGGGAGAGAAGCAGAGATGTGGACAGGCAGGGATAGAACACATTATGGACAATAGGCTCCGACGCAGACGGGGACAATGGGCAGACTAGATGGACCTTTTGTCTTTTTCTGCTATCACTAGGTTTCTAATTTGGTAACCATCCCCGAATTCAGCAACACCTAACTTTGGGCATGTGCGCAGCAGCTGTGCTCTGTTTGAGCCGGGACACCAGTGCTGGAAATAATCTTGAACTCCATTGTCAGAGACAGAATAATAGATCACCTGATCAAGGTAATCACCCCTTTGGATTGTGGCTTTATTAGGGGCAGATCATGCCAAACCACTCAAATCACATTCTTCTTCGAGGGGGGGACTAGGGAGGTGGATGGGCAGGGCTGTTGTATAGTCTGTTTAGACTTCAGGAAAGCCTTTGATATTGTGGTGCATGATACACTTCTGGTCTAAGTACACCAGAATGATGTATTCAGTGAACACACAAGGTGAATTAGTCATGACTTGGGGGCAGGAAGTAGGTTGTGCTGTAAGGCCACGTTGCAGGCAAATTGATAATTCATCTTTTTTGAAGGTCAGTCTTGACTGATCATTGTTCATCATCAAATGTTACCATGTCATTAAGGGAGATTGTAACATGGCAAACAGAAAAGGCAAATACATTAACATGATTGGACAAACTGCAGCACATGATCAAAGCTGGAGCGGGGATTAACTACTGGTAACCAGGTCAGGCTCTAGCACCACTAGCTGTCAAAGCAGCAAACGCAGTATTGCCCACAAAACAGCAGATCACAGAATACACATCGTGGTGAAGACGCAGGATCTCACCACACCAACAAAACGCTGAACAGTTCCAGTGAACAGAACTGGTAAAATGGAAACAATAACACAAGTATTCCCATGTTACAAGCACATTGATGTCCTCCGGAGTCAGCGTCTACCGGGTAATTAATGCACAGTTGGGTGGTTGTAGGCACTCAGCCAAGGCCTCGTGCCACCCCCAAAAAAAAAAAAACATGCATTAATTTCCTAGTAGAAGCCTCCTTCATCGGGCATTAATGCTTACTTATGACCCGAGATCATCTAGAATCTAGATCATGATTTAAAATCAAACAACCAACTGATGACTGTTGATTATTTTTGTAAGTTTGCATCAGGACGATAGTTTTTGATGCTCTCTGGAAGATCAAGGGATAAACTTTGTTGATTATATTAGGTCTGTGTTGTAAGATTATAAGTCACAGGAGTAATACTTAACATTGTCTAACTTGAAAATGTGAATGTCAAATATCAGCAAAAGCAAATTAATTATAATGTAAATCATGTGAAGCCAAGTTTTAATCCCTCTAGGAAGAGCATGTGTTCCTAGGTATAGTATACATTTGTGTAACTATTTTGCATAATTCAAAAGCACAGTTCAAGCATCACAGTTTCTATTTTAAAAATAGTTTTGTCTTGATGGTATTCATTTGCAGACTGTTAGGAAAGGTTTTAAATACAAACCAGGTACCATACTTGCAGGATTTCACCACAACTATAAAATTAACCAATCTGAGCCTTTATAACACTAGTAAGAAGTGGGGTGTCAGAGTAAGTGTAATTGAAAGCAACGTGTTTGTTTAGAAAATGAGTAGGGAGAGTTCCCAGTTTATGACCGCCTGAACCCCTTGACAAGGGGTACATTTATATGCTGATAGAGACTGGGAAATGTGTCACTGTAGCCTGCCTTTTAACAAGCATATCCCTGTGCCACATCAAATTTTCAAAATGAAACCGATTCCATTTCTTCCTTCGCTAAGTGCTCAATCCTTCATTCCCCTGCCTGGCAGCGTCTCCCCAACTGCAGCCCCAAAAATGCTTATTCTATTTGGAAAAACAAATTGTGCCTTTAGCACTCCAGGTTTCAGCAGCATTCAATAAGTTTCAACTCCTGGACCATGCTCCCTGACCGCACTCGCACTCAACAGTCTCACTCGATTTCTCAGTACAGGTCGTGCTCATCTCCCTGTGCACACTCAGGACATGCCAGCTCCTCTGCCACTGATCCACAGACCTGACAGTCATTTAACAACCCTGCTCACAGCACTTACAAAAGTAACCCTAATTCCCTTTGGGTTTCGGTGGAGGCAACGGTTGAAAGGAGTGGAAACATTTAAATTGGAGATACCAGCACACTCTTGTCCTGCTCCAGCTCACACAATGCTGCAGTTACCAAAAAATTAAAATCTTAATCATAATCTGCTCGCATGAGTGTGTGTAGGGTAAAGAGTGCAAAAAAAATTTGAAAACTTGAGATGTAGTCGTGAGTATGGCAGCAGAGTTTTAATGCAAAAAAGTGCAAAATACGTAGAATAGTGTATGAGAGCCCATACACAACAATACTATTCTTTCACCGAGTGGTTACCATGGTGACAAGGACAGAGAGCAAAGCTTGAGTGGTCCATGTGTCGTCATGGATACCACGAGGTTTAAGAATAGTGTTGTGTATTTGGGCTCTCATACTATTTTATATAGTGTATGGTGAAAACAATCACTTTTTGTGCTAACTGCAGTCAGTCTCTGCCTTCCACCACCAACACTACACCACCATCCATCCGCTGCCCAGCTTACGCACACAGAGCTTCAACCGTTTCTGTCCAATGAAATGCCCTTAAGGGGACACAAACTGATGTAGCTACTACAGCAGAACAAAAAGTTGTAATGCAATAGTAGCTACAGTAAGTCACTACTGCAGCAGAATGATTTTTTCCAAGTGTATGGATCTCCATACACAACAACGCCCTGCCATACACTATAATGCACTGCCATACAGTATAATGCACTTGGGGCAGAGAAGCCCTGGGGCGGAGTACAAAATGAGTGGTGTGTTACTGATGACCACCAAGCAGGAGCAAGACCTGAGGCTTATAATCTCTGATGACCTAAAGGTAGCCCGGCAATGTGACAAAGCAGTTGGGAGGGCTGGTGGGATGCTGGCATGCATAGGGCGAGGTACCACTAGTAGGAGGAGGGAGGTGGTGATGCCTCTATATAGATCACTAGTAAGACCTCACTTAAAATACCGTATACAGTTCTGGTGGCCAGATCTCTGGAAGGATATAGACAGAGTAGAAGCAATCCAGAGGAGAGCAACTAAAATGGTAAAATGGTGTAGGGTCTGCATCACAAATCCTATGAGGAGAGATTAAAGGAACTCAATAAGTACACCCTTGAAGAGAAAATGGAGAGGGAAAATATGCTATAAACCTTGAAATACCTCATAGGGGTAAATAAGGTACAAGAAGGAAGTATTTTTTTTAGAGAAAACAAGATGCACAAAAATAAGGGGACATGCAATGAAGCTGGAGGTGGGTAGACTCAAGAGAGATGCAAGGAAGTACTTCTTCACAGAACGTGTAGTGGATTAATGGAATAGCCTACCAGCCAAGGTGTTGGGGTGAAAACAGTGATGGAGCTCAAGAATGCATGGAACAGGCATAAGGGGATCTTAGTGAAAATAAATGGTGGGAGGAAAAAAAAGAGCTGTAGATAAAGTAAGGTTTGTGGTGAATCTGTAGGTAGGGAAAATGGGTAGACTGGGTGGGCCGATCAGTCCTTACCCACTGACAAATTCTATGTTTCTAAGTTACTAAAAGTTGCTTTCCTAGCTCATACAATGCTCAGTGCAGTTACTTAAAGTTAACCATCTGCAGCCTAGAAAGGTTACATTAAGCTAAACAAGAATATGGTTTCCTGGAGCAATATAGAACAACAGCAAGTGAAATTGATGATGAAATGGAGGCAGTATAGTGCAGTGGTTAAAGCAATGAGCTGCAAACCTTGAGACCTGGTTTTGAATCCCATCAGCCATCACTTGCATACTGTGTGACCCTGAGCAAGTCACCTTAACTTCCTTGTGCTCCCTGTTCACACCTGTAAACAAGCTTCAGCTTAGTGTGGCTTTCCTGGTTAAACAATTCCCCCCTTTCCCTTTACTATACCACAGTGCCCTCTACTGCCAGATGCAGCAGTGCATGGACTATGTTACAAAAATGATTTTAATCTCAAACTCGGTATACTGTATCACAAGAAAGACGTCTTCCCGCTCCCCATCCGACTCGAAATAGTGACCAAGATGATAATTCTTTGACTATGCCAAAGTTGTTTACAATACAGACCCCAACTCCTCATTATCCAGATTAGATACTCTGCTAAATTCTGCCACTTTGCTTCAGTTCCTCTCCTAGAACTCATTGCATCCTCTTCTTCTCCCTTGGCATCCTGCCCCATCCCATAGACTCTCTATCCATTCGCCAACTCTCATAGCCAAATTCTGGTTTGGCCTGCTTCCTCCCTACCTCTCAGATATGCTGTCCCCTGCAGCCACCACCTCTTATGACCTATGCACCAGGGACATCCACTCTTTCTCTGTACCCTGCCCCCATCGTCAGCTGGCAAAGCCACTATCTCCAACAATCTCCCATCCTTATGGAACTATCTAAGTCCCCAACTCTGAAATTCTCTCCTATCCCTCCCTCAAGCAGCACTTACGCCTCCCCCCCATTTGTTCCTGTCTCCATACTTCCCCCTCCCTACCTGACTGCCGCAAAACACTAACCAATGTCAAGATTTATAGGCCTGCACTTTACTGACCGTATGCTGCTATATTATCACATCCATAAACTTGTAATGCCTATACCCTAAATTTTATCTTGTAATGCCTGGAAACCACCCTTGGCTAATGCTACTCAGTGCTTGTATTTCACTCGTGTGCTGAAACCCTGTGTCTGCATTTGTTATTCTCGTTCCCGGGTCACACTGGGAAATGAGCCCTGGCACAGTGTGCTTTTCCCTGTTACCAAATTTTAAATAAAATAATCTTTATTACATTTTTCAAACTTTTTATATATTTTATTTAAAATGTAACAGAAACTCCATTTTCAAAGTGCAATAATACCCTCTAGGGTGGATGGTACTGGGCTATACCGAACCACCCCAGGAGCTATAAGGCCTTCTGCTGTGGGTCTTGGGCCTCATTATGCCCCTGGGGTGGTTCAGTATAGCCCAATACTGCCCACTCTGTTGGATATTATTGCTAGCATGGAAGATGTAGTATAATTCATGATTCCAGTAAAGCCATCTAAATGGAACACACGGTAAATTCCAAAACTACAGAAAAGAGATAAAACTGATTTTTTTAATTTATTGCAGTAATCTTGACCATGGACAATCATGAAAACTCATAATATATTGGATTATCATGAATCACAATCACCATCTCCATAACTTCATGGTTTTTGATTCATAGCCATTTAATGGTCATGTTTAATCATGGCTATCCAGACAAACAGAGCTGCTCAGCTGGAACTGTTGTGCAGATGGTGACAGCCTAAATATAGAGGAGTCTTGACAAAGCTTGGACACGCGAAACCGTTGAGGCATTTTGCTGCACTACATATTGTTCCTGCACTGGTTGCTGTCTCGTTGGAATAAAACTAAATTCTTGCCACAGTACAATAGCCTTGTCCTCGTGGTTACATCTATGTAGCAGCTTGCTACTTTCTGCTGGTGTGAGTGGGTGTGAGTATCTTTGGAGTTTCTGCCTTCAATCATGGTTAATAATGATCACAATGATGGTTTTCAAAGCTTGAACATGATCTTTGAATGTCTTGTTTTGTAGTAATCAAAACACGGGGTCCGTTAGAATCTTAACCAACACTTAAATACTTCTGCTAATACAGCCAGTAAGCAACTAACGGTTCACACAAACAAACCTTCAAGCAGGCAGAGCCTGATACATGATCTCATCTCTTATCTCACAGACTACCACAGTAACTGCAAGCCTACCTTGAGTTACTTTCACTCTCACTTATGACTCACTAGTACCTTACCAACACATCCACTGTTTTTTTTTTTCAAACAAAAAAATACCATAATTTACAAGTGAGGCTTCTCAATAAGTTTTAGCTAGAAGCGTGCACTATGCCATAATATTTTGACAGGATTCACGAAGAAAAAGAATTACACCATTTAACATGGAGCCCTCCACATTTTCTTTTCTCAGAAGAAACATGTACCAGCATTTTACATTCAATATGTTTCAATGAGTCTCTTGGGCTTTTTCATTAGTCTACCACTTTTTTTTTGTGGACTCTTTCTGCTCCGCCCTCAGGGAACTCTCTCCGGCAGCCACTTGCCATGAGCTCTACCTTTCTCCTGAAGCACTACTTTCCTCACCCCCACACTGACTCAGCAGATGCCCTGCCTCTGCACCCCCCTCCCCCAGGTAGGGCCACCCTATCTGCCCAGGGCACTCTATCTAGAATGCAATGTGCCAGTCGGGCAGAGGTCTCTCAGAGGAGAGGTGCCCGGTGTTGGAGTGTGGCTCTGTGGACCATGGTGCCTTTGCCTATCCCCATGGATGGGGATTTTCTTCATTTCTCACCTTGGAATGTGGCGTGCAATGATGTCTACACATGGCTGCCTGCTGGCGTCTGCCGCACTCCATCTCCCTTTACGCAGGCTCCTGCAGGTGTTCCTGCAGTACCCCGATCTCCATTGGGGGCCACCAGGGCACCGAACGACCCTGGATCCCTCCCCAGGGAGATGAGAGCTGTCCTCAGGATGCTCCATCCTCTCCCTCCCCTGCCAACCCCTGGCAACCTGTCACCTGGTCGCCCGTCTGGTATCCAGCACCTCAACCCTCAGCACCACTGAGCCAGCAGCCTACCACTTCTTGACCTGCTCAATTGTTCAGGAGTCTTGTAACTGGCAGTTTCACCAGACATCTGAGCATAAGGCATCAGTTCAGTATTGTTTTTGTGACATTTCAGGAAAGTCAGGTAAAGCCCTGTCTATTGAAGAAGAATTTGTTTCCCATCCAGTGTTCACACTCCTAGGCATTTCATGTTCCACATACTGTTGTCCTGACATTGTCCTGTGTTCTCCAGGTAAATATTCTGTCTGTAGATACAGTCTCTGGTGTTGCAGGAAAGTGTTCTGAGCTTGTCAGCACTGGCATTAAATGTCTCCCATTTCGTTTTAATAGTTGTGTGCTTTCAGTAAGTACTAGACAGGATCTTGGAGCCACAAGCCTCTGAATATAGGATTGAAACCATAGGAACCTGCAAAGGCTTTGAATTCTGCACTTGCAAACTGCAGTGTCAGTGGCTCAGCAGGTAGCACACTCACCTCTGAGGCCAGGAGATTGGAAGGTGGGTAGGTAGGTAAAATTTATTTTTATACAGATAGTACATGTCATTTGGACGTAATCCAGTTTACAAGACAGACCTGTGTAAATTCCTAACTAGTTACATACAAGTAAGTTCCATGTTAAATACATATAAATACAAACACCACAATATACAAATAACACTGTATACCTGAAAGACCTACAATAGCTGGATTATAAAATCTCAAAATCCCAAGGAACCTTAGAGGAAAAAAAAAACATTTAACACTCACAAATGTGAGCATATAGCTCCTTTATAGTATAAGTAAACAATTAATTTGGAATTTCTCTTACCTCATCAGGAAGAGAATTCCAAAAACTAGCAGCCTGATATAGCAAATACCTATCCCAATATTTATTATAATGTTTACCTACAACTATCTTATTTAAGTGAACTGGTCTTGTCAATATCCATTTTTGATAGTTATTCACTGAAAATAATATTAAAGAAATTGGATGATTTACAGATGAATATTTCATTTTGTGTATTAAAGATAACCAATTACACTTATGATGTATGTCTAAATGTGATCAGTTCACTTTCTTCAACAATAAAAACAATGATGAATCCGATAGTTCCCTTGTAATACATATCTTGCTACATGATAATAAGTTCTATCTATTCTAGACAATAGGGTTTTATTTGCATTTCTATATATTAATTCTCCATATCTTAGCACTGGAATAATTAACTGATCTGCCAGTTTTTTCTATCTAAAAAAGATAAACAATCAGTACTTCTTCTTAACGCCCCTACCCTTCTATTTATTTTTTTTAATCAATGCAATAATATGATTTGAAAAGGACAGATGTTCATCAAATATAATCCCTAAATAACTATATTCTTTAACTTGTTCTAATTTAGTTTGATTTCCTGTATAAATGGATAAATCATAAACAAGTTCACCACTTTTTTTCCAATGGGAAATTCATACACTTTGTTTTTTTTTGTGTTCATTATCAGCCCTGACCTGGTGAACCACCCCTCAATTCTTTGAAAATCAGACTGCAAGTTAGTTTGTAATATTTCTTCCGTTTCTCCGGACGCAATTATAATCGTATCATCGGCATAAAGTCGAATATCTGATTTTTCTATAGTCGATGGCAAGTTATTTATGAATATTAGGAACAAGAGACGTCCTAAAATTGATCCCTGGGGAACTCTCGTATTTACTTTCCTCTTTCTTGACAAACATCCCTGTACCTCAACTCTCTGGGAATGATCATCCAAATAAGATTTTAACCAATTTAAGGGATCTTCCCTCATGCCTATTTCATGAAGTCGTTCAATTAGTAAGGGGTGGTCCACCAGGACAAAAGCCTTTGAAAGATCTACAAAAATAACAGCTGTCTCTCTATTTTCCCCCAATTACCTATTTATTTGGTCATAAAATTCCAAAAGGGCTGTTGTAGTAGAATAGTTTTTTCGAAAACCAGATTGTTTAGTTGTCAACAAACTATCTGTCCAAATATTCCATTATCTGGCAAGAGGCAAGTTTTTCAAAACATTTCGACAAAAGAGGTAATAAGGCTATGGGCCTATAATTAACTTCTACCACATCCCCTCCTCCTTGAAAATAGGTTTTACTCTACTCTCTTTCCAAGATGAGGGAAAATATCCAATTTGAAAACTCCAATTAAATAAATAAGTGATAATTGGTGCTATATGAAAAGCAGCTAGCATTAAGAATTTACCTTCCAGACAATCACTACCAAGCGCCTTATGAGCATTTATATTTTGAAGAATTTTATATACTTTAGTGACTGTTAAAATTTTAAATCTAAATGGAGGAAATTTATTTTGTATAAACACTACATTAGTTTGTTCTAAGTCTAAATTAGAAGGAATTTCACAATTTGGGAGATCTACAAAAAAAATTATTTCAGACATTACAAATTTCCTCCGGATTTTCAGTAATGATATCCCAATTTTTTAATCTTAATATCTCCTCGGAGGAATCTCATCCTGGTTTAGTTAATTTCTTGACCACTCTCCAAAACTGTCTTGGATCTATACTTGAATCTATTTTAGTTTTGTAAAATGAAATTTTTGAAGCCTTAATTAACCTTTTACATTTATTTCTAGCAACCTTAAAAGAAATCCAATCCTTTTCTAATTTTGATCTCAATGCTTTTTTCCAAATTCTATTTTTGATTCAAATTTGTTTCAAAAGTCCATCATTTATCCATGGTAATTTATTTAATTTCTTCATTGCTTTAACTCTTGGTGTATGAAAATCACATACCTCTTCAAAAGTTTGGCTAAAATATTCAATTGAAGTGTCAATATCTGGAATTAATTTACATCGATCCCATTTTATTTTACTAACACTATCTAAAAACCTAGATTCTGAAAATCTTCTGAAGTCCCTAGTCCAATTTTTATTTTCAAATACCGATTTTGATTAAACTGAGACCTGGGCAAAGTAGCCCAGATCAAATTATGGTCTCCAAGACATGGTGATAAAACACCTACTGCTTCAATCTCAATTTGAGTAGATACCAAAATCAAATCTAATATGGATCTAGTTGTCATATTTGATGTGTACCTGGTAGTTTTTTTTATGAGTTGTTTTAATCCTAGGTTAGTTACTATATCTTTTAATTGTCTCCCTCTAATATTTTTCCAATCACAATTTAGATCTCCCATCAAAATTAATGGTCTACTTCCTACTTTATCTGCTATCTTAGTTAGAATTATCTCCAGGTCAGTTATTTTTACCCTAGGGGGTGAATAAATGATCAAAATTACCTATCCTAGGTGTCCCAGGTATACAGCTAAAAATTCTATATTATGTTCACTACCCTGCATTATAATTTCTGAAAAACCTAATGTTCATTTTAAAAGAAGTGTCACATCCCCCCGTCTTTCTATCTACTCTCCATATCTTATAATCCTGAGTGCCAAATTCTTCATCTTGATGTTTGTTTGAGAGTCATGTTTCACTTAACCCTAATATACATGGATCTTTATCTTTCAGTAAAGTTGCTAAAAGATCAGATTTAGAACTAATGCTACGTGCATTATCATGAAAGATTTTAAGTACTAAATTTGAAGGCCCTGGATTCACTTCAATATCTCCCCCCAGTATTAGTAAAAAAACAACTTGCCCCGGATAAATTTGATATAGCATTATTAGGCCTAAAAGGATTTAGAGGCCTATAACATCCTCCCAAAGTTTGATTTCTTAATATTCTCTGAAAAGTATTCCTTCTTGATTTGTTACAATTGTTTTTTTTTGTGATTGGTTATTTTTATTTAATCAATTTACCAAATATTTTTTGTTTGCAGATTTTTTTGCTGTGATCAATTCTTTCTGAGTTACAACACTCAAAAGACAGCAAAGAAATAAACATCCTAAAAAAATAATCATCAACATTTTTCAAAGAAATTTCCACAACTAAAATATGTCTAAAAAATGTTTAAAATTAGAACCCCTATTCTAATTTACAAAGAAATTATCCTAATATCACCTACACTTTAACATAAATTAAATACTTCTAACCAAACATTTTAAAGCAAAACATTTCCAAATTACCAAACTAATCTGAGCCTAAAAGTCTCCCAGTTTAGAAGCAGCCTTTTTCTCTATGGAGTGGCGTTCACACCACTCACGCTCGCGCTGTGAGCAGCGCAAGTTTTTATAGCGCTCTGCCCCTCCTCTTCTCTGATGCAGGACCCTGGTTCTCCTCCCATTCACTGCCCCAGATGTAAAAGTCACAATTCTCCAGTTTACTGGAGCTTTAACAGGCAGGTTACAAGGCTGTCCCACAGAGAGTGGAGCACTGGCACAAATTAAGCATACAGCAAAAGGTGAAACAAAGTACACAGTTCAAAGGCAGATGATCTTTTTGTTCCCAAACTGCAGGCTTTAAACTTCTGATGAAAAGGGAGATGGAAAACAGCTGAAGCGGATGTAAATTTGCAGCATACCTGGCTGTGAGCAGCGTGAGTTTTTATAGCTCTCTGCCCCTCCTCTTCTCTGATTGGAAGTCTGTGGGTTCTATCCCCACGAGGCACTTGGGTTAAAATCCCAATACTGACACTAGTGCAGCATGAGGAGGGGTGCTGCACTCCTGAGGTACCGTCTTTTGGATGAGACATTAAACAGAGGTCCCAACTGCCTGTTCAGGTGGATGTTAAAGATGCCATGGCACTTCTCAAAAAGAGTAGGGGAAGTTTTATTAAATGATGGACTTCATTACAGATGCAAACATTTAAAGCATACAATACTGAAACAAAACCAAAGAACTTATTTACAAATACATATATTAGTAATGTGGTCAAAATGAAAAAAGTACTTACCACAGTAATGCTGTCTCTTCTAAAGGAGTCCTAATGTATTCCAACATATGCAGTAAGACCTTCTTGTTGTACTGCCCTGGAGAGGAACGAGTTAAAGCCTACATTCTAAGCAGGCACGTGCTCAATTTCTAATCACTGTCCCCTGATGCATTCTATTCAACCGTCATATTCTTACGAGCAACCCAAGAAAGCTTATAATAGTAGATTGAAAAACCAAACAATTGAAAATGCTTACAGCATTTAAATAGGAAAATATCTGAAAACCCTACCAGCCTCAGTATGGGCTGCAGACTCAAGTCACAGATACCCACTAAAGAAAACTAACTTCCAAGTAAAACAATAAGAACAGCGTATGAGCTGGAGTGCAGAGACACCATGTTCTGTCAGGGTGGGAGGTCAGAATACATTAGGACTCCTTTGGAAGAAACATTACTGTGGTAAGCAATTTTTCTTCAAACTACAAGAAGTCCTAATATATTATGACATATGCAGACTACCAAGCAGTTCCCTTGGAGGAGGGCACAGAACCTACATAGGAAAGAAACTCTGCAATACTGCTGTTCCAAACCTGGCATCACTTCTTGCTTGCACATCCAGACTACAATGCTTGGTAAATGTGTGTACAGTTTTCCAGGTAGCTGCTTTACAGATTTCTGACAAAGGAGCATCTCTTGCAGCTGCTATAGTGGCAGCTGAGCCCCTGGTAGAATGAGCCCCGAGGCCTACGGGGGGGGGGTCTTTCCCTAGTTTCTAACAAAACTGGATGCATGACACTATCCATCTTGTGATGGTCCTCTTAGTGGCTGGTTTACCCCTGCCCATTTCACCATAGGTAAGGAACAACTGGCTACTGTCACCCCTGTGGCCTCTGGTCAGATCCAAATAGTAGCCAATAGCCTTCTTTACATCCAGGTTATGCGGTCTACATTCCCCTGAACTAGAGTGTTCAGTGAAAAAGACAGGCAAGTTCGTGGACTGGTTAAGGTGAAAAACATACCACTTTGGGAAGAAACTTCCTATTTGTTCTGAGAACCACTTTATGATTATGAAAAGAGAGAGTTAGGTTCCACATATTAGGCCTTAATTCACCGATACATCTTGCTGAAGTGTTGGCCACTAAAAACACAGTTTTCCATGTCACATACTTTAACTCTGCCGAGATCACAGGTTCGGGGTTGGGGGGGTCACATCAACTGTGCTATGCATATATTTAGGTCCCATGAAGGGGTAGGTTCTCTGAGGGGGTGTAAATGCAGCAGCTCCTTAAAGAATTGTTTGAATATAGGGTCAGAGGCTAAGGAAGATTTCCCTGCTGAAAAATAAGCAGAAACTGCTGCCAATTGCACACTCAAAGTAGAAGGCCCAAGGCCTAGAGAATGTAGATGAGCCAAATAGTCTAGTATGAGTGGAATGCCCACCCCTTGTGGTTCCACACCTGACTGACTGTACCATATGGTGAACCTCTTCCATTTTGGAAGAATAAGTTTTCCTAGTAGCTGGTTTTCTGGGAACCTTTAGAATATCCAGAACAGAGTCAGAGAGCTGCAGTCCAGCATATTCTACTGTAACTTTGCAAGAGCCAGGCCTTCAACCTGATGGACCCCAAAATGGGGTACATGATCCTCCCCTGGGAGGAGATCAGCAGGTCATACCTCTTGGGGAAAGCAAATCAGGCTGGTCGATGCCAGGGCCACCAGAATAGAGTACCAAGGCTGCCTGACCCAGTCTGGGGCTATCAGGATCATTACCACTGACTGGCCCCAGAGTTTGGTCAGTACCTGGAGCAATAAGTGAAATGGAGGGAAGGCATACAGGAATTTCCCTGACCAGTTCAGTAGAAGTTCATCCACTGGAACTGTGCCCAGAACGGGAGGGCTGCAACAGTACTAAGGCAACTGGTGATTGTGTGGGGCTTCGATCTATATCTGGAGTGTCCCACTCCCTGAAGATGTCAGAGAACCAGGTGATTCAGTGACCACTCATGGTGGTTCTGGTTGATCCTGCAGACAGAGTCTGCCAGAACATTGTCCTTCCCAGGAAGGTGAACTGCTGACAGAGTTCCCTCCAGGGAGTAGGCCAGATTCCAAATCTTCATGGTTTACGTACACAGTGTGGACCTTGTGCCGCCCTGCTTGTTGATATAAACTATGGTTGTGGTGTTGTCTGTCCTGACCTGCAACACCTTCCCCCAAATTATGGAAGAAAAGGACTGGAGAGCCAGCAGCACTGCTCTGAGTTCCAACAGACTTATGTGCAGGAGGGACTCTTGAGGAGACCATGTGCCATGAGCTGTATGCTCCCCCAGATGCGCACCCTGAGAAGGATGCATCTGTGATGAGTACCACTGTGGGATTTTCCTGTAGGAATGAAACACCCTCTCTGAGGTTGTCCTTTTCATGCCACCACTGCAGAGCTTGAAGTAGTGTGGAAGTTATTGGAATCAGTTTGGACAAAATCTCTGCTCTGGGTTCAAAAAGACTTCAGATGGAACTGAATGTCTCATCTGAAACCTTGTCCCCTCGATACTACGGCTGTTGAGGCTGCCATGTGCCCCAACAACTGCAAAAAGTACCTGTCTGGCTTTGGAGAATGGAGCTTGAAAGAATCCACTAACTGCACTAGGCTGTCCACCCTGTCTAGTGGAAGTCTTGCTCTTCCCAACACTGTGTCCAGTTCCACCCCATGAACTGCAGGAGCCGGACTGGCTTCAGAACTGACTTTTTGGTATTTATTAAGAAGCCCAGCAAGCGAAAAGTGCTCTGAGAGACTGCTAGGGCCTCTACCACCTGCTAGTGAGACTGGCCTACCAATAGCCAGTCATCCAGATAAGGAAATACTTGAATCCCTAAACACCTGAGGTGAGCCACCACCACTGCCAGGCATTTTGTAAACACTCTGGGAGGGGTAAGGTGCAACAGACTTCTAGGAAAACAAACTGAACTTACAAGCTCAAATAGGCAGACTGGGTGGGCCATAGGCCCTTATCTGCCGACACTGTCTATGTATCTATGTAGCTGAAGTCAGACCAAAGGGAAGGGACCTGAACTGGTAGTGTCCTGATGGCAGTGTGAACCTTAGGTATTTTCTGTACGACTGTCTGATAAGGATATGGAAATAAGCATCCTTGAGGTCTATGGATGTTAACCAGTCTTCTTGGCTGAGAGTGGGCATTATTGCCAGAGTGACCATCTTGAATTTTGGTTTTGTTAGATGTTTGTTCAGAACCGTAAATCCAGAATGGGTCACCAAGCCCCATTTTGCTTCAAGGTCAGGAAGTACCTTGAATACAACCCTTTCCCTCTCTGGGACAGGGGGGATATATTCCACCACCCTGTCCTGAAGGAGGGTTGCAACTTCTGTTTCCAATAAGGAGATTTCTGCTCAACAGGTAGGCTTTAACAACTTTGCTCAGTGTCTGGGAAAATGCTTGAAATGCAGAGCAAGGCCTTTGCCCACCACCTCCAGAATCCACTTGTCTGATGATATTGACTGCCAGTTCTGGGGGTAGTGGGCAAGGCTGTCTCTTACTGCAACTGGGGAGGTGAAACATAGAAACAGACTGATGGCAGATAAGGACTGCTTGGCCCACCTAGTCTGCCCATTTCCCGACCTAAAGGATAAGCTGCAGATCCTAGTTAACCAACAGCTTACTTCCTCCTACCACCCACTAGAATTACCTTAAGTGTATCCCATGCATTCTTGAATTCCCCCACTGTTTTTGACTCTACAACCTCCTCAGGAAGGCTGTTCCATGCATCTATAACCCTCTCTGAAGAAATACTTCCTCACATTACCTTTTAGCCATCCCCCTCTATCTTCAGATTGTGCCCCCTTGTTGTTGCTCATCTCTTTCTGAAAGATGCTACCCTCTTAGAAACTTTAAAATACATCAAGGGTATCAAAATCTATCATGTCCCCACCCCCCAACATTCCTTGAGGCTATGTATCTTAAGCTCCTTTAATCTTTCTTCATACGTCTTCTGGTGCAGACCCTGCACCATTCTGGTTGCCCTCCTCTGGACAGCCTCCACCCTATGTATGTCTTTGCAGAGATGGGGTCTCCAGAACTGTACACAGTATTTTATATGTGGTCTTACCACCTGTACAGAGGGACATCAACTTCCTGTTTTCTACTGGTGATTTCTCTCCTTATGCATCCCAATATCCCCCCATCCCTCCTTACTGCCTTCTCACATTGCTGGCCCACCTTTAGGTCATCTGATATGATTACCCCAAGGTCCCTTTCCATTTCTGTTGTCGGTATCTCACCCTCCATTGTGTACTCTTGCCCTGGGTTTTTATTTCCCAGTTGCATTACTTTGCACTTCTTTGCGTTGAATATAAGCTGCCATACATTTTGACCATTCCTCTAACCTTGCCAAGTCCCTTTTCATCCTCCACCCCACCTTGCATATCAACCCTGTTGCAGATCTTTGTGTCATCTGCAAAGAGACATAACTTTTCCTTCCATGGTAACCCATTGTTCTTCAGGGAACCTGCTTAGCTGGTGTCCTGGGCTGGGAAGCTGGGCTGGAATGAGTGGCACCCCTCCTGACCCTTCCTCTGAAATATCCACGTTGTTGCTGATAGATCAGGGAAAGCCTGGGTCTGGTAGAAGAGTCTCTGGTAAGGCCTGCCCCTGCATCCCCTACCTTGCTGTTTGAGGGATGGCACTCCTATAGGAGGTTCTATATTTGTCCATTTTCCTCATGTAGGCCTCAGTTGGTTCCCCAAAGAGGGAATTCTGGACCAGAGGAAAATCCAAGGCCTTTGTCTGGGTGTCCTGAGAGAGGTTTGTGGTTCTAAGCAAAGAAAACCTTTTCATAGAGATAGAGGTAGCCAGTACCCTGGACGCCAAATCATTGGCATCTGATGCCACGTGGAACTGCTGCTTAGAAGCCTTTATTCTACTCCTTGCCATTTTCCCCAAATCGGTAGCCAAAATAGTTGGGATTCTGGCTGCCAAACAGGATATTGCTTCCCATAACTTCTTTTGGTACCTTGCCACATAGGTCATGTAAGAAGCCTGTCTGGCAATAAGGAAGGAGCCAAGGTATGACTTTTTAACCATAGGAGACAATCCTCTTAGAATCTTTTTTAGGAAGGTGGTAAGCTAGTGGAATGTTTGCCTTTTGACAGGCAGCAGCCTGGACTATCCCCTCATGACTGGGGTGACCAGACAAATCCTGTGCCATTTCTTCTTCTTCCCTCTTCCTCTCTTTCCCTGTTACCAACTATTTCTAAAATCCTGGAAAAGATTGTTGCAAAACAATTACAGGTATTCTTGAAAGATAAAGATATCCTCAATGGTTATCAATCAGGTTTTAGACCACAGCATGGATCTAATACAGCTTTAATAAAGGTCACAGGAGATATTGTGGGAGGTCTGGATAGGGGGATGCCAGTGAGAGCGATTTTTGTTGATCTTTCAAAGGCGTTTGATACTTTGGCCAACAGCATCCTCCTGTCCAGACTAAAAACCTGTGGTATGTCTGAATTGGTGGTAAACTGGTTTCGAAATTATCTTAATTCAAGACAACAGCAGGTAACCATTAGGGAGTGGTCATCAGACTTGAAATTGATTGTTTCAGGAGTTCCACAAGGATCCATTTTGGGTCCTATATTATATAATTTATATATGAATGATTTGAGGTTTGAACAACAAGGGTTGCAATATCATTTATATGCTGATGACAATTGTATATTTTGCTGACCATTCAGTGAAACTTATTCAACCAGTATTGCAGCAGGCATTTGATTATCTGCAGGATTTTCTACTTAGATCCAAATTAGTTTTAAATTAAAAAAATCCCAGGTAATGGTATTTCATAGGGGAAATGGGTCTAAATTAGAACAAGATGGATTACAAATTAAAACCTATTCAGGGGGTATTTTGCAACAAGTTGATAAATATAGATACTTGGGGGTATAGTTAGATGTAAAACTTAAATGGGATAGTCATATAGAAAGTACTTTGATAAAAGTTGGAAAACGTTTGGGTTCCTTATATAGAGTAAGAAATAGTATGTCTTTGGAAATTAGAAAATTAGTAGTTACAGCTGTGGTATTACCCATATTGGAGTATGGAAACTTGATTTATATGGGTGCTTCAAAAGAGCAGTTATATAAGCTTGATGTTATGTATAATAAATTAGTTAGATTCAGATGGGTGCCTCAAGAATGACACACAGAGTGGATATCTATAAAGAATTGGGTCTGGCACACACTATCCCAAAGTAGATTTTAGTAATTATACTTATGTTAAAATGTATTTCAGGAAAGTTCCTAAATACCTGGTTGAGAGTATGGATATAAAAAACACAGTTGAGGGTTTGCGTTCTGCAAATAGTTTAGTATGTCATGTTCCAAAATGAAGAACTGTGTGGGGTGATAACCATTTTTTAAGTATGGGACCCTCCCTATGGAATAACCTGCCTGGGAAGCTTGGACCCCTTGACAGGGACTTTCAGTTGTATCTAATAAAATAATGGCTTATTGATAATATGAATTATTAAGGGGAGTCTAGCTTAGATAAAAAAAAAATTGGACAACTGGAATGGTAGCTTTTGTGATTAGTATTTATTGCTTAAGCACTGTCTATCTTGTTAGTTGAGTATGGTCTCTTAGACATATGTACAGTATATGTGGATATTTTGGATATGTGTTAAATTTATTGATGTAAACAAGTGTTGTGGTTATTGTCTTTTATGTATATTGTAATATGCTGTAAGTGTAACTGGAATTGGTACCCTGGACCTCTCTGTAAAGGAGCTTAGGCTCAGTAGAGTTATCCATATTCATTATTGTATGAATAAAAAATTTTACTACTACTCTTCGCACTACGGATCCCATGACTAATCACATTGCGGGATCTAGAGGGATTTGAACCTGTTGAGGAGTAACCAGATATATCACTGGTTCAGTTGGACCAGACTGCAGAGACTGTATAACATGTATAGCAACCGCAATCTCTTATAGTCAGAACCGCAAGCGCCTGTAGCTTAGGAGCCAGTTCAATGTTTTTCCTTTTTCTTCTTAGCGTAAGCCAGTTCAAGGGCAGTATCTGTGGTTCGTTTAGAAGAAAGGGCATCACCTTGGTCAAAAGGGACCCCTTCTGGTTCTTTTGAACATGAACCGGTTTGGCCATCCGTGTTAGCGGATATCTCAGCAGATTTCTCGTTTGGTTGGTTAAGGCACCTGCCCAGCATCGATTGAGGGAAATTCTTACTTATGTCACAGTCTGTCTGTAGGTGTTCAAACCCTAATCAGAAAACACAAGTAGTGTGGGGGTTGGCATTGGCAAAAAGTTTCCCCACACTCCACACATTGTTGAAATCCTGTTGGTCCAGTTTTTTTTGGATTTCTGTGACTCCATCTCAAGCTTATCCAAAAGGCGGTTAGGCCAGATAAGAACTCAAAATAGTTCTGGTTAATAGACTGGTATTAGTGGTCCGAACCCTCCCCAAGACAAACCTTATTAACCAGAGCTAACAAAACCTTTTGACAGAAAGAGAGAGGAAAGAGAAAAGAACTCTAACGGTTGGACAGCAACTGCCGAAGAACCGAGACTTACCCATTTGTAGACAAAAAATTTAAATGGCAATTGTACCTATACTGAGGGACAGCAATATAAAACTTAAAAATGCTAAATAATTTTTAAAAATCAGTAAGGAAACAGAAGTGATAAACCACTAAACTGATGAGATGCTGAGGAGAAATCTTCGAGGCTTCTTCACAGTAAGGTGGAGTAAAGAATTTAACTGTTAAATAGAATGTGCCAGGAGAGAGTGATTTGAAACAGAGCGCATGCCTACTTAGAATGTAGGCTTTAACTCTTTCCTCTCTGGGGCAGTACAGCAAGAAGGCCTTACTGCATATGTCAGAATACATTAGGACTTCTTTTAGTTTGAAACATTAATTATCTAGTATCATAGGAAAACTACTGTTCACAATTTATCCATAAATGCTTTGTTTTTTCCACAGAAAAGCTTAGAACATCCATTCTATAAACCTCATCTATGGCTTTACTAATGTTCTTTAGTATTTCATTGTTACGGACTAGTGTTTGCTGTAGAACGAAAAAACATCTGGCTTGCCAGATGTAGTACTGGATTATAGCAAAGACAATGTAGACACTGTCACTATGATATTTACCCCATGACTCTGCACAGTAGCCATACATCAAAGCAGGGTAATCTAATGCTAGAAACTGAGGCTCCCTCCATACTTTTGCTAAATGACCCCAAAAGAAACTAGCGCAAGGGCACTTCAAAAATAAAAGTGCTGCTGTGTCTATAATACCTGAGAACATATTTCCCTGGGACAAAATCCATCTATGGGATGCTTATGTTTATTAGCTTGGACACTTAATGTCCCATACAAAAGTGGGAAGTCTGGGATTAGTAGGCGATTTCATATCCTGCTTAAGATAATTTTCCTTACTCAGTGTGCACAACTGCTTTATATATTGCCTTTCTATGCATGGTCTATAGCTGCGAGGGGGGCATTCCCCATTTTATGGCATTTTTTTTTTTTTTTTTTTTATCCCATCCATGACATACTGTGGGGTGGATATTAATCTTGATAAAGGGCGTGCAGAACTCTTCCCAGTGGGAAAGGCAAGGGACCAACCATTCTAGAACTGCTTCCATATTGTGTCCCCTGGTCCAAGGGCATTCCTTATATAGTGTATGGTAGAACGCAGTTGAGCATGGAAATCCATGCTCCCAACAGCATTGTCGTGCTTGCCTCAGTGCATCACTATCTTGTGTTGCACCAAGTAAGTCACCGGTGTGGCACAAGATTGAACGCATTCATGCACACGCAAATGAGCAGCCCACGGTGATGTGGAAGTCAGCATGCTGCTACACATCCCGAAGTAAGATGTATTTTAGAAGGTAGACTTGTTTAGGGGATCACGGAGCACTGATTATGCTTGCCCATACACTATAAAATATTGTGTATAAGCAAGCATACACAAACAAGGCAGTTGTTAGATAGAGGTTTCCATGGTAACAGACCTATCAAAGTCTCTGGTTACCACAGAAACCTCTCGATCACAACTGCCTTGTTGTGTATGCTTGCTCATATACAATCCTCTATGTTCTAACTCAAGAATAAACTAAAAAATGCAATAGTATGAACCATGTCAACCCCTTCCCCTCCTGCAGAGGTCCATATTTAAATTCCCTTTTAAATGCATTTAATTTGGAACACCAGAAGGCTTGAAAAAAAGACACTGCATATAACCTTGTCATTTAAGTGGTGGCAGAAATACTATACTCCGATATTAAAAAAGAGAATGAGCAATGTTTTAATCAATATTACTCTTTTCTTAGATATCTGTTGCCCCTTCCACCCAGATACTAGCCTATCAGCATGTGATAAACACTGTTCCCAGTTGATCTGAGGGTTATTATCAGGACCAAAAAAAACACCCAGAATAGTGATGGGATACCCAAGAAAAATAGAGAAAGGTGGGGTACTGCCCAAGGTTACATCCTTTCTTTTCCTAAAATTAATCTTAGAAACGGAAACTTCTGAAAAAGTCTAAAGTACTCCTAAAAAGGTGGACTCAAGATTCTAGAGAAACTATTGCTACCAGGTCATTGGTGTAAGCCAATATTTTAACAGGGAGGGGAATCTGGAAGTAGCAATAACCCTATTACTTCATGTGTGACTAACATTTTCCCGATTAAGACATCAATACCGAACACATAAAGGGGGCTAAGTGGACAACCTTGATGCACACCCATAGTAATCTTCAGGGCCTTACCTGTTCAACCGCTTACTTACAGAATAAGGACTGCATTGTTATACATTGTTTTAATCCAGAAGACAAAGGGGGGGGGGGCGCGGAGAGAATGCCAAAGGCTAGAAGTGTCCTAAAAACTTATGGAAGAACCTATCAAAGGCTTTTTCTTGATTCAATCAGAGTATATAACCTCTGACATCTCGATTACACCTAAAGAATAGCTCCCTTAAAACTATCAGGTTATCTTGCTGCTTCTCGTCAGGGATGGCGCAAGTTGTGCTGGGCAGATCAAGTATGAGGAAACTTTAGACAACCTAGTGAGGAGGATCTTACATAAAATTTTGAAATCAGTGTTCAGGAGGCTCAATGGCCTCCAGTTACCCAAATCCATTTTGGGACCTTTCTTATGAAGTAATACTAATACTACAACATTCATTGAGGATGCATACTGCTGTGACGAAAGCAGGTACTTAAATAATAAAACCAGTGTGGGGGCTAAAACTGCCTTAAATGTTTTATATATACCAGCACCAAACCCATCTGTTCCAGGAGCAGACTTAGATTTTAATGAGCTGATGGTATTTTCTACCTCCTCAATGGTCACTTCTTTAATAAGACCCTCTGTACCTGATACAGGAACTTGGGAAAGGCCTAAAACCTCTTAAGTAGGACTGAACTTCTGCCGCAGGTTGTTGTACCCCAGATAAGGAGTTAACACGGTGCTCAACCAACTGTAAGATTTTTTTCAGGAGCAGCAACAGATTCTCCAGATAGCAAAAGTAATTCTGTAATAACCTGGCTATTTATTTGGGCTTTACATTCCTTGAATGGGTCCATTGACCCTCTGCAATTTCCAAATCAAAGGTCTTGATCCAAAGTTTTGGCTCTGTTATATTGTAGTGTAAACATTAGGTCCTTAACTATTTTAATTTGGGAACTATAATCCTGCTGGGACATATCTGATTGCAAAATAAGATGCTGTAGGTGATGTCTTTTTTTATACTTTAATTGTTATTAAGTTCATATTAACAACATATTATAATGGTGTCAATCCATTATAACCATCAGGCATTAATACATTGTCTCAACATAGACATTTGTATCTCAGCTCTTTCATATCTATAGCTATTATGCAGTTTCACCATATGTGCTTCAAAACAGAGCCTATAAGTCTCTTAACCTGCCTGCTCTCCTAAGTGACCTCCCTAGTATTGATTGGTCTTTCATCCCTAGGGCCACCTCTACAGATGATGCCCTGAACTTTTTCTCTGTAAATTTCCTCGCCATCTGGGACCGACATGCACCCCTAAGAAGATCCCGGGTAAGAGGTTCCCACTTACCATGGGTAACCTCAACCCTCATGGAACTCCTTCATACCAGAGACCGTGCCTGGAAATCTTTTAAGGCCACAGGTGATCAAACAGCTCAGCTACACTACCGGTCGCTAAGAAACGCCTGTACAAGACACATACGACAGGCTAAATCAAATTACTTTAAAACTGCTTTCAACAACAACTTCTCCCACCCCGCCTATTTCTGGAAGTCTATTAAATCCTCCTCTCCCACCTGCCCAACCCCTACTCCCACTCTAAACATTGCGGTAATTCCATTACTGATCCTAGCCTGGTTGCCCTGAGTTTAACTCCTACTTTTCCTCCCTGTTTTCTTCCTTCCGCCCCTCTCATCCCTATCCCTTGTCCACTCCCCTTCTGTACCTACCCCGCCACTTTCTGCCTCCGCCAGTCTCATCTAGCCAGGTACTAAAAATACTGCAGGCACTTGACCCATCAAAGGAAAATGTCCATCGGGCCTCGATTCCAAGATGCTTCTGCCTCTGCACCTGCCATAGCATACCCACTAGCACTGCTCTTTAACTTTTCTTTTAAACTCGGACGGTCCCCAACTCATGGAAACAAGCCACTGTCGCTCCACTACCTAAAGGAGGGACCTCTCCTCTCCATCCAACTACCATCCTATATCCCTGCTCCTGTCCCAGCAAAGATTCAAGAGTGACCGTCCTCTCTCAGCTCTATCATTATCTCGATACTATATCCTTTACCCCTTCCAGGCTGGTTTCAGGAAAATCACTCCACCACCACCTCCTTCTTCGGTCTTACTAATGCAATCCTCACGGAATGGATAAAGGAGAATTAACAGCTGCCATTTTCATTGACCTAGCGAAGGCTTTCGACACAATCTCCCATCCCTTGCTGCTGGCTAAACTTACCCAAGCAGGACTGTCAAAAAATGCAGTTGACTGGTTCTACTCTTACCTGGCTGACAGGTCCCAATCAGTCCGCATTGGCTCGGCCAGATCCACCTCACTCCCTGTCACCAGTGGTGTCCCCCAAGGGTCTGTACTCGGCCTGCTGCTGTTCTCTGTCTTTCTTAATTACCTGCCTGCAGCCTGCCTACAAACATCTATCCACATGTATGCTGATGACACGGTGCTGTTCACCTCTGGCCCATCCTCTAGTGCAGTGACAGCCTGCCTACAGCAGGATTTCGATTCCATCCAACGTTGGTTCACCTTAAACCAGCTGCACCTAAACCCTAAAAAAACAGTCTCCCTCACCTTCGGCTCCCGGTCCAAAATAGCACGGCTCCTGGCACCTCTTACGCTCTACACTTTGAATAGCTCCCCACTAGAGGCCTGCACCGCCTATCGTTATCTTGGGGTCTGGCTAGACCAGCATCTTGACTTTTCAGTGCATATTGACGCACTACACAAAAAATTGCAACCTATGTTGGAAGCCCTCTACCGGAATAAAAATTGCATCCCCACGCACTAAACAAGCAATAGTGCAAAAATGATCCTACCTATTTTGATTACGGGATGTCGCCACTGCACCGCACCCCAAACTTCCCTAGCTAGGCTGGATCCCTTTTAACTTTTTGCCGCTCTCGTAAACCTCCCTCCTGATACCCACCACTGTGTCCTCTACCAATCCCTGGACCTCCCGCCTCTTCATAACAGAAGACTGCTCCACTGCGCTTAAAACCTCTGGCAAGTTCTGGTCACATACCTCCCTCCTACCTGTCTTCCTCCTTAGCCACCCTCTCTCTCCTACTTATGCTCTTCTAACATCGATGCTAGGCTCTACATATCCCCCACAGATCCACCCGGTCAGGCCAGGCTGCTTTCAGCTTCAGGTTGCCCAAACTATGGAACTCCCCGACAGCCGACATCAGACATTTCTCAAGCACTCCTCAACTGAATGCTCTTCTCAGACTGCACTTCGCTACCAGCTGCAACTGTAACCTCCCCCTCATCTCCATAATCCTCCCAGTTGCGCAACTTGTTCTGTTACTAACTTGTAGTTCTGCTCCCTACGCATGTCTGGTAGCACATTTTAGTGATTAAGTATCTATAACTGTACCTGTAACTGTACTGAACTGTCTCACCTACTGCCTGTACTCTGCCAATGTATGTTCTTGTTCTGCTGTAACCCCCCTACCCCCAGGACGCATCTGGAATCGAGCAGTACTCTGCTCAGCATGCCTTCCTGGTAAATCTCTTAAATAAATAAATAAATAATTTATCCTTAACACAACAAACAACTTAAATTAAAGCTCAAGTCTAATTAGATAACCATTTTGCTTTAACAGTCTCTCTTTTCACATATTTGTTCACTAGCTAATTTCTTTTCAAAATTAATCATTAATGCAGAATGCATTGTCTTTATAATACAGTTGATGATTTTCTGTACTCTGCTGACCTCAAACTATCAAAGGAAGTTGTTCCAGTAATTTATCTTCTCTCCTTGTTCAGTCCCCTTTTGTTGTGTCTATTAATTTATAACCTACAAGTGGGTACTATGTCTCAGTCATTCACACCTCTCTAACTGCAATAACGTTTCTTTGCCCTCCATCCCCTTTGTTTCCAGACTCTGAATTCTTTTCTGTTATTTATATTTGACTGAACCCATTTGGGGAAGGGGAACAGAAAGCAGTTAAATACCACTTCCATCAAGCTCAGCCCACAAGTTGTAGTGGCAAAACTCTCCTCCTAGGGAAAGTTTCCATCTTGTCCACCTATTATCAAACTGTAGTAGGGTTTGTTGAAGAGAATACGTAATTCTCTCATACATTTTTATGTTTTCTATCAGCTCCTTCCATTCATCTAATGTAGAAGCAGCAGGGGAAAGCCACTTGTTAGTAATTGCCTTCCCAGCTGCTGCCACTAGTATGTTCCTGAGGTATCTTCCCTCTCTCACTTTAAGTTCAGCCAGACATAACCCCAAAAATCAGGTGCTCTGGACCCAATGGACCCATGAGGGCAAACAATGTCTGAACCTTTCTCTGCATCCTCCTCCAGCCCTGGACAGTTCCAAAACACATGTGCCTGATTGGCCACCATTGTCCCGCAGTTTCTCCAACTAGTTGTCTACTCCTACCACTTAGCCACCAGGGCCGGCACTCTAAAGTATCTGGCCCTCATTTTCCAGGTGAATTCCCTCCATCCTGGAGAAGTGCACCAGTTGTTTTGCCAGATTCTCATCCAAACCCTATCATTTAATTTGATATCTAGGTTTTGTTCCCACCTCACCTTGATATAGTCTGTTGTATGTTGGAGATTAATACATTTCTAGTATAAAAGTGAAATGGCTCGCTCTCCCCTGTCCAAACCCCATATTGTCTCAAATGCCTCCGGGGGCATGCAGCCTCCAGGCTTCAGGATCGAGTTATTCACCTGTGTCCCTATAAAATTTCTCATCTGGTAATAGTAAATTAAGTCTCCCCGTCCAACCAAATTTGGCCTGCACCTCCTCAAATGAAATAACTTTGTCCCCTCTAAGAAACTGGCATGGTGCCTGCATCTCTGTCTTTCTTGCCTTCCCTACCAGGGGTTAGCAGTTGCAGGGTTCTCCTCTGTGTCTATGGTCCACCATACATACTTCCCTATATATGTTCTCGTGGCTTCCCTGACAAGTCCCTGCCTATATCCCTGTATGGCTGTTACCATCCCTATAAATGGCGTATTTGTCCAGTCCTCTTTAGGGTTCAAGGTAGTACACTGTGCCTGTAAAAAAAAAGGGGGGGGGGGAGAGAACAGATCAGTGTCAAGATCCATCTCTTTCCATCTGGCTGTGTATGTTGGGTGTTGCAATAAAAATAATATCCTAGTCTGGGTCACTATCCAATATCCCAATAGTAGGGGGACTGCCAGTCCTCACCATCCTCTTAGGCACATAGTGTTTTCCAATTCTTGGCCTTTTATTCATCCATATGAACTTCAAAATCATTTTTTGCCAATTCCCAAATTTGTCTGTACAGTATCAGGACTGGTACGCACTGAAAAAGAAACAGGAAAGTTGGCAATACGTTCATTTTGATTGCCTGTATTCTGGAGTGTAGGGACAAGGGGAGGAGCATCCATCATTGCATGTCTTCGTTTATCTGTTTCTCTAATGGGGGGTAATTCAGCCAAGTCAGTTGTGTTGATGGTGTGGCTAACCTAATTCCCAAGTACTTCATTGAGGGTAACTTCCATCTCAGGGGATGTTGACTTTTTAGAGTGGTAGATGGAAAGAAGTTAAGTTTTAAAACTTCCGTTTTAGTGTTATTTAATGTATAGCCTGAATAAGCTGAAAATATTTTGAGGTGCTGAAATAGCATTGGTATGGACTCTTCTGGGCTGGACAAGTAAAGCAGTAGATCGTCCGCGTAGAGGCCAATTTCTGTTGTGTCCCCCCCAAGTTGAATGCCCTTTATACCTGGGTTGTCCGATTTCCTGGGTCATAGGTTCTAGACACAGAGCAAATAATAAAGGGAAAAATGGGCAGCCCTGTCTGGTACCCCGTTCTATGGTAATGGCTGAAGAATGATGACCATTCGTGCGTATATAACCCTTAGGTGTTTCATAAATTCTCACTATTAAATTAATAAATTGTTCAGGGAACCCAAACCTGACCAATACTGCCTGCAGAAACACCCATGAAACTTTATCAAAAGCCTTCTCAGCATCCAAGCTGAGAAGGACTGCTGGTTGATGAGTAGCATTTATATGGTCTGTAATATGCGTAGTTCATCTTAAGTTATCCTGGGCCTGTCTTCCTGGGATAAATCCCGTTTGGTCAGCCTGGACGAGGATGGTGAAGGCTTGTTGTAACCTACGTGACAGGACAGCCATGAACAACTTATAGTCTGTGTTAAGAAGAGAAATGGGACGGTAGATGGGGCACAACTTGGGATCTTTACCCTCTTTGGGTATAGCAGAGATGATAGCCTGCGACCATGTGTCACGGGGACGTGTTTCAGGCTGTAATGTTTCATTGAATACTCAGAGTAGCAAAGGGGAAGTTGTATCTGGAATTGCTTGTAAAGTTCAGCTAGGTAACCATCTGTTCCAGGGCATTTATTGATTTTTGTTTTTGTTTTTGTTTAATTAAAATCAGGCCATTTCTTCCCTCAGCTCTGGAAACCGGCTTTACGAGTCATTGTCCCATAGTCTCTGGGACCTTGGGGAGTGGGATATCCTGCAAGTATTGTTCCATAGCTGTATTATCTTGGGCAGGTGGAGCAGAATACAGCTCCGCATAGTATGATCTAAAGGTCTCTTACATCTGGTGTATTCTGTAGGGTCTTGAAGGTTTGTGGAGGTGTTAACTTAGGGATATAGGCCCTCCCACTCTGTATATGCAGTCTGGCTGCTAATAACTGGGTGGCACTTGCCCACCCTTCATAATATCTCTGCTTGTGAAATAGCAACTTTTGTTCTATACAATAGTCAAATACCTCATTTAACTCTTAAGTTTATTTAGTCTTCTAAAGCTCTGTATCATATTTTTCCCTCAGTTGCGAGTCTAGGGTACCCATTTCCTTTCGCAGAGACTCCACTTTTCTTTCCCTCGTGTGCTGCAATTGAAATTAATTTCCCCCCTAAGCATAGCCTTGATGGTATCCCATAGCACTATGGCTTGCTTTATGGTGTCAATTACCTGCTGTTTGACCTCTTTGTCCTGGAGCAGGGAAACATTTAGTCTCCAGAACAACTTTTTTTGAAAATCCACTAGAGTCATCTGGAGGAAAATAGGGATGTGATCTGACAACACCCTGTCACCAATCCAACTGTCTGACCAATTTCAGAGATTCATTTTTTTTTGGGGGGTCTAATCTCGAGTAGGTCTTGTGGGGCAGTGGAAAAAAAAATAAGTAATTTCTTTGTTTGGAGTGGCCTTGTCTCCATGCATCTACATAGCCTCTCTCCCAACAATTTAACCAACTTTTTTTGAAGTCCCCTTTTCCCTACGGCCACCCTGAGAGGTGCCATTTAACTGCGGATTTAATATTATGTTAAAGTCCCCCCATAACAACTTGCCCCTCCACCCATTCCTACAATATTGTTCAATATGTCTGGTAGTTTGAACCTGGTGGTATGTACACCAAAGCTAAAAGTGAGCATTTTTCCTTGAAATCTGCCTTTAAGGAACACACATCTCCCCTCTTGGTCGATATCAAATACTGTCTTATTTGGTATCAAAATAGAAACGCCACGTAATCTGCCCTTCCCATAAGAGGCACTAACCTCATAGTTAAAACCCAGTTTCCCCACTTTAATGTGTTCTTGAGGGGAGAGGTGTCTCCTGCAGCAGGATGAAATCAGGGCTCACTTTTCTCAACGCTGCCAGTACCTTGCTGCACCTAACTGGATTAGTAAGCCCATTGACATTAAATGAGCATACTACTGTTTTACCCATTCTTAAATTCAATAGCCCCTCAGTTCTTCACCATCCTCGTCACCCTCCCCTATCTGCAACATCAAATGTTAGCCCATTCTAAGGCACCCTTGTTATCTGTGCATTCCTTTCCATTCTGCATTGAAGTAGCTCAAGCTAAAAAAAAAACTAACATTAGAAATTTACGTAAAGTACACTTCTAAAAAATTTTAGAACCTGAGAAAACTTGAATATAAACTTTTTAAACTTTGTTGCTTCCAAGGTGGGGGATCCCAACTCTGTGGGTCCCCAAGTCTGTCCCCAAAAGATGATAGTATGGGCAGCCACGAGTAGCAGTAATCCCTTATCCACAGGGATTCCCCTCATTAAAAAACTATCTCAATGAGTGGCTCTGTATCTGTGAACGTCTCTGTACCGCTAGGCAGCTCAGTTTAAGCGTTTGGAACTCTATCGTTACTCTCCACTTATTTTATTTGCATATGTCCCCTCCCCAGTTCTAGTTAGATTCTGTTACCTTTATGCCTCAAACCCCTGGGGAGGCTCACGAATCAATTGCCTCACCTGTATGAAGCAGGACTGAAATCATGCCTTTTTGTATCGTGCTCCCTACCTCCCCCTCCCCGGGAAAACAACAAAACAAAGATCAGAAGGAGAACATTGCTTCCAATAGAATTCATCCATGGGAAGGAAGGGACAGCCCACAGACTCCATCAACATACTTGCATACTGTGTGACCCTGAGCAAGTCACTTAACCTCCTTGTGCTCCCAGGTCGCTCCTGTAAAAAAGCTTTCAGCTTAGTGTGCTATACCTGGTTAAACAACTAAATAAAAAAAAAAAAAATCCCACTTTAACCTCATAGAAACATTTCTATGTTCTTCTCTTGTCCCCATCTCTCCACGTACTATTCGCTTTTGTTAAACCCTGGAATCATAAGGCCCCCCAAACCAGAGACAACTCCTGATTCCATTCCAGTACAAAATGTATTGGGGACAATAAGAGACCCTTCAATTTTTACTCTTGAATGTCATTTGCATGACAGTGTTATGGGTGCCTCCCTCTTAAGCCGGGCACAGGAATGATTTGCCCCCCCAGAGTCTCCCACAACCACAAGCTGACCTTACACCATTTTCTTCGCCAAGGAGAAACATTTGCTTTCTCTTGTCGTCTTCTTCTGCATCATTTGAAAACTGGATGCTATTTTGGCGATATTGATCTGTCCTGGCAAAGTCTCAACTACCAAGGACTCTACCCCGTACTGATGTCCCTTCTTGTTTGGGTGTTTAATCTTGTCATATATTCTGAGTTTGCAAGAGTTTCTAAGGGAGTTTAAGCAGTATAGAGGGGGCAGCACGAGAGGAATAGAAAAATTATAGATCTACCATTACTTTCTCTTGCTTCAGTGTTCAGCCCTCTGCTTCAGGATTTGCTAGAGTTTCTCGATGTGCTTTGCTCTGCACCATACTCTTGATTTTTTTCATAGGCCTCCTGAAGTGTCCTTGTTGACGTCCCCCAGTGCTGCATTGCAACCTGAAACCTGTCCGGTGGATGCATCTGTCTTTTTGAAATCCGTTCAGTCTCCTCTGCCGAAAGATTGATTCCTTTGGTTTCAACACCTCCATTGCCTTGTATGGGGACCAGTAGATGTGTGTGCCCTCTGGCCAAAACACCCTAAGTTTAGTTGGAATCGAAGTCTGGAAGAAGATTCATTTTTCTTTCAATGCTCACAGAATTGGGGGGTACTGCTGCCTAACTTACTGTATCTATCGGGTAATCATGATCCATTGACAGCTTGGAGGAGAAATAGGTAAGGTCTTTTTTGGACCATGCTCTACGCAGTATGTCTTTCACCTGATAACTAGATACCAGGAATATTATGGAGCGTGGGCGCGCTTTTGGGTCTTGAGGCTTCTGCCCCAACAAGTGATGGGCACATTCTATTTTTAGTTCATAAATTGGTGGGAGCTCCAGTATACGAGTAAATTTTCCATAAAAGCTGCCACTGGGGTGGTCTCTGCCCCTTCTGCTAAGCCATAAATCCGCAAATTATTACGGCAAGATCTACTCTTCATAATGCTTTTTGCTTGTAGTGCTAAAGACTGCTGCATCAAGGCCCCAACAGCCTGGCCGAGGTAGGTTGCAACATCTTCCACCTCAGATATCCTTGTTTCAGCTTCCTCGATTCTGTTGTCCAGTTTCTATATTTGCTGTGACAGGCCCTGTAAGTCTTTCTTGGTTTCCATTCTGGAGGTGCAGATTTCTCTTAAAATTGTTTCGTAGCACGACCTGGACAGCTTATGCTCCCCCTCTGTATCATAATCTGAACCTTGGGCACTGCCGGGTGAACAGCTCTGGCTGTGCAGCCTATGCTCAGAGGCAAATTGATCTACAACTCGAGATTTTTGCATAGATCTGCCCTTTGGAGTACCTCCTTTGTCCTTACGTGTGTCCTTCTGACATATGAGGAGATTTCTGTGCAGGATTATCAGATTTTTTTTTAGAAATATTTTTGCCTAAGCGAGGAAGGGAGATTTGTGGAAGTGCTGCGTAGCTGTCCGTGGCAGAATTGGAAGTCCCTGTAGGTGATGTCTTAACCGTAAATAGGTTATATATTCTTTGAGAGGTATCTAGTTCTACTTTGAAACAGGGTCTGCCAGGAACGTTTAATATCTTCCCACTATTCAACCAAATTGTCAACATTCTAAGACTGAAATTCTCACCCCACTTGTTTCCATAAGTTTAAAAGCAATGGGTCTTCTAGGAGACTTTCATATAGTCTCCAAGCATTTTTCTTACAATGGGGAGTTCTCCCAGGTGAATCATAATGAGAGGGAGACATAGTCCGAAAATTCCACGGCCTGGGCATACACATCAAGATTTGTAGAACTGTGGAAACAAAAATAAAATCAATACGCGTTTTTAATGTGCCATGAAAATAGGTATTGCCCCCCTGAGGAATGATGCTGTCTGTAAGCATCGATCAAGTTAGCTGTGGAAGTGATTTGCTTTAAAGCAGATGAATCACAAAATAGCTTACTTGTGCACAACCCTCTGTCCGTCTGGCATAAACCACAGTTAAAATCCCCAGACCAAATAAAAAAGACGAGAGGTATGAAGATACGGCTGGATGTCTTTAAATAACTCCACCCTTTGGGCCTTAGTCTGGGGGGCATAAATGTTTGAGCCTCAACTGTCTCGTGCAACAGGAAATAAGTAATAGGGCTATCCCTGGGCAAATGGTTCATCAATCTAGTGATCTTCAATAAGGGGTTGTTTAATAAAATTCCCACCACAGGGATCTTCTGTTGCGCAGTAGCAGGGCCCCCTATCCCAGTATCTAGGGGCATCCTGCAGTTCAGCATGTGTCTTAACCCCTGGTATCCTGAATACAAAATATATCATGGATCCTCCCTTTCAAAGAGAGCAATACCTCCCTCCTCCTGTTTCGACTCTTAATGCTGTTAACATTTATTGTAGTTACAGTAAGAAACTACATTATGAAGGGAAGTAACCAAAAGGGGGAAAAAAAAAAAGACTAAGGAGTTTTAGACACCCTCTTATGTCTGGTTCGCTTAGCAATGGAGTCATCCCCGCCACCTTCCTCAATATCAGTCATGGAGGCTAAGGAGGACGTATCTGTCCCTTCGTCCCCAGTCTCTAAATCAGTAAGCACAGCATATTTCCTTTTTTCCAGGAAGGACCAGATCCTTTTTGTCCCCACTTCGCAAGGCTGTTTTGTGGCCAAAGATTTCTAATCTTGTTCTTTTCCTCTGGGTGACTGTTTTAAAGGGGCATTCACCGATCACTGGGGAGGCATCTCAGCTATGTCCATTCTATTATCAACTTAAGGGACTGTAGTTGGGGTAGCAGTCTCAGCAGATACAGTCCTTGACCTACTGGGGTGAGAAGTTTTGAAGGGGGGAGGGCACAGCCATGCTAGGACTAGTGGTGGAGCTAGAATCTATCTCGGTAGGATGTGGGGGAGCTTGGGTTTGAGCTAGCGTTTCTTTTCCAAGTCTCAGACTTTGTTCTGCTACTCTCTTTACCTGGACCTATTGTGAAGCATTGAGACCATCATGTGGAGAACAATCTTCCAGATTATGGGAACCCCAGAGGCAGCAGCCATAGGTGTGCCCAGTCTTCTCACAGAGGTTACATTTAAATAGATTGCAACAGTTAGCAGCAACATGCCCATAATCTAAACAATGACTGCATCTGGAAGAGTCATAGGCAGAGCTTAAATAGGTCCGGGAACCACACTTAAAACATGAGCGGTGTTGGCCTGCGTAGAAAAGAGTCCCCCAATTCCCTAGGAAAAAGCTATTAGGTAGGTGAACAGGCCCAGAGTTGGTGGAGAAAAAGTTTTACCCTAATCATCCAACCCCATCCCAAATTTGCTCACTGTCTAGCGTGGGGGTAGGTTTCCCCAATACCTCACAGCGCTGTCTAAGCCAAGAGAGAATATCCTTGATGTTGACCCCTTAGTTTACCAAAGGTTTGGTAAGCAGAATGTGGTGGAAAGGAATACAAATGGAATCTTTTTTCTGAGCCTGGTATTGTGCCCAAAACCTATCAAAGTCAGGAACAGTCTTAAGCTGTCACAATTTGAATTTACTAAACTTAAGGCAAAGATTTCAGAGAAAAAAATTAATTGCCCCTTTAAACAACACCCTAACAATATGAAGTCTGTCAGGAGAAGCAGCTGAACACAGTGTACATGGAACAGAACAGTGGACAAAGCTGAAGGGATACATGACCTACAGGAAGATCTGGGCTGCTTTAAGAGAGTCTGGGACAGGTATAGGGGAAGGGTAAGGGTCATGTGTAGGGAGAATGGGAGGAGTGGGGAGAGGGGACAGTAGCTCAAGCTGTGGACCCTGCAACATGAGCAGACCTGATAGACCAAATGGCCTTCTGGTGGCTGCTTCATATGTTCGTATGTAGGTTTTTCCTAGGGGCAGGTTCCCCTTATTCTGAAATAAACCTGCTTAAATAGTAGAGCTAACCTAGCCGAATCAGGGTTTTGTAACAGATTCAGAGGGCCTGAGTCTAACTGGTGCTTCTGCCAATAAATCTGTACCGATGCTGGCAATATCCTGCATAGCAGTAGGATTAACATTTGTCCCAGTATCAGCAGTAACAGATTCAGAGGTGCTTAAGTCGAACAGGTGCGTCAGCCAATAGATCAGTACCCCTACTACCAGTATCCTGCCTATGTGTAGCACTAGCATTAGACCCCGTATCATCAATAAAACATGGACAGATTCTATTGCTAGTAATATATTGAATACTAGTTCACTTGAGTTACCCTGGGGTTTGTTGGAGCTCATGACTTGAATCATGGTAGCTGTACTGTGTTGGTCCACTGAAGAAGTTTCCGTGTGGTAAGGAGATGTTGCAGGATCAGGGACCCAGGATCAGTCAGTTTTTTTGCAACCAGCCTGCATCCTCTAAGGCATTAGTGAGAGATCACTTGCCTTCTCCTATGTCTGTTTCAAAGCATGAGGTCTTGCATGACCAGAGGAGCACAGTCCCGCTGTTTTTTTACTCATTTTTTTTTTTCTTTCGCAAAGAAATGTACTTGCTCCTTAGTAGACCCAGCATCTGACTTTTGAACCCTGAGGCGGAGCTGTGGTAGAAGGGTGGCCTGCTCCAAGCCTTGAATTTATATTCTTTGAGTTTTTTTTTTTTTTTCTGTGTGTGGCTCTTGGCACACAGCCTGAGGACTGTCAAAGCTGCCAGCCACTTCCAAAAGCACCGTTTGTTCCAGCATGCATACTGGAGCTTCGCGAATCCCTTCAGCCAGATTAACCTTCGCAATATTCACTGCCGGATCTCCCTGTACAGTCACGACATCACTCTGTTCACTGAGGGCACCACTGGGAAGAACTCCCTGTTGAATTTCCAAATCTTTCACTCGCTGCAGCTAATGCTCTTGTATGGAGTGCAAATTTCTCCATTTGTTTACTTTTCCCTGTTAGAAGTTCTACATAGGCAGCACCAGGAAGTGCACTACCATTTTCTTCTCTGTTCTCCAGAGGAAAAAAATCCATGTCCGCCTCAGAAATCTGCTGCAGCTAGCGCCAAATCGACAGTCTCCTGAGAATTCATGACAGGAGAGGAGGTCTTCTCCCCTGACAGACACACACGCACCCATCTCCACCAAAGGCTCTTGCATTGTGGCCATCTTATGACAGCTGGCCAGTGGTTCCCCCATAGGAAAGATGGGGAATTTCCCCAGTGCCCTGGCCAAATTTCCCCCATTCACTAAAAAAAAAAAAAGTGCATGACTAACCGCTTATTCTGGTTCAAGGTCAGTTGGCATTCATCTGTATGCCCCTTCCCCGGGTCGTGCCCGAAAATAGACAGAACAGATGCTGCAGTCACAACCATTCTTCTAAAGGGGGTACATAAGTGGAGGAATAAGGATTCTCCTAATTAGTGCAGTCGTGGACAGAGCTTAGTGTGGGTGGAACTAAAGGTGGCATGGAAGACCAAAGACCCTCAGTCATCTTCAGTTAGCAAAGGCCATATCCGATTTGCTTATAACTGGATTTTTGTTTCTTCAAAGCCTGGGTTGTGTATTGCAGAGCCCTCAACATAAATCAAGAAAGCTCCGTAGCTGCATTTTGGGCCCATGCTGCCGCCCACAACCCTGACCGTTTCAATGAAGTAAACAACTTTTATGCAGTGCCGGTAACTCCATTTACAACACATTTATATATATAATAACAACAACTCAATATTTCTCTTCTACACAGCTCCTTCTAGCATCATGTTTTAATCCACACTACTCTCATACTTTAGCATTGTATCTCTCTCTACACCCACACTACTCAGCCAGGGCAACTCCCCTAGCTCCACCTATTCTCAAACGTTCTATGGTAGGGACTTTCGGGGGGGGGGGTGGAAGGGGGAGACTGACATCAGTGGCACTCTGTGGTGGACTAGTGCAGTGATTAAGCCACCACACAGCCAAAGTGCCCCCTACCTCATCGTTCAAGTGCACACTTGAAACCTGTCTTCAGATACACACACAAACCTTGTCTGGATGGTACCTAACTCAGATCACCCCGCCCCTTTTAATTTTTTTGCGAAGTTACCAAGTTCTTCCTTCACCCTCTAAATAAGAACATAATTTCTTAAGGTAATATGTTATTGGCACAGCAATGGTTCCCCCTACGTGTGTTTGGAGCATCACATTTAATTTACTGTAAAAACAAAATACTCTCTTCTAGCCATACTATCAGTTGTAATCATGCCTAGCTATGTTTTTACCAAGCTGTATTGGTTTTACAGTAAAGCTTAAAAATAAAGTTTAAAAAAGTTAAAACACTGGAGTCAAGGACTATGCTTAAGAACGTATTTATTTTTTATGTACTGAAAGAACACAGAAGTTTTAAAAGATGAAATCCTTCAGAATGTTTTCAATCAAGGTTTCCTCATTCAGCAAGCTGCAGAAGCCAGTCCAGCAGCAATTACTATTTCTATATGGCAGCATCTCTCTGCAGTACCAGCATGAATCCCATGAAAGAAACCCACATTCTACAGCTGCAGGAACAGGATTTGGAGTTGGCCAGAAAGGCCTCTTCACAACTGTGCTACTGCAGAATTTCCAAAAACAAAAACATTTAAAAATAATGTTCATTTTCTTTTAAAAGAGCAAATGTCCACTACAGTGCATTTTCTTTGTTAGCACAAATGTTGCAATGTCAATGTCCTTTCCCTGGGTACAGTATGGGCAACTTAATTTGATATAGAAAAAAAAAAAAAAATTGTACCTTCAAATCTAAAATCCACCAGCCTAACCCCTCTGTTAGGCAAGGTGCAATTCCGCCCTGCCCAAATCCCCCCACGGCCCTAAGAAGGCAGTCAGGTCCAACACGAGTTTGCCATGCTACTCAGCTGGGCAGTGCCATTTCCAAGAATACTGGAATCACTCCGATGTCAGCAAGTTGCCAGCTCGCTGTAGCAGGAAAAGGAGCTACTGAGGCAGCAGCTCCAATAGTGATCGCTGCCAGTATCCCAGAAAATGGTGCTGGAAGAGTTGCATGTTGAGGATTTATAGGTTTAGTGGTACTCCTTTTCTTTTTAGTGAGCTTTTTTACCCTCTGGAGTGCTTTGTTGCAACTTTCCATGACAGACAAATGTCACGTGTGAAACAGAGAAAACAAGCCCTTGTTCTTGTGAAGTATGTTTCAAAGGAGAACTGTGCTGCACCTGCAGAGTCTCTTTTTCCTCTAAATGCTGGTTCCAATTCTGCGATGTTTAAACTCAGTGTTTCTGATTTGCACACAGGTGGCAAGTACCATTTTAGAACTGTATGATGTGGTTTATGTAACTTTCAGTCAACAATCTCGAAGCTTAAAAAAATTAATATAAACTACATGTCAAACTGTTCCAAAACAATACTTACCAGTGTGTAGATCAGAAAAAAAACAAAACAAAAAAAACAAAAAAAAAAAAACACAATTTACTGATATGCCAGTAAAGATGAAACAGTCACACAATTTAACCCAGTATTTGTAAAACAGCCTCTACAGAAAATACCAACTTCATGGCTAAACACAGTTCTTGATGGCCAAGAAATGGAACAGTCAAAAACACGGCAAATGATAAACTGCAACTGCTGTTAAGGATGACAGTTCTGCAGTCTTAAGTAGGTAGCGGTCAGAGTTCTCGTTACATGTTCTCTTTCTGACTCCGACTGAAATCTACATCATCTTTCCTGTGACCTCATAGTCCCTGTATTGGGCTGCAACAACATGAACAGCATCCATCCCAGGCAACACAAAGGCACAAGCAGCAATGGGAAAATTGGCAACACGTTTTAAAAATACTGCATGGAGTGTTTTTTTAACCAACAGCTTTTTTGAAAAATAATATATTGTGCTGCTATGCTTTGACACTAAAAGGCTTAATTGTGTTCATCTCCCTCTTAAGTGATACATACGTTTGGTCTTGGAACCAGCTCCAACAGTCTGCAAGTAAACTACAAGCCCTGACTATTTCAGGAGGTATTCAAGTTAGCGTCACAGAAATGCATTCTAATTTCCCTTATTAAATAGTACAAATAAAAAAACATGCAAATGGAACAGCTGTAACAGATTAAAGTTTTCCCTGGATTAAAAAATACAAAAAAATCTGAAAGGTCACAGTTGTGCAGGTCGGAGTGATAAACAGTTGACTATACAGTACTGTAAACAGTTAAGATGCTGCTTTGACTGAACACCAATGTGCATTGTACGGAGACTTCTCCAATCCTGCCTGGAGGATATAGTGTATAAATCAGACCAAGTGCAGGTTTCTACGTACCAACTGCAATTCTCAAACTAAAATAAAGACGTAGGCTAATTTGGGGTTGGTGTAGTGAAGGGAACTGTCCGCTGTACATATACCAGAGGAAAAAATAGAATGAGACAGTTTTCTTTAGAGGAAAGCAGCCCAAAAGACTTTTGTCCAGTGGTCAGTAGAAACTTTTAAAACTGGTCTAAAGATGCTTATTTCAGCAGGCATTTGATTTATAATTGTAAATCAGATACAATATCCTATCTCATTATACAGATACAGATGTGTTTTAAAGAATTTCTTGTTCTTGCTGACATGTATGATTTTATGATCAAGCAATACTATCATTGTATTGTATATAAATGTATTTGTTTTTAATGTACAGCGCTCAGAATACCCAGAAAGGAGTGCTTTATAAATACAGAATCCATCTATCTACTATCTATAAAAAAGCCTGATTAGGGATTCGGACCATAACCGATGCAGTGTGTTGCCTGTGGCCATCTGTGCAAACAGCTAGCTTTCTGTGCTCTTAATATGTTAATGAGCACTGCTGACTACTGGCAAAGGTCGGCAGTGCTCAGGAGCATACAGAAAGCACAGGAAGCCAGTCGCTGCACACCACATGGCTATAAGTAGTACTGTGTTATCAGAATTTATGGAGCAATGGCAAATAAGAAATAACACAGGACAGAGTGTCAAGTGGTGGCATAACAGCACACCTCCAGTGCGTTGAGACATGAGGCATCACAGAGTGCTTTCAACCACCTGGAAAGTGATTTGAATGGTTTGTGATGGCAGTCAAGGATGTATGGTTAAATACTGATTTTATTGTGTAGAGGCTGCTAGATCTTTATCCAGAGCTGCTGTGCTGAGATAACAGCACAGGTAAAGACTGCCCTCAGCCAATTAGGTTTCACAATTTTTCAAAGCAGGATAAAACACATAACAAAAGGTATTTTAAACATTTCAAGAATGGTCGGAAACCCTCTAATCGAGCATTTTTATTGAACTGGGTAAAATAAATACCTTTTGTGTCATTCTTCTTCAAGACCACTGACACATGCTGTCTTTTGGGGGGTCGTCTGCCCAGACTTTCTAGGGACATCAAGAATGTGTCACTATTGCAAATCCAAGTGACGTCCCTAGACATGCTAAGCAGGCTTTCTTGAGTCAAAATACTGAAGGTCATATCTGCAGGGACAGTTAACTGTGCATGCAAATGTTTTGTATATCTGGCCAAAGCCATCAATGCAGGCATTTTATTTTAATTATTTTACAATTTACCTAGGATAGCCCACCTGAGATGCAGAGTCTTGTTTACAGTGGGGCCCAGCCCAATTTTTAATAGGGAGGGATGAACTACAAGAAGGCCAAGTAACTTGCTCCATGACACACAATGAGTTAAGGGCCATAGTGAGATTCGAACCTGTGATCTCCTGGTACCCAAGTGTCTGCTCTAACTACTGTACTACACTATATTGCATTCAGTGATCTTTTGAAGTGTTGTAGACTTAAGAGCAAACAAGACAGTCCTGCTGTTGGAAAGGGTCATTAACATGTGGCTCTGGGTACAACACATCCAAACCATACAACAAGGTAAATCCAGCTGTTGACATCTATTGCTTGTGATTTACAAAAGTCATAGGGTACAGGTTGTCACAAACCTAGATATGATTAAGTCAAACTGTACTTAAATCACTAATAGCCACACACACACGCACAAAACGAAAGGACTGCTGATAGTCTGCATTCCATGCATGATAACCTACACCAGTGAGCTGCGTATTTTGGTAAATATTAAAATAATGATGACAAAAGCAATTTATACAAAATAAACTGTTTAAGGGCATAATAAATGGGTGACAGCAAAATCATCAGGCATGTTTGACAGTTTCGGCTTGAGGCTCAGTCAGTAATAATACACAGAAGTGGGAGTGCACAGTCCCCACCTCAAATGCCTTACACTTCTACTATGAAACTAGGGGATAAGTATTTTAGTGGCTAGAGCACAGGTATGGAAAACAGGAGACCAAGACCAAAATTCTACCACAGCCACTTGGTCACTGTGAGACTGGTCATGCGACTTCCCTTAGCTTCAGTCCCTAAACACTAAAAACAAGATAATGCACTTCAGACAGGCTATGTTGGTGAACCATGTCAAAAAGGAACTGAAACATGAAAATAGTTTCATATGTGCATGAGGACAGGGCATGCAGGTGCCGTGCCCCCCCAAATAACCATGTGGTAGCTAGCGAATCAGAGGACTTCGTTTCCGTTTGTAGTTTATAATCATTACAGTAGCATGTCAAATGTGTGGTTCCTGACTGATTTGACAGTTTACTGTGGCACCTTATTTCTCACCAGAATGACACTGGACAGAAGCAGCAGTTGAAATGCTTCTTAAGAACTGACCCAGTCATGCAGCGACATCATTACCTCATGAGACACTGGCGATCTGGGTTAGAGAATAAACTAGTCATTCGGGGGCCAGCCTTGGGGAGGTGGAACATACCAGAAGATTCAGTAGCTAAACACTACTAGGACATTTTGCCTTCAACGGTACAAAGACCATTTTTAGAGGCTGAATTTAGACCCCGTACGGACTACAGCACAGTTGCCTAAAATATTTTTTTTTTTTAAATGGTTTAAAGCTTACTGGCTTTAAACCACTTCCATTCGTCTGCATTGCTGGAAATACAGAGCTTGTTACCATATTCATGGGGTACTCCACAAGTGAATTGTGGGTGTCAGAAGAACTGCAGCAATGGAAGATATACACAGCTGATGTTGGCACTATGCAGGTAGCCCGAACGAACCCTTAATTTTGTAAAATGTGTTCAAGCCTAGGTCTTGACAGGGTTTAAACACTTTTTTGAAACCATGCTAGACCACTCTTACAGTGCGGAAGCAAACCAAGCAAATGATTTACAACAGTCTAAGTTCCTTTGAAGGACTGTAGTCTGTATGGGGCCATACATAGTCTCTGCACTATGCAAACCACCACTTACCAAGCAGGAGTTACACAGACCCAGGCACTGTACACCCTGAGAATAAGTCTGAAAAACTAAATATGTTGAAACTTACAAAGCTACATAGGAAAATGTTCTGCTTCATTTGATATATAAAAAAAGATTAAAAAGCTCTTACCCGATATTTCATCTATATGACAAAATGTAAGTCAGAATGCTAAATATCACATTCTAGACAAGCATGGTTTGTCAAACCAATTGTAACATGATTAATACGAGTTTAAGAAAGAAAAAATAAATCAATTGATAACTGTTGTAAAGTTCAATTGGTGAGTGTACTGAGCTATAAGGCGTCAGGTGAAGGTGCTGTAAAGTTCAACTGGTGAGTGCACTGAGCAATAAGGCGTCAGGTGAAGGTGCTGTAAAGGACAAGTTCAGTTCTCAGCTGAAATCCCGATCTGACAGTATGAGAGGTGCCACTAGCGTCCACAGGTAGAGGAGGAGGCCAACCCAGCTTGAGGAGATCTTCACCCAGACAGCTGACCAGGAACTGGTCATTGTCTGGTAATTAGAGTCGGGACTGAAAACAAACAAACAGACATCACAATTAAATTAAAGGAATATATAAATAGATTTATTTTATATTACACATTGACTTATGAAAGACCATTCTTTATGCATTTATACACTTAAATCTGCCAGTATGGCGGGGCACGGAGGCCAAGGTCCTGTTAACATAAGACCTTAAATTGCTCCCCTTTCCCAAGCATCTTGGCGACCTCCTGACCACTACACTACAGCGAGGATGCTGAGGTCCACAGGGCAGGTGCTTTTGAGGGTATCGCCCTTTGGTTAAAAGTCTGCTGGTGATGGGTACAGTGGCTGCCCCCGCCCACTGGAAAACTCTATTGGCGGTCTGAGCCTCCCTCTCTCAGACTTCCTTCAGACTTCTGAAATCTCATTTGGTGAAGCAGGCTTTTAAATCCTAAGGGCTGAGTGGATGTGGTTGCAGGAATCAGTATGAATTTGCATTTTTTTCTTCCCCCTTCAATTTACACTGTGCTATCATACAATTGTGTTTTTGGTCTATAAAACTGCTCTGAACTTTGGGAAGAGAGTTTAAAACTAATGAACAAAGAACATTTGCATACTTACTGTAACAGTAGTTCTCTACTCAGGCCAAACCTATGGAACTATAGCTAGCTGTCAGGCACTAGGACCACATAGAAACATAAGCAAGCAGTCCACTAGGGGCCACCCATGATGAAGTCTTAACATCAACACTTCCCAAATAAACATGAGCAGCCCCATCACCCCATCTTAGTTCCCCACTGGAGATCATGCTCAGGACACGTCCTTCTAGGGAACCAAGAGAACCTAAGGTTCCAGCTACCAGACAAGGCTGGAAACTGGTAGACTGTCCTGGAGAAAAAGATGCATTATAGAGTTATTAGTGGGATGAAGGGTGTGACAGCATTGCCTGATGAAAGATTCTCTTTAAGATCTACTGTCATGCTAAGTATGTAACTCTTCCATCTCCGAGGATATCTCTCATCAGGCTTGCTTGCACTGCGGGTGCACCTTGAGATGTTGACAGGGGGAGGCATCATCCCAGATGTCTGATCCTTCACCAGCTGTAATAGTCCTGGCAGTACTCTCAACCTGTCCCAACCTGACAGATTCAGAGGTCTGGGTGCAGGTGATGTTGCCGCTGAAGCGGTTGATGTTGCAGAGGTGGTCGCTGCCATACGAAGGGGTCACCGAGAACACACGAGGGAGGATTTTTCTTTACTTCTCTCCCAGTGTGTTCATGTTGCCTGGAAGATTTCTTCTGGGACTTGGAAGAATGGGAGCCCAAGGAACGGGCCGGTGACACGGTAGAGCTTTTCTCCTGGAGCTTTCTCTATCCTTGCTACCTGCCGTCACTAGGTAGCTGCGTTAAACTTTAGGCAGATCTCATAGGCCTTACTGTTATGGGCTGTACAGAGGCAGCACAAGCAGATGATATGCAAGTTGCCAGAGTAAATCTTTTCACCACATTTGCAGTTATCTAAAGACCTTTGTGGGTTCTTTAAACATACACGATGATAGCGATCACTTACAAAAAGTGATGGCGAACTAGGGAGAGAAAAACTGAAAGACATCAAGTAGTGGTCGACTGTAACAGTGGCATCTCTTGTGGGTCCTGGGAGTAGTCAATGGCAGCAAAAGAACTGGGAAGGGGCTTCCCACATTTATATGGAAAGTGTTGATGCAAGATATCGTCATGGGCGGCCCCTTGTGAACTCTTTGCTAAAATGTTTGTGTGGTCTTAGTGCCTGGCAGCTATAGTTCCATAGGTGTGGTCAGTGAGGTTGCACAGCTGATGTATAGAGGAGAAAGAGAAACCGATTACTCTCCTGTAATAGTAGTTCTAGCAGTGGTACACAATGTACATCCACACTTCTGGCAGTGTTTCTTTCCCTTTAACTCCTGCCAGAACATTTTCAAGCTGGCTCCCCAGACTCACTCAGGTGGTAACTTCTTCAGCATCGACCCATGACATCAGATCTTAAAAGAATCGGTGTGCCACTTGTCAGGGGAGGTTGGGTGGGTCACTGTTGATGTCCATCATATCACACCAAGAAAGTACAGTTACGCAAGAACTTACCATAACAGTAGATCTTTGAGGAGTGTCTCTTGCAGCAGGTAATACACTTGGGTCGTCGCCAGAGGTTGCCGTGGCACATGGCAGCTCTTCTAGCAGTCTTTTCCAGGGGCTGCTCACACGACATAGAAACATAGAAGTTGACGGCAGATAAGGACCGCAAGGCCCATCCAGTCTGCCCATTTCTTTTTCTACCTTATAAATGTGCCATCGGCCTTTGCTCTGTCAGTGACCTATCTAGTCATAGTCATTTGTATTGCTCCCTTATGCCTATCCCATGCCTGTTTGAAGCCCTGCACTGTATTCATAGCCACCACTTCTGTGGTAAGCCATTCCATGCATCCACCACCCTTTCCGTGAAAAGAATTTCCTCACATTCCCCTTAATCGGCCTCCCTCTAATCTCATGCTGTGTCCTCTTGTCCTGCTATTTTTCTTATATTTAAACATGTTAGACTCTTTCACCTTGTTTATGCCCTTAAGGTGTTTGAATGCCTCGATCATATCACTCTCTCCTCCTTTGCTCAAGGGTATACATATTGAGCTCCGTTAATCTGTCCTCATATGTCTTCTGATGCAGTCCCTGCACCATTTTGCTGCCCTTCTCTGGACTGCCTCAATTTGGTTAATGTCCTTGTGAGGTGTGGCCTCCAATACTGCATGAGTACTCCAGATGGGGCCTAACCAATGTCTTGTACAGAGGATTATTACCTTCACGACACTTGTATACTCTACCACACACCCTAACACCCCCTAGCCTACCTACTGCTTTAGAGGTCTGCTTGATGATTTTAGGTCATCAGTGATGATGATGCCAAGTCTCTTTCTTCCTTTGTGACTGCTAGCAACTCCCTCCCAGCCTATAAGTGGCTTCAGGGTTTTCTTCCTATGTGCATGATTTTGCACTTCTTTGCATTAAATCCCAGTTGCCACTCTTCTGACCATTCTGCTAGTTTATCCAGATCTCTTCTCATTTTGCCCACCCCATCTGGCTCATCTACTCTGTTGCAGATCTTGGTGTCATCTGCAAACAGACAAGCCTTACCCTCTAGTCCATCTGCAAGGTCACTAATGAAGATGTTGAATAGGACTGGCCCCAGGACTGATCCCTGAGGTACCCCACTTGTGACTTGCATCTCTTCTGACTGTATACCATTTACCACCACTCTCTGTTTTCTGCCAGTCAACCAGTTTGCCACCCAGTTGACCAACTTCTGACCCACCCGAGCCTACCAACTTATTTATCAATCTTCTATGTGGAACAGTGTCAAAAGCTTTGCTGAAGTCAAGGTAGGCGACATCAACTGCTCCCCTTGGTCCACCACTCTGGTTACCCAGTCAAAGAACTCTATGAGATTAGTTTGACAGGACCTTCCTTTTGTAAACCCATGCTGTCTTGGATCCCTGTGCCCCTATGGATTCCAGGTGTTGCACTATCCTTTCCTTAAGAGTGCCCATAATCTTGCCCACTACTGAGGTAAGACTGACCGTCTGTAGTTCCCCGCCTCCTCCCTGCTACCACTCTTGTGGAGCGGGATCCCATGAGCCCTTCTCCAGTCTTCTGGGACCTCTCCTGTGCTCAGAGACTCACTAAACAATTCTGCTAATGGCTCTGCTAGTTCCTCCTTTAGCTCCTTAAGTACCCTGGGATGTATGCCATCAAGTCCCATTGCCTTATCCACCCTGAGCTTAGCAAGCTCTTGTAGGACCCTTTCTTTTGTGAAGGGAGTAGTGCTCACCTCCCTCCCCCCTGTGTCCATGATGCTGAGCTGTGGGCCCTGCCCTACCTTCTCTTCAGTAAATACTGAGCAAAGTATCTATTTAGGATAGATGCTTTTACATGGTCCTCCTCCTCACATGCTCCCTTTTCTCCATTAAGCTTAGCAATACCTCCTCTGGACTTTCTCCTTTCACTAATGTATCTATAGAAAGTCTTGTCACCTTCTTTTACTGTTTGTGCTAGTGTTTCCTCAGTTTGGGACTTTGCCTGCCTTACTGCCTTACCTGCTTCCCTTAGGGCAGTTTGGTATGCCTCCCTATCTTCATCCCGCTGTGTTCCCTTATATTTCCTGAAGGCCAGCCTTTTGGCTCTGACCTTTTCTGCTACTGTATTTGAGAACCAAAGTGGTTTCCTTCTTCTTTTGCATTTCCTTTTCTGTCTAACACAATGGGATGTTGCTTCAAGTATTGCATCCTTAATGCTTGCCCACTTTGCCTGTACCCCCTCACCTGTGTTTCTTTTTGCCAGGGCTAGCTTAACTCTGTTGGCCATCTTATCAAAGTCAGCTCCTCTGAAGTCCCATATTTTGCCTTGGAATGGGATGATTTAGATGTAGTAGCCAAATTGAACCATACCATGTGATGGTCACTGGCCCCCAGGTGACCTTCTACCTGGAGATCTGTGATCCCTTCTTTGTTAGTCAGTACTAGATCTAGGATAGCCCTGTCTCTTGTGGGTTGCTGTACCAGTTGTTTGAGGCCCTCCCTGCAGGGAATCCACTATGAGTCTAGTTCTGGCAGATGTTCCTGCTGGTATTGACCAATCTGTATCCGCATGTTGAAGTCTCCCATTATCAGAACCTCCCTTTAGCTGTCATGTTTTGTATATCTTCTAACAGTAATGTGTCTATGTCCTCCCTCTGGTCTGGGGCCTGTAGACAACTCCAGTTCTTATGGCTGTCCCATTTCCTGTTTCCAGGGTGACCCACAGTTCTTCTGGCTCCTTATGTGTATTCTGAATTTCTGTAGCTTTGATATTTTCATTAACATACAGGGCCACTCCTCCCCCTTTGCACCCCTGCCTCTTCTGAACAATACATAGCCAGGTACTGAAGTCTCCCAAGTGTGGTTACTGGTAAACCACGTCTCATAATTGCTACTATGTCCAGTTTAGCCTCTGACATTATTGCCTGCAGGTCTGGGATCTTATTCCCAGGCTGTGAGCATTTGTGTACATGATTTTCCATTGGCCAGATTTTGGTGTGTTAGTTGTTGGGTGAAGTTTGGCATTACCCCTGTGCATCGTATGGGGAGACAAACCTTTTTTCTTACCTGGTGATGCAAATGAACGGCAAACCCGCTGAATTCCTGTTTGACCACTAGCTGAGGGGGGAGGGGTGTTCTTCCCATCCGATGTATGGGGTGCTGCACCCCTCTCCCCATTTGCTAGTTTAAATATTCTGCAAAGACGTCAAACTTCTGCCCCAATGCACTGACTCCCTCTTTAGTCAGATGCAGTCCATCAAATTTAAGAACTAGCTCCCAGAATTGCCGTCTCACAAATCTGCTGTCCTAGGAACTGGCAACAATCGGGAGCGAAAGTTCTTTAAATTTGATGGACATCACCTTCCTGTTTCCTATACAAGTGTGGGCGGTCCCTGGTATCCTTAGTTTCCGCTGCTGGACTCTGCTCACTAAGAGAGAACTGAGGGGAAGCTGAGGTACCATAGGTATCCCAACCCATAAGTCACTGGACCAGAATTTGTTCTCCTAAAGAAGGAGGGGGACGAAGGATGGGATCGTACCTGCTGCAAGAAACACTCCTCAAAGATCTACTGTTATGGTAAGTTCTTACATAACTGTACTATCTTCCACAGAGTGATCTCTTGCAGCAGGTAATACACTTGGGATGAATCCCACGAAGTAAACCCAAGAAGGGTGGTCATTATGACAGGAGACCTTGTAGGACAGCTCAGCCAAAGGCTATCCTACGACGTGAAGCAACGTCCAGGTTGTAATGCTTTGTGAGAGTATGAATTGTGGGCCAGGTAACTGCGCTGCAGAGATCTGTGATAGAGGCCCCTTTAAAGCAGGCTGCTGTGGTGACCACAGCTCTGGTAAAATGGGCTTGGACAGGTCCTGGTAATGGTTGGTTATATTTTGTGTCACAAAATGTGATAGTGTGCTAGCCAATTGGAGAAGGTTGGTTCAGTGACCGGGAGACCTTCCCTTCTTAAGGTGAAGGTAACAAAAAGTTGAGGGGTCTTCCTAATTGATTTAGTTCGATTAGCATCATAATATACGATGGACATCTAGAGTATGTAGGAAGTATTCAGCTTGATTGGAATGTTCAGGGTAATATACTGGTAACTCCAAGGACCGAGTTAAGGTGTGTTCAGACACAACCTTAGATAGGAAGGATGGGCTGTTACGAAATGCCACTCCATCTTCGTGAAAAATTAAGTAAGGTTCTTTACACATGATGGCATGAAGCTCAGAAATACGTCGAGCCAAAGTGACAGCCACTAAGAATAGCATTTTCCAAGAAAGAAAAAGGAAGTTACAAGTGGCCGCAGATTCAAAGGGTTCCAGATTTAACTTCTCTATTAGAAAACTGAGAGCCCACGGAGGAGTGGGTCATCTGATAGGTGGCTTAATATGCAACATTCCTCTTAAAAACATTTTGGCTAGATGATGTTGATACAGTAATCAACCATCAAGAGGTTCATGGAAGGCCAAAATGGAGGCCAGATGGACCTTGATAGGGGGAATAGCATAACCAGTCTTGGCAATTGAGGCCAGGTAACCCAATATTTTTGTCAGTGGGCAAGGAGAAGGATTCAAGGACTGGGAGGCAGACCCAAACTGGGGGAGGGGGTTTCTCCATTTGACATTGTAAGTTTCCCTGGTCGTTGGTTTATGTGAGGCCAGTAGAATATTGGCAACAGGGGAGGACACTTCTAGACGTGCTATGAAAGCATCCTCAGGAGCTAAGCGTGAAGGTGCAGCGCCTTCATGTTGGGATGTAGAAGGGTTCCTTTATTCTGAGTCAAGAGATCCCATCTTATTGGTAATGGGATGGGTTCCTCCCCCGAGAATTGCTGAAGCAGGGGAAACCACGCCTGCAGAGGCCGCAGAAGGGCTACAAGAATCATGGTGGCAGGTTCGAGTTGTAATTTCAGTAGATTCCACTGCAGGAGAGGGATGGGGAAGCATATAAGAGTCTTGTCCATTATTAGGAAAGGGCATCTATAGACCGTCCCTTTTTGCTCGGGATAATGGAATAGTATCTGGGGAAGATGGTGATCGACTTGGGAGGCAAACAGATCCAGTTGTGGGGTCCCCCCACAAATGAGATTTTCTGAAGAACTTTGTGACGAAGTGTCCATTCGTGTGTGGACGACTGGCAACTAAGAATGTCTGCCAGGAGGTTGTGGTGTCCTGTTAGGTGGACGGCTGTAAGTACAAGGTGTTGCCGTATGGCCTCCTGCCAGACCGCAATTGTCTCTTTGCATAAAGAGTGGTACTTCGTACCTCCTGGTTTGCTGAGGTAGAACACTGCTGAGGTGTTTGAATCAGCAACTGCCCCAGGGACAGGGGAGGTTGAAAAGCCTGAAGGGCTAAGCAGACCACCCTCATCTACAAGAGACTGATGTGGAGAGGAGGGGTAGAACTGGCCCACTTGCCTTGTGTCCTGTAAGGACCCAAGTGCGCATCCCACCCTTTTAGGGAGGCATCGTGGTTAACATCTCTTGGGGTGGGGGGGATTAGAAGGGCATGCCCTTGACATAGATTGGCTCAGAGGGTCTACCATACTAGGGTGGACCTCAACATGGGAGTGACTCTTGTTTGGTCTTTGAAATTTCCTGTTCTTTGAGACCACCGGTTCTGGAAATCCACTTGACTGGTCTCATGTGAAGACGTGAAAATGTTATCGTAGGGATGGTAGCAGCCATGTGTCCTAGGAGACTCAACATATATGTCTGGCTGACACTACTTTCTGGGCTTGTATCTGAAAAGCCAGGGATAGTAGCCTGCCTTGTCTGTCGGCTGGGAGGGAAGCCCTGGCACAGACTGTCTAGGACCGCTCCTATATATTGGAGTAACTAGGGGTCGGGTTGGACTTCAGCAAACTGACTAATCCCTGGAGAGTGGAACATAGTTAGGGCTGTGTGTTGGGAGGAAAGTGGAGAAGTTTTGGACCCTGCCTTGACAAGCCATTCGTTCAGATATGGGAAGACAAAGTGCCCGTCCAGTCATATGGCTGCTGCCACTACCGCTAGGTACTTGGTAAACACTCTCGAGGCGGAAGAGAGGCTGAACGGAAGCACCCGAAATTGGTAGTGCTGTCCCCAACAGGTGGAAATGAAGAAACCAGGGCTTGACAAATCCTATAGCCCGACGTCCCGGACTACCATTTTTTATGTAGGGACAAGCAGATGCCAGAGTTCTGCTTGTCCCACGGACTACCATACTGCAGTTTAAAATCTGCAGGTTTTTACCTGCTTTTCTCTCGCTGGCCACTAGATGGAGTCTTTGTACGCATTGCTGAATCGCTTTCGCACTTGCCTACAGCAGCATACGTGCCCATGCGTCCCGACTCCCGACTAACTGTGCAATCGGGCACCAGCAGACACTCTCTGGGGAGGCGCCGAGGGCGGCGCCAAGAAGAACGCTGGCCAGAATTGGTCAAAATAGCCAGACTGACAGGCTAGGCAGCCTGTGCCGATGGTACATTCCTGTCAGTCCTGGCTATTGGTGATCGCGTTAGGGTTGGACTGGAGCTCTCAGAGTGGCAGTAGCACTAGCTTGCACGCTGGCAAACGCGCCATTTCGCTGCTCGGAGAGAGGCAGAGAGCACATCGTTTGTTTGGAGCACAGTCAAACTGTATTTGGGGCTGATTGCCACGAGTCACTAGCAAATCAGTAATAGGAGAAGTTAGAATATAATACAAATATATATTGGGAATTTTGGAGCAGGAGAGTAGGAGGATCTGTAGTTTGGGGAGGGGATGTAGAGGAGAGAGAGTTTGCTAGAGTGGAAAGTCTGATTAAACAATCTGCTGATTTATATATATATATATAAAAAAAGAAGGGAGAACTAAGCAAAAACACTGCACACTGAATTCAGGGAGCTGTGTGTGTTGTTTGGACACGTGAAGTGAAGAAAAATAAAAGGATACACAGCTCTTAAATAAATAAAAAGGGCAAAAAAACATGAGACTCTAAGTGGGGGGAAGTGATTGTGTGTTGAATTTAAGTTGTGGAATTACTAAACATTTCAATAATAATCGTGTGATAAGGGTTGGTGTGTGTGTGTGTGGGTGTGTTTGTGAGACAAGCCTGCCCTCCCTGAGAGAGAGCAGAGATCAGGACTTGGACCTGACTGATAATGTGTGCCTTCTGCAAGACCACGAACCTGCCCTGAGAGCCTAAGGTGAGAGTAGAGGAAATTGTGGAAGGAAAGAACTGAATACTTAATAAAGTAAACAGTCGCAGTATAAAGAGATTGATACCAAAAAAAAGATAGCTACCTTAAATAAACTTATTAGCTAGTACTTTGTTTGTCCTACCAAGTACTTGGTGGAGGTGTGTGTGGCAGTGGGCTGTGAGTGAGACCTAACCTGCCCTGAGAGGAGAGGGTACAGGAATTTGGGAACAATCATGGACTTCTTTTCTTAGAAATATACTATAGGAAGGGAAAGGGAAAAACATTTTTTGTGTGAAAACCTCCTGCCTCACAAATCAGGGACAAGGCTTAAAAAATCAGGGACAAAGGACCAAAATCAGGGACACTTCTTCAAAATTGGAGTTATCCACTCAGGAAGCTGGTAGAATAAAGGGCTTAGTGTAAAATGCATTATCTAAAGAAGAACAAGTCTGTAACTTAAATGTTTGACATTAGTTTATGCTTATAACCACCACTGTTTGGTCACGGAAACACAATTTTTAGGAGGGACAGAGTAAAATTTTGAGGCAAAATCAGGGACAGTTGAGAGGCATGAGTGACAGTGACACTACACAGAAGAAAATAATAAACCCTAGCTAGTACTTTGGTGGAGGTGTATGTGTGCGGCTGTGAGGCCAAACCTGACCTGAGAAGGAAAAAGGCATTTTGGGGACACCAAAAATAAAATAAACCTACCAGTCCTAGCTACACTGGTGGAAGTGTTTGTTTGTGTGTGGCTGTGAGACCCAACCTGCCCTGAGAAGGAAAAAGCAATTTCCTGCTAGTACTCCGTCCGGCTCTGGACCCAGCCCTCCCACCTACCCACCTATAGAAGGAAAAGAAAAAACATTTTTGTGTGAAAAGTGACAGTGACACTACACAGAAGAAAATAATAAACCTAGCTAGTACTTTTGGTGGAGGTGTATGTGTGTGGCTGTGAGGCCAAACCTGACCTGAGAAGGAAAGGCATTTTTGGGGACACCAAAAAATAAAATAAACCTACCAGTACTAGCTACACTGGTGGAAGTGTTTGTTTGTGTGTGGCTGTGAGACCGAACCTGACCTAAGAAGGAAAAAGCAATTTCCTGCTAGTACTCGTCCGCTCTGGACTCAGCCCCTCCCACCTACCCACTCTGTCCTGCCCTCTTGTAGTGCTGCATAAGCACAACAGCTTAAGGTAAAAATTACAGTAACACAACACACACAAAGATAACACAAAATAGAATTTTATTGTGTACAATAATACAACAATCTTTATTAGTTTATTTCACAATTGCAGCATAGAAGACAGTTAAAATAATGCAACAAAATAAGCCAAAAGCAAGCTACTCTATTTTCCCTTTGGACAGGAAAAATCTTCTTCATCGAAACAAAAGTAAAGAAGCCTGACCCTGAGCCTTCTTCACAGTCTGAAAGCCAGCCCCAACCAGCCCCCTGGCCCTACTAGTGGTCAGGAAAAAACGACCAAGGTTCTCGGTCTGGGTCTGTGTTTGTAGACATAACAGGCGATCAGTCTAACTTGACCGCACCAGTTTCTGAAGAGTGAGCATAACAGTAGCAGCAGTTCAGTGCCATCACATTCTGGTTCAGTACAGGTAAAGCGACCTTTCATTTTAGATGATGAGGAAATAAACACTGAGAAAAGAAGCAAAGATAAAAAATATGATGTTGAAAAAGGGCTCGAACATTTCAGCATCACTGGCTAAATCAGTTTACCTGGTTAAGGTATGATGACCAAAAATACATCATGTACTGCTCTGCTCTGAGAAATATCCCACTCTTGCGACTCCTGCTTATTCAAAAAAACCTAACGTGTTTGCCACTGGTTCAAATAATTTCAGAATTGAGTCCGTGAGAGCCCATGAGAAATCAAATCCACATATAATTTGTGCAAACCACCATAGTCACAAAACTGGTCAACATGCAGTCAATTTTAACATATCTGAAACTGCAATATATCACGCATTTTCCCAGATGGAGGAAGTCACCAAAAATAAAATGAGGCATTTATTTAACACCGCATATTCCTTGGCTAAAAATTTACGTCCTTTCTCAGATATGGAGTGGCTTTGCACATTGCAAGAAAAAAATGGGGTTAAACTCGGCAGCAATTACGCAAATGGTAAACAGGCCAGAGATTTCTGTAACGCAATATCAGCTGTCATGTCTACAACACAGATCCAGACTATCAAAAATACAAAATTCGTTACCGTTCTTGCAGATGGCAGTACAGATGCAAGCATTGTAGAGTGGGAAAATGTCTTCCTTCGTTTTGTTGATGGCGCAGAAAAAAGTTACAACTGTGTTAATTAAAGCTGTACCTCTTGAACATTCTCATGCAGATGGAGTTTTTAAAGCAATAACCTCTGCACTTGAGTCTGTTGATCTTTCTTTTGTGGACCTTAACGATGTGAGCAGACCTGGACCAGTTCTCATATGTGCCAACTTTGATGGTGCCAGTGTGATGATGGGCCATACAGGTGGCACCATAGCAAAAATCCGAGAACATGTCCCCACTGTAATACCCATGCATTGCGTAGCCCACAAACTGGAGTTAGCAGTTCTCGACGTCATGAAAAAAAATCCCTTTGTTCAAAAAGTAGAAAACACCTTGAAAGGAATTTTTAAATTTTACCACTACAGCCCCAAGAAACTTCGGGAACTGCAGGAAATAGCAGATGTCATACACACCGAGTTGGCTCATTTCAGTGCAATAAAGCAAGTGCGTTGGCTTGCAAGTAAGACACGTTCAGTTCATGCTGTTCAAGTCAACCTGCCTACAGTAATTCAGCATCTTGAACATGTGTCAAACTCTGCTGGTGATGATGGGGCCAAAGCAAAGGCACTTCTAAGAGATGCTCACGCAGTACAGTTTGTAAAATCACTGTTTATTCTTCAAGATTTTCTGCCAATATTGAAAAATTTATCACTTGAATTTCAGAAAGATGACCTACTAATATTAGAAGTCCCCCAACTCGTTGAGACATGCTTACTTCAGTTGACTGAGCTAAAAACAAGACCTGGAAAGTTTATGACATCATTTCTGAACCAATATAATCCTGCAGAGAAATGCATGAACCCTCATTTCAAAACGTGGCAGTGAGGACAAGATTGTTCCTTTCACTTTCAAAAGGAACTGCCCAGAAGTAAATTTTACGACTGATACACAGCTGCACAGTTTAATAGATGCAGCAGTATCTTACATTGATCAGCGTTTTCGGAATTTCTCGGAAGAACCTCTGAAATGGTTCAGTTGCTTGGATTTCAAAATTTTGATCTGTCACGAGAAGAACTTGCACAATTTGGCACAACTGATTTAAGTAATTTATTAGACTACTTTCACAACTTTTTTTCTGAAGATCATGTAACCAGTATAAAAAGGAGTATTGTGCATTAAAAGCAATGCTTAAGTCTGCAGTTGACAAGCCATATCTGCAAGTGTATTCACGACTACTACGAGAGAAACCTGCCCAGCTTGCTCACATCCTTAACCTAATAGAAATGTTACTGGCTATGAGTGTGTCTACTGCTAAATGTGAGAGTATTCTCCATTCAGAATCTTATAAAAACAAAAATAAGAACAAGTTTGGCTGATGACCGCTCCAGTCACTTCTGCATATAGCAGTTGAAGGCACTGCATTAGACAGCTTTGATCCGGATCAAGCTATCAACCACTGGCTACTATCTGGTCCTGGCACACGCCACATTCATGGTCATCATGGTCATGCTAGTTCAACTACTAGTTCTGCTGATTCACGCGAAAATGTCCCTGAGGCGGTCACTAGTCTTGATGACGACATGACTGAATATGATGCTCTGGCTGGAGCAAGCTCAGGCTTCCTGTAACTTTTCCCAATGCTGATGCTGTACTGTCTGCTACTCTGCTGTAACGACATGCTCTCACTGTGTCTGCAGGCTGGCACTCTGTGCTGCTGCTGCAACCACACTACTGTCAGTTCCTCTGCTAATGCTAATTTGTCTATGCTCGCAGCCTCGCCATGCTGCTGACAAAAATAAAATCATATTATTTATTCTCCTTATTGTCTATTTCAACACTAAATAACTACTACAATAAATCCATTGAGTTTTCTGTAGTTTGATACTTTCCATTAAAAATATGCCATCTTATACCGGGACTACCAACTCAAGCACTGGGACAACTACTTTTGGACAAGCCACTTGTCCGTGGACAAGTACCTAATTTTAAAATTTGTCAAGCCCTGGAAGAAACCTGTGGTGGACAGAATGGATGGGGATATGTAGGTAGTCATCCTTCATATCTAGGGCACATAACCAGTCCCTTTGTTTCAACATTGACATGATGGCATTTAGGGTGACCATGCAGAACCTTTTGTACAGGATGTGTAGGTTCAATTGTCTGAGGTCTAGTATTGGTCCAAGATCTCCAATTCATTTGGGCACTAGGAAGAAATATGAATAGTGGGAATAAAACCCTTTTTGGTGTTCTGCTGAGCATACTGGATAAATGGCTTTCTTGGTCAGAACAGAAATGAGGTTGGGTGGGTAGTGGACAGAGCGGGGAGGGTGAGGCATGGAAATAAGTTCCTGAGTGCGGCCTCTCTGCATGATCTGAAGTGCCCACTCGTCCGATGTGATCGTTTGCCAGGCTTATAAATGGAGGACAAAACTACCATCCATGGCTTCTGAGGCCTGGTTGAGAAGTGTGGACAGAGCACCAGTTGGTCACAGGGAGGTGGGCTGACCAGCTCTATCAGGAGGGTGGGAGCAGGAGCCCTTGGTGGCAGAGGTGTTGGTTCTGGAAGGCTGGTAACGACCTCGGAAACCACCTCTATGTGAGGCTCTGTATTTTCCACCTCTTTTAGAATAAAAGGACTGAGGACTATATGATGGCTGGGATGTACGGTACATGCCATGTACCGTACGTAGAGTCTATCCTGAAGACTGGAGATCATCTATCAGTTTTTAGGTACCTAGGCCGAAAAGTTTAGACCCATTAAGGGGGCATTAACCACTCTATGCTGTACATCTGGAGTAAAGCCTGAGACACGAAGCCAACCATGGCGACAAGGTAATGCCGGTTGCTGATATGCAGGTCAAAGTATCGACCGCATTATATCCCGAACAAAGTAGGTGTCAGGAGATGGAGTTGCCAGTAGATACTGTAGCCAGTAATTGTTCCTTTTCCTGCGAAGGAGGGAGCTTATTGACCAATTCTATGGCAGAGGACCAGAGTGTATGCTGGTATATGACCATACGTCCCATATAATTTAGGATTCTGAGATTCATGGTATCTGCTTGGAATACCACCCCACCCCCCGATAATCTATCCTACAGGAATCTTTATCAGGAGATAAGGAGTTCATGTGTTTCGGTCATTTAGTAAGATCATGAGCGGCAGTAATTACTACTGAATCTACTTCACGAGTAGTGGACAGAAAAGGGTGATCCAGAGGAGCTTGGTAGAGGTGATCTGCCTTGTGGGGAACATTTGTAATGGTGGAAGGCAGATTCCAGGCTGTAAGCATAGCATTTTGGTAGGTTTGTATAAGTGGGGGTACCACTAGGACTGGCTCCTCTGGTAGTTCTAAATAGTCTGCCATACCCTTACGTTGTTTATCATGTTCTGTAGTGAAGAATCCCATGACTTTTTGAATTTGGACCATCATCTCATGGAAGAATGGGTCATCAGGAGAGGCAGCCACCTGGAGGGATAAGTTCTCATTTAAGGAAGAATGATCTGAAAGAGGGGACTGGGGTTGGAAATCCAGGTCCTGAAATTCCTCATCCTCTAAATCTCCAGTGAAATCTGCTGGAAATTCAGTCATGTCCAACAGGTAGTCATCCACGTATGAGGGAGGTCACTAGGGTGGTGAAGGGTCTCTGTCACACTGGAAACATTTAGGTGGAGGAGTAGGGGGGACGGGATGGGTGACTGCTCCCCTAGATCGGAGGGAGTATGCTGGAGCGCATGCAAAACCTGCTGAACTACTGAGGCAACATACAGCGAGGGGGTGCTTCTGGGAAACCAAGGGGATTGGACGTGCAGTCTGAGCAGTCTTGCACCTGGGTGGTAGATCCCAGGGTCCTGATCCCGGTCCACCTGACCCCTATGAGAATACACCTGTGAGGGAGGAGGGGCAGCATGCATGGCAAATGCAGTAGGTTTCCCCATTGGAATGCGACCCCTTGTCAATGGTGCCACTGGGGAAACATGACCAGAATGTTGAAATGAAGTTACCGAAGGAACCCACAAAGGGTTCAGACTGCCATGAGAGTGCTAGAAAATGCAGTCGACGAGAGAGCGAAAACCCCGTAGACGAGGAGACAGTCCTGTGACGGTGGCCATCGATGAGCATTTAGGCAGAGGTTGAGGGCTTCTCTTTTTTTGGGCAGTTTGTGAGAATCAGTGGATGGGGAGCTCTTGGGACGAGCCCCGCAATTCTCCAGTAGGGACAATTTCTGCTCCATTAAATAGTTTTCAATTTCCTGCAGCTGTCATCGACGGGTTACCTGGTTAAAATCCTGACAATGTACATAGGAGGTGGCATCATGTGTGGGTCCCAGACACCTTACACAAGTGGTGTGGTTGACAAAACTGTAGATTTTTCTACTGCAACGACAGGAATGAAATAGCGCGGTCTTGTTTGTAGATTCTTTGGACATTCGTCGATGTAGAAAGTGAAATGGAAGAAATCAGCTTCTAAGCTCAAATTCTCGTCGACTGCTACCGAGTTGCACTAGCTGCTGCATGTGAGCTGAAGATGGCGGGAAAAAACTGAGGATGCCAGGGACTAGCCACACTTATGTAGGAAACAGGAAGGGGATGTCATGTGTGGGCAGCCCTTGGAAAAGACTACTAGAAGGGCTGCCGTGCGCCACAGTGACCTCTGGTGATGGACCCAAGTGTACTACACCTGCTGCGGGAGACCACTCCGTGGAAGATCTACTGTTACAGGTGAGTAACCAGTTTTTCTAGGGACATGGATATGATGTACGATCCACACTTCTGGCAGACTCCTAGTAGTTCTTTAGGGAGGTGGGGGCATGGTACACACCCTCTACTTTGGGAACAGATTGTAGAACTGAGGTTCCAAAACCAGCATCCCAGCATCACTCAAGGCTGATGTGGTAGCAGGAAATGAAGATGTGTGCTGACTTCCAGGTAGCAGCCCTGCAGATTTCCTGGATAGGGATATCCCCGGAAGCAGCCACTGACATAGGGGTATGATGGGTGGGATGAGCCCTTAGCCCTGCAAGAGGTATATCTGCCAACATATAGCAGAGGTCGATGCATGAAGCAATCCACCTGCCAATCATCTGCTTAGCTGCTGGTCTGCCAGGCGCAGCTCCAGCATAGGTGACTAAGCTGACGAACCTCTCCCTGAACTCCAGCTGTACGCTCCTTATACTAGGCAAGTGCTCACCGCAGGTCCAAAGTATGGAGCCTGTGTTCAGTCTTTGAGGTGTGACTGGTGAAGACCACTGGGAGATTCATCACCTGGTTAAGGTGACACTCAAGACAACCTTTGGGAAGAACTTCAGGTTGGGGCAAAGGATAACCTTGACCTTGTGGAAGTCCAAGTAAGGAGACTCCACCGAGAGCACCTGGAGTTCACGGATCCTTCTGGCTGACGTGATAGCCACCAAGAAGGCAGTTGTCCACGACAGGTGTGACATGTCACACCTGTGCATCGGTTCCAATAGTTTGGTCATGAGCTTTGCTAACACCAGCAACAAGTCCCTTGGTGGTGGTGGTTCATGCAATGGAGGAGAAATGTGGTAAAGGCCTTTGAAAAAGCACGAGACCACCTACTTCTGCGCCACTGATGGCATACCAGCCTGCATCTGGCACACAGATGGCGGCTTGGTGCACCTTAAGGGTCGTCAACTGAAGTCCCAACAGAGAGGGACCAAAGGTAGTCGAAAATGCTAGCCATCAGGCAAGATAAGGGTCAAGCTCCTTGCTCTGGCACCAAATGGAGAACACCTCTTCCATTTGAAGGCATATCATTTTCAGGTAGACTCCTACCAAGAAGCCTCAACCACAGTGAGGACATAATCGGGGGGGGGGCAAAGCCTGGAACTCTAACTGCTCAGGAACCAGGGTTTCAGGTGCAAAGATTTAAGGTCTGGATGGAGTACCCTCCCCTGACTGTAAGACGCAGCAGGTCCAGGTGTAAAGGAAAATGCCACAGGAGCCTGCAGCCGAGGTTGAGGAGATTGAGGTACCAGAACTGATGGGGCCAGTCCGGAGCCACCAGGATAGTACAGTTACACAAGAACTTACCGTAACAGCAGATCTTCGAGAGGAGCTCTTGCAGCAGGCAACACTGGTAGGACTGAGCCGCTAAGTGCTAGGACCCCACAGAAAACTTCTAGCTAGCAATCTACAGTGGGGAACTGCTCCCAACGCCAGCATGCAGATGTCTGCCAATGGTATAAAAGGGGCGGTCCCCCAGCCCCCAGCTCCACCTCGGTTTTCCCACCAGAGACCTGGCATGCCCACAAAAAGAAACAGAGGCAGTTCCTCATGACAGAGGAAAGCAGAGAAGGAGAAGCAGCAATCACAGAGCTGGAGGGAGGAGGAAAAAAGGGAAAGCAGTGCCTGCTGCAAGAGCTCCTTTCGAAGATCTACTGTTAAGTTCTTGCGTAACTGTACTATCTTACTTTGGGGCTCGTACTTGCGATAGCAGTAAACAATACAATTCGCTAACCACTTGGACACACACAATTTAGAAATAGGGTCTCCTTGTCTCCTAGGAGCAATTAAAAAGTACAGCTACGCAAGAACTTACCATAACAGTAGATCTTCAAAAGAGGCTCTTGCAGTAGATATTCACATATAGGATCGACTCTCCAGGTGTCAGGACCCCACAGAAACATTTCTAGCTAGCAGTCTCTGGTGGGGACCGCTTCACAGTGGTGACCTGCGCTGTTTAAGGTTAGTATAAAGGGCTGTCCCCCACACCGCTCCAGCCAGGGGCCAAAAAGGTAAGACGAGAGAGAAGAGGATAGTTCCCCTCATGGAAATGGAGCCAAAGAAGCTTAGGGGGATGGAGGGTGGGAAGGCAATATCTATTGCAAAAGCCTCTCTCGAAAATCTACTGTTATGGTAAGTTCTTAAGCAACTACTATCTTACTTCGAGAAGGCTGTTGCAGTAGGTATTCACATATAGGACTGAATCC